>CAMQGK010000634.1:2220000-3602500 GCA_947000775.1 Pterois miles | reverse complement strand
TAGGTCTGTAAATGATAATTACTTTAATTACTGCTAAATCAACTGATAATTTTCATGGTTGTTATTATTATTAAACCTTTTGGGGCACCTTGGTTACCTTTTTTACTTTTAGTACATGCTGCAGATGCCCTTACAAAGTCTGTACTGTTGCATGCAGTAGGCATACAACTGGGACATACTACGTCGTCATCACATTGTGCATTGAACTTTGACCTTCTTACTCATATCTGCTGCTCAGAGGATTGTGGGTCAGAAGAGCCAGAAAAGCATGCTGGCTTGCATACTACAAAATGCTACTGGATGTAGTAGGATATCCTGGGACATCCTGGTGTTTTTCGCATACTGCATTTCACATATTATGTATTGGGACATCCTAAATCTTTTTCTGGCATACCACATAATATGGTACTATGAGTACTGGGTTGCACAGGTAGTTTTTTCTGACAAGCAGTCCAAAACCTTCATATGAGACAAAGCGAATACTCACATTTAAGAAACTGGAATCAGTGAATATTTGACATTTTTTTTGACTCAAATAACTCAATTATCTACATTAAATAGCTGTAAGTCAATTGGCAATTGTAGTCAGTTGCAAATCAATTAATCCACCAATTGTTTCAGTTTCCCAATCCACAAATAAATGCCATCCAACTTGAGTAATAATAATAATAAATTTCCAGAACACAACGCAACATGTTCAAATAACTTGTTTTGTCCAACCACGAGTCCAAAACCCAAAGATGTTTAATTAACAATGATATAAAATAGGGAAAGTCTTGTATGTATATATATTAAATACTCACTAAATTTAGCTTTGTTTTTATTCTTTTTCAAATTAGTTGTCAATGAAGGAAAAGAAAAGTGATCATACTATTAATAGTGACAATGTTAGTCAATCAATATTACTTGAATAAAAGCTGGCCACCTTGGTGACATATAATTAAATAAATATACAACAAAACAACAACAAAAACGATCAAGAGTGGACATGATGGACACATGTATGTAAACAGACAAATATCAAATGTGACAGCAAGCAGTGAGCTGACAGATAGAACAATGACATAGAAAATAAAGCCCTTTTTTTGGGGGGGGGGGGTATGAACGTTATATGCTTCTTCTGGCCCCGCACGGGACACCAACAGCAGCCCCCCTGGATGAAAGTGTGGTGTTTCTAGACCCACTCGTCCACCTTGACCTCCTCTCTGCGAGGAATTTATCGCTCTTTGTACTATGAATTGAATATGTGAGTTATACATGAATTATAGTGCCTTGCTTTTCGTAGGTATAGATACAAGCAGTGCCTCTGATCATCACGTGTGTTGCATTCAAGTGCTGGTGCCAAACTCTGACGTCTGGCTTTTCAGCACATTCATGTGGAAATTCCAAGTGGGTCACTACTAGCACTGAGTACTTATTTCTCTCCATAAATCAGCTGCCACAATAAGAGAAGGCTGAACACAAAAGAACAGGTGGAGCGATGAAGCAGAACACAGAGCGAGAAACCCCCTGACTCACTCTTTCAGACGCACACGGTCATGAGCCCAGATTGAAAAACCGCCAGTCACGCCTGTTGTAAGACCATAAATGATGCAAAAGGGCAACAAATCCGTCGAGTCGCACCACATCATGTCAATCAATCTGGTTTGTGTGTGTGTGTGTGTGTGTGTGTTGAGCATTTGTGGCTGCGATGTGTGTGCGAGTGTGTGGGCGGGTGTCTATTAACATTTGATTCCCAGGTGCCATGATCTGAAAGGGTTTTGTGGTAGAAACGGAAAAGGCAAGATGCTGAATAATAGAGAAGGAGAATAGGAAAACACCTTGACCACACACACACACACACACACACACACACACACACACACACACACACACACACACACACACACACACACGCACACACAGTGGGCTGAGGTCGTCCATCAAACACACCTCGTTAGGGAGAAGCTGGCCTCGTCTATTATTCACATGTACATGCTCCCCTCGCACCGCTCGCTCCTTCACTTGGATGGGGAGATGGGGCGAGTTGGGCGCAGACGGACAGGGAAGGTAAAAAAAAGGTGAGAAAGGTGGACTGAGGAAGAGAGAGGTGAGGAGACAGGGACAAAAATAGCGAGCAAGAAAAAGAAGGGAGAGGGCTTGAGATAAAATGTGATGTATGAGTGGGAAAGAGAGAACGTTATATTTATCTCTGAAGTAACACTCGTCAAACTAGATTTCAATTATCATTGATATGGAATTGATTAGTGAAAGTGATGTAAATATAAATGTGTGAGCAAGCCAACGACTGATATAATTACTGTCAATTATGTCGCTGCATAGCAACTGTAAACACTGCAGAGAGAAGCCTTTTCAACCATCAAGAACCATCAAGCATAGGATTGATTTTGGACACTTTTCCCCGTATATCCTCGAATTTCACCTTTTGCATTTGTCGTGACAAAAATAGAAACGTTTCTCCCCAATTCAGGCGAAGGTGGTTTCCCAGAAGCGAGTGTCACACACACATCAATCAACACGTCGCACCTCGACATGGCCGGTTCTCGTGGGCCTCGGGAGGGAGGAAGGGATGGAGATGGAGATGGAGGGAATGGAGGAAAGAGAGAGAACAAGTGACAAGCCAATGGACACCCTGGCAGCGTGTCAAGAGGGAGCGGAAGGGCTGTTGCCAAGGGTGACAGCCAGAAGTCGCACGGCGCTGTACCTCTTCCCAGCGGTGCGTTTCCACCGTCTTGGTACAGACGCTCGTCTTTGCTCTTCTGAATGCCCAATCATATTATGCAGTGTGTGATAACCTCAAGCTTTTCTACTGGGTGTTATTTGCATGTTTGCGAGTTAAAGTGGCAGTAGGCAGAATATTTTTGTCATCATTGGGCAAAAAATTCCACAATAACCTTTCAGCATATTGTAATTCAAGTGTTTTGAGAGAAAACTAGACGTCTGCACCTCCTCATGGCTGTTTTCAGACTTTCTAGCCTGTGATGGGGAGACTTTGGCCAATCACAGATCATTACAGAGAGAGAGAGAGAGAGAGAGAGAGAGAGAGATCATTCCTATTGGCTGTGCGCCGGCTGTTGGGCGGTGCTTGGCATTTCTTAAACTGTTCTCAACATGGCTGCAGGGTCAGAAACTTTCTCATTTTACAGCTAAACAGTACAATTCAAGATGTGGCAATGCTCAAAATTACCTGCCAAATTACCCCAATGTTTACCTCAGTATTTATAGTAAATTACTGTTTTATAAGCATTATTGAAGAATCATATGCTAAAATAGCATTTAACAATAGCTTGAGAAGTGGTACAAAACCAAAACTAATAGACACTTCTGATCAGGCACAACTCTCAGCACTGTGTGAACAAATGTAACCTGGGAGCTAATGTAATGGTTCAGGGAGTTTCTAAGGAAACTTCAAATAAGTTATTTGCTAATTATTATTAGTTTAGCAGCAGACATGGAAATAAAGTCCATAAATTAAATTTGTATTATTTTCCTGAAAATGTATTAAATAAATTACCAGCTATTGAGAAATAGTTGAATATAATTATTAAATAATGTTTATAATGAAGTAATTTTAGATTAATGTTGAGGTAAATATTGGGATAATTTGGCAGAAATTTCAAATAGTTCACTTGCTAATTTTCACCTGATTACCATGAAATTTGCGGACCTGTAAAATGAAATGAAATGTTACCCTAGATGTTTCTGAAAACACTGAGGAGAGAAATAGTCATTACAGTACGAGAATATTGATTTATATTTGATCATAGTTTGACTGTTTGATCGGAGTTCAGGAGAGACAGCAGGCTCCAGATCAGCTCTGATTGGTTGTTTTAATCCAGTCAGTAAAATCTTGTAGATGTCATTAGGAGCACCAGAGGACGCAGACCTTTAGATTACCTGTCTCATGCACTACTTTCAGGATATTGTGACCATTTTTGAAAAATAACTTCTTTTTTTTTTTTTAAATCATATTTGCTCCATTTCTACCCACTGCTGCTTTAAAGGGTCTATATTTGCAGTCACTCACACCTTTTGGGGAAAAAAGCGTCACATATTGTGCACTTTATTTACTCGTCGTAGCTTCACTTTGACTAGCTGTGTTTCTTCTGTCTCTTGTGTTCCACGCCAACCCTCTTCAAACTCTCTTTCTCTGTTTGGCAAACAGCAACAAAATGCCGAAATACAGGAAACCTGAGTGATGTTGACATAAATGAAGTTCCCTGTCTCTTCATGCACTGAGCCAGATTTAATAGTTTCACTACACTGAAGATCTGAGAGGTAGTCACCTTCCCAGCTCCTGATTCTTGTCTCCGCTGATGGTCCAGGGTGGGAAGCAAACTGTGGCCCGCCATGGGGCTTAAAATCTGTCATCTGAGTTGACTAGCATGTTAAATTTTTTTTAAAGATTTAAATACGTTGACTTAAAGGACCAGCGTGTAACAATTAGGATTTATTGGCAGAAATGACATATAATATCAATAAGTATGTTTTCTTTAGCGTATAATCACTTGAAACTAATTGTGCTTTCGTTAACTTAGAATGAGCCGTTTATATCTACAAAGGGAGCAGGTCCTCTTCACGGAGTCCGCCATGTTTCTACAGTAGCCCAGAATGGACAAACTAAACACTGTTAACTTTTCCTGCTTGGGCTGAAGTTGAGAACATTACTTGCTCCCATCGCCAATACTCTCTCTCTCTTGCTTCACCACTCACTTCCCTCATACACTGCTCCAAATGACCTACGCTACTCTTACAACAACAACTGGCTCTAGAGACGGCCATTCCCGTTTTCATGCGTCGCTCTCCAACACACTTGGCACATGGGAGACGCTTTAGTTGGCTGCAATCTCCTCACTTGTCAGTTAATGAGTAATAACCGGTTAACGAGGGTCGGCTATTGTTTAAGAAAAATTAAAAAAATTAGCAGCTAAAAAAATCGGTGTTCCCATAAAAATTGTCACTTTTTCAGCATGTAATATTTGTGATTTTTGTGAAAGTACTCACAACAAGAACAGCAGTTTGAAAAAATATACTGACGTGCGAATCACATGAAAAGAATGCTGCAGTGTGTAACGGCCTTTATAATGTGTCACAGGATGTTAAATGAACAGACAAACTCCATTCAGAAGAAACAGGATGTGTAAGCTAGCCAACTCCAGCAATTAAACACGAAACAGATAAAAGAGCACAGTCGAAGTATCCCTATTAGTCCTTAGTATGAGTCAAGCTTCAGAAAAACTACATTTCAGACTTATCCTTGTACATCCATGTCCTTATACCTCCAAGCCAATTTTGTTTAAAAAATGTAATTTCCATGTCCAAACAGTGAAGTCATTTGAGTGACATCCATGCCTACTGAACTGACTTTGACATGTAAAATCATTTGAGTGGAGAGACAACCGCATAACATTCTGCGGCTCATTTAGATTTAACACAAAATGCTGCTGTTTGCGTTCAAGTTACATGTGAACAAAACTTTTCTCCACTAGGAAACTGTCAAGTTGTCTCTCCACTATTAACATGATCTGACAGAGCAGAAAGACAAAGAATCCAGAGCACTCCACAGCCACCGAAGATGTGATGATTCGACCACCTCTGGAAGTACCGTAACAACAGAGTAAATCCAAGTATATCTCTAATAAAATAGATGTTGTAATATAATGATTTGTAGATCCAACAGGTGGTTGGCAGCTCAGTCAGAAACAAACACATGGGATGGGAATAATTATGATGTTTACTGTCACGATATACTACAGCAGCGAAATCTGGTTTATAATGTTTATGTCGGACACATTTGACTCTTAAGAATAAGTGCAACCAATCTAAAATGTGTCTACACTACTACGGCATGTTAGTGTCAAGTGTAGGCTAAAAAATAATCTGATCATGTGGAAAAAACTAATCACGTATATCTAAGAAATAGAGTTCTCTGTGGTCAAGCAAATGGTAGAGCCTTAAAGGGATAGTTCAGATTTTTTGAAGTGGGGTTGTATGAGGTACTCCAAAGTCAGTGTATTACCAGTAGTGCAGTATATAGTGGGTAGTAGTTGTTGACACGCCCCCGGTTTAGAGAAACAGATGGGAGTTACCGCATGGGAGAAAAGTAATGAACTTTATGGATGGGACTGGCAGCAAAACATATTTTAGCCACCTAAAAGAAAGGTCCTCATAAAAAAATATCAATATCAGTTTAAGTGTACCCTATATTTAGAATATTTTCACTGCTTTCCCTTGCCGTGAGACAGCAACGACAGGGCACTGAAGCTGCTGTATCCACCCAGGCTCTCTTCAAAGCCACCAGACTCCTTTGACAAAAACGACAATTTTACCTCACAGAACACAGGGGCTGCTGGTCGACCACCGCCTTGGTCGTTTAGTTTGTTTTTACTATTGTGTGACTTTGCTGATTCCAAACAAACAACAAACAAAAAAAAATCAAAGTCACATGATCGCACACAAACTAACCGATCGAGGCAGCACAGGACCACCAACTCCCGTGTTCTGCCAGGTAAAAATACTGTTTTTTTTCAATGGAGTCTGGTAACCCTAAAGAGGCATCAATACCTTCTTGAGTTCCCCCGTCAGAAAAGGGGACACGTACACTAAAACTGGGCATTTTTTCAGTGGGCCTTTATTTTAGGTGGCTAAAACATGTTTTGTTGCTGCCCTCGTCCACAGCAGTACATTGCTTTGCTCCCATACCAGGTTCTCCAAACTGGGGTGTGCCAACTGTTACCTACTGTAGGTAATACACTAATTAGAAGAAGAAGAAGAAGAAGATCTACCTTTATTAGTCCCACAATGGGGAAATTCAATTTACACTCTGTTAAACTCATACATGGTACATGCAGACCTGAAACACACATACATGCATTAATGGAGAGATGTCAGAGTGAGGGGGCTGCTCCTGACAAGCGCCCCGAGCAGTTGGGGGTTTGGTGCCTTGCTCAGGGGCACCTCGGCAGTGCCCAAGAGGTAAACTGGCACCTCTCCAGCTACCAGTTCACACTCAGTTTTTGGTCCATGTCGGGACTTGAACCGGTGACCCTCCGGTTCCCAAGCCAACTCCCTACAGACTGAGCTACTGCCGCCCCCTATTTATGGATTATGGATAAGATTATTATGGATAAGAACCTCATACAACCCCACTTCAAAACACCTAAACTATCCCTTTAAGATTGCTAAGTAACTTAACAACCAGATAAACCAAATGCAATGTGCACATTTTCACTTCTTACAATTTGTGTGATGTTACTGCTTAAAATGTGTGTTCGCTTTCAAATGGTTTAATATGGTTAAAAACACTGCGCTGGAGAGACTAATAGCACTGTTAGCATAGCGCCTGCTACGTGTGACATCAGCACCTCGTCAGCCTATGATAGATGCTACAGTAGATACAGGAGAGATGACCTCCTCCACTAAGTGAAACATGAGAGAGATATACGTTTCAGACACCTATTAGATGAGGACAGATAAAGACGTGAGGCAGCGTGGCAGCACACGGGGCAACACTGATGAATCAATGACTTTTTTTCCCCCCTTTCTCTCTTTTTCTCCTCGTCCCTCCTGCATCCTTCACCCCATCCATCCCTCCAGCTCTAATTAACACCTCAAGCCAGGACCAGAGGCAGAGGAACCACAAGAGTGACTCATCAGTTAAAACGCACCCTGTATCTTTTATCTCCATCTGTATCGCCATCACTCAGCTTCTCAGGTTCTCTGCTCGCGCAGGTTATCGCAAGGGACCGACCCAAGCAAAGGAGGGGGGACCCAAACGCTGTCTCTCCAGAGTAGTGTAAAAAACAAGCAGAAGAAAAACACAACCAGGAAGTGTCTTTCATCTTTTCAGCACAAGGTTAATTCAAACAATGTTATAGTTACAGGGTTAAATTTCCCAATACTGTATATGCATCAATTAGTGAAAAACAGGAAATCACTTTATCAATTAGTAAAAAAGCCTAGAATTTAAATATAGATGTTCAACTTTCTGAACAGTTTTGAAAATGCAAAACATCTCATCTCTTCCCGAAGGCCAGATTATAGCCTGCTGCTTCCTCCAAATTAATTTTGTGACAGAACTGGAAATGAGAAAATCAAACAAATCACAAATCTGCCTCAAGTCGCCTTTGTCATTTCAACACACTGCAAAGACTACAGCCGAAGGCCACGTAGCACTACGCTCTGCTCCGGTGTGAGAGGAAATAACTCGCCACACCAGCAGGTGGAGTCTGGTAGTGTATTCGTCATTCAAATAGGGGAAGACCGAGGACGGAAGATATGCAAGCTGTTGTTCTGATTTATACATGAAACAAAGTGGCGTTTGCCGACCATTTTAGATAGATAGATAGATAGATACTTTATTGATCCCAAGTTGGGAAATTGTGGTGTTACAGCAGCAGGTTATCAGCACAATATACATGAGAGAATATACACATCTATGTACATATAAAAAAGAGAATATACACATCTGTACTAAGTGTGAAGTATATACAGAGAATCTTGTTATAAACTAATCTAATTCTAAGAAATGTAAACATTATACACTATAATAATAATAAAATAATAAAATAATGATATAATGATATAGTATATAATGTAATGTTGTATAACATAACATGATATGTATGTATGATATATATAATATAAGTAGAAATAGATATATAGAGATGTGGTATAATAATATAATACAATATACACGACAATACACAATATAACATAATGTAATACTGTATAATGCTATATAATACACCTGACCAACAATTAGCTGGGGGTCTATTACATCACACTAAATATAAAAAATATAGGAGAACACACCACTCTTAGCTTCATTCCAGATGGCCACGTCGTTGTGAAAATATCCGTGCATTGGAATGATCAGATGAGATGAAGATGACAAATTAGAGAAGTCTTCTGTCATAACATGGCAACTTAAGGGACCTTTGAGAATGGCCACGCCAGTTTTTCCTTACCAGAATTTAGTGTACGTTTGGAGCATTAATTAGCCTCCTTCAAGCTAGTATGACATGGTTGGTACCAATGGATTCTTTCCTTTTCTAGATTCATAAGATGCCAGTATCTTCACTCTGAGCCCGCTGAAACCTAAAAAGTTGCATTAATATGTTAAAAAAATTAGTAAAATAAATCTGCGTTAATGCGTTGCTTGGCGCCTTCAAATGGAACTCGTGAACTACTATCCAAGTCTAAAAGCCCCAGAGGCTAACAATTTAGCAAGCTAGCAGCTTGGTAACATAATGCAGGAAATGCAAAGACATGTTGACAGAGGTTGGTGAGAATATCTATATATATCATTTTCTCCAGACATATAAAACTACCAAGAAAAATAATATACTCTATATAAACTATATACTAAAATTACAATATATTAACTTGCACCAAAAAATTAACCTCCATGGGCTCCGCCATTTCTCACAACACCAACAAACACGTCACAAGTCGTGTACTTAAAACTTTCCACTTACAAGGTCGTGAATACGACATGAGGAGGGCCTTTCATATGGGCCCAACTCGTAAACACGGTAAACATGACCCTATTTGAAGGCACCAATTATCACGGTAACTTTGACAGCCTTAATGAACTTATTTGCTTGCTTTTCTCAACACTGTTTCTCTTCTGGTGCAACTGACTTGCTTAAAGGTGAACAGACAATCACAGTGATTTCTCTCACTGACGATCGGCGCTGCTCGACCGACAGATGCTCATCGACGGCCTCGAATGGCCGACGTTCAGCTTGGTGTGTCAGGGCCTTAAGTGCTCAGCACCAGCATTCTGTTGATCACAACACGGATGTGTAGAAAACCTTTTAAACAATGTTAAATTTCCCTAAACTAAACATAAACTAAAAGCTTCACATACATATACAGGATTAGCATTATTTGCAAAAGAGAAATATACTGTAGTTGGATTCTTCATATTACAAAACAGCTTTTGGGATGAACGGAGGATTTCACCTGGAACGACCCGGGAAGTAGCACATCATATGAATCCAAGGGTTTGGACAAAGCTACCTCACCACTCATCAGACACTTGCTGGAAGGTGTTACAACTCATTTCAGAACAGTCTTTCCTGTTTATCACCAACACAGAAATAGAAAGCAATAGCTCCAAGCTCTGCATGTCCAATACCAGTTTTTCTGTCAGAACAAGATGAGTGCTGACACTAAAAAGCTCCAGCAACTCTTTTGCTCTTTTGCTTACTCCCAAAAACACTGAGCACAATCCTCCTCTCTTTTTTTTTTGGCTACGCTAGCCCCTGATTATCACCTCAAATGAATGACAGACTGCAACACTGCTTTGGGCCGGGAGGGAGTGGGAACGGACCGACTCTCCTACACCTACGCATCCAGTCTGGGAATAGCTTTCCAGGCAGCCCTGATGGAGCGCCTCTCTGGAGACCTGACAAGAGCCTACGAGAGCGGAGGAGACGCTGCTCCTTGTCCGCCAAACACCATCTGCCTCTTGTTCTAACTCGCATCCCAATTAAAGACTATTTACAGTAAGGTAGGACTATTTCCATGGGCTATGAAAGCAGAGAAACAGAGAGGGGGCGTGTGCAAAAGGGGAGGAGAGTCGCCCTCCTCCCACCCCGGCACACACTCCTCGCCCTGCTGCTCGACGCTGAGAATAATTCCTTTGCAGTGAAGACTTAATTCTCATTCTGTGTTCGTGTCCCTGATCCTGCATTGTCTATTCTGGTCATGTGGTGCGCCTGCCTTGCTGCTGTCCACTGTCACAGCTGTGCGTGTGATGCAGAGAGAGAGAGAAAGTAAGAGGAGGGTCAGCCAGTGTTTTAGCCGGTGCTACAGTACGAGCCCCACCCAAATGAAACAGATAAATCCTTGTCTGACCACACGCTAACAACGAGATCCAATATGTTTCTAGTCTAACTAATAGCACATGAACCATCCAGGTGCTTGCTTGTTCTTTAACAACGCTACCATTTTGTCTTTATGCCCCTTGGGATTACAATGTTACAGGCAACATCTATGAAAGTCTGTACAAAATAGTCCTTCAAATTTGGCTTAAAGGGGCCATACCAGTACTTCGGGGTTTCCAACAGGGATATCACAGTACCAGAAATTTAGTAGCCGATACCAGTACCAGTGAAAGTCCACGATTCTCAATTCCTTTTTCAACCATTATCTGTAGTCTCTTATTCAGGGTCGTGGGAGGTCTGGAGCCAAACCCAGCAGACACTGGGCGAAGGCGAGGTACGCCTTGGACAGGACGCCAGTCCATTGCAGGTCTGACACATAGAGACAGACAACCATTCATGCTTACATTCACATCTAGAGTCATCAATTAACCTGCATGTCTTTGGACTGTGGGAGGAAGCCGGAGCACCCGGAGGAAACCCACGCTAACCCTTTTGCTGTGAGGCGACAATGCTAACCACTGCACCACCATGCATCAACACTGTACTTCAACACGCTCTCCTTTATTACTGTTTGCATACTGGTTTTTGTTAGGAAGTTAAACAGGACATAAATCCCTTTCTGTTATCTATTTTATATTACTGTGAAAACATCACATCAGGTTTCCCACCAAAAACTAACAGAATTTACTTAATAGAGCCCGGGCATCATAATGTACTGTAAATGGCACCTTCCATGTTGAACTCGACAGAAAGAGAGCTAGTGAATATTAGCTTACCAGCCTATATACCTCCTGCACGGAGCTAACAACCAATGTTAACTAGCTGTTTGCTAACAGCTAATGTTAATTAGCTCTCGTCCTGCCAATTTTAACACAGATTTGTTGCTTGCATTTGTAGCATTATCAAGGAAAAAACAGGATGCGTTGAGCGAGTTTACTGCTTGCCAAGCACATTGTCTATGGTCCCCGGGACACCATTAGTCTCAATCAAGACCCCCGAAAGAGCGCCGGGCTTTAACGCAAATTTTTGTAGTGGTCAAATGATGGAAATACAACTTCCATGTCCGTCACCTGATGCCACTGGACCCAAACAGATTTTTCCCCATAAACTTACAATGGGAAACAGACCTCTGTAACTTTAACTACCCCGTACAAACACTTAACCGAGTCCTAACCGAGGCTGGACTGAGGGATTAAAGGAAACGCTATCGTGCCTGCTCTATGGGCTCCATGGATGTGGATCGCCGGATTATCCAAGTACTTTATCACTGGGCAGTCAAGCCCACTTGGCTTCATACATCACTGAGGAATTCTTATAGGAATGAATGGGAGGCTGCCTCTAAATGCTGTTTCCAGTTCTCTTTACGCATCCATGGTCTCGAGCCCTGATGGTACTTATGGGACTGTAGAAAAATTAGTCCTCATGTTTTCAGAATCTCAGCATCGACTTGGTATCGAAGCATCGCCTCTTGTGACATCCCTAATTTAAATGTTCAAAAAGCACTTTATTTTTCTCATAATGTCAGTCTGAATATACCTGTACACACCTTCCCAAAAAGCCCAGTCTGCTCTGATTGGCTTGCGAGAAAAACAAGGTGCACCTTTGCAAAGGTAGCTCTCAAGCCATAAGCAATATATCCTTCCTATGATATCCTCCCCTTCCTATAATAGGAAGGGGAGCTAAATCTGAATGGCTTGTTGAAGTACATGAATTCTGATCTAGGCAGCCCACAACAAAACTGACTGGATTGTCTTATTTCACAGTTTATTGGTTGGTAGGAACTCAAATGGATGTGCACAAGCACATCACGAGTGATGTGAGTTTTTCATGATACGTCCCCTTTAAAGATGATCTAAATCATTGGAAATTGGAAGAGAAATATGAAGCAGGAACAAGTCTATGCCCAAATTGTGTATCCTCCCCCCTCTGTTTAGCTCTTCTGCTCCAAGTGTATCCCTCTCAAGCTAGCATATTGTTGAACAGATGCCCACATATTGTTGCAAGGGAACCCCCCCAGTAGCAGCTTAGAGATGATTCAACCACAGACAGACACAGAGAGTTGGGTCAAAAGCAGGAAAAAGGAGGAATGAAATCATGCTAGTGGGTAGACAAACGCCTGGGGCTCTCTGATTCCCATCCAAACCACATATCTTTATATCACCAGTGAACCGAATGTTAAGATCTATTTTGTGTTTTTTTGTTATCCAGTCATGATGTCAGCTGTGTCAGGATATTACGTCCGGCTGTCTCAGCGTCAACAGAGTGGAAAATGGGGAGGGATAATAACACTGTGATGCTAATGGGAGCACAGACAGACTAGTGGCTATGAGGGAGTTAGCAATGACTTCACAAATATGTATAACGGCTCTAAAGCAGTAGATTTAGCCTATTTAGGCGTCTTTAAACAATGATTGTTCAATCTACAGCTTTAGATTGTTGCGTTGTGAGTAAAACACTTGAACCCTGTCAAAATAACAGCAATTTGATATTCACATCAGGGTCTGCTTTATAGTCTGATGGTGTATTTCTGTCATTCCCATGGATAACTGACCAACTGTAGACAACATGATGTTACCAGTACTACAGTATGAAAGCAGAAGGCTTTTCAGTTTGTTATTTTTTCTCCCAAATTAGAAAGTTCCTGTACTATCACAAAATATATCACAATATGGTTAAAATATGCAAAATAAATAAATAAAAATTCTACCTTTTAGCACAGCACAATTAACTTATGCCTTCAAATGGGGTTGTGTTTACAATTTGAGTCCATATAACCTTGTAAGTGGAAAGTTTTTGAAAGTTCGAGTCAGAGTTCAGGACTTGGGATGTGTTTGTTGGCATTGTGAGAAATGGTGGAGCCCATGGACATTAACTTATCCGTTCATAATAAGTTAGTATTGTACAGCATATTCTAATTTTTATGTCTGAGGAAAATGTTGGTATTCTCAACGACCTCATCTTCCTCCTCTATGACCTCCATCTTTCTCCTATGCCTTTGCATTTCCTGTATCATGTTACCCATTTGAAACCTGGGGGAAGGGTCACCTGTTAATCATCCAAAGAGCTGAGCAATATGACACTACCAGCTAACTTTAGAGCACTATATTTCACAAAAGATTTTTTGAAGAAATAAAACAGAATCTGGAAGGGCCCTACACCATGTATTAAAATGTGTCTTGTATCCAGATTGTACCCAGATATGATTACATTTAATACATAAACCTAGTGCTGATTACTACTGAAGCTCCGGAGCCAAAAAATGCTTCTCAACGTTACATATTTTTCCGACAACATAGTTGGTTGTATGTAGATTTAACACACAGTTGCATTAAAACTTGTGTTCAATGTGGTCAGAATGCATCCCTGACCACCTCCGGAGGTGGTCTGGCCGTTCGGATCAGTCTGTCCTCAACACGTTTCAGGTGCATTTACACCTGTACTTTCATGTGGTCGAGCTATCCGATTACAATCTGATCATCCAAAACGCATTTTAGTCCAGTGTAAAGAGGGTCTATATTGTACTTTGCAATGACAATAATACAGAAAGAATCAATGGTACATTGTGTCGACCAACAGAGGCCTAAATAGATCAGAGTGCAACGCAGCTATAGGACCTGTTGCATTTTGCATCTGCAATCTGTGCTGGAGTCCACTCATTAAATGGAAAAGCTGAAATGCAAAACCTAAAGCTGAAATGCTAGCACACACTGAAACACATTTACTGAGTACTAGCGAGGTGAAAGCATTCTGGTTAATGTAGTCATTTCCTAACTGGGAATAAAAGCAGACATTGCATGTTGGGGGGGAATCTTCAGCATGTCACAGCCTGATGATGTTGAAACTGTGCTGTATCTGTGATTGCAGCTCTCCTTCAACTGTAACACCCTTGGCTTGCATCGTAGACAGTAGATTGAGTCATTCAGAAAGAAACAGCGAGAGGAGATTGCTCCATAACCTGGCAGCCGCCCACGCCATTCAGTGACAGATGACGGCGTCTCCGACGTTTGGTCAAGGTGCTCTCCGACACGCTAGGTCGCTGTTTCTTGCTGACTTGACTCCTGTTTCTCTACCGAGCCTCTTTAGTGCCTGTGCTGTTAAGGTGAGCTTGGGACAAACTCCAGAGATTAAATTATGTGGAAAAGCAGATTAAATAGTTATTATCCCATCTGCAGCCAGACAAGTACACAAAGCAGGCGCCCATACATGTTCGCCAAAGCCGAGCAAAGGGGAAATCACACACATGTGATCTTGGCCTACACCAACGGATAAATCATGTTCAACAAATTCGCAGTTTTGTGTGACTGTTCAACATGGATTTTTTCAATATGGATGATTAACAATATATGGTTTGTCGATAAGCATGTATGTGTTTCAAATTAGAAGCATAGATGTACCAAAACCTTTCCTCTGAGCGCTTTCTGGGACAACCCCTCACTTTTTCAGCACACCACCATAAGGCAGAGCACATAATGCCGGGTGCACACTACACAAGAATCAAGCTGATTTTGGGCCTGATTCCCCCCTCCCGACAATCGTCAGATTTTTTCATGCTTCTACAGATTATCTTTCCAGATATTCCTGTGGTTAGAGGTATGTCAAATATTTTTTACATCCCTCTACTGCTCATAAGTCCATCCTGGACTGTTTTATGGCGTTATAGTTGCTCTTGTATAAACATAAATAAATGTAAGATAGAAATAATGGAGAATGTTACATGCAAATTATGACCATAATGCTACAGTTAAGCACATACCAGTAGTAAGTTTACACTAAAGTCACATTTGATTGCAAGAGATTTTGCAAGAGCTCCTGTTCTGAGAGTCTGGACTCACTGTTTTGGCCAAATCGTTGCTCTCCACACACTATAGAAACAAAACTAGGGATGTCAATAATTAACTGTTTAACAGACATTAAGCATTCTAACTGATAAATGGTATCGGTTAAATGGTTAAAAGAAATGTTAATAATTAATTAAAAAGCTGAGAAACACGCAGGGTAGAAGCTGATCACTTTAAGAAGAAAAGCTGGTCCACCTTCAGAGAGAGCCGACGCAGACGCAGGTTGGCTCTGGACTTCCAGCTGAGGAGTTGTAGCTTGTAGCCTCATAGCATTTATTTACCGACAAATAACCTGAACACACACTGTCTGCTACAGCTACGTTCACAGATATCAGTTGTCTGCTGTGCTCATATTCTGCAGCTGGAGCACCCCTGCGTGTGAGGCAAAAATGTTGTCGTTAACGTTTAATAATTGACGAGGGTGAGTTATCGGTTTTCTAAATTAGCATCCCAAAACAAAACTGTTAAATTTAGCATCATATGGTGCCTTCAAACAAGGTGGTGTTTACCTTCTTTACGAGTTGGGACCATATGAACGCCCCCCTCATGTCATGTTCACGACCTTGTAAGTGGAAAGTTTCTGAAAGCTCAGAGTTCACGACTTGTGACGTGTTGACATTGTGAGAAATGGTGAAGCCCATGGAAGTTCATTTATCGGTGCATAATAAGTTAATATGGTACAGTATATTGTAATTTTAGCCATATATTGTTTTTCTTTGTGATTTTATAATATGCCTGAAGAAATTGTTGATATTCTCAACAACCTCTGTCATTATGTCTTTGCATTTCCTGCATTATGTTACCGTCCTGCTAGCTTGCTAAGCTGTTAGCCTCTGTGGCTTCTAGACTCGGACAGTAACGTTAATATTGCTGTTGCTTAGCAGCGGTGTTCTTCACAACTAAACCACTTGAATGCAACGTGAGTTCACAGACACTGGAACTTTTAACTTTGATATTTGATATCATTTTTGATGCCACTTCTGAAAACTGACGCAATACTGAGGGCATACAATTTTATATTTTTATTAAAATATAAATAGCAGTGTGTGTGAATCAACTTGCTGTCAGAGAGAAGAGAGACCAGAAAGCGCAGCTTCAACATTTGTATCAATATAGAGTGAAAATGAGTATTGAAACCGTTTCAAATATTCATACTTTTATATTTCTGACAAAAACGAGGGTCTCTCACATTTTAAACATCTGTTAAGATTTGAAAAATCTTTTAGTGTGAGCCAACCTTCAGATTAAAAAATGGACCACCACTCCGCCAAAATAAAAGCTTCCACCCATTCTGCAGGGAGTCACAGAATTAGTTCTACTTAGCAGAGGGGCTGAGAGAGCGATCTAAATGTGGTTGTTTTGGGAAGCTTGCCTGCCGTCGATTCATGTCTTTCTGATAGACATGTAAGTTTAGAGAGCCGCCCACACATCCCTGAGCCTCTCTCGGTTGTTACAACCGGAGCTAAAAAAAATAGAAGAGAGGGAGAGATTGATACAGAGAGAGAGAGAAAAAGAGAGAGAGAGTGTGTGTGGAGGGAAACGTGTGCTGTCTGTCGCAGAGTGGAGCTTTCCTGCCCTGGCTCCTCATTGGAAGCCTGATGCCGAGTGTGTGTCCACATCTCTTTGAGGAAGGGCTGGAGTTAACCCACACACTCTCAGCAGCCGGCATCAATGGGGCTTTCTATGGGCTGTAAATCAAGCCGCACATCCAAGAGCAACCATGGCCCATGCATGGAGAGCTGCCGTATAATAATACCATATGGTCCCACACATACACACTGGCTTTTTGCAGATTAAAAGCCGCTGAACGCCTTTTGCCAGTCTTTCTCTCTCTCTCTCTCTCTCTCTCTTTTTCTGTGTGTGTGATCGTGGAAGGTATGCATACAGTAGCTATATTTGGGGCTGGGGGGATTTGCTAAGCTGTGTTTTCCAGCCAGAGCTCAGTATTAGTGCAGAAAAGACAAAGAGCAGAGCAGAGTCACATGCATATGCACATATGCCGCACATGTAAAGGGCACATGCATGATGCGCACGCTCACATGTGCTTAGAAAATGCATGAAAGCTCAGCTGGTGTGCATCCAACGTGTGGTAGCCTGATTCTCACGTGGGTAGAGGGTTTCCTAGAAAATACCAATATTTTTCATTGTTTTGTGTTGTTACTTGATTTCTGATAATAAATATATACATACATTTGCATAAAGCAGCATATTTCTTCTATGTTGACAAGAGTATTAAATACTTGACAAATCTCCCTTTAAGGTACATTTTGATGTTACAAAAAATGATTAATTTGTGATTAATCCTGATTAAGTGTGGGTAATCATGTGATTAATGCCCATTAAATATTTAACTGATTGACAGCCCGAATTAAGAGTGTTCTTTACATCCCCGACCTGCTCGTAAGTCCACCTGGTTGCATCGTTTTCAAATAGCAAATATTGAATATGTTTCTTATATATGATTTAGGGCTGTCACAATTAACGCGATAATAATGTGTCAAGGCAAATTTGTTTTAGCGTCAGTAATTTCTTTAATGTATGAACGCAACTTGCAATTTTTAGGTGGTAGCGGCCTCAGTTTAAAGCTAGAGTGAAGAAACTTGTAGATGGATTTAATTTAACTACATTTTTTATTTGAATTGCTAAAAGCATTTGTTTTGGATTTATGTACAGTTTCATAATTCTGCAAGAATGAACCATCTGATCTACAGTATGGATTTAGTGATTATGTTCATTATCCATTCATATATATATTATTTTCTCAATGACTCAGTTAACAATTTTGTCCGTTCACCCATCACAGTGTCAGATTACTTGTTTTGTCCAACCACGACTCCAAAACCCAAAGATGAAATCTGCCTGAAAAATGAATAAAATTGTTAACTGCCTGACAAAATGGTTGCTGATTAATTTTCTGTCAGTCGACTAATAATTTTAACTCTATTTTTGGGACGCAAACATCAAACATCCTCTGACGACGTGTCCTCAGTGGTTCGTATGATATCTTACTAGAGCTGTCAAAGTTAGCGCAAATTTGTTTTAACGCCACTAATTTCTTTAACACATGAACCCAACTTGCGATTTTTAGGTTGTAATGGGCTAAAGATTTAAAGCTAGAAGACACTGAAGGTACAAAGAATCCATCGGTACCAACCATGCCATACTAGCTTGTTGCAAAGAAGGTTAAATAACGCTCCAAACTTACACTAAATTTTTGTCAAGGAAAAACTGGCATATCTATTTTCAAAGGGATCCCTTGACCTCTGACCTCAAAATATGTGAATGAAAATGGGTTCTGTGGGTACCCACGAGTCTCCCCTTTCCAGACATGCCCAGTTTATGATAATCACATGCAGTTTGGTGCAAGTCATAGTCAAGTAAGCACACACTGACAGCTATTGTTACCTGTGAAATGTCTAAATGAAACACCTTTATTGTAAGTCAAGACAGATGCTGATATTATGAATGCACACCATGCATCACACTAAGTCAGACTGGCAAACTAGCACCTCTACAAAAAAACATAAATGTCTGACAACATAATTCATCTTTTGGGATGTTTGTATGGTCCTTTGCCTGTCACAAACTAGAGGCTGCGACGCTTCATTTACAACTGTATCTGTGCTACATAAATACACATGCGCCAAGTAATTAAAGCACGCATATTCAGCTGAGTGTGTCGCCGTGTGGCCAGAGACCCTGAGGCAGGCCCAGGGAGAGAGACACAGGACAATTAAAACTCAACAGGAAGAAACGCAGACAGCTAGAAACTGTGCATCAAAATACACAAACGCACAAGCACATATAAACAGGTGGATAGAAAAAAAAACATCACTACAGGCAGAGCACAGCGTGAGAAGCTTTCATCCACTACTAACAAAGGTCACGTTTTCAGCGCGACAGCTTTGACAAGTGACAGCACGTTCACCCCAATTATCCTGTTTCAAGTTTCCCACAAACAAACCCCACCTCTTAATCCAACATCCCACAAAATGCATGCATTATTTCACACACACTCGTGAACATGTCAGCCTGCCTTACTCTGGGTCTCAACAGAGACGTCCCCTGGGCTCTGTCACCTATCTAGAGGGATGTGGGGCTAAGTGATGGAGGAGGGTTGAGCCAAGGTCTCATCTCCTCCCTGGAGACTGAATGCAGGAGTGGACGGCTGACCTTTAACCCTCATGAGGAAGGAGATTGAGCACTGCTCCAGACTCTATTAGCATTCTGCTCACACAAGGCCCTCTAACACAACCATCCAATAGCTATGAACACTGTGGATGTATGAGACTGAGGTGTGGTGGCGAAAAAAGGTTTCTGTGTTAGAGATCCAACCTGAATATTTGGAGCTTTGCTTCCCTCTTGGCAGCACAGCAGGGGGACTTTTTGCTGTCAAAACGCATCATCTCACAAAAAAAAAAGTCACACAGCGGTATTTGTAGCCATGAGTAATCCTGCCACGATTAGATTCTTAAAAGGCTAAGGGTCAGGTAAAACATGGCAACTTAATGCCACCGTGCACCGTTTCCTCCCTGTTTTTTACTCCTTTGATGCTTTGTTTCCCTGACAGTGCAAACCCTCCTACTCCACATACACAAATACATCAAAAAGACAAATAAGGCTGTCGGTTGTGTCTCTGCGCGTCTCAACGTCGACACATGTATGCTGGGATTGTCAACACTGCACAGCAAGATCAAACTGGTAATATGTCACTACACTGGAGATACAGTAGGGGATTCAAGATTCTATTCATGACTGATAGAGAAATTAACCTCATGTAGTTTAGCTATATTCTAGGGAAGTCAAAGTTAATAATGCCACTAATGTCTTTAACATTAACCAAACTTGCAATTTCTAGGTTGTAGCAGGCTCAGTTTTAAAATTAGAGTGAAGATACATTGGCATTACCTGAAACTAGAAAACCAAACGAATCCATTGGTACCAACCACGTTATACTAGCTTGTTGTGAAGGAGGCTAAATAATGCTCCAGATCTGTGCTAAATTTTGGCAAAGAAAAACTGTCATGGCCATTTTTAAAAGGGGGTCCCTTGACCTCTGACCTCCAGATGTGTGAATGTAAATGGGTTCTCTGGGTCCCCACCAATCTCCCCTTTACAGACATGCCCACTTTATGATAAACAAAGTCAGTTTGGATCAAGTCATAGTCTAGTCAGCACTCTGACACACTGACAGCTGCTGTTGCCTGTTGGGCTGCAGTTTGTTATTATTTAAGCATATTTTTTATACTAAATGCAGTACCAGTGAGGGTTTCTGGACAATATTTGTCATTGTTTTGTGTTGTTGATTGATTTCCAATTCTAAATACATAATTACATTTGCATATTTGTCCACTCCCATGTTGATAAGAGAATAAAATACTTGACAAATCTCCCTTCAAAGGTACATGGTAAACAGATTTAAAAATGTGTGATTAATCGTGATTAAATATTTTAATCAATTGACAGAGGAGATGCACAGATACTGATACCGGATTGGATATTGTGACAACGGGGCCATTCTATTCAATTCATTTATGTTTACATATACAGTATATATATATTATATACTGGGATTTGAATTCCTCTTTAAGTGTTGTCCAATTTGTTGCTGCATTAAACATGCTTACACTTGAATTCCTGCTTTTTTATTGACCAAGTTGCTAGTATATGATTTCTCATGTTAATAATAAAGAAAAAAATCATTAAATTTCTATATTTATTTGTGACATTTTGTTTCACAAAGTTAGGAAAGCCATGTTTAAGTCAAGTCTGATGTTGCCTCACAGGTAAAAGAATGATCCCAGTCACTTCCACACAGTGAGGCATACAGTTTATATATCGGATCGGCACTCGGTATCAGCAGATACCTAAAACCAAGGTATCGGGATCAAAAAAGTCGTACTGGTGCTCCCCTAATTGACAGCCCTTGTAAATTCTGACCTCTAGTTAGTGACTAACATACAGCAAACAGCCACCTGCCTACATAAACAAAAAAAGCAATCTAATAGCATGTTTATATCTGCTTCAAACACCAGATCCTCATTAGTTTGGGACTATTTTCTGACAAATATACTCCAGATTTCTCATCACACGGTCAAACGTGGTGATGCAGATGGAAAAACAGTGAGTTGAGATGGGTTTCTCCTCCTCTACATGCCTGGGTGTATCTATCTGATGCAGTATTTACCGTGGTAGGGTCAGTACCGCACTGATTTGTGAGTGACGCTGGGTTTCAGCACCACGGACAGCGCTCCCCCCTTTCTCTCTCTCTCTCAGCGCGAGGAGGAGAGGAGGAGGAGAGGAGGAGAGGAAGGAGACGACGGGTGGTTGTGGTGTTGTTGTTGGTGGTGGTGGGGGTTTCCCTGGCAGATTTCAGTGGAGGGTCTACACACAGTCATTCCTCCATCGCTACACATCGCCTACCATCACCACCTCCTCCTCCTCCTCCTCCTCCTCCTCCTCCGTGCTGGATTTCCATACGGAGGAATACCGTATGTGTGAGATCACGGCTTTCATGAAATATTGATCGACCCAGCCTCACACAGGATGGACAGAGAGGGGAGGAAGAGAGGGGAGGGAGGGGATGAGGGGGGGGGGGGGGTAATTCCTCTGGACAGCCTTTATCATGCATCCACCACCCTCCCCTCTCCACATCATCCAAAAATTGACTTCCCGATCATGTCAACAACCGCTGGCGTGATGTTTGACGATTAGAAACATGACAAAGCAATGGGCTACACACACACACACACACACACACACACACATATATATATATATAGAGAGAGAGAGAGAGACAGGGAAAAACTGAAGGCCGGCGGCGACCAGATTTAACACCATCCGCCGCTTCACAGCCGCACATCGCATCCAAGCGAATAACGTCTCCAACATCGGGGAAGTGAGAGACGCGCCGTCATCGCGTTGCATTCACAAGAATGTCAGGAGGATTTACCCGTGTGTGTGTGTGTGTGCGTGTGTGTGTGTGTGTGTGTGTGTGTGTTCAGCCCCACCAACCAAACCGAGCCACACATCATGTGTCATGTAAACTCTCCTCTGTCATTCACAAAACAGCCTAAGCAACGCGTTTTCACAGATTTCCCCTCGCGGCTCTTTAACAGGCCGAGGATGCGCTCATCACCATCATCCACCTTCAGCAACTGTCGTGAGCAACACTTCAAAAAAAAAAATCGCTGTGGTCAGCTGGGTGTCAATAATGCAATCTTTAGCATCTTTAGTAGCGAGCACAACACACGGTCAGCTGTAATTTTCGGCTCTGAAAAGCAGATAGGGACATGAATTATTCAATTCACACAAACTGAGCTCTTGTTCTTCAGCACGGCTCGACTGGAAATCTCCATGAGCGCACACAAACCGATGCAGAGCGCACATTTAGGCTTCCACCGCATAACCACTGGATGATTGTAGCATGTACGTGGACGCATACCGGTAAAAGAAGGGCTTTAAATCAGCCTTCAAGGGGCTGCAAACGCCACAGACACAGAGCCACGGAGCCACAGAGCCGCCGCCACGCAAAAAAAAAAAAACCTGCCGACATGTATGAAGCTCCGCCGGCGGGAATGAATTCACAGAAATGTGAGCAGAATGAAGTGAGAAGAGCAGATGCGGGTTTCTGCGTTTTACCTGTCAGGACTCCGACCCGGATTTGGTGGTCGTGGTTCGTTAAAATCATCCCGTCTGACGCCATGTTCAGCAGCGCTGTCGCCCGCACCGAGAACTCACGGCAGGGCCCAGAGCCGATCGCATCGAACTTAGTGGGGAGAGGGAGGAGAGGAGGAGGAAGAGGAGGAGGAGGAGGAGATGGGCTACAGCTAAAAAAAAAAAAAAAAAAAAACAGTCAGACGAGATGAGTAGAAAGCAGAGCGATCATCGGGACACCTACAGATAAGCGGGCAGGATGCGGGGGCCGTTTAAACCGCACACATCACTCAGCTGGCCGCCTGCCACGGTAGTAGTGTGGATCCCAGATTAAGTCTTATGGAGACCACTATTGATTTCTTGTGAAGGCTTTTAGGGGAGAGCAGTACGTCTGCAGACGCCACTCATTTCTCTCATGCCACGCATTTGATGCCATATCTGAAGCTAAAGTATCAGATCCTGCATCTAATTTGACCTCTAAGCTGCTGATTACAGCAGCAGTGGGTAGAAATGGAGCAAATGTGACTTTTTTTTTTTTAGAAAGTGATTTTTCTAAAATGGTCACTATCCTGACAGTAGTGCATGAGACAGAGCTGAAAAAGATCAAGTGCTTCTGGTGTCCTCAGGTGCTCCCTATTGCATCTGCAAGAGTCCACAGACCAGAGGAAAACAACCAGTCGCTGGAGTCTGTCGCTACCACACTCCGACCAAATGGTCAAACTAGGCAGCACTGATCAAATACTAATCAATATTCTGTTACTATAACTCCTACTTCTTTCTTCAAATGTTGTCAGAAACATCTTGTAGTTATTGTTTAGCGGTAAAATGAGAAAGCTGATGAAATACCGAGCACCGCCCACCAGCCACTCATTTGCTCCTAAAGCTGAGAATATTTTAAAAATGTTCTTTCTACTGTAGATCGTTGGCGATCTAAAGCCAAATCTCCTGATTTATACACTTGCACTGTTCCTGGAAAACAGAAAACTGTTATTTTGATAGCTACGCTCTGATTATTGGAAAATAAAAAAAAAAATAAATAAAAAAAAGAGCCTTTGGACGGCCGACCAAAATTTCTGAAATGTCATAAAATCGGTTGGAGGAGTTAATCGGTCCTCGGTCTCCTCCTGTACACTACATAGCAAATGATGCCCAGTGAAGCCGAAATTCGGTCTGACTCTAAAATGACTTGTGTAGCTCAAAATTCGAGCCTGAACTGGGCTAAAATCATACAGCGTATGTCCAGTTTAACAGCAATGATGAGTAGAAAGCAGAGCGACCATCAGGATACCTACAGATAAGCAGGCAGGATGCAGGGGCCGTTTAAACCGCACACATCAGTCAGCTGGCCGCCTGCCACGCTAGTAGCGCTGATCCCACATTAAGTCTTATGGAGACCACTATTGATTTCTTGTGAAGGCTTTTAGGGGAGAGCAGTACGTCTGCAGACGCCACTCATTTCTCTCATGTCATGCATTTGATGCCATTTTTGAAGCTGAAGTTTTAAATCCACGCATGGGTTTTCTCCGGGCGCTCCGGTTTCCCCCCACAGTCCAAAGACTTGAAGGTTAAAGCTTCAATTTTTTGGCATCAATATCAAGTGTTCTGAGCGAAAACTAGACTTCTGCACCTCCTCATCACCTCCTCATTTTCAGGCTTTAAAAAATCTAGCCTGTGACAGGAGACTTTTGGTGTCTTGTGTTTGTTGTCTTTGGAGCTTGTGTTTACAACATGGTAATTCATGTACATAATATATTTGGCATTCAAGTGAGACCACCCCTGCTAAGCAACAGTGATATTAACATTACTGTCCAAGTCTAGAAGCCACAGAGGCTAAGCAAGCCAATTTTCCTCAGATTTATTATAAAATTCTGAAGAAAGACAATGTACAACTAAAATACACACACATACAATATAGTAACTAATTAGGCACCGCAAAATGAATTTCCATGGGCAACATCATTTCTGACAACGTCAACAACCCGAATTTCCCTCCGGGGATTAATAAAGGTTCATCTTATTTTATCTTAACAAACATCACAACGTATGAACTTGGAGATTTCAGAAACTTTCCACTTACAAGGTCATGAATACGACATGAGGGGGGTGTTCATATGGACAGAACTTGTAAACACAGTAAACACGACCTCATTTGACCAATCACAGGCCATTTCAGAGAGAGCATTCCTATTGGCTGTGCTGCGGCTGGTGGGCGGCGCTTGGTATTTCCTTAACTGATCTAAACATGTTTGCCAGGTCACAAACTTCCTTGTTTTACAGCTAAATAGTAACTACAGCATTTGAGAGGAATAGACATAAGAGTAACAGAATATTGATTCACACATTATATTATATATATTCATATGTTCAGTTTGACCGTTTGATCAAAGTTTGCGAGTGATTGATAGCTCCTCCGTTGAATGAACAGCCAATAAGCATGCTCTCTCTCTGAAATGACCTGTGTGTCCCGTCATAACGCTTGAATTACAATATGGTGAAAGGTTATTATGTAATTTTTACTCAATGGCAAAGACATTCTGCCTACTGCCGCTTTAATACTATCAGTACTCCATCTTGGGGCCCCATGATAAAAGTTCCCTCCCCCTACCGCTTATTTCTCCTCCATGAGACGCACCCCTGCTTTTAGAGATTAAAGGGGCCCCTCTAAGAGCCGGCGACAGCACCCCAGAGATGTGCCGGCTACATCTCAATGCAGAGGCTTAAGAGGAGATCACAGTCTGACCTGTAAAAATGCAACTACATCCCCGGGCAAAAAAGGCACCGCTTCTATTTATAGACTGGCTGCACGCTTCCATGGTGTATAATTTCTCTTGTTTATTCTCATGGAAGGAGAATGCCCATCCTCCAGCTTCTGTTGGGAATCTATCAATATACATAATTCATTAACACACGTACGTGAGCACAGTATCCGTGGCAAGAAATGGGGCAACTCTTCCAGCATGACTGGCTCGCTTCTACAGCGTAGCCAATGTCTGTGTCCAATGACCTGACCAAAAAGAACTGACACCATTTCCACACTTTATATAGTTGCCAATTCCCTCCTCCATTGTGTTACAATTAGCAACAGGAGGTGTGAGTCGGCCAAGGACATGAGATAGACCTTCACAGCTTAAGTGATGTCTTAACCTGAGCTGGGGTTCAGCCGGGTGGTGCTTATACTTTTCATAATCCAGAAGGATGCAGATTCTCATTTTAAAGTAAATTTTTAGCTAATTAAAGCACTTGTTGTAGCTTTTGTTCTAGTAAATGATGAGTCTTCACCTGAGCTAAGCGAACACATAGTTTCATAGGCTAAAGGCTATGTATCACTCATTGTTTCTGTTTACATAGGCACTAATGCGTACTGTATCAACACTAATATATTCAGTACACACCTACAAATACTAATATGGAGACCTAATGATTAGATAAAAAGATGATTTTGTTTGTACTGTAAATATGCAGCTACAATCAGGAGACAACTAGCTTAGCTTAGCATAAGTTAGCCCAGCTGGCTTTCCCAGACCGTCAAATACAGAGACTGTGTAATACCACTGCACAGGTCTTCCATTGACTACAGTGTAAACCCATCCAAGGCCAAAGCAAATGCACCAGGAGTGACCGCAGAGACATAGTTTAAAGAGCAAACTAAGGGTGGCTGGGCAGGATGGTGGATGGATCCAACAAACACTAGACCTGTAACTGCATCCAGCTGTGATGTCATGGTGTACTAACATACTCTACACTTCACATGTCTGCAGCAAGGCGAGAAGTTAAGGTGCTGAATTTGAAATTCAGAGTATTAATAGCGCAGCAAACAACTATTTGCAATGTAAAGATATAGAGGAATAATGTCTACCTGAGCAGAGAATGAGGGTTGTAATCTGGATTTCTCTGTGCTTTGTTGACATAGCCGGCTCGGCCAAGTGTGCATGCATTTTAGTGTATACAAGTCTCTCTGTTGTGCCCCACTGGCTAGCTTACAGTCACCATTCTACACTCCACTCTTACATTGGATAACAGCACTTAAACCCACGGTGATGTCGAGGAAGCATAGCGTGCAGCCTCCGGTTGCTCCTCAGGTAAACACTGTTAGCTCTGCCAGCGCTATTATCAGAACATTTATTTGTGTAGTCAACCCAACTACTAGTGCTATTTGCTGGTCTACAAGAAGGAAGGAGCATGTAGCATGGCATCACAACAGCATCCACATCTGTCAGCCTGTCAGTGATGGAGAGGGCCCAACGCTAAACAGGTCTTGTTACTGGTTACCATGCACAGAGGTGTTGCATGCATGTGAGCATGCATACAATGCAAACAGATGCTCACACACACACAGTCATGCACTACGATCCGGAGCTGGCAAAATTTCCTGGAAGGCTGGAATTCCCTTGCTGGTGCAGAAAGGAGGGCCGAGGAGAGAAGACAGCAGAGCAGATGTATGGAAGAAGGAGGGAGGCATTGGGGACCCCATCTGGTGTGTAGGGGACTGCGTTTATGTAGTATGCTTGTGCACAAGTGCACATTATAATGACGGCGTAATTACCCCTTCGTCGGTCGAGCTGCTTGCTGTTCATGGATAGGTGATGAAGAGGCAAGGGCCATCGCTCTACCCTTTTCCCTCGCCATCCATCACAATAATAAGGGGAGCCCCAGCAGACGGAGGGAGCTGTAAACTTATGCTTCCCTGTTTTCATGGTGGTGAGCCCAGGGAAGCCCATTGTATCCCCCCTCCCCCCAAGGCTCCAGATACAGGAGAAGTGGGGCGGCCAGAGGACAGCAGCTCACTCTCGGTGTTTGTGTTATGCAACATTAGAGGTGCTTAAGCCTCATCTTTATTCTGCTGGGACACGTGGCAGAGGGTAGAACCTCCCCCAAAACTATATGGAAACAAGGCCAGGACACACTACACATAGCACACAGAAATTATAGGGGATATTTTTGGATGCTGGTTTATTACTTCTGTCTTATGACTTTGGCTGGAAAAAGGTGCACATCCATCCACTGTCATAAAGCATGCAGGACATGGTCCACCAAAGAGCCATAAAGCTTTACTTCCACCTCAGTGACCCCCCCCCCCTCCCAAAAAGAAAACACCAGGCTACTGTTGTTAAATGCATGATAAAGCATGCAGCTGCAAGTTTCACAGAGTTCCACTAAGTTAAACATCTCTTTATGGTGCCAACTTTGTCCCTCATTGTTTTATTTGTGTCACATATTTCATTGGATATCAAATTGCACTTAACTTGTGTTTGATTAGCCAACAGTATGTCAGTTTGTCATCTACAGTGTGATGGCGATGATTGGAGTGAACAATTACTCCTTTAACCAATCATATGTTGTCTTGGAGAGGTGCCCTGCTCACGATGCCAGGCTGCTCTTTAATTAAAATAAGAAAAAAAAACAAAAAAAACAAAAACAAGCAAAAACCAGAAAGGGAAACTTACCCTGGGGCTTATTCAAAATTATCCAATGATGCCTTCTCCAGAATACCTGACTAAATCTGGCCTCAGCTGAAGAGGAGAAGTCAGCAAGGAAGGAGAAAAAAAAAACAATTATCCATCTGCGAATGAGCAGCAGACACTTAATTCAGGACTGCTGGGGACAAAGCCCCTTGTTTAGAGACAGTAATTAGGCAACAACATGGCGAGGAGGTTGGGACGAGTCGGAGGCGGGGTGGAGTACACCTCTGGTCATCCAAGGAGAGACAAAAATGGAGGGATGGAGATGAAGAGAGAGTAGACAAGAAGGGGAAGAATGAGAGAGCAGACATGAGAGGGAAGGGAGTGTATGTGTGTGTTAGGCAGCATTCTGATGAGTGCAGGATCTCTGCCGACTCCCACCACCATTACAGCAGCGCAGAACATCGCCCCAGGGCTTTGGAATCAAACCCATTACATCTGATACTGGATTTCTCTCTGCTCAGAATTAATGCAATGTGGACTCTCCTTCTCTAAAGCTGGCCAGTGTCGCATAGCATCGCTGCGCAAAGAGCTGCACCACAAGGAAAAAAAGAGGACAGGGGAGGAGGAGAGTGAGGGCCTGAGAGTCTGAGAGGGATACTGGAGAGGCAGGCTCGCTGCAGCCGGAGGGGTCATTTCATATTTCAATTCTTTTTATAATATTGAAACTTGCCATCTCTAATGACTCGCAGGATATATGGGTACACATAAAGGGGCCTACGTATATGTTTATACGGGGGGCCTTGTAATCCATTTGCATAATTAACAGACTGGCATTTGAAAAGCAGAATGTCAGCACAAACAACCTTGGACACCAAACTACCCCGGGTCATTTTTTTCAGCCGTGTAATTGGCTCCTAATGTAGAAGAGTTAAGAGGCTTTCTGCCCTTAAAGCCAAAAATTAAAAAAAAAAAAAAAAAAAAAAATATCTCCTCTTGTTAATGGGCTCAGTACTCCCGGATTCCTGCCGGTGATTATCAGTCAGATTGGACTTTTGGAAGTTTAGGAAAGGACCATCAAAATCATTCATTTCTCACTTTTAAAGCTTCATTAAAGCTATATTTTTTTCATCAGCGGTCAAAAATATTGTAATTCAAGTGTTCTAAGAGAAAACTTGACTTCTGCACCTCCTCATGGCTGTTTTCAGGCTTTAAAAAAATCTAGCCCCTGACAGAAGATTTTGGCCAATCACAGGTCATTTCAGAGAGAGAGCACTCCTATTGGCTGTGCTCCGGCTGGTGGGTGTTGCTTGGTATTTCCTCAGCTTGATCTCAACATGGCTACTGAGTCACAAACCTTCTCATTTTACAGCTAAACAGTCACTACAAGATGTGTCTTGATTCATATTTGATCAGCGCTGCCTCGTTTGACTGTTTGATCGGCGTTTGTGAGTGATTGGCAGCTGCTCAGGGCCGGCAGGCTCCAGCTGGGCTCTGACTGGTTGTTTTCCTCTGGTCTGTGAAATCTTGCAGCTGCCATTAGGAGCACCGGTGGACACAGAGGAACATGATTTTTTTTTTCAGATTACCAGTCTTATGTACGACTGTCAGGATTCCTACCCACTGTAGCTTTAAATCCTTCCTTGTGTATCTGCAATGTGACACTTCCTTCAAACTGAGGCCACCTATTGGTTTTAAATGAGGAGTGGGAAATCAGTGCTTCAGCACTGTATTGGAGTGAAGGCAACACGTCCGTCCAGCTCTGCCTCTTCGTAGTGACACGTCTGATGTAATGATTGCGTAAGCGACCATACTCTCGGTGGCTACTTCGCTGGCTTTGCACATCATCCCGAACACATCTCACTTGACAGCTACATGCAATCTCAAGCAAATTGGCAGCATATAGAATGAAACTTTATGTAAGGCAGCAGCACCACAGCTGACATGCAGCCAGCGAGGGCTTGGTTTGTGCAACAGCAGAAGCTTTTTTGGCACTATAAAAACACTGTTAGAGAGTTTCTTTATCGGGCCATGAAGGGAAATTGTTAGATATAAAAGTCTCCAATGTCTTTCATTCATTTTTGGAACCAATAATTAAAATTAGATCCTTATTTAGGACTATACAGGAGAATTCTGCTGAATTGCTTGATTTAGTTTTATATACAGACTACACAAGTCCAACCCGAGTTCAAACATTATTCTTCAGCTGGCTAATGGGGTTCAACCAACATACTGCTGAGCCAATTTATCAGACCTGTACTGATTTTTATTATTATTATATACTTGACACCAGCCAGTTATGTTGTCAATATATGGATAGTGATTCCACCATAACTAAAACTTCATAAACTCTTCTATGAAGTATAATTTTATTTGCATGTATGTGCACAGATGCTGCAATAAATGCTTCACTAAAAGTAAGTGGCTGTTGTGCTCTGTGCTAAGGAGCTTCTAACCTGTTGAAAATGATTTTTATTTCATGCCTCTCTTTATTGTCTGTTGTATTGTCTTGGCTCTGATTGGTTGTTTTCTTCCAGTCTGTGAAATCTTGCAGATGCTAGGTGCACCGGAGGACACAGAGGCATGTGGGTTTTTTCATGTACTACTGTCAGAATGTGGCAACTGTTTTACAAAAAAAACTTTTTAAAATCATATTTGTTCCAGTCTGCAGCTTTAAGAGGTTTACTCTGCCCAGTTGCCCAGAAAAAATGTTGGTATTGTACGTTTCGGCAAACTTTTTTCTAACCCTAACCAAGCAGTTTTGTTTCCTAAGCCTAAGGAGACGTTGATGTTAAATGTAACCTGTTGTTTGGCATGAAAACGGTCCAATATGGAGATCTGCAGAAAATAGCAGCCACTGGCTAATTTATAAATACCTACTACCTGTATTTAATTCCAGCAGCATTATTCTTAAAAAAAAAAAAAAAAACCTGTTACACCTTTTTTCTAGACTTGCTTCATAGCTACAGTTGAAGATGCCTTGCTATAAAACACAGCATTATCTTATCATTATCTCAAACTAGAAATGAGATCCTGTTGAAGTCTGGTTCTATATGAGATTCTATAAGAAACCAATAATCCATCCAACAGAGGTAAAGGGCCATTTAAGGTCACTTAAGGTAAAGAAGCATCTCCTCCAGAAGTGAAGGCGCACTGCTGATGCATTTATGTCTTCAGATGTACAGAAATGTTCCAGACACTTGTGTCTGTCTCTTGTCATCCAATCTGACGTGCACGTCAGGAAGCGTGAACTGAATAAAAAGGAAAAGAGCGAAAACCCTCCACCCCTCTGGCACCTGTCCTTCCACGCTGCTCCCAGGAAAGAATTGAATTCCGGGATTTGCTGGACGCTACGTAGCCTTTGGGATGTAATCTCACACCCACACACCTATTAACCTCTACCAGCAGAGAAGTTGGAATGACTTTCAAGCTCCAGTGGGTCCAGTGCAGGATAATGACTGTGGTGAGTTCAGGTAATGTGGTTAGCGCGCTGTTGGGGCCAAGCTGTCAGCTCCGTGGCAGAGTTAGAGGCTGGGGGTTGTAAGAAACTCGGAGGAGAGAGAGAGAGAGAGAGAGAGAGAGAGAGAGGGGGAGAGAAGCTGGACCTGACAGGGCCTGGGAGCAGAGTCAACGGCCGGGATCAGTGGCACAGCCTCACTGGATCGGACATCTTCCAGCAGAGAGCTCTCTCCTGATGCCTCAACATCTCACACATAAATATGACACACTCCTGCATGTATGCATGTATTGTGCATGTGCACAAATACTCAAGTGTGCATTCGGGGTGTAAGAAAATAGCGATACTATAATAGTGTGGCCGTGGCTCAGAGGGTCGTCCACCAATCGGAAGGTCGATCGTTCGATCCCTCCAGTCACATCACACGTCAATGTGTCCTTGTGCAAGACACTTAACCCCAAATTGCTCCCGAAGGCTTGGCCATGGGTGTGCGACTGAGATGAATGAGTATTTAGATTAGATCCTGATGGGCAAAGTTCACACCTTGCATGGCAGCCTCCGCCGTAAGTGTATGAATGTGTGCGAATGGGTGAATGCTGACATGTAGTGTAAAGCACTTTGAGTGGTCAGAACACTAGAAAAGTGCTACATACAGTTAAGTATGTCCATTTACCAAGTTCATGTCACAATATTATGTTGTACGATACTGTACCGATTCTCCAAAACACTGTATCAAATCTAGAGTGAAGGTAGTGGCATCACATGAAACTAGAAAACATAAGGAATCCACTGGTATCAGTCAGGCAAGTTTGTTGGGAATGCTCCAAAGTTATGCTAACGTTTGGTGAGGAAAAACTGGCATGGCAATTTTCAGTGTCCCTTAATCTCTGACCTCAAGATATGTGAATGAAAATGGGTTCTATGGATACCCATGAGCCTCCCCTTTACCCACTTTACAATAATCAAATACAGTTTGGGGCAAAAACCATGCAGTTTTTTGCATGCTGTATAAATGTGTTATTTTTGTCTATTTTAAAATGATTTATATCTGGTGTGTTCTTTATACTATGACAGTTTTCCTTAAGTTAAATATTATAAATCACAATATAACGCTTGGCTTACAGTATCGCAGTACATCACAGTATATTGCATCGCTACCCCTGTATTGTATCACCAGACTCCTGTCAATAAATAGCCCTTGTATGTGTGTTAGGTTTGCCGATTCCATTATTGACCACTGCTCCCATTGTCATTTAGTTTTTGTTTTTTTTTTAAATAGAAATTAAACACATTTAGTTTACATTCTGGTGTATCAGCAACATGTTGTCAACACATAGTCGGATGATGGACTCTACAAACTGAAAGTAAAAGTGTCTGACCCGGACGGAGTCTCAGCACAGAGTAGCAGAAGTCAGATTTCACACATGGGACAAGAGAGAGACACACGATGGTGGAGAATTTGGTGTCAAAATGAAAAGCAAAAGCACCTATTTGGCAATACCTCAGATTTAAAATGCTGTGTAATGCAATGCTATAAGGGAACCGTAACGTTAATGAGGTTATGGCCGTGAGGAGGACAGACACACCGCCTTCCAATGGTTAAGATCAAAGAAGTGCTCTACATACAGTATACTGAGCGCTGAATTTTCCTGTAAATTGTCTGGTGTAATCAGTAACATTGTTGTCACAAATTTATAAACTAGTAGGAAAATTTCCTCACCATCATCACATCACATCCCTCATGCATGTGCCCAAACAGACACAAGCCCATTTCTGCAGCTTAGATGCTCCCTACTTTCTCTTACAGTATCCTCTTCTCTCTAAATCTCTCTCCTCCACTCTCCTACTGTCACCCTCGCCTCCATCCTCCTCTTCCTCTCTCCATCCCCCAAGTGAAGGTGCTGCAGGGAGGGTGGAGGGGTGAGCACTACATGACTTATTACTCATCCAGGCCTTTGGTGGACCTCAGAGCCGCATCAATGCCTGCTGGCAGTAGTGTGGAGCTGTGAACCCACACTCTCCTTGTTTGGCCTGTTAGCTTGTCAATCAGCCAGCCAGTCTGTCAGTCACTGAATCAGCCATGCAGCTCCCCCTCTCCTCCCTGGCCAATAGGTGCTCCCAACTTTCACCCTCTGCTCCTATACCCACATCACCTGAGAGGCCTCGGGGTGCGCTCTTCACCAAGCTCTTCCTGTCCGGTTCGCATGCAGACCCTCGGCCGCCCCCACTGCATGGTCTCCTCTTTCACCGCAGGAGCCCTGACTCACACCCAGGCCAGTCGGAAAAATGAGCCAGCCATGCAGAAGAGATAAGATGCAGAGAGGGAAGGAACGCAACCAATAAAAACACATCATTCAAAGTGAGGCGATAAAGAGGGAAAGCTAGAGGTAGAAGAGGATGTGGGGCAATATGAGAGCTGAGAGGAATGACAAACGTATTTAGTGTATTCTTGGCCAGTTTAAAGGTACAATCTGCCCATTTGGTTCACATAATGTACCTTTATCCTCAGTTGGAGTCCTTGTCTGTGACATTTAAGAAATCAAAAACACACATTCTTGAGATCAATTCTCTCCTATGTGCTTCAGTATGATTTTTTTTTTTTAATCTGGTGAAATGCTGAGATATCAAGCATCAAAGATTTGACATAACAGCTGGCGAACAGGATCTTTTTAAATATTTAATCCTAAAAGGGTCAGCTTTCACAAACAGCATGCCAGAATAAATGCAACCCTGAATATGAAGGAACACACGGATGCTGATACCAATACTGGATAACAATTTAGATTTTTTTTTTTTTTGTACAATCTAATCATTTCAAGCTCCCGATTTAAAGATAGAGCTTTTTTTTTTATCTACCGAGAAAAAGAAGAGGCAAGAATAATTAACAGCTTGGCTCATCCCTTGCTTTCTAAACCCTGAACCCTTCTCTGTCTGGCCCATTTGCGTCTGTGTGTCGTCACAGGGCCGGGGGATTTAAGCTAAGCCATATCAGCGGCTGAAAAGGACTCCTCTGAGAAAATACACTGGCCTGGATGTGGCAAATACATTGCTGTAATGCGTCTGCATTCGCAGGGGCCAGAGATCAACAATGGAGCCAGCTGAGGCAGAAGCAGAGAGCTTTGCCTCTGGTAGAGTGCTCCTCAAGGACCTAGGATGCACATGTTGTAGTTTAGCACAGACATGTTAGATTCTCAACAAGTCCATTCAACCTTGAGCTGCAGCGAAAGGCAAGAGCAACGGCGGTTGCTAAGATCTAAAGTGAGTCTATTATAAGCAGCGGTTTTGATCCTGAATCTGCAAAGTGCAAGTCCACTCAGTCATGAAGACAGACCCCAGGGACGGGTCACAGCATTACTCCTCATCCGGTCTCCTCACGCAAATATACATCAAAGGCTGTAACACACACATCACACACTGACAGGAGAACACAGACTCACATGGACAAACATGCATGAGTGCACACAGAGACACGTTTTGACAGGAAAGAAAGATGCGAGATGAAAATATGCATTTTTGGATCTTCAGTAGTTGTTGGAACTATGGAGCAATGTTGTTCTGTACTGTCTGTATATCATTGATTCTCAACATGGGGGTCAGGGCCCTCGAATAGGTCACAAGCTATGTATGAAGTGAAAGAGGAACACCACTGATTTTACACATTAAAGTCTGCATACAGATGTTGGGGAGCAGCTTCAGAAAAAGTGAAGAAATTGCCTCAAGTGATGTCACTTGCATCAGCATCAGCTGTGACTACAAGTTTGAAAATTAAAGGTACAGCACGTAGAATTTGGTGCATCTAGCAGTGTGGTTGCAGATCGCAACCAACCGAGTACCCCTCCGATCACACCTCCCTTTCCAAGACTGTGGTAACGCTGTTCACCTCGCTCAGAGGCCATCCATACCACAGTACCACTGCTTTAGGAGCAACAGAAGTAAGACGACAGCTGGCATTACCGTGGTTTTAAACTGTGTGGCTCACGTTACCTTTTCCCTCAAGCGTGTTGGAGAACTACGGTGGCCTTCAGGTAATGTAAAAACATGAAAGTCTCTCTAGAGCCAGTGTTTGGTTTGTCTGCTCTGGGCTACTGTAGAAACATGGTGGAGCAACATGGCGGACTCTGAGAGGAGGACCCGCTCCCTATGTAGATATGAAATGCTCATTCTAAGCTAATGAAAACTGAAGCATTCTCACTCCCAACTTGTCAGAAGTTCTTTCAAAATAAGCTTTCGTTTACACAGGAAGTTAGGTGTATGCAATGCAACCACTTAGGGTTAGGAAACAGTCATGGGTGGCATTAACTTCACTGACTAACAATTCATATGACTCCTGAGTCACGTGACTAAAGACAGACATGACAAAATAAGTCAACGTTACTTTTAGTTTCACATGGGGTACAAATAGAGGTCTGGTTGCCTTTGTTCAACCCATCACCACCCCTACCACCTGCCCTGCGTAGACTCTCACACTGATAATACGTCACTTGCTCTAACTGTCAAATAACACTGGGTGGTTTTACACTGGAGTTAGCTGAAAGCCAGGTGTGTCCCATAGTGTTGATAAAGTGTGTCTCCATGCGTTAGTTTCCAATGCCGAGGAGTACTGACCAAACAGCGGTATTTGACAAGTTGGGAGTGAGAGCAGGTTACGAAAACACAATTCTTAGTTTCAGGTGATTACACACTAATGAAAACAGAATTATATTTTAGTATTTAGTATAAGTATTTTATTCTATTTATGCCGATAGAGCCCCTGAAAATCTAAAAACTGGCCCTTTGAAAAAAAACATCTGGGGTGTGGAGTAAGAAAGAAGCTCTCCAGACCTCTGTGGCCCACTCCTCCTCCCTGCTTGAGGCTAGCTTCGAGTTACATTAGCTGCTACTAGCATAACACACCTGAACCTCAACTCGACTGTTGGCAATTGAGTAGCATTGTGGGTAATGTAGGCACCAGGTTTTGAAAAGCAAGAAGACAGAGTACCTCTTCAAGTATTCTGTAAAAATGACTGAAATGAAACAATCTCACCTGCAACTTGTGATGAAAGGTCTCTAGTGACTTTCTTACCTGATTTATAACACAAAAATATACGCAAACTGCAAATTTGAAGGCATTACTGCATGCATACTTCTACCTAACACTGTCCCTCTGTCCTGTGCACTAAAGTCCACATTACTAAGGTCAAAACAGAAACAGAGCTAATTGTGCATTCAGCAGAAGTCGCACAACCTCCACCTTGCAATTACGTGATCCTCCTTTCACACACAACTCGCCGTCTAAACTCTGACCTCTGCACAACGCTGCGTTATTGGATAATGACGACAGCGACGTGTATGATAATTGTGTTGCTGCCAAGCTGTGACAAACGGAGGGGGATCGTGACAAAGATGTTAAGGAGGAAGGAGGCTCGTTTAGGGCGCAGTAATATGTTGGGAGATGTATGGGGCCCCAGTGTGCAACGCAGCCTTTAAGAAGAGCCTGACCTCCCCAAGGACATGCAGAATTCTCAACTTACACCAGGCAGGGACAGCAGATTTTAAAGGGGGGCCGGCGGCGACACAGAGAGTCACCCCCCTGGCTAGAGCACCTAATACCCTGCAGTGCAAGCTTTTATCTGGCAGACCTTAGTGGCCCACCTGAGAGCAGAGCCAGCTGGGGAGCAGAGTGTTAAGCTGTTGGCTGTCGCTGTGTCATGTCTGTGTTAACAGGAGGCCCAGGCTCTGCTGCCACCGCCGCCGCTACTACTGCTGCTGCTGCTGCTGCTGCTGCTGCTGTATCTGAGGGCTTCTGCGAGATGCGTGTTGCAGTTTGATGAGTGTTTCTTGCTGCAGTGCGAGAAAGAGAGAACGAGAGAGAGAAAGAGAGAGAGGGAGAGAGGGAGAGAGGGCGAGAATCCCTCCCCATCACAGTTCCTGCTGTTTCCAGCACACTTGCAGACACATATGCACATATTCACATGCAGGCACATGCACACACTCGAAAATGCAGACATGCATGCAAGAGCACACTTGCACTGGAATGCGGTGCACATAGTGAGAAAGGAAGTGCTTCAGTGACCCAGCACTGTGAGATAAGGCTGCTCTGCAATTCAGAAATATGCAACCTGCATGTTAACAACCCCTGGAGCGCAGCCTCCCCGGGGTGCTCTGCCTCCTCTCTCAGCCTCCCCCACCTCCCTGCTCTCTCTCTCCTCTCCACCCATCCATCCATCCATCCCGCAACTCCACCTTGCTTCACCTGAGCGCAAACACAGAGAGGACAGAACGGGGAGGAAAATGGAGGATGGATGTTTTCAGAGAGGGAGAGGGGGAAAGAGGAATGGAAGGAGGAAGAGGGAGATGTGTGTGACTGCAGAGAAGAGTGAATTTTCTGCTGTGTTTCTCTGTTGGTCTGCAAGCATGTGTGGAGTCCCGGCGAGCTGCTTAGTGCAGAGCAGGGGCAAGAGGGCTCGGGGAGGCGAAACACAACATATGGAGGACTAATGAGGTTGCATTTGGAGGGCTTTGCGCGGAAAGGTTAGACGAGGCCAAATATGAGGGGATGCAGAGTTAAGAGAAAACAAAGGGATCAAAGTGGCCAGAAAGGGATCACGTTAGCAATAGAGAGCGCTGCCGAGAGAGGAGGAAGAAGAAGCACAGACAGAGAGGAAAAGAGAGAAAGAAAGCTGAGCTCTATTCTCACTATGTGGAGGGAGATTGGCAGGTTTCTGCACTGGAGATGCTATTGAGAGTGACACGTCCACACGACACAGCCGTAACACATTGGCTTTGATACTAATATCAGTCTTTTTTAGACGGAGGTTGATGAAATTTGCATTTAGATTGAAATGACTTGGGGACGGCCAGGAGACCACAGAGGGCCGCAGAAAGGAAGAGAGAGGCGAGAGGAGAGGGGCGGGGTGTGTCTTTGCTTCACTCACAGCTGTGGGATGCTCCAGCTTCGCCTGCCCTCTTTAAAACAAAAACACACACCCCTGCCCACTTGACAACACATCTGCTCCTCACACTCTCTACATACCAACACACCCTCGCTGAGTATAACAGCAACATGGCTATTCTCTGCAGGTTTGATGCTGTAGAGTTCTCACTTGACTGGGTCAAGGATGCAGGGGAGCTCTGCTCAGCGTCTGCACACATGCCTGACATTTGCGTCGTCCAGAGACCGAGGAGGTGGGTAGCGTGGAGGAGGAGGTGGGTAGCGTGCTCAATTTGTGTCTTAATCACATTAAAACGGCCCCATGCAATTTTCTAAACAATTTAACGAGGGCTGTGCCGACTGAGACGGATAACGCACTGTGTCCTAATATTGAGCTCTGGCTGCCTAATGGAAGAGAAAGCAGGCACTTTATTTCTCCTCAAGTAATATTGGCACTGTATTGTTTAGCTAATATTATCATAACATTCAATGATGTTGGTGGGGGGCTTTAAAAATATGGTATTATCTGGCATCATCACTGAATCTGTGTACAGTTTCTTTACTGGAATGAGTTTATCAAACACAGTGCTGTCAAGTCAGTATGGAAACTTTACATTATCAGAGTCACCAAACAAAAATCCTGATTATTATCCATTTCATTTGGAAAACTGTGATGCTGTTGACTTCAGTGCACCAATCAGAATCTGATTACAGGCTTTGTATGATATCATGTACAATAAACGCTCAATATGTTGCCCAACATACTTTAGTGTGAGTAAACAGTAGTATGCGTCTTTTCGGTAGTGTCGTCACTTCCTGAGTGCATCAGGTTGATGTGTAACCCCGATCCAACCCAACCTCCATGGTTTGTGAAAATAAAGTTTTTATGAACATTACAGCATGTAAACATGTTCTAGTAGAAATGTAAAATACAAGCATAAACGTGAAAAGAGTATGATATAGGACCTTTAAAATCCTGATTATTTACTTTAAAGTTATTTAATTTGAAACACTCTGATGTCACCTACTTTGTGCACCAATCAGAATTTAACATTTGCTTCCTGTTGGATTATGTTGTCAAGGAGACGCCATCCTTTATCATCCCTGACCACACCAACACAGCTCTGCGTTTCTTTGTGCAAAACTTGTCATAAATAATAAAAATAATTGTTTTTTCCCTCACTTTATATTTTATTGTTGTTTATTTAGTCTTGCCTGTTTAATTATATACATTAAAAAAGGTGAGATTTGAAAGTTTACAGTAGTTTAGTAGTAGTATAGCATCATGCCCTCTGGGGAATATTACACCTCAGTTATTTCTGTATAAGAATATTGTTTGTTAAGGGATCATAGAAGTGAATTATGTGTTTATTCTATGACAATTCCAACATTGCAGACACTTGAACAAGGATATGATAATATTTGTTTTATTTAAGATTATTTTGGGGGCTTTATTCTTGTAGAGAAACAAGGGGAATATTTTCTAAATGTGCAGGGACATTGTGGTTATATGGTATACATCTTACTCCATATTGCAATAATGTTTTCATTAAATGTTTAACATTTTGAATGCTTCACTTGGCAGCTTATCATAAAGCACATTAAAGCCTGTGTTTTCATTGGTACAAAGATGGACTGAATGGACATTTCATATTTATTTGACATTATGATACACTTCTAATATTCCTTTTATTGTTAATTGCTTCTTCCCATCGACTTGATGCTGTTTTATTAATCTTATGATTTTGAATAGCAACTGAAAACAGACCAGTGTCACCAGCCTTACATTCATACAGTAGCAGCATCAGGCTTTTCCAGAGAACAAGAGCACCACCTTGTGTTGATATTTCAAAAAGGCACCAGGCTCAGCCTGGACTTGCATTCTGGGCACACAAAGCCAGTGAGAGCACCCAGCACAGGTGGCTGAGGACTTTCTGACTAGACAACTTCCCTACTGTAACAATTACGTGGAAATAAATCGTCTGTCAGTGTCTCTTTATGTCGCCATCAAGCCCAAACTACAAAAGCTGCATCTTCACAAAAAGAAGAAAAGACATTTACCATATAGATGAATCTATTTAATCTGAAAATCTGCCTGAGTAGCTTCACAGGAAATAGATGTGGATTTTAAGAGCGAATACTTCATTAATCACTTGTTAAAATTAATATTCTGCAGTGTAATTTAGAGATCAATATGAAGCCAAGAACAAGGGGACTATGCTGCAGTTCTACATAAATCAATAGGATGAAGTCAACAGGATTATAAGGTGAGCGTATTAATAACTACACTACATACAATCTGCATCCATGCATTAAGGCCTGAACCTGTGCTCATAAGACCAAAACCACAAGTGTGGCTCAGTGTGGCCCAACGGGAGGATCAATATAGCATGTTTATTAAGTTGTACCCCGTTGAAATAGCTGCGATGGATTTCTCCAACCACCGGACCATTAGAGTGTATTAATGTCTGCTGAGGAGACTGTGGTATATGCATTAAGTGGGAGATGGAATTGCGTTAAGTGTTAATAGCAATTTACAATGCCACATCCCCTCCGAGGATTCATAATCTTCCGTGTAAAACAATTTAATCCTGTCTGTCAATATAATCCTGCTGATATTATTAAAAACACCCGTGATGACATGTTGATATTACTATTTTGCCTCAGAGCCAATAACTTTAATTCACCTGGTGGGAGGGAGAATGTGTCTGTGTGTCTGTGTGTGTGTGTGTGTGTGTGTGTGTGTGTGTGTGTGTGTGTGTGTGTGCGCCCGCGCAACAGAGAGAGAAAATGAGTGCTCGGCGAGATGATGATGGGGGAGTGCAAAAGACATTTTAGTGATGAAGAGGCCCCAGGGGGGAAATAGCTCTGAACTACCTGGGTACTTACATTACAAGTTACGGAATCAAACAGATATCTCACACACACACTCACACACACTCACACACACTCACACACACACACAGTCGAGATACCGCAGCTTCTCAACCATCAATTTTAACATACCTACTGATGTTGGTGATGAGTACAGGGGGGTTTAAGAGAGGCAGAGCGGGGAAAGAAGTAAGAGAAAGCAGCTCAGTGCTGATACAATTCTCCATATTTAAACAGTGAGTGATTACCCAGCTCCTGTTTTAAAAGAGACAGAGTGAGACGTATTATAACCAGAGTAGGACACCACTCGGAGGACTGCCTCGCTCTTGTAATTCATGAAAGGCAACCATGTTTTTCAGAGGAGAATGAGAGAAAGTAGGACGTGATTTAATGTCTGAGGGGAGATTTTAAGCCACTCTTAAAGGCTTAGCCGTCCCCCACCGCACCTTAATAATGGGCTGCCGTTTGTCCAAAGTCATAGGCTAATGGTCAAATCACCATATGAATGCAGCCAATGTGGCTGGCACCTGTAACATTTTTATCATCACCCCAGTTTGAGGATCACTGCATGGGTTAATGAGGATTTAAATTAAAGTACCACCAGCAGCCAGCAGGTGTCAGTGTAGCCCTCAACCCCGACAGCAGCCAGCTGGAATGGGGATTGAACCTTGAGTGGAGTACAGAGGGGAGCGGCCTGCAGTGGACTGGCCAGCCAGAGCCGCACTGCATCAAACACAAGGTGGGTAAATTGCTATTAATAAGCGAGAGCAGGCTCGGCTGGCCGCTGTGACATGGCCTAGTCCGGGATTTATGGACCCTCTGGCCCGCAAGCATCTTATAACTCATTCAGTATAACTCATTTTTAACCATCAGCGAGAGTCGGATACTCGGGACATAAATTTGTCCAACCCACTGTGGCAACTGAGTGAGACCGTCGCTGTGTGTGTGTGTGTGTGTGTGTGTGTGTGTGTGTGTGTGTGTGTGTGTGTGTGGCGCGTGCGTGCCCTATTTGGACGTTAAAGTCATAAAACACTTCCTCCCTCCCACCTGGAAGCAGACCACAGTGCATGCTGAGCTGAGCAGCAAGAGGAAAGAGAGGTGATGACACTGTAAGATCATCCACCTGTTGGGAGTTTTATTATTCTGTGATGCTGCCATCTCTTCCAGCAGGGTCATACTGCACATGCAAACATTTAACTGCTCCTGTGTGGACTTTGTCCTTCGTTGCCAGTGGCTACACACCGAGAGAAGTTCCCCGTTAACCTGATTAGCCGTGTAATCTGGTTAATGATGAGGCTCAAAGCTTGTAAAAGTCACACCTAAGTGAGAATATACAGCCTGTATAATAGCTACGAGAAAACTGAAAGGATTAATGTCTTTCTCCACTATTAAGTTACTGTTCTTTCACATGTTTGGTTTTTCTGGCCTACACAAACTGAAACCCAGGGATGGAAGTAGTGCTACAGCTCCCTTATATGACAGCTGGATTCTCCCATGAATTTCCCACGAAAATCCATCTTGTCACTCTTCAAGTAATGCGTTTGTGTCCAGCAAGCCAGAGCATGGACCAATCAGCTTCCTGTGAGGAGCTTCTGGCAGCTACGAGTGTCGTTTAGAGGTGTATGATGACGCGGAGAGGCGACTGTTTGTTTGAAATAACAATGGCGGCTCCTGAAAAGCTTAGCGTAGATGCTGCAGTAGCATCAGTTATATTACTGGAGAGTATCTCTTCATTGAAAGAAGAGCAAAGAACGGCACTGAAGCCTTTTCTCAGTGGAAAACATGTTTCCGCTCTTCTCCTGACTGGCTGACGAGTCTGATTGACAGATTTGAGTTCATCTAATCACCTGCCAAGTATTTACTAATAGTGCCTGTTCTTTTCCAAACTGCTTCCAAATGACGGCTTCTCAGATGGTTCTGTGTAACAAACCATCTGGTTACTACTAGGGTTGCAACTGACGATTATTATCTCAATTAACTGATTAACAGCCTGATCTATAAAATATCAGAAAATGGTCACAAGTTCCCAGAATCCACAGAGACATCTTCAACAGGTCTGTTTTGTCAGATCAAAAGTCCAAAAGATCAGTTAACTCATCATATGTGGCAACGACAGACAGAAGCATCCTCACATTTACACCAGTGGTTTGATATTCTGAGAAAACATTCATTTGCTTTCTTGCCAAGAGATAGATGAGAGGATTGATACCACTTTAATGTTTGTACGCGTAAGACTAGAGGTGGCAGCCGATAAGTTTGGCTTACATACAGCATATACAGTAGTAGTAGTGGTAGTGACCTGTCAACCTTTTCTAACAGACCAGAAACTCTCATCAAACAGACTGTATATAAGAAGTGGTCGTAGTCACCGTGATGTCACGCATTGGTTTGTGGCATACGGTTTTGAAGCCTTGAGTTTGGCATTTTGGCCGTCGCCATCTTGTTTTTTTGCAACCAGAAGCGCCACAAGATGGTGGAGCAAATTACAACCAAACGCTGAATAAGACATCTTTAGGCTTTCATGAACTGAAAACACACTTTGAAAGAGTTAAAGTTGTAAGATGAAAACACAAACAACCCTCAAACCAGACAACACTGTGGTAGCGACCTCTCAATCACAAGGTAGCCACGCCCTAAAGCATCCCCTGCTTTATGGTCTATTTGACGCTAAATGGGACCGTAATTTACTAAATAAATATCCGCTGTATTGAAGAAGACTTGAAACTAGCGACTGAGACCATAAGCTTATGTTCACAGTGTTTACTGAGGTAATAAATCAAGTGAGAAGTAGGATCATTTTCTCATAGACTTCTATACAATCTAAAGTCTTTTTGCAACCAGAGGAGTCGCCTCCTGCTGGCTGTTAGAAAGAATGCAGGTTTAAGGCATTTCAGCATTGGCTTCAGTTCTCAGACCCGGATGTTGCCCACTGGTATTAAGTTCTAATGTGTTAATGAATGCATGCTGGTTGGACTGATTTTCTTTTACCGTTGCACAGAGCCATGCTGGTGCTTTCCAGTCTTTATCCGAAGCTAAGCTAACCAGCTGTTGGCTGTAGCTCCATATTCAGCAGACAGATATGACAGCGGTATTGATCTTCCCATCTTACTCGCAGCAGGCACATTTCCCCAAATGTCAAAGTATTCCTTTGAAGAAGCAGAAACCAGCATTTTTACTTGAAAAAACTATTTGAATCAATTACTGTATCAAAATTGTTGCAGATTAATTTTTGATTTGGCTTTTAGCATCAAAGGGTAATTTCCATTATCACCATGCACACATTTCTTGCAAGTACATAGCGTGCTAACACAAACCATTCTAACCACAAGCAAAACATCTGCTGCTATAAAATGATATTTTGACAGCTCCTTTAAACATCTCAACAATAACACACAATGCTGGATGTTAAATGTTCATGCAAAGAGATCAGAAATGCGCCATAACCGCAATATGGTCAACAGCTGGCTCTCTGTGCATGTTAGACCAGTAACAAGGAAATGCCACTGTCAAACACTGACTCACACATCCATGCATTCACCATGGCAACAAGTTTCTTCCCCTCCTGCAGATCAACATATGAGTGTGTATTGTTTTGGCTCATGCGGTCTTACTGTACAGTGTGTGCCGGTATGTGAGCTTGGTGCTTTCCGTCTCGCTGAGGATATCCACGTGTCATTCTGGGCTACGCCAACATACCTACAGTTCAGGCCAGAGGGAGAGCAGCGCTCTGCACAGGAAGTCAGATAAGCATCTCTTTTGAATACCCATGTGTGAAAAGCACAAAATCAGCAGTCATTCAGGAGCAAACAACGGCTTAAAAAACAGATAAAACGCACAGAGATTGCAGAACATAAAAGGTTGACAGAGGAAGAAGTTGAAGAAAGAGAAGAGACACCAAGCAGAGTTATTGTCTGGAGGTAGAGAGACGGAGGGAGGCAGGGAAGGAGAGAGCAATTAGTGAGAGATAAAAAGCATGGCAGGGAGGGTAAGACAACCTCCTATTACTCCAATTAATCCAATTTGAAAAAAAGAAAGAAGAAATAAGTGCACTAGAAAGGCTGATCCATTTCCCTGACAACAGCAAGTGTTTGAGGGTCATGAGTGGGCAGCCGGAGCAGGCCTCCTGCCAGGCTGAGCAGGAAACAGCATGCTGGCATTTCAGCCGGGGCGGAGGGGAGCGCATGCCCTGTCAGCGGGCACATTAACACTAATTCAACATGACTTGTTGATATATTTCCACGGCAGTAATGATGTTAATGGCAGTATCTTAATGCTCCGTGTGCATGAAAATCAGAGGGAATATTAATGCCGCCGGCCGCCGATCGAGCCGAGGGTGGAGCACATTAACATGTATCAAATATGTGCATGTGTGTATGGACGTGTGTGATGTGACTAATACCACCCCATTTTAATATTTATTTGTCCAACTGGTGCTAAATTAAACAAACCTTTTCAATGAAATAGTCACCACCTATCTTGCCGTTTGGTTTGTTAAGTAGACTTTGAGCGTATGACAGTGATAATGTGATAACGTCAGCAGGACATTGGTTCAACCTGGGAGGCTTTCTTGATTTTAAGTAGTGTAACACACCCGTTTTAAAATAGCTCAGCCTGTCAGTTGATTTAAATGGATAATCATGATTAATCACAAATTAATTGCACAGTTTTTATCTGTTCAAAATGTGCCTTAAAGGGAGATGTGTGAAGTATTTAATACTCTTAACAACATGAGTGGACAAACATGCTGCTTTATGCAAACATTTTTATATATTTATTATTAGAAATCAATAAACAACAATGACAGATATTGTCCAGAAACCCTCACAGGTTCTGCATTTAGCATAAAAATATGCTCAAATCATAACATGGCAAACTGCAGCCCAACAGACAACAACAGCTGTCAGTGTGTCAGAGTGCTGACTTGACTATGACTTGATCCAGACTGACTGGGACTATCATCAAGTGGGCATGTCTGTAAAGGGGAGACTGGTGGGGACCCAGAGAACCCATTTACATTCACACATCTGGAGGTCAGAGGTCAAGGGACCCCTTTGAATTTGGCCACGCCAGTTTCTCCTCGCCATACTTGAGTGTACGTTTGGAGCGTTTAACCTCCTTTATAACAAGTATAACATGGTTGGCACCAGTGGATTATTATTATTATTATTATTATGGATTTAGGTTTTCTAGTTTCATATGATATCAGTATCTTCACTTTAGCTTTAAAATTGAGCTCGCTACAACCTAAAAGTTGCATTTTGTTAATGTGCTAAAGAAATTAGTGACAGTAAAAGAATTTGCGTTTAATGCATTATTGCGTTAACTTTGACAGCCCTAATCTCAGCATTTCATTTATTCCTTTTAAGGAAACTAAATTAAGTTCTTTTTAAAGTTTGGATTTAAGGTATAAATAGGATAAGGGCACAGTGAAGACCTGAACATAAATTATATTCAGAGACTTCACTCTCTGCTAAACAGCCTCAATCTGCATTAGAAATGTACACAGCTAAAACAACCAAAGATCTGACAGAAGAATGCCAATCATCAGGGAGAAGAAAACACTGTTAACGTGTTCATTTTAATGACACTAATTTCTTAAATGCATTAACGCAACTTGTGACTTTTAGGTTGAGACCCCTGCTCAGTAAAGCTAGAGTGAAGATACTGGTATCATATGAAACTAGAAAGCCTAATGAACCGCTGGTACCAACTATGTCATACTAGCTCGTTGTAAAGGAGGTTAAATAACGCGCCAAACTTGCACAAAATTTTGGTGAGGAAAGACTGTTATGTCCATTTCAAAGGGCTCCCTTGACCTCTGACCTCCAGATGTGTGAATGTAAATGGGTTCTCTGGGTCCCCACCAGTCTCCCCTTTACAGATATACCTACTTTATGATAATCACATGCAGTTTGGCTGCAGTTTGCCATGTTTTGGTTTCAGCATGTTTCACCTGTGAGGGTCTCTGGACAATGTCATTTTTTTGTGTTGTTAATTGATTTCCCATAATAAATATATACATACAGTGCTGTGAAAAAGTAATGGCCCGCTTCCTGATTTCTTAGGTTAGGTAGGTTTAATAAATGAAATCGTCATTTAAAAACTACATTTTCTATTTACTCAGGTTATCTTTGTCAAATATAAAAATTTGTTTGATGATGTGAAACATTTAAGTTTGACAAATATGCAAAAATATAAGAAATCAGGAAGGGGGCAAATACTTTTTCACAGCATTGTACATTTACATAAAGCCGCATATTTGTCCACTCCCATGTTGATATGCAGGACAAATCTCCAGTCCCCAGTTTACTGAAACGATAGAGAAAAGGCTGGGAACCACCAGTGCAGGTTACAACCTGTGGACAGCAGCCTCAGTCTGGGCTCTGTAGAGGTGGATGTGTGCTACCAGCTCTGTGAACAGACTCTATTTTCAGAGTTTGATCTTTGATGATCATGAAAGCGTTTGCTGTGGCACCCTGCCACCACGAAGTCCTTTACTGACCCAATTAATGTGTTGCCTTAGCCACAAGTAGGTGGAGTGATGTCCACTACCGACAGAAGATCTGAGCCTCTAATTAACTCTGAGGCTCTGACACGTCTGTGATCTGCTTCACGGTTCTGCTCTTTGAAAGCTTATGTCGTCATGGGATGCAACCAAGAATCACAACTAATATCACCAGCTGAAAATTGTAATTACTTGCTGGCAAAATGTGGTCATTTTCACTCGATGTTTGGGTTTCTTTGCCTCAGACAGGCAGAAAAGCAATTTATTTCAGCGTTGGAGCTGCAACTTCATTAGTCTTATCTGCAGCAATTGTTTCAAGATATGTACGATTGTGTTCGCGTCCCAACGCTCGCAATCAAAATACCATTTTCTCCACCAAAACATGTTTCGAGTAATCCCACAAATAATAAGCTCCATTTGTGATCAGATTACTCTGGTATTTCTTCCAGCGGCAGTAATGGATTAGACCTGCATACGATAGCAAAGTGGAACACAGTCTTCATCCAGCCCATTTGACAGCTGTATTGTGTTGGAAAAAGGGAGGCTTCTGTGAAATCCCACCCTGTAGGGGCTCTTTAAACTGTTCACCGCCTTCACAGCTGCACCGGTCTCAGAGATGGGACTGTGGCTCCACTCTCCTCCCAAACATAAATGAAATATTTAGTGGTCATGTTGTTGTTTTGGCACCCCATTATCTAACTCTCCCCTATGGGACTGTATGTAACACAAACTATACTTCACAGCACAGAGGGCTGGGCGATATGGCCAAAATCTTCAATCCCAATATAGGTCTTGATAACTGTACAGTGTATCATGATAAAGCATGTTTTCTGGTAGTTCAGCAAACAAATAATCTATAAGCTGTTCAAAAAGAGGGACCAGAGAGTGTGTGCCAAATACAGGGGTATGACACCACTCAGCCTCCCTGGTAAAGTCTACTCCAGAGAGCTGGAAAGGAGAGTTCGGACCAAAGAGGAACAACGTGGATTTCGTCCTGGCTGTGGAGCAGCGGACCAGCTCGTCACGCTCACAAGGATGGTGAAGGGGGGCTGGGACTATGTCCATCCATCGACATGTGTTTTGTGGACTTGGAGAATCCGTACGACCGGGGTTCCCTGGGAGATACTGTGGGAGGTTCTGGGAGTCTGGGGTGAGGGGGGTCACTTCTCAGGGACATCTGATCACTGAGCTGTGTTTGGGTTGGTAATCGAGGGAAGCGGGTTTATCACATTATATTGATATTATACATAAAATTGAAAGTTTTAAATGTAGATGTAGTATAAGCATGAAATTTAAAATAAAATAACAGAATTACTACTTTATAATATTATGACGTGACTCGTTATTACTTTATTCTTGTAAAGTTCTGACTTTTTTCTCACAAATTTATGGCGTTTTTCTCACAAAGTTGGGATTTTTTTCTAGCAGCATAACTTTTTTTCTCACGAAGTTCTAGCTTTTTTCTCGCTGTCATGGCTTTTTTTCTCATAAAGTTATGACTTTATTCTCATAATATTATGAGTTAATTCTTAAAATGTCCAATTTTTTTCCTTTCAATGCATAAAAGTCAAGACAGACATCTGAAATCTTCAATTAAACATGTCACGTTTATGCATGTAAAACATTAGGCTGTCCTGATGTTAAACGAATGTTAGTTTTTGTACAACAAAGACTGTTCTGAATGTTTCTCAACGCTTAAATAATCAATAAAAGCTCTGAGTTTTTTCTTCATCTATTATAGCTTTTTCTATTTAACATCATCAGGCATTTTATTTGGACACACTAAGCTTGGTTAATTCAAGTTGGTTTTAATTAATTACCTTGTGTTGATTAATGTAAATTCATTGATTAAATGGAACCATATCATGTTTTTTTTATGTTGGATTAATTCATAAAAATTAAATAATGCAATTAAGTTTAAGTTACTCAGAACATCTCTTTTTTAGTGCATTCTCCTTCATTTAAAAATGTGCTTTACACACAAACCTACATTGTTATATATTAAAGCAATGCTTCCCAACCTTTGTGGTTTGTTAGCCTTCATAGCCAAGCAGTATGAGTAGTTCAGCCCAGGAGCGATGGCCTCTTCTCGGATTCATCTCAATGGCTTTGAGAGTCCTTTATATCAGTGATTCTCAGTGTGGGGTCTGGGACCTCTAACAGTCCGTGAAAAAATAAATCGGATTCAGTTGCTTAAATCATGATAGATTTTATCCATAGAAAAGGTGTTCTGATCTAATAAATCCATAAATCTCAGAATCTGTAAGTATGTTTAATACATGTAAAATATCTTATGAGCACATTTCTCTTGTGTTCTTCAGTATAGAAGTATGAAAAAATAGGCTAATTATTCCAAGAGACATGCACAAGGGGGTCCTCGATATATTTCCTATCTGCGAGGTCCGTGGCTGAAAAAACACACTGGCTCAGAGGGCAGAGCAGGTTGTCCACCAATCAGAGGGTTGGTGGCTCGGTCCAAGACACCTGGAATAGCAAGACACTTAACCTAAAATTGCTGCTGAAGGCTAAGCCATCTGTGTGTGAGTCTTGACACTATACACACACTATACACATGTAGTGTAAAGTGCTTTGAGTGGTCAGAAGACTAGAAAAGCGCTATTTAAATGCAAGTCCATTTACCATTGTAAGATTTGAAAAATAACTTTGCGTAGCAGAACTGTTTCTTCCTGTTCTTTTCTTTCTTTCGAGTCATCTTCAGATAAAGAAAACAAAAACTGATGAACTTATGTGACTGAACTGTTAAAAAAGTGTGAAAAACACATTTAGGCTACAACATAAAGTGCATTAAAAAGTCAAACCCTTATGTCCAAACAAACAATAAATCCCTTTTCTAAAGACAGACACTTTGCAGCCTGTGGCTACAACTGATCATCAGTTACAAATATACAGCCACCTTCCTCAGTGGAGCCTTAGTAAAATGAATCAGAAAAACAATTAATGGCTAAAAGGTCGAGCACAACATGAAGTATGATACATAAATTTAACTGCACAATAAAAATCACAAACTCAGACAACATGAACATACATCAACAAATACAACAGGCACAAATGATCATTTTCTATCGATAACGCGAGGAATCGGTGTCTGTCTGTCTTTCTGTTCTTTTACATATCTCAAGATCCGCTCATCCGACTTCACACTTGGCGGGTGTTTTGCTGGGGATCGCGGAGCACTCTGTCGAATTTGGTGCAATTTTGACTCGCAACGCATTCAATATTAATAAACCTTGAATAAACAAACGGGCGCTCTGCCCAGCAGCGGGGCTTCGGGGCTCCGCAGACTCCGTCCAGCATGTCTCATTGACTGGCACTGCAGGTCACTTTAGCTGCTGGATCCCAGATAAAGCCTGCGATAATGTTACGGCCCAACTCTTCACTTCCCTGGAGTCAGTGAGCACGAGCTGATAGCCTACAGGAACAGTGCCACTCTGCCATTTCAACTCAAACTGTTTACCACCACAAAACACCTCCACTCATTAACTCCATGCTGTACTTTCTAACTGCAGCGGTTACATCAAAACAAGCTATTACGACACATTTAGAAATAACCTCTGCTAAGTGTATTTCACCATGTGTTTAGTGGTTTTTCCTGTAAACCAGAGCATACTTCACCGGTGCCTTTTGACCACGACTAAATACAACTTCAGCGTGTGTCATGGCAGGTGTATTGCTCAGGACCTAAGCAAGTGCAGTACCACAGGCTAAGCATTCACACTGCACTGGTCCATCCCTCTATCTATCTACAACCGCTCATCCCGTTAGGGGTCACGAGGGGCTGGAGCTGATCCCAGGTGACATTGGGCGAAGGCGGGGTTCACCCTGGACAGGTCGCCGGTCCATCGCAGGGCTGACACATAGAGGCATTCACGCTCACATAAAACCTTCGAGCAATTTACCTGCATGTCTTTGGACTGTGGGAGGAAGCCGGAGTACCCGGAGAAAACTCAGCTAACACGGGGAGAACATGCAAACTCCACACAGAAGAGCCCCAAGCCGGATTCAAACCTGCGACCCTCTTGCTGTGAGGCAAGAAAATATACATATTATCTTTCAGACCTTTGGGGCTTCATAATGGGACACCCTGAAATGGGCCATGCTGCATAATGTGTACTTTTACGTTTTAAACTTTAATACATTTTTAATACTTGTGTGTTCTTTTACTCAAGTAGAATTGGGAATGCAGGACTATTATTTTTACATTATGGCATTGCTACTTTTGCTTAAGTTGTCCCCGTATCTCAGCAATTACTTTGGTGAGCACAATGTGACCATAACAACAAAGAAATGACAAAACTATGCCAAATAAGACCCAAGTTGTAAAAAAAACTTTCCTTTCAAACTCTGAAATGCTGTCATATGAGATTTCGCTGCCTTGGTCCCTATCCAGTGGTACTTAATTATGTAACAATAATCTTTTCAATACAAGCATTTTAAGCAGCTAATCAGAAATCATTGAGACAATCCAGTGTGTACAGCCAGAGGGAGATTACAGGACCTGGAAGTTGGGCTTCTAAAACAGTACTGAGGACTCGGCAGAGAGCCAGAGCGTGTTAAGGTTTGAGCTTTAGCTGAGGAGGAAAAGGGGATGCTCAGGCCTTGAGAGGGCTTAGAGACAGGCAGGTGGATAAAAGCCAGGCGAAAAGACACGCTCACAGGTGAGACATGCAAAAAAAAAGGCTGGACTCCCAAACCAAGGATGCCGCCTAATAACATCAGAAGTGTCTTTACTCACAAGCCCTTTTCTTTCTAGGTGTGTGTCAGCCTCCGCGACGGAACTGCAGCTTGACGCACAATTGCTTTTTGCCAAGTGAAGCAGCAAAAAAATCCCCAGGCCCTGCTGACACGTAATGACAAATGCGTGAACACTGGCTGGGAAACCGGCTGTGATTTCTAAAACATTGTCTGAAATAATGGTGGCAGAGGGAGGGGAGCACGCTAGAGAGTGCAAATTACAGCAAAGGCAATGGGCTGGAAAAAAGAACAGTCTTGTTGATGACAACACTGTGTGCTTTTGTGACAGAGGCCCTCACTTTAGTATCCATCTCTCAACTTATTCCATAAAACACTTCGTCAGCTCAAAAGGGAAATGGACCGCTGAATGACAGAACGCCATAACAACTCATGACCGAGATCTTCGGAGATACGTCTTGTAAATGTGTAAAAAGAGCGAGGTGGAGCTCTATATTACTCTCTCCCAACAATGTGATGTGGCACTGAACTGATATTGATGTAAATATTATCTCAAGGTTAACAGCATGCTGTTTGCCTTAAGTGTGCTGTGTAACTGGTCTGCCCAGCGAAGCTTCTCTAAACATCCTCAATGAGAGCTGCTCTTGTGCCATATGTTTCTCCTCACAATAAATAAAAAATGAATGCCTGACGAGTTTAAGTTGCTCCCCGGCATTTGTCTCAAAACTAATGGGCCAGGAGTGAATTATTGATGAGTGTTGATCAAGGAGAGAGCAGAAAATAGGTTACCTATAAGCTCACACTCAAACACAGTGACATGCCTGAATATTTAATCAAAAGGGGTAAATAGGCATGTGATATGATGATAATATTCCAATGCTTTCCCTCTAATCGCTAATTTGAAAGATAAAATGAACCCCGGCCTCTGTATTGACTTGTGCTCACGAGACCTCACTCAACTGCTGCTCAGCAGCAATCTTATCGCTGTTTCCTTTAACTCCTGCATCCCTCGCTCTCTCCTTCTCCCCGTTTGCTGTGGGCAGCGGCAACACAAGAGTGATGTGAGTGACCTTGGCCTGGTTCTGTGGGACTCAGAGGACGGCCGTGTCTCACAGCGATCCGTTCCTCCCCACCAATCCCGATTAGCAGGCGGGCAGCGGGCAACGGACGGGAACAAAGTGTCGCAGTGCAGAGAGGGGCTGTCGAGGAACCGGATCTGTGGCCCAGAAGAGGTGCGAGGAGGGGAGGTGGAGCGGATCTGGGCTGGGACAGGGGGAACAACAGCCTAGCTGTGGGGTGGAGTGTGTGCACGCGAGGGGAGGGTTCTGTAGGACGAGGATAACGGAGCGGTAGTTCAACAGCGGGTCAGAAGAGGACAAAGAGTCAGAAGTGATCTCGGCGGGGAAGGAGATGAGGAGGCATAAAGGCCTGGAAGGAGGCCGCAATCTGGGCTGTGCTGCCGAATGTTTCACTGCTCTTCAGAGCCGTCACTGCGCACTGGGATGACATACAAACAGACCCAGATGTGCACACACGCAGTGTTAGTAGCACCAAATCCCTAACTAAACATACTGAATATTTTGGTGCATACTGTTTCTCTCCACATGCTAAAGGCCTGAGTGAAACAAAATACTTCATACTAAATGTTTTCCAACCACCTCTAAAATCATAAGCGTTTGAACCTGTTCCAAATCGCGGGGCAAAAACCAGCAATCACAGAGCTAGACGAGATGTGACAGCTGCTCAAATATGGCTCACACACGGTGCTGTGCTCGGTTGAAAATGTATTGTTAAGTGTTGGACGTGGTTGTGGGACGACGGACAAAAAAAGAGAGCTGAGAGAGAAATTTAGAGACGAGAGAACCATTAACACATAATCACCTTTTAAGTAGTTATGGCTTAACTGTTGGCTATTTACACATCCAGCAGATAAGGAGCTGCATTAGCATTCATTTGGAGTCTCATCTCTGGCCACCTGATAAATTTAAGTCCAATATTCACAGCTCCTTTTAGCTCTTCTTTGCCCTCCACCAACTGCTGAGGAAGTATCTGGCTCTTCAACTGCTAAATGATCCAGTCTCTACTGTTTGGTGCTGGGCAGGTAGTGTAGAGCTGTAGTGATTACTTTCATTGCCAATTAATCTGTTGATTATTTTCTTGATTAACTTATTAGTTTGGTTTATAAAATGTAAAAAAATGGTGAAAAACGTCTGTGTGTTTCCCAAAGTCCAGGATGTCGTCCTCAAAATGTCTTGTTTTGTCCACAACTCAAAAATATTCAGTTCTCCGTCATAGATGAGTAAAGAAACCAGAAAATATTCACATTTTTCAAAATAGTTGGCAATTTACTTAATAGCAGTAATTGCTGCAGCTCTAAGGTCGTGTACAGTGGGTTTAGAAAGAGCTAAAACAGCTGCCTGCGGAAAAAAAAATAAATCACTATTAGAGCAGTGAGACTGACCCAAAACAGTAAATTTGCCTGCCAGAAGACCAAAACAATGAGCTGAAAGACACTAAAACACTTGATAGAGCTGAGAGCAGGCTGGTGATAACTCTTTGTGGGTTCACCACTACAGACGACCCCTTTCACATTATTATAACGTGCTGATTATGGCCACTTTAAAAGGTCCCACATTGTAAAAAAGTGTGATTTTCATGTCTTATAAAGCAGGTGTAAGTGCTATATAAATACTGTGAAAGTATCAAAAAAACTCAGTCCTTGGAAACACACAGCCAGTATTCAGAAACTCTGCCTTTGAAACAAGCTGTCAGGATTTCTCTCCATTTGTGATTTCGCAAATTTACAATATTTAGACCATTGCACAGTTTTCAATTCTAAATATGTCCCAGTTTGTGAGGTTGTGTCCAAAATTCTACAGTAACATGCTATTTAGTACGTGAAAAAAAAAAGCATATGAGATATTTTAGTACGTCTGAAATCTTAGTATGAAACCGATAGTATGTGAATTACATACTCTGCTATACTGGACACTACACAATATCCCACAATGCAATGGGGAAGTAACGACCATGTTCATATCAGACGCTGACGGAGAGCTCTGGAACATCGATAACACTTCAGTTTAACTGTAAGTATAAAGGCTGGGCCAGTCCGGCTGCGTGAACAGCGCGTCGTAGCTGCATTACCTGTTGTTTTTTATTTCGGCGTCCGGGTTAGATTCAAGGTCTCGGCTATTTTTAATTCCACAGCAGCAACAGACAGTGATCATTTGGCTGTATACTGACATGATATCAGCAACATTACTACACTTTTGATGCAGAAAATGTCATGGACGTGAAAAAAGTCAAGATTTAAAATACACACTTCCTGCATTTATTTAAAAAATAAAAGATTTCCCTTTGCTAGGTGTAATATATATTTTAAATTGATTCAGGATTTGATTCTAAAAACTGTCATTTTGCTCACATGAGGTTGGCACGGGTTACCATGGTTACACGTAAGGAGGCTCTCAGGAAGTGACGACATAAATTACAAGTCAGGGCGTCTGAAAAGACACATACTGCTGTTTATTCATACAAAAGTATGTTGAATGGTAGTACACATATTGAGTATGCAGCGCAGTATGCAATTTCAGACAAAGTCTGAATGACATCAGCTGACAGGAAGTAAACATGGACGCAAGCTGTTGCCTAGCAATGCAATTCCGTTGAAATGCACTAAAATGTAGCGTTTAAGACAGATGGTAAATATTAATTATTAATATTCAGGCAGACAATAAGGAAAATATAGGGTTTTTTCAACATTAAAACGTGATCGGGTTCTAATAGAGACAGTATGAACTGTATGAAAGTATGAACCTGAAAATGAGCATAACATTGAACACTATGTAAAATACAGAAACATGTTATTAGGAGTAGTTTCAGGCGTACAGTATACTCTATGTAGTTTTTGTTGACCTGCTCAAGTCTTCCCACAAGAAGCCCCTCCTGATGGGCCAATTAAAACTGGTAGCATGCTCCCATACTTAATATACATGAGAACAAATGGATGGTGAGGAGTTGCATACAAAATTTGCCTGATTTCAGGAACAGCACTAGTTTGACTTATTTCTTATTTATTTAAAAGTTTTAAAAATCAACTTAGTGTTTCTTCGGCGACTGCAGCTAAATGACTGCGTGTTTTCCTCGAGCCTTGAGGCCAACATTATGTTTTGCTGCCCTCAACCTTCTTCATGCAACGTTTCATCACCGCAACACACACACAGTACATGCGTAATGTATACACACACATTCCCAGCAGATGGGCTCCTGCTATGACAGCCACCTTTCCAGTGGCCTTGGCTTCCTCCTCATGTTACCCCATCCCCCCTCCTGTAATTCTGCCCTCTGCTGTAACTCTCTCCTCTTGATTCAAATCAATTTCAGGGCGCGAGCCACGCCACAAGGTTTACCATGCAGAAGCACTGGAAGTTTTTCATCTCCTTCCTCGAGCCCCGTCCATTTTGTTCCCCCTCCTTCCGACTCTCCCTCCCATTATACGCTTCTCTTCCATGAGGCCCGGGCAATCGACCCCAGTGATAATCCAGTCTTTCATATTGGCAGATTAATATTGACTCAGAGCCCTGGAGCTGATGCTCAGCCCGTCCTCCAGGTGCTGGAGCATTCAGAGTATGAGAGATGGAGCTTAATATACATTCTGCTAGTGCCTCTAACCTTAGAAGAGCTGCATGTGAAACACTCAAGCGCGAGGAAGTAATTGTGGTTTGCCAGCTTTTCAGCCAATGTATGCATGCATCCACATGCCTTAAAATAAGACATACTGCCTGCCATGCATATATGCTGATATGCATGCATGTGCACACAGCTGGACATACTTATGTATTAAACCCCTAGGCGGTCCTGAGGCCAGAAAAAACAACAACCCGTGAATGACTAATAAAGGATATGCCACAAAGGTTTATTCAGATATTCCCGACCAAAATGTGCATGCATTCCAGTGAAGTAACCATGATGAACACACATGGAGGCAGTTTCATGGTGATTAATGAAGATTTGATGAGGGCAAGTCAATAACGTTCATTAAATAAAAATCAGTGAGAGACATGAAATCGAATGTTCCCCGACATGTGATAAAAATAACAAGCGAATATAAAAGAAATGAAGAGTAAATGGAGTGCATGGCAGGGTGACATTTGAATCCATAGACATTGATTTATTGACTAACTCGCTAATGTAAATGTGCTGATAAGAAAAAGATACAACAGTGTGTCAAGATTAGCTTCTGGAAAGGGCAAGCTCATGGCAAAGGCTTTCAATTCGCCAATATGATGTACAAGTAGTCAGTGACTTACCCCCTTTTTCCAACCGACCAGACACTCTTATCAAACACACTGTATATAAGAAGTGGTCGGAGTCACCGTGATGTCACCCATTGGTTTGTGGACTGCTGTTTTGAAGCCTTGAGTTCGGCATTTTAGCCATCGCCATCTTGTTTTTTTTGCAACCACAAGTGCAAGTCCAAGATGGTGGAGCTCAGTACAACCGAACAGTGAATAAGACATCTTAAGGCTTTCTTGAATTGAAAACACACTATGAAAGATTTAAAGTTGTAAGATGGAAACACCGGACAAGACCGTGGTAGCGACCTGTCAATCACAAGGCAGCCACGCCCCAAAGCATACCCAACTTTATGGTCTATTTGACTCTAAATGGGAATACTTGAGTAGGTGGTAGGCTAGTTAGCTGGGTATGCTAATAAGGAGCATATGATAAAGCAGACATACATGCTGTTTTATCCATTTAACTTTTGAACTTGAGTTTTTGGTTTTAGTATGCTTTTGATGGCTAACTCACTGCTGTAATGATGCAACAAAAGAGACTGATAATATAGTTTATAAGTCCCAGGTAAAAGGTCGGACAAGGAAATAAAGGAGTGTTGCAGGGTAGAGCTAGTGGTCTTAGTGCAGTATTATAAGGCTGTTATGTAATTCTTACATAAGCCCAGTGTTGTAGTGAAAACCACCTAAAGTCACAACCCAGGACTAGAGTGCATCAAGACCGAGACAAGACTTTGAGGGGACCAAGTCAAGCACAAGGTAGGGCAAAACCGTGTCAAGACCAAGACCAGTGTGAGTCCTACAACACACTTCCAATAAAACGTGGCAGAAGCAACAAGAGGCACTCCTTAAACTATCCAAAAGATCCACGTTCCCATGTAAACACCCAGAGAAAACAAATTAAAACTCCACTACAATCATCTCTTTTATCGCCATATATACTGTATATGGCGCCATTAGAAATGTCTTGATAAAATAATCAAGACATTGCAGAGGTGAATTTTATGTGTGGGTATTTCCTTTGTTTTCTGTGAGCAATCACAATAATGATGTTAACACATAAATCAGCGAATGCACAGACAAGCTCATGATATCGTTGTAGTTGTGATCTTGGTTCTAGCTATAGTAGCTAAACGACATGCTAACATCAGCAGATTACCTTAAAGCAGACAAACACAGTTCATTCTTTGAACTTTTGCTGTTGTAGGCCCAGAACAGACAGCACCCTTCAAACCCTTTGAGTTTTGCTCCTATTAGTGCCCCATACATTAGCATGGCACACCTGTTGTGTCCATTTATGGTTGCTAAGCTAGGATTGTGCAACCACCGTATAGGAGAGGGGTTTAGCAAACCGGACATCTCAGGCTCAATTATTAACTAAACCAAATCTTTTACAGGCCTCATAAAGCTGTTAACAAGCAACGGAGGCTAATAAAGGTCATGACTCAAAAGCAATCGACAGTAGCAACGGCTAGTTGTGTTTCATGCATTACAGCTATTAAATGTCTTGTATATTTAATACAATAAATAAATTCAAAATGTCACAGCACCCATCTCATTAGCAAGCTATGCGCGGCCCTATAGCCCTCTACCTTACCCTTCATCAACAATCCGATAAGCATGTGCAGGTAACAGCACCGTGTTGAGTGTTTTACAACCTGGCAATCACATTTTCCTCCCTTGTCCTTGGAATTTATCACACACAACCCGAAGTGCACAACGATATAAATCTGACAGGAATGTGACCATAAAACACAACCAGCTTTACGTGTTAACAACCTCCTGGTCATTGCACCTCTGCCACTCAGAAATAACAGCATGACAAAGCAAACGAGCAGGCTCTGGCGGTGATGTGTGACTAATGGATGCGCTGCTAACGGCTCAAACTTGAACTCTGACTGCATCTTCAGTGGTAAAATAACAGGGTGCAAACAGTGTCTGGCAACTGCTTGGGAATTTTACAGTAAATAATGCACTAGATGGGCGCAGTCATGTTGACGCTGTGATTGTACACGGCTGCATGGGGACGTTTTCCACCCGACTTCAATTTATTATTTGAAACTGTGACACAGATCTGCGGGGATGATTCATAGCTGAAAGAAAAAAATAGCTTTCTGTTTTGACAGGAGAGATGTGATCAGGAAGGGGAGACAACGAAAACAAAATGTTTGGCCGTGTTTGAGAAATGGCTGACAACGGAGGACCAGTCAAGTTGACAGCGTTTCTCGTCCTCGCCGACTTTTCGCCTCTGTGCAGATGCACAGTTTGACTTTTAGCACAAGTTTGAGTGCTGCAGTGTGTCAGGAAATTATAAGCTTGGGCCCTGTGCAGTTCCATCTGTGTTTGGAGTAGTTTTTAAGTATCAAGCGATTAGGTTTATGCCATTTATCATTTTAACGGAGCAATGAGCCATGAGAGTCTGTTTCTGCAGCGTAAGAACAGCTGATGTGGAATTAGGGATCATATAAAGTGAGAAAAAAAAACCTTTGAGCAGCAACTAAATAACGCTGTTGGTATAAAACACTTGCACCATAATGTGGTGATTTCCTGCATATGTGATTATTTGTCTCAATGAACAGTTGTAGCTGTCAAAAGGTGTGTATTTATAAGCAATTTTCCATCTTTAAATTTGAATCATTCAATAAAAACTGAGGACTTAAACTATCCGATTAATAGAGCCATTTTGCAGAAATGTACCATTTCCAAAACCAAACTAAACCTCAGCCAAATTAATTATTATTTTTTTTTTCTTTCTGCTAGGAAGTCCTAATTGCCAAATGCAAATTTATGCTCTAAAAGTCAAAAAGCTTCTGTCTGCACCACAGACTACAGCTTCTACTTTTATTTCTAGCCACAGACCTATTAGTAACCTGAACAAATGTGGGTTAACCTCGTACAAATTAAAACAAAAACAACTCAATGGATTTGTGTCCTCACTATGACACTGAGAGAAAAAGTCTGAAGGGAAAGTTTTGAAAATCTCCTCAAACAAAAACACCTTTTTAGCCATATTTCTGTGACAGTACAACATGCATGCCAGATTGGGGCCAGATTGGGGGCGGCAGTAGCTCAGTCTGTAGGGAGTTGGCTTGGGAATCGGAGGGTCACCGGTTCAAGTCCCGACATGACCAAGAACTGAGTGTGAACTGGTAGCTGGAGAGGTGCCAGTTTACCTCTTGGGCACTGCCGAGGTGCCCCTGAGCAAGGCACCAAACCCCCAACTGCTCGGGGCGCTTGTCAGGAGCAGCCCCCTCACTCTGACATCTCTCCATTGTTGCATGTATATGGGTCCTGTTTGTGCATGTGTGTGTCTCGGATCTGCATGTACCATGTATAAGTAAAACAACAGAGTGTAAAAATTGAATTTCCCCATTGTGGGACAAATAAAGGACTATCTTCTTCTTCTTCTTAAGATTCAACCATGCTCTACTGGTCAAAATCGCATACAGTGATGGGAATTTATTATGATTACATCATTGGTCTGGTCCTATTCCACTGGGATCAGAGGCCTGTACTATGAACTAATTCAACATATCCAGGGTACCTTCTCGTTATCTGGCTTAACTAACCCTAACAACCGCAATCTTGCAAGGCGGTCCTATGACGGTGTTTATCAACCCAGTAAATCAACCTTTCTCAACCTGGTTATAAACATGTTCACATAAAAAAGGGTGTTTGCAGCATACGACCAATCACAGACATGGACAAGTCAACTGTCAGCAGCGCAGCGGATTTAACAAATGAAGAAACAGATTTGAGAGCAAGTAAAAAAAAAACATATAAAAACATAATCTAAAGTGGTGAGCACCCACAACAAAAAGCCAACTGTCCGTCCTGCATTTGTCAGTTTAAACTGTGTTGTTTATAGCCTGGATTATGACTAAACATATTTGTATTTATGTAATATTATCATACGATCTGCGCATCGAGCTCTGATTGGTCAGCAGGCGGTTCTTTTATATGAGCAGATTTCTTTTCTCAAACGTAACCTGCTCTGGAGCAGGTCAGCTGTTCAGCATAAGATACGATGGTGATCTAACCCGGTAAGAAATGAACCACCACCAGAAAAACAAGGATTAACCCTGAAGTTACCCTGATATCAACAAATCCTGCTGCGCAGTAAAGGCCTCAAGTGTCATTCTACCTCTGACCTGGTAGCACTCTAACCAAATCTGGCCTTATTCGACCAAGATGGTTGCTCTTATTCTACCCAGATTTTTATTGTAGCACACTGCACTGGTTGAGGCGGCTCTGTCAAATACCACTTACACAATACTCAAAAATAATTGTATTTTAAATACATGTAACACAAATGCTACAAGTTTTTAATACTCTTATCAACATGCTGCTTTATGTAACTGTGTGTGTATATTCATTATTGGAAATCAATTAACACAAAACAAAACAGATATTGACCAGAAACCCTCACAGGTTCTGCATTTAGCATAAAAAATATGCTCAAATCATAACATGGTAAACTGCAGCCCAACAGGCAACAACAGCTGTCAGACTGTCAGTGTGCTGACTTGACTATGACTTGACTCAACTGGGGCTGCATATTGGCAAGAATCTGGTAATATAATATTTATCAAGACACTGGGATTCAATTTACTGTGATACAGTAAGCAAGGCAACATATTATGAATTTTTACAATTTTATTTTAGGAAAACTGTCACAGTATTAAGAACACCACAAATTTTAGAATAGGCAAAAACAACAACTGTATACTACATGCAAAACACTACATGTTCCCAAAGTGCATGTGATTATCATAAAGTTAAATGCTTGTAAACGGGAGACTGGTGGGTAGCCATAGACCCATTTTCGTTCATATATCTTGAGGTCAAAGGTCAAGGAACCCCTTTGAGAATGGCCATGCCAGTTTTTCCTTGCCAAGATTTAGTGCAAGTTATTTAACTTCTTTTGTGACAAGCTATGAAGGGATTAATTAGGTTTTCTAGTGTCATATAATGCCAGAGTCTTTACTCAAAAAAGATCAGTTAATGCTTAAGAAATCAGTAGCATTAAAACAAATTTGCATTATTATCGTGGTAACTTTGAAAGTCAAAGAGGACACCTTTAGGGGTGGGATGGAAATAAAACAGCTTTTTTTGCACTCTGCATGAGGTCAGGTTACATTAGTACTGGGCTATAACCCGAAGTGGAAATCTGAACTTTGCACGGCACTGCAGCTCTCAGGGATGGCTGTTCGAGGTTCAGGCTTGAGAGAGAGAACATACTTAGTGTAATGATCCATTGGCTGTGTGTGTGTGTGTGTGTGTGTCTAATGAAGAAATAGATTATACTGTATGTGGATGCTGGACCACTTCATTGGCTTGCTAATGAGCATATTTGTTTGCATGTATGTGGGAATCTGCGCGGTAGCGTGTGCTGAATATATAACAGGGCGGCATGCAGTAAAGTCAGCTAGAAGAGGAGGGGTTAATGAGCCAATCACAGTCCATCAGGGAAGCTATCAAGTGCCCAGACGAGTCCACTGGTCATTCACTCTGTCTGGTTCTTCCTTTTACTCTTTCCCCAAACTCCTTTTTCACTCTACAGCCGTACCTCCCTCCTCTTTCTCTCTCTCCTCCTCCTTCTCTTCATCTTTCACACTCCCCACAGATTAGTGTTAACGAGGATATTAGCCATGACAGTAAACACATTCCCTTTCTCCGATCCATTTGGCAGCGAGGAGGTGAAGGGAGGATGGATCTCACTTTTTGCTCTCTTTTCCGGCCCCCCCGGCTGCTGCTACAGAGTAAGTATGTTTGGGTGTGGATGATGGGGTGGAAGGCAAGAGGAGACAAGAGGGGTCGGATCACACTGGCACCAGTTCACGTTAGAGGTCATGTAATTTCAGTCATCTGACTGGGGGAAAGTAAAAACCTCTTATCAAAGCCAGCACTCACCGGGCCAAATACTCAGGATGCTTGCCTGTGAGGAAACCAACTCCCTAACTGTTTGACATTCTTTCAGTGCGCCCTAACTGCCGCGGTAATATTTTGTGCCCTGAAACGTGAACCTAATCCCAATTTTGTTCATTTAAGAAGTTTTCTCCAAGGGAGGAATCAACCAATTCTATCCGTAGAGAACTATACATTTCCCCTGTGAGTGCTCGAGTGGTTTAACGAGTACCTCGGGTTCACCTTTATACTCCCGCCCCCCAAAAAAACATGCACTTACACACACAAATAGGATGCAGCGTGTTAGTGCGGTGCAAACCCCTGGAGGGGAGGTCGCTTTGACAGAGGCGTTTATGTCCCTCCCAAAGGGCCTGGAGCAGTGCTCACAAAACAGCCACAGATCAATACCGCTGCACACATCTGTCAGGGTGTGATTAAATCCTCCCGTTCCCTTGACATCACCCACCCGATACTCACAGACATATGTGAATGTATACATATTCACACACACTGACATGCACTCACTCTTTGCACATGGCAGGGGGCAGATGAGAAATAAAGAAATATGAGAGGAGTTCAAGGCCTGAGAAAAGGTTAGTGTAGAAGTGTTATGTTTGCCCGAAGGTACAAAGCCTGTGCGAGTGACCTCAAAAAGCCAATCGAAAAAAAAAACGTATTGGCTATTTTCTCTTGTAAAGGCCCCGGTGCAAGGCGTCAAGTGACACGTTGACATTTGCCCTCGAGGTAGGTGCAATTTGACCACATTTTTAGGGCTGCAGCAGCACAAAGAGACAAAGACTGACCTAAATAGATGGATGTGTGTTGCTCTTTTAGGACACAAAACGTGTTGCTGCAGCTGAGCAACCTAAGGACACGGAGGAGAGAAATTCATCAAAAAGCAATCATCAGGGCTAGGTGGTGACTGATCTAGCGTGGCGTCCATTCATTATGTAAATCTCACAACCTAGCTTTCTTTATCATCAAAGACCCTCATTCTGAAAAACTAGCCACTCTCTGTCTGTGGAAACACAACAGAACACTAAAACTGGACTGTTGCTATGGAAACTACGTGGGAGAAACCATTTTAGGGAGAGCAGGCGGCCGTGCTGTGTGTGTGTGTGTGTGTGTGTGTGTGTGTGTGTGTGTGTTAACACCAGGCAGGTGTATGAGCAGAGCAGTGTTAGTAATCAACAGGTGTACTGGCAACAGCAATATCTGGGTCCCAAATGGAACAGTAAATTAGATTTAGGATGCCGTGACATCGGACAGTGGATTAGTCTGGCAATATGATGCCGTCTGTGTCAACCAATATCGAGTATTAAAGCGAAGGTGCTGTAGTTATTGTCACTGCTGCAGATGGACCTCATTATTAGGAGATTAGTCCACGGCTGCACACAAAAAAAAATGATCTAATTCATCATAATTCACGCTCACAATGTGGAATTCCCTTTAAGGTGGGGGAAAAAAAAAGCTACAATAATACAGTAGGGTATGAATATTATAGGATATGAAGAATACCCCCCAACCGCCTGCATCACGCGTACTTTTAACCAACCGCAGCGAACATGGGCTCGATAAAAGATTCAAAGGAGAGAGAGAAAGGGACTACCGTCAAGGGCACATCAAGCCCTGAATGATCATTTACATTCATGAATCAATAATCCTTGTCGGATGAAAGGGGGAGATAAAGGGTTGTCTCATCTTTGGGGTCATTTCTGTGTTGAGGGACCTAATTTTCATTACTTGGGATGAAACGCACCAAAGCACAGGAAACCTCCATTCGCCCAAGCATCGGTCATCTCTGATGGCGCCCTACCTTTTCATTTAGGGCTTTATGAAGGTTTTTTATTCTCCTCTTAGCCATAACTTAGTGAGGGTTTGACACCCAACAATGTTCTTAATGCCGGCATCTGGGATGTCAGGGCCTGGCATTGAAAATGTGATGTGATGGGAAAGAGTTTAACACGTTAACAAGTCTGGCTGAGCAGTTTGCCCTTCTTTGGTTAATGTAGCAGGGCTCAACAATAAGGACTACCTGCTTAAAATGCCAAGTCGGGCAAATGGTAAAACAACATTTTTCTTCCCAGAGCTGCTGGTGATGAGCTGAAGCACAATCAAGCATTTCAATTATCCTGGAAACAGCAGTAAAATTGAGTAATTTTGGCAGCTATTCTTGATTTAGTCTTAAGACAAAGATGGTTATTGGTTTTAGTCACATTTTAGTCATTTTTATCTTTCATAGTTTTAGTCCAGTTTTAGTCACTGAAAACTTGTTAGATTTTAGTCACAGTGTTTTCACTGTTAATTTTGTCAGCTATTTTTTCATGCAGTGGTTAGCACTGTTGCCTCACAGCAAGAGGGTCGCAGGTTCGAATCCAGCTTGGGGCTCTTCTGTGTGGAGATCTCGTGGGTTTTCTCCAAGTTCTTTGGTTTTTTCCCACAGTCCAAAGACATGCAGGTTAAATGATGACGCTAAATGTTCACCTGTAGGTGTGTCGGCCCTGTGAAGGACCGGTGACCTGTCCAGCATGAACCTTCGCCCAGTGTCAGCTGGGATCGGCTCCAGCTCCCAGCGACCCCTAACAAAGATGGATGGATGGATGGATCTTAATCCTATTTAGTAATCAGATTACATCGAACATTTGCCATTTTAGTTAAACTTATTCACATGAAATTTTTATCTTATTATTTGATGAAAAACACAGGCTGAATGATTAAGAATGCAGATTTGCAGTTAGTTTGAGTCCTCCTGACTGACTGAGCTCATTAATGATGCACGATTCAGTCGAGAACCAATCCACTCCACCCAAAATCAGCATGACTCATCCACCGAACCCGACTCATAAACCGCCAACGTTATGCATGATAGTAGCACAACTGTCAGGATTGAGGTCTGAGACAAACGCATTGTTTGGTGTGTTTTGAGAGAGAGGGGAAGAGAAGGTGGAAGGTGACAAAGATTTTATGTTTTTAAGCTACATTTTAGTCTAAGTCCATGTTTGATATCGTCACTGTTATTGTTTAATAACATCAGTGCCGTCTCGTCTTGATTGTACACAAACATGTTTTGTCATAGTCTTCGTTAACAGATTCATTTACTGAAACAAAGATGACGCATGACAATTAACTTCGGTCTTTGTTGTTATGTGATAATCACTGCTAAATATAACTATTGTAAAGGGGCAAGTAAAAATTTAATTTGAGCAAGTAGATTTCTGACCCACTTGCCAAAAAAATAAATAAATAAATAAAAACTAAGGTTGAACCCTGTGTCGGCTGGGGTTAGAGCCAGCTTCATCCAGGATTTGCTCTCAGACCATGAAGGATTATCAGCACAGGGAGTTCCTCTGAAGCTGCTTTTGTTGACTGACAAGAACACACAAGCATGCATGGATGCACACAAATAGCAGATGTCAGAAATACATTCGAATATCGGGTTCTCCCTCGCAGAATAACATCTTCATCAAAGGTGAAAAAAGAAGAAGAGTGTTGCATCCGGGAGGAACAACGTGGGAGGGAGAAGGTAAAGGTCGTGCTAGGTGGCAGGTAGTTGACAGCCTGGTTCCTGCTGCCCACATTTATGATTTGTTCGGTGATTCAAACAGATCTGATCTTATGCCCACTGACTACTGTTACCACTTGTTGGAGAAAGGAGTCAGTCAGAACTTAGTAGGCAGTATCTACATAGGGAGCTAGTTACCTATAGCGACATCCATTAAAAATAGCATCAGAAATATAGCAACACGCTGAGATGAGACCGGAGCAGCTGTACAGCATGACTATCAAATCAACATATTGCTAAATGCTCTTTATATACCATATTTCTAGTCTTCTGACCACTCAGAGTGCTTTACATTACACTTTAACATTCACCCATTGACATACACACATTTAAACGCTGATGACGATGTGGCCTTACAGTAATACCACAACTCTGGTTGCTACAAAGTGTAGAAACACCATAGACTGTCTATAAGTGGACGTAGTCACCGTGATGTCACCCATTGGTTTGTTGACTGCCGTTTTCAAAGCTGAAAATGTTATAATTCACTTTCATGAAAACACACAGTGCTGGATGAAAACACAGACAGCGCTGTGGTAGCAACCTGTCAATCACAAGGTAGCCACGCCCTAAAGCATCCCCTGATTTATGGTCTATTTGAGTCTACATGGGACCGTAATTTACTAAATGATCATCATTCTGTACTGAAGAAGACTTGAAACTAGCGACTGAAACCATAAACTCATGCTGACAGTGTTTACTGAGGTAATAAATGGCGGCAATGTAAACACATCTGCATAAATATGCTACGCTCAGTTAGTGACTGCTTACAGCAAACAAAGGACTTTAAAAAAGGAGACCAATCTTGAGTTTGGTAAGATAAATTCATGACGTTTGTGATTTTTTTTTTCATATTTTCAGCGCTTACATTGTGCTGTTTCCGTACATCTGTTACTTTATTTATGTTCTTTAAGCACAACCATGAAATTCTTCCTAAATCTAATGAAGAGACATAGACTTCTATACAATCAGACCTCTTTTTGCAACCAGAGGAGTCGCCTCCTGCTGGCTGGTAGAGAGAACGCAGGTTTAAGACACTTCCTCATTGGCTTCACTTCTCAGACCCTGGAGTTGCCCACTGAGATACACACTAATACATTTATTAGTTAAAAACAGTGTTCAATTTAACAACTTTGGGCTGTACAAATAATAAATTGACATCTTGGGATTGTGTTTCATTCCCAGTTATGATAATGAAGCTTTTTTTTTAAATTTGCTGCAGCTCTAAAGGCCACTGAGGCGAATGGGTAACCACATATTTGCCATAAAAAAAAAAAAAATGGACAGAAAAATACATGACCTCTTAGAAATTAAGTTGAAACACATACAGCTGATGACTGTAATATGAAACTATGGTATTACTACATTGTCCTGGAGACATACAGCTATGTTGAGGAACATGAAAATTATCATTTAAATGAATCTCTGAAATGCTAATGTACAGTAGGGAAACTACTGGGACAGGTGCTTCCTCCTACATTGCTGCTCCATATTTATCTATATGTACATCACACCAGGGTACTCTGTGCTGCAAACCTCCAGGTATCGGTCTCAATCTGCCACTGTGTTATAAATCACTCCGATGTGAAATTACTGACAATAATCTACGTATTTCATTGTAATTTTCCTCCTGATTCATGTGCCATAAAGCAGCATCAAGAGGCTACTCCAGCAGAGGAAGAGCCATTTGGGGAAAAAATGTGAGATTGTGGTGTAATTCAGATGATTGGGTGAGGACGTATATGTGTATATAGGGGGGTGCAGATGAGCAATAGATTGGGGCGTCGTGCTCTGTCACCTGCTCAGGCCCCACAACGATGTCATCATGAGCCATCGCCTGAGCACCTGTCACACACAATGGATGGAAGGCAGCTGAGTGGAAATACCTGTGTGTACACCTGAGACGTGAACGCTGCAGTCCTTTCAGCTCCTGGTAAGTGTGGGAGTTAACAGCTCAATCTCGGCTTTTGCTGCTGCAGCTGGAGCCTCTTCCCTCAGCATGTAGTGTGTTCACCTCCAGACCTGTACTGTGACATTCAGATCCTTAATGTGAGTAGTAAGGCTTGCATTTTACTTTTAGTAAATATGTATAGTAACACTATTTGCAACAAAATGAACTTAAGTATTGCACTTAAATCATCACCTCATGCAGAATGGCTGCCGTCAAGAGTGTTAAATAATTGAGGCCTTAATGTGTAAACAGCTGCTTAATTTTACAGCTGGTCCAGGTGGAGGTAAACTTCAAGCCTCGGTGAAAACTCATTTTCTTAATCAGCTTCATATGATATAATAAGCTATGGGGTCCTACTGTACATGAACACACAATTATCAGCTAAACTGAAACCCGTACTGCTACTTCCCATGATAGATTTCTATGTTTTTGTTTACGCTTTTCTGACATGATCATGATATGATGTCATGCACTCCCGTGGTCCAATCAGAATTAAACAATGTAAGAGTTAAACTTCCGATCCACAGTGCACATAAACAGTAGTTCCAGCCTCTTGCTCCCTGTTCAGGGAAAGTCAGTTAAGGGAACTTCCCTCGGCAAATGCTGCTTTCAGTGAAGCTCCTGAGCTTGTGTTTACAACATGGGACATTGTGTACACAATATGCTTGGCTAGTGGCTGACGACAAACACGTCAAACAAACACACCTTTCAGGAATTTTCCACTTACGAGGTTGTGAATGCGACATGAGGGGGGCGTTCATATGGACTCTTCTCGTGACCACAGTAAACTAGGACTGCACATTGGCAAGAATCTGGTAATACGATATGTATCATGACACTGGGATTCAATATATTGTGATACTGTAAGCAAGGCAACATATTGCGATTTTTTTTAAATCTTATTTTAGGAAAACTGTCATAATATTAAGAACATGTCAGCTATTTTAGAATAAGCAAAAACAACAAATCTCTGCTACATGCAAAACACTACATGTTTTTTTTACTCAAACTGCATGTGATTATCATAAAGTGGGCATGTCTGTAAAGGGGAGACTGGTGGGGACCCACAGAATCCATTTACATTCACACATCTGGAGGTCAGAGATCAAGGGACCCCTTTGAAAATGGTCATGCCAGTTTTTCCAAACCAAAATTTAGCAAAAGTTTGGAGCGTTATTTAGCCTCTTTCGCCACAAACTCGTCAAATTGCAACTTAACTTAAACTGCAACTTAAAGTGAAAAACCAACTCAATTCCAACAGCTTATTTCCCTGAAATGTGGTTGAGAGTAAAAGTGAGTTGACAGTGAGTTTAAGGTTTTTTGCTGGTTAAATACCTGAAAGGCCAGGAGTCCTTCCTGAGCAGATGGAGTTTGAAGGAGACCGCTGAAGCTGAAAGCTCTGTAAAAAGTTAGCAGATTTTGAGTTCATCAAACTGTTTCTGAGGTCAACAAGATGCAGCTGTTAAGCTTGTGAGGAAGTCTTTACCAAAGGTCTAGGAAGGTGATAGGAGGATGTTGGTAAAGACGCTGGTGCAGCTACACCTGTAATAAAAGTCAAAAGCAAACTGAAATCACAAGCTTGGCTTTACTGGCAGAAATGCACCTAAAACATACCATAACATGCAAACAACTACACAGGCATCCTTCTCTCCTGACGTACAGACTATATCACTCTTAAATAGGCCCTACAATCGACTACACAGTCAGTTTAGTCTCCTACTACTGGTCCTACTGGTGTAGGTAAAACGAAATCTTACTTGTATTAGTCATTATCCAACATTAACCATACAAACATGCCAGAAAACTCTAATAAACACATTCTTATCAACATAACATTTAACTCAATACATCAACTTGTCAACTACGTCAACGTGGGCGTCATCCTGGACAGGGCAAGGCTGGCCTATAAGCCTATACTAGTGAACAGGGAAGCTGCTTTCTCTGGTTGAAAGCACTATAACGTCCACATTTCTTAACCGATTTCAATGAATCAATGATCCATGAACCGGAAGCAGTGACGTTACCGTATCTAATAGTTTTTCAACAAAACTGAAAAAGTTAATGCTGGTTCTGATAGAAAGGTGTCAGAACTCAGTACATTGCAGTTGCGTAGCTGCAGACCAGTCAGGCGGCTGACCAAGTGTTATGGCTGATTGGTGTATTAATCAAAAGTCATATCGTCATCGCAGTATTGAACAATGTTGCCTGCTGGGCAGAGGGCAGTGATTGTGTAACTACAGGAAAATGAACTGAAACAATACTTGCTTGTGTTTTTCCCGTATAGTAGAAGATAATGTGTGGTCTGGCTATGCAAGAGTAGGCCAGAAAACAAGGGAAATATTATTTCTTTGGCTTTTTTATATCAGCTGACAAATCTCCAATTTTAAAATCCAACAGTAAAAAAAAAAAAAAAAAAAAAAAAAAAAATCACATATCTGGCTGCAGATAAGAACCTCAAAACAGCTGTTAGATTATGGATGAAGAGCAAATTACAGTCTGAACTAGGGATGACCATTAAACGGTAACTGGCATTAAGCATTTTAACCAGTTAACCAACGCTATCAGTTAAAGGGTTAAAAGAAATAATAATTAATTAAAAAGCTGAGAGAAAAGCTGGTCCACCTTAAGAGAGAGCAGGCGCAGATACAGGAAGTTGGCATTTATTCACCAACAAATAAACAGTACACACATTGTCTGCTACAGCTACGTTCACAGCTATAACGCCACCAACAAACACACACTCACCACCACACACACACACACACACACACACACACACACACACACGGTCTGTCGGAAACAAGGAGCACAAAGCAACCGGCAACGCTAGCAGCTGCTAATGTAGCACAAACACACACACACACACACTGCTAAAGCTAAGCCAGGCTACAGAGCATCGTTACGCCGGGCAGACACACAGCTGACAACCTGCAGAAATAAACTCAATGTGCGGTGGAGACTTTTACTGGGAAAGTGGCTGCATGTGCACGACACTACACACAGCACTGTGGTTGCTAATGCTCATGGACAGTGAACTGGAGACAGTGAACGCAGCATCGTTGCTGCTACAGTAACGCTCAGTAACTGCTGCGAGGCACAAATCTTATCAGTTAACAATTAATCGGTTAACGAGGGTCGGTTATCCGTTAATTAGCATCCCTAATCTGAACTTTAACTTTGAACTTTAATTGCCAGTCCAGCTTGTTATATTTTATTGCATTACCATTTTTTGTGCTTCTCAAAATAGACCTTTCCACTGTTAAACGTAGCTTGAAGTTAACTGCTGTCTCTGCCACAAACATGCCCTATATATAAAAATATGAATGACAAGTTTTAGGAAATGTGTTTTGAGGGATTATTTCCTGGTGGAGACTTCATTTCTTCCTGTGAGTTTCAGGTGATTGACAGTAAAAGGAGCATGAGCTGATGTGTATACTGATATAAACACACTCCACAAGGACAGAAACACTGGCAGCACCGAATGAAGGCTTCCACTCTGTTTTTGTACTGTAAAATAATGTATGGAAGCAACAAGGGTTGCATGATTTTGAAAAAAAAAATGTATTGCGATTATTCCAATTGCGATATGATTCAATATATGATTCAAATTTTTAGAGGGAATGATCATTTTTAATTCAGTTTCACTGAATAACATTACTGCGGTGTGCAGGGATCTGTACCAAACAAAGATGTTTTCTTTAGTCTGTAGAATATGATGTGTAGGTCAGTTATCTCAATTTTTCATTTAAATGGTATTTTTACTGCAAATTCAATAAAAATTTTGATCAATTATGCAGCCCTAGAAGCACCTTGGTTCATCTGAGGAGGAAGCCTGTCAAATTCAACTACGCTTGACTGTGCAAACACAAGCATAGATAATGTCAGCTAAGTTTATCTGTGGAGCCCGTTATCATAAGGGTCTCTAAGGGCGTCACAAAACCCATGAAAAATGAATCAAAGTGACCCTCCATAAAATAATCAAAAAATAATTATGATGTGAAGGCAGAGCAGGACTGAATTATTAATTAACACACATGTCAATCATGCTCGGCTGGAAACAGCATCACATTTTAGTTGAGACACCATCATCAGTTTTTCTGCACCAATAACACACATTTGTTTGTTACTCCAGGACAAGTCTGCACACACTTTCCTCTAATCTTTCAACCGCCGTGGCAGAGATCCACAGCAGTTAAATGGATATAAACTCACATTGAATTGACAAACATGCTGAATTCACATAAATCTAAATCCTAATGCAGGAGGAGGTGGAGGGACTTAAACTGCTGGGAAGCAGGCGGCGGCTGAAGCAAAGAGGATGCAGCGCTGAGCTGTGTGGAGCGCGCAGACGCAAACATCTATTTATATGGATCGCCTATAGCTGTTGGAGTGAGGTCATAGATTTATAAATGATTGGAAGGAGCATCACGTGATTTAAAGCACCTTCTTTGCCTGGAGGCTCCATGGATTACTGCACTTAAACACATGCACTTGGTGTTTCGATTTTAGTGTTAGCTATAACCTCATCTTTGACCTTTACATCATTACTCTGGTTTTTACCATGGCAGGCACTCAAGAAAATATCTTTAAAAGTCAACTATTTGCCTCACATTACTTTATGTCTCTCCTTTCTCCAGAGGTTCCTGGGTCCACTATCTACTTGTGATTCCTCCTCCCAGGTTGCGTATGCCGATCGCTGTGAGCAGATGTTCCCAGATGTTCCCTTATCAGAATGTTTTCATCCTTTTTAGAGGCTTGAACAGTTAAAACTAATCAAAATTTTACTTTTTTTTAGTTTGAGTTGTCAAGGTCTGGAAATAAATTTCACTTGCAAACTAATTTTTAATAGTAATGTTAAGACAATTGCACTGGACAAAACAGGCACCTGAAGGGCAGCTGCCAATTATCACACTAATGACACTAGGGTTTGAATGCTACTTCAATATTTTTTTAGACTGTTTCACATTTTTATTTGACTGCTGTAATGTTTGGCACTTGATACACAAAGAAATTAAACCAGCAGCCTGATATCAGCAGATTGACATGAAACACTTGTTTGTCTGTACAACATATTTAGGGAACATCAGATGTTTTGACCATCTTGCTTTTCTCCAAATTGTGTTACCAACAACTCCCCATGTATCCTGCATCCTTTAAACCATGCCATCTATGCTTACATGACAACATCATGTTTTACCTTAATTAATCTTATACATTGATCAGCTTTAACATTATGACCACCTGTCTAATACTGAGTAGGTCCAGCACATCCCACAGATGCTCGATTGGATTGAGATCTGGAGGCCAAGTCAACACCTCAAACTCGCTGTGTTCTTCAAACCGTTCTTGAACCATTTTTGCAGTGTGGTCACTGCCTCCACCGGCTTGCCTTCCTCCCAGACCAGAATCAGACCAGCCCACCTTCTACTATTACTCCATAGTCCAGTTCAGGTGGTGGTGGCCACAGGTCAGCATAGCTACCCTGACGAGTCTGCAGCTACGCAGCCTCATACACAACAAACTGTGATGCACTTCTGACACCTTTCTATCAAGACCAGCATTAACTTTTTCAGTAATCTGACCTACAGTAGCTCTTCTATTGGATCGGACAACATGGGCCAGCCTTCACTCCCCACGTGCATCGGTGAGCCTCGCCCGTCCATGACCCTGTCTCCGGTGTTCCTTCCTTGGACCACTTTTGGTGGGTCCTGACCACCGCAGACCGGGAACATCCAACAAGAGCTTCAGTTCTGGAGATGCTCTGACCCAGTCGTCTAGCCATCACAGTTTGTCCCTTGTCAAAGTCGCTCACATCCTAAAGCTTGCCCATTTTTATCTGCTTCCAACACATCAACTTCAAGGACAACATGTTCACTTGCTGCCTAATAAATTATCAAAAATAAAAATTCATTATACATATTTATCACAATCATACTGACTAGTTATCTTATATGAGCATATTATTATCTATAATGTACAATACACGTGTTACATAATATACAATATACATATAAGTATATTATAAGTATATATTATGTAAGTATATCAAATAAAATATAAAATATGCTGATTACTGTTATACACATACAGTATATGCATATACACACAAATATATATACCTTATAACAACACATATGCGTACCCATAATCAAATATCTACAAGTTTACATTATTATTGCCAGAAAAGAAGGAAGATTTCAATCATTTGAATGATATGGAGGTGGCAACAGGTGAAGATATGATACAGTATTTCACAAAAAGAAGAAGAAATATGGTTGTGTCCATGCGTCCTGCTCCAGTTATCTCCTCAGGACAAACTAAAAGACAACTGGCTATTACACTTTTTCTCCGGATACTTTTAAAAATTGTCCAACACAGTGACATGATCAAGGATCTCCTCTGCACTATTCACTCCCACTGGTGTTCAGGCTCTCCATTTATCATCATCACTAAAACTCCGAGGGACCTCCACCCCCAAAAGCAAAGCTGTGTCCTGTGCATCTTTCTCTAACCGCATCTGCCTCAAAACACTTTAACAATACCGCCATCGCTGCAGTCCTCTGTGACAAAAGCTCTCATAGCAGCAGTCCATTTCTTACTTCACCTTTTGGTGTGACATCAGCTTCCCAAGAGCTTAATTGCTCTGAGACAAGTGAACTTTTCATCAGGCTCCTCCACCACATCTGACAGATCCCACTCATCAACTGTCATCAGCCATCATTAACAGAGAGACAGAGGAGCCACTGGAGGATCTGAAAAAGCTTGCATCACACTGGGCAGTGACCTCGGCTTTTGCCATTGTTCTGCCGACATCCATACACGCTGTCAAGAAAGAGACAAGCTGCTTTCACAGATGGAGAAAGTATGAAGCGCCGCACAATTACATGCAGTCCCAATACAATGTAGGCAAATGGTAGTTACTCTCTGGGGAATACTCTGGTTTGATTCCCGTCAACTCCCAACTGTCCACTATCAAATAAAGGCACAAAAATGTCCCCTAACATGAGGAATGACTGTATGCTGCTTTATGCAAATGTATGTATATATTTATTATTAGAAATCAATTAACAACTTAAAACAATGACAAATAATGTCCAGACACCCTCACAGGTTCTGCATTCAGCATTAAAAATATAAATATACTCAAATCATAACGTAACAAACTGCAGCCCAACAGGCAACAACAGCTGTCAGTGTGTCAGAGTGCTGACTTGACTATGACTTGATCCAGACTGACTGGGATTATCATAAAGTGGGCATGTCTGTAAAGGGGAGACTGGTGGGGACCCAGAGAACCCATTTACATTCACTTATCTGGAGGTCAGAGGTCAAGGGACCCCTTTGAAAATGGCCATGACAGTTTTTTCTCATGTAACTGTGGAGCTTTATTTAGCCTCGTTCGCCACAAGCTGGTATAATATGGTTGACATCAATGGATTCGTCAGGTTTACTAGTTTCTGCCACTATTTTCACTCTAGCTTTAAAACTGAGGCTGCTACAACAAGTTGTGTTAATGCATTAAAGAAATTGGTGGTGTTAAAACTAAATTGCATGAACACATTATCGCTTTGACCTGTATTTTTTGATATGATATGATATTCAACGGTGTGCCATGGAGAATTTTCACATGTCAGTGTCTCATTGTCAGCTATGAACACTTGGTATGATTACCATAAACAAATGTGGTCTGTCACATCAAAAATGAAGAACCTCTCCATCCAATGGTTCACAACTGGGTTAAATGAAAAGTTGAGTCACGTCACAGAATTTAATCAGACAAATGAGAAATAAAAGCAGAAACTATAGTGAAAACCAGATGCAGCAAACTACCAAATGCAATCAAACCAAATAAAACCAAACCAGTTCCACTTTATAGGTACCTGTCTGTTTTGTAAAGGAAAACACCAAGTATCTATTCAGTATTTACTGGGAATTCACTACAAAACCAAAGAACAAAGTCTATAAGAAAAAGATTTTACTTATTTGTATTTAATCCTCTTGAGAAGTGTCACTGTACCAAACCAAACAAACCCCAAAGGTAAAAGCCTTCAAGAGGCGAGTAGTGAAGCCCGTCTCGAGTGTCATGACACCCTCTTCTAGCTGCAAAAAGGGTCCTCATCCAATCTCTTCTCCCCTTTTGTAGTGTTTTTTTCTCTGTTTTGAGGCAGATTTCTCCATTACTACCCGACCTCCATCTCTGCCACTACCACACTTTGTTGTCCTCCTCTTGTTTTGTGCCATACTGCAATCCACTGAAGTCCAGCTGGTGGGACACAAAGTCAAATGCAGTGTGACATCCAATATTCTAGTGTAATAAGTTTGTACAGCAACACCCACACAGGTGTTGTCATATATTCATGCTCTGCTTGGGTTGAAGTTGTGTATATAGCTGCAGTCAGACTGAATATCGCCTGGAGAAATCATCTTCTCGTGTAGAAAAAGCAGGAGAGGATAGAAAATGGGATGGGTAGGGTTTTAACTCAAATTGTGGGGCGAGTGTAGCACGCTAACAACAGTAATCAAAGTTAATTACAGTGTTTTATCAATCACTTTATAGTCATTAACCTCTGTCTTTATACTCTCCGTATCCAAGCAGCATCCCATCGCCTCAACTGCTTGTATTACTTTGCCATGCAGATATAAAACAAGATTATAAAACAATATTTGGGGCCATGTGCCTCAGCAGTGAGCAGCCTCCAGGTCTGAAAAGTGAAGCCAACGCCGAAGTGCCTTAAACTTGCATTTTCTCTAATAACCAGCAGGGGGCGACTCCTCTGGTTGTAAAACAGTCTGATTGTATAGAAGTCTATGAGAAAATGAGCCTACTTCCCACTTGATTTATTACCTCAGTAAACATTGTAAACATGAGTTCATGGTCTCAATCGCTAGTTTCTAGTCATGATGTTCATTTCATTAATTATGGTCTCATTTAGAGTCAGATAGACCATAAAGCAGGGGATGCTTTAGGGCACTGCTAACTTGTGATTGACAGGTTGCTACCACATTGGGAGTTGTCCGTGTTTTCATTTTTCGACAACTTTAACCCTTTCATAATGCCTTTTCAGTTTATGAAACTGAAGTCTAACATTGCGGTCACCTAAAAACGTCTTTATCTAGTGTTCGGTTCTACTTAGGTCCACCCTCTCGTGTCACTTCTGGTTCCAAAAAAACAAGATGGAGATGGCCAAAATGCCAATCTTGAAGCTTCAAAATGGCAGTTCTTTTATTTGGAGTTGTGTTTCTTGCCACCTAATGAATGTAAGCCCAGGAGAAGATGCCGACTGCCAAAAACCAAGATGAGGACGGCCATAATGCAAAACTCAAGGCTTCAAAATGACAGTCCACAAACCAGTGGGTGACGTCACTGTGACTACGTCCACTTCCAGACTATACTCTGTCCAAATGAAACAAAGTCCACCTCACGAAGCAGATCAAACTCACTGATCATTTCGTTAATAATCTGTACACAAACAGAAATGTAAAAACATTTATTTGTGGTTTTACTAAGAGTTACAAGCTGTAACTATTTCTTGAAATGAAATGGTCCAACAAACATGTAAAATGAGGATTATACTAACTATTAACTATTATGCCAAAAATGTATGTAAATGTATGATTAACTCAACATGAATCTCTTTCTCCATCCTCTTGTGTCACAAAACCAAAATGGCGACGGCAAAAGTGAACTCAAGGTTTCATAACTGCAGTCCACAAACCAACCAAAGGACTCTACATCCACTTTTTATACAGTCTATGGTCTCGGCCACGTAGAAATGAATAGGAAGTGAAATCCATCCGAGTTCACTGTGAAAATGGTGCAGGTCTAAGTTGACCCACCTTAACAGGTGCAACAAGGCTAACAGAAAACAACCAATCATGCCAACACACCTGCACAGTCAGGAAAAGAGGGTCTAGTAAGTGAAAGCACCTGTGTTGGTGGACCATAAAGGATGACTTGACACTGCGGCAGCCTACTTTCCTCTGCTGGTTTTGAAGTTTAGGGACCAGATTGAATAAAAAAGGCTTAATCATCTGTTTTCATAGATTACCAGGAAGGCCCTGTCTGTGGATTTAAAGTTCCTCTCTGGCTTATATGATCAGACAGAGTCAAACACTTTCACTACACTAAAGTAAAATGACAGATATCAGAGAAAAGAGAATTTAAAAGCATGAACAGGGACACACTGATGATTTAAGTCAAGTTAAAAACACAAGAACTGGGAAGACAGCTGGATGAAAACAGCCCAATAAAGAGATGCTTCATATCTGCCACCGCAGATTACTTCTGATAATGCATATTCTGGAAAACAACTTTTCATTAAATCTTTCATAACCACAAGCATTTTATTTCATCTTAACGTCCCACTTGTGTGGGAGGCTATTAACAGGCAGATAGCTGGTAATACCATAACCTGTACAATAACCTCCAAGATGATCTATGATTCATTCAGCTCTGTAGCGTGTTAACACCTGTTCATATATAGGCTGTAATTTCTCTGAGAGGTATGATTTGAATCCATTTTCCATCTTGACTTTTATAGGTCTGATTTAATGTACTATAGCAGTCCCACATCGTGATCTGTGACCCCCTAAATAGATGCAGACCTTTACACAGAAATATAAAGTACTGCACATGTGAAGATGCTCTTTGAGACTTCCAACTTTTAACCAACAAGTCAGTAATGGTTCTTCTTTTGCAAAAATGTCCTCACTCTGAAGGTCTACAACTCTGCTCTCCTACATGCATTAAATGATTTGAATGCACCAATTACATTCAAATATATGGGATTTAAATATTTACAGAGGTTATGAATACATGCACCTTTACAAGAGCAATGTATTGACCAACATTCAATTCCTGGAGGATAAAACTTATCCATAACTACTACATGCTCATAACGTATCCTCATACATCGCTTTGTGTGATATATTATGAAAAGTTATTTCTCATTTTTCATGGGTTTTCCTATGAATGTTCAGCAACATATGACATATTTGTCAATTTCCGCTCCAGTCTTTTCAAAATAAACTTCTGTCTCCAAAAGCAAACAACTTGGTTAGGTTTAGGCAACAAAACTAAAGTATAGAAGTTACGTGGAAAAAACCCCCTGCTTAGTTAAGTTAAGGAAAAGCTTGTACATTTGTTAAAATGATGAAAAATTGATGTCCTGGGCAAGTCTGGCGCTGGCCGCCCCAGTGACCGAATCAAAGACATAAACTGATGCAGATGTAAAGTTAGGAAAAGATGGACAAGATGATCTTAACATGTACCTGGACATCAACTCTAAGAGGTTTTGCGGCTACGTTACTTCCACCTTTGCATCTGAAAGAGGACAGCAGTTACACAGGGACGCTTGTACGGAAGACATAAACAAAGGTTGGTTTAAGTGTTTGAACAAAAGACAAATGTTGTTTGTCTGGTGAGGACAGCCTCTAAAACGTATTAATTATCCTTAAAGGTTTTTTGCCCCCACACTGGAGTTGAGTCCTCTTATTATGGGAATAGATAATCGTCCCTACAACATAACTGATACACCTCAGGGCCAGGATTCCCGTGTGTCCCCAGGCCAGGGGATCCAGCAGACGGCTAGCCTCGGTGCGTCTCTGTGAAGTCAGCACTTTAGTGTCAAGATCAAATACTTGGATTCCCATTTGTCAGCAGAATACAGGTGTACCGAAACTCAGCAGATCCCAGGCAGAGCTGGGAGGAGGTGAGGGGATGGAGGGGCATCATTAAGATTCATGTGAAGGAGGATTTACTCAAATTCTTTTACTTATCATGTGATTTGGCAAACTGGGAGATAATCACTAGAATATTTTATTTTTTCACAGCTGAAGAACACATTTCCCAAAGCTCAGAAACAGCATTGAAACACCACATCTGAAGACACTTTTATAGCAGACTGTCAGAGACTTTCACAGAGACACTGACACCGGTTTTCTTTCCACTTTCAGTGGACGCCGGTAGAGGCAGCAGTTAAAACCCTCAGTGCAATACATCATTATTTCACTTTCCCCTCAGGGGCATAAATCCAATATTGAAAATCTGAAAATTTTAATGACTTAGTGACCCCTTAAGGCTAAAGGGGAGAATGTAATCTAATGTGATACAGACACTGTGAAGAGGACAAAGCAAGCACATGATTACTGTGCATAACCATACCAAAAGTTATGGCTCAATTAATCCACTTAAAAAAGGTTCACAAATATATTTCTGATGCACACAAATATGTCTTGTTATAAATAAATGTAATACAAATCCACAGATATATGTATTCAAAAGCATTTGCAAGTTTCATCCAAAACACATTTGAATTTTGTTATCCAAATGTGTTCAAGTCGTGAAGAACACCGCTGCTAAGTAAAGGCAATATTAACATTACTGTCTGAGTCTAGACGCCACAGACGCTAACAGTTTAGCAAGCTAGCTAGTGGGTAACATAAGGACGGATACGCAAAGACGTATCCTACACAGGTGCAGTGAAGTTTAGACATGACGAGCAGTTTGTAAATGCAGGTTCAACAGTTTGTATATAAACGTAACAACATATAAAGTTTTTGATGAGACTTGAAGATAAATATATTTGTGGTTTGTACTACATTTGTTTAAAACAAGACATTTGTGTGTGCATCAGAAATATATTTGTGAACCATATTTTTTATGATTTTTTTTACATTTATATATTTTTGTGTGTACTGAAATGACCCCATACTACCAAGCACAGAGAAGCTGTTAGTACAGCACACAGAGGGAGAGAAACTTCATCCTCTGCTCAGCTGAACATTACTCCTCTATACCTTTAAATTGCAAATATGCTATATTAATTCTCTGGATATCATATATAAAGCACCTTCAAAGGATGTGGTCACTGAGATAAACCTTAGTACCGGCTATCTATCGTCCTCCGTTTCCTTTCGCTCTCTCTGGTGAACCTCTTGAAGTCGGCCTATAGCGGCCATTAAAAGAAGCAGCTCAAGGCGTTTCTCCATCAGTTCAGCACTCAGCAGATAAAACACACAGGGCCAAAAGTTCAATCAATTTGAGTGTCACCATTGACCTCCCTGGGAGTGATGTGAGTGGGAGATAGAGTGGAAGAAATATAGGTCTAATATATGGTAGAAACAGGCGTTATGCTTTATGCTGAGCCCCTAAAACAACTCCTGCAGATTTGATCTGGATCTCGTTAAAGCAAAAAGCGATAAGATATTGTAAAGATGCGGTCAGGTTTGTGGATTCATCCGAGGCTGAATCAATTGGAAATTTTACCTTTACTCGTTTCCATAATCTGTTATTTATCTTCTCATTAGTTTTTGGGACTCTGTCTGGCCTAGCACTCATCTATATTGCGACTTATCTTCAGGCAGCAGAAACATGCAGTAAAATATAATAAATCTGCAAAACCAAGATACGGACACTAACTCTGTTCCATAAAAATGGTTTATTAAATGTTTACTGAGTGACTCACACGTAAGTAGCTCAATTTGTCCATGGCTCAATGAAAAATTTCTTCTTTTTACCCTTGATAATATTGCTCATAAATATACTGTCAGATATGGTTTTAAGTCCAGATGTCTTCAAACGTACAACTGCTGCTGAGCTCAGCATGGAGGCCCTGAGATGTGGACATTTTTGATTTTGTAGAACCAATTTTTAATTAGTTGCTTAGCGAAATAACAACAACTGTTTTGGATGGAGTGCCATGAAATACCATAAACCATAAAATATTAGAGGGTATTTTTCCAACTGTCCACGCTGCAGTAGAGTTTGTGCAATACTGCTAAATCACCGTATCTCTGTGTAATTATCTGCCCATTCTGTGAAATATCAATCCTTTTTCTCTAGACAATAAGTCTGGTTCCTTTTTCATATATAATCCTGTATAAAAGAATATACTCCATCCTTCTGTGAATATACAATTTCCAAGATTTCTGATCTATTTTATTCTATTTCCTTTATTAAAGGTATTTTATTCCTGTATATTTGTTTATATTTTTTGCACATTTTTATGCACACTTGTTTTTTGTAACTGCTGCTGTAACAATCGAATTTCCCTACTGTGGGATTAATAACGGTTTATTTTATTCTTCTGATCTATTCAAACTGGACCCTGAGTTCCCATGTTTTTGTGACTAAGAGACTAATGGATACAACAATTTCTGAATTTGGTCCAGTATTGAGGGAGAACGCTGTAACCAGCAGCTGCTAAATGAGCTATGAGGGCAAGTGAGCTACGTAATGTTACGTTAAATGTTAAGAAACGAGCAACCAGGTCTATAGAAACAAGCCTAAAAGAAGCAACTCCCTCCCTCAAACAAAGCCCAGAACAAGCGGCCTTACCTACCTACCAATATGAGAGCGAGGCAGTCATTTGATCACTTCATGTGTGTATGAATTTATTTTGCATTTTATTTCATTTTTGCGTCACATTGCATTTTTGCATCCATAGCTTGTAACTTCATATTTTTCCTGTTAACTAAAAGTAAACAAGTTGTTATTGTATCCAAGTCCCACTCAAGGAGACAGCATTGAATTCAAAGGTCTCATCCACAGTATCATATAGATATTCAGCCATGACACTGTAAATCTTTTAGATAACACAAACCTATTGTTTCTGTGCTCCAACACAGCAAACACTCACATTTCCACTGTGGATGTATTCTACTGTTTCCAGAAAAGTGTCACCTCGCCAGTTTTTACAACAAGACTTCCCCTTGAGCGAGACTCTTTCCATAATATCAGACACTTATAATAATCAGAGCCTGTAAAGGCAAAAACAAGCACTTTTAGTGGACGTAAATAATGGTGCCAGTTTGCCCCAGTAGCACCGTATAGCAGCCAGTGAGCAGCTGCTGCCTACAGCGCTCTCCTTTAATACTGGACCAGTTTCAGAAAATGTCTCAGAATCAAAAACATGAGAAATATCCTGAAGAAAAAAAAAAATACTGGTTACCCTTTAACTCTGAGCATTCAACTCAACCACCTTGTAGAGCTCTGAAGATCAACGTACAGCACACAACCTTTTAATTTATGGAGCATGGCCTTTCCTTTAATGGCATCCTCCTGACAAAATATTTTTGCCCCACTAGCGGTAAAGATCAAAATCCAATTTTTCATATAACCAACATTTTTGCTTCCATGGTGCGTAATGAGCATTGCAGCCTCGTGGGATCACTAACAAGGCAAGAGACTACTGGTTTTGTTGTTTTTATTCCACTACTTTTACTTTGATTGCTACATTTCATGGCCTGCTTACTTTTGATTTCCTTCATCTGCATGTGTGTGTGTCAAACGTGGGTAAAGGTACTGAAGTAATAACTTTTGGCACAATTTCAGGATCTGGTATTTGAAGCTCTAGTGAACTTTTCTCATCATTTCTCCTGCATCTCTCTCAGTGTCTTTTTCTAGTCGGTTTCTGATGTGCAAATAAACCAGACCAAACTTGTTCTCTTCGAGTAGCTGCTTCAGAGTTCAAACACTACAGTGTGATTAGCATCGGATGTGAATGACCATTTTTCATGTTCATCATGTGCATGGAAAAGAATAACATTGAAATATGGTGATGGGGATATTTGGAACTAAATCGCCGCCTGATGGCAACATTGCATGAATACTGACTCAATTCAGTTTTACTCTAATATTGCTTTTGCTCATAAATATTGTACTTGATATATTTCTGAGCATAGCCAGAGTTTAAGGATTCATCATTTATTAGAAAATAGCACTTCTCTAAAATATGCTGCCTCACCATAGAACTCTCCATATTTCATATTTGACTTCAAATAAATAACACTACGACTAAACTTGAACTCAAATTACTACAACATTCATATCATATATAAACACACTGAAATTACAAGTGACAGGATAACTTATTTCTCCAAAGCTTTGAAGCTGGTATCACAGACCACTGCAGCTCAGAGGAAATAGTCCCAAGCATGCTGCTAAAAGTTAAAGAGTAGGTGACATGATCTCAGCATGTTTTGAGTTTATAACATGGGTGTTCAACGAGTAGATGCAGTCTACCAGTAGCTCACTACCTGGTTCTGAGTTGCCCGCTAAAGGTTCAAATATGTACATAAATTTAAAAACTAGGGCTGTCACATGTTGCAATTTCAGAAGTTGTAGCGGGCTCATCATTCAAGTGTGAAGATACTGGCATTTTATGAAACTAGAAAACCTAATGAATCCATCGCTACCAACCATGTTATGCTAATTTGTTGTGAAGGAGGCTGAAAACGCTCTAAACATACACTGAATTTAGATGAGGAAAAACTGTCATGGCCATTTTCAAAGGGGTCCCCGGACCACAAGATATGTGAATGAAAATGGGTATTAAATTAAATATTGGGACTCACTCGCCTTTTCGTTTGAACCAGTTGTGAACAACTGGAAAGGCAGTTAATTTTATCATATTGAAAAATACTAATTTAAAAAATGGAATTAAGTGTTTCAGTCTTTTGCTTTATTTATTTGCTTTTTTTATTAGGGCTGTCAAAGCAATAACACATTCATGTTAATTAGTTTTAACACCACTAATTTCTTTAAAACACTATTGCATGTTGTTGTGGGCTCAGTTTGAAAGCTGGAGTGAAGATACTGGTAAAAGAAACTAGTAAACCTGACGAATCCATTGATATCAAGCATGTTACTCCAGCTTGTGGCGAACAAGGCTAAATAACACTCCAAAGTTACATGAGGAAAAATAGGTGAATGTAAATGGGTTCTCTGGGTCCCCACCAGTCTCCCCTTTACAGACATGCCCACTTTCTGATAGTCCCAGTCAGTCTGGATCAAGTCATAGTCAAGTCAGCACTCTGACACACTGACAGCTGTTGTTGCCTGTTGGGCTGCAGTTTGCATGTTATGATTTGAGCATATTTTTATGCTAAATGCAGAACCTGTGAGGGTTTCTGGACAATATCTGTCATTGTTTTGTGTTATTAACTGATTTCCAATAATAAATATATACAGACATTTGCATAAAACAGTATATTTACCCACTCCCATGCTGATAATAGTATTAAATACTTGACAAATCTACCTCTTCGGTACATTTTGAATAGATAAAATAATGTTATTAATCACAATTAATTATTCTAATTGATTGACAGCTCTATTAAAAAAAACAGTCTCTTTTTAAGCCTGTTTAAATTTCTATCCAGTCAAATTGAGATATCCCGCCCCTTTTGACACAAAAATGATTATTTGCCAATCAGCTGTTAGAGTTACGCTGCTTTCATGTTGTTTATATCCATAATGCTGTAACATTAGACGATGTTAGACAAGCAGTGTGCAACAGATTTGTCAATGACCATGTAGGCCAATAAAAGGCAATGCGGTGTAATGTCAAGCACCACTTCACCAAAGTCCACAGCAGCTTTTCATGGGACTTTCCCACTGGTAGCTAACGTCTATGAACTGAGAAGGTAAAGCTGGAAACAATGCTTAAAAGAAAACAGTCTCTGTTTACCAAACTCATGAAGAAGGCGGACACAGCAGCAGAGGCTTTGTTTAGTGGCGAACGTCCTAATAACACACCAAAATATAATAGAGGCGATGACAGTGGTGGCTGAAACATTATTATAGTAAATGACCATAAAAGTGAGCCAGAAATTATGTCCGCTATTAGCGATGAACGTCTTGATGCCATGCATGGGCATGGCTCACTGCAACTTTCATTTTGTCAAATTAGCTCTAGAGGGAAAAAAGGTTGAAGACATCTGATTTATAATGTTTCAAAAGCATGTCTCATCAGTATGTTTGATGCTGATTCTTGTGAATGTGGGGATACAGCCGAGGAGAGAAATGTGAATGTGTACCATGTACCACCAACTTTAAATTCATAAACCCCAGTAGAAATATGGTTTTGCTACCTATTAACGTCAGACAGGCTCAGAGAAGCAGGGGGAAGCCCATTCACTTTAGCTTATGTGGAAGAAATGAGGATGGACACCACTGGTTGGCCAACTCTGTAGGTGAAACTTACAATGAAAGACGGTCCATCAGGTTGTCAGGGAAATCCACTGTGGATGAGTGAAAATGTTGCTACATTATATTGCCAAAAGTTGTAACTCACCCATCCAAATAATTGAAATCAGGTGTTCCAGTCACTTCCATGGCCACATGTGTATAAACCAAGGCATGCAAACGGTCTCTCCAAACATTTGTGAAAGAGTGGGTCGCTCTCAGGAGCTCAGTGAATCCCAGCGTGGTACTGTGATAGGATGCCACCTGTCCAACAAGTCCAGTCGTGAAATTTCCACGCTCCTAAATATTGCACAATCAACTGCCAGTGGTATTATAGCAAAGTGGAAGCAATAAAATGACAGAGCAGTGTCAGCAAATGCTGAGGCGCATAGCGCGCCGAGGTCGCCAACTTTCTGCAGTCAGTCGCTACAGACCTCCAGACTTCATGTGGCCTTCAGATTAGCTAACAGTGCGTAGAGAGCTTCATGGAATGTGTTTCCATGGCTGAGCAGCTGCATGCGTGCAATGCAAAGCGTCAGATGCGGTGGTGTAGAGCATCTCTGGAGTGATGAATCACGCTTCACCATCTGGCGATCTGATGGACCAGTCTGGGTTTGGTGGTTGTCAGGAGGATGGTACTTGTCTGACTGCATTGTGCCAAGTGTAATGTTTGGTGGAGGGGGATTATGGTGTGTATGGGTAGTCTTTCAGGAGCTGGGCTTGGTCCCTTAGTTCCAGTGAAAGGAAGTCTGAATGCTTCAGCATACCAAGAGATTTTGGACAATTACATGCTCACAACTTTGTGGGAACAGTTTAGGGATGGCCCCTTCCTGCTCCAACATCACTGTACACCAATGCACAAAGCAAGGTCCATAAAGACATAGATGAGAGTCTCGTGTGAATGAACTTGACTGGCCTGTACCGAGTCCAGACCTCAATCCGATAGAACACCTTTGGGATGAATTAGAGCGGAGACTGAGAGCCAGGCCTTCTCGTCCAACATCAGTGCGACCTCACAAATGCGCTTCTGGAGGAATGGTCAAAAATTCCCAAAGACACATTCCTAAACCTTGTGAAAATCCTTCCCAGAAGAGTTCAATTCAATTTATTTGTAGAGCCCTAAATCACAGTTTTACTCAGGGGGCTTTACAATCTGTACAGGATTGTACAGAAGCTGTTATAGCTGCAAAGGGTGGACCGACGTCATATTAAACCCTATGGATTAAGAATGGGATTCACTTAAGTTCAGTGTGAGTCAAGGTAGGTGAGCCAATACTTTTGGCAATATAGTGTATGAGAGATATCCTTACCAAGCTGACTGTAGTGCTGGTCGTCACTGAGCAGTTGTTCTGTTCAGGCCTTTTGTGACCCGAGAGTTTGGACAGAGCGACTAAAAGGCACAATGAACAGAAAATGTCAGGACTTCTATGTTGTCAGGGGACAGTCACTGGATTTAGTACAGAGGATCTTTATGAGTTTCTAAAAAGGAGGGGGAGGTCTGGCATTTCGACAGCCAGCAACAAGGCGTCCTTCTTTCTTTGTCTTTACTTTTTCACTGGGTCCAATGATAACTTGGGGTTCTTTGGCTTCTCCCATTGGGCTTATTTCCACATTTAGTGCCAAGAAATGTTTGATAAAAGTTTAGCATTTTGGGGAAACATTTATTCGCTGTCTCGCAGAGAGTTAGATGAGAAGATTGATACCACTCTCTTATCTTGGCTCTGTCCCAGTGGCCAATGTCTGGTTCTGAAAAGTGAAGTCAATGCTGAAGTGTCTTAAACTTGCATTCTTTCTAATGTCCAGCAGGGGGCGAAAAGAAGTCTGATTGTATAGAAGTCTATGAGAAAATGAGCCGACTCCTCACTTGATTTATTACCACAGTAAACATTGTAAACATGAGTTCATGGTCTCAGTTGCTGGTTTCAAGTCTTCTTCAATACAATATGGTTGAACTTAACTCCACCTTTGTGTCATTACTGGTTGCAAAAAACAACAAGGTGATGGCAAAAATACCAAACTCAAGGCTTCAAAACGGCAGTCCACAAAACAGTCATGGTGACTACGTCCACTTCTTATAAATACAGTCTGTGGTTGTTCATATGGGCCCAACTCGTAAACGTGGTCAACACGACCCCATTTGAAGGCACCATATGTCCACTTCTAAAATACTGACTGTGCCTCCAAAGATAACAAAATCCTTCTCACAACAGCAATAAAGCTCACTGATCATTTCTTTAATAATCTGTGCAAAACAGAAATAATTTGTGGTTTTATGGGGAGCTACACACAGTGAATAGTCCAGCAAACATAAAATGAGGTTTATGCTAATGTTACTCTAAATGATGTCAATAATTGATGTAATCTATGATTAATTCAGCATCGTCTTTCTTATGATGCAATCATGATGATACAGGAGATATTTTGAGGATGCTAACCAGATTATCGCATGTTTATAACCCAAGCCGGTTCTGTTTGTAGCAGGATTTGCTGGACATACTTTATACCTTAAGGTGGGACCAATATCTCCTTGGATGTGTGGGGACAATCACAGCACTCTGATCCATTTCCTTTAGGCATGCCCAAAGGGTCACAACCTGTGGTTAGAAATTCATGAGACTATCAAGCTTGTTGTTAGTCGAGACATCCCATTTACACCTAGCCGCTATGTGTCAGTGACCTGCAGTTGCCTAAGGGCCTCCTTGTGTCTCGAGCGCACTGGATATCTATATTACATGTTTGTTTGTTTTTTTGTTTTTAAAGACTGGAAGTCTATGGAATGAATCCCTGGAATGAATGTAAAGTTCAGCAATGTGTAAAAGATATATTAATCTGCTTTGCAAATATGCACGCACCATGAATTTTTAAACATTTTAAAATGTTATTTAGTGTTGCCCAATACCTTGTGAAACTGTAATGTTGTTTTATTAGATTATAATTTGTCTGGCTAATATATCATGTAGATATTCTCATATTATCTGCATTTTGTACTTAACAGAATAGAACCTCTTCAAATAAGACCCCCTGGCACCCTTTGCCATCTTATGTTGCATTTATTCTACATTTGCAGTAACTGGTCTACAAGTGTACACAATTGGCAGCTGTCAATTAGTATTTGTTGTCACAGATATTCTTAAAGGTTCTCAAAATGATATTCAGCCCGTTCTTATTCCCAGGGTGCATAAAACCGAAGGTTTGTCACAGCTGTCGGTGCTTCATACCGATGCACTAGGTACCCTTGTACAATGTAAACACATCCGCATCAATATTTAATGCTCAGAGAGTGCTGTGGTGATGTAGTTTAAAGAGTGAATGTGACACACAGGTGGATGGAAGGTGAGGTGGTTGGGTCCAAAAAAAGACGAGTTTCATCAATGAAAAAAAACACTGTTCGTGTCCCGTGCATTTCCACTTTACAGTCAGCTCTGTCATTTTCACTGCACAAACGTTTTAAGCCCAACCATGTTGTTTTTTCCTAAACCTAACTGCAGTGTCTTTGTTGCCTGAACCTAAGCAGGTGTTTTCACAACATTAAGCATGCTTTTACTGTGACCAAAAAGTGACTCCAAAGGTCTGACAAAGATTCAGTATGTGACGAGGTGGCAATGCTTTGAATGTTCATTGCAGAGTGATTGCCTCCTCACATGGCACACGGCTCGTATCTAGAAGGTAACCCACGAGTTGGAAACTCCAACGAGATAGTTAAGGTTAGGCATTGACCTTGAATAGTTATGGCTAGGGTAGGTTGTTGGGCAGTGAGTCTCACATGAGTTGTTGCAAGTTTTTGCCTGATTTATCAGTTTGTGGGTTACCTTTTAGACAGGACCGCTGAGTCGGTGCAAATAAAGGCAACAGTGCTGACAGAGCAACAGACTGGGCCAGACCAGCCTCGTGAGCAGCGTGTGGCGGCTGCGTTACCTGTTGTTTTTTAATTCAGCGTCCGTGTTAACAGGTCAGAGATGTCAGCTGCATCTCTTCTAGAGATTCGAGGTCGAGCCTATTTTTGTCACGAGCCGTACGGTTCACGGCAGCAACATGGACAGTGGAAGTGATCGTTTGACTGTATATTGACATCGTATCAGCAACATAACTACAGTTGTGATGTAGAAATGTCACGGACATGAAAACAAGTCAACCCTTCCTCCTTTTATTTCAAAATAAAAGCCCTCAGGTGTTTTTTTTCTGTGGATAGAATTCTTTCTTTTGTTAACATGAGGCTTTTATTCTGAAATATTTGCAGCACAGTATTGTAGAACATGCAGTGACTTGCAGGGCTCCATGAATGAATATAGTCCAGGGTTTTAATTGTGGATAAGTACTATCATTTACAAATTACCACAAGTTTCTTGACCTCTCTCTGTCTAAAATAAATATTGATGACATTTATAAGGAAATGAAATCGCTATTATGAAAGTCAGACTATGTAGAAAGAGAAGCAGAAACAGCTGGCACACAGCTGGTGTGAACAAGAGACGCATGAATCACGCAGCAGTAAGGTAACACAGCCGCCATGCGCTGTTCGAGCAGCCGGTCTGACCCAGGTGGAACAGAGTTTACCTGAAAGGGAACCAGAGGATGAGTGCTATGCTTCCATGGCAACGCCTTCAGTCGGGATGGCGTTATCAGCTGTAACTGCCGCTGATAGCCAGTGGGGCACATGCACTGGGACTCTCATGCACATGTGGCCAGCCTGACTACGTCTACAAAGCACAGAGAAGCTCTGATTACAACACACACAGAGGACTTCTATATCTTTACATAGACAATAGTCACTTGATGCTATATTAATGCTTTGCATTTCTATTTTTGCACCTTTATGTAATTATCTCGTATTATACAAAGTACTGTTTTCAGCATTTAAATCTGGAATATACCTTGTTACATGTCACTAGTACGTTCCTGTTTCAGTGCTGACAATAGGCAGGACTTTTGCTTTTGCATGTTGTAAATTATGTTCATGCATGATCGCCTTTGTATTATTTAAATCCAAATCGATACCAGTTTGAACCACAATGAATTCCACGATGAAATAAATGTTAATTAACCAGTTGTGAGTCGTGCACTAATGGATAAAACACAAGACCTGCACGCTGCCGTGTCCCGGCTCGGTCTCCACCCTCACTGCTTTGTCTGCAGGTCTCCGGGGATCTCAGGGAACTCATCTATCTGTAAGAAGCGAGAACAAGGTTTTTGATTTTATTTTTGGCATGTATAAATTATTCAAACTGCATCCCCTTACATTTATCTCCGATGGAGCCTGGCTGTTCAGTCGGTGTTGAACTCTCTCCATCTAACTCTTACTCCATCTGTCTTTCTCCGGCTCCCTCGCTCCGTCTCACAACCCCCCACTGCTTCTTTCAAACACACACACGGTAGATAAGATCTGTCTTTACCTCATCTCAGAGGGGCCTTGGCAAGCACTCTCAGGAATATTGATCATGACACCCTTGTGTGGCAGGCCTTCGTTGCAGCTGCGGCACACGGCAAAGAGAGCAAGAGCTCTTTTGGGACGGATACGCCGGAATTTCAGTTCCATGTTATGAACTCACTAGCAAGCTCGGTGGCCCAAAAGGCAAGGCGGGAAAAGCCTTTACATGGAGGTACCAACATACTGCGGGGCTCTCACGGGCTTGGATTAGTCGTGGAGACTCTGAATAGCGTCACTGCATTATTAATCTAGAAGGAGGCTGAGGCTTACTTTGTGTCTTGTCTTGCCCCATAGGCGAGACAAACCATTCTTGGCTCGCTCAGACCAGCTGGGAAAAACCTGTCAGAGAATGAATACAGCTCTACCTCAGTGCACTAACTGCTGCTGAGGTGCTTTTGAGCAACCAGTTTGACACCGAATTGCCCAAGTGAAGCTGCTCAGCATCTGACAGTGGAACACTGTGGCTGCACTGGGCAGCTCCCAGATGTATATGCTGTATATAGGATACTGTATAGAGACTGTGAAGTAGAGCAGAGCTAAAAAAGAACAAGTAGGCAAAAGAACAAGCCTGCTCAGCAAAAACACTCCCTGGATATACAGAGGCTCAACTAAGTTCATCCCATGACAATCTGAAGACACAGTTCTGCACATTACTGCTTTGCATCTCATTATTCTATAGTTGAACCTACATGTACAGTATGTACCCATCACAGTCTGCAGCGGGGCTACACTATAGTAGTCTGCAAGTGAAGCCAGTACACATCCTATCGAAGAAGCATGTCACAAGCAGAAAATTGTGCAGGCCCGTGGAAATTTTAACCCCTTAAAAGAGGCAGCACGCAGTATATTTAGCATCATTTTGCAAAAATCCATAATAACCTTTCAGCATATTGTAATTCATGTGTTCAGAGAGAAAACTAGAATTCTGCACCTCCTCGTGGCTCTGTTTTCAGGCTTTCTAGCCCGTGATGGGAGACTTTGGCCAATCACAGGTCATTTCAGAGAGCGCGCATCCCTATTGGTTGTGCTTCAACTGGTGGGCGGTGCTCGGATAACGGTCGGTGTGCCCCCAGCGACACAGGGGTCTGTACTACGAAGCAGGATTTGCAGCTAGCGAAGTAACTTCAGGGTTAACCCTTCAGGGTTTTCTGTCCTACAAAGGTGGATCTTAAAGGGTTACATCACCATGGTAACATAACCTGCTCTGGAGCAGGTTATGTTACAGATAAGAGATCAACTTGTATAAAAGCACTGCCTACTGACCAATCAGAGCTCTGTGCGCAGATCATACGTTAATATTACACAAATATGAAGAAGTTACAGTCATAATCCAGGCTGAAAACAGCACAGTTGACAAATGCAGGAAGGACAGCTGGCTTTATGCTGTGGGTGCTCACCGCTTTGGATTATGTTTTTATATTTGTTTCTTCACTTGCTTTCAAGTCTGTTTCACATCGCTGGAGTCAGGGACGCTGGAAGAAGGCTGAAATACTCAAACATGCCACATCATTGCTAAAGGGCAGAATAAAATGTAATCCATTCATCTATTACACTTCAGAAAGCTATTTATACATCACTGTCTCATCTATCTGACTTTTGAGCGTTCTGTTAAATTATGTCTGTTAATTCACACATCAGCATTTTTTGTCTTTGCCAGGTGTCCTTCCTGCGTTTGGCTGCATTTTGGCAGCTTTGTTACTTTCAGCCTGGATTATGTGTTTAACTTCTTTGTATTTGTCTAGTACAGTTTGCTCTTCCTCTGTAAGTCTGTGGACTTGTTCATGTTTGTGAATACACTGATAACCAGATGGAGAAACCATAACCAGCGCCGAAGGACTGCTGAGCAGGATCTCGGTTGTTAGGGTTAGTTAAGCCAGAAAACGAGACGGTACCTTGGGTATGTTGAATTTAGGTCGTAGTCCAGGCCTCTGGCTCCCTGGGATACAGCAGACAAACAGGAGAAAAGATTATAAAAGAAAATGAAAGTTCACTCTACCCACACTACCGCTGAAGTACTATCTCAAGAAAAGAAAAAACTAAAGCAAGGAACACAGTTACAAAGCCAACTAGAGCACCACGTGTACTAATTCAATACTAAAACACAGATTTCAGTATAAAGGTTTGAAGACTGTCTCTGGACTGCAGCATTTTTAAACAGCAGGAAATGAAAGATGGACCAATCAGCAGCAGACACACCCCAGACCAAACCCACGACTCCAGCCAATCAGAGAAAGAGAGCAGCTAAATGGTGACAAAGATCCTCACAAGACCACGACACTCACTCTCACACTAAACACAGCCACACAAATTTCAATCCACGGCCGGAGTCGAAACAGAAACATATCTGTACTGTTTTTGTCATCTGGAGAGAATATACATAAACTTCACTTTCAGTTCCCCGTCAGAAAGGAGAAGAGAGCGTTGTCTGATGGCCAACATCTGTTTTCTGCTGCTCCATCCACAGCAGTAAGTCCTGTTTCTCCAAGCTGGAGGTGTGCCGACTGTCATCTACTGTAGGTGATACACTGACTATGGACTACTACTACTACTACTGACTAAGTACCTCATACAACCCAACTACAAAACACCTACACCATCCCTTTAATCCTGGGTCATTCCAGGATATCCAGGTATCTCAGAAACTATAAGGAGTGTTTGCTATCTATGAACTCACAACAAGTTGAATATCAAAAAAATGCACATATATGCTAATTGAAAAATGGAAAGCATTTATTAAATAGATTAGCATTTTTCCAAATTTTGCAAAAATCTGGATTTTGTCTCACAATAAAACTGATTTTTTCATATGATCTAAAAATGTCTGTCCTGTACTTCAGTATACCAAAGTATGTCAAAACCACATTTTGAGAACTTTGACCAATCAGAACAAATTTTTGGCATTTTTCCTGATCATACACATATATACAGTCTTTGGGCACAAGAGGGTTTAAAAAAAAAGAGCTGAAACAAGCTGATGATATTATTATAACATGATTTTTCCAACCTTGAGGTGAAACATGGATGGAGTGAAAAAATATCTGTAAATAATAGTTATCACCATGAAACTTCCCCAGTTGAATACTTACATTAAGGCATTTATTTTTGTATTACAAGTTGTCTGGTAATGTATGGTTAAACATGCAAATCATGCATTATTTTCACATATTATTTATGTGATCATTTGCACACATTTCTATAACAGAAATCCAACACTGGATAAAGTCAGGTTCAAAATTATGCTTTTATTTTGTTGACACAGAGTCAAAAGTTTTTACAGAGGAGATTTTGAACATTTCTTTTTAATCACTCCATAAATCAGAAAAAAATATGAATTTTTGCCATGTTTTTGGGAATAAAATGAATGATACATGATCAAACCCCTCTGTGAAAACCTTCAGAATATAAATAGGAAGGAAATCTTTAACTAACAGAAATCACTACGAAACTTCCCCTGTTGATTATACTCACATTAATTACGTTTCCCTACATTTTATGTTTAAATATATATATATATATATATATATATATACACTTTTTTTTTTTTTTTTTTTTTTTAAAAGCTAAAAGTGTATTTTGGATGTTCTCTTTCCACTAGTCTGACACAAAACAGTCCAAAATCAAACTATTTTGCCTGTAGTGTCTTGACTTAAAGGGGGAAAAGGAACAATTGTGTCTTCACTTAAATAACAAAAACACTTTCTCACCACTAGTCCTATCCAGCCGTGGAGCTCGCTGTCAGCCGTTTCCTTAGAGACTGAATCTTCAGTAGTATTAAGCTGGTATATATGGATTATCCAAAGCAACAGGAAAATGAAGAACAGTTTTGCATTCTTATCCTGCACAGCTTTTGCTTTTTTTCTGTGAAGTTTGCTCCTATTAGTGTTCCAAACTTGTTAATTGCTCGTTTCAACTTGATGAGTGCCACCTGTTCATGAGAAGCTGCCCATTTGTGGGTCATTAGCACAATCGACACCCCCAGATCTCAGTATAAGGCGGCTGCCTGTTCTGCTCCACCTGTGGGTTTCAAGTTTCATTCACAAAATTTCCTCCCAAGAGTGAAAAGAAGAACTTGAGCTTTAAGCAGAAGTGAGGCATTGTCATTCGTGATATTTGGGAACCAAAAGGGAAGAAAACATCACAGAAGCTGTCAACACTGTGCCATTTCAGAGCTGTATGCTGACAGACATATAGAGGGAATTAAGCCTTGCTAAAGCAAAATGGTCCGGAGGTTAGATGACAGGCGGTCAAGGGGATGTGACGGTCCTCAGCTCTTCTGGACAGCGACTTGCATGAAGCCCCCGAGGCAGCTACCGGAGTGTGAGAAATCTCCTCGCTGGTATAGAATCATTGTAGCTGCCAAAATACTCCGACCTCAAAGCAAAAACCCTGCTGTCACACTCTGAGCAAACTTGGCAAGCCACACTGCACATCACACTGATGTGGTACACAGAATGTAAACATTACGTTAAAGGTGCAGTGTGCACGATTTGGCAGCATCTAGCGGCATACTTGCCAACCTTTAGATCTTAAAAAAGGGAGGATTTCAAAACCATAGCAAGGAGTCTGGTTTCAGACACTGTTTCCTGCATTCTGGTGACTTTAAAAGAGTGAAAATAACAAAATAATAAGTTCACTGCAATAGGATTTTTATTTTAAACTTTTGATTTTACCTTTAACTCCCAGGAAAGAAATAATTCGCCCCTCTGGTGTGAACTGGTATAAACTAATATTCATCTGTTTTCTGCTGCTGCTTGAGTATTTCTTTCTCTTATTACTATCCATGTCCCTCTCCTCTCACTCAGTGAAGGTCCTTTCAGACACAACGTGACAATGCCACCACTGCACTCTGAAACCAGTTATTTTCAACGGCTTGTGCTTCGCCAAGATAGCTTTTCGCTGAATTGAGCAAAGTCAAGTTTGTTTAAAAACAGCCATAGTTGACCAAAGTGCTGAATGTACATAATAAAATGAATACAATGCAAATGACAATAAGAACATTGCAAAAACAATACCCATAATGTGCACATGACAGCCCTGCAATGGACTGGCGACCTGTCCAGAGTGTACCCCACCTTCACCCAATGCTGGGATCAGCTCCACCCCCTGACCCCTAATGGGATAAGCGATTGAAGATGGATGAATGAATGGATGGTGCACATAACAGAAGTAAAATAGTAGCAGCACAACAGAAAATAAACTTAATCAATGGCAGCAAGAAGAAGCGAGCAAAGCCTAACTTTGGCGAACTCAGTTTAAACATGAGCTCAAGCTGCACTGTGTCACAACCATAGACGGCTCTCTTCTGCTGGGAAACGACGGTGGGTGCAGCTCTATTGTCATCCAGGTGGAAACAGTAGGGATTGTGTTCACCGTACAGAGCCAGAAACAGGTTGAGTTAATGAAAAGGAAAAAAAAAGTGTGAAAATTTGCCATAAATTGGGAGGAAATCTGGGAGAATTGTGACCCTGGGAAGAAGGGAGAGGCAAATAAAAACAGGAGTCTCCCAGGAAAATCAGGGTTGGCAAGTATGTCTAGCGGTGAGGTTGCAGATTGCAGACAACTGAAATTTCTCCTGTCGGCCAAGCTTGTTGGAGAACTACAATGGCCGATGTGAAAAGGTGAAAGTGTCTCTCCAGTCAGTGTACTGTAGAAACATGGCGGATGGAGGATTCACTCTGTATGTAGCTAAAAACAACTTTTACAAAAACACAACAAGCCTTATTTTCACATCATTAAACACTAAATAAAACATACCTATCTTTTTAGAGCAGTCTTTTCCTTTTATTGGTAGAGTGAAATGGGGAGAGAGGGGACGACATGCAGCAAAGGGCCCCAGGCTGGATTTGAAGCTGGGCTACGCCAAGGACTCAGCCTTGATACGAGGCACCTGCTCTGCCAGGTGAGCTACAACAACGCCCCTGAAAAAAAAAACTTTTTCTGCCAATAAATCCCCCTAAATGCTACACAGTACTCCTTTAATTCGTTAAAAAATCTAACTACATGAAACTGGTGAATGCCTACATCACTCATACATACAGTTTAACACTGGATCTGTTCATGTGAGTGGTTATTGCGTGAAGGGTATTGTTTCTGCAAAGACACATTGGTATTGAATTTTTCACTGCTGTGAGCGCCACAATCAGAACTGCATTAACCCCCATTGTGTCAGGGTGGATGCAGACATCGCAGTGAAAGCAGGACAAAGACAAGCAAAACTGTCCGTATGGCTGGATACCACTGGAGGTGAAAATATGCTCTTATTTTAAATAATTTTGTGTGACGCGACTCTTTGATGAGTAAAAAGGTGTTTGCAGTTTGTTGCTCCGGCTCATTACCGATCCTCCGCTGTGTGCCCCTTTGGCTGGGTGACAGCAGAATTATGTCATATTGCATGGGAGCTGACAGCGTCAGAATCAGCCTCTCAGTAACCTGTGATTAGCCGTGGAGCTTGTTTGCTTCGGGGTATTGCATATGTTATGGATGTTAAGTAAATTGGCAAACATCTGGGATGATATGAATAACCTGAATTGCCCACTAAACTTGGGGAATGAAATAACCCCCACTGTGCAGCTGATGAACAGTGTGCTCAGGCATCCTAATAAATACTTGCTCATAATTTCGACTCGCTCTCACACTGAGAGAGGGCAACAGGAGCGGCTGGCGAGGTCTCGCCGCTGTGAATGGAGCCGTGAGAATAAAGACGCCATGAATGCCACATGTGAGTGTTGGGTTAATTTACTGCCAGTGCTTTCAATTCAAAATGCAAACTGAATCTGCAGTTAACAAAGTAATATCGCTTAATGCTTAATTAATTGATGGAACTGTTTTTTATATATTTAGATTTATGAGGGAAAATATGATTTGACCCCAACAGTAATGTGTGTCAAGAGTGAAATTACACCACAGTGAGAATAAAAGAGAAAGTTATGTGCTGTACGTCCTTTCAATGGCGTCCACAAAGGGAGCAAAAGTGTCCATCAATCTTGAAAACACTGTCACTAGGGTCACAGTGAAATATGAGCCGGTACACTATCTGCATTACCTTGGATGGCAGCTGGAGTCTCGCGATATCACAAGATCACACGAAAATTCATCTTGTCAGTCTTCAAGTAATGTGTTTGTCTGGACCAGTGGGTCTGAGAAGTGAAGCCAGTGCTGAAGTAAAACCTGCATTCTCTCTAATATCCAGCAGGGGGCGACTCCTCTGGTTGCAAAAGAAGTCTGGTTGTATAGAAGTCTATGAGAAAATGATCCTACTTCTCACTTGATTTATTACCTCAGTAAACATCGTAAACATGAGTTTATGGTCTCAATCACTAGTTTCAAGTCTTCTTCAATACAGCATGATGTTCACTGCGACGGCCGTGACAAAGCTTTGGTATTTGGACGCCGTGGGGATGAGCACGGGCTGCAGGTTACCATCCACAGAGCTAATCATAGACAAATTGAGAGGGATCCGGTGGGTGCGTTGGATGAAAGACTAATAAGGGATCATGTGACATTTTTCCAGGTCATCAAAAAAGAAAAACACACAAAATTGCTTGAGAGCTCATCCATGAGTTAACATGTGCATTCTGCCCAGCAGACACACTGACAGTCTGCAGCCAGCAGCCTCCACTGTACCCGAGAGGACAGTGGCTGTAGAATCACAGGGAAGCAGGTAAGTGTCGGGTCAAGGGCGAGGCTATCATCACAGGGAGGGAGACTGGAGCTGGAGGCAGTAATCTAACAGCGTGTCTAATCGGAGCTTCAGACTCCATGACTTCACCCATCTGCATGGAGAGAAAAAAAAAGCCTCCACTCTGAATTATAAAACCTTCAGCGGGCAGAGCTTCAAAAGCCAGAACTACATGCTCGTGTCTAAGCGAACATTCCTCCCAACTCGACTTTAGAGCGATGGAGACGAAAAAGACGACAAAACAAGCTCAGATATCAGGTGTTTAGTTATCTGCCAAAATCAAGGAGCTAAAAGCACTCTCCTTTAATCTCCCCAAAAGAGAAACAAAACTAAATGATGGAGAAAATATCCTCTGTAGAATTACTCTGATGACTAACATGGATGGGAACATTAGGGCTTATTCATAATAAGGCTTATAGGTAATACCTTTCATCCAAGACTCCTTTAAACACCTGCTTCCTCTAATATTAACTGGATAATTGCAGGGTGATGTCAGATACATGCGCCTGAATTAACATATGATTTAACTGTGCATAATCAAACTGACATTGAAGCCTTTTTGTTGGAATTCAGGCCAGTTACGATTTTTACGGGAGGGTCTATTAAAAAAGCCTGGTGGTGAATCCATCATAGCGAGAGAAATTTATGAATTTAGCTGGTTAGGTGCCAACTGGCAAAAGTGGCTACTTTTCCATTGAAACGCCACAAGTACAGTCCATCATTCCTCTAGTGTTAATGGAAGAATTTTTTTTTAGAGCACTTCAATTATCATACTCCATGCTGCGTAATTTGAATTTTGCTACTCTGCATTATCTGCTTCAGACAGAGACAAATGTACAGTAGATGAGAAGAGAGGGGGCCAGGGGACGAGCTAGCCTGGCCACTGCAGCGACTGGAGCCATGCTAGGGGCTTCAGAGATGGCAATGTTGGTCAGTTAGTCGGCCCAACGCTCGAGGCCAGACTGAAATATTACACCAACTACTGGAAGGACTGCCATGCAATTCAGCGAATGACACAGACTCTGGGGATCCCTCTAGTACCACCATGAGGTTTATATTTTTGTTTTTAATGACATATCTTGACAACTATTGGATGGAGTGATGAAATATGATGCAAATATCCTTGGTCCCCATATGAATCCGCCGACCATTCATCTAGTGCCACCAGCAGATCAAATACAAGTGCATCTAAATTGCTTTAAAATGGAAGCCTTTTAGATTAAGAGTGAAATGTCTTCAAGACCTTAACCTTGACCTCTCCAGTAGATGTACCCTGACCTGGATGAGAACTAGAACTAGAACGCGGGTACAATCGGCCAAAATGGGTTTTCTGAGGAGGGTGGCTGCTCTCTCCCTTTGAGACTATGAGGTTACTCAGAGAAGAGCCGCTGCTCCTTTGAGTTGAAAGGAGCCAGCTGAGGTGGTTTGGGTATCTGGTAAGGATATCCCCTGGGCGCACAACCAGCTGGGAGGAGGCCTCAGGACTAGATAGAAAGATTATATCTCCACACTGGCCTGGGAACGCCTCGGGATCCCCCAGTCAGAGCTGGTTGATGTGGCCCGGGAAAGGGAAGTTTGAGGTCCGATGCTGGAGCTGTGGCCCCCGCGACCCGACCCTGAATTAGCTGTTGATGATGAGTGAGTGTACATCTACAGCAGCTTAATCTGTGGCTCACATCAAACTATGATGCTCTACATGGACTTTGCTGGAGTAAAGACGGAAGTCAGGTGACATAGTAAAGCAACTCATTCTCATCCCAACTTGTCACATACTGTCGCTTACACCTCTTAGCTTCACTTTAGGTTTTGGCATCAAAACCACTAAAACTAAACTGCTTAAAACTACTACGTTTGTACAGTGAAAATGAAACTGAAGGAACAGCTGATTGTAATATGAAAGTGAAACTTAAAGCATGGGACATGAACAGTGGTCTACTGAAACGTAGGGCCACTGACCAAAGATGCTGTATTTGACAAGTTGCGAGTGCAGGGGTCAAACAGACTTGAACAAGGCCTTTCAACTCTCCGGATTTACAGAGATGAAATCCTATCCCTCACCCCAGCTCTGCCAATGACGACATGCACTCAGGATGAACATATTAACCTCTGCAATACAGTTAATTGCATAGGCACATTTAATTTGTGCTTGGTCATCAGGTTTTGAGGGGACAACAGGAGTAACGGAGACGGCGGACTGAGAGGTGGAAGACAGGAAAGATGTGGACGTAGAGAAGAAAACCATTTGAACGAGACTGTATGTCCAGACATGAGAGAACTATTTGTCCTTTAGCTGCCGCTGAGGCGATTCTGCTGTCACACAATGACACCATAATTACAGAGCAGCGACCAGAGGAAGACAGCCACTACCCACTTAGCCTCCACAGTGGGAAAATCAGCAATTATACAACTCCTGCTCCTCCACGTCTGAATTTATCAGTCTGTCCTTACTTCAGCCTGTTTTCTTTAAGATAACAGGCATTTTTTTTCTCTCGCACGCCCTAAAGATAGCGGATATTTCCTCACATAAGCACATCCAAGAAGGGTGAAGCCATCCCTTTTCCTGCTGGAGGCTGCCAAATATGTAAGAGCATTAAAATTTAATCACATATAGACATGCCTTCTGTAGCAATGATATTTTGTCATTGTTGTTGCCCTGCTCAGAGGTAAAAAGCCCTCAATGACTTATAATGTTTTTTTTTTTTTCTCAATTGAGGAATGATAACATCTCCTTTTATTGGTACACCTACTGTGATTAGTGTTTGGCACTGTGCATGAATGGTTGATGTACAGCAGCCCTGGGCGATTATTATCCCCACCACATTCATCTCACCAAGACCATTGATTTGCAATTAGTCCAGGGGTGATGTTACACACTCAGGTCTCTCTTTTTACAACCAGGTACAGTATCTTTTGTGTGCTGCAGCTCAGATATTGTTGTCGAGTCCCACTGTGTCGCCTCGGGCTTGAAGTCAGCGCGGATAAAGTATTCAGCAAGTGTGATGTTGTCGACTTCCAGCATGATCCCTTGAATCGCGGTGTGTATAAGTATGCAGGCGGAGTGGCGGCGTGTGTCTCCTCAGTCTCCCGCTCCTCCCCCCTCCGTGATGTACGCAGGCGGTTTTTATCAAACCCTGACTGAGAAGACAGATGGCTTTGAATAGGGGAGCCTAATGTAAAAGTGTGTGGAGTATGGCGGAGGGGGAGATAAGAGGCAGCCGGCCATTTCTCTCTGGCTGTGTTGGGGTATAGGGCCTTAAATCACCTGTTATCTCCTGCAGCCTCAGCCAGACGCTAATGGTCATCACAGCGGGCTGAACCCGGCAGGCAGCAGCAGCGGGGGAGGCGGGGCGGCGACCGGAGCTCTGGACTCTCCTCTTAGCGGCAGCTGCAGCAGCTTCACACAGAGGGATGGTGGGTGTTGCAGCAGCAACATTAGTCTTTGTGCTGTACAGTGGAGCCGACGTCCCATCGACACAAAGCCCATTAGGTTACTGTACAGTGTGACATCACTATCCAGGCAGACTTATAGTATCAAAGACTGCACTTTAAAGGGATGTTCTGGTGTCTTTTTCTGAGTTTTGGCCATCATTTTTATTGGTTATGATGACAATAGGACTGTAAATCGATTAAAATATTTAATCAAGATTAATCGCAAGATTGTCCATAGTTAATTATGAGTAATCACAAATTAGTCACACATTTTTTATCTGTTCAAAATACCTTACAGGGAGATTTGACGAGTATGTAATATTCTTATCAACATGGTAGCGGCAAATATGCTGTTTTATGTCAATTATATTAGGGTTGTAAAATTAACGTGACATTAACGTGCTGATGCAAATTTGTTTTAACGCCACTAATTTTTTTAAGACATTAACACAACCGATCTTTTGGCAGTTGTACCAGGCTTAGTTTTACAGCTATAGTGATAATACAGAGGCTAAATATTGCTCCAAACTTACCAAACTTAAAATTTTAGCAAGGCCATTTTCACAGGGGTCCCTTGACCTCTGACCATTATTATCCAATCCGTTGACCGTGAAGAAGTTGACGTAGTCACTGTGATGTCACCCATTGGTTTGTGGACTGCCATTCTGAAGCCTCAATTTTGTCATTTTAGCCGTGGCCATCTTGGTATTTTGCAACCAGAGGTGACACAAGAGGGTGGAGCTTAATACAACCAAGCACTGAATAACTTAACTTGAGTTAGCTTTCATGAACTGAAAACACTTGTGAACAAGACCCCAAGGTACTTGAACTCCTTTACTTGGGGTAAGGACTCGTTCCCTACCCGGAGTAGGCAATCCATAGGTTTCCTGCTGAGAACCATGGCCTCAGATTTAGAGGTGCTGATCCTCATCCCAGCTGCTTCACACTTGGCTGCGAACTGATCCAGTGAGCACTGGAGGTCGCAGACCGATGCTGCCAACAGGACCACATCATCTGCAAAGATCTGAGCTGAGCTGTAAGGCAAAGCTCTCGATATAACGGTCAATCTTTCTTCCTGGTCATGACGGCTGGGTCCTGACTGAAAAACTAGATTGCAGGTACAAGCAGCTGAAATGGGTTTGGGTGGCTGGTGTCTCCCTTAGAGACTGTGAGGGACTCGGAGTAGAGCTGCTGCTCCTTTGCATTGAAAGAAGCCAGTTGAGGTGGTTTGGGTATCTGTAAGGATGCTCCCCAGTTGGGAGGAGGCCCCTGGGAAAATCCAGGAGGAAAGATTATAACTGATGTGGTAGCAACCTGTCAATCATAGCCACGCCCTAAAGCATAACCTTCTCTATGGCCTATTTGCCTCTAAACTGGACCATAATTTAGTAAATGAACATCATGCAGTAATGATGAAGACTTGAAACTAGCGATTGGGACCATAAACTCATGTTTATTATGTTTACTGAGGTAATAAATCAAGTGAGAAGTCGGCTCATTTTCTCATTTTCTCACTTCTATACAATCAGACTTCTCTTTGCAACCAGAGAAGTCGCCCCCTGCTGGATATTACAGAGAATGCAAATTAAAGGCACTGGCTTCACTTTTCAGACCCGAAGATTGCCCACTGGTACTGACACCGAAACAATACTTTAACAACTGTACAAAACATTTTCCTGAATAAAACACAAATAAGCAAAATGTGTTTTTAATTTAGAACTAAGACTACAACTCTGAACAGACATTCAGTACCAGTTTTTACTACCTGACAGTTTTACATTCTTGGCGCCGTCAGGACCAAAAGAAAGCAATGAGCCCTTCTGTCTATTAACCCACTGGTGCATGTTGCTGTTTTCATGTCCAGTGGACGGCATGAGAGGGCTTAGCGTAGGCCTGGTATCTAAACCAGGCTCACACAAGAAGGTAAAGTTAGACAGGGGGGGTCTCTCATTATTTGGCTTTTGGGTTTGTACACTTTCACCAATCATGCAAGTTTTAGTTCAGGTGTGACGTCTTTTTGTTTGTCCTCCCATCACAGAATCCTTAATATCAAGTCAGAAAATTACAAGAAAGAGACAGAGAGTAAAGAAAACACATAAGAGAGAGAGAGAGTGGATGAACATCAATAACAAAACACAAAATGGATTATTGTGTCTGTGGTTGATCACCAAATAATAAATGCTGGTGACAGACTGGCTACCTTGCATGCTGATGACTCACTGTAGTTAAAAATCAGTGGACTGTTGTTGGAGGTGTAACAGGGAGTGATGAGGGAAAGTGCAGCAACAGTCAGACTGCGCCAAGTTAATCACCATACAAAAATTAATTGCCCTTAATAGCGTATGAAGTTATGTAATTAGTATTCAGCTTCATATCGTTTCCCCGCAGCAGCCCAGTATCATATCTGGTCTGGTACTGGTTCATGGCCTGGGGATTGATAACCTCTAGTCTAAACCATTATATTTAATGGTAAAAACCAAATGTGAATGGAAATTATCCCTCATGGCACTAAAAATTGTGTGTGCACGCAATAGTGGTAAATACAGCTGGACTGTAAACCGTGATGGATGTTTATTACATACAGTTTGGGGAATAATTTCATAGTTTACTTTAATTTTCTCTACAAAAAAGGATTGAACTAGGGGTTCGATTACAGCCAGCTCCTTAATATGAGCAGTGGGGTCTTACACAACACACTCACTATTTAATATTACGTGATGGTTTGAAGTGGGCGGGGTTTCACTGGGAAAAGGTGATGTCACAACCTTCTATGCACCAATCAGAGTTTAGCAACGTCTGAATTCAACCCGCTCTCACTCCCAACTTGTCAAATACTGCCGCTTGGTCAGTGCCCCTCAGCATCGGAGTTTAATGCACAGAGGCACTCTTTAGTCACGTGACTCATCGGGATCATCAGTCCTGAGTCACGCGAGTTGTTAGTATCGTCAGTCCTGTGAGTCACTAGTCATTTGAGTCATTAGTATCATCAGTCCATTTAGACCTTAGTCATGTGAGTCGGTATCATCAGTCCCATTAGTTGCTAGTCACGAGAAGTGTTAGGACATTAGTCTTGTGAGTCACGTGAGTCATTAGTATCATCAGCCCTGTGAGTCCAGTGAGTTGTTGGCCATGTGAGTCATTAGTGTCATTACTCCTGTGAGTTATGTGAGTTAATATCGTCAGCCCCGTGACTCACGAGTTGTTAGTCATGAGTCATTGGTATCATCAGTCCTGTGACTCAAAAGAGTCATTAGTCACATGAGTCGTTAGTATCATCAGTCCCATGACTTATATGTCTGTGAAGGTTCTCATTCATCCAGGTCATATTCATTCTGGCAAAAAATTGAATTTGTCTCTGAAGACGTTTCGCCCCTTATCCAAGTGGCTTCATCAGTTCGAACGCTACAGTCTGACTAGTCCCCACTAGTCTGACTGACCAGTCATATATATTATATATATTATATGATTTGCTAATTATGTGTCATTTGTATGGTTAGTCCAGTGAGTCTAATGAGTTGTTAGTCACATCAGTCGTTAGTGTCATCAATCCTGTAACTCTTGTGAGTTGTTAGTCACGTGAGTTGTTAGTATCATCACTCCTGTGGGTTACGTGAGTTGTTAATATCGTCAGCCTGTGACTCACGAGTTGTTAGTCTTGAGTCATTTGTATCATCAGTCTTGTGGCTCACTTGAGTTGTTAGTATCGTCAGACCCATGACTCACTCATGAATCATGAGTGTATCATCAGCCCTGTGACTCGTGAGTCGTTAGTATCGTCAGCCCCATGACTCGCTCATGAGTTGTTAGTCGTGAGTCGTTAGTCAAGTTAATGTAAACCATGACTGTGTTTGTGCATCAGGCTCCGATACCGAGGGGCACCGACCGAGCGACGAGTTGGGAGTGAGAATGTGTTAGTGTGATGACAGTCGGTGGGCTGTCTGGTGACTTTCCATTTGATTTCTGTTCAGTCACAAATATCTTAACTTACCATAAAAAACTCTGGAGTGCCCACCAACATGAAATAAGACAGCAGTCAGTTTTTTGTGGGCTTACTGGAAACATGATTCAACAAGCCATTCAGATTAGTTCCCCTTCCTATGTCACATGCAGGCTCATAGAAGAACATACCGCCCACAGCTTGACAACTACCTTTACAAAGAGGAACCATACTTTTCTCACAAGCCAATCAGAGCAGACTGGGCTTTTTTAAAGGGACAGGCGCTAAAAAGGAGCATTTCAGACAGAGGGTGAATACAGATATATTCAGACACACAGTATGAGAAAAATTAGTTTTTTTTTTCAACATTAAAGCATGTAAACACGTTGTAGTAGAAACACAAAATGTATGTATGAACCTGAAAATGAGCATATGTCCGTTTTAAAGAGAAATACTTAGATTTCAGGGCCTTTAAAGCCTGGTTAATTGACTGCTCAAAGACGCATTCCCATATCTCAACAGTTACTGATGGGAAAACTATGAAAATGAGACCTACGTTTTATAATAGACCACAATTGTCCTTCAAAACATCATATCACAATATTCCATTCACTGCCATCATTACCATGCATTCATATGCACTATTATGACATCACAGTCACAGTGCTAATAACACACTTGGTCTTCATCAGGCTGGTAATACAAAGCGCTCTGTCTGTTTTGCAACAAAGGAAGCTACAGAGAGTCGAGCGTCTGCGGCGAATCCATCATCTGTGTGACATCACAGAGCGCCGAGGCCAGCCGTTCATCGAACTGTCAACAACGCCACAAAGACAAAAACCTGCACAATATCCTCAACCCGGTCGCAGGTTCGATTCCGGCTTGGGACTCTTCTGTGTGGAGTTTGTATGTTCTCCCCGTGTAAGCGTGGGTTTTCTCCGGGTACTCCGGCTTCCTCCCACAGTCCAAAAACATGCAATTTAGTTAATTGATGACTCTAAATTGCCCGTAGGTGTGGATGACATCTACGTATATACTGGTGCCTTCAAATCATCAAACACCGCTGCCAATCACACACCGGTCAGATGTATTGCAGAACATACAAATGAAAGCTACAAACACATTATGACAAAATACACTGGAAAGGTCTAACAGGGCAGACGTATTCTTATTTAATTCACTCCATTAGAAACACAGGTTTACTGGATTCACAGCAGGAATCACTATACAGTACGTGTGCCAAACAAAATGCCTTATTTCCTCTGAGTAATGAAGTACTTCTCAGCGGCTTAAGTTGGCCCTGCTCTGTGCCAAGAACCGGGTTTATAGAATCAGGTTTATAGTGAGTCGAGATAACGGGTGGGATTAAAAATACTGAGCTAATAAAAAAGCCGATTTCCGAGTTGATTTAAGGTTAAGAGGAGACAGATTTACACTGCCAACAATCTTCTTTGCCTACAGTTTTTTGTTGGAGCTGGTCCCCTCAGCTTTGATGTGGGCCAGGTACCGTAGGGCAGACTTCACTTGTTACTGCTGCGCCAACAGAGTGCTGATTGGAGCCGGCCGGGACGACAATAATCATTTTCATTTCCTCTCCCTTTTTCATGAGTCAGTCAGAATTAATTCAGCTGCCCTTTACAAGATTAGAATTCCACAAGGCGATGGCGTTCCCACTTATCTCTATATAATATGAATTCCATCAGAGTCACACGGACACATTGAAATCTTGGTCCATGTTCTTGGAGCATTAAAGGACAGGTTCACAATTTTTAGTCTTAAAGCAACACTCAACATGCCCAGAGGTACACTGAAACAGTTATTGTTCATACTGGCTGTGAGGTGATTCCAGTGTTCAATCTAGGCAAAATTTTCAAATTCAGCTGAATTTGAGTATCAAGCTTCAGTTTGTGTTATTCAACTCTAGTGTGTAGCTTTCAAAGGTAGTCTTTATGGATGGCAGTCAGTGACTCCACCACTACAAACTATGGTGTAGATTGCATTCATGGTGCCCAGAGGATGAATCCTAATGTGTGGTGATCCTCCAGCGCCACCAAGCAAAATATCTATCTGCCAAGCAATTTGCAAGTGCGTGCCCTTTTCCAAACAGTTTCCAATGACGCCATCTCATGTGGTTCTATGGTGTGTCAGGTTACGACGCGTCATCCCAACTCCTCACATACCTCTGCTTTTCCACACCGCTTTTTGACACTTTGGGGTTTAGGTAAGAAAACCACTATAGTTATGTTTAGGAAAGAACAACATGCTGGCGATTAAAACTACTATATTTGTACAGTGAAATTGAACTGAACACTGGACTCGAACAAACAGCTGATTGTAACGTGATGCACCTTGTATTTGTTGGACCCATTCACTACCCCTCTGGCCCACCTGGTGACTGTCCTTTTGCACTTAGAGCTACATCACCACACTCCCGGCACACTTTCCCAGAACGTTTCCTGTTGCTGCGGATAGGTTTGCATTTTATTTAATGGAACGCTCGCTGCGTTTCCTACCGGCGCTAAGGGGTGCCTTGAGCTGCGCTGATGGCCGTGACAAAGTATTTGATGCCCTGGGGATGAGAACGGGCTGCAGGTTACCATACGCAGGGCTAATCATAGACAAATTGAGAGGGATCAGGCGGGTGCGTGGTTTCCAGATGATTCTGTGCAACAAGAACCATCTATAGTGGGCCAATTTTTTTCTAGATCTGGGTACAAAAAGGATGAAATGCAGATATCGTTTGACTGGTTTTGATACTACTTGGTGCAGGGTTATTTCAGTCGCTAGTACCAATACCTAGCCCTAATTCTAACACTCTAGGATGATGAACCAACAAATTATTACCTGCTAAACATCAGCATGTTAGAGGTGTCTCTGTATTAGCACTTAGCTCCAACCACCACTGTGCCAAAGTACATAGAGCTGCTAGCATGGTTGCAGACTCTTAAGCTGTGTTCACACTACGAGCATTTTACAAGTCATTTTCAATAGAAGCCAGAGACATGAAGCTGTAAAGTGGCGTCTGACACTTGTCGAGCTGGCCTCAAATTTTTTCAGTGCTCCAATGATGCGGTGAAGTGTCAACCAATCATATGTTTTTGTTTCACGTTTGTCAGCCAGCGCTTGAGCAACACAATGGCGACACTCCAACGCTTGGCCTTTTGTGGCTTTTGTCGGTCGTTGTGTGAACGTAGCATCAGTCCTGTTAGTTGTACTTCGTTGTACGTACCTACAGTACGGCATTGGATGGAAGTATTGCATTAAGACAGACTTGAAAAAATAATAATCTGTTGACATGCGTTTGGAAATGGACGAGGCACTTAGATGGGACAGGTTCCATTTCAATACACACCTTTACGTGGGAGGCCTGCAAATGGCCTCTCTGCTCTCGACGAGCGCCGCAACAATTACGCCACAAATGCAGAGAAAGAAAGCCGCCTGCTAAAAAACTGAATTCTCTCTATCAGGAGCCGAGACCAATTAACAGAATAATTAACTGAACTAACGTCTCTCTTAAATGACTGTTACAGGCCACCGTGACAGCGACGAGTGCATTTTAATTAAAGTGCCCTCCAGTTAGCGTGTGCGCTTATAAAGCCCACGAGGGACTCTTTCCCAGTGAAGAGAGACGTTCAATGAACTGCTGTACGCTGCATGTGCATTGTGAATGCTTTGTCAACGCCGGCTAAATTGGTTGCGGATTGTTGTCAGGAGGGGAGGGGGTGGGAGACCTAATAAAACTATTATTCTCCCTCGCAAAGACTGAAAAGCTCATCTCCGCTACCAGCGCTGCGACTTTCCTTATGGGCGTCCAGTGAAGCATGCAGATCAGCGTCGAAATTAAAGAGGGATCTGTAATGAAACTCCCAGAGCCCCCTCAGTAAGAAAGTAACAAGACAGCCCATAAATAAGACAAACAGAACGAGATCATAAGCGATTCAGGAAGCAGGAAGTAGGACACCAGACGAGAGCAGGAAGTCTACGGCTCCACGGGGAGAAATGTTTGGTATTTGGGGCAGAAATGTAATGTAGCTGTCACAAGGAATATTTAAATGAAGGACGGTGATGTCTCTGTTGGAGGTACAGATCTCGCTCTTCAGTTTGAAATGTAAATCAAAGACAGAGTTTTTGCTCCATAACGACTTGAAAATGGATTGACACTCTCGCTGAATGATTTATAAAACAAACTACCTACTTTTGAAGGTGGGAGTGGAGCTCTAGTCCTGGGACGCCAAAAATGATTTTCAGAGGCAGGGTCCTCCTTTTTATGGAGATATCAAAGGATGAACTTCAGGTAATGACTTTCACTCTTCAAAAATAGATGGATACCCTTCAGAAAATGAACTCTTCAAATATAGAAGAAAAAAAAAGCAAGCCTTGATTCCCAGTTTGGAAAGTGTGTAATGCTGAAGCACGTTGAGGCTGATTGAACGAGCAGGTGTCGCCGGTTAAGTGATGAAGGAGGAGCAGATGGTGAAAGGAATCAGACCGAAAGGGGAAAAAAAATGGTTTCTCAAGTTTATTCGATCTGTGGTTATCAAAGACAATGCCCAAGAACATAAATTATGAAAAAAAGCCTTCATGATGAGTTTGATATTATCATTTTTAAACACATTTTCTCATTTATTTTAAAACAGCAAAAGTAAAAAAACAAACAAACAGATGGACAGAAGAAGATGCCGATAAAAAGGACATTATCTCAGTGGAGTGCTTCTTTTTGGCGAGCCTCGGGACGGCTCCTGTGTCTGTGTGCGTGCACCACGAGTTCACCACATAATCTTACCATTGTTCACTAGAGGTCACCAGCGTGAGTGGCTGGAGTTGTTCCAAGCACTAGGAGGAGGGAGGGGGGGGCTGAGGACAGAGACCTCACCGCCGCCGCCGGCACCGCCACCGTCGCCGCCACCGTCGCCGCCAGCCTCCCGCCAGCCAGCCGCACAAACGCTATTCAGTCAGGAGGAAAGCCGGAGATAAAAACACACACTGCTCACCGTTAATCAGGCACCAGGTTGTGACATGGCCCCATAGACACACACAGGCACGCTTGATCACGCATCCGTCCACACACACTGTACAGTATACAATGCACAAGCCCCATACGCACAAAATTAAGACCGTTTAAAAACACTCGATAAAAGCACAATATGGTATTTTAAAATTAATTGCACATGGAGAGACAAGATGGAGGAAGCACAGTGAGTGGAGCAGGAGGAGAAAGAGGAGGAGGAAGAGGCGGAGGAGGAAGAGGAGGAGGGGTGAGCATGGCAAGAAGAGGATACAGTACATTCAGTAAACAAAAACAGGAGAAAAGGAAAGAAAGGCAAGATTAGAATCAAAACCACTGAAAAGAATTAAATAAAAATCACTTTTTTCCAGTTTGTCATCTTATTTTTTTTTGTTTCAGTCATCGATTTGAAGCTCACTCTGGGGGAGTCTCAGCGGTCCCAGTCTTGTTTCTCGGAGGAGAGCGAGCTCGGTCAGTTGTGTAGATTTTAATTGTTTTCTTGCTTTATTTAAAATCAATCTACATCTCTACAGAGCCGACGTCAGAGCGCCGGGCAGGGGGAGTAGTGGTGGTAGGGTGAAGGTCTTCCATGAACCTGACATATGCACAGGCATTTACACACATTCGCGCACGCACTCACGCTTTCTCACATAAACACACGCAAGAGTGCATTCTCATTCCTATCACCCCTGGGTTCAGGCTTCTTCCTTTCTTCCCAGCTTAGCGCGCTAAGTACGCCTCTCTTTTCTGTACAAAAGCAGCCTCCTTCCCTGGAATCGGAGGCTGCGTGTTTCTCCTCACTCCTCTTTTATTTTTTTTTTTAAATTCATTTTGTCGTCTACTTCTTCTGAGAGCTGAGCAGTTTGTCTGCCTCCGGGTACGTCGGGTACTTCACGGTCTCGATTTTCTCTTTGACCTTGTAGGAAGGGTACAGGCCAGTGCGGCCCAGTTTGCGGTTGATGCCTTTGGAGTATCCGTCCCAGTGGTTGCCGGCCACGCCGATCACGTCTCCGGGCTCCAGGGGGATATCCTCGCTGTTGCGTGGCTGGTGGGGGTAGACGGCGATCTGGTTGTGGGCGTTTTGACCTCCAAAGTAGTAGATGTCATCCAGGGAGTAGAAGAAGGAGGAAGCGTCTGGATGCAGCGTCTGCATAATCTCGTAGGCCACGCGGCAGACCTGAGACGCAAACACAACCATTAGAGCTAGAAATGTACATATATAACAACGCTGGAGAGGCACTGTAAGAGATACAGTCTTCGTTTGAGCCCTGGTAAAAGAGGGACAAAATGTGCTAAACGTCTCGTTCCGGTCCGATCCTTCATATGGACTATTAAACCCAGAGTGTGAACAGGAAATATGAGGCTCGAGCTTTATTTTTAGGGCTGGCAGGAAGCCCGTCGACTCCACGTTTTAACTCTCTATAAAACAGCACTTCAGCTGCCGAGATGATCAGAATAATGGATGACAAATGCCATTGTAATGTCAAAGCTGTAATAAATGGGCTGTGAATCATGTGAGTGAAAATGGGACAATGAGGTTGTTGACAATCACATGATTGTGATTAACACAAAGGTTCTGGTTTGCCTTGTGACAAACTGGAAACATCAAGTAGTGATCGTCCTTTCTGCAGCTCTAACAGTCCGTTTCAGCAGGAAACATCTGTCAGTTCGACCTGTTTTCTGAAGCCCCCTTCATAAGCAATAACAGGATCAAGGCATTTCTGTTTTGCGGTTATCTTGTTCGTTGGTTATTCTTCTTCATGAACTGTAATTGAGTTCTTTGACTTATTATTATTGTTAAAAGAACAGCGTATAACATTTAAGGGGATTATTAGAAAGAATAGATTAGAAATAGAATATAATATTCATAACTACTGTATGTTTTCATTAGTGTATAACTACCTGAAACAAAGAACCGTGTAGCTTAGAATGAGCCCTTTATTTCCTCTGTGAAGAGGACCTGGAGCGGGTCCTCTTCACAGAGTCCACCATGTTTCTACAGTAGCCCAGAACAGACAAACCAAACGCCGGCTCTAGAGAGAGACTTTCACATTTTCACATTACCTGAAGGCCGCTCTAGTTTTCCGACATGCTTGTGAAAAGCGGTAACGTGAGCCGCTAAACCGTGGTACCGCCAGCCGCCATGTGCCTTCCACTGCTCCTAAAGTAGTGCTATTACGGTGAGGACGACCTCTGACTGAGGTGAACGCCATTACCACGGGTTTGCACTCTTCTTTTTTTATTGTTCAAGGAATACATACACATACTTGTAAAAGGACATAAAAACAGCTAAAAAAAAGGAAAAGAAAAAGAGTGCTACCTGTTGTAATAGTGCAGCGTCAGGACGTAAGTTCATATTCATATACATACAACTAAGTTCATATATAGATACAATTACTCATATCTATATATACACACATATCCACTTAGGCCAGACCTGGGCATTATGCGGCCCACGGGCCAGAACCAGCCCACGTGATGGTTCTGGCTGGTCTGGGACAAACCACACAAAGAAAGAAAACAGCTTTTGTTTTGAAATGCTTGTGTATTGTTAGTGTGCTTCTTCCTGTCACACTTGACATTGATGTAAATTGATGTGAGTGATGTTTGAAGTAGCGTCTGCTGAGGCGTCACGTCTATAATAAGTCATGGACCGAGCTGTGAGCTTAGCAAGCGTACTGATGACTGTTACCACAGTATTAGAAAGGGAGGAGTGAGCAGAGGGCTACTCTGTTGGTTGCAATCTGCTACCACACCACTCAATGCCTCCAAATCCTACATACTATACCTTTAATTCCACAACAAAAAGCATGTTGAGCGTTAATGTCCATTATTTATCTCGGAAACAGCGTTTTGACCAATAAAATCAAACCATGAGATCGACTTACTGCAAATATTCAAAAGCTTTCAGACTCATCTGGTGGCCTTCATCAGTGGATGGAGTTAGCTTTGTTTTAATGGAAACAGCTGACCTAAGCGTGGACGTTATGTGACAACAGGCGATCACGCTTTAATCATTAATCATAATAACTGAACCATCTCCATGACAACTGAGCTCCATCCACTGATGAAGGCTATACACTTCCAGTCACCATTGTGTGTTTTTGTCAAAACAATAATTTATTTTCAACTGTAATTTGTGTTTAAACAGGGAAGGTCATCCAAAACTCTCAAAACAAGTGGCAATGAGGAAGGAAATATTAAAAAGCTTAATTACAGAGGCTAAATCATTTTAAAAAACATATTTTGACCACTGTAGGTCTTTGTAAGGGCATTTAATTATTAAATTCATGTGTATTCAGTAGCATATTAAAGAAGTCTTATTGATAAATGTGAATTTAATTTTACTCCACTTCAGTGCTTCCTTGTCTCTACATGTTAGTTTGGACTGCGTTCATCTGAAAATCAACTCATCCCTCCCTTTAGTCTCACCAAAACACCATTTCAAGCACCGTAACCCCACATGTGGACTGACCTGTGAGGAGAAGGTGCAGACCAGGAAGTCGGTCTGAGACAGGAAGTGGATGTCCAGGATGACTCCTCTCAGCGAGTTCTCGGTGTAGCGGTTGTGAAGGCCTGCCGACCACGAGATGGAGTTATCGCTGATGAACTCGTAGTCTGGATACCTGGAGGGGACAAAAAGTCAAGTCTCAGGTGAAGTTACAAGACAAGAGAAAGTAAAACTGATATTGGAAGACATGCACCCGTTGGACAGACTCACAATGGACATCAACACACAACACACACACTTGCAGACACTGACTTGGTCTTGGCTTCCTGCAGCAGGGACGGATCGTCGGTGGCCAGGTAAACTCGCTTTTTGTCGATGTGGACACGTCTGGCCAGGTGTTGGAACTGCTCCTCCACATGCAGCATGTACTCCTCTATGGGGTGGAAGGCCGCCTCCGTCCCCACTTTATCTGTCCTCCTCACATGGACTCTGCAGACAGACAGACAGACACTGTAAATGAGAAGCTGTTCTTTAAGGTGTATATAAGGACGATAACTTGTGCAAGTCATGCTTCACAGACACATGATCACCAAGACTAACAGAGAATTTGCTACCAGTTACGTAGGATCAAAACCAGTTTAAAGCACTGAGAGAGAGACAGTCTGGTCAGTGGCGTCAAATGCTGAGTTTAGATCTAAAAGGATAAGGACTGATTGACAGTGACGTGTCTCAGATCACTTGCTATTTTGACTTTGTTTCTGTACTTAGGTTGCATCTAAAACCAGATTGAAACTTCTCTAAAATACTTTTCTCTTTGAGAAAGGTATTAAGTTGGTTAAAAATATATATATTCTTGAGGAAATTGGGGATTTGGTCAAGAGCGAAAGTGAAGGAGGACGTTTGAGCTACAATGTCACACAGGTCTGTATGCGAAATCCGTCGGTGCTGCTATGAGGTGTGTCACCTGCCTGATCTAATCTGATGAAGGCAACTCTGACTTCAAGATATGTGAATGTAAATGGGTCTATGGGTACCCACGAGTCTCCCCAAACATGCCCACTTTATGATAATCAGTATATATACATACACACTATATATACACATATGCTTGCATCAGGCAGCATATTTGTCCACCCCCATGTTGATGAGAGCATTAAATGCTTGCCAAATCTCCCTAACACAGATAAAAAAAAAAAATGTGATTCATTGTGATTGACTATTTTAATTGACTGACAGCCCAGGTCTCTTAGTTTTCCTTCATGTTCTTTCAGCTTTCCTACAAAGTCGCTTTAATGCATAATATCTTTGTTCATCCAAGGCCTCGCTTTATCGTGACACCTTTTTTTAGTTGTCATAGGAGCTGCTTTATCAAGTGTGTCAGCCAAATCACTGTCTCATCTACAGGATAATTAAAATATCTCCATCTAAGGAATTTGTGAGCTCAGCAAAGCATAGTTTTGTATCCTTGTGGAGAGAGCCTAGTTATAACTCAACAGTTTGCAGACGGTGTTCATGCGTTGTGCAAAAAAAAAAATTGTCACTTTTCAAATTGAATGGCATACCTGAGAAATCTTTCCATTGTTGGTATAAACGCAAACAAAAAAAAGATGGGACAAAACGAAAGAAAATGAAAAGGCGAGCGGTGACAGAGAGAGAGGAAGTTTCAGGAATAGAGTGAGACAGAAAAATTGACAGACAGTGAAATGCCCAACACAACTGCATTTTTCACTGTTCTTGTCAGCGCTCGCAGTAAGCAAGGACAAAGAGAGGCTGCTGTCAGTAAGAGAAAAAGAGCACAGCTCATGAACAGAACAAAAGCTGGGAGCGAGAACCAAAGTATTTCCTCTCCAGACACAGCAGCACCCCTCAAACTCAAACACAGTTTTAACCGTCCACAGATATTCGATTACAAAACTGCTCGGTCACATCTGCATTGTGACTCCTGGGCAGATTCAGTTGAGCTGCCCAGTACTACCGGCTGTGTGCCGAGGAGCAGCACCGCTGGAACATCTGGGGTCAAGAGCCCTTTTTAAGGACGCTCTGGTGAAGAATATTAGTCTTTTACTGGGCCCACTCAGGATTTACCCAGTAGCTTTCGGGATTCAAACAGCTTCTCTGACCTCAAGGCTGCCTCGAGCTCTATTACGAGAACAGGGTTTAAGGGAGAAAGAGTCAGAGGGTCAGAGAGAGAATTAACAGGCTGGAGCTAATTTCTACCACTTGCCACTGATCAATCAGTGACCTGAGGATGGTCGCCTTTATTTACAATTAGAACCAAAAGAATGGCGTGTCGGAGCCTTTTATTCGGTGTCTCTCTGATCGAACGGAGGTCTTGACTCCGTCCTTTGTCCGGGTCCACCTCTCCTGCTCCCTCACGTCTTTCATGTCCCCTGTTTTTTGTTCCTGTGAAATCTCTTTGTATCCCGCCGTCGGGATACAGAAGCCACACTCAGGCATCGCTCAGCTCTCATCCGTCCCCTCCCTCCCTCGCCTCACCTCGCCTCAACTCTCCCACACTGCCGCCACCACAATAATGCAGTTCATTTCTCTCTATTCATACAGTACTGGCAAAGCAGGGCAATCCTACCGGTGGGCGTAAAAGCATACATTAGAGACATCAAACACACCCACACTAGACACAGCAAGTGCTGATTCTGACAGTAACATATAGACTGAATACACGATTTGCTTGACAATGACCTCTGGATGCTTATTGTCTGCCTATAGAGAGGCTATTACCATATTACATCTATATTTACTGCTTACAACATATAAAAAACATGTCAAAGTCGTTGTTAAGATTTACCTTCACGGTTTCTACAACGTTTAGTTTCAACGTGAAGAGTCTTTTAAAGCGTTGGGCCACCACAAGCCTCCAGAACAGCTTCAGTGCTCTTTGCAGAGATAGTAAAAGTCTGCGGGACTCTACTGGAGTTTCCCTTTAATCTGCCACTCTGTATATGTATAAAACCATATGCTTTATGCAAAATAACGAGATGACAAACCTGTTCTCCAGCTGTGATAAAGCATGGCTATCATGTTTGTGAAACATTCAAATGTCAAGTTAAAGCTGCACTGATCAATATTTTATATGGATCACATGACTACTTGTATGGCCCTAAACTTTCCTGTATTGATGCTCTCAGTCTCTCACACACAGCAGGCAGCTGTTTTCAACACAAAATCTCTAAAATCACACTTTATGTAACTCCATCTTATCAACTTTAAAGGCCAATATTTCACAGCTTCTTTCTGCAGTTAATTATCAGAACAATACAACAGAAACATGTGATTACTAAGATACCGCTTCATAAATCGTGATCAAAAAATACCTGGATTTTCTTTTTGTAAAGGAGCTGATCAGGCTTTTGTTTGCACCCATATTTCTACTGTAGTTTATGTAAGGCAAGGGTGTCAAACATATGGCCCAAGGGCCAGAACCGGCCCACCAAAGGGTCCAATCGGGCCCACTGGATGACTTTGCAAAGTGTAAAAATTGCAGACAAGTAAAAGAATTTAATTTTTCAAGACTCAATTTTGAAATATTTTGTCACATTTATGACTTTCAAAGGGAATTATGTCCAAAATTAAATTAAAATAAGTCAGAGTTCAGACATAAGAAGCCAAAATGATGAGATGTTAAGTCAAATTTATTATTAGTTATAATTAATTAAGATAAATAAGTTAAACATCTGACTTACACTTGGTGAATCAAACTTAAAAGATACGACTCAAAGCTATGTATACATAATGTGAAAACCGAGATTTTTCAAGGCTGAATTTTGAGATATTTTGTCACATTTTTTGCTTTTTATGGGAATGAAATCCACATTTTATGTAAATAATGTCCAATTTTTTACATAGTGAACCAATGTTATGAGATATTAAGGTGACTTTATGACATTTCAAGTCAGAATGAATCAATTTTGCAGTTAGATGCACTTCTATTTGTATTTTGGGTTGATTTTTCATTAATTGCGATCATTTTCAGAATGTACTTGTACTTCTTTACACTAACTGGAAGCGGACATTTGAAGGTGTTATTTCTAGGTTACTATTCAGTGGTTTTACTGTCCCGCTGGACAACAAACTGCACTGTTTGTGGCACCTGAAATAAAACAAGTTTGACACCCCTGATGTAAGGGTTCGCCCTGAAGGGGTTTATTTCACAACAATGACGTGCTAGCTGTACATTATCCCGCTTATTACACAGCTACGTACTTAACAAATCAATAATCTGACACAACAACGGTCCACCAGAGTCTGACATCAGAACAGCGTCCATAGTAACGGTCTATTACACATAGTAACGGTCTGAAGAATAACAGACCATAGAATGGCATTATTGACGAATCAGAATCCAGTATTCAACACAGCCATGTAATCAGGGGAATTAGACTCTCTCGTAACGAGCAACAGCTCTGATTATACACCAGAGGTGATCTAGTGAAGAAAAAAGGAAATGCTTAAAAATTTGCAGCATTATTTTATTATTATACTTCATATTACTGATTCTTTAAAGAGTATTTCATCTTTTTAGAATATTACATATATATATATATATATATATATATATATATATATATATTCTTTTATATACATCATATACACACATACATACACAATATGTTGTAAGCATTTTTCATATACTGTAGAACAGATGTGAAACAAGATATTATAAAAGATATATATAGTAAATCCATCTCTAGGTAACCACATTGCCATGGCGATAAGGCTCCTCTGGTATCTGCAATAAAAGCAGTGACCCTCTCCCTCTCTCCTTCCCTCTCTCTCTCTCTTTTTCTCTCTCTCTCGCTACTACTACCATTAGGAAGCATTAAATAGCGACCGGATGGTGGAGGAGCTGTGCTGATAGCTGCTTTCAGTCGGTGTCTTTAGGGAGTAGCGGGGAGAGAGTGGGTGGTGGTGACGAAGCTGGTGGGGGTCGGCTGGCGGTTGCTGGGTGCTCTGGGGACAAGCTGCCTTTCTATCCCTCTTGGTACTCTCTCCATCAACCCATGCATCTCCCATTGCTGCCGCCCTCTCGCCTTTCACTTGCACTGACATTATGGCTCTCTTTCAGCCCCACTTTTACATCTCACGCCCCCCCCACACACACACCCTCCACCCTTTTCCATACACACAAATATCGCCTTCCCCCCAGTGCTGATAGAAGCGTACAGGCACTTTGCTGCAACATCAGTGCAGAGTGGAGTGGATGTATCAAGAGCTGAGAAGGGACGGGGAAACTTTGTTCTACCCGGCGCATCATTTCAATAAGCCTTTCCCCAGCGAGGGGATATATGAGTGGGAAACTCAAAGAACAGTGATAGAGATGTGTGTAAAACTAGGAGAGCGAGGGAATTGTGGGTAGGGATATGCGCCCGGGGAATGTGAGTGAGAGGTGAGTGTGAAAACAAAAATTTTAAGAAATCTTGAAGCGGGATGAACAAATGAAGACGGAGCGACGATCACAAATGAGAGGATGTGAGAGGACGGGGGAGATTGAAAAAGTTGGGATGAGTCACAAAAAAAAAAAAAGTGGAAAAAAAACTGGGAAAGACACAGCGGCTGTCGAGGTGATGAAAGGCAGAGAGGTAAAAACCAAAGAGAAGAGCATCTGAGAAAGGTGGAGAAGAGGGGGTGAGAACTAAGCAGAGCAGGACAGAAAGAAGCGAGGAAGAACGGCGACGATCGCTTGCAGCAAAATGTAAAGACGAAGGTGAGGAAAAGAGGAGTTCTGAAGGGCGAGAAGCCGGCACGGAGACTATGAACACATGGATGAGACAGTTATGTTGAGGGTGACAGAACTAAACCAGGCTGACTTCACAGACTATTAGAATATAACTCTTAGGGTTGGTGTTAAACTGCTTCCTTTAGCAGGTGGAATCAGCCTCGTGGGACGGTGCACAAACTTAAGACAATCTCTGCAAAGTATCTCAAAGTCATTTCACATACTTTCCCATGACTGACAGCTTACCAGTCATTACATGTATTGTCCTAATATGGTAAATTGATTTATTCACTCTGCCAGACCAAGTAGGTTAAAACAACTGCAGCGCATTATTGTTAAGTGCTGCTCAAATAGTGGGGGAGTTATTTAAGAGAGGCTGGCAGACAGCACAATAAATAGCTAAACAATTCCCATTCCTTAGAAGCTGCTATCAAAAATGGTATACAGTACATATGTATATATTTTACGTGTATGCATATACTGTATAGTGACAGAAACATCTCTAGAGACACAAAACTAAATAGTCATAACCAAAGGCAAGACGAAATAAAAGACTGAAATCAGACCTGCATATTTGGAAATGATTGGTATCGTCTCATCTGCACCGTTTATGCCAAGTTTCATGAAAAGTACTATCTAGGTGATGTGCTCAGGAACCAGAAGGCTGATGGTATCCGGTGATGGCAATGTGGTCTGTCATGTTTCCACCTGGCGCCGCGCTGTACAGTGATCGCCTCATTAACATTAGAGTTCCCTCATAGAATTGGGTTTGAATCCGAAGTATTGCTAAATAGGCGCGTTTGTTTTCGCTTTGACATCAAATCGTCTGCCGTCATCTCGTCTGTCAACTCTGTCGTCCTGTATGTGAAATCTGACTCCTGCTGTCGAGACTCCGTACGATCAGACCATTTTCCTTTCAGTTTGAAATGTCTGTCGTCCAACTATGTATCGATAACACCGCGCTGATATATGAAAATGAACAAAAGAAAAGTCAGTGTATGCCCGAACACCGTGCAAACACCGCTAACACCGACCACTGTGGCAAGCCTAAAGCACTGCCAAGAAAAATTGTAGTGCTGTCCTCAACCAAAGAAATTCAGAAGTCAGGTTCACACCTTAAGGTCCAGTTCCTGGACCAAACCAATGCGAGGATGATACCAGTTTTACAGCTGGTCTGGTTTGAGTTCACAAAGGCAAAACTCGGTCCAGAAATTGTAAACAAAACTCGCGTGGTAGAAATGTCATTGGATTAGTGGTCAGACGGATGGTCGGTAAAAAGACAAAAAAGACAACAAAGCGCTCCTAATTTCCATCGTAAATCATGGAGCACCGTCAGGTTCTGTTCATGTTGGTATTGATCTGGAACGCATCTGCAGCAGTTTTAAAATCATTTATTAATACAGGAATACCTCTGTGTTCTTATACACCTTTGCGAGCAACCGAGTAATGTTCTCTTCCGGAGGCATCTGACTGTGCTGTGAGTCCAGGTTTGTCTCCCGACACGCCACATTTTGCTAGCAAACATGCTAATAGCTACCATTCACCAAAAGAGGGAAAGGAGGTGTTCTTCTAACCAGTGAAATGACGGATAAAACGATACGCTTCATTGTCATTGCTTTGAATGGTGTTCACACCAGAAATAAACCGTTAGAGGCGGACTAAGGAATGGGTGTTTGGTCCGCACCAGGGTTTGATTCCAGCGTTCACACCAACCCAAACAAACTGCACCGAAGGGGTAAAAGCTTCAGGGTTCAGTTCGACCGGACTAAACAAGGTTGGTGTGAATGCGCCGTTAGTCGACTAACACTCAGAAGATTTTGTTGCGTTATCGATTAGTTGATTTTATCAACAGATCTGTCACACGGAGTTTCTCCACAGAGAATCCCACAAAAGCACCACTTTAACTCTGGTGTACCAGAGATGTGCTCTTAAGTTTCTTAGAAACAAGTTATTCAGTATGAAAAAACATGATACAACGCGAATCTTAGCTCAAAGCACCGTTGTGTCCAAGTACAGCCTCACAGAGAGAGCCGCTAGCATGGTTTCATCAGCGTGTTACCTGTTAGCATGCTGACATTAGCATTTAGCTCAAAGTACCACTGTGTCCAAAAAGCACCGCCGGCTGTAGCGGAGGATTAATATGAGTGATTACTTGGCACCAGCATGGTGTATGAGGGGTCAACTCAAAATAAACAACATTGTCCATGTTACTTGTAATAAAGGCGCACGTTATCCAGTACAACAGTGCGGCTCATTGATGTGTTTTTAATAGTTTTTGGACGACAGTGGAGCTCTGTGGCTCAGAGGAAAAAGACATATCAGTCTTTGGCCACACAGACAACACTTGTTAGTGGGATATACTCAGTGTTGTTTTTGGTCTTTTCATTGGATTTGTTGACAACAATAAAAATACAGAATCTTTTAATCAACAAAGACTACTGAAGATAAAAGAAAAGCTGCCAAGCTATGAATTTTTAATGCGGCCATTAGTGGTGTTATATGCTTCTTTTTCCTTGTCTTGTTCGGTTTTACTGATTTTAAAATCTGTCAGAGATGCATTTACTGACTAGCTATTTAATCGCTTTAGCAGCAAAATCAGATCAGGAGGTCTTCAGTATTAAATGACTTAGATTGGACGAGGGTCTAAAACCCCTCATGGGGACATAAATACATGAAACGAGAAAGAGCAGAGTGATGAGCACAGAGTGATGAAATTTCTTTAAAGAAGCTGATTTGCATGAGTAGAGTAAATAATAGAGCTGCATTATTATAAAGCAGGGAAGTAATGAAAAAGCAAAAGCATTCAAAGGATAAATAAAGTTAGAAAATTAGCCAAACAAAACACTATCATCAAATTGAGTTACTTTTAATAGTATTGTATTAACCTCATATTAACCTCACCCAAAGCAGTGTTTATATCCCACTACAGCCCTTATGGCTATGTCTTTGTTGTTCTCCCTATGCCTTCTGTTTGCTCTGATTGTGAAGCGCTTTGTAAACTTTATTGTACAGATATGCTATAGTAACAAATTCATTATTACTGAAGTGTTTATAACCACAGAAAAAAGGGAGAAGACAACGCCACACATGCTGAGACGTAGTAGCCGGGTGTCCTTACCCGATGATGGGGTGTTTGAAGCCCAGCTTGGCGGTGGTCTGCTGGATCTCCTTCTCCAGCCACGTCTGCGGTCGCACCAGGTACTTGACGAACTGCGACACCCACCAGACGGAGGGGTCGCCGTGCAGGCGGTGCAGGCGCGGGGCCAGGTCCTCAGGGATCGCCAGGGGCAGGTAGGGGGGCCGAGGGTGCAGACTGTCCACTATAGGCAACTCCACGACCTGGACGTCCTTATCGTGGGCCTCGCCTGGACAGACCAAAAAAGGGCTATTCAGTATAATACACTCGATATTTACTATTTACTCAACATTTCTGACAGCACAGCTCAAATTCAGGGCTGTAACCAGTGGGCCACCTTCTGAAAAGTGAAGCCAATACTGAAGTAACTTAAACTGTCATTCTTTCTAACAGCCAGCAGGAGGCGACTCCTCTGGTTGCAAAAGAAGTCTGATTGTATAGAAGTCTATGAGAAAATGATCCTACTTCTCATTTGATTTATTACCTCAGTAAACACTGTGAACATGAGTTTATGGTCTCAATCACTAGTTTCAAGTCTTCTTCAATACAGCAGATATTTATTTAGTAAATTATGGTCCCATTTAGTGTCAAATAGACCATAAAGCAGGGGATGTGTTAAGGGAGTGGCTACCTTGTGATCAACAGGTCGCTTAATCGTGACATTTTGGTTGCCTTAAAATGTCTTACTCAGCACTCGGATGTACTTAGCTCCACCCTTTTGTGCCACTTCTGGTTGCAAAAACCAAAATGGTGATGGCCAAAATGTCAAACTCAAGGCTTCAAAACAACAGTCCACAAAGCAATGGTTGATGTCACGCTGAATACGTCCATCTCTTAAACACAGTCTATGGCTGCAACTAATGATTATGTTCATTATCATTAATGCAAACATTATTTATGTCTATTCATCAATTGTTAAATCTCCAGTATATCAGAAACCAGAGAAAAATGCTCATCAGTTTCCCAGAGCCCAAAGTAATGTCTTTAAATTGCTTGTTTTGTTCAGCCAACAGTACAAAACCCAAAGATGTTCCATTTGCAATGATACAACACAGAGAAAAGCAGCAAATACTCAAATTTGAGGAGCTGAAACCAGCAAATATTTTGGCATGTTTGGTTGATAAATAGCTTAAGTGATTAATGGATTATCCAAATTGTTGGCGATTTATTTTCCGCAGACTGACTAAACGTTTCAGTGCTGCTCAAGTTAAAAAGTGGTTTAGAGTCTTCCTTATCAAAACCGAGGATCTGAGGATAGAGCGAGTCGGCAGCATGATGCACAGATTGTAAAGTCCTTTGAAATGAATGTGTGATTTCCGGCTACTCTATGCAAATAAAACTGACTCAGCTTCAGACCTTGTATCAGTAAGAGGTTGTCTGTTGGACTAAGAAAGAAAGACTCAGTTCTGATGGAAATCAGGTTTACCTGTTGACGTAAGACAATGTGGAGCTTTTGTTCTTTTCTTTTTTAAAAATATAAAGTTTGGAGACATCAGCAAGTTGTCAGCATAGCTTTCTGTCAGGGTTCACTGAGCATTTCAGTCTTTTTTTTACTGAAATAACTACTATGCATCATATTAGTCTGTCAAAATATATTATGTTGTGACGCAGTGAGATATTTTAGCATTATTCTCCAGCCTTATTATATTAATTCCTGCTCTGTTTCCAACATTATTCCAAATCCCCCAACCCGATGAGTTCAGCGTTTGTGATTGACAGCTGCTCTTTGCCTGTCCTTGCCTAAAGGCCAAGGTAAGCTCCTTTCTATCAAGGCTGTGTAGGGCCAGGGGCTGATGCAAGGACCTGGACTGGATGGGGTTGGGGTGGTGCTGGTGGTCTGGCATTGGCCCCTTCAGGCTGAGTCCTGCTTGGCAGAGGCCCTGGGCAGAAGGTTGAGCATGGCTGATTACGAAGGTCACCTCTCTGGGCCCGGCCAGACCTCCACACACAAAGACACATGCATGTGCGTGATGCACACACCTGCATGTGTGAACAAAGGTGGAAACTACACACTTCGAAGCATGCAAACACGCACAGATGTGTACATGAAAACGCACAAGAACATGCATGTATGAGGGTGGTGTGATCAGAAGGAAAGCAAGGTGATCCACAGACAACAAACCAGGGATCAAAATAAAGCAACAATAAAAAGAAACGTACACACACACACACACACACACACACACACACACACACACACACACACACACACACACACACACACACACAAAAGAGCCCTGGCTAATCTCATCGCACCAGAAGGGATATGCCTGGCAGACAAAACCTTCACTCTCTTTCAGTCTTAAAACCCGAAGAGAGTTTTTTTGGTCCCTGTATGTGTGTGTGTGTGTGTGTGTGTGTGTGTGTGTGTGTGTGTGTGTGTGTGTGTGTGTGTGTAAACCCCTGATTTACACAAAAACAAGTTTGAGGCCCGTGTTCTGTCAGACCGAAGTGGCTTCCCTAACTGCCAGAGACAGGCCCTAATACAGCTGCAAACACATCCGCAACACACTTCCAAATAAATGGCATAATGAGTCATTAAAAATGGCCTTTCACAGACAGGGTACATCGAAAAACACGTGAAAAACAAGGACAGAAACAGAGGCTTCAATTTATGTGTGCGTATGCCTGAGCGTGAACTGAATATAAATTGGTAGAAGCATTAAATATTGAACAGAAAAAATATTCCCAGGCCTGTCTTTGCTTATATAACAGCATTGGCATGATTCACGTAAGGGGGAATGGGCATATTTTGAGGCCTGCACTTCCTGGCACAAATGTACAGAGATGCAGTACGTCTGCCTCCCACAGCTACTTAATTAGATCACAAAGCTCTTTTAAATTTCATCTCAACTCCAAAGCATCTGCATATATTTCCTTATGACTTAAAGCATATAGATCTGCATTGGCACTGGGTTCCCACACTGTATTTTAAGCCTATGATGCGCACTGAGCCTAATAAATATTGCATAAGATTAACATGAAACTGGAGAGCCAAGAGTGACACCATCCAGACACAAAATACAGATCAGCTCCATTCATAATACATTTGAGGCAGAGTTTATGAACTTAGACAAGTCTTGTTCCAGTCTTTACATGGCAGGGAACATTATGTTTCCCCCGCTGCTCACAGACTCACTCATAAGACAGTAATATCTCTACAGAGAAGCTCAAAGGAATACACTCTCTTTGGCAAATTAGCTCTTTGATCAACGAACCATTGTTCCACAAGACGACTAGTTTCCCCTTTTGTGTGTCCAGAATTCAGTGTGTCAGACCCGGCCTGTGCTACGCTCTCATGCTGTCCACTGGACGTTAAAGTTGTAGTAAAACACCAACAGGCACCAGTGGTTTAATAGACGGCAGGGCTCGTTGCTTTCTTTTGGCACTGACAGCGCACAGAGTGTAAAATTGTCAAGTACCAAAAATTGGTATTGAATGTTCAGATTTATAGCCGTCGTTCCAGACAAAAAAACATATTTTTTAGCGAGTGTTGAAGCAAAGATTTGTTCAGCTGTTAAAGAAATGTTTTGGTGTCAGAAACAGAATGTGTGTTTTAATGGTAGTAGTACTAGTATCCAGTACTCAGTCCAGAGACACAAAGTGGGTCAACCTTTATCAAGATTCATACATACAGCCTAAAGAGCATGAGGTGGCTGCGTGATTCACGCGTCCCTTGTTCAAACCAGCTGCAGCTCTTTCTACATAGAGTTTCACTTTCATAATGGCCATTACATTTCATTATAATTGTTATTTATGCTTGTTTTAGACAGAGAAAGGTCTAGAAATGTGTGATAATCTGTAAATAATAATAATAATTCACAATTAAAATCCTGTAAAATCCTGTATGGCGCCGTGCAAGTCACTGTATGTTTAACACTGTCCAGCAAATATTTCAGAATAAAAGCCTTGTGTTACAAATGAAGGAGTTCTGTCCACAGAAAAAACACATGCTTGGGGGGTTTTATTTTGAAATGAAAGCAGAAAGTGTTGTGCTTTTTTTTTTCATGTCTGCGACATTTTCTGCAGATAAAGGCACTGAAAGTGTACTAATGTTGCTGATATGATATCAATATACAATCAATAGATCACATCCACTGTGTGTTGCTGCTGTGAACTGCAGCTCGCGTCAAAAACAGGGGAAATCGTGAATCTCTAGAAGAGACGCAGCAGTTAACATGGACGCCAAAATAAAAAACAAACGGAGCCGCCATGCGGTTCTCACGCGGCTGGTCTGGCCCAGACTTGATACACCATTATAATCTAATAAAATCCGCAGTTTCAACAGGAACCAAACACTGACTCAGAGAGACTTTATGTTACCTGAAGGCCACCGTAGCTTTCCCACACGCTTGCGAAACTGTGGTAACTGGTGGTACGGTCAACCGCCGAAGTCTTATTATGGTATGGATGGCCTCTGAGGGAGGAGAACGGTAGCGTTGAGTCTTGGAAAGGGAGGAGTGAGCGGAGGGCAGGGCTGGGCAACATGTTGATTTAGTGATATGAGACCAGATATTGGCTTAGATTTTTGACATTGAACTGTCTTTTCGTGGTTTCACAATAAAGTGAAGTAATTTCTGAACTTACATGACTGTTTTATTTGTTCTGTTACTTGCCTTCATCCACTTAGTCATTATATCAATTACTGATGATTATTTATCAAAATCTCATTGTGCAAATATTTTGTAAGAGCACCAATAGTCAACCTTACAATATCACCACGGTACAGAGATATGTGACTTTCTCCATGTCGTCCAGCCCTGGCGGAGGGGTCCTCAGTTGGTTGCTATCTGCAAATAAACCAGTTGATGCTGTCAAATCCTACACACTGTACGTTAAAGGTCTGAGGACTTGAGCTTCTTTGGTTAAATTTGAAAAGTGTTTTGTAGAAAAACACATTTGTAAAAGTAGAGGTTTTGAAAAGTAAAAAACAAAATTAGGTTAATGTATACTGAAAATTATAGGAAAAATGTCAATCAATATCCAGCCTTAAGAGATGGATAGGCCACTGGATGAGAGACAATAAAATCTTTATTTTTATCTCCCTGTAACATCAACATACCACTTGTTTTATCCTCTCAATTATTCTAGTTTCTCTCTTTCTGACACAAAGCAAATCATACAAGAGCACCCAGTTATGCCATGATGACTGTATTTAAATGGGGATTTTCTTGTAATGTTTTGTTTTCCCCATTTCCCATTTGAGGGAAGGAGAACAGCAGGTCCCATAATGACTGTATCACTATCTTTGATTTTGTCACAGATGCATATACCATGCATCTTCTCCCGGTCTATAAATGACTCACATCCTCGGGGGAAACACTTAAAAGAAAAGGGGGGAAACCATGTTAAGATAAATTTGAAACAGTTGAATCTGGTGGGGCTGCTACATAAAATACCAACACTGTCAATTTCCCACATAGACACCAGTTAGGCAAACAATACGAAGACCTGCTAAGTATAGAAAACCCAAAGCTGTATGCTCATCAAATTTCTAAATGAAGGTGACTACAAACGATTGGTGGCATTTACCACAAAATACAGCTGAGACCGAACGTCTAACAAAATTAGAAAATGACGGTGTTCTGAAGACGCAGCGTTGGTTAACTGGCCAATAATATGCTGTAACATAACAGGGGCCATTGCACATTTTCAAGAGATCAGTATTCAGTACATTCACATACTGTAATTGTACTGCATGGGCAAACATTCCGCTTAATTAGTGCGATATTCAATGTATATCGACCTCTCAGTCCAAGGTCTGAGCATCCATTTACGGCCCAGCGCTCCAAGGAATGCTCTTACCTGCAGTGTTAACAAAGCAGGCATGACCACAGGCGTGGCCAAGTACCCAACAGGCTTACATTAGCTATGCCTAGCCTGTTAACTGGCTTTGTTGACAGAAAAAAAACAGCCCCTGCAACATCACAAGACTTTATAAGGATAGGATTTCAGAACGCTGAAAGGCCTGGGGAGTGGCGTTTGTAGTGAGTTGGCTGTTGGCTGCGAGCAGCCAGATGGCATATATGGATCTATAGGAGGCTGTTTGTCAGACAGACACCAGAGAAAGACATTAGATAGTGGGAAAGGACACATGAAAGGCAGGCGAATAAGAAAGGGAAGGCGCTAGGAGAGCAGGAGATAAGAAGGAAGAGCCCAGGAGAGCATGAGTCAAATGAAGCGATTGGAGGGAAATATAGAGCTGAAAGGATGCAGTGATGAGAACAAGAAAAGCAATGAGAAGGAAAGTGACAAGAGAGGGAGGCACAGACTCATAGTAAAGCCTCCAGATCATCACTGATCTTCATTTACAAATGGTTTTGTCAGTGCAACACAGGCAAACACACCCATACTGTAGGATTATCCATTAATCATATCAAAGTCACAGCTTTATGCAGCCTCATTCATAAATGATTCTGCTCCATGTGCATCAGTATGGAGACGCACTTCTCCCAACAAGCACATCCATCTTCAGTTTAAGGTATTCTGGTACCACGTGTACGTATGAACTACCCTAAGCTTGAGCGTGGTTTTCGTTATGGACAGTTCATGACTGGCTCATAAATAACAAGAAAGTAAGTCTACGGCCACGTCGCAGCTCTGTGAGGCTGGACTATCGCCAGCATGCTAACATGCTCAAAATGAAAACACTAATGTTTTGCAGCTCATACGGATCCACTGTCTGGGAACTATGAACGTCTGCACCAAATTCTGTCCCAACCATCTAGTAGATATTTCATAAGATTGGTGGAAACTTAAAGGAAATCACTAAAATTGGTAAAATCAAAATCCCTCTCACAGGAGATTAATAGAAGTAATTTTTAAATATATATTGAATTAGGGGAACAAGAACCTCAGTTAGCGTGACAGTTGGAAGTTTAGTTCAACTTTTGGATGTGGAGACTCCTTTCTCACACTTCTGTGGTAAAAAAAAAAAAAAAAAATCAAATCAAAATGACTTATGTTAAGGACTTAGCGTTAGCTCAGTATCGTTTCAGCCGTTTTAGTTCTTTAGATACTTACAGATCATTTTGCCGACTTATTGTAGACTAATGCAATTTCGGTAACATAATTTACGTTTTACCGCTGCTTATATTTTAGACTTCAGTGTACGTCAGGTAGAGTTAGCCCCTGTTTTAGGTGGTCTGCAAAGACCGTCAAGTACCGTAACCGTAACCACGTCTGTTTTCCCTCCATAATGTAAAGGTTGGGCCAACTATTTGGCGTACGGTACGGAGGACATACTGCCGAATTTTCCATTTTAGCATAAACAGATATGTCTGTTAATGGTACAGAAGACATCCAGTAAATCAGGACATAATCTGTTTTCTTTATGGATTTTTCTTCTTTGAGTGGAAGCCTTTCAAGGGTCACCATAACAAATCATTAAACCTGCATTTAGACCGACAGCAGCCCTCCAGCAAACACCACAAGGCTGTGGTGGTGTAAGGGGTTTCTAAAGGTATCGCTGAGAACATGAACTAGGAACCAGGAAGTTCAGTTTGGAGGCTAATCACATGCCAAGACCTTGAATCGATGTTAACACTCCTTTGGGCATACATGTAATCTTTCTTATGAAAAAATAAATACAAAGATGAGAGATTTATGGCTGTTTTCTATATATACTCTATTTGAATGATTCATACACAATACTTGCTTCTACTTGAGTAGAGTAGTGGAGCTACACACAGGGGGTTGTCAGTTCAAGTAGATTTTCACTTTAATGCGTTAAAATAAGTCCACTTTTCACATTCAACACTTGTTTGCTGTTGTCTAAGTGGATTTTCAGAGGGGAATGTTTACACTGACAAGCATTAAACGTGAAAATATAAGACCCGCAGGTCAGTCTATGCAACAGCCTGGAGCTACAACATTTGCTATAATCGCTGAAGTTCATTTCTGTTGTCGTGGAGAGTCTACAATGAAAGGTATGGACAGGAAATGAATCAAAACTGTGAGAAGAAATAATGGGCCACACTTCTACAAAACTTATTCCCTGCAATCTCTGTCTCTATCACACACTACAAGTAGAAGGTTAGTGTAGGTCAGAGGAGCGGGTTGAACTGGAGAGGACAGGAGGAAAACTAGTCCACGGAGTCACGTTATTTTATACTAGTTGGCTACTTATCTCTGCTTTCTTATGTTCAGTGAAAAATTAAGCAGATTGTTGTTAAGATTTCTTAACAACAATCACTGTGTGCTCTGGATGGGAATGAACCTCATGTGCGTAATGCACTGCTGGCACATGCAGGTCACATAAACTATCACATGCAGTCGGTAAATAACTTCAGAAATTAAAATCCCCTGAAGAACGCTGTTATGAAAAATCACCTACAGTGTCATATCAGTGACTCTAGTCATTACACTGCTAATATGTTGATAAAAAAAACATTTACGTTCAATAAATGACCAACACGATAATATAATAATAGGTGATACGAAACCTTTTGGTTATTTATTCATTTCACCCTTTTATTTTTGCATCCAGCTAGCATCCTCGTTCCCAGAGACACAACACGAACGCATGTAGTGTGCTCACACGCAGCAGTGACGCCATTCAGAAAAAGAAAAAAGACTTTGGAAAAGTTTTACAAAGATTAAACCCTCATGGCTTAAAAATACACAATACAAAGACTAATAATATCCCAGGTTTCTGGTTGGAGGTGTCCTGTTTTCAGACATCTCTTTTACGGTGGAGGTCTATGGGGAAAATGCTTTCTGGGCTGCAGGGTTGTTTTTTTCAGCCAGGCTGGGCGGTGGCAGCATATCCATTCTTATAATACATCCTTGAATCTATCTATTGCTGTACTGCCAGTTCGTCACACTCACGCACAACACACTGGCAGAGGATTTTAGATGAAATTTGGAAATTACCATTGGACAGGGTATCTGCAGGTTTCAACAAGTCAAATTTTAGACTTTTAAAAACCTTTTAGACCAATATGGATGCAAAGTGAGGCCTACTTCATGTTCATGAAGTGTTAAAGATATGAAAGCTGGGACATCAGTATCATCATTTCTGCCATATGACTGATGCTTCGTTACCGAGTGTAAAGTCCAGATCAGCTCAGCTTTCAGTGGAGGTGGAGCAGCAAATGCTGTCTGGAGGCTGATTGGAGTTGATGCTGTAGATCCTGACGTGGAACAATACTGGCTGATTGCAGCTGTTTGCTGCTGTTTTTATGTTTTTCTAACTTGGTGTGCGACTCCCAAGACATGATGTCCAATGTTCCAAGTTTTATAGTTTTCTTACAGACGGTGCAGAGGGCTTCAAATATGTTTCCAGGCACCGGCTTCAACCACACACTAAATTCACCGATCTCTAACCAGTGGTAATTAAACTTGCATTTACCCATTTTTTTAACCCAATTTTAGCACTCTGACCTTTGACGAAAGCAACGTTGGTGACATTACTCAGCCTGTCCCTTTCCACGAGGTTTCTCCACTAATAAATACACCACTCCTCTTGACTGCATCTGACCTGGGTGTGCACCGATAAATAAGCTATTCCCTTTTAGTTCCACTTTATAGTTTTGTTACTGCATGCTCAAAAAACAAAACCTTTAAAAGCACCATAATACTTTTCTTTTGAAATGAAAGTAACATTAATTAATTTTTGAGACCTTGATTCGAGGTTATTTAAACTTTTTTAGACTTTTAAAGACCCTGTGGGGACCCTGATTGGACCAACACAGTGTCAGTACTGTATTCTAGTCGCTGACTGGTTATGTTCCTTTGTTGGAGCGTTGTTTCACATGTTTTGGCCAATAACGGATTAGCATGACAAAAAGAGAGTACATTAAATTGATATTGGAGATCCCGATCAGGAGCTCGACCTCCTCGGCCCCCCCACCACCACTTCCCGCTTGTCTGTCCTGCAGGTGTCACTGTTGAAGCATTTTAATCTGAATTTCCATAATGGATTTTCCCCACAGACCAGAGAAAAATGTTTTATATATGAAACTGAGATTTCAACCAATTACTCTTTTTTATATATTTTGGCCTCTTGACTCTCCTCTGCCTCTATATACCAGCCTCCTCTGCTGAAATAGTCACAGGCTTTCTTGGCAATGAAACCTTTGAACAGCAACCTGCTGTTGCTACGTTTGCTGCCAAAATGCTTTAACAGGAATTGCACAGTCCTGCTTAGCCAGGGAATTCACAGTTTGTTTTCGCTGTTGCAGCACAAAAGCAGGGTCTGGCAGACACCGTCTTTTAGCAGTGATAGACCAAAAAACAGCAAGGGTCATTTGTTTATTAAGCAACCAGTCGTTTGCAGGCAGCACTGAAGTTATTGGCTGAGTGGAGCTCACGCTGGTGCAGGTATGTGTGTGTGTGTGTGTGTGTGTGTGTGTGTGTGTGAGCCTACCTGACCAGTGTCCGGTAGTGGCCCCAGACCGGTCGGTGCAGGTGTTACTGACGGGCAGGAAGACGGTCTCCCAGCCTCCGGGGGCGTAGCGCCAGTTGTGGGACTCCAGGATGAGCGTGCGCTGGGTGCCGTAAGCGATCATGAAGCAGTAGACGACGTGGTGGAGCTGACAGCCGTAACCGCAGCCCTTATTGATGTTACACACCAGCTTTCTCGCCTTACTGCAGTCCGGGGGGTTCTGGGAGGACAAGAGGAAGCAATGTTTCAACATTTCTTATTGCTTGACCTTCTTCTTGTATCTCTCAAAGCCCTGCTCTCTGACTTGTAATCACACATGGCTGATATTGTTTTCTTTGTTCCCTTTGTCTGTCCGTCTCATACTCCACTTCGCTCTAACTTCATTCCTGTTCACTCTTTTTCTCAGTTGGCCTCTCTCTCTCTTTACCTGCCAGGTTGTTTATCTCTTCTTCTTCTCTCCGTGACAGCATTGAAATTTTTTTCCACCTCTTATTATTATTAAAGGATAAACTGGTGATGTGCTATATTTCTATATTTTATGGTAGCAAGTATTGTCTGCGTAGTCAAAGGCTGCTACTGTGTAAATATTTTCACCAATGTTGGATTAAAAACACATAAAAGAGCCACACCGTTGCACTGGGTGACATTCTTCAATACTACAAACACTGCCACTGTAGTTCTTTTTGAGTTTCACCCACATACACCGTGCTGCATATTAATAAGTGGTTGAATATAGTTCCAAGCAAATGCACTATTTTCTCCTGTTTGAGTAACATCTGCTAGAAAATTACTGAGCCACAGCAAAAAAACACACATTTGTGACTAGCGTTTTAAGATTTAGGGGAGCTTGGGTGCCAAGAACAGGGGGACGCTGTAAATTATTGAGAGACAGATTAACACGTTGGGTTTGGTCTTTTCCTGGAATTAGCTGACAATGAATATATCTTCCTCATTCCTCGTCATTGTAGGTAAAAAATAAATAAATAAAAGCAATGACCAGGAAGAGGGGTAATATTCAGAGAAAGAACATTCTCAGATTAAAGTGACAAATTCACGAGAAAAAAAAGGAGACACTTTTATAAAGTCGTAAATATACAAGAAGAAAAACATGCCATAAACCCCACATGGCTTCACTTTGCTAGTTTGGATCGTCCTCCTTCCAAGTCAAGGTGTTTTACTGGCTCAAACGTTTCAAGGACAAAGTTGCCAAAGCATCAAAATACAATTTGTTCAAATATTTGCATAGCACATAATAACATTAATTGAACATTTACACATTAAGATTGATGTATTTTAATTATATATATACAGTGTAATCCTACGCATGTATTTGTGTGTATTTGTGCTGATGGATCTTTTATCTTTTACGTTTAGGAGAGGTTGAAGGTTGTGTCTAGATGGTACCCCACAACTTGCTAAACTCCGATGAGATGTTTTAGGTTAGACATTGGCTGTTACATTGCTCTCTTCAAAACTACCACACAACATTCACGAAGCAGATTAATCGGTCGGAGGATGATTTTTTTTAATATATATTTTTTAAATTGGCATTGGCCGCGGTCTGAGCATATTAAACTGATTAGCAATCAGGCACATCAGCAAGTGATTGACAGCTGCTCATAGGTGGCAGATACCAGGTTAGCTCTGATTGGTTGTTTTCCTCAGGTCTGTGAAATCTTGCTGATGTCCTCAGGAGCACCGGAGGACACAGAGACACATGATTTTTTCAGATTATCTGTCTACTACTGTCTGGATGAAGTGACCGCTTCATGAAAATAACTTTTTAAAAACATATTTGCTCCATTTCCACACGCTGCAGCTTTAAGGTTAAGATAGGCTCGTCATCCTCGGTCGAGGATGAAGGGTTACAGCAGCCATATTGAAATGAATCTCCAGTTAACAATCGTGTTATGGATCATATGTAAGAACAGAATGATTCACTCTCTCCAGTCACATTTCAGCAGATCAGATCACAATGAGGCTGAGTCAGTGTCTTGGTCATTCACTGTCCCTCAGGTTGAGGCATCTTGATACATACTGGGCAGCTAGATATGCCTCATCTCCATCTGCCAGGATTTTCTTTTAATTTTGCGAGGCCATTAAGCCCTTTGAAATGTGAAATCACAGAGCTGACCTTAAAGTCAATGTTCCTTATTTCATTGACTGTTTGACATTGTAGGAGGAGGTGCGTTTCTGTCTCAGCCTCACCTGTCCACCAGCGACCACATATTCTGCTTTCCTTTGGTTGCCAGGATATTTTATGTCTTTCTATTTCCAGTTTGAGGTCACTGAGCCTGTGTCTGGTTAGGACCTGCTTTCTCTCTCTCTGTATATCCTGTCAATTCAAAATCTCTTTTTAGGGCCAACATTCCAGTCTACTATCTGCTTTTGGTTTCTCATTTCTAATGATCTAAATAGCTTTCTTTGCATTGTGTTATAATTCACTCTGATTGGTGTTTGGACTGCAGTGTTATTGTGAGACTGGTCTGGGGGTGTTTTCACACTTTGTCCCTTTCAGCCCTCGATACTAACTCAGAGCGATTAGTCAGCATTTTTTGCGTATATGTGAACACTACCAAAAAAAAAAAAAAAAACTCGAACCGTACTCAGACCTCCTCAGGAGGTTTGAATCAAGTCCTCATTGCAGTTCGCTTAATCTGGGCAATGAGAACACAAAGCGCTCCGGGTTCGTTTTGCCTTTTGCACTTTATTATTATTTATTTTATCCCTCTAGAGTTGCCGTAGACGGATCGACACGCTTGCGCACCGTGACGTTCGGAAATACAACCGTGGCTGCTGGGGGACGAGGAGCAGTTTGGACTGAAGAAGAAACTTCCTCACTTCAGATATGAAATGAAGAACACTTCAAATGGCAACTGCACAGAAACACCAAGATTTTCCTCCAATTTCCAGTTCATATGAAAGCGAGGAGCTTCATTAGGACCACTCTGAGAAAAAGCGGGGAATCCGCTTACATAGAAGACAAATACTCCTTTAACTTAATAAATTAATAAAGGTTCATCTTATCTTATCTTAATGACAAAGTGGACAGTATTGTGTGTGGAAGCGCCCGTGTCAGCCCTAAAAATTCACTGAAAATGAACTGACTGTGAACACAAAACAAACTGAGTCCCTTCTCTGTCGGTCAACTTAAGGGGTGTTTTCACATATACTGATTTTTACATGAACCAAGTTCAGTCTTCTTAAAGTGGACCAGAAAGTGAACCAAAAGAGGGTTTTTTGTGTTCAGTTCATTTGAAAGAGGACTCATTTCTGGTCCACTTCAGCTCTTATGGGGCCTCAGTCCTCTTTTGGTTCACACCATCTCTGGAGCTCAGACCCACATAGTAGTTGTTGTTGTTTTTTTTTCTTGAAGTGTGAGTCAAGTATTCAAATTTTAATTTAAATCTTACTTAAATCTTTACTTTAAATTGAACCGTACTCTGATCACCTCCCGAGTTCAGAGTCAGTCAGTCAAGTTCAGAGGGGTCTTAGCTCTTTTGAAGAGTTCTATCCATTCATCCATCTTCAACTGCTTATCCCGTTAGAGGTCGCGGGGGTCTGGAGCCGATCCCAGCTAGCATTAGGCGAAGGCGGGATTCACCCTGGACAGGTCGCCAGTCCATCACAGGGCACATAGAGACAGACAACCATTCACGCTCACATTCACACCTACGGGCAATTTAGAGCAATCAATTAACCTGCATGTCTTTGGACTGTGGGAGGAAGCCGGAGAACCCGGAGAAAACCCAGCTAACACGGGCAGAACACGAAAACTCCACACAGAAGGGCTCCAAGCCGGATTTGAACCTGTGACCCTCTTTGAGGCGACAGTGCTAACCACTGCACCTCCGTGCAGCCCATTTTAGAGAGTTCACATTCAAACACCCTTGGAGGACTGAGTTTGGTTTGTTTAAAAAGGACTAGAAAACTCCAGAGGGGCAGTCAGCCACAGTACCCCCCTTTCCTTCTCTCTTTTATGTTTGATCACTTTTCCTTTTTCTCATACCCCTTTCTCTTTGATTTCTCCTTTTCCTTCTCTTCCAATTCCCCATCTCACTCTCATTCCATCTCAAAAATCAGCTTCAATATCATACAAATTCTGAGGGGGAAGAATACCAGATGAGGATTACTTGTTTTTGCATTAAAAAAAATAAAAAAAAGTAGAAACCAACAGAGTGACACATGCTGCGTGTCGATGGGGCGCCGGGCGGTTTGTGATTCGCTCGGCAGCCGGTCTAAGCGGCTCCGCGACGCTCGTGCCAACCAGCTTCCTAAACAGCAATTACGGGCTGATGGGAGTGTTTTCCTCATTAGGCTGCTGCAGCTGTGGATGGTTCGCAGTAATCAGGCCGCGTGGCACCCACCGGCTAACGCTGCCTATCAGGCGCTAGCAGCAGAGGAAGAGGAAGAGAGGGAAAGAGATCAGAGGATAGAAAATGAGAAAGAGGACAGAGGCGATAGAAAAGAGGGGCATGAGAAGAAATAAGAAAAAGGAGAGAGGAGTTGAAAACTGATTACCACCACTGCTGTTCTATAATATCATGAACAGAGTACAGCTGACAGAACAAGCCGTGCAGGTATTTCCCCGGAGTTACAGCCTGCCGGTTCTCTACTAGCCCCATAGGTGTACGCTAACTTACTGTGCTAATAATCTAGAGTGGCGTCCTGACAAAAGAACTACAGCTTTTATTTGGACAGAGCTCGGCATCGCGTCTGCATGAGATCAATGTGTGGCATGAGCCGTGTGGTCGCGGAGGCCACCACTGGATCGCTGGTTGATAATGATGAGGCTGGAATGACTCCGACGTGCCGAGAGACTCGGTTCAAGGATAATGACGGCAGATGTGTGCACAAAGGCAGCCTCTGAGTACCGTAGGTTAAGTGCCTGTTTAAACAGTGTGCTTTTTGAGTGTGAAACATAGAGGCAGTTGCAGAGTGATTCAGTTCAGAGAGACCATAGTGATATTGTTTCTGTAGGGAATATGGATAAGAGAAACGGTATGTCAAGCTCAGGTAATTATCCGCTGTGATGCCCACATTCAAAAACAGAGCGGAAGATGAAAGGAAGCTGAAGATGTCTAAAGTAAAAACTCTGCTACGTTTTTAGTAAAAGTGTTTTTCTACACTCTTGTCAGCAGATTTACACTATATCCAGCTCATTAAAAGTCTTGCATTTTCCTTAATGGATGCCTTACAGGTGAAAACCTCCCGTACAGCACAGGTTAAGAGACATCTTTTTGCATTAAGGAACAATGCTGCTCATTTAGAGCACTAACAACTGTCAAAGAGCGCCAACGAATATCATCATCAGAAAATCGAAACGAGAAGATGTTCAAGTTTTTATTATTTAATCAAGATTTTAAATGATATCAAACTGCACTTTTTTGTGCTATTTACTGGCAATATTTCTCTGCAATTGCCATTTATCGTTTTGCATTCTGTAATTGCCTCTTTGTTTAGTACATTTCATTGTTCTTAATTCTTGCTGCATTTGCGTTTCTCACTACTGTATTCAAACAGAGTTACCTACCCACAAGGGGTTTACAGAAAAGGATGCACACATGCACGTGGAAAACAAAAGCCAGTGCTATGTCCGCATTTTGCTTAATCTACCAGAGAACATTTGATCACAGGTTCACTGTTATTGACAAACTATCAGCTTCAAATGGTACTCCGGGACCTTAGACTGCATATAAGAAGTGGGCGCAGTCACCGCGATGTCCCTCATTGGTTTGTGGACTGCTGTTGTGAAGCCTCAAGGCATTTTGACCGTCGCCATCTTAGTTTGTTGCAAGTGACACGAGAGGGTGAAGCTAAGTACAACCAAATGCTGAACGCACTGTGAAAGGGTTAAAGTTGTAAGACGTAATCACGGACAACTCCCAGACTGGACAATGGCGTGGTCAATCACAAGGTAGCCACGCCCCAAAGCATCCCCTGCTTTAGGGTCTATTTGACTCTAAATGGGACCATAATTTACTAAATGAACATCATGCTGTGTTGAAGAAGACTAGAAACTGATCTGAGACCATCAACTCATGTTTACAATGTTTACTGTGGTAATAAATCAAGTGGGAAGTAGCCTCATTTTCTCATAGACTTCTATACAATCAGACTTTTGCAACCAGAGGAGTCGCCCCCTGCTGGCTTAATGTTATGGCTGATCGGTGTATCTGGCTAATTAACTGCTAACAGCTCCACTAAAGCTGCTAACTTTGTCTGTCTGCTGTTTGTTGCTTCGCAGGTAGTTTATAGCTGGTTTTTAAGTGTACCATTGACAATAGCTGCCTGCTGTGAGTGAAAATGATGCTGATGAAAGCAAAGAGTCTGAACCAAAACAATAAAGGTGTGGCCAAAACACCGAAACAATGAGCTGGAAGATGCTATTAAGAGCAGAGGGAAATAGTCTTTTATGGGTTCAAGACAACAAAAAACCTCTCTCACAGGTCACGAGTCATGTGCTCTCTTGTTAAAGCTTTCATTTTGTGTTGATTTTGGGTCTCTGATTTGAGTCCCTTTAGAAAACCTCTCATTTTACTGTAGCAGGGTCTCACAGTCTGCTCTGTGCAGTCCTGGTTCTCCGGTGCCTTCCTTCCCTCCAGTGGGCCCAGCGGAGCAGCGAAGTGAAGCTCTGCTCCTGGCTGGAGGAGAAGCCACTGCTGCCGGGCCTGGAGGTCTTCATCTCCAGGCGGAGCTCCGACTGTAGGTCGAAGGCGACAGACCCAGATCTGGGTCTATACGTAGTGGGTCAGTCCCAGGGGCCCCACTAGAGTCTGAGCTGAAGGAGTTGCTGGTGAACCCGCGTGCCATAACATTAAGAATAACGATACAGAAACAGCCAATATTCTTGTCAATGGTCTCATTTGCTGATTTAATCATATAGAGGTATTAAATTGAGAATACTTCATAACCAGTTAGAAGTGCTCTGTAGTAACTTTAATCTAAAAATACTGATTATAGCTGCTTCAAGGATTATAATTTTACTGGACACCTTTGTTTACACACAAGTGATCTTTGGGAAATGCAGTGCAAAGACGCCAAAGATCAAAAACATAATCTCACTCACTACGCATTAATACCACCATATAAAGGCTCACAGTGCAAAAATAGATGAAAAGCTTGTCCAACAGATATCCATCTGAAGAAGCAGCCATGTTCACTGAATGCTGTGAGTGGACAGATGGAGCAGACGCAGAGACGGAGTTAGTTAAACCAGGAATGAAGGGAGAGCCTGGTGTGGGTGGCAGAGACAGCAGGATAGGAGGGTGGAGTCTGTCAGTGTGTGTACATATAGATGTGTGAGTGTGTGTGCGAGAGATAGCAACGCACACGCACACACACACAGGGCATCTTTTTGCGTTCAAGCATGTACATCAGTCTTGTGGCCGTGCGTACGTGTGCGCCAATTGCTTGCGAAGGTGTGGGTGAATCCATCTGTGCGCGAATCGGTGCGCGTGTGATGAATTAGTGACGGCAGCTGGTGGAGCGGTGTGATCCCTCAGCGGTGGTGACAGCAGCTGTTAGCGGCGCTGTCTCCGCCCAGCCAGACTGACTGGGTCCTCTTCATCAAACACACCGACTCATTAACGCTGCAGGGCCCGGTGCCGCGGCGCTCCGCCCCACCACGGGCACCCGGCGGCACGCGGGACGGCTCGGGGTGAATGGATGTGTCTCGGGTCTCAGGTTGTGTGTGGTGCTGCAAGCATATGTGCATCTGTCTCTGAGTAAATATGTGTGTGTGTGTGTCTTTGTACAGCGTAGACGTTTTTTTGCATTCCTGCATATGCGCGTCTGCCGATCTGTCACTCTGCAAGTCTGCATGTGTGTCCATGTGTTTTGCCGTCTGTATGTGTGTGTGTGTGTGTGTCTGTGTGTGCGTGTGTTACTAAACCGCTGACAAGCAACAAGAATCCTGCTTGTCAGATCCGACTGCTGAGACAGTCTGCTATCACCGCCCTCACCTGTTCCTCATGGAAACTGATGCTGACAGTTATGGATGGTGCAAATGAGACAAGCAAGTGTGAAAGATGTCCTCAAAAAACGCATATGCGCCGTTGTACCTGTGAGAGAAACATTCGCATAAATGCTTACCATGTATTTGTGTCTACATGTGGGTGACAGACAGAGAGAGAGAGAGAGAGGGAGTGTGCGAGGCCGGTTGGCGGATACCTGTAGGTAGGTGATTCTGTTCTGGACCAGATCCGACAGGTCTTTAGCCTCCTTCACTCTCCACTCGCCCACTCCGTCCGCCTGGCTGAGGTAGTACAAGTCTGTCATGATGGACCTGCAGACACATTTCAAAACTTTCATTATTTACATCTTAGAACAAGCTGAATGGAGACACTGGGCTTCATGCAGGAAGTGATATATGAACAAATTTCCTCTTAATGTTGTTCATATGCACAATTTCTTATTTTGTTAGTACCCACACTTTCTGTGACTCACCAATCTTTTCTTATTTTTGCTCTTCTTTTAAGTAAGAGAACATTTTACGAGTGGTTGAGAGCACTCTTTACACGATAAAACATCTTATTTAACTGTCCACAAATGCAAGAAAACAGGCCTTTTAAATTTGAGGAACTATATCGTCAAATTAAGATTGTGATATATTTTGGAGTAACAATAATTGGATTAAAATTCCTATAATACCAGTGTAGACTGACTTTGTCACTCAATTTCACTACTAGTTCTTCTTCTTACAGGCTTTTTTGGGGGCATGTCTCGAATCTCTAACACCTGCCTTACATAGTTTTTAAGGGCCGTTGCCTATGGTAATACCCGCCCTTAGATAGTGATCAGGAGGTGTTACCTATGCTAGTGATAAAGAATCGGCCACACACCTCCAATGGGAGGGATCAAGTGGGATTCATCATTCAGCACACCTGGATAAGAGCAGATTTGGATGGTTGAGACCGTTTGGTGCATCTGGAGTTGACCTTTTTTATCTCTTAACAGAAAATTAAGAAAAAACTGTTTTTTGTTTATCTGCCATCCACTCCTCATTATATCTATGAATACTGCCTGAACAGCTGAACTACATCTCTGAGAGGTTGGTACTTAATAAGCGTTGTAAAGAGGCTTTGTTACCCACTGTAGTGTGAACATAACACCGCATTTTCAGGACATACACTTCTCCTTTTCTTTCATTAACAATGACACTATCTGGCCACACAACAGTTTCATGGCAGTTTGTGAAACAGTCACACAACTGAATCTGTTTGACTTTCAATAAGGTATCTTTAGTGCATTTTCCTGTGAATGTCCAGCAACATGTGACGTACATATCAATTATCGCTCCAGTCTTTTCAAAACAAAACTGTTAAAGAGGTTTAGGAATAGATCGACTTGGTTATACTTAGGCAACAAAACTACGTAGTTAAGTTCAGGAAAAGATCACGGTTTGGGTTAAAACAACACGTTACTAAGAACTAGTAGGCTACAAAATCCTATAATGACTTCCATTCTCTGGTTGTATTAGACCAGTGAGACATTACAAATCAATGATTGAATAATGAATAACGAATGTTTAAGTTGATAAAATACCTGTGTACATGTGGACGAGGCCTAAATGAACTTGCATATTTTACACATCTCGCATTACCTACCTGGATATCTAGTCTGTGACCTTATTTTTTGTCCAGATGCTTTATTTGGTTGATTTATTTCAAATCAGGGCAGACGTGCAGACGTTTCTTTTCAGACAGAATAAATGAATTTAACTAACTTTAACTCTCTTTGATTTCCTGCACAGATATTCTCCTCATCAAATATAGCCACATGACAATAAACCTCTGAATCATCTGTGTACTCCAGCAACGCCGTCGCCAATAACGTGACTGTAGATAAGAAGATCCACCAGACAGCATATGTTAACGGTACATCACCGAGGCTCATCGTGCTTTCAGGGCGTTTATAGAAAAAGTGACGTTTTTTTGTCAAGCTGACTGACAGCAACTGTCTTTCTGGATGTTTAGCTCTGTTTTGGATTAAGTGCCATCTGTACGCTTCTGAGAGCGAATTTGTGTCATGTCACACACTGCCAAATATTGTGACCATCCACTTATAAACATGCTCAAGAGCTCTGATACTTGCAGCTAAGGGCAGATGCAAACACATCAAACACACACACACACACACACACACACACACACACACACACACACACACACACACACTTATCCAAGCTTAATTTATTACTCACTTCTTTGACCCAAATCAGTCACATCCTGTGTGACTGAGAGTTCTTATGCATATATTCAGTCGTGCAAACACACACCAACATGCACACCAACACACACACACAGACACAGACACACACACACACACACACACACACACACACACACACACACACACACACACACACACACACACACACACACACACAAAGCAGATAAACGTAACAAGCCCCATTTCCACAGCGCGGTAGGGCGAATAGTGCCTCTCGCTACAATCGAGACAGTATCATTACTCATTGTCCTATTTTGAAGATGGAACCACAAGGTGTGCAAAGATGTCAAACGCTCCTCCAGAAGCTCACAGGGGACCAATCAGACGCCAGCCTGACCGGCCGCAGAACTTAACAAGAAGGAATAAACAGACAAGCCCCGAGGACTTTGGCAGCGAGACGAGGGAACGCCACACAGCCCCGATGTCCATATGCATAACGAGGGCTGTGTGTATTTTTATATGAGTGTGGTCTTCTTGGGCATATGTGGAGCTTTTGGGCTTCCCCGGCGCCTCCGATTGGCTCAGACTGCATATGTTGAAGCTGCAGCCGCTGGGGTTGGCAGCAGAGCGCAGCTTTACTACTGAGTTCTGCTGATGCACCGACGGGAGAACATTTACCAGGTTTCAGGCTCACATTACAGCGTGAACATCACCAGGCCAGGTGAGGCAGAGGATGGGCAAACGGGAGGAAAGAGAAAAGGTACTTTTCCCACTGGCCTACGGCATGCTGTTCTCTGACATGATGTGAGCTATTTGGTGGGAATTTAATAGTAATGACGGCCAAATTTGACACTGAATCCTTAAAAGGTGCTCTCCCAACACATATAGTTACAGTCAGTCTAGCCAGCTAACAATACCGGTACTGATAACCATGCAGGGAAATCTGTCTATCATAGGTATGCTCTGAATTTCAAATTTAGCACCTTTAAGTATTAAAATTACTGCAAATATATTGTAGTTTCTCTTGTTAGTTTATTTCAGTTTCATTTGTGGGTTTTTAGTGAGACCTTTTGTATTTTCTAAAGATACAGGGATATAAGTTGAATCCACACATTGCATATGTTTGCAGCATGTACTGTATAAAACAACTCATAAATCTCTACATATTTAAAACACGCAGTCATTAACTACACAGGGGTCACTGTTCTCTACCTAAAAGTCAATATTCATTCTTGAATTGCTTTATTTTGTTTCATAAGGGCTGCACGGTGGTGAAATGTTTGGCACTGTCCGAGTCACTGTGAGTTTTCTCCAGGTTCTCCGCTTTCCTCCCACAGTCCAAAGACGTTCAGTTTAGGTCAACTGTTGACTCTAAATTGCCTGTAAGTGTGAATGTGGGTGTGAATGGTTGCCTGTCTCTATGTGCCCTGCAATGATTAGATTAGAGCTACAATGATTGTGCAGCAACGAGGTAAAAATGGCAAAAAAAATGACTTCTGGCTTCTCAAATGTGAATATTTTCTAATTTTCTTGTCCTCTGACAGTAAACACAATATCTGAACACAGTTTTGGACTGTTGGTCAGATAAAACTAGATATTAGGATATCTGAAAATGGCACCATGAGCTCTGGGGACTTGTGATGATGGGAATTTCTCACAATTTACTGAGATTTAATTGACTAAATTATGAATCGGAAAAATAATCCGGAAACTAGTCATTAATGAAAGTGATCAGTAGTTGCAGCTCTAATGTACAGCAGATCAAGATCATTAGATTATTATAGTTAAAAACAGCAATAATATTCTCTACTCAACGACCTCATGTATTAGCTCTTCTGGATCTTTAAATCTTATCACATAATCTGGATTTTGCCCAGCTGTTACAGAAATATATTTCCTCCTAACTTTAGATTATCTTAGTTCAACTGAAGAGCTTTCACTGAGACTTGGTACCAAGACACGCTGTTACTGAAACGACAGTATTGTGGTGCACTCTTTTGTAGATGAAGGTGTTCATTTCCTGTTGCAGACATTTGAACTTTGAGCCGTTGTTGTTTCTGGCAGATCTCTGTGACCTTTCACTGCGTTTCATTTCAGCCGTCACTGAAACTACGTGAAACTGAAAGCTCTTCATAACGCAGTGATCGCCTTCATTGAGAGCTGGTAAGTTATAGCATAACATACAAAGGAAGCCGGGGGTTTAGATGGAGCGTGAATGCATGTGAAAGTCTGAGACTGTATGTATGTGTGTGTGTGTGTGTGCGGCAGGGTGAGGAATCAGTCTTTGGAAAGCTGCTTAGGCAGCAAAGACTAAGACAATGGGCCCTGTAAGCCACTCCAGTAGGATTACAATGAACCACTTGGCTGAGTGACACCAGGCCTTTCTTCATTCAGCAGCATGGAAGCCGTCCAGATGACAGAGAGCGTATCGATGACCTTTGCCCTTTGTTTCTCAGCAACCGCCGCCAACTTCTCCCGTCAAAAGTGTCAACTTTTGACATCATCAGTAGGCAGAGCTGGTAAACAGCAGCATGAGAGTCTGTAATCAGCGCTGACTGGATCCACCAAGAGGAAATGAAGAGATTAAAACCACCGATCAGGATTCTGGGCTATTTCTCACACAGAGGACCATTAGACTAACATCCGTCCACCTATTCAGCTAATGATTTATTCATCATCAATTAATCTGTTGATTATTTTGTTTAAATAATTAATTGTTCAGTCTTTAAGATGACTAAACAGATCTGAATTTGAGAAGGTAGAAACAGAGAATGCTTACAATGTTTTTGCTTTAAAAGTCAATTAAACAATTAATTTGTTAGAAATTGTTGATTTATTCTTTATCTATTCTATCTGTGCATTCAATTTAGGTTGTGACACACTCATAACAGGCTGTGTCAAGCTTACAAATTTACTTAAAAATCACCATCAGTAGAGCTGCCCCCATCATCGATTAGTAGACTAATCGGTCGTCTTATTCAAATGTCTATTTCCAAAATACTTAGGAGCACATCTCTGGTAAACACAAGATTAAAGTGGTGCTTTTGTGTGATTCTTGAACAAATCTGTCGTTTAAATCAACTAATCGATTAGTCGATGAAATCATGTGAGCGTTAGTTGACTGAGAATTTCTTTGGTTGAGTAAAACCTGAATCATCAGAAGGACGGATATATAACAAAAACAGGGCTGGGTGCTCTTTAAATGCTCAATACTACTGCTGATGCAGCAGCTTGATTTCAATTTTAATAGCTTACTGAAATACAAACACTTCTGTCTCTGACGCCAAAGTTCATCTAAACATAAGAAAGAAGTGACGTAAACAAAATTACAAATCTGAGGGGACGTGTCCACAGGATCTGTCCTCTCCTTGCTTCCAGTTCATCGTCTTTGTAAGCAGCTGTGCAATGCCTTCTGGTAGCATGGCAGTGTGATTTGAATGAGGTTAAGGTCTAGGCTACTTTATGCAAATCAGGGGCATCCGGTGTGACTCGCCGCCTCTGGAAACTCCAGAGAAAGTTTTAAACTAACCATTATCGATCTAAAATGAAGATTTTCTCCCATAAAATGTTTTCAGAAACACATTTCGGTGAACTATTTTTGTAATGTAAGAGAAAATAGTTGGTTTCCGGTTTGAAAGCTTTGAGCAGCAGCCCACGATGGAAAGCATTTGTCCAATCAGGTGCCGAGTGGCAAACCATCAAGTGCCCAATCCCTTGCACCCAAAACGCCCCCTTGGACACGTACCATTGCCAAGCATTCAATGTTCAAATGTCTTTAGTAGACAGTTCGATAATCTGTGCTGAGATTACTTTTAGGTCGACACCAATAACGTACAGTATATACACCGGGTGGACCAGCGGATTCAGTGATTTGTGAAAACATCACAATCAACAACACTCACAGCATTATAGAGATAAAAGGAGTAGTGAGGAGAAGTGTTTATATTTCTAATATACAGAACATACATCCTGAAGGAACGAGTGTTCAAATACACACAAATACACGGATGTGTCCTCAAACAACAGTTTGTATGATGTTATGAAAAGGTCTTCCTTGTATTTTGTGTGTTTTCAAACTAAATGTCCAGCAACACATGACGCATGTGTCAATTTCTGTTGGTTACATGCAAACAGTCTTTGAAAATAAACTTCTATCTTCACAGGAAACAACTTGGTTAGGTTTAGGCAACAAAGCTACTCAGTTAAGTTGAAAAAAAGATTGTGGTTTGGGTTGAAATAACACCAGAAGTGGAGTTACTTTAGTAAGGGTGTTACAGTACAAATAAATCCATGTTGACTTCTGGTTTCACACAGGTTATGAACAGCGGACTCCTGGGAAAAAGTCAGGTGTTTTTTGACCTCCTCCCTAGGCACCATTTATACTTCCTGATTCATCATTACATGGACTACATATACATTTCATAGGATTTATATACAAATTACAGTGCCTTACTTTTCATAGGTATAGCTATGAACGGCGTTTGAAAGCCTGATCACACTCACATCACATCTACAGTATCTCTAAGTTTGAGATTCAAATTCACCAAATGTTCATTATTTTGGGAGGAAACCTCGGCAGACGTCAGCCAAGTCTGCTTCACTGTGGAAGTGTTATTTACTGACACGGTGAACAGTCGGTCTGTTTTTTAATGACTTCAGTGTCAAGTTTTCCATGGATGTAATGGGTTACTTCAAATCCCTGTGGAACGTTTTGACATTTTTCACTTTAAAGCGACTATACGCTCACCTCTCCTGGTGTCCCAGGTCCTGCAGGAGCGTGTCGGCGTACTTCTGCCTCTCGCTGAGCTCGGCGTTGGCCAATTTCTTCACCTCGCTGCGAACAAAGTACCAGAACTCCTTAACGCCGTTCTCCACCCTCCTCCGCAGCTCCTCCTGAGTGAGCCCGGGGCCTGCAGAGGGGGAGGTGAGAGAGAGGCTCACAACAAAACATAACAAAGATACTCAGCTGGCATGACATTTAAAGCACAGGTATGATGGATAACAATGAATCGATGACTTCAAAGTAGCTACACAAGAAGACAGCTGGAAGAAACAAGGTCGAAAGGATGCCAAGAAGTCTTTAGGAATGTTTGAGCATCGGATTATGTGAGTCCAAATAGGCTAATGGCACAAAGCAAGGTTTTGGCTCTCTCTTTTATTCATTGTCTCTGGGTGTTGTTTTGACCTCAATAAGAAGCACTTGATCACTGGTTTTGTGCCTTGTGGCGCTCTCTCACGTCTTTTCTCACACAGTTCTAACAACAGGAAGGAACTCTACACCCAGCCCGAGCCAAACAATGTGGAGTAGCTCACCGCTGACTGCTGCTTTCTGTGGAGAGAATCAACAAAAAAGTCGAGGAAAGGGAGGACAGCCTCAAGCAGGAGAAGGAGGTGGTGGTGGAGAGGAAAAAGTTATTTTTTTTTTTTTACCTTCCTATCGTCTCTCCTCACTCCCTCTCTGGGTGGAAAAAAGCTGGAGGGTATTTTTAGCTTTTTCTTCCCCTGCGGCAAGATGGAAAGGCTGACCCCGTGCTGCCCTCCACGCTCACATGTCCTTCTTTATTTTCTCTCCGTCTCTTTCCTCTCCTCCGCTCTGCCATAGGGGCATTCACACCACTTCCACTTCATTCACACTTTTCCCAGCTCAACTGACAGCTTCCCTGGCCTGCTGACCACTGCTTAGAGTGGCAAACGCACATATAACCCTGCCATCTGACGGCACGGCTCTGCCATCATCTCAGCTGGGCTACAGCCGCTTTAACGCCGGACTAAAGTCGAGATTCTTTCTGCAGGCAGAAGCAAAAAGAGACCCTGAGTCGTTTACACCATATATAGTCAACCCTCGCACCTTCAAAATCAAGCCTTTCATATTTCCAAGCTCTGTGCCAAATCCTTCCCTGCAACCTTTTGCATGGGCCCCCTGCTGCCCTGCTTACCATCTCCAGTGAGTTTCTGGAAGCTGTGGATCTTCTGTTTGGCTCTGGTTAGCTGGTCCTCCAGGGAGCGCAGTCGCCCTGCAGCGAGGGACCCGGCTTCTGCCTGACCCTCTGGTATCCTGGAGGGAGGAAGACACGAGGAGAGGATGTGATGGGTGAGCAAGTGAAGCATGTGTACATCGGTACCGTAAAAATGTCTTAGTCTTAGAAATACTCTGCTGAAATAGTAAAACTGCATCCCAGTAAACAAAAACAGCGAATGGACAAAATTATTGAATAAAATTGTGCTCAGTGTAGCGGTGCAAGCAGGGCTGTCCTCAAACAATGAGATTCTTAGTCGACTAACTCTTGATTTTTGTCAACTATAATTTAATCGACAGATCCACAAAGAATTACACAAAAGCACCACTTTAAATCTTGTGTTTACCAGAGATGAGCACGTAATTTTCTTTGAAATAAGTCATTCAGCATTAAAAAAAAGCATAAAAAACAACTAATTGACTTAAGACCAAAATGACCACTTAGCCGACTAATCGACTAAGAGGCGACAGCTCTGTGTGCAATTAATGATTACTTTAGTTATCAAAGAAGTTATCAATCTTGGTTTGATTACTCTAAAAATTGAAAATCATGCCCCACAGTGTGGCTCATTTAGCAGAGCAGCAAATCCTAAAATTGGAGCAGCTGTTTGGTATTTTTACTTAACTTTAATTTCATTTTACTTAGTTTTGCTTTGCTAAATTCAGTGACATGAACCTAAGTGACAGTTCATGTTTATTGAAGCGAGGTTGTATGTATTCACAGCAGGTGTATTATCTAAAGCAGATGACAGTCAGCACACCACTCGTTTGGAGAAACAGACTACCGACACCAGAGCAAAGAAATACAGCGCTGTAGACTGGAAACGGCAGAAAAATGTATTTTAACCACCTAAAAGACACTGCTCCTGTCTGCTTCTCCAAACTGGGAGCATGCTGACTGTCATCTACTCGAAGCAATACACTGACCATGAATAAGTACATCACGCAACCCCACTTCAAAACACCTGAACTAGCCCTTTAAACAATGAAACAATCACTGAAGTTGTTGTCAATCACAGACGAAGCAACTGGTTCAGCACTAACTTCATGTAAAACCTCTGGATCACTTGTAAAACATCACTTGATATTTCTAATACGATACAAACTAGACTCCACTTATTTCAGTCTGACAACATGGTGGATGAATTAGCTTGAGACAGATTTTTAAACTGGCTCAACGGTTTTCTCCTTCACTTAGACGTTCGGCTGTAACTTCCCCTTCACTAAGCCCCGCCCCTCGCTGCTACTCCACAGAGCTACTATAGAGCCCACATTGTCACTACCTGCATAAATATTTAGCTTATTTCAGGAAAATGAAAAAGCGATGTCAGAGAGGAGCAGACAGAAGATTCTACAATATGTGTTTGGAGGATATATCTGGATGTCAAACTGACTCAGCGGTGAAAACAGGTTAAAAAGATAAAGACAGAAGCTGAAGCCTCCAGATCACAGTGTAAATGTGAACCACAATCATCACCTGGCGATCGGCGAGCAGACAACGATACTGAGAAATAATACTGTTCCTGTAAAGATGGGCAGGGCCTCGTTCACTTTATAAAACAAAAGCAGCATGTGTAAGTGTGTGTAAGGTCAGTACACCTTCGGTAGCTGGCATAGCATTATGCTAACGCTAGTTAATGAAGTGCTAATGCACTCTGCTAATATTAACTCCGTGGGTTTTTAGGTAGAAATTAGGGCTGTCAAAGTTAACGCGATAACAATGAGTCACTGCAAATTAGTTTTAATTTAATTTAGACAGGGGTTTCTTTAACGCATTACCACAGTCAATCTTTCAGAGGTTGCAGTGGGCTCAGTTTTAAAGCTGGAGTGAATATATTGTATTATTGTATATTGTATTATCATATGAAACCAGAACACCTAATGAATCCACTGGTACCAACCCTGTCATACTAGCTTGTCATTAATGAGGCTAAATAACGCTCCAAACATGCTCTGAATTTTGGTGAGGAAAAACTGTTATGTCCATTTTCAAAGGGGTCCCTTGACCTCTGACCTCCAGATGTGTGAATGTAAATGGGTTCTCTGGGTCCCCACCAGTCTCCCCTTTACAGACATGCCCACTTTATGATAGTCCCAGTCAGTCTGGATCAAGTCATAGTCAAGTCAGCACTCTGACACACTGACAGCTGTTGTTGTCTGTTGGGCTGCAGTTTGCCATGTTGTGATTTGAGCAGATTTTTATGCTAAATGCAGAACCTGTGAGGGTTTATGGACAATATTTGTCATTGTTTTATGTTGTTAACTGATATCCAACAACAGATGTAAGCACACATTTGCATAAAGCAGCATATTTGTCCACTCCCATGTTGATAAGAGTATTAAATACTTGACAAATCTCCCTTTTAGGCAAATTTTGAACAGATAAAAATTTGCGATTAATCCTAATTAATCACACATATTTTAATTGATTGGCAGCCCTTGTAGAGATGTAAGGTTTTAGAAACGTACATCTCTTCCAACCTCTCCCGGCAACGAGTGTCACTGTTAAACATACCCCAGCCACAACATTTAACCATGACTAGTTCGAAATCCACAAAAACAGCCTGAAAATGAAGAAAATTTGAAACAACCGGCCAGGCTGCGTTCGAGAGGTGGGTTAGCGTAGGGTGTTAACGTGATTTTTATCACATATATCATATTTTATCTGGAAAAAACATGTTGGATGTTGTATAAATACAGTTCTATTCCTCCTCCACCAATCAGTCTCTGAATAAAATGTGTCAACAAATCATGCAGGCTGCACATGTTCAGGATTCTGCTTCATTTCATAATTCCACCTTGTTTTAATAGTCACTAACAAGGTGCAGGAGTTTGGAGAAGCACAGCGAATGTTTATCATCCCAGCCCAGACTGCTTCGCCTGATATCTACAGTAAATTCTCATTTGGACGTTTCTGGATTTAAAAGTTGCAATGAAAAACTGAGCTGAGACATCTTTTAATGTGCACCAGTGAAAATTCTACCTAATTTGTTAAGATACCACAGTGGAGCCTCCTGGAGCCCTGTCCCACTTTATTTATTTGAAGCTTAACATTATCTACAAAGTACTGAATCATTTCCCATGTTTGTCAGGGCCGGCCTATCTTACTTCTGAACAATAAATCAAAGCATTACGTCCTGTCTCCATATCCAATGACTCATCTATTAAATGAATGTCAAATTACAGAGAGATGAATGCCATTTCTTTGTGACTTTGGTTTGAAAACTACAAAAAAGAAGCATTACTACTATTCTGTCTTGACTTTGGTTGATGGCTGCCTGTTGTAATGTAACGGGCCAACATTTTAACTCTGCAATGGATACAAATTCAATTTAGTGGAGGAAATAAACAAGTCAAAACAAAAACTAACTTTTAAGGAATGAAGAAAAAAACATCAAAACTATTTGAGTGGAGCAAATAGATTAAACATACTTTCACTTTGACCGTTTATTAGCAGCCGAACTGGAAATGCCTCCTCATGACTGTGCAGTCAATAAGCTGATTGGTGCTGCAGAGGCCTGGTCACTAATCCAGTGGTTCCCAACTTGTTTTCCTTGATATTGTGGTTGATAAATGTAATTATGGTGCTGTTAGATGCTTCTAGACCGGCCGTTAACAAAGCAGCGGTCCTTTCTTTGTGTGCGGGAGGGCAAAGTTACACGATAACAACTCGGAAATGCAAATTAGTTTTAATTTAATTCAGACAGATTTCTTTAAGGCATTAACACAATCAATCTTTCAGAGGTTGTAGTGGGCTCAGTATTAAAGCTAGACTCAAGATACTGGTATCATATGAAACTAGAATATATAATGAATTCATTGGTACCAATCATGTCACACTAGCTTGTCGCAAAGAAGGCTAAATAACACACTAAATTTTGGTTAATGGCCATTTTCAGAGGGGTCTCTTGACCTCTGACCTCAAGATATGCAAATTAATGTGTGTGGGGAAAACAGGTTTTTGACAGCGGTAAAAAATGCTGTTTTTTTGAAAGGCTAAATGCCAACAAATGTGGATTGAAGCAGAATGTTTCATGCTGTGAAATTTTCAAAACTATTATGTCGATCTTTCTAACTTAATCTTTCTAACTTCTCAATAAATTTTGCCTTTTTGGCTTTAGAAAGAAAGAAAGAAAGATATTCCTTTATTAGTCCCACAGTGGGGAAATTCAGTTTTACACTCTGTTGTTTACACAGTACAGTTCACACAGTACATATACATGTCAATGGAGAGATGTCAGAGTGATGGGGCTGCTCCTGACAAGCGCCCAGAGCAGTTGGGGGTTTGGTGCCTTGCTCAGGGGCACCTCGGCAGTGCCCAAGAGGTAAACTGGCACCTCTCCAGCAACCAGTTGGTCTTGGTCCATGGGGGATTCCACATCCTAACCCAAGTCCTTACGGACTGAGCTACTGCCGCCCCAATGTAGGGGCAGTGGCAGCACTGTTGCCTCACAGTAAGAGGGTTGCAAGTTCGAATCTGGCTTAGGGCCCTTCTGTGTGGAGTTAGCGTGGGTTTTCTCCAGGTACTCCAACTTCCTCCCATAGTCCAAAGACACGCAGGTAAATGCTAGCGTGGTTGTCTGTCTCTATGTGTCAGCCCTGCGATGGACTGGTGATCTGTCCAGGGTGTAACCCGCCTTCAGCCAATGCCAGCTGGGATGGGCTCCAGCACCCCCGCGACGGTTGCAGATGGATGGATGGACAACACTGACATAGTTATTGGAAATTTTTAGCTCACACGAGTCAGAAACAACCCTATACAATCCTACACAGTGTGTATAATACTAGTGATATTAGTGCAGCGTGATCTTTATCTACAAATATACAAAAATACCGGGTTTAAACTGAATGTGGCCTAAACAATACACCTTATCAAATAGTTTTATATACAGACTTTTGTAAAAACGATCCAGTAAATTGTATTATTATGATTTTAGTTCTACATGATCAAATTTGACAACCTGAGAGCAGACAAATCCTGGTCCACCCCCTGTGGTCGACCTGTGCCCTCAGATCGGGAACCACTAAACTAATCATTCTCTTAACGCTGTTTTTACCGTGGAGGCACTCAGCTACGTGGTCTCTGTGGCTCTTTCTTTTGATCCAATGTGAGAACGCATGACTAGAGATATGTGCTCAAAAGCATCACATTTAAAGTCTAGGCAAATTAACAGCTGATTATCTTCTAAATTGCTCATTATAGCTGAAATGATGTCGGGGCCGCTTTTCAGTCCATTTAACGTATTCCACATTAATAAATAAACATTTTCACAGCTCTGTGTTGATGCACAATGAATGACTGCTGCACGCATGTAATGGAAAAAAAAGACAAATGAGCATTCGGACATGCTCAGAACAGAGCTCAAATCAGCCAAGGAGAAAAAAAAAAAATAAAAACAGCTGCCGCCGACATTACACCGACTCAATTCCTCTACATGAAACTATTAAAAGTGGAATATGTTCAAATGCACGGGGGCATTGGCGAAATGCTGCAAAGGCCATGTTAATGAGTCATCAAGGCATGCAAACTCAATTTGCTCCATGAGTGAGGAACATCAGTCGCTGGCAGGCATAAAGATGAGACTTTTAAAGTTGCAACAGCCCTTCTCGCTGCACACCCACCCAACCCCCCTCGCTGCTGAAGCCTCGGCCCCAGAGAAGCCCCGGCCTCCCACTTCACTGAGCACTAACGCAGCATTGTGCTTCAAAGTCATGGAAATAACCAAAGAGAAAAGGAGGATATGTTAACTCCTACATTGTGTAACGGCGTGATGGACGAGGATAAACCTTTTACCACGGGTGTAAGGTATATATGTCTTAAAATAAGGCTTCCTTTCTCTGTCAAAATCTGTGAATGACAATTCCAGCTTTCCTGACGCACATCTCTTGAAACAAGACCCAGGTGCATTTCCTTTCAGAGTATCACCTCTGCTGTCTATTCTCACAGCTAAGTCTGTTCAAACAATATTCAACAGGATCTCCCAGAGGCCACACCCTAACCTGCTCGTTACACCATTTCCTCAGTGACATCATTTCTCAGGGGTTTTAAGTGCTGCTAAAACTGTAACATGAAGCAACACGATATCTCCTTGAACAAGGCGGAAGAAATAGGCCACACCAGTCAGCAGGCTAATGAGCAGAGATGTGATACAGAGCTAACATGCTCCGAAGAGACATAAGCTGCTGAGACACAATGCTGATACAGGCAAACCACAAGCATCCACAACCAAGATATGTCGAAAATATATCCAAACATCCAGTGGTATCAAACCCACCCCACACACAGGAAGGAGGCAAACAGTGTACATAAATACACAAATGATCCCTGACGGCATCTCTGGAGGACCTGAAGCGGAGACGAGACAGCTGGATTCAACAGTGTCTTAATCAAACGATGCAGGAGAGGTAAGAGATGAGGTAAAGTGTTTGGGGGGGGGGACCGTGGAGTGAACGAGAAGCTATGAAAGCAGGGGGCGATGAGCCGGAAAGCAGGCGAAGCTATTGCTCCGTTGGCTCCTAACTCCTCCACCAACCGTGGATTTCACAGGGCGTTCGGAGCCGGGCGGAGCGGTTTGAACAGGGCAGGGCTGGGTGACGCTGCGGCGCATACATATTTCCGTGGCTGGATTTAATATAATCTGCTCGCCTTCAAAAGAAAACCTTATGTGCTGACCTGGGAAGCCATACATATGGATGTAAATTATTCTGGGATGGTGCAGATGAAAGCAGGCTACATGAACGCAATTCGCCTTTACATTAACCCTCTGTGACCCAAAACAGTTTTGTGTTTATTAGGGGGGTCTTTAGGGGGAGATAGCAGGTCAACAGTAGATGTCACATAGAAGTGTGATACCATGTGTTACATAGATTTGGTGTTAAATTTAATAATTTTTTACCATTCGAGAATTGATAAAAGTGCTGAATAATCCCTCAAAAATACCACATTAAGACACCAAGACCTTGTGGAACACCAGAGAAAAAGCCATGCTGTGATTGATATTGACAACTTGATATTTGGAGATTTCGGTGTGGTGAGCGTCACTGAGGTGACGGTGAGCACTTCTCTTCTGGAAACTGCTCAGAAACCCCCTTATTTTCAATCTACCTAGAAAAGCCATCCGTCCTCTGAATGCTCTAGTTTGAGACTGTGATTATCCTAGAGGTCACCAAAAGTCATTCTATACAGTGATGTCAAATTTCAAAAATGGTCTCAACACAATGAAATGGCTACTATGGGGACTAACCTCATTACACATGAATACAATTGGGCTCACTGGATCAACAAGAGTCTCAGCTTTACAGTGATACCCAATTGATGTAACTGAAGACTGTTAATGAACCCCTGTATGCAGAAATATTCAAATACACCATTTAAGAATAGGAGAAAATAGCACATTTGTACTGCATGCAAGGGGAGACTCGTGGGTACCAAGGGAACCCATTTTCATCCACATATCTTCAGGTCAGAGGCCAAAGGACCAATTTATCCTCGCCAAAATCTCAGAGGGTTAAGAGGAACATTTAACCTAATGTTCACATGCTAAGCTGTTCTATATATGTGTGTGTGTGTGTGTGTGATACAACAAAGACTTGGACTGACAGCCTTCCCTGGAAACTTGCCACGTGTGAAACTGAACCACTTGACTCCAATAAGTCATGCTAATAAACCACGGGAATGCGTCAGTGGGAAAAGGCAAGTAAACACTATAACAGGGTGGAAACGTCTGGTCGTTACCATAAAGAGCCGCAACCACTGCTCAGAATCAGTTTGAAAGCCCTGTTTGAAGAGATAATCTTAGGAACAGTGTATTGCATGACTGCATAATACTGCACCGTATGTACTATAGTGTGTCTGTTGTGTTTGTGCACATATTTCTGCATTGTGTCGAATCAGTTTATCTCGCCTCGGCGTCACCTTCTCTTTGCTGTCTCCGTGTTATGGTCACTGACTTAAACGCTGTAATTCCAAGTAAACTGATTCCGAATGGTGCATTCTTGCCTCGCATGCTTCGCCGCCTCAGTGCACCGGAGCGAGCCGGCTACGCTCTGAGCCCTACTTGACAGAGATGTCCTGACCACAGACAGCTCCCACAATGGGGGGTAGTGTGTGCGGGGGCAGACCTTCCCTCGCCGGGCCTGAGCGACGGCCCAGTCGATGGGAGTTGAGGTCTGCATCTGCATCTGTTTGGTGCGGCCGAACTGGGATAAAACCATTACAAGCAGCCTTTGGACACCATGCTACATGCCTGTTTTTACAGTTTTAATTTGCATTTTTTGTTTGACTTGAAAGATAGGGACCCAAATGAGGCAGACATATGCAAAAAGTACCATGTGTAGACAAGATTTAACTGCAGTCTCCACAAGTCTTCTCACCCCCTCCATCCTCGTTTCCCATTTCCTCCTTGCTGCTCCTTACTTAGTGCAGTCCTCACGCCATCCATCATGCTTCCCTCCTCTTCGCCTCCTCTGCATCGCCCTCCTCCCTCCTCTCCCCCCCTCCCTCCGTTGGCATGCCGGGGGGATCGATCAGGTCCTCATCGCTCAGCCCAGCTGTCACTCTCACCCCTCGCTCCCTCCGATGTCACACACATCAGGCCGGCGCGTGTCATTGTCACCGCGGGAACCGTGGCTTTGTGCCCGAGGTGACTGACAGCTGCGGAGAGGGCGGAGCCAGACAGACTGAGCAACTCGACCTCGTGCTCACCTCTCATTAATGCTGCTGGGTGATTGGTGGGTTGGCACGCTGCCTGTCACTCAAATCGCTCAGGAATGGCCTGAATAACCAAGTCACTGGACTGAATCTGGAGGCCAGCCAGGTGATACTAATTTGAATCGGAGCGGTGATTGATAGATTGATTAATTTCACATGATACGGCCATTCTAAAAAATAATGGTGAGTTCAGCAGGTAAGCCATAATCAGTAGAGTGTGAAGAATCCATTTAGCAGTGTGCTGTCTAATAGGCATGATGGAAAAAATTGATACTGCATAGTATTGCGATATTTTGCACGGAAATATTGTATCAATATACGGACGTAAAGTATCAATCTTTTAATATTAGGGCTGTCAATCAATTCAAATAGTTCACCACAATTAATCATAACTTATCTTTTGTTCAAAATGTACCTAAAAGGGAGATTTATCAAGTATTTAATACTCTTAACATGGGAGTGGACAAATATACTGCTTTATGCAAATATATGTATATCTTTATTATTGTAAATCACTTAACAATAAAAATATGCTGAAATCACAACATGGCAAACTGCAGCCCAACAGGCAACAACAGCTGTCAGTGTGTCAGAGTGCTGACTTGACTAGGACTTGATCCAAACTGACTGGGACTATCATAAAGTGGGCATGTCTGTAAAGGGGAGACTGGTGGGGACCCATTTACATTCACACATCTGGAGGTCAGAGGTCAAGGGACCCCTCTGAATATGGTCATGCCAGTTTTTCCTCCAAATTTAGCACAAGTTTGAATTTATCCTCCTTTGTGGAAAGCTAGCGTGACATTTTAGCATGACATGATTTTAAAGATTTAGCCATATAATGAGTATTGCGATAAGTTATATTATGATTTATTAACTTTTTTCAACTGCAAATTATGCAGTTTGTCAACATCTGTTTCATCTAATAAAACACAGTTTTCACTCTGTTCATCTCAGTGTTTTCATTCACGTATCTTGAGGTCGGACGTCAAGGCAGCCCTTTGAAAATGGCCAGGCCATGGTTGGTACCTGTGGATCCTTTAGGTTTTCTAGTTTCATGTGATACCACTAGCTTCACTCTAGTGTTAAAACTGAGCCAACCTAAAAATCTCAAGTTGTGTAAATGTATTAAAGCAGTTACTGGTGTTAAACAAATTTATCGCGTTAACTTTGACAGCGCTACTTATTACATAAACTATGAACCAGTTAACAATTGACAGCCGCTGTTCTGTCTTTCAGAGGCTCTAGTAAGAGTAAAGATACTGGTATCATATGAAACTAAAAAACCTAATGAATCCATTGGTATCAAACATGTCATGTTAGTCAGGAAGAGCACTAAATAACACTCCAAATTTACACTAAATGTGGGCGAAGACAAACTGGCATGGCCATTTTCAAAGGGGTCCTCAAAATATGTGAATGAAAACTGTATCGTATTTGATAAAACACATGTTGACAAACTGCATAATTTGCAGCTGAAAAATGTAATAAATTGTAATAGCATATCGCAAAATGTTTAAAATTGCAATAAGATCATATCGGGACTTAAGTGTCATGGTAATATTGTATCGTGGGACTCTGGTGATTCCCACCCTATTGTATAACTAAGTATCTCCATCCTCTCAGTGATGCTCCATACATTTGCAACGTGTGGTCACAAAAATCAATACCCCATGCAAACTGCTTCGGCGTGACCATCACTCTCCATCATAAAGCGAATGAGACAATGTAAACAAGATCCCTTCAGATATATGATGAATGCACAACATGGCTCAATAATGCATTACACATCCATCTAGTACTGCTGCGGCGTGATGACGCTAACCAAGTTAAATCCCACTCTGAACTATAAATCAAACTCAGTGCAGTGGGTTTCTGCTGCGCAACAACTCAACACAAAAGGTGTAATAATGTCAGCTTTATGGGTCTGAATCTCTCTGAGGCCACTCATAAAAAATGAATGCAGTAATGTGAAGGTTAGGTGGGTGCTTTGGAGGAAACCTTCTTTACTGCTGAATGTCAGGGAGACGCTTACAAAGAACCGGTTCTGCTTCTTGTGCAACATTTTGGAGATTCATGTTTCTCGGTCCGAATCTGCAGAAGTCAGTGAATTGGGTCAGGCACGCGTTGAGCTAGTCGATCAGAGAGCTAGTGAGTTGTTACATAGTCAGTCAGTGTGTGACAACCTGCAGGCTGGGGTCTGGCTCGCTGCCATGCCTCTGTCAGCAGTTTGCTAGTGGAATGAGGAGGAGAGAGGGAGGGAGGTGAAGGAGGAGTGAAACAAGGAACAGGAGGAGGCAATGAAGTGAGAAGGGAGGCGGCTGTGGCAGGAATGATGGGCAGCTCGCTAACAGCCTCTTTGCGTCTATTAGGGCTCTAATATAAGGATAAGAGACACTACAGGGGGAGCAGCTCTCTCCTGAGCCTGTATCTGACCACTTCACACACACACAAACACAAAGACACAAACGTGAACAACCCGTCTCCGTCAATAGCTTGTAAAGCTTAACCTCTTAAAAACAGGCCTGGCCGCAATTCTGTCTTATTAGGTTATTGCAGGCTTCAAGCTAGAGCGAAGATACTGGTATCATATTAAACTAGAAAACCTGAGGAGTCAACTGATACCAACCATGTCGTGCTAGAAATAGCACTACCAATTACGCTAAACTTTGGCGAGGTAAAACCGGCAGGATAATTTTCAAAGGGGTCCCTTGACCTCTGACCTCCAGATATGTGCATGAAACTGGATTCTATGGGTACTCATGAGTCTCCCCTTAAAAGACATGCCCACTTTATGATAATCACAGGCAGTTTGTTTGAATGCAATATAAATGCATTTTTGCCTAATTCTTCTAAAATGCTGTATTTGAATATTTCTGCATACTGGGGTCCCTGAACTGTCTTAGAATTACATAAATTAGGTATCACTGTAAAGCTGAGCTTCTTGTAGATCCAATGAGTCCTATTGCATTCAGGTGTGATGAGGTTACTCCCGATAGTAACCATTAGCCTCTCTAATACACTTTCACAATTTGTTGTAATTGGTTCATAAAATTAATCAATATTTATGTCTTTTTCCTCCTCTTGGGAGGAGGGCCCGGGAGGGAAGACCCAGGACTAGGTGGAGAGACTATATCCCTCAGTGAAAGCTGGTTAATGTGGCCGGAAAGGGAAGTTTGGGGTCCCCTGCTCGAGCTGTTGCCCCCACGACGCGACCCCAGATAAGCGGTTGACGATAGGAGAATGAGATGAGATTAGAATAATTTGAGACAGTGCTGAATTGCATCTTACATTACTCTTCAGGTTCACAGCTTTCTGATGATGTACACCACTTTGCCGATTTATCTACCCCTGGACATCCCCTGTCCCCAACCCCTGCCCCTCTTAAAAAAGAGGTCAGAATGGAAAGGGGTTAACCTCAGCAAGCCAGTCACCTGCTTTTGGCTTGCGGTGCTGGCGGATACTTCGCCGAAGTCAAAGCTTAGAGGGACTTGAGAAGGCACTGTAGTGCTGCCCCAGTAAACAACTGTGGAGGCCTCGGTCCCTGATCAACAACCAACCTTAATAACAGGCAACAAGCGCGCAGTGTGTCGGGGACCCATCTGGACACTGGTCGACTGAAAACTGCACTTGTTTTTGGTGCCATGAATTCCACCTTTGTTTCTGAGCCAATTTTAAATAATTACAAAAGCAAGGGATTTAATCAGGGACCAGCTGTCTGAAGCAATGCGTGTGCGCGTGGTTTTCATGTTTGTGTGCGCCGACGAGGGCCCTGCATCAAAGTGAATCAGAATATCACAGAAGAGCAGCGATGGCAACATCTGAAGCTCCAGTTCCCTGTTAATATGGAGCACACCGGGACACGCTATAGTGCATTCCCTGTACACATGCATGCACACACATCCATGCTCAGACCCAGTGTGCAGGAGAACGGAAACACTGTCAGCATGCAGGGACAAGAGCAGAACCATCTGTCTCTCTATCACACTTAGCTTGAATGTGTGAATGCTGCTGTGTGTGTTTAATGCTATTGTGTGCCAAAATAACACAATGAAATGTGGCGAGATGTGTGACGGTTCCTCCAACTGTCTGTCACACACTCGCACAGCAGCTCCGGCACCGCTGATCAGCTTTTGATGAAACATTGCAGCAACACTTGTTTAACTGCATGCGGCACGAGATACTGATTTAATCATATGCTGATTAGATTTTCACTAAAACTAAAGAAACAATCATCAGATTGCCACATTCTAGGATTAGTAAAATTGCTCTGATTGGACTGCCGGGGAGCTGGAGGCTGCACTTAATTGCTGGACTTTGCAGAAACTTAAGGGGGTGATGCATTGCACCATAGTTTCTTTTTAAGCTTCAGAAACAAAAGTATTTCTGACCAGGCAAGCAAAATGGGTGCAGTATATTTGTTTGCACAAAACCTCAGATCCATGCAAGCAGGTACTGTATGTCTCTTCACTCCTTGACATCTAGGCCACACTATTATTTCTGTACCGACTGAGTTGATAGTTAATGATGAACCCTCTTTAGTTTCTGGCTGCCTGGACTGCTGCCTTCACCACTTTGCTGAATTTGGCTTCTCTGTTTTAAGGGGACCTGTTTTTTGTGTTTTAGGTCTGTCTAGTCCAAATATGATTAATATCTGATTGAGAAAAAGAAAGCAGCACTACTGTGGCTGTCCACATGACAGGAGTCACACAATGTCACGTTCATAAAATGAAAACGAAATGTAACATTCGGTCAAGCTGAATGAGGAATAAATCAACATCAATGGCAAAGAACTCACATTACGTATGTGTATGTGAGATCAGACTGGAGAAGTAACCACTTAAAACATGGGTGAGTAGTACTTGCTGTCTTTTTTTCTGTTTTTTAAACAGAAAACACACATTTTATACTGTGAAATTTACTGGAATTTACATACAATACAGCCAACGGCAAGTAGGAAACTTTCCGGTGATCTGGTGATCTCCACTCCAACCAGCTGTCACCCTATTTTTTTTTTTGGTTCTGGTATATAGTTCATGAACCACTACTACTACAAATCCCAGAATGCTCTGCTAGTGCGTTGGCCCGTCAATGAAGGCGGGCAAGCGTCCCCTCCCACATCTGTTGACATTCATTAACAACCTCATATTATTAGTCACCGCAAGAACATGTAAGCCACCTCTCCCCAACAACGAAAGATGGACAACAGGAACTTTCAAGACAGGTGGGAGGCAGAATATTTGTTCACAAATGTAAAGGACAGAGCTGTCAGTCTGGTGTGAGGAGCAAACGTGGCTGTAACGAAAGAATATCACATAAAAAGACACTATGAAACGAAACACCACGACTAGTACAAGGACCTGGAAAATAGATGAAACCTGACCTGGAGACGAGATGAAAAGAAGTCTGGTTTCACGGCAGACTGTGTTCACAAAAGCCAAATCACAAAGTTTGTTTCCATATGAAAAAGTTATGGGAATAATGTGACAAAATAGATATTTGGATAGTTCTAAACTATGTGCTTTTTAAAACGAATGCTTGAGTGTTATTTTTGGCCAATTATGACAGCCCTAGTGCTTTTTTCCCTTCCCTTTGGTGTGTTATATACTTTCTTTGTGCATGTAAAAGGTCTGCAAAGTTACAAAGCCCAAAGTCCAAACCAAAGGGAGTTACACTCCCCCACAGAAACACTAATCCTGAACTGCCTCGCTTGAAGTCCCGCCTTTTCTTCCGTAATGTGGTGATGTCACCAAGTAACACATTTGGGTTTGACCCTCAAATAGGCTTGGGTGATATAATGAGATTATTGTTAAAAACTGATCGGCCACGATAACGGTCGCCGTGTGTCCACGATAACAGAACGATTAATTACATTTATTACATTACTTTTAAAAATAATATTGAAAACAGGGATTCTGCCAGTATATTGCAAGCCCAGCGGGCCTGAAATGATTCCCAGCTGGGACAAAACATGGGGGAATTAAGTATTTTTAAGATGTTTTTTAAACTAAAATGTGTCATACAAGAAGCAAACTCCTTTAAGGAGTAACTGAAGTGCATAGGTTAGCGAGTGTTGTTTGCAGTCAAGAGAGAGAGAGACACAGAGAAAGAGAGCGAAGGAGTGACGGAGAGAGGAAGTCAGCCATAATTAGCTGTAGCGTAGCAGTGTGTACAGTTTAGGCTGTCAGTGAATAAATGCTACAACTCCTCAAGACACAAGACAACTTCTGTGTCTTGTAGGGTCTTTACATACATGACTAGGCAGGGATTTACGTCTCCACTACAAGTTACCTGCTACTCAAAGGAGTGGCTGTAAAACAGTGATAAACACATTTCATTTCCTATATTCTTCACAATAAAAGTCTCCTGTTATTTTGTTATTTAAAAGCTTTTATTATAGAGCAGCAAAATTAAGGAAATTTGGGGTTTTCTTCAGCAGTAACCTAACAAAACTCCTACGCAGCTGAAAAGTGAAACGGTAAAATAAATCAGATAAAGCACAAACCGTGAGGTCTGAGATTCAGTTAGACGCTACAAAAGTACTGAAAGCTGAACAGTCAACGTCTTTCTCTGTGGTTTCTTGCATGCTTGTTTGAGGGGGACAAACAGGGTTCATTGATGATTCTTTGGTTTCAAACCAAACAAAAAAGGAGAGCCCGAGAACATGAATGAAAGAAATTATGTGTAAACTGCAATAAAAAAAAGTCAGGACAAAAGATGGAAACGCCACAAATCTCCACTCCCATCTTTAAACTCACCATCTAGAATAACCAAGTCTGCCAACGACTCCCTCCACAGAGAGCAGCCGGACCAAAACTCCTCCCACGGCAAGTGATCAGCCCTCAATCAAAGGTAACAACATATAAACGGTGGTGAGACTGTACAAGGACAGTTACTCGTCATCACCTGATTGATCTGATTTATTGATCTCAGCATGTCGTGTAAAATACTGCTAACTGTCTATACACTGTGGCCAATTATGTATTGTAAAGTATATGTCTCCAGTCCATAGATCTTTATATCCATGTGCATCTCTCTTCAGCTTTTTTCGGACAATAATATCGTATATCATCTTTTTTCTTAAAGCAATGTCGTCAGTAGGGAAATTTCAATATTGCCCAACCCTACCCTCAAACCAAACTAGTTAGAGTGGAGCTGGAGAGGAGTCCAAAGAGTTTGGTTCAGTTGACCAATCACAAGCCAGTTCAAATAGACAGAGGGTTAAAAGAAGTGCTGCAGCATAGCCGGTAGAAGAAAAGTAAAGCATTGTTTTAAAATGAAAGCTTGTAAACATGTTCAAGTAGAAATCCAAAATAGGTCCCCTTTAACAATTTATCCTCTGCATAATCAGTGTTGTGTCAGACTTTCTTTTATTCATTATCATATTGTTTACTATAATGTTCTGGTGCCACTACTACATAATGGCAGGCAACGATCAGAAACCTGGATAAGGGGTTTACATGCTGTTTCTGGGTTCGATCACAGTAATCCAGCTAGCATATTTAGGTTTCTTAAATCCAGGTATCTGAAACTGGGATATGATTTGTGCAACCACTTAAACAGGATACTTGTGTGCATGTAAACGCTTGTTGTTACCTGAGCGATTCGGCCATGCGTCGCAGGTCTTCATTCTGCTGCTTGAGCCGCTCTAGCTTGGCCAGGATCTTGGAGAGCTCCCGGCTGGACCGCTCCGGGTGTTCGCTGTCCCTCACCAAGTGACCACCGATGTAGAAGAGGAGCGTGCCCCAGGCCAGCAGCACCAGGGTAATCCAACGCCATGAACCCGCCCAGGGCCGCATGGTGCAACCTCGCCCACCCGAAAACGCCTCTCGGTGTGCCCGTACACCCACCGACCCGCCCGGCCTGCCTGCCGGATGTGCACACACACTCTGTGCCCCGTCACCACAAGTGCCGCAGCGCCAGCCTTGGCATCGGCATCTTTGCAGGGATGGTGTGCAGTAAATGACAGATGGGAGTGAGATGCCTGTGTTTGTGGCTCAGGAGTGTGTAGAAGAAAAGGCAGCGGGTGTTTCTCCAGCGATTCAAGCCTTTCGTGCGTGTGCTAAAGCATGGCGAGCATGCGCCGACGTCTGAGGCCCAATTGGTGTCTCCTCCCCTCCGCCCAGCTCCGTGTTGACCAGCTTGTCCTGCACCACCTTGCTGCTTCCTTCCAGTCCCACGGGAGTCTATTATTGGAGTTGTGTTCTGTAGAAGCAAAGAAAGACACAGGAGTTAGCTGAGCGTACAGCACAATACTTTGTCTTGCAAATAGTTAATGTGCACGTTGGTCAAATAGAAGCAAATTAAGATTAGAGGAGCTAGGTCAGGAAGCCAGCCTGACAGACAAATACTCCTGAAGAGGAGCAAAGCATACCTCATACAGAAACAGAGGACAGAGATCAGGACAGACAGACCATCAGCTAAAGCCAACATGCTGCAGACTGGTCCCGACATAACCCTATCTCAGCAGCCGACAGGATTGATCAGCATGACACTGCAATTTGCATTTACATAATGACGTGCAGTCCCTGAGCTATGCTGCATTGCTGTCGAGGCAGAGGGATGTTCCACTTTCCACGTCCTGCCTGCCTGCATACTACACACACACACACACACACACACACACACACACACACACACACACACTCGTACTCATGCAGTCTTACCTGCACATACGTACAGACGCTGTCACACAACCAAGAATACATATTTTATGTCCACCGCATCCTCAACCACAGCCTACCACAAGCCACTTCCAACGCTTTCTCCCTCGCTGTAAGTTAAAGCACGGCTAAGCCCGAAAGTTAACGGATTTGTTTTGAGACGGCTAAATCCCGCAAAGTTCTCCCCGAGCATTTTTTCCTCCTTCCCACATGCCCGCCGCCATCCCCGTAGCCTCCGTGACAGAATGCAACATTGTCAAGGTGATACGGTGAGCTCAATGGAGCAGAGGGAACAGGAAAAAAATCCCTAGATCATCACTTCCCTTCATCCCAAAGCAGCGGGGGAGACGAGATGGACGCGTGCCGGGTTTATGAAGCAACCTTCGCTGTCAACTCCACAACAAAGCCCTGCCACGCAACTAGAGACTAGTCGTGTGATGGGATGAAGACTGGCAGGTGTGTCTGTGCATGCAACATTTCCGTGTGTGTGCTCCATCATCTCCGAGTGTGTACCACAGCATGCTGGAATAATGCCAAGCGTCTTAGACTCTATGTGATTGGTGCACTTGATTGACATGTCGCGATATCTCCGATGCCTCCACCTGCGAGTGTTCAAGACAGAGGAAAGTGTTCCTGCTGGGGTTTGCCTGGCAGCACAGAAGTAGGTTAACAGTTAGCTCATCTCGTTTACCGTGGCAGCATAATTGATATGTAGGACATAAATGCTGTAACACCATAGAGACTTGTCATGCTTCGCTGGCGCAAACTGTCCAGAATGTAGCAGCCGAGATCACTGAAACAATGAGGCACTACTATTCTTCTTCATTTCATATTGAATGATGTGGGATTATTGAAATCTGTGCAGACGCTCCTTCCTCGCCGGTGCCCCTGTTGTGACTAACCCAGGCTGACACCAGGGTGGCTCCTCTTTATGCATGCAGCACAAGGATGTGCTGAGCTGTGTTTTATTATGGAAAATAAGAGCTGCGAGAGGGTAGCACTCCACCAGCTAATGCACGACTGGGACTTTACTAAAAGGCAGCCTGCAAAAACCCTTGTCACTGTGTTTGAGGAGTCATAATGAGGTTTGTGCTCAGTAGACTAAAACTGATAAATATAAAACCGTTATATTATATAACTGCTGCCAAATAGGATATGGGATTTTTTTTTTGGAGATAAAGCTTCTAGCTAGTTGTTCGGCTTATGCTTAAAAGTCAAGTGAAGCTAGTAACATATTTCTAGCGTATTAACAGAACGCTGGGGAAATGAACATGAAAAGCATTCATTAATGGCCAACCTGGGACACTGGTTGTCACAGATCAATTCAGATAACAGAGACGTAAAAGCTGCTAGGCATACCTGACTATAATAAATGCCATGTCAGTTTTATTTACATTCACAGATTGTTATCAGTGTCTCCAATTAAGCTTAGGAGTTCAAATATTTGACAGAAAACCTGTAGAACATATGGACGTCTCCCATTGGTTTGTGGACTGCCTTTTGAAGCCTCGAGTTTGTCATTTTGATCATCACCATCTTGGATTTTTGCAACCAGAAGTGACACGAGAGGGTGAAACAAATGCATGCTGAATATGACATTTTATGCTGACCAAAATGGGCTAAAAGGTGACCCACAAATTGCAAAATCTGATCTGGGTTCTGCAAAAACTTGTAAAACTTTTGAGAGACTTGCTGCCGACCTTAACCTTAACTTTTTGAAATCAACCTTAATCGTCTTGCGAGAGTTTCCCCAACATGCGGGTTCCCTTCTGGACATTCATGTTAACCTTCATGAACTGAAAACACACTGAAGACAACTCCCAGACTGGACAGCACCGTGGTAGCGACCTGTCAATCACCATGTAGCCACACCCTAAAGCATCCCCTGCTTTATGGTCCATTTGACTCTAAAAGGGACCATAATTTACTAAATGAACATCATGCTGTATTGAAGAAGACCTGGAACTAGAGATTGAGACCATAAACTCATGTTTACAATGTTTACTGTAATAATAAATCAAGTGAGAAGTAGACTCATTTTCTCATAGACTTCTATACAATCAGACTTCTTTTTGCACCCAGAGGAGTCGCCCCCTGCTGGCTGTTAGATAGAATGACCGTTTAAGTTACTTCAGCATTGGCTTCACTTTTCAGACCCAGAGGTTGCCCACTGGTTACAAGCTGGAGGCATGTAATTAAAACATGAGGGCATTTAGCAGGCAGGGGTGATGGAATGAAAAACTCTGTGGAGTTGCATTATGGGAACTGTAGGCTTTCTGATACTTCATTCATAGTGGGGACTAAAAGTCAAGCTATCTCAGTCTCTGCTGCTGTAATTTCGAATATTCTTTTTCAAATTTGTCTTCTGCAAGTCCCTCAACTTTATGGACGTTACATTACTACATTTCTTGTGAATTTCTCCACTGTGGGACCAATAAAGGAATATCTTATCTTATCTTATCTTCTTGAGTGCCTTGTTAATAGGCTTAAAGGTCCAGTGTGAAGGATCTGGTGTTATCTAGCTGTGAGGTGAGGAGACTGCAACCACCTGAAGCCTCTCCCGTGTGCCAGGCGTGTTGTAGAGCTACGATGGTCAACGCAAAAAGGCAAATGGCCGTGTATGTGTGTATGTGGGAAGTGAGTGTTGAAGCAAGAGGGAGAGAGCTGCGGCAATGATGGGTAACTTTATGGACTCTAGTGCAAGCAGGAAAAGTTAACAGTGTTTGGTTTGTCCGTTCTGGGCTACTGTAGAAACATGGCAGTGCAACATGGTGGACTATGAGGAGGACCCTCTCCCTATATAGATACAAACAGCTCATTCTTAGGTAACGAAAACACAATAATTATTATTTTCAGGTGATTATACACTAAAGAAAACATACTTATTAATATCATATTACATTTCTGCCAATAGATCCTCATAATAATTACATAACTGGTCCTTTAACCACTTTACATGGTCAAAATAAAAAGAACCAGCATAATCAGACCAACCACATTGAAAAACACATCCGTCACTAGAGGTCATGTCAAGATAAATGTTGTTTTTCACTGTTGGAAATGACAGCAGAATCTGCTGCTGACACTATTGGTGAAACTGTTACAGACTAGCACCATTAATAACCAGAGCAAATCCACCTTATTGTTTGAGTCTCGGTTGTACAAGAGAGTGTGTGCTCTTAGTAATGTGAGATTAGCTCAGCGTGTAGTGGTTAGGTAACAGAAACCTGAGATCAACCACCTGTAATTAAATACTGGAAGCACCCAGTAATCATTATTAAAGAGATGTACTCCAGAGGGTACAAAACCTGCAGGATTATTGGCTAATTCTGCTTTAAAATTTAAGCCATCTTTACTAACGGCACATTATGATAATTATCAAATCCAGTGAATGGCTTCAGAAAATGAGTGAAGAAGGTTTTATGGTTTCTTTTCAACATGCCTTTCAGCTTAGCCTTGGCTGTGATGAAGTGGTAAAGGAGAGCAGAAACACATTCAGGGTCCCTCTTTCGCTCGATCGGTATGTTTTATAACTAAAAGTATGACGAGTCATCTATTGAGTCCTGTGTCAGCAGAATGTGGCCTGATTAAAGAGAAAATGATACTTTACTACAATTTACTCCACTGATGAAGATCTGCCACTGTAATATTCCACCAGAGATATTACCATTCAAGATTTTAGCATTTTCTCTCACATTTGCCCTCAAGGCACTGTGAACAGGGGGCATAAATAATGGAAATTATAATAATGTCAGTTAAATAAATAAGTGAAAGTTCCCTACTGTGGCACAATCATTTCTAAGTTGGACTGTGTGGCAGATATGCTGACAGTGGGATTTAAGAGAAATTGGCCATATACCGCCTCTTTCTTTATTCCATTTTCTTCCATCAAGCCCCTCCTCCCTCATCTTCCAAGTAAAATGGAAACATGATTGCGAGGTCTCAGCTACTCAGGACAAAATAAAATATGTCTTTGCTTCCTTTTGAATGTGCTTTATAAAACGGAGGGAATAAGTGGGCCTTTACTGTTCATAAATGGTCCGCTCCACCTACACACTCGCCCCTCAAATCTTCTTCTCGACCTTGCTTTTCAAACATCAGCACTCTCCCGCAATGCCCTTCGCCTCGCTGTCACGGCGACCGAGCGGGCCGCTCGGGCCGGGAAGGCCGGGCGCGGTACATGTGGCGCTGCTGGGCTGACTGTCACCGCTGTCACAAAATGCCCCTGTGCTGCAGCAACATGCAGGAGCCCGAGGGGTCAGCGGAGATGACCCGTTTTCAGTCCTGCTGGTTAATCTCCAGCGTGACTCAGGCCGCAGCAGAGGTCGTCCATCAGCGAGCTCCGGTCTCCAGGCAATAAGCACCGCGATGAGGTCCGCCGCTGAATTATACATGGAGCTCGGCCGAGGACGGCTTCTCTTACACCAACAGGACCACTCCGGCTCGGGGACAACTGCATGCATCTAGACTATGTACTGTATACTGTATATATGTCACTTGTTATCCATGCTGGTGCAGGTTGTGTTGTGCAGAAGGTGTGTTGCTAAGGGCAACCCTGGGGAATATACAGCAACATGTATTACATGTTATGGTGTGTAGTGTGGGGGCAGACATATGAGTCTGGAAAAAAAAAAAAAAAACAGTGAGAGAGGATGAGGAGAAAATTAGGGTTGGGAATCACCAGAGGCCCCATGATACGATATCATCACGATATTTACGTTACAACAAGATATACTGTGATATATGTAAGGGATAATGTACAGTGAGTCGATGAAATAAACCCTGACAGGGTGATGAACTGGCGAAGCTGTCCCACTTATTACACGGCTGCTTACTTAAGAAATTAATAATTTGACACGAAAATGGTCCTCCAGAGTCTGACATGAGAACTACAACAATCTGCTATAAAGAAATAATAACCCGTATAACGCAGTGACTGACCAGTAAGTGTTTTCTTTCACATATCTTGAGGTCAAAAGTCAAAATGGCCATTGCCAGTTTGTCCTCATCAAAATATAGCGCAAGTTTGAAGCATTATTTAGCGTTCTTCCAAACAAGCTAGTATGACATACTTGGTACCAATCGATTCCTTAAGTTTTCTAGTTTCATATGATATCAGTATCTTCACTCTAGTTTCAGAATTGAGCCCAATACAAGCCCGGCAAGCCATCAAATTTTCAAGAGGTTAATTAAAAATCAATACAGTATCGCACACCACTTGTGTATCTCTATTTTCTTAAACCCCTGACTGACCAGTGGGTTGCTTTGGTTGTCTAGTTTCATATGATACCAGTGTCTTCACTCTAGCTGACAGAGTAAATGACTAAATGTACAGCATCACTGGAAGGATGCCATTGCCAGAGGGGGAAAAAATGAAGTGAAAAGAGTTTTACACATCTACGGCATATCTGGACGACTGGACAGAAGCTGTATTTTTCTGCTAATAAAATATATTTTCCATCTCAGCATTTGACCAGTTTGATTTGAGATGTCTGCTTCTCAATATCAGGTTATGAGCACAACAGAGCGGGCATCCTGCAGGTGTTTGGACTACAGGAATGCAGCAGGAGAGCATCAACTCTGACTCTGGCAGCAATTTTTAACTATTATTTATCCAGGATGTTTTGCTGAGCAAGCTGTTCTTGAGCAACAGCCTTCTTTACAGCCATAAAGCTACACTCATTTCCACCTGATAGCTGCCTGGTGCGGCCACACTTTCCTACAAATGGCCACTGAGCAGCTTTTCTGGCTATTTTCTCAGCTGGTCTGGAGGTTCAATCCGGTGACCTTCCAGCCTCTCCCCCAGTTCCCAAGTAATGGATCACACTGGTGTCAGGAACGCAGGGGTTGACACATTTCAGACACAAGTACCAAAGCTAAAGATGCTACATAGAAGTGCATCCAACAAAGAAGGAAAGAAACAGAAATCTCGGGGGATGGCACTTAAAAAGGGATCATAATGCATTTATTCCAGAAATCTGCAGCAACAGGGGGGAAGAACACAGTTTCAGGGGAGGGTTGTAACCTGAAATGTTTGCTTCCTTGTTTCCTGCCATTTGCAACGAAAACATTACGATTACATTTTGAGTGTGACTGTGATTCCCCCCCCCCCATCAATATGAATATGAGCAAACGTCTGACCCACTCAGCAGCAGAGCGCTCCCACTCCCAGCGCTCGGTTTCTCTCCTCGCTTGGCTCAGAGCCGAGATGCAGAGACACCCTTTGCTTTTTGGGGGCGCCTCTGCATTTTATATGCATGTGTTTGACCACGAGTGGGTGTGTGGGAGTCGCTCGCCTTGGTCGGGTATACCTAACTGTACACACACACTGCCTACAGGAGAGTGGTGAATATTTCATGAGCTGCTGTTTACTTCACAACATTTCTAAGCTGAATGTGGAGGAGTCCATTAACTTTCGACCAAATGGCAAAGAGAAAGCCTGGCGTCACGACGGAAAGGACGAACACAGATAGATGGTGAGCTGGGAGACTACTTACAGAAAAAGTAACTGTACTGGGCTTTAATACATACACATGGAAAGGCCTGAAACTAAGCTTAGAGTACACCGAGGCCTCGGAATTGTGAATTTGGGGGTTTTAAACGCACTGCAAAGGAAGTTATAATTAAAGACAAATTAAACATAAACATTTTAGGAGTCAGTATTAGGGCTGTCAATCAATTAGAACATTAACTGTGATTAATCACACAATTGTCCAGAGTTACTAGTGATTACACACATTTTTTTTATCTGTTCAGAATGTACCTTAAAGGGAGATCTGTCAAGTATTTAATACTCTTATCAACATGGGAGTGGACAAATATGCTGCTTTAGACAAACATACGTATATATTTATTATTAGAAATCAATTAACAACACAAGATAATGAAAAATATTGTCCAAAAACCCTCACAGGTACTAGATTTAGCATAAAAAATATGCTCAAATCAAAAACTACAGCTGACCAGTGACTAGAACTTACCCCAAACTGCATGTGATTATCATATAGTCTGTAAAGGGAGACTCGTGGGTACCCGTGAAACCCATTCTCATTCACATATCTTGAGGTCAAAGGTCAAGAGACCCCTTTGAAGATGACAATGCCAGACTTTCCTCACTAAAATTTAGTGCAAGTTGGGAGTGTTAATTATTCAGCCTGCTCCAATTTCCAAAAGATCAACTGTGTTCATGCATATACTTTGAGTTTTGGACAAAACAATGACATCTGAGGATGTCATCTTGGGCTTTGATTGTCATTTTTCAGTGTGATTGGCATATTTCCTCACTAATAAAGGAATATTTTATTTATTCTTATACAATTTCAACTAAGGCGGGTTTGCATTATTAGCCTACCTTGATGCTATGTCTGTATGTCAAAATCTAGTTTTAAGAGCATTATTTAGTTTATATTATGCAAACACGATACAGTTTTGTGTTAAAAATAAGCATTATCCCAGCATAGGTTCACTGGTTACTCTTCACTTAATGGGAACATGGAGGCTACAGTGTAGACACAGTCAGCACAACAGATGGTACAGTAGGTAGGGGGTCCGCAGGGCCCAGCAGCAAACAGCCTTTACAGGTTAATTCAGCCATGCAAGTGTATCAAAGCGTCCGATAACCTGCTAATGTAATGGTCAGGCATACTGTTATTTGGACACAGTTACCAGAGTGTACAAAGCAAATATTTGTCAGCTCTTTCCAAAGAGCGGTTGTGTATTCATGGAGGGACACGCTTTCATCCTCGAGCGCCGACTATCTAACGCGGGGCCTCTGCTCGAAGGCGCCGAAGGCAGCCCGCCTCGTCGCGACTCCGAGATTAAGTCTCGCAGAAGTGGGTAAAGGTCTTGGAGGAGTTCTAGCCACGCGGCCGCTGAGCTCGCTGCAGCCTGGCATTCGGTATCAGAGCGGAGCACACAGCCTCTGCTTCAAGGTTATCTCTGTGGAGAATTCGCTGACAGCAGGATGCACGTGCACGTGCACTCACACAGTGACACACAGATAGGTGCGCACACACCTCGTTGGGCGGGGGGGCATGTTTGTGCTGGAGGTTTATGCAAACACGTTTTTAATTGGGATGCAGGGACATATGATTAATGGTAAAAAGCACCAATCAATCCTCAGTTTTTATCACTTTTTATGTCCAAATAAAAATGCGGACCAGTGCGGGGGCCCCACCTGCCAACCCAATCTGTCTCCTGACGAGTGAAGGTGGATCTTGGGGCTCAGACGTGGTCAAGGACAGCATTGTAAATTCACCGTGTCATTGAGGGTGATGAACTGGCTCTACAAAGGTGTGGTTCTCTCGCTCTCTCTCTCTCTCTCTCTCTCTCTCTCTCTCTCTCTCTCTCTCTCTCTCTCTCTCTCTCTCTGTGTGTGTGTGTGTGTGTGTGTGTGTGTGTGTGTGTGTGTGTGTGTGTGTGTGTGTGTGTGTGTGTGTTTGAGAGAGAAGGGAAAAGAGCAAGAGTCAATGCCACTCAAGCAGCTGCATTTATCATGCCTGGAGCAGAGGACATTAAAAAAAGCACATGTGTGAGTGTTTACTTGGGAGGGCTGCAGAGAAAGTGTGGAACTAAGCATCATTACATAATTGATCATTTACTTTATGCACGGCAGCGTAGAGAAATACAATCCTCTGAGCGTGCTACAATGAACCTTTACCGCCATTACTTGCGAGAAAACATCCATCTACCTTGAGCTATATTGCTGCATGGATCCACACACACACACACACACACACACACACACACACACACACACACACACACACCTTCCTGTCTGTTTCACTTTCTGCTCCTCGTAATGAGTCCCAATGACGGTTGACCTTTCGCGGCCTGGGGGTGCCGGAGACGAGCTGGAGAGGTGGGGGCGGCGAGGAAGGGTGATGGGCCTGTGATGACCCCATGCAGAGGGTGGCAACCTTCATACAGCTACTTTAAAGTGGCCTAATGAGTGACTAAATACACAAGAGAGGAAAGAAGGGATAATAGAGGAAAACCAGTGTCCATGCAGGGAGGAGGAGGAGAGAGAACGGCTACTGTTACTCACAGCGCTGCTAAATTGTGTGATTTTATCATCTGAATATGTGGTGACGCATAATGCGATATGCCTGGATCCACTGAGTATGGATTCTGCTCAGATTACAATCAGACCTTTGAAACAGGACTTGGAAGTGGACAGGCTTGCATTGTGATTACAGTTCTATATCATTTGGCTGGGCTGCACGGTGGTGTAGTGGTTAGCGCTGTCGCCTCACAGCAAGAGGGTCGCAGGTTCAATTCCGGCTTGGGACTCTTCTGTGTCCCTGTGTAATCTTCTCTCTGGGTACTCCGGCTTCCTCCCACAGTCCAAAAACATGCAATTTAGGTTAATTGATGACTCTAAATTGCCCGTAGGTGTGGATGTGAGTGTGAATGGTTGTCTGTCTCTATGTTGTCTGTCTCCCGTCTGCGATGGACTGGCGACCTGTCCAGGGTGAACCCCGCCTTCGCCCTATGCCAGCTGGGATCGGCTCCAGCCCCCCCGCGACCCCTAACGGGATAAGCGGTTGACGATGAATGAATGATGAATGAATGAATCATTTGGCTGCAATTCACAATTAGAGCTACCGAAAAAGATGAAATTAAAGGTGCTCTAATTTATTTATTTATTTATTTTTTAATTTCAGTTAATAAACCCATAGGAGGCATAATGGGCATTTCCAGGTGAGGCGTGGATGAGCAGCTGTGTGAACGTTATTTAGTAGGGGTGTAACGATCCATCCATCTGGATCTATATATTGATTGAAAGATTAATGATCGAGTATCGTGATATTATGATGTGCAATACTGTACTGATTCTCCAAAACACCTTATTGATCTTTAATTAACCTCTAAAAAAAATGACGGCCCGTCGCGTTGTAACAGATGAATTTAGAAAGCCTAATGAATCCATCGGTACCAACCATGTCATACTAGCTTGTTGAGAAGGAGGTTAAATAACGTTCCACAGTTATGCAAAAATTTGAAGGAAAAACAGGCCATTTTCATTTGCAAAGTGAAAACATCAATACATATCATCATCTTTAAGATATATGTTGATAATGTAATGAATGTAGCAGTGCAGTTTTTGTAAGTCACAGTTTGTCGATGAATAAATGCTACAGCTCTTAAAGACCCAAGCCAAGTTCCTGCAGGTTAAAGTAAAGGGGGTTAGCCCCGAAGTTAGCAACAACTTCAGCTCAGGCTCAGTTAAGGTGGTACCTTAAGACCAGCCCTCCAACAACAGGAGGTCACATTATATTTTAGTTGCTTTTGTGAGCTGATATAAATGTAAGTGACTGTGTTAAATGGGCCTATGATATCATTTCATATCAACTGCAGGCCCCTGCGTTGAATCTAAATAGTATCATGACTTTGTGATATCAGCAAATATCGTATTGGTGTCCAAAGAATCAAAATTTGTTCGGATTGTGATGAAACTGGTGATTTACACTACTCCTCTTTGGTATCAAAAATCACACTGAAATGGCCTTAAAGTGTAACCACAGTGTGAGCGACAGGGCTGGAAAGTCGAGGAAGGAAGTCAGAAACGGCACCGCAGTGAGAACAGACAGGGAAGGAATGTGTCCGAGGTTGAAGCCAGCGGTTAGTGGACACATCCACAGTGAGGAAAAATTGTCCTGATCTATCGCAATCTCCCAATAAAAGGCAAGATTGACTAGAGCAGGGGGCTCAGCAGTCTCTCGTGCAATAAGTTGCGTTTTCTAACACAATAAGCAGTGGGCCCCCCCACCCCTGGACACTCCCGACCTCACTCATCTTCTGCAACACTATTTACGGTCAGCGGTTAACTCCAATTATACCCTGGCTTAGGGCAAAAACCCCTCCGCCACAAGTCAGTGCCCTCTCCAAGGCCGAGGCTTGAATGACAAAGAAACGACTGGGGAAAAGAAAAAAATGGAGAGATGTGGCAGAAGAGACCCAGGCAGCAGCAGAGGAAGAAGACTATGAACAACCAAGTCACAGAGAAAGACAGACGGGAGAAATAAAAAAAAAGGAGTGTGGTGGGAAAAGTGGGAGTCAGGGAGGTGGTAATCAGAAGAAAGATGGCGGCTGTAGACACAGAGACAGAGGGGGAGATGAAGAGTCCTCCCCGAGGGTCCAGAGTCCTGACTAATACAGAGAGGGATTTCTATAAACAGCAGTAACACACAGCTCCCCACCGATTCATCGCTCTGCTACATTACCTCCATTCTCTCATCTTCAACCCTTTGCTCTGTGACCTGAAATCCCCCCCACTGCGAAAACACGTCAGCGGTGACAAGTGGTCTATCTATTTGTCCTCTGTTCCGCCTTAAAGAGGGCCTATTGTGCTCATTTTCAGGTGCGTACTTATATTTCGGTGTTGTACTATACTATGTTTACATGCTGCATGTAGCTCTTTTCACCATTTGACTGTTGATTGGTCAACTGAATCAAACTCTTTGGACTCCGCCCCAGCTCCGCTCTAACTAGCCACTAAGCATGTATTATGCAAATGTGTAATATACAGGAACTTGTATTTTACATATCTGGAGCAATGTTATTCTAGACTCATATTTCCTTACCTCCCATTCCTCTTTCAAATGGTGATAATGTGGTGCACATGGAAGATTTTGCAGCTTTCACATGGAATTACATTAAATAATCACAAAGTATTGTGACTATTAAACTATTAAAATCAGACACAAGGATCTTATACGGGGAATGTGTGGCAAAAACCACACTCAACACAGGTAGGTACAACACGTGTCCTTACTGTGGCACCTTACTATGTGGATATCGATCAAAATAATTGATCAGTGAGAGGAACATCTCATTGATTTTATCCAATTGTAGGAGAGACAGCATATCGAGTAGCCAAGATTTAAATGAAGGTGGCAGGTTGGACTTTCATAGAAGTACAAGTGTCCTACAGGCAACTAAGGAGGTGAACACAATAACGTTAGTTTGGATAATTGTAGTGATTCCCTTTGGGGGGCGATCAGAAATAGATACATGGTGATGGGGGGATTTTAATCAAGCATCAAAAAACAATTGAATTGAGCCAATTTGGAGGTATAATCCAAATCATCACGTTTTGAAGGCGGGAGTTCGAGCAGGGCGTCTCCGGCAGTTCAGCAGCAGTGTTTCTGTGGGGGCAAATAACTGTTGTGGACCTTTACGTGCACATGGAAAGGGGAAATTACACAAAAGTCTATGGTGATCCTTGCATTGATGCTAGACATCTCTGCAGATGTTGAAAATGACCTCTAAGCAAGAAGTCCCTGACTGTCAGCTCTGGTCTTTTATGCGTCAACCTCCCCCTCCATGTTTGCTCTTCCTTTTGAGTTTTCCTCCAGGTGCTCCAGTTTCCTCCCACACTCCAACGACGTGCATGCGAGATGAAATGAAAACCAGAAATTGCCCACAGCTGCACGCAGTGGTCCGTCTGTATTGGACGCTGTGATGGACTGCCGACCGGCATGAATAAATGTTAAAGCGGACTAAGAAATTAATAATTGACAAGTTGAGATGGGTGTTTTGTGCGGCACTCCTGTCTGACTGCTGTCCTCCTCTCAACTGTCTGCTCCACTCCCTTCTGCTTTATTCTGGTCGCTGGCTATCTCTTAACTCCATTTCCTCTTCCTCATCTTTGCAGATATTTTGTTAGAGCTTGACATTAAAACCCAAACCCACTGGGATCTGCCCAGAACAGACTCAGGGTGGGTTTGCACTGAATTCTCAAATTAATTGCTTTGCTTTGGGTCAGGATTGTTTGAAAATGTTAAAATACTCTTACCCTCATTTAATGATGAGAAATTACTTAGCAATGTCGGGATTCAAGGGAATTTCGATATAATCAATGTGGTTGTAGATAGGGATGTTAATAATTTATCATTTAACCGTTAAAACAAACATTAAGACTTGTCATTTTTTTTGTGTGTGTGTGTGTGTGTGTGTGTGTGTGTGTGTGTGTGTGTGTGGGGGGGGGGGGGGGGGTCCATCACAGGGCTGATGCATAAAGATGGACAGCCATTCACGCTAACATTCACACCTATTTAGAGTCATCGATTAACCTGCATGTCTTTGGACTGTGGGAGGAAGCCAGATAACCCGGAGAAATATCAGTTAAACAGCTGAAAGAAATATTAAAAAATAGCGGAGGAGTAGCTTGCCAGTCAAAGGAGAATCGCTGGTCCACCTTAACAGCCCACCTACGGCCTACGTGTGTGACAACGGCGAGCTCAAAGCCACCAGCAACGCTACAAGGTTTGTTGGACACTCACTATTGTTACAGCAGGCAGACACACAGCTGACCACCTCCCAAATAAACTAAATGATGTGGTGGAGACTTACTGGGACAATTCACGCAGCATCACGGCTGCTACGGTAACGTAGCTTTGGCGGGTGAACTAGGGACGCCGTTGCTTGTTTTGAGCGTACACTGCCGCTGGTGATAAATGGGGGATTTAACCTGTCTGTGCGTCGGCTTTTCATTGCAGCTTGTTGAGCACTAAAAATATCACCATTACATGAGACACGTTAAGTTAGTCAGTTAACGGTAAGTAGGGTGGGTTATTTAAAACTAGCAGCCCTAGTTGTAGATTAGACAGAAATTACAGGAGTCTGGGAAAGCTTGGGCACAGATCCTGACCTCTGCAAACCACCACCCCTCCCTTTCTTTAAAGAGTCCTTTGCTTCGTCCCCCGACCCTCCACCACAGCAGCCTGCACACGCTACAACACGAGCCATATTGACAGAACTCCTCGTCCCCGTCAGGTTGTGTTTTCTGCTTGGGGTCCGCGCTCGTTCGTCCTCCTCCGTCTCTTCCACTCCCACTCGACGTCTGGCACTGTGTGTATGTGTGTCTGCTCGGCCCATCAGCTTCCGCTTGGATGCTCCTTCCACTCGAGGTGACCCGTTTGTAAGCCTTTTGCAGTTAATGTATAGATTGTGTAACAGTTCTATGTGAAAGGAGGTTTTTTTTTTTTGTCTGACATGTCAGCAACGGTTGGCATGATTTCATCTGACCAGTTCAAAAAGAGTCTATTTTAGTGCTGTAGGAAAACAAGGCTGAAGGGTTTCACTACGTTCAGCCTTGACTCGCTTGGCTCGGATATACCATTGGTTGTTAGTGTAATGAAACTGACAATTACAGGCTACAGTGCAAACATTCCCTCTGTGGCTTTTCATAACCAGAGGCTTTTTTAGTGGAGTCATTCGGGCTTGGCCCTAAATGGTTCGACTCTGCATTCCTCCAGAGGACAATAAAAAAAAAAAAAAAAGACTCGCAGAGAAAAAAAAAAAAAAAACCTTTCTCACCTCTAGGGGATGAAGACTCTTAAATGCGATTAAAGAGAAATACTGACACACTGTCTTCCCTGACCCCTATTAACGAAGAAAGCAGCCGCCACATCTCTCCTAACACCCTGCCACTAAGCAGGACCTACTGCTCAAAATCACATTAACTACCAGCAGATGGAAGAACTCAATACCCAATAACGGCGTGCCAGGCTGCGCTAACGCTGAGCTGATGCAATCACATCCACAAACATGATCCCTCCTTTTACTACTCCACAATGGAGAAATAAAATCAGTCGTCGCCGCGAAAAGGGAGTATTTCTCTCTAGACCTTCCTTCTATATCCAGCGCAGGCACAGCTGAGGCCTTGTAAATACTTTGTAAAGCCGGAGCAGGAGTTTACACAACATGACTTTGTAAAAGCTGAAAGTGAAGGGAGAGGCTAAACACTTCAACTGCTGGCGGAACATCGTGATCCAACTGGGAGCAGCTGCATCCTTCTTTCGATAATACTCCAACAACACACTGTCCCCCCGTCCAGCTGCAAGGATCCGTCGAAAGACATCCCGAGGCGCTCTCTCTCTCTCTCTCTCTCTCTCTCTCCGGACACTCAGTCATGTTGCTCATCAGATATCAACGTTACATACATGTACATGCGCGTCCTGTCACTTGTCCTAAACGTCGGCCCTGACACGAGTCTAGGGAAGTCCATCAATCTTCCTCCGGGCAGGCCACCAGTTTGTTGCTTATTCAGTTCCCTTGTGCAATGATGATTGGGCTTTCACGCCCTCACTTGCTCGCAGCTCCTATTCTCCGAGTGTGTAACCAGCCACTGCGCACAGCTGTCATGTGTCTGGTGAGAGCGGTGTGACTGACATTCATTGTTCAAGATTGAATATGCATTTCTCCCTCCAGGACTGACGCATGCCAAATGAAGGACATCCCCCTGATTGATGGCATCTATTTATAATAGGGCTCTCTCTCTCTCTTTTCGCACTCATACAGACCTTTTTATTTGTGTCAGTCTGCCATGCTGACCTCTGACAGGTGACAGGACCTTTGACAACTAGAATCTAAACTGAGGTGAGAGTTGTTGGAAACCTCTTACAGTTCACCATATTTCCATTAAAGCCCCCCTCCAGTGTATTTTGGCTTTTCTATGATTTCATATTGATTTGAGTCATTTACAGACAAAATTGATTAGCCACACTGTTAAATAACTTAATTTTATGCTCAAAGTTAAAAAAAAAAGCTTGTTTCTAAAATGAAATATGATGTCTGACTATAGTAGAAGCTGCAGATCAGACTGTACGTCATCCTCTGTCTGAGTCTGAGCAGCAAACCAATAAATCTGTTTATCTGTCAGTTTGTCTTTCTAGTTAGTTGTAGTTAAATAGCCCAACTTGTTGCATTAGCTACCTGATGGGTTTTCATTTTATCTGTTAAATTTCCTCCGCCTTAGTATGTGTGTGTTTATCATCATGGGGGTGGCAGTAGCTCAGTCTGTAGGGAGTTGGCTTGGGAACCGGAGGGTCACCGGTTCAAGTCCTGACATTGACCAAGAACTGAGTGTGAACTGGTAGCTGGAGAGGTGCCAGTTACCTCTTGGGCACTGCCGAGGTGCCCCTGAGCAAGGCACCAAACCCCCAACTGCTCGGGGCGCTTGTCAGGAGCAGCCCCCTCACTCTAACATCTCTCCATTGTTGCATGTTTGTGCATGTGTGTGTTCGGATCTGCATGTACCGTGTATAAGTTAACAACAGAGTGAAAAGATTGAATTTCCCCTAGTGGGACTAATAAAGGACTATCTTCTTCTTCTTCTTTACTTTCACAATGGCGTTTATGTGTGTGAGAATTAAGGGAAAGCTGAGGTTTGCAGACCTCTAACAGGTCCGAATGGCGGGAAGCGCACAGATTTCAGCCCAGTGCTGATAGACGGTGCACCTCCAAAACGTCCCGAAGCTGCGCTTCAAACAGCGGACGTCAGCACTGTGTCTATCTGTGCAGCAGCAGCCAGACGGAGACGGCGAAGAGGAGAGCGAGTGACAGAGAGTCGGTGTTTTGCGCTAGTTCCTGTCTCGTTTGTGGCATGATTAATAGTAAATTCATCTAAACTGGGTTGAAATATGATGGCATCTGGTTGCCATGGTAATGAATGACATCTGATTATTAACCATACCCCCTTTCTCTGTTTAAGAAAGAAAATTAACCAAAAAACAGGAGGTAAAACTGGCTGAAGGGAGGTTTTAAGGGGTCAAAAAAAATCACCCTTCGTTGCAGAAATTATGCATGGGCACAGGGAAGGGATGAAGGAGGAGGGGTTAGTCCTGAGCACCAAGGTTAGATCACAAAGCTAATCAATAATGCACTGCCTATTGTGTTTCAGCGCTGCTGCAGTCAGCTCTGCTCACTTCCATTCAAGTGAGTCCACGGTGCCAGATCGGCCTGTGCCGTGTCAACAGTCCCGATGAAAGATAGGTCTTCTTGAATTCAACAGATACAGCAAGGGGGGGATGATGGCCCGAGCACATGAGAGGGAACGTGGGCAGACTTGGCAGGAGAACGAGGCACGGAGGGAGTGCCTGGTTGCCACTGCTACAGATGTTGTTTGTGAATCTTCACATGATGTTGCACTCAATCCACAATCTACCAAAAATTGATGAGACTATGACCCTGGGCTGAGGCACTAGATATTAAAATACACTACAATGTTCTCTAGTATGCTCTTGGTGCGATTAATACTTCATTTGATGCATTCAATTTTATGTAAACTGATAAAATACGACTTGCTTGGACCAGCTTGCCTCAGTTCACAGCTACTTCCCCGCTGCAACCTATCAATACTAGCCAAGCCGAGCAACGAAATGCTTCCTCAGCGGCTAATCCACCCCTCAGGCAACATCGATGGTTTCATCTTCAACTCCTAAAAAAAAAAAAAAAACTACTTGTCTTGCTGATCATTGATTATGGACCCTTGGAGTGCGCTCAAACATATATTACTATCCACATGACATCCGTATCCGCATATTTATGACCTCAAAAGAGTTACATCCAGTGCTATTCCTGGTGACCATTCAATGGGCATCAGGCCACTCTGTTATTGCTGCTATATTGCCTTGTAATGCAGATGGCTCCCACTGAATTATTGATCTGCTCATGTGTAACGCAAACACAATAAAGTGACATAATAGCTCTCTGTCAGAGCACACAGGCTATGAGCGAGTGTATAGATCGCTAATCACAAATTAACATAGACCATCTGGAAACTGCTAAACACGAGATCTTAGAAATAACTCAACCATGAAATGCATTCGCAAATTTCTTTTATGTGTGGAAAAAAAAAAACACCACGGGCCGGGTTTGTTTTCATTTGGTATCTTGAGATAAAAGCAACTCTTATTTGAAAATCCACGGCTAAGACGCTGCCTATTACAAAGTTCTCCAATTCAAACAGCCGCTTGGCTTAGAAATTCTAATCACATCCCTGTGAGTACACGATCCTGGAGAACCTACGAGGCACACTTTGTACAAAGTACGCATTGATCTTTGCGCCGCTCAGCTAGCATTGATCTGATGCCAGGTCTGTGAACAGGCGGGATGCTAGCTGGATCCCGTGTGCTTGTGTGTGAGTCGGTAATGGTCTAGTTTGGTCTGTCCGGCGGTAGAACTCCTCCCCACTACGCTCCCTTCCTCCCCAGTCTGTCGGATCTGATCCTCCCAGTGTGTCCTCCGCGGTGTCTGCTTCTGTTCCCTTTCCTGTCGGAGAGCCGAGGGCCAGCACAGGATAACGGGCTTCCAGCGTCTTGGCCCGCTAGCCTGGCTCCCCACAGCCTAGTCATTACCGCTGGCTAACAAGCAGAGAGCGAGGGATGTCTGCGGCTGCTCTTCCCCTTAACTAACAAAGAGAACGACCGCACGAGTAACTGTGGTAGCAGCAGCACAGAGGCACAGGCTCCTGCTGGACCCATAATGGTGCTTTCTCATTATATGCTGTCTCCTGGGACGAAAAAAAAAAAGATGTACATGCTGGGCTACAGGTCCTTTCAACTAGGCATTGTGTGGGACTACAGGGGTAGAGAGGCAGGAGCATTACAAGCGCGACCTGTCACATACCACTGCTTTGAATTACCTTCATGTAGCGATGCTTGTGTTCTGTTTCGTCCTCATGTGCAGGATGTTTACACGCTTTCCTAATGTCATCTTATATTTTTCTTGGTGGCGGGGACGTCAGAGGTATTCCTCAGAGGGTGGGGGGGCAACATGAAATGAGATTGATTTGATTTGATTCCAGTGCTTCCATTAGAGCCGGGGGGCAACGTGGGAAGGGGAGGCAGGACTCACGAGGCCCATGCATATTCAAGCATGTACAGCTCAAACTAAAGCACACATGCTCAGAAAAACATACAGATCACCCGAGGGATGCTCATTTTTTTTTTTTCTAACTGAAAACCGACCCTTGATAACCAATTATTAACTGACAAGATTCACATGCAGTGATGCTATTTTTAGCGCCTAACAAGTTGCCCAGCTGTAATGATAAGCAGATGCACAAACAGTTTAAATCATTTATCATCATTTATGTAGCACAAAACAGACAATAGAGACCGCAGTTCACCCATCCAGGTGAGTTAGCAGCCACGGTGCTGCGTGTATTGCCGAAGTATGTCTCCACGGCATTATTTAGTTTAGCTGTAACTAAGATTAGACTTTAACTTCCACCTTAAGAGAGAGCTGGCGCAGATACAGGAAGTTGTCTCTGGACTTCCAGCTGAGGGGTTGTAGCTTGTAGCCTCGTAGCATTTATTCAGCGACAAATAAAGTGTGCACACTGTCTGCTACAGCTACGTTCACAGATATAACACCACCAATGAACCAACACTCACCACCACACACACAGTGTCTGTCGGAAAATCACTGAAGTTATGCTACAGTGGGCACAAGCCACCGGCAACGCTAGCAGCTGCTAACGTAGCACAAACACACACCGTGTTTGTCGGTCAAACGCTACTGACACACAGTTGACAAGCTGCTAAACTAAACTAAATGTGTGGTGGAGACTTTTACTGGGAAAATGGCTGCATGTCTGCGACACTACACGCAGCACGGTGGCTGTTAACGCTCCAGAATGGCAAACTTTTGGGTTTTATATATATATATATATATATATATATATATATATATATATATATATATATATATATATATAATCCATTACAGGTTTCTACCACACCCTGACATATTTTACATTAATTTCACGTGAATTGTATTTTATTGTCTTGTGTGAAAGAAATAAACAGTAAAAAAGTGAAAAGTAACTTCCTGTATCTTGCAACAGCCTGGTGGGCAGTTAAGGTGGACTGGTGGGCTGTTAAGGTGGACCAGCTTTTCTCCTATAAGTCACAAGTCGTTCCTCTGAGTTTTGTTCAGCTTTTTAGCTATTTTTTAAATATTTCTTTTAACCATTTAATCAGTTTAAATTCTTAATGTCAGTTAATGCTTAAACGGTTAATTATCAACATCCCCATTTCACTCCAAACACAGACACACACACACACACACACACACACACACACACACACACACACACACACACACACACACACACACACACACACACACACACACACACACACACACACACACACACACACACACACACACACAGCGGCACGATTTGAAGGCATGTGGAATATGAAGCGCTTCCCAACAGTTGGCAGTCAATTTCAGTGATGGGACGGACGGAGGGAGGGAGGCGTGGGATATGCTTATTAATGACTTGTAAAATACTCTTAAATCCTCTGCCCACCACTTGTTTGACAGTTGTTTTCATCAATTTCACGTTGTGTGTCCATGCTGAAGTGGGCTGTATTTTTGGCAGCATTTTTGTTGACATTTCATTTAGTCAGCTCAATATCTCGTCTTTGCTCAGGCACCAAAGTCTCCCTCTTCATTATGAGCAAATGACAATAGAGTTACCTAACATGCTCATGCTAATGTACCGGACTACTATACTCCCAGCTGATTGGCACCAGTTTTGTGAAACACATATACCATCAATTATCTCCATAGCAGCTTGTACAGGATACGGTTCGACCATTGTCGCTGTATCGAATACATGACGTCTAAGATCTGTATATTCTAATGCAACCCAATGCAATAGCCCTGCAATGTATGTACTACTGTGAAGGTCATTTTTTTGTTGACACTGTGTCAGAGATGTGGTGCATTATTGGGTTACATTATAACATCTTAGTACTGTATCTGCAGGGCTGTCAATCAATTAAAACAGTAAATCATGATTAATCGCAAATTAATCACATCTTTTGATCTGTTCACCTAAAAGGGAGATTTGTCAAGTATATAACACTCTTATCAACATGGGAGTGGACAAATACGCTGCTTTATGCAAATTTATGAATATATTTATTATTGGAAATCAATTAACAACACAAAGCAATGACTGATATTGTCCAGAAACCCTCACATGTTCTGTATTTAGCATAAAAAATATGCTCAAATCATAACATCATAACAGCTGTCAGTGTGTCAGTGTGCTGACTTGACTAAGACTTGCCCAAAACTTCATGTGATTATCATAAAGTGGGCGTGTCTGTAAAGGGGAGACTTGTGAGTACCCATAGAACCCATTATCATTCACATATCTTGGGGTCAGAGGTCAAGCGACCTCTTTAAAAATGGCTGTGACAGTTTTTCCTCACCAGAATTTAGCTCTTTAACTCTGGAGCGTTATTTAACCTCCTTCACAATAAGCTAGTACAACATGGCTGGTACCAATGCAGTCTTTATGTTTTCTAGTTTCAGATGATATCAGTATCTTCACTCTAGCTTTAAAACCTAAAATTCACAAGTTGTGTTAACATGTTATTATCACGTTCACTTTGACACTGGACAACATAACTGAGGAAATATACATCATACCTAACTGTGACCTGAAAACCGACTGCAGAGTTGGATCAACATCTCTCTGACACTCCCTAAAAAATAATTAAACACTATAAGCTTCACAAAGGTAGAGTGGTATTCACTGCAAGGCTGTTGCACTGGATTGCATTACAGTTTACAAGCTGTAATGTAATTGTGTCCACCTGCTGCATCTTGCATCATCAGTGCAATGCATTATGATCACTGTAGTTCAATAAGGTACTTTCACAGCTTCTCAACTTTGAATCTGCACAGATTTTCGAGTAGAAAAAAATAAATAAAGCTGCTGCCTAAAAATCACAAAAACCTGCATGAAAAGCAGATCCTGTCCCCCCACACACTTGAGATTTATTACATTTTTCCCGTTTGTTCAAATCAAATTTTGATGTTGGGACTTTGTTATTGATGCTGAAAAAAGATGTGATGATTGAAAACTTGCAGAGCACTCTTTTGAGACACAATCAAAAAAAAAATGACTGAACCACTTCAACACATCTACCTGCACTAAACACGCAGACAAAGGCAGCAGCTTGGAAGCACTTTACTTGTGTTCATTATAACTACACAAAACTCAGCCACGGAGACATCAGTGTGCAACGTTGCCAAATAAAGCTTGAAATCTTTCTAGCAAGGATAAATACCAGTTTACTGCATCACAGCAGCCAAATTAAATATAAAACCAAAATCTACTTGAGGGGCCATTAATTTACCTCGACCAGCTGCACAGTTCAAATCAATACGTGGAGAAATGCGGCATCTGCAAACAGCTGTTGTTACCCTCCTGGTTCGCACAGCAGCTCAGACACCAGCAGACACCAGTTACCCTCCTCCCCACCCATATACACTCAGGTCACGCAGCTGATCTTTGGCAGGTTGCACACAGAGGCTTGTGCAGAGCCGCCCTGAGACCAGAGCTCTGACCCCCGGTAATGGGTCTCGGGGGTGGGGGTGGCGGTGGTGGTTGGGGGAGCTAAGCCTATTCTGCTCTGTACAGTTGTAAACCAGCTGCTGGACCCTCCCCTGGGACCGACTCCCACAAGCAGCAACCTCCCGTCACCTTCCCCACCTCCCTCCTCCACCGTCCACCGCAATGAAGCAAAGTGACGCTGTTGCCAAGGTTACATGGGGATGAGAGGGGAGGCGGGGTGGGGGGGTTACAGATGAGGCGGTTTGTTATCTGCCTACGCGGTTGATGCGAGACGAAATGTGATTGTGTCCTGGTGGTATAGCGAGTGATGGAGGTATAGGGGTGGGGACGTACGGGAAGAGTAAATATGTATGTGAAATGAGAAATTGCAAATATATCAGCGTGTGAGTGTGTGTCTAAGCAGAGCAGAGGTTGGTGAAGCTTAGCCGACTCTGTGGAATGTAAACTAGCCACTGCAGCACTCCTGCCTGGCCTCAGTCAAGACGCTGCCCCACCGGGGCCGCCATCCCCGTTAAAACGGCCTCCCCGGAAACCACCTTGCGTTCCAGTTGCCACGGTGATTCGCTCACCTTCTCTCTACATTTCCAAGCATGTGCAGATAAGTAGAGTTTGAACATAAGCGAGCAGTCACTTACAATGCATGATCATCTCGCAGCTATTTGATGATACCTGCAGCTATCTCCCTAGATGACTGCCCAAGGGAAGATTCGACGCTTTAATCTAATCTGATGACAAATGATTCGATTAGCTTGGCCACTGATTAACCTCGTCCTCTGTGTTTTGTGCACCTATAGCCGAGCAAGTCTCAGTTCATCCCTCCACCCTTCCCTCCCTGGCTAGATGGGGCTCTACAAATGTCAGCATCGGCTGCATGTGTCACCAGCTTGATGCATTGTGTTGTGCTGTGTGTATAGCGGTGGCTCCGCTGCACCCATGGCTCACCAGCCATCTGCAGCCCACTGAGGGACACATGATGATGACGGCTGAGTCACCCATTAGCCCAAATTAGAGCCATCCTTCCACCATTCAAGACAGGCCCGCTGGCAATGCCACGCAGTCAAAGCCATTACGGAAAACACGCGCTGAACTGATTTCGCTCTGCAAATACCATTAGCTGGTGCCCCAAGATTATAAATATCCGAACTCCCAATCTGACGAAGAAAATGGGCTCGGATGGGAAACCGTGTTAAGAAAATCCTGCATCAATGTCATGGACTTCTTCACTGGTTGCCAGAGGGCAGAGAGAGGCGGGTAATGGCTTCAACAAGCCAAAGATGAAGGAACAAAGAAAAACGGCGTCGGTGAGAGAGGGTTTACACGGACAGCTACAGTTGCTGCTGGGGGAGTTGTGTGAGGAAGACGTTTTAAAGACACAGTGAGAAAAATATACATATATAAAAAACGAAATTTTCAGCTTTGCATTTAGCACAGACCCCCCTATAGTCTAAGAGTCAAACCAGTAATACGCACAGCAGCTTTACAACATTTTAAAACCCACTGTTATAAATCAAAGGAAACATGATTTGAAAGTATAAAGCTTGGAATAAGTGCTTTCTAAAATGGCTGCAATAATGGCGGGCCACGCTGTTCAAATGGCCTTGGTTTGGTAAACAACTGTCCTGCATGTGGGCCAATTTGTCAAAACAACATAGCTACTTCAGGCCTGGGGAAATTGCCATTTTGTCCATACAGCCTATTTTGATGCACTCGTGTTTTCCGTTTCGCCACAAACGTGCCCCAACCCCACCCGCCTCCTTCGCCATTTCCTTTACTTGAGGGTTCCTGTCGTGTCGAATGCCAAAAACTGTTGCCTAGCAACTAAATATTCACCCTGCAGAAATCCGCGAGATTATTATTTCTTTCCAAGTTTCACATTTCTGAGAGAGAGAGAAAAAAAAGATCTCTTCCTGATTTCAAGTTTACAAATCCCCAGTGGTGCGCCGGCAGTGGTGTGCTCCTCAAATGAAACGCTCCATCACATCTACAGGGGGAGGCAGTCGCTGAGACACTGTGGGTATTTAAGGGCACATGAGCCAATTAGAACAGAGTTAACAACCACTGAAACCACCCGAATGTATTAGCTGTAAACACCACAATACAGATGTGCATGTGATGTTAAGTGAATACAACTTAGACAGAGGATTTGAACTTTATTGATCCGTGAGACAGGGGTGTCACCATTTCGATTCTAAATCGGAAACTGATTGAAATTGGCTTCTGATGTCGTTCATTGAAATGGAAAGCAGGCTCGACTGTTTTTTTCTGTGTGTCTGTATGAGTTTGGCTCATATGAACATCCCCCTCATGTCGTATTTGTTTTGCTCTGAGTTCACGACTCACCTGTTTGCTGGTGTTGTGAGTTCATTTATCAGTGCACAAGTTAATTTTGTACAGTATATTGTAATTTTAATCATATATTGTTTGTCTTTGTAACTTTCATCTTTCTCCTCTGTTATTATGTCTTTGCTTTTCCTGCATTGTTACCCACTGGCTAGCTTGCTAAATTGTTAGCCTCTGTGGCTTCTAGACTCAGACAGTAATGTTAAAACATGACTCAAACACCACTATTACTAACATGAGCCACCATGTTCTGAACAGATATTACGTTACTACACTAACAAAAGTAACATTTGCCTTTTGAAACATAAAACAGCAAACTTGAACTACTCAGTCCAGCACTCGGGACGAGGCAGACATGATGGGAAATGTGGGCCATCCTTGACGCTACCATGGTCGCTATGATACTGACGACACTTCCTGCATGTGCCTGCAGCATTTCACGCTGCATGAATTAGCCTAGCAGTTAGCGGACTTTTACTTTTCCTTACTCAAAGTTCTTCTACTTATATTTGGTTCAACATGAAGTCGTTGCATCTCCTGACAGAAAAACACCACGGTTGAATTTCAGCCTCTTGTTGAAACAGCAGCTGAGAGCGAGTACAGATGGGTCATGATTTTTGATTTTTAAGGTGTTAAATTATTTTAAAAAATGAATAGTTTATAGGAATATGTATTCCAAGCAAAACTACTCTTTAAAATCACTGGGAATTAGTATTCCCACATTTTGCTGTTTGAATGACTACATGTTTACAGTTAAGAGCTGAACTAATTACTAGTGATTTTCGAGTAGTATTTCTGCTTGGACTACACATCCCTAGTATCCCTAGTACCTAGTAGCGAGAGCAACAAGCTAACGGGCTGCCGACTGCCGTCTCTGTGCGTACGTAGACCAAAGCTCCGACAAACGACAGGAAAGAGGAGACGAGAGGAGACAAAAAAACAAAACCGTACTTTTGTAGATTACCGCATACTTGTAATGCACTGCAGAAGGATTTATGTTCTGTTAATGTAATTATGTACTGAGGGTCACACACATACTGGTATTGAGAAGATGCCTTTTATATTGTAGACTAATTTTTGAAACACTTTCTAAGTAAAAATGGAGTTCAGTTCTCTTTTTAAAGAAGAATTTGAAAGCGTAAATGGCAGTTTGTCAGGGCATAAAACCAATTATCTGCTGATCTTTACGAATCGAGACTCCATAATCTAACAATGGCATGTTTAAATTGAATCATGACCTCAAAGTCAAATCAAATCATGACACCTATGAGGGGCATGAGCCAGATTGTGTAGGAGCTTTCCTCAACATTTCCAAACACTTCTTGGATTTCTAAATGAGATCATTTCCAAGCAACAGCTACAGTACGCTCGCTTGATTAAACTTGTTGCTATGCTTTTGTCAAATCAAGTGTCTTTATTGAAACAAATAACACCTCAGTTAGAGAACGTCTACTGTGTTTATGACGCCGTCATATTTCAGCTGCATTGCGCGGCGCTCCCGTCCAAATACTCAAGCGGTGACACATACACATATTTTCCCCTTGAAGACTGAGCGTGTGCCTGTGGCAAGCAGGCAGTGTGGGCTGAACTCTGGACTCCCAGTAATATGTCTATTTATTCAAGACGACAAAGGCCCTCTGTGATAAATACCATTGGGTGGAGACTCACAATGCACACAGTCAACACTGTGGTAATGTATCATTTCCAGTCAGAGTGTATATCTGACCGCTGCAGGATGCCACGGACAGCAATGTGACCAATTTATTTGTGAAAGTATGTTTTTATGCTGATTGGTAACTCGGAGCTTTTTAGAGAAAGGCAGCGATGCTTTGATGACTCATTTTTTTTACTCTTCTGAACAGCGTGTTTCTTTGCTGTTACATTGTGTATCTGTTAATAACAGCTGCGGGGGCATTATTTACTTTAATCGTGGGTACAACTGTAGTGCAGCTTCATACAAGGCGGAGACAAACTATGGTGCATACTGTTAGAGATAATGAAGCATAGCTCTATTTTTTACAGTCCCAAATGCATATGAAATGAAAGACCCTCTCTCACATTATGCACATGTTTAAAGGGTGGGTCCATTATTTATTTATTTTTAGGTTTTTACATCATTCTGTAGCTTCCCAGTGGTGTTCCTTATCCGAAAATTAAACTTTTGGTCAAAGTATGCAGGTTTTACTGTCAGAATGCTGTTTAGGTTCCTGCATGATGACACTGCTACACGTACAGTGTATACACGGACATCCTCACAGTACAGTCAGTGTATTAACATTACATGCAGTGACTTAGATGGCGGCGGCATAGGAGCTAAGCAATGTACTGCTGTGGACACCATGTTAGTTCATTTTCATCCGAAAGTCACACAATGACACAAACAAATCGCAGCAGGCATTGGCCGAAGAAGGGGTACAGGTCACCTGACCCTGGACAGGTCACCAGTCCATCGAAGGCACATAGAGACCATTCATGCCCATTCACACATACATGCAATTTAGAATCATCAATGACTGTGGGAGGAAGCCAGAGAAACCCGAGAAAACCCACGGTAACACTGGGAGAGCATGCAAACTCCACACAGAAGAGCCCCGAACCCTATTTAACCCTGAGGTCAAAAATTGCAAATTTGGGTGCAAAAACTACATTTACAAGCATTGAAAATCCTGATGAGGAAAAAAGGCCAAAACGCACCAGTTTTAGTTAGAAATTTGCTCTTAAATGCTACAAATTTTGCTAAAGGTGGTGAATCACTGACATTTTAGAGCATCAGTCTCTGTCTACACGCCAGCTGGGAATGAACTTGAACCCAACTTTTCAATCCAATTGATTGGATAACTTCTGTAAAAGGACTTGATTTATGGGAGAGTTCTGCCGCTTGCATTGGACACATTCGCACATTTACCATCATGACAATGCACTCATGGAAGTCAGGGAATAAAGTGTACCAACACAGACAACCCCAGGGGCTTGTTGTTTTTTTTTTATAATTAATTATGTTCTTCTGAGACCTAAATGAGTCTGCTTATCTGATTTAGGCTCTATGAGTGGCTGCTTATAAGGATCATGCCATATCAATCTCATGCAAAAATACGACAATGACCCGTGAGAGAGCAGATTTGGAGTTAGAGAGCAGACTAGCATGAAAGGAAAGGTGTCACAAGTTCACGTTGTGCCACGTTCGGCCCCATCAGTCACCTCAGCTCCTGGATATATGTGGATATCAGCAAACCACCACCATCGAGAGGTGTGGGAAAACAAATCCAAAATGGCCACACCAATCTCTGGCTGTCACAGAGGCCCACCTTGTGCATTTGTGCTCATGCAAATATTTATCTGAATTCACACTTGGTTTAATTTGACAAGAGCAACCCAGTCTTGAATGGCTTTGGATGCAAAATGGTAATTACTCCTAAACCACGCTGGAATAATGAACTCGTTAGCATGCTCAGCCTCCTGGAATTCATTACCCCGCTCGGCGCTGCGCTCCTGATGGAGCAAAGCCTGATCTGTTTTCATTGCCGACTGCAGTCTGCTGGGGGGGGCGGGCTCTGAATCAAACAGCCATGTTGGTTGTGACATGTCCAGCAGACACTCCCAACTATGTACAGAAGACACATACTGTGTATCGGCTCATTTAATGACTGATTGGTCTTGTCCCGGCTTCCTGCTGTCTCATGTGATTGCACACAGAAAAAAAAAAAGCATGAGCCATGAAAATCAGAGGAATCTTAGCTGGTACATTTCACTTTGAAAGGCGAGACAGTTTCAAACCAGACAACAGGACACCATGAAGGCTGTTAAAGGGATAGTTCGGGTGTTCTGAAGTGGGGTTGGATGAGGTACTTATCCATAGGTAGTGTATTACCTACAGTAGAAGCAGTCAACACGCCCCCAGTTTTGAGATGGAGACAAGAGTATCGGCACAGAAGCAGAGTTACGTACAGCTGTGGCCAGGGACAGCAAGAAAATGTATTTTTGCTTTTTTGACATTTTTACATAATCGGTATCGGCCAATGCCAGAGCATATTAAGCCGATTAGCAAGCAGGCACATCTGAGGGCAGCCCAGTGTTGTTGCTGTTGTGTCAATCAAATTACCATTTACCAGCAGACCTCGGTAGATGTAGCCCAGTGGGCTAGAAACAAAACTGGGAGAAACAGTGCAGACACACAATGCAGACTGGAGAGACAGACCATAATAAATGTTCATTCAAGTTAAGACATTTTGTGTATCATTTGGAGGAAAAAAAAGAAAACCAGCCAAAGCAAAAAAAAATAAAACAAAAACAATAACTTAAAAAATTTATTAAATCGGCATCCTATATTGGTCATCGGCTGCCCTGATTTTGTAAAAAAAAAAAACAAAACAAAAAAAAAAAACTTCGGCAATAACAATAATAATAATAAAAAAAAAAAAACAGTCAGCCTCTAATTTTAGCCACCTAAAAGAAAGGCCCACCTAATAAAATCAATATCAGTTTAGAATATTTTCGCCGGTTTACCTTGCCGTGAGACAGCCCTCTCTGATGGGAACTGAAGCCACTGTATCCTCCTACGATCTCTGTAATTTTACCTTGCAGAACACTGGGGTCGCTGGTGTTGCGAGAGTGACTTTGTCTTAGGGGAGCCTTTCTTTAAAGATAAAATACTAAATAATAATAAAATATGTTTTGTGGCCGGCCACATCCACAGCAGCACATTGCTTTGGTTCCTTGCAATAACTCCTGTTTCCTTCTCCAAACTGCGTCATCTACTGTAGTTAATACACTGACTATGGATAAGTACCTCATTCAACCCCACTTCAAAACACCCAAACTATCCCTTTAATATCAATGTCACCAATTAGACAAGTGAAACATGTTTTGATTAAATGGAGGGATGGCAGCAGTCTGACTGGTATGGGAACCATTTCCAAAGCAGTTAAGTGCTCTCTGGGGAATATCACACTTGCCTAAAGGGTTTGCTCATATTTTACATTTTCTGTCAATGTATAATTCAGTTTATCTTTTCCATGTATGCACCCTCATTAGAGATATTTTCAAATCACTTTTACCAAATCTCATTCTAAATGTCAAAGAAAACTAGAAACTTTGAATTCCAGTAATCCACTTTGTTAAATTGCATCAGGCTACAAACTGGCACATTTTGAGAAGCTCCACTTTCTGTTTCATAACCAAACAGGCGCTACAACGAGACAGGAGAAGTGCCTTTCTTCCTCTTTCTGCTTCTTTTTTTTTTAACAGAACTTATTTGTGGTTATCTTCGGATCCACCTCCTGTTAAGGGCCAACAGACAAACCAAAGAGACGTGCTCTCGCAGACTAGTTTTCAAAAGTAGTAACACTTGAATTTACATAATTACGGCTTAAAAATAGCCCCCAGCGGCGGCACTCCACTGAGATATTTATACAGAATTTGATGTTACATATTGACAGTGAAAAACAACTAAAACAAGTAAGAAGCAAACATCTCTGAATACAAGAATTCAGCAATCAAAGGGGACCCATTATGCTTTGTGTTTTTCCCCACACCAAAGAGTGGATGAAACACTGCTTCTGAACTACCTGAACCACCTGTCTCAAAGTCCTGCATTTTCTTCCATAACATGGTGATTAGGGATGCTAATTCTGATTTTTTTTCCCCCTAATCAATAAACTACTGATTATTAACTGTTGACTGACAAGATTAGTGTTGCATACAGCGATGCAATTTTTTGTGCATAACAAGCCGCTCAGCTGCAACCGATGCACAAACAGGTTAAATCCATCGTATATCGCCAGCGGCAGTGTATGTGCAGAACAGACGACGGAAGCCCCAGTTCACCCATCTCAGAGTTACTGTAGCAGCGACGGTGCTGCAGGTACTGTCCTGGACATGTGCAGCAACTTTCCCAGCAAAAGTCTCCATCGCATCATTTAGTTTAGCTGTGAGGTTTTCAGTTGTGTGTCTGCCTGGTGTGACGTTAGCGAGTTTCTGACAGACCGGGCGTGTGCGTGGCGGCAGTGAGTATGGGCTTATCGGTGGTGTTATAGCTGTGAACGTAGCAGCGCAGTGTGTGTACAGTTTAGTTGCCGGTGAATAAATTCTACAATTCCTCCAAGCCAACTTCCTGTATCTTACAACCTTTTCTGACATGCTAGAATGACAGGGTTGATACCAATAGATTCCTCAGGTTTCATAGTTTCATATGATATCATAGCTTCACTCTAGTCTCTTAGGGTTAACTTTTAAATGGTTAATTATAAACATCCCAAAAGGTGAACGACAAAGGTAGTTCGGTCCAAAGAGCTTGGTTCTGTCGATCAATCCCAGCAGTGGTCCGGCTGGCTGACGGAGCAGACTGGGCTTTTCAGGAGAGCGTGGCAGCAGCTCAAACAGAGCGTTTCAGACAGGAGGTGAAAAGAGGTGCTGCAGCACAGCCGCTGCGAGAAAAATAAAGCATCAAAGAATGTAAACATGTTCTAGTAGAAACCTAAAATACAAGTATGCACCTGAAAATAGGCAAAACAGGTCTTCTTTAATAAGACATACTGAACTCGAATTGCCTCGTTTTCTCGCTGTCTTCCCCACCGGCTGGGTCAAGGCTAGACACGCCTCCAGTCGGCATTTGTCCCTTTTATCTAAGGAAAACTCTTGCAGGCACTCTGCCTGTTTGTCCTGCGTTTGAGTCAATCACACCACCAAACAGGCTTACAATCAATGCACACACTGCTGATTACATTTCAGATGGGTATTTGTGAGGTAAACATTTGCATGGCAGTACAAACAGACAGTACTGTGACAGACACCGCTCTGCGCCTTGCCAAGTCTGTCACACGGCAGCAACTGTAGGCGCAGCGATGCCAATTCCTTGTGCAGAGACTGATATTTATGCAATATTAGTTCTCTCTGATGTTGGCAATTTATGACTATAAACTAATTCCATCGTTGCCCTCTCTGTGACTCACTCTGATACAAAAACCATTGGCTAAATGCCTAATATCTGTGAAATACAACAGCTTTTTTAACCAGCAGAATTCAGCACCTGGAAGTGAGGAAGCTTTATTAGAGCTGTAGTGTATCTGGTGACAGCTAAAGAGATTTTTAGGACTGCGGCGCTTAATGGAAACAGCTGGGCAGCATGTGGGTTAATGTAATGGCTTTGCATGTTGAGCAGAAGTGGCGCTAAGCTCAGGCTATCAGAGAGCCATCGACGGAGCAGGCTCCATCCATGGCTCCATCTCTCTCACAGTCAGTCCGGCTGGCCCGATATCTCCAGCTCTCCTTTTTCACTCCCCTCTAAGCACCCATCAATTGAGGCAGTGAAGCCATCAGTGCCCACGCTTAGCCCGCCTGTCTCATTGCTTGGATAGCTGTGTGTGCGAGAGCTTTAGTGTTTGAGGGTGCTTGTGTGTGGAGCCCCCTGATTGGACTCTACAGCAGAGGCTGGAACATTAATGAACACTGCCTGTCACAGTCACAGTCCTCTCTGCTGATCTCTCACCCATCACTCTGGGCGATGGATCAGCGTAGCCTGATCTAAATGGGCTCTCTTTTACTCTGCTCTCCCCGCTGCCTGCTCTCGCTGGCTGGGGATCACCGGGATCGGTGGAGGCGTCTAATCCTCCTGGCCTCTCGCTGGCCTCTGTGCCAACCGCCCTCAAGTGTTTGATACAACTACCTAGGTAGTGTTCAAGTCAAAATCAGGAACAAAGGGAACTTTGAGTCTTATACTTGGACTGTTCTGTGAGATTCTGACAAAACTTCTGGGACTGATACACCTCAATAAATTACTTTTTTTCAACTTTTTCAAGCCAGGATTTAGGCCCAAAGTGTCAGCGCTTGGGAATGGAACAATTCATCATTAACAAAAGCACCACATAATCATTCTTCTTTGGGTGTTTTGAAGTGGGGTTGTGTGAGGTATCTATTACGGTTGTCAACATTAATTTGACATTAAGGCAAATTCATTTTAAAGCCATTAACTTCTTTTGGAGGTTGCAGCGGGTTCAGTTTCAAAACTAGAGAGAAGATACTGATATCAAGAGGAATCCAATGGTAACATGACATACCAGAGGTTAAACAACACTTCAAACTTGCACTAAATTTTGTCAAGGAAGAACTGTCATGAACATGTTCAAAGAGGTCCCCTGACCTCTGACCTCAAGATATGTGAATGTAAATGGGTTGTCTGCAGTTGGTTTTGAGGTCGCAGTTGGTTATGATGTGTATTTCCTCAGTTATGTCGTCCAATGGCTGTCAAAGTGAACACGACAATAATGCATTAACGCAAATCCATTTTAATTCCACTGATTTCTTTAATGTGTTAACACAACTTTTGAGTTTTAGGTTTTTAAGCTAGAGTGAAGATCCTGGCATCATATGAAAGTAGAAAACCTGAGGAATCCACTGGAATCAACTATGTTATACAAGCTTATAGTGAAGGAGGCTAAATAACGCTCCAAACCTGCGTTAAATTTTGTCAAGGAAAAACTGGCATGTTCATCTTCAAAGGGGTCTCTTGACCTCTGACCTCTAGATATGTGAATGGAAATGGGTTCTGTGGGTACCCACGAGTCTCCCCTTTACAGACATGCCCACTTTATGATAATCACATGCAGTTTGAGGCAAGTCATAGTCAAGTCAGCTGTTGTTGCCTGGTGGGATTGACTTTGCCATGTTGTGGTTTGAGCATATTGTTTTATGCTAAATGCAGTACCTGTGAGGGTTTCTGGACAATATTTGCCATTGATTTATGTTAATTGATTTGTCCTCTCCCATGTTGATAAGAGTGTTAAATGCTTGACAAATCTCCCTTTAAGGTACATTTTGAATAGATGATTAATTTGTGATTAAATATTTTAGATTAGATTAGATATTTGAGTCATGGCCTGTGGGGTCACTGTGACCTTTGAGCACTATATCAGCATCCTTGAGTCCAAATGGACGTTCGTGCAAAATTAGAAAAAATTACCTCCGGGGTGTTCCTGAGATATCGCATTCACAAGAATGGGGCGGACAACCCGAGAAAATAAATTATGCCTCTGGCCATGACTGTCGCTGGTGCGGAGACATAAAAATAATTTTTAAAACAATTTCCTGAAGAGAATGAAATTATTCCTGTCCAGAAGTACTGGGGAAATCCCAGCCAACTGCAACTGCAATTAAGTTGTCAGTTTTTGTTTCTTAAATAAATCCCAAATAAAAAGTGCAATCTTGAGTGCCCTAATATATGCTGACCTCTACTGTAAGTGCATTTAAAAAGGGTAACTGACATGCTTCATTGCATTTATGTGCATCAGTTCTGACTGAAGAGCAGTTACTGTAAATACATTTATGTTTCACAACACAGCACAACAAGAGTTTGGAACAGAGACAGCTGTAGCTGCATTTCCATTCAACTGTCAAGCTAGAATTTAAGCAAACTTTTGCAAAAAAGAAATGCAAATTAGGCATGTTTCTTTCAACTGGTTTGCAGCAAATAAATTCGGCTCCACACGGCTGTAATCTGGCAGTTAACAGAGTAGAAGAAGTAGAGATTTCGCACTGGAAACAAAACAAATCGGCTCGGCCATCTAAGCATCGACAAGAGAAGACTGGAGAGAGATCTTCAGGAATTTGTTTCAGCTGGGAGGTTTTAAATCTTCTTTCATGTCAGCTGGTATTGGTTGTGTTTCATGTTGTCCAGAGACAAAGACGAGCATTTGCACATTATGAGACTAAACAAAAAGACGCCAACAGCAGAAACAGCTGATCAGCGGTGAGAATTTATTCAGCAAATGTGCTTCCATAATCCATTTACCGCATCTACTCTCTAAAGTCAACAACCACCTCAAGGGAGCGGTTAAACTTTTTTTTTGCCACTTCCATACAGCTTTTTAATGTGAATCATCAGACTGCAAATAAAAATATGTGCACGGAAACACAGCTAATAATGCACCATTCTGGATTGTCAAGACTCTGGCTTTTTAAATTAGCATCCCTAGTGTCTTTTGATATAGAAAACAACAAGCCTTCGTTAACCAATTATTAACCGTTAACCGACAAGATTAGAGTGTTTCATGCAGGGATGCTGTGGTTTTAATTCCCAACAAGCCGCCCAGCTGCAACGATAAGCCGCAGCAGGTTAAATCTCCAGCTGCAGTGTGTGCACAACACAGACAACCGAGTCCCCAGTTCACCCGTCTGGGAGTTACTGTCGCAGCCATGATTCTGCATGTATCGCCATGGTCACATACAGCCACTAGCCTCTGGCATCATTGAGTTCAGCTGTGTCAGCTGTTTGAGAGACAGAGCGAGTGTGTGATACTGAGTATGACGTTGTCAGTAATGTTATAGCTGTGAAAGTAGCAGCACAGTGAGTGTACAGTTTATTTGTTGGTGAATAAACGGGACAACTCAAGATGCAGGTGGACCAGCTATTCCCCTTTAACTGACAAGCTGCTCCTCTGAGAATTGCTTTCTATTTGGTTTTTAAAATCTCTTTTAACTATTAAACCGAAAGTATTAATCGGTTAAAATTCTTAATGGTGGTTAATGGTTGATTATGAACATCACTCAGCAAAATCTCAGGTAAGGACCCACAAAGGGTCAAAATTAGTTACTTCCATCCTCGTCTTAGATATCTAAAACCTCTTACTACACCAGGACTCGGAGTCTGCACAGCACACACCCAAGAAGCACCCAGCCACATAATGTCAACCTGCATAACATCCTTCCACTCCACATTAGGAAAGGGTGCTCATTATGAATATGCAGGGTTGCAGCAGAAGCAGGCTTTTGTCCTTACGCCCATGTTTTATTTAATGAGCCTGGGGTTGGTTTGACTTGATTTGCATGTGCTTGTTATAGAATCACACGGTGCCATTGCTCGTGCCCACACACTCCCCGATATAGGGACATTTTGATTCCATTTTTCGCTTGGCTTGTCTGTCAGCGTACGCGAGCAGAAGGACCATGACTCAATTTTCCACCAAGGAGGATGCCGGGGCTTTCATTTGTGTGGCATCAAGGATGGAGGCTCGGCTGTTTTGGAAGTGTATGTGCGCATGTGAGCATATGCGCGCGTGTGATCTGAGGTGTGTCGTTTGAAGCGGAGTGCGCGGGGAAGAAGAAGTGTCTCCCCTGTGAGGGAAAGCTGTGAAGAGAATAGTGCTGATGTGGTCCCTCTCTCCGACAGCCACCAGATAGCACCGCGCGAGGAGACAGCAGGATACGAAGTACATGAAAAGGCCCGAAAATCTGCAGCCAGCAAGAATATATCTTTGATAATATACAAGAAAAAGACAAAGATGTAAAACTCCCTCGTCTCCTTCCCCTTCTAATCTGGAAATGGCGTGGATGGAAATGTGGCGCGTTCCATACTTGGCAATGAATAGCCCCCAGGGCAGAAATGTGTCCCACTTTGATGATGTCAGTGCTTTGAGGAGTGAGGGACAGGTCAGCGCTACAGCGTCACGGACATCACAGGCCCTTAGCGCTGTGGCGAGATGTCAGCCCGGCTCGCGCCATCGCCGTGTGATGAGGCCTGGACAGACGTGCAGTGGGGGGGTGGAGGGGGTGGGGGGGGCAAACGTGACAAGGCAAGCAGAAACGGGGATGATTCAACCCTGCAGTGAGGACGGAGGCAGGCGGGGAGGGACGGAAATATGAGGAGAGGGGGAGGAAGGATGCAGGGAGCACATGGCGACGAGAAGAAAGGGAGGAGGAGAGGGCAGCGGGGGGGTGATCATGATAGGGACAACAAATGGGGAGTTTATATATACAGAGAAGAAGAATTCACGGGGGGGGGGTGTGAAAAAGGAGGCATGTATTAATAGAGAACAGTGTGGAGTGAATGAAGCATGCTAATGAAAAGGGGTGCTGCTGAGCGAATGGGAATGCAGCTTTTGAATAGCTGAGCCTCGCAGCAGTAATGACTGAAAGGCACGATGACAGGAGCGGATTTAAAAAGACGAGCAAGTGGCCTGAGTCAAAGTTGGAAAACAGAAGTCAAAGAGATGATACTGTGACCAGGGCTGGAGAAATCACCCTCCCTCATCACCCACACATACACCTTGTCTGGTCCGCTCTGGTGCAGCTGCTTTGTAGAGCAGGAACACAACAAAACTCCCCCTTTCACTGAATAATTTAATGACCTGGGCTTTAAGAATAAAAGCCTGTTTTTCTATTTTCTGTTGCTGACTGATCCAGCGTTATATATGGCAATGCAATCTATAAGCGCTTTGCAAAGGCTTTTCCATTTTCTCCAGCTAAACAAATAAGCGTCTGGTAGATCCTTCACATGGAACAGTCACATAGAAACTATGGCTTCCTGCTTTGGTCCACTCTGGTCTATAAATGTGACTATGGTATAAAAATAGCATTTGTTTAAAACACCAACAACTTTATGATTTGTTCCAATCTATGCTCACATGCCACGCTTTTAAGTTCTTTTAAAAAATAACAATCAAATAAAATGCAGTTTGAAACGATAAATTGGTCAGCCAGACGCCTCAGTGATGTGTATAATCTATTTTTCAGGGTTTCAGGTATAGTTTCTTCTAATTTGCTGTTAAAAAAAAAACAAAAACAGGACTACCCATTAAAATGTCAAGAACTTAAAGGAGGACACCATGTTTTTGCTGCTTCTGCTGTGAAGGGCCGTCCTCCAACAAAGAAATAAATAGACTAAGAACACTCGACTAATCAATTAGTTGATTTACTCAAAGTTTCTCCACAAAGAATCTCACAAAAGTCAAAAAATCACATTAAATCAGAAATGTGCTCATAGGTTTCTTAGAAATAAGTCATATGGCATTCAGCAGTCTGAAAGGTGTTTCATTTTGAAAAATGCCCGGATACATTCGTTGTGTGATTCGTTACCCCAAAAATGAAGCTCACAAGCAGCAAAAATTAGTAAAAAACAAACGTCTTTGGAGCTTCTTTGGAAAGAGGAAAAGGTCCAACGAGGAGACAGAAGACGAGCCTACAATCTCCAAGAAAAAGAAGGCTGCATTTAAAAGACAACATCAGGAGTCCTATTTAAAATACAGGTTTATCGCTACAGGTGATTCTCACGCGCCAAGCCTGCTCTGCATAATATGTGGCGACAGGCTAGAAAATGAGGCAATGAAGCCTTCAAAACTGCTTCAGCACATGGAGACCTTAAAAGGCCTTAAAAGTATGTTTCAGACAACAACTCTGCCGTTGTTCTGGATTAAAATAAAGACAGATTACCCTGAGATCACCAAAAAAAGCACTGAACACCCTGCTTCCATTTCTAACATCCTATCTTTGTGAAGTGGGGTTTTCTGCAGGGACAGTGACCAAAACTAAATTACTGAGTAGACTGCACATAAGGAACACACCACTAATTCAGCGTAATGGTGAAATGTATTTTTTACGCACTTTATATTTGCTTTTATGCCGGTAGTAGCATTTTATTTCGTTGTATTTATCCCCCATACCTTGAAGGCCGGTCTGTGAAAATATTGTCGTACATGAAACCAGTCTGTGGCACAAAGGAGTCCGCTGCTGTAGTAAACTAAATTTGTAGCATTGTAGGCGTTTTGACCTCTTCAGACTATTTCCCTTCTCTGTGCTCCTTGGATGGACAGTAGGTGAAGTTGTTCCAGTAATCCCTAAACTGTACTCACTGCCAGATTAACACTGATGAGGAATTTTGTACATGACGTCTTTCGGTTCATTTGTAATTGCTTACTTTGTGACGGGTTGCAGCGGGTGAGGGCAGGGGGTTGGGAGGGCGTAGGGAGTGTCACGTGGGCTAAAGGTGAGGCGTTGACATCGCGGCCATCTGGAAGGCTGGTGGGAGCTGAAGGACCTAACAGTGAGAGCAGACTGCCACCTCATACACCCATCTGAGATCGGGCCAGCGTCTCTGTGGGTGTGTGTGGAGAGAGAGACACAGTAGAAATATTATCAAGAGGGGTGTGTTTTAATACATCTCTACATATCTGTCAGCCGCCTGGAAAATGGGCTGAGAATTAAAGAGAGCCTGAGGAACAGTGCCAGATGGAGAGAAAATGAGATATCATATTGACATACTGTCCCTAAACACAACTACTGTTCTTTTGATATGAAATCACATGACCTGAACTATTTGTGTTCATATTCACGACAATGACGTATATGATTAGTGACAACAGAGTAGCGGGAAAGGGAAAACTATAGGGCTGTCCTGAATGCCATTTTTTGACTTTGAAGCTTCAGTGAGTAACATTCGAAGGGATTCGAAGCTTCTCTTTGTGGCGTGGCATAGCGTGGCATGGGGTGGGGTGGCGTGGTGTGGCGTGGCGTGGGGTGGGGTGGCGTGGCGTAGCATGGGGTGGCGTGGCGTAGCGTGGGGTGGCGTGGCGTGGCGTGGCGCGGCGTGGCGTGGCGTGGCGTGGCGTGGCGTGGCGTGGCATGGCATGGCATGGGGTAGCGTGGCGTGGCGTGGCGTGGCGTGGCGTGGCGTGGCGTGGCATGGTGTAGCGTGGCGTGGGGTGGGGTGGGGTGGCGTGGCGTGGCGTGGCGTGGGGTGGGGTGGCGTGGCACGGTGTGGCGTGGTGTGGCGTGGCGTGGTGTGGCGTGGCACGGCGTGGCGTGGCGTGGCGTGGCGTGGCGTGGCGTGGCGTGGGGTGGGGTGGCGTGGCGTGGCACGGCGTGGCGTGGGGTGGCGTGGCGTGGCGTGGCGTGGCGTGGGGTGGCGTGGGGTGGGATGGCGTGGCGTGGCGTGGCGTGGCGTGGCGTGGCGTGAAGTAGCAGGCTGATATGTTCTTCTGTCTGTCTCCATCTCCAACATTTCAGTGCCGCTGCAGCTCTACTGTACACACATGCACCTCTGCACACAGCAAACAGCGCATCTGTCGAATAATAATTCTGGCTTTTTTGGGATTTAGACAATATCATAACAAATTTATACGTTTAAAAAAACATTCAAATAGTGCTTTGGAGGTTGATTACCATTGTACCGGTCAAATCAACAGATCTTTAAAACTTATTTTCTCACAAAGCACCACTTCAACTCTCGTGTTTAAATTAGAAAAAGGGGCACGATGGGGGGGCCAAAAAATAAAAATCTTCAATTAACCAGATGTTTTTTAGAAATAAGTCTATTCAGCATGAAAAAAGGATAAAAATGACTTCTCAACTATAGAAATCTTAGTCAACTAAAACCCAAACGACTGAGCTAAATAAGAAAAGACTAAAAATAAGAAAATGTTCAAAAACAGAAAGAGCTAGCTGGACAGATAACTCGCAAGAATCCTTCGCCACCTTTATTTTGGAGCAGAGTTCACTCCTACCAAAGCCGATGGTAAACTCCCTGTAAAAATGAATTTCAGCAGGCAGAAGGAGGCGTTTGGGTTAGGTTTAGTGAAGGAAAACACAGCCCTGTGTTGGTGTTAGACTCCACTGTGTGGACAGGCAGTCCGATCCTCTGCAAGCAGCTCCCATCGCAGAGTGCAACTGGACTAGGGATGTTCATAATTAATAATTTAACCCATAACCAGCATTAGGCATTTTAACCGATTAATATTAAAATTTATTAAAAAACTGAGCGGAAACTCAGAGGAGCAGCTTGTCACTTTAAGTTGAAAAGCCGGTCCACCTTAACAGCCCACATAGTTGTAGCATTTACTCACCGACAAATAAACTGTACACACACTCAGCTATAACGCCACCGACAACCCCTCACTCACCGTCTGTCGGAAACTCGCCAAAGTTTCACCGTGCTGACAGACTGTATGTGTGTGGCTGGAAGCCGCCAGAAACACGAGAGCTGCTAACGTAGCACAAACACACACACGGTTTGTCAGACGGTCGCTATCGTTACGCCGGGCCGACACACAGCTGACAACCTGCTAAACTAAACAAAATGTGTGGTGGACACTTTTACTGGGAAAGTGGCTGCATGTCACCTCACTGGGGACAGTGAACGCAGCACCGTGGCTGCTCACGCTCTGAACATTGAACTGGAGACAGTGAACGCAGCACCGTGGCTATTAACGCTACTGCACATTGAACTGGAGACAGTGAACGCAGCACCGTGGCTATTAACGCTACTGCACATTGAACTGGAGACAGTAAACGCAGCACCGTGGCTGCTTCAGTAGCTCTCCTGACGGTGAATTGATGAATCAGTTGTCTGTTGTGTTACATGTGAGGGACTGATCTTTTTGCTGAAGTTAATAACCGGCTTAAAAAAAAAAAGCTCTAAATTAGCATCGCTAAACTAAAGCATCAGAGGTGCACTGACTGTATCTCTAACGTCAATACTGGTGCTGATAAGGCACCTTCATACTCAAATTAATCATTTTGTTTCAGATACCAGAACTGATACTGTTTATGGTGCATTCTTTGATATGGACCTCAGTGTTTCTATTATATTATTATTATTATGGTGTGGAAATTCATAACAGCCAGTGTAGAGAATGATTAAAAAAACTGATGACTGGAGGCTTACAGTATGTTTACAGTTCCTCACCTTCTGCGAATTCATTTCTTTGATGCACACTCAACTGGTTGATCCATTTAATGAAATACGCAGATGGTTTGTATAGTTTATATGCAGCTCTATTTAATATAAAATGTTGCTTTGCTTTGCAAAGACACTTTCCATTTCCTTTTCCAGGTTCAGTGCTCTCATCTCTTTGCCAACATCCTGGAGTCAGCCTGTTCAAGATTAATCCATTTCAAGCATTATTTGCTTAGCTTATTAAAAGGATCTCTTCATCTGTATGGCCGGTATTCCCTAAACTGCCCGTGCTGCTATTTCACCACCAGAGTAACTGTGTGGCCATAAAAGAGACTGAAACTTAAACTGATTTCTATTATTGGGTATTTTCTCCATCAATCAATTGATCATTTGGCGCATGAAATGTCACAAAATATTGATAGATGCCCACATTTCAGTCCCAAGGTGACGGCTTATTTTGTCACAATATTTTAAAACCCAAAGGTATTAAATTCAGGGCCACAACTAACAATTATTTTCCTTACATTACCATGATTCATTTGGTGAATAAAAATGTTAGGAAATAGTGAATAATCAGACCTAGCCTACCAAATACTCAATTTACTGTCACAAACATAGACTGGATAATAGAAGTGGACACAGTCACTGTGACGTCACCCACTGGTTTGTGGAATTAGTAAATGGACTTACATTTATATAGTTTTCTAGTCTTCCGACCACTCAAAGTGCTTCCCGCACATTCAGAGGCTGCCATGTGAGGAGCCAACTTTGCCCATCAGGATCTAATCTAACTACTCATTCACACATTCAACAGGGGTCCAGTATCTTGCTCAGCATGTGCTCAACAGGAGCTGGGGATCGAACCGCCAACCTTCCGATCGGTGGATGACCTGCTCTACCCTCCGAGCCACAGCTGCCTCCAACGAGACCTGCGGCTCTGAAGCTCTTTTTTGCAACCAGAAGTGACGAGAGGGTGGAGCTAAGTACAACAGAACACCAAATATAATACTGAATATTTCTAGACAACCAAAATGTTATAATTAACTTTCACAAACTGAAAACACACCTTGAAAGGGTTAAAGACAAAAACACAGAAAACTCCCAGACCGGACAACACCGTGGTAGCGACCTGTCAACCACAACCTAGCCACGTCCTAAAGCATCCGCTGCTCTCTGGTCCATTTGACTCCAAAAGGGACCATAATTTACTAACTGAACATCATGCTGTATTGAGGAAGACTTGAAACTAGCGATTGAGACCATTTACAATGTTTACTGAGGTAATAAATCAAGTGAGAAATAGGATCATTTTCTCATAGACTCCTATACAATTTCTTCCTTTTGCAACCAGAGTCGCCCCCTGCTGGCTGTTAGAGAGAACTCTACTTCCGTATTCAGTTTTCAGACCTGGAGGTTGCCCACCGGCTACATACAGCACGACAAAGAAAAGCAGCACATCACATTTAAGAAGCTGGATTTCCTGAATTGTTGTTCTTTTTGCTTGAACAAAACTGTTGCTTCATTTTCTGTTGATCTGCTAATCAATTAACTATTTCAGCTTTTTTTTCCTCGTGTCCATGGGTTGTCATAGTTACCTCCTTATCGATGCACCACCGCCGTCATGGAGTGCACATAAACACACAATGCAAGCTGCAGTGGGTGCACGCAAAAGAGTACGCTCGGCTGTGTTTGACTGTTTATACTCCTGGCGAGTTGGACGTCGCTGTTATTACACCACTGCCTTGAGCCTGGTTAGAGCAGCTCTGACACAGTCTGCATCTACTGCCTCTTGCGGTGTTGCCTACATTGTAGGTCAATGTGCACACTAACACAATCGTACAAAAACACACAAGTATGCATACAAACAAACACACAGTAAGGCCCCTTGGCTATAGAACCTCTCTCCTTGCCTCTGATATAATATATGTTGTTTGTTTGCTGGAGCTGAGCTGGCCAGCAGCATTACCCTGATGCAGCCAAGCGTAGCCTGCACTGGACACACACTCTGTCAACGGCAGTAAGCAAGCAAGAGCACTGCACTGCCAGAGATATGGAGCAACAAATCTATACCTCTCACAGAATGGGAGAGTGTGCACGGTGCAGGGGGGTGGTATCTAGCTACACTATATGATAGAATTTGATAAACAACGGAGGGTCAGGAGGCAGGTCAGCACACCATTAAGTCATTCTGACAATTTTGATCCATTGCACACAGTACTGGGACGAGGTACTGGGCGTCACCTGAGAGGAGCGGAGAGAAAAACGAACGGAAAGAAGAAAAACTGGCAGGAAGCATAAAACAAACAGTGGCCGTCTTTACTGCAGGAGATGAGAAGAGATAAGAGACATCAGAGGGAGAGTCTGCTTTATCAGGACGCAACGAGAAACCAGGAGGAGAAACGCACTCCCTCCAGGGAGAGAGGGGCTGGGCAGCATGGAGGGCGAGGGAGCTGATGTAAAACTGTGTTAAATCTAGGAAAAGGAAATTAAAGGGGACATAACATCCTCATTGTTTAGGTTCATACTTGTATTTGGGGTAGGGACGTGAATAATTAACCGATAACCTACATTACGCATTTTGACTTATCAACACGATTGTGTTTAAGGGTTAAAAGAAATATTAATAATTAATTAAAATGATGAAAAAAAAACAGAATAGCAGGTCGTCACTTTAAGGAGAAAAGTTGGTCCACCTTAAGAGAGCCGGCACAGATACAGGAAGTTGGCTCTGGACTTCCAGCTGAGGAGTTGTAGCTTGTAGCCTCGTAGCATTTATTCACCGAATGTATAATAAACTGTACACACACTGTCTGCTACAGCTACATTCACAGCTACAACGCTACCAACAAACCCACACTCACCACCACCACACACAGTCTGTCGGAAACTCTCTGAGGTTATGCTACAGCGGGCACGAGGCCACAGGCTAGTAGCTGCTAGCGTAGCACAAACACGACTGTTTGTCAGACAATCACTAAAATTAAGCCGAGCAGACACACAGCTGCTAAACTACATTAAATGTGCGGTGGTAGTGGCGGACTTTTACTGGGAAAGTGTGGCTGCTAACGCCTCTGGACGATGAACAGTGAACGCAGCATCACGGCTGCTACAGTAACGCTCCCGGACGGTGAACTGGAGACAGTGAACGCAGCATCATGGCTGCTACAGTAACTCTCCTGATGGTGAACTAGAGACAGTGAACGCAGCATCATGGCTGCTACAGTAACTCTCCTGATGGTGAACTGGAGTCAGTTGTCTGTTGTGCTCATACACTGCAGCTGGGTTTCAGTCAATTTTTCAAAATTAGCATCCAGAATTTGGGGTTTCACACGCTTTTTTTTTAATCAATTAAATTAAGGGGCCTGCGATTGAAATGAGACAGTATCATACGGCCATTTACAGCAACTCAAAAAATACAACTAGGCAGCCCACAGAAGACTGACTGGGTTGTCTTATTTCATAGTTTATGCGTTGGTCGGCACTCCAGATACCCAAATGTATGCGCATAAGCACTGAAAAAGCAAGTTTTTCATGATACTCTTTGACTTATTGCAAAGTTGTAAGACTTGTAATGACAAAGTCCTGAGTGAATTCTTTTGAATATCTGAAAATATTGGACAATTCCTGGGAATGGAAACGGGGGGAAAATGGGTGTCTTGTTAATATTCTGCTCTTCACTGTATATAATGTTCTTCAGCTCAGTGAGGGGAGTTTGGGACTCAATGGGGGAAATTAAGGCCTTTGTTTTAATTAACAGTTCAATTATCAGGCAGCTAATGGCTCGGCAAATATAATGGGTTAATAACTCAGCAAGCAAGATCAATCATCTGATTGTCATTTTGTGAAGCTGGAGAAAGTACCAATTTAGGCATGCGCGTACGTACATTATGTATGTGTGTGCTGCTATATCAGCAAGGAGCACAGAGCAGCCGTGCCTGAGATGGGCTTTTCCATACGATTTCTGTGTGAAGTATCAGCTCTTAGCTGTACATAGCGGAAGGTCATTTTCTCTAAGCCCATGATCCTGATGTTTTGCAGTCTGACATGCTCACAAGGTAGCTGTTAGCAGCTTGTGGAGTGGAGGTCAATTGTCTAAAATGAAAGGAAAAATCTCTCCAGTCACCTAGACAAAAAGGCTATAAGGGGAAATCATTTTTATAGCCTTTATATCCTAAAGGTATGTTAAATCACGGCTGTTTCAAGATAACCTCATGTACAGTGGATTCATTCAGATGAAGTGCTTAAAATGTGTGTGTGTTGGAGGGCATGCGTGTGGGCATGAGCCCAACGAGGCAGAAAGGGTGCCAGTAGCCTTTCAGGAAGGAGCATGTGTCCGGCATCCACTGCTGTTGTGCTGGGTCACAGATGTCACCTGCTCCAGCAGCCTGCCTCGCACCACTCGCCCTGCCCCCCCCGGCGCTACCACTCGCCCACTTGTAAATAGCACTACACTGGAGGCGAGTACAAGCAGACCACGGCGTCGTCAGCTATGTGGATTCTATCGTATTGTTTCCCAGATTCAAACGTGTGTCACAGAACGATCTCAGTCACTCCAATTAAATAAGAGAAATGCTATCCGGAGCTACAGGCTATGTGACGCTGCCGTGGCATTGCCAAGTACTGACACTGCAAAGTTGAACTGCATTAAACACTAGCTGGCTAGTGGGTTGGTGGCCTTAAACACAGCAAATTAGCCTGGAAAGAAGCCCGGCGAAGGAAAACATACTAAGATAATGTCAGCCACAAGGAAAAGTGTGAAACCACCATCCCACAAAATAAATCAACTATGAGACAAAGAAGTGTGTTTGTGTGTGTAGAGCATATGCACGGTGCTAATCTTTCAAAGGAACCGCCTTGTATTTGTGTGGTCATCTTTTTGAGAGGCCCTGAAATTCCTTTTGCACGCCTCACCACTTGTTTGCTTCAGAAGCCAAGAGTGCTTTTACCACAGGAATCCTCCATGGAGATTGTTGATGTTTAGCATCTTTCTCTCTCACACATTAACTGTGCCCACCCACACGTCACTGACATTTCTTTTCGGATCGTCTTTAAATTACCACGCACATTAGGGAAGCACTGCCAAGACCCCTTTTTATTATTCCTCCTAATCTCGAGTGTTTAGGAGGGGTCTCTCCCCTCCACACCGCCGCCTCTCTCCAGCCCCCCCCCCCCCGCCAGCAGAAACAGACAATGGTTACACCCAGTCTCCCGTGGAGCCCTGCTGCACTGCACCGACAGATCGGGACAGCATGGCAGGCTTCTGCTACTCGCCAGCCTGCTCTTGCTGCACTTGCCGCCAACCGAACCCACTTGCTACCAACTGTGAGTCGCTTCTTAGAAAACCGCCCAGGCAATTCTGTGTGCCGATTCAGTGTTGTTAAAATGCCACATGGTTATGATTTCAATTAATAACCTGTTTTTCAAGTGTCTTATAGTTTAAGCTTATCCAATAAAGATTAAGATGCTTACTTGCGGTATCACCCGACACAGAGGATCCAGCCGATACCAGCGTGATAACAAAATATACATTTATTATTATTAATTAACTGCTGTTTGCTACTGACCCTGTATGGATGTGATGACCAACAAACTGTCTGAAACTCACTAAAGTTACACCGTGCTAGCAGAGCATGTGTGGCAATGGCGAACACAAGCTGCTAGCATAACACACACACTGTTTGGAGAACAATCACTATCGTAACAGCAGGTAAATACACAGCTGACAACCTGCTAAACTTAACTAAATGTGAAGAGGAGACTTTTACTGGGAACGTGGCTGCATGCCCGAGACTCTACACGCAGCACCGTGGCTGCGACAGTAACTCTTCTGACAGTGAACTGGAGGCAGTGAACGCAGCACCGTGACAGTGAACTTGAGACAGTGAACGCAGCACTGTGGCTGCTACGGTAACTCTTCTGACAGTGAATTGGAGACAGTGAACGCAGCACCGTGACAGTGAACTGGAGACAGTGAACGCAGCACCGTGGCTGCGACAGTAACTCTTTTGACAGTGAACTGGAGACAGTGAACGCAGCACCGCGGCTGCGACAGTAACTCTTTTGACAGTGAACTGGAGACAGTGAACGCAGCACCGCGGCTACGGCAGTAACTCTTCTGACAGTGAACTGAAGACAGTGAACGCAGCACCGTGGCTGCTACGGTATCTCTTCTGACAGTGAACTGGGGACTGTGAACGCAGCACCGCGGCTGCGACAGTAACTCTTTTGACAGTGAACTGGAGACAGTGAACGCAGCACCGTGGCTGCTACGGTATCTCTTCTGACAGTGACCTGGAGACAGTGAACGCAGCACCGCGGCTGCGACAGTAACTCTTCTGACAGTGAACTGAAGACAGTGAACGCAGCACTGTAGCTGCTACGGTTACGCTCCCAGATGGTAGACAGTGAACGCAGCACCGTGGCTGCTACGGTAACCCTCCTGATGGTGAACTGTTGACTCAGTTGTCTGTTGTGCTCATATCATGCAGCTTGCACACCGCTGCATGTGAGGCACAAATCTTTTCGGTTAACGGTTGATAAATGGTTAACGAGGGTTGCTTGCCGGTGAAGAAAATTCTTCAAAATTAGCATCCCTTGACCAATACTCACTTGCACCTGCATAGTGTGAACACAAGCATGAGCAACATGATGGCCACAGGTGTCACTGTTAACAAGCAATTCCTGACTCTGACATCTCCGACATCAATTCTTACAGCCCTTTAAGCCTGTGTTAACCACAGACCTTCAGAGACCGTCTGATTAAAACCTACTTTGAGACTAGGGAATCAGAAGTGCTAAAATGCCAACTCATTCCCAGGTTTTAGGATTCGTTCCTGCACCACTCTTCACCGTTCCAAAGTCTGAATTAAGATGACTGCATTTCTGTAACTTTCCAAAACTGACAATCCAAATAACATGCCTACTTCAAGCAGCAATTAGTCAGGTGTGCAAAGCTGATAAAGACTTCTCTCTCGTATCATTCTTCCCACTACTACTACTCTACTACTATTCCTGCCGGTTTTTGTGTATACAACTGAATGCAACGCCATGAATGCTTTGAGGAGAAACCGTCTGAATGTGTGCCCCATTACCTCCTTTTGAACGACTCACTGCATGATGACACTTTGTATGAATTAGTAGATTTGAAGCATACTGAACTCTTACACACACACAAGTGTATTTTTCTTTCTTTTAATTATTTAGTCTTTTATAAGGCACTTTATATCCTACGTTTTAAATCAAATGTTACTTACAAGGCCAAAGTTTCTGGCAAAGGTAACAATCTGGTAGAAACTTAAAAAGTAAAACTACTTGGTACAGAGGATGCTGGACAAAATATTTTTCTTTAGCTCTGAAAGTCTTCAGTTCTGTGAGAGAAGGCCAGGATGGCACCAAGGGGGGAACTCACATTGTGTTGACTGACATGTTAATGGTGAACTACTCTTTTCAATCAAGTTTTGGACCAGAGTGCTAAAATTTAACATTCAGGTAAGGGCTCCTGATACAATGGTGAGGTAAAAATCGTGATTTTCTGGTTGGAAGAGACACCCAAGGGCACCACGAAGAGGGTACGCTCAGTCAAGTACGAAGGCACGGGGTGCTGGCGATGTGGAGGCCTGGTGGGCGCTCGCAGCCAATGCTTCTAATCCCAGTTAAGACAAGCCCAGCAGGCGAGCCGACACAAAGGAGCTTGGTCCAGTGTTAGTGGTATTAAAGCAAAGCCTCTCCTCTGTTGTTATGCTAATCCACGAGACAATGATTATCTGTGGGGCAACGTTGCCACGGTGATAAACATGGCTCAAGAGTGCCTCAATTAGGGCGCCAATTGCTGGAGGAGAGCAAAGAGGCCGATGATGCTGCTATGAACGCAAAAAGAGCGCGAAAGGCGTTTTTGTTATTCCAGCCGGAGAGGATGGGTCAGTTTTCAAATAGAAGGGTGAGCGTACAGATGGAGCTTGACCTTGTCCAGGCTTGACCCACTTCATGCTGGAAAGACATCCCCACTCACTGGGACAAGTGCATGTAATTAGCTCTCAAATGCAGACAGGGTACGTTCTCGCGCGACGACTACCATTATGACTCTCGATAACATGGTCTCTATGCTGTGAATGTGGGATAATGATGCGCAAGTCTACCGTACAGGGTTGTGGTCTGCCTCATTCATCCTCTAATGTGACAGCACAACAGTTCAGGTGGTTGCACTCTTTGTTTTAACATCAAGAGTTGGAGGACAACCATAACACCGGATTCATCTATAATAATCCTTCATTTACTCCATAAATCAAAGTGAGGAGGCAAAGCGCTCGCCGGGTGTTTAAAGCTCCTCGCTGAGTTGATGTGCCAACTTCAATTCTTTGCTGTTGTCAGGAGATCAAAGAAAAGTAAAAACCGGGCGAGGGGAGGCTGTTTTCTGATTCTGGAGCAGCTTGTCACACACTGCTTTTACGGATGCATATTTGAGAACCTGGTAGTGTGGCTGGCATCGCGGGTGTCTCCTCTTTCTTTGTCACAACTAGCTCTGGGTCACAAACTATGAGTACATCCCATTGGTTCAGGCTGCCGACATCCTGTTTATGGTAAATGCCGCTTTTCTAGTCTTCCGACCACTCAAACCTTAACACCACATGTCGGCATTCACTCATTCACACAGACTCTAGAGTCTTGCTTAAGGACATACGGGGATCGAACCACCGACCTTACGACTAGTAGACAACCTGCTCTACCCTCTGAGCCCCCGTCGCCTCAGTCTTGTGGAATGTTTCAGGCTGTTTCTTGGCATGTGGTCAGTCACTTCTCCCTCCTCTCCTCTCCGTCTGTCCCACAGCTCCGGCAGTATAACAAGCCTTGGACTGCTGTGTCATCTCATTGAGTCCTATTAGGGGCTCTTATAGCTGATTGGCATGTTGTTATTGCTCTCCCAGACCACAGCTGAAGCTGAGGAATGGGTCTGCCAAGCTTTAAAGTCCCATCTGCATTGATGGTACTGGCAACGAGGAGCAGCGGTGTCGTGGTGGAGGGTGGTACCACGCCAGCATGCAGAGAGAGGAAGGAGGAGGTGGTGACACCGTGTGATGCAAGACCCCTGGGGCTACATGACAGGCGTGTCAGATGCAAATGGTCTCATGCTGTTTTGCCAGGGGCTTTGCCATAGGTGAATGCCAGTGCTGCCACTCTCACAAAAGCTGAAGGAGGACTGATCGGCATCAGTTAGCTTGTAGACGCAGCAGGGTGCATAGCAAGTGGTGATTGGGGTTGGTGTCCAATAGCCGGCTCCATTTTGGATCCGGTTCCCAGTCGGCAAAACACCTGCATTCGTTAAGCTCAAATGCTGATGAATCTCTTATTGTATCATTTACTCCTCATTCTTTTTTCATGAGCTTTAGTTACTTTCAAATGATGAGAGAATTGGATTTGATAAGTGGATTTGATACTGGATTAAAATGCTACTGAACCCCAAACCTAGTGCTGATGTGATAACCAAAGCTTATTTATGAATCTAATTTTAATCTATTTTGAAGTTGTCGTGAGGTAAGGAATCCACTGGTGCCAACCACGTCTTGTCGACTAGCTTGTCGGGAAGGAGGCTAAATAACGCTCCAAATTTGCACTAACTTTTAACGAGGAAAATGGCCACATTCAAAGGGGTCCCTTGACCTCTGACCCCAAGATATGTGAATGTAAATGGGTTCTCTGGGTACCCACCAATCTCCCCTTTACAGACATGCCCACTTTACTGTCACATGTAGTTTGGGGCAAATTATAGTCAAGTCAGCAACTGACACACTGACAGCTGTTGTTGCCTGTTGGGCTGCAGTTTGCCATTTTACGATTTGAGCATATTTTTATGCTAAATGCAGAACCTGTGAGGTTTCCTAGACAATATTTATCACTGTTTTGTGTTAATTGAATTCCAGTAATAAATATAAACATACATTTGCATAAGGCAGTACATGTGTCCACTTCCTGTTGATAAGAGTATCAAATTAAGGTACATTTTAAACAAATAAAAATGTGTGATTCATTAGCGATCAATTGAGATGAACAATTTTAATTGGTTGACAGCCCTGGTAAACAATGTAAATAATAATAATAATAATAATAATCCACGATTAAAAGACTGTACTCTCCGGTGTTAATTTATGAAACTGAGCAAGTCACTACATACTACTACACATACACAACACTGTCCTGCAAATATTTCAGAATAAAAGGCTTGTGTTAACAAATGAAGGGATTCTGTTAACAGAATGCTACAGAGATTTTATTTTGAAATGGAAACAGGAAGTGTTGAGTTAAAAAAAAATTATTATAATCTGTGCCACATTCCACAGACATATACATTGAAACTATAGTAATATTGCTGGTATGATGTCAATATACAGTGAAAAGCTCATTTTTAGTGTCTATTTGTGCTGTGAACCGAGCAGAAAGATTAGGTGCTGCTCAGGGGTCCAGTGTGGGCGTTACTGGGAGCTAAGAGCAGGTTCTGGGGCTGGACAAGAGGTCCTGCAGGGTTCACAGTCTTGTCCGGCCAAGCTAGCAGAGCGAGATGAGTTCCAATGTTTTTTAACCCAATAATCTCCTCAACAACACAAGCTGAACAAATGAAGAAACAGAAAGGATGGTCCAGAACAGGGACAAAGAGGAAAGGAGGGGCAAAAGAAACATTACGTATTAGAGGGTGTTTTGTTCTTTTCCCTCTTCTGTGGCCTACAGAGCCTCAAGAAGCATCAAAAAGAAACAGCAAGTGTACCTCCCAAATCCCAGACTGATGAAAGACCACACTATCCTCCTGCCCCTGAGACAGATCCTTCAAAATCTTGAGGCTTAGGCTCATGCTGCCTAAAATCACACGTCTCCCCACATGCACCCGGCTAAACTACAGCTACACTATGTCTGACTGATGCTTCAGAGACACCGGAGAACACTTAACCCTCCCCTGTATCAGTCACTGGCTCTATGCTGAGAGAGATTATATCCTGTAGACAGACGTTGTATTGCAGACTTCCACACTGCACCCGAAAGCGGATGTAACAAAGGAAGACATCCATTTCTGTTGAAAGTAATTGTTCTGCAAGGTGTGACATCACAGGAAAGACGGCCAGAGAAGAGGCCGGAGGTGGCGGCCATAAGTCAAACTTACACACAGCTTTCTAGCAAATGTTGTGGGTGGGGAAAAAAAATTCACCTATCACATTTTTTTAATTGAGATTTTAATGCCAGAATCAACATATTTGCTTCATTTGAGTCTATGTGGAGGTAGAAGGAAGTTACTGCTTTTATTGTTGTAGTCTGTTTTGGTTGACGGATATAGTACAGGACGTCACACTACTCAAACAGTAGCCGGTAAGGTTCGGTCAAACCAGCTGTCACTCGCATCTCTGTGGTCAAACTGGCAGCAGCTACAGCTGTGGAGCATCCACATACTGACACTTACTGTGTGTTCAAAGCATTTAAATGACCCCGATGGAGCTGATCATGGATGTATACAGAGAACAGAGCTGACCGGAAGTCAGCTCTTGAAGTTATTGAGTTATTACATGAATTGAATAAAGTTTGACTTATCTCACCGTTTGGTTTCACTTAATGCGCCTTATAATCCCGTGCGCCTTATAGTGCGAAAAATACGGTAAATAACTCCTGACAATGCCTGATATATTTGATTTCAGGATATTTGTGACAACATACTTGCTGGAAAATGAACATTTTTAATTAATTTACATATTTTCCAAAGTAAACGTCCAGAGAAATGTATGATTCAACTTTTTCACATGGTCTGGTCTTGCAAATAATTGCAATAAATTGCAATATTGAGTTGCAATACTTGTAGAATCTCAATGCTTAAAAATCATGTGTGTGTTTGTGCTTTGTTAGCAGCTGCTAGCATCGCCAATGAATTTATGCCCGCTGTAACGTAACTTCAGCGAGTTTCCGACAGACTGTGTGTGTGTGTGGTGGTGAGTGTGTGTTTGTTGGTGGCGTTATAGCTGTGAGCGTAGCGGTAGCAGACAGTGTGTGTACAGTTTATTTGTCAGTGAATAAATGCTACAAGGCTACAAGCTACAACTCCTCGGCTGGAAGTCCAGAGACAACTTCCTGTAGCATTAATCAATTAAATTGCTTAATGTAAGTTATAGGTTAAAACGGTTAATTATTAACATCCCTGCCCACAACTTTATGGTTGCTATTGTTTACACAAGAGTGCACAAGCCCTTTTCACTTCCGTCATTATTTATTTGAGAAGTGACGTGAAACTGAAAAATCAATCAGGTTCTTTTTGATGGAAAACCCCTTGCAGCCATCTAGAGAGGAATACATGTCACTTCTCACAAGACTTTCACATTTACTTAAATGAACTGCAACCAACAAACACCCGCCGTTTGAAAACACATATTGATGTTGCAGTATGACAGAATGCAATATCTATAATGCAAAGCCTGCAACATGGGAATCATGAATTCATTGTATAACTCGATCAATAACTGAAACACTGGGAACGAAACTTTTTCTGGCAAGCAGGACTCTTTAATACCCAGAAATATCATTAAGCAACAAGAGATTGGACGTCACTGAGTGGTCCGACGGAGATACTCCCACCGTCATCTGAAGGGAAGGCTCCTGGAATAGTTTCAAGTCACATCTATTAAGTTAATATATCCTTCAAAACGCCACTGCTGATGCAATATCCGTGAAAATAAAGCTGATGTGATGTTTTGTCAACATTCTGCAGAGCTAGCTCTCTGCGGTGCTCTCTTCTGTCTCTGGCTGAGCAAATTGCAGAGGTATGAATTAGTGTCGAATCACTGTGCGAGGATCACGGTGTAATCCGCTCCTTAGCGCTAACGTGATCCCTCCGTTTGTTCGAACATGCAGAGATTTCATTCCTTCTTCATTGTGTGAGGGAACAAAAGTACTAGAGTTGTCTACCAAAGTACTGCAGGTACTACATGCAATGACCAGGTGTGTCCAAGAAAACATTCGCTGCTGATGAAACTGAGTCTGCAACAGGAAACCTGAAATGACGGGTTTAGGGAATTCAGTCGCATGCATTGATGAATAAAAACACACCCAGGGTCTGAAATTAACTTAATGAAGCTTAGCTAAATGAAGAAATAACAATTTAGATCTCATGTCATTCAGTGTTTGACATATTTTACATTACAAAAATCATACACATGGCAAATTAAAGTGTTTGAATCCCACCACTGCTGCCACGGGAGCTCTGTTGTTCAGGGCAGGGAGGGTGCTGTACACAGTACTGTACACTACTTTGCTACTGTCAGCTGTTGTGGTTATAAAACACAATAGGTGAATTGAAATGATTTAAATATCTGTATTGATTAAAAAATAACTTGGCAAGCTGTTAGGAAGTTAAACAGCTCATAATTCCCTCTCTAATATCTATTTTATATTGACATGAAAACATCTCCTTCAACTGGATTTATTTGTTAAGTTTCTCACCGAAAACGTAATTTGTTATCCACCCAAAAGTCATTTTTACCAAGCAGAGTAAAATGCCTCATACCTGTAACTCAATGACACCTTCGTTAACGTCGTTAGCGCCGTTATTTAACCAAGCAGGACTGTGCTGCCCACCGGCTTCTGACAGGTAACGTTACTAACTCGATTTTGACACAGATTCGTTGCTCACAGTGTCACATTATCAGAGAAAACAGGGTGCGTCCCCTCAGGTTTAGTCGTAGTAGTAGCGCCACGCTTTTGAATAAGATAAGATGAACCTTTATTAATCTGTTTTTATTAATGCTTTTCTTTCTCTCCGTCGTGGCTCCGGTCAAACAAACTAATGCACGACACAGCGAGTGTATGCGTCATTGTGCACGTTTAACTGTTACAAAGCATCAACAAGAGGAATCGACAGTCACGGAGGCGTGAGATGCCAAGGAATCGGACAACTAGGAACCGATGAGAACCAGCTCTCCTTTCCCATCACTAGCCCTGTCTGCCAAAGTGGCGGATAGCCTGATGATTTCGTCCCCTACTGCCAACAGTTTACTCACATTTGGCGGGTGGAGGGGGCTAATTTCAGATCCTGAACGCACGATTCACAGTTATCTGGTTAAAATTCTAGTCCTTTCTTGTAAAACATCGCCCTGATCCTTTGCCTCAATTAAATCCACCTTAAGGAGAGTTTGTGAGAAAAGAACTCAAAACAATAATCCACCCTCAGACACTCTTCCACTGTTGAAAGTCATCAATATGTGATGAACAATGCATACCGGGAGTTATTCTGTGATTGTTTACCTTGTATTGTTGTACCCACTTTCTTTTCAGCCTTCCTCGTCTAATTCGACTTCAGTTAGTGATTTCCTATATTTCCCAGAGTGCTTTTCAACAAGCCCCAGAGAAAAAGCCTGACAAGCTCAATGGAAAAAGCTGTTTTATTCAGCTGTGGGTTATACATCCATATGTTGGGATAAAAAAGTTTGTATGCATATCAGAGCTTTTTTTAAGTCAATAGCATAGTTTACTTTTGTCAGACCACAAAGTGTCTTGTTGCTGCTTTGCATTTTGGTATTTTGAGGCTAATTATTGGAGAAATTAGCATCGCAGCCAGGTTAACAATGGATTCCTGCCGGTGGGATCATTGATCATTTAAAGTGAATGAGCATGCCCCTTTGTACCTGTCTGATCTCCTAAAACCTTCACTCCATCCTGCTCTCTCTGCTCCTAGAATACAGGACTACTGTCTGTCTCTAGTGGGGCTGCAACCAACGATTATTGTCACTGTCGGTTATTTGTTGTTTGGTCTACAAAATGTCAGAAAACGGTGAAAAATGTCAATCGGTTTCCAAAAGCTCAAGATGACGTCCTCAAACGTCTTGTTTTGTCCTCAACTCAAAGATATTCAGTTTACTGTCACAGGAGTAAAGAAACCAGAAAATATTCACATTTAAGAAGCTGGAATCAGAGAATTTTGACTTTTTCTTAAAAAATGACTCTTTATCGACTATCAAAATAGCTGCCGATTAATTTAATACTTGACAACTAATCGATTAAGCTCTAGTTCCCGGAGTCAGCAGACATCATAACTCTGTTCAGGCCTTTAAATACAAGCTTTTTTTATTTTATATTTGTTTTGTTCTTTTTATAATTTCCAATGCTGATGTTTTCTTGTGTGTGCATCTTGGTTTGTCTCTTTGTTTGTTTCTAAGCTTTATAAACATTGCAGCGGCGCGCCAGCTGCAGTATATGAGCACAACAGACAGCCGAGTCAACAGCTCACTGCCCGGAGCGTTAGCAGCGACGGCGATGCGTGTAGCGTTAGCAGCGACGGCGATGTGTGTAGCGTTAGCAGCGACGGAGATGCGTGTAGCGTTAGCAGCGACGGCGATGCGTGTAGCGTTAGCAGCGACGGAGATGCGTGTAGCGTTAGCAGCGACGGAGATGCGTGTAGCGTTAGCAGCGACGGTGATGCATGTAGCGTTAGCAGCGACGGTGATGCCTGTAGCGTTAGCAGCGACGGTGATGCGTGTAGCGTTAGCAGCGACGGTGATGCCTGTAGCGTTAGCAGCGACGGTGATGCCTGTAGCGTTAGCAGCGACGGTGATGCCTGTAGCGTTAGCAGCGACGGTGATGCCTGTAGCGTTAGCAGCGACGGTGATGCCTGTAGCGTTAGCAGCGACAGTGATGCGTGTAGCGTCGCAGCCACTTTCCCAGTAAAAGTCTCCACCGAACATTTAGTTTAGTTTAGCGGCTTGTCAGCTGTGTGTCGGCCCAGATTAACAACGATTGTCTGACAATCACTGTGCATGTTTGTGCTACGTTAGCAGCTGCTAGCAATTCTCACGGTTTCACATCAGACAGTCTAACGTTAGCTAACTGGTAACATTAATACTAGCAGGTTAACCTCATTGACTCAAGTTGGGATCGATCGGATCAGACACTGACAGTATTTCTACTTGTTTATATTGTTTAATAATAGGCTTAATAATAACGGTGCACAACATAAAATGTCATTTCCATCAGCATTCATTATAACAGTTATTTTTTCTTCCAACTCTTGTCCCAAAAATAATTTTATCCTTGCTGATCCTAATTTTTTCCACCTTGGGACGACAGGACGTCCTTAAGCTTGAGCCCTGTTGTAGGGCAGCATACCTTTTAAAGCTACAGAGAAGACATTGACGTCATATGAAACTAGAAAACAGTGAATCCATTGGTACCAACCATGATATACTAGCTTGTTGCAAAGGAGGAGTCCCTTGACCTCTGACCTCAGTTCATTTTAATGTTTGTATATTAGAAGAACCAACTTTTAAAGTTTTTTTTTTCTCTCATCCAAATCAAGGGCCAAGGATAGAGGGTGCCGCATGCTCTACAGGTTAAGGCAAATTTCTGACAATAAATTGTGATGTTGGGCTATCAGTACGCTTATCTTCATATTCAGTAAAGTGGGTATCTGCAGTGCTGAGTGCAGATTTCGCCATATATTCACAATGTGACTGCTGCCTGATTGCTTCCCTGCTGTCTACCAGAGCGCCACGCTGAGCCAGGTGACAGGACTCCTGCAACGGAAATCCAATCAGGCCAATCCTCTACGATCCCCCACAATCCTCTCAGCCGCCACCGTACACCGCCAACCGTTGGTGCCACACACACACACGCACATGCCACACACACACACACACACACACACACACACACACACACACACACACACACATTACAATGAACTCTTTGATAGCTACAATCCAGGGATGGACGCATGCACATTAACCACCTCACCTCCTCCGAACTTGGCACAGACATTGGGGGACCTAAAGCGAAACCCTGAATCCCTTCCAGCTATGAGGTATAGTGTAGCTGACCTTACATTCTGACCTCGCAATGGAGGTCACAGACATGAATTTAACCCTTGGGGGTCAATAGTGGAAGAGCAAAAAAACACAAACACTCCGCCCAACAGGGCAAACAAACCCTCCAGGAAGCCTCCACTGGCACCAGTGATATAAATAGCCCCCCGCCTGGGGGAAAGATAATACAGGCCTTTCATCGTGGTCCAGGTCCCACTTTCCATGGGCTTGGGGTTGAACCCTCTCTGGACCCATGCGCAGGTCACACATAGTCCACCCAAACTGGATCAGATACCCCTGGCTAAATGGAGGCCATTCAACAGCCCTCATGTGTGTGGGTAGAGGCGGAGTGGCTGCTGGGAATTTGGGCTTCCTGTTGAAAACAGAATAATATCCACAAACCCCCAATGCAGAGGCAAGCCTGTCACACAACCTTTCTACCCAAGTGTGGGAAATGCACCCATTCTGTCAGATGAGCTCTCGGTCTTGTTCTTCTCTATCCCCATGTGTCTCTCTTTGTGGGCTTGTGCATTCTGGCTACAGAATGAATTTGGGCTATTGTCATTGTGATCCTAATGGCCAGCATCTGGCTCTCTGGCGCTCTTTCTTTTTTATTTTGGGGTGGGGGGAGAGTGGCGGGGGTGGGAGTGAGGTGGGTGATCTGACTGCTTACGCCTCAAGCTGCGCAGCTGTCCCAATTACTACCTCTCTCTTCTCTCCTGATTTCCCCTCCGCACCCATCTGCCTCTTCCACACTCCAAATCTCCGTCCCCTCCGTCCGTCGATGCCGCTGGTGTGGGTTTATACTTCCAGGAGGCTCCCATGCTGGAGAGGAGGTAGCTCCTGTTCTAAGTTTGACGCTGTGGGGTGCAAAAGACCCAGACAGTGCAGTATCTTGTCATGCTGCTGAGCATTTTTAGCAGCATTCCTGAATCCCTCCAGCCCTCCGTGCCTGCTCTGATCCTGGCCTGAGCCGGAGACTCAGAGGGGCTGACAAGGCTGTTTGATGGGCCATAGGCACTGAGCATCAGGGGATTTTGTGCGTAGGTGGGTGGGTGGCTGGCAGGGAGAGGAGGGGCTGTTTGTGTCCCACAGTGAGTCCCTCAGCAACTTCTGATGAGCTAAAAATTCTCAGTGTGTGTCATATACCCATGTGAATAGAGCTCATCATGCAGTGGAGGCACCACAAACTTCACTGCATTCTTCTTGTCCTGGTGCTGAGCATTCACAGAGGTACGGTAAAAAAAAAAAAACAAGAAATACAGAGACATGTATATGTAGTAGAGGTGGGGGGGGATCAATTTAGCATGAAATCGCAATATTTTGCACGGTATCGATACACAGACATCAAGTATCAATCTGTTATTATTAGGGTTAAAAATTAAGTTAAGTTAAAAATGTACCTAAAGGGATATTTGTCAAGTATTATTTCCAATCTCTGTTTACTGCTATCTGGTCCATTCACTCAATATGTGCATATTAATATATGTGTCTTTTGTCTGATAAAATGAATGAATTAATTGCATGATTGTCCAAAGTTAAATTAATCACACAGTTCTTATCTGTTCAAAATGTATCTTAAAGGGAGATTTGTCTGTATTTAATACTCTTATCAATATGGGAGTGGGCAAATATGCTGCTTTATGCAAATGCATGTATATAGTAATTATGGTAAATCAATTTACAACACAAAACAACAATGACAAATATTGTCCTGAAACCCTCACAGGTACTGCATTTATCATGAAAAATATGCTCAAATCATAACATGGCAAACTGCAGCCCAACTGCATGTGACTATCATAAAGTGGGTTAAGTTGCGTTAAAGAAATGCATTAACAAGAAATGCCACAGGCCGCTACTCCGTCTTTCAGAGGTGTAGCAGGCTCGGTCTTAAAGCTAAAGCTACGATTCTATGAAGCTACAAAACCTAAGGAATTGATAGGTACCAACCATGTCATGCTAGCTTGTCGGGTAGAATGCTAAATACCTCCAAATAGCTCCAAAGTTATGCTTAATTTCAGAAAAGGCAATTTCAAAAAGGTCTCTTGACCTCTGACCTTATGACATGATAAAAACTCTGAGATGAACAGAGTGAAAACTGTATCTTTGATAAAACAGATGTTGACAAACTGCATAATCTGCAGTTGAAAAAAGGTAATACATTGAAATATATCTTAACACAATACTCAGCATGTCGCAAAATGTTTACAATCACAATAAGATTGTATCATGACCTGAGTATCATGATATTGTGATTCCCACCCCATATATCGATAAATATAAATGCATATACGTAGACACAAATTAATGCAAAGACATACAGTATATGAGGCTGTGCAACACGAAGCAGTTAAGTGCTTCCAACTGAACATGAAAAAAGCAGAAGGAGAGAGTTGAAGCGCTGCATGTGGATGGCTACATGCCTATTTCTGGACGGCTCCAATGAGCTGAGAAGAAATGTCGTAAGACCCACTTCCAGCTCAGGCTGCAGCAGCAATAACTCCCCGAGATACAGGAAAAGCAGGCACACATAAGTGTGCACACACTAATACACACCCTCTCTGATGTGAGTGCACTGCAGGCTGGGCAGCCTCCCTGCAGGGCCAAACAGAGCTGTGGCAGCACACTCTTTGAGGGGGGAGTCCAGGTCAGCGTCTCTGACTGGTCTAGCCCTCAACACAAACCAGACACACATCCTGCAGACCCAACCGAGACAGCTGTGGCTAAGGCGTGATCTAGATCCAGTCCCTATGCACAAATACAATCTGATGCCACATGGCTATCGGGCCAAGCTCCTATTGTGCCTGTCTGACTGCATTCCCATTCAGAACTCCCCTTTGTCCACACTGTCTTTAGACATCCAGCTGAGTAAGACAGGTAGACAAGCAGGGAGACATTTAGACAGGCAGGCAGCAGGGCAGGCCTGCTGGGGCCTTTTTCTTTTCCTGCCGCCAGAGAATGCTATCAGCCTGGATGCTGATGCCGAAGCCGAGCTCCGGCAGCCTCGCGGCCCGGCTCGCTTTTCTCCATGGAAACCTGCTGCGCACTCGCCCTGTGATTGGCTCATGCAATCACTAGACAGACACTCTGTCTTACAATACAGATAATAACGGCCCTCCGGTAGGATGAGAGCAGAAGAGTGATGGCACAAAGGCCTTCTTCCTACAGATTTTGCCCTTTAGAGAAGCTGCATTCTGCGAGCTTACGAGACACTACGGTCCACAGGTATGTCCCTGCACACGGCGGAGCTGGTTAGCTCTACAGTCCCTGCTCTGATGCACAAGACGCCACTTAGATTGCCCACAAAGTCATTAACATCTTGAGAGGTTAATGATTATTTTCTCATCTTTTTACTGGGTAGAGGAAACAGAAAACGGACATTAAGCAGCACTCTCACATAAAAAATGCCAACACTGGACATTGATCACTGATCCATAAGCATGCACCAGCTATTTCTCATGTCTTCACAGACCAAGCATTTAATAATAAGCCTCAGAAATCTGTGTATCCATTAGAGGTGGGGGAAAAAAAATCAATTCACCTATGTATCATGATTTTTAATGCTAGAATAGCTATATTTCCTTCATTTGAGGAAAAAGTTACCGCTTTTATTGTTGTAGTCTGAGTAACGTGACATATCTGTTCTGTATTCGTCAGCCAAAACAAAATGCAGTCGGCCACAGCGAGTCGAACCAACAAAGTAGAAAATGTCAACGTGGGTACGAGCTCACATGTTAAATCCAGCGTGGTAAACACTACACATACAGTGAAGGATGGAAACAGGAAAGCAGAGCTGGACATCACAGCTAAAGCTGCATGCTAACTCTGTCACGGCCAGGAAACATCATTGTGTGGCTGTAAAGCGCCAGAGATTATATTCACCAGAAACATTAAATAATTACATGGCCCTTAAAAGAAAATACCACTACTTTGTGAGGGAAATATTTTATACTTTTCTTTTTTGGGGTTGCTGGACAATACTCAATAAATATTCCCTAATAATGACTGATATATTTGACTTCAGGACATCTCTGACTACATACATGCTTAAAATCAAACATTTTTACTGTATTAATTTAGATATTTTCCAAAGTAAAAGTCCCTCGAAGTATGATTCAACTTTTTCCCATGGTTTAGTGTTTAAAAAGTTAATAAAAACCGCAATACATATGGAACTGGCATGCAAGTATCACAATAGTATTGAATCAGGAGATAGATGTGTTCTCCAGCTGTAGTATCTATATATAATAATTTGAGTCATTCCCTTCCTCAAAACAGATACAACAAAGGCTAAAGCTTCTTTTCAGTGGCTTCTGCTCTATTTACAGTACATTGTCTGGAACTGGGAAGCAGAAATACCCTGCACAGAGATTAACAATACCAAGAAAACAATGCTTCCAGATCAGCCTTCCTCTTCTGGTAGCATTGTTGCTTTTACTGCAGTACGCTACAAGCATTGCCACGTCTTGCATAGCCTCTTCACTTCAACGTTCTTTGTGTTTCTAAGCATGGGGGCCCCCAAACTGGGAACATGTCTTCAAAATGTGTTGTTTGTTTCCTCCGTAGCTCTGCTCAGCCTTCTCCTCTCATCCATCTGACGTTTTCAGGGGAAAATAAGAGGATATATCTGAGGTGCAAAAAGGGGATGTATGAACAACACACACTGAAGCCAATATCAAGCATTATACACACACTGTACAGTGAGCCAAAACACTGTGATGCTTGAAATTAGAATGGCTTTTCATGCAAACAGATGCACTTGCTGTGCAGGTGACAGGCTGGTACTGCAGACAGAAGTGAAATGAAAAATAAATTCAAACTGCTATTTTAAATAAAACTCCACTTGGCAGTAGTGGCTTGCTGCGCTAAAACCAAACAGAGAAATTGAGCTTGCCATGTGACAAAATGTGCACGGTGTTAAATACAGATAAAACTATGAAGTGAGTCACCGCCCATTTTCGCTCAGCGCACCACATCTAACCTCTTTGGCAGAGCAACACTAATATGTTTAATGAACTCATTAGTCAAAATGAAGACAGACAGTGGCATGAGGCATGGAGGGTGGAAGCACAAAGGGCAAAGAGAGGGAAGGAGGGGAAGGAGGGGAAGCTACCTCTCTAGAAAGCACATTCTCCTGTATTATAGATGCAGTATCATGTGTTACAAAAGCTACAGTACACAGAGACAAAATGCAGCAACGAGCAGAAACAACACGATTTGGGCGGCAAAAAATATATATATATATATTTCAAACCTGCCAAGTAAATTTCAAGGGTTAGTTTGAGTGTTATCACTACTGTTTAATTTAAGTGCTTCATCAAAATTACACAGCCTGGAATGAACTGCTCTAATGTAATTATTTGCACTTGGCTGGTATAAATGGGTCCACCCGTGGCTATGCCTATTCATTCCTAAAATGGCAAAGCCCAGATCAGAGCAAAATGTTGCCAAAGCATGACTCACTTTGCTTTATGTAGAAGAATTGACAGTTTAAAACAGGAGTCAATGGTGGGCCGTTATTTAATAGCTATGCTCAAATAATACACTACTACATTTTCTCATTCAAGATATCTATAACGTCGTTCTGACAGTTAGAGGTATCTGTAACTCAGTTTTATCCTACATTACGTCATTACGCACAGTCAGGATTGTCGTGCGTGACGTTGCTCATGCAAGGCTTCCCGCTGGCTATCGGCCCAACAAAGCATCTGAACAGTGATAGCAGAAGCTTTTGCTAACTTGGATAGTTTGATAAAGACTCAAATAATAATAACTTTTACGCATAACACTGGTCTCTACGCGCGGCCGGCTGTGAGACGAGCGGTCAGGTTGTGGGTGAGATAGAAAATGTCATGAAATAGAAAGAGCTGATCATCAAGGAATCAGAGGTGAAAGAGAGCTCCTTATTTACAGCTAAGGATTTACAACACATTGTAGAGTTATTGTCTCCAGACACACTTCATAAACCCACAGGGCTGCAGTGTGGCGCCACTGTAATGTATGTTTGAATAGCTTCCGCCTCCCATCCCATCCCACCCTCTTCTAACGCAATTACAGATATCTGTAACGTCATATTGCCTCGTCAAAACTCTATTTCGGGATATCTGTAATTACATTTTGGCTGTCCCTTACTCTCTGATATCTCTACAACAATTTGACCCGTCCAGTTCAAGATATCTGCATCATTCTGACAAGTCAAAATTTAATTTAAGATATCTAAAAAGGACTATGTGGATATCTTCAACTGAGAGAAATTAAAGATATATTGAACTGGAATTATGACTAGTCAGAATTAAAGTGTAGATATCTGAAACTGGAACTATTCATAATTCAGTTGCGGATATCTGCAGTTGAAAGGTAGATATCTGTAATGTGAAACCCCATACACATGAATGGCAAAAGCAGTTTGAATTGTACCGGTCAAAATGAAATTATAGATATCTAAAATTAGAGATTTGCCTAAGGCAAAACTAGAATTAGGGGTATCTTGAATTAGAGTTTTGACTAGGCAAAATGACGTAGCAGATATCTCTAATGAATATCCCATATATCAAGCTATTAAATGTTAAAATGGCTTGCCATTGGAGTCTATCTGAAGCAGCAGAGTCCTCCTGCTGTCACCGTAATATATATGGCTGTTTACTTATTCATGAATGGGTTAGGACGACTAACTCAATCAATCTGCTTCCAGTTACCCAGGCTGACTTTATTAGATAACATTAATGATGCATTAGTCGTCCAATAGGCGCTGAGTTTCTCCCTTGTCAGCAACTACAATTCAAATGAGAACACAATGGATATTGGCTGCAAAATGGATCTAAACTTGGGGATAATTGTGGCACTATACAATACCATGAGCTCATAATTTATCACCAGACAATATGCTGTCAAAAAAAACAGTGTGCTTCAGAGTTGAAATATGTCCTGTAATATCACCTGTTAGTGATATGACAGTTAAGGGGACAAAAAAGCCATACATCACTGTGAATCGATTTCAAGGCAATAAGATATTGCACTTATTTTCCACTGGATCTGTCATATTAAATAAGATTAAAAAGAGCCTCAGAGCATACTGCTCCCTGGCATGCTCTCAGCTCCGTTGTGGAGATCATGACAATATTACAGCCGTCAAAATACAGAGTTTGCAATGTGAGTTGTACAAAGAAGGGGTGGGAAAAAAACAATTGATCTGAAATACATTTTTAATGCCAGAATCAATATATTTGCTTCATTTGAGTCTAATGCAGAGTAAGAAGGAAGTTACTGCTTTTATTGTTGTAGTAATGACATCATGTCCGTTCTGTATCCGTCAACCAAACCGCAGATGTAGAAAATGGCGAAGGGTCAGCGTGGATGCGACCTCCACCCTCACGTTTCATCTAACGTGGTAAACACTACACGTACAGTAAAGTTTGGAAACACTTTGGGTTTCACACATTACCAGGAGAAGCAGAGCTGGACATCACGGCTAAGCTGCATGCTAACTCTGTTTTGGCCAGGAACCGTGATCATATTGCGGTAACATGCGGTCGAGCCATTCGTCCCTCTCATCTCCGTGGTCAAATTAGTCTACACTTCAACTGTAAAACACCCATATACTGACATTTATGTTAAAAGCATTCAAACAGCCCCGGAGCTGACGGGAGAGCAAGCAACAACCTTGGTGAAGTTAGAGGAAGTACACACATGTGACTACGTCTGGTTTTCAGAATAAGGTGTTAAAGGGAACTGTATATGCCAAACATTAAAACATTACATGTCCCTTTGAAATTAAAATAAAGATACCACTAATACTGATATGTTTGACTTCTCTGACAACATACATGCTGAATATTTTTACTGTATTAACTTAGATATATTACAAAGTAAAAGTCCCTAGAAGTGTATGATTCAACTTTTTCCTCATAATCTGGTGTTTAAAAAGTTAACAAAAATCACAATACATATCAAATCGGCACCCAAGTATCGTATCGTACCAGCCCTAGTATGAAGTAGGAGTGTTCAAAAATATCGATAGACAGAGTATCACAGTGACATTGTGTTTTGTGACACTGAACGCTCATTTTTATGTCGGAGGTTGTAGTGGACTCAGGAATCCATTCGTACCAACGGTGTCATAGCTGCACTTCAACAACGCTCCAAAGGTACACGACATTTTCAGCGGGGTCCCTTCACCTCTGACCTCAAGATATATGGATATTGAACATTTCTGCATACTGGGATCCCTAAACAAATTGGGTATCACTGGTGATACGCGTGAGGATCCAATGAGTCCAACTGCATTCATGTGTCATGTTAGTAGTACACGTACTGTGTTTTTATGCTATGACAGTTTTGAGTTTCAGAGACTTTGTTTCCTTCATTCTGGTGACTTTATAAGAAGGAAAATAACAGAATAATAAGTACAAATTTGTCCGTTTTTATGTATTTTTGCTCCTGCTCCAGTATTTCTTTCTCTTAGTCTCTCCATTTCCCTCTTCTCTCACTCACAGAAGGTCCTTTCAAACACAACCTGACAGCAGCAGCGCTGCGCTCTGAAACCGGCTATTTCCAACGGCTTGGGCGGCGCCACGACGGCTCTTCGCTGCATCGAGCGAAGCCTGAATTTGGGCGCTGCGCGCTCACAGTCGCGGCGTGCCGTGAGCACAGGTGGCTTCCTTACGACATTCGGTGTCGCTCCATGGTCGTCCGGGTGGAAACAGTAGGGATTATACACACTGTTCGGTTCCAGAAACAGGATAAGATAATAAAAAAGAGAAAAAAGTGTGAAAATGTGCAATAAATCAAGAGAAATATGGGAGAATTGTGACCCCGGGAGAGGGCAATGAAAAATGGGTGTCACCCCAGAAAATCAGGATCATGATGCATATGTTATCACCAGATTCTTGCCAATACAGCGCCCTACTACCAGGGCAGGTATGCGTCTTGTAATGGGTGCCCCAGCTGGGAATCGAACCTGTAGCCTCCACCAGCACTGACGCCAGGCTCCATCAGTTGAGCTACACTGAACACCGTCTCTCATCTACACCACCATCAGCTTTGTGAAGTGTGGAGGGGATGGGAAGCAGAAGTCACCCTGTCCTGTCCCTCCTGGCTGCCCTCATGTAATGACTGATGAAGAGCCGTTTTCACGTCGTAACCACACACCACAAGGCCTTATTACACATTATAAGCACGCCTCCAGATACTGAAAACAAACGCACGCCTTGGCTGAGGTGATTACCACAGAGCCATTCTGATACTAGCGGCAGCTGCTTTGTCTGCCCGCCGCACACAAAACACATTAAACCGCTGAAGGATTCACACACTTGTCAAGACACCTCCCATTGTCATGTGTCTTTATTCTCCCGCTGACACACCGTGTGTGTGTGTGTGTGTGAGGGTGGAGGTCAAACGTATTTCACTCGTGTAACGGTGAGAACTCACGACAGACAGACAGACAGACAGACAGACAGCTAGCTTATATGCTACACGCTTCTAGCAGTGTTGATGCCGTTAGCCGTGAATGAGAGCCCCACGGTGCCCGGTCCACGGGCTGCAAAGACGTTTTCACCGCCGTTACGCGGATACATTGTTTTGCCCACTTGCTTTAAATAAGCAACAAAGCGGGGAGGAGGAGGGGGTATTTGGATGTAACGCACCGAAGCATCCACGGAGCACCCCTCTAGAGCAAAGCAAAAAAATACCAGAGTAATGGTTAATATAACGGGACCAGAAATTCCGACCGTGACCGCTATTTGGTCACCGTGATCTCAGCAGCGACGCAGTCAACAGGCCGGGATGTAGCGGGACGAATCTATGAGCCGAGCCTCCCGGTTGCTCCTCCGACAGTTTCCGCCATGCAGCAGCGTTGTTATCACCTACCTTGGCGTGACACGCCGGCTTCCAGCGGCATCCGAGCGGGGCTGCGGGGACCGGGGTCTGGCGCAGCGTGCAGCCGTGGTTGGTTCGCTCCAGAAAAGTGAGTAGGAAAGGCTGCGGCGGAAACAGGAACTGGGAGAGCTGGGATTGTGAACACGGCAGTCGAGGCTGCTCTGTGGGGATCTGCTGGATGGCCGGTGTCAACGCAGATCAGAGGGGGGGGACCACACATCCGGTCGCAGCTTTTCAAAGTAATAGGCTGAGTGGAAACGAAGTCAGTCACAATAAATGTTTCTACTGTAAACAGCTAGTTCAGTGAGGCACTTCTAAAAAAACAGGTAAACACCTGTATTAACAAAAAAACAGTCAGGGCTCAATTTAATTTACAATTTCATTTACATTCAATATGTTCGATGTATAAAGTTTTCAATTTGTGAATGAAAAAAATATTTAAAAGAAAGAAAGGGGGGGAAAAATACATGCGAACAGATAAATATGTATAATAATAAATAAAACAAATATATAAAAAATATATACAGTAAATAGATATTTATGTTTGCATATATATATACATATACACACATATATAAAATGAAAAAATATAAATAAAATATATATTACAATATAATATATATTCATATATAATAAATAATTATTCATATATAAATATACAATATACAAATATTATAGATTGTATAATTAAATTTACAATGCAACTGCAATATGTTCCATGTATAAAGCTTTCCATTTGTGGATGAAAAAAATATTTAAAAGAAAGAAAGGGGGAAAAATACATGTGCACAGAGAGAGAGAGAGAGAGAGAGAGAGAGAGAGAGAGAGAGAGAGAGAGAGAGAGAGAGACTATGACATAACATGATGACCACGGACAAGTGAAGTGAATAACATTGATTATCTAGTTACAGTGGCACCTGGCAGTGGGTGGGATATATTAGGCAGCAAATGAACATTTTGTACTTGAATTTGATGTGTTGGAAGCAGAAAATGGGCAAGCGTAAAGATGTGAGGCTCAAATTGTGATGGTTAGAGGACTGGGTCAGAGCATCTCCAAAACTGCAGCTCTTGTGGGATGTTCCTGGTCTGCAGTGATCAGGACCCACCAAAAGTGGTCCACAGAAGGAGAACCGGTGAACCAGCGACAGGGTCATGGGCGGTCAAGGCTCACTGATGCATGTGGGGAGCGACGGCAGGCCCATGTTGTCCGATCCAATAGAAGAGCTACTGTAGCTCAAATTGCTGAAATAGTTAATGCTGATTCTGATAGAAAGGTATCAGAACACAAAGTACATCACAGTTTGTTGTGTATGAGGCTGCGTAGCCACAAACTGGTCAGGGTGCCCACGCTGACTCGTGTCCACCACCTACAAAGGACACGTGAGCGTCAAAACTGGACCACGGAGCACGGCAGGAAAGTGGCCTGGTCCGAGGAATCACGTTTTCTTACATTATGTGGATGGTCGGGTGGGTGTGCGTCGTTTACCAGGGGAAGGCATGACACCAGGATGCATTATGGGAAGAAGGCAAGCCAGCAGAGTCAGTGTGCACACTGCAAAAAATGGTTTAAGAATGGTTTGAGGAACACAACAAGTTGGAGGTGTTGACTTGTCCTCCGGGATTTCAATCCAATCAAGCATCTGTGGGATGTGCTGGACCTACTCAGTATTAGACAGGTGGTCATAATGTTATGGCTGATTGATATAGTATTTAATACTCAGCCCTAACATATATAGTAAAATAGTCGTAATTATGTATTAAACAAAAAACAACAGCAAAAACAGACAGAAAATAAACAAAAACATGCATATAAACATGAATCTACAGAGTGGCAGTAAACAGAGCATCTAATTGTATTATTTACACAACAAATAAAGACAAATGGCTGTGCTCTGAATTTTAGCTCCATGATACATTTGTATGTTTTATTGTTGGTCTTCATTTAGGTGTTGTGGGGTATATTTGACTACTTCCACCTTATGGAAATAAAGTTTCCCATTTTGTGTTTGGTGACAAGTTATTTTAGTCTATCTTTACTCTTAATTTTTGTTTGCTTTCTTCCTTTTTTAAATTCTGTTCATGCTTGCTTGTGAGTTTTGTGTATACAGATATTTTTTGTGGTACGTGTTTTTTGTTTTGCTTTTGTTGAGTAATAATATCTTTTGTTTGTTTAAATAGGGGAGGAGTGTGAATAAGACTTAAAGACTTCTTTCCTCTCCTGCACTGAAATGACCATTTTCTTGTATTCTAGAGTATGTATCTTATATGAAAATAATTGTGCAAATAACGAACAAAAACTATTTAATATAAGCACTGTTTTACTATAGGATACTGAATAATAAATAATAAGCCACTTATTAGGTCACCTCCTCTCTACTTGTCCCCAGATAAGTCTTTATTTCCTTTGTTCAATTAGGGGCAATTTTTTCTGCACTGAAACTGTATCAATTCAATATTTTTGGTATATTTTTTCTTCAATTCAAATTATTATTATTATTATTATTATTATTATTATTATTATTATTATTATTCTCCTCATATATATCTAGACTTGTGTCCATATTTTAAACACAGTGACTGTATTCCAAACCTTACCTAGCCTACTTCTTTGGTTGTTTACTCATCGGATCATTTATTTTGAAGGCACGGCTCTGTGATTTCCTGTTTGTGTCTGTCTCTCTCTGACTGTCTTGACTCCTGATGGGAGTGGGATGTAGTAGAAGCTGCAGTGCACACCAGTGTCAGGTTGCTGTACTGCAGTTGGGCTCTCAGACAGACAGAGCTGGTGCCAGCGGGGTGATGGAGGGGACGACTCCCCCCTCGTGGGTGACACTCAGCTTGACCTTCAGACCGGCAGCTCAGAGCGCTGCAGGGCAGAGTCTCTCGGACACATCTACGTCCTCACTCGCAGTGAAAATGATCATGTTGTCTTTTCATTCCCCCCAGAGCAGCACCACTCTGATCCATCACTCCTCTGCTACAACCTCCGAGATTACTGGCTGCAGATTCTCTTTCCTCAGTGTAATCTGATTATTTCTCATTTGAGTGATAAGAGACACCAAATAGCTTTGATATCCAGTGTTTTTATCTTTCTTGATAAACACAGGGCAGCTGGGAAAATGTCTAGACCAATGAGACAAACTTTTCTACAGTTTTTTTCCACCCGGAGGGGATTCACAATAGGCAGAGTCATTGCTCAGATGCTCAGCGGAGACAGATATTTGTAAATTATTTTGTCAACATTTTACATTTATCTGTCAGCCAGAAAGGAGTTGTTTCAATTTAGGCTACATGGCACACAGAAAAGGACTGGCTCTGTGTCTTAGAGCATTACACCCTACTGCACAGTAAAAACGTAGCAGACTTACAGTGTTTATTTATCACTTAGCGGGAACAAAAAACTGTAAACACGGTAAACCACCAGGGTTAAGACTTGAGACTAAGACACACAAGTGGAAAAAAAAAAAAAAGTGTGTGCGGTAGAACCAATAGACAAAGTGAAAGTGTTTTCATAATGACAATTCAAGGAAAGCAGTTTTCTGAATGTCACTTCTTGTACACTGGGCACAATACTCCTTTCATCTCCTTTGTGTTGAGCTGATGGCAGAAACCTCCGAACCAGCTTTGCAAGTAAAACCAAAACTCTTTACAAGGTTTTGCATTTTCTACATTATTACAAGTCTGTCCTCCATTGCTCCTACAGTAGTGTTATTATGGTGAGGATGGCCTCCATGAGCCAGGGGAACTAAATTGGTTGCAATCTGCAACCACACCACCAGATGTCACCAAATCCTACACACTACACCTTTAAATACTTGTAAGTCAATTGCACAATTAAAACGTTTCAAACAAATAGCAGAACAAATATTGGACATAATTGGTTTCACCGACGAGTTGCAGGAGGAAATTAAAAAGTAATCTTTCTAAGAGCAGTAATTTGTCATTTTCAGCATAAGTAAAGTTAAATTTATAAAGAGGAGCAAGCCAATTTTGTCTTTTTACGTAATGCAATTTACAGCTCTGCCTGTGTGCTTTTTGAGAGGATGAATATTTCTATTCTGGTGCAAAGCTCATCCATCTGTGTTTGTTAATAGCATACCTGACTGGACTGGGCTTCTCGACAGCTCATCAACGTGGACCAGACACAATCAAGCTCAGCAGTCTTCCTGTGTAGAACACAGTCATGGTTCAGATTACGTGACATTTATTTCGATTTGGTTAACTTCATACAGCAGAGATGTTCATTAAAGGTACAATGTGCAGGATTTGGTGCCATCTAGTGATGTGGTTGCAGATTGCAGCTGAGAGCCCCTCTACTTTGCAAGACTGTGCTAATGTGGGCCGCGAAGGGCAAAGCTGTGGTCACACTGTTTACCCCACTCAGAGGCCATCCTCATTCTAAGCTAAAGAAAACACAACAATTTTTAGTTCAGGTGATTAATAGGTCATCGGATAAGCTGCTGCTTTCCATCCCTGATAGTTTTTTTGAGGCATCAAGGTGAACGTGCATTTTCCGTGACCGGGCCCAAGTTGAACTGCCTCTAAAATCCCACCTATTATCTCCGGTGTTTGAAATGTGTTACATATTGTCAATATCTGTTTTTGTCTTTGTGTCGTTTGTCAATTTCTGCCTTTTTCCTCTTTACTGTGTAAAACACTTTCAACCACAGGTTGTTTTTAAACTGTGCTATATGAGGTAAATAAACTGATATTACTTGCACACCAATGAAAACATAGTTATGAATATTATATTCACCTGAAATCCTACACACTGGCCCTTTACGTTGAAACTGACTCAAAGACATTTCTCATTTGCCTTTTCATGTCTTCTGCCACAACATATGAATATAACTACAGCAGCGTCCGTTTAGTATAAATAAGCATCCACTTAATCTTCATAAACTGACCCCAGTTGGGTTCAAGTATGTTTCCAAGCACAAGTAAAGGAAAGAGAAACCAAGGACTGGGTGAGCAGACAGGTGCCATAAAACAGCAGTCTCTCAGGTGGTAATTTGTTGCCCTTGAACATGTAATTTACTGTACAACTCTCTGTGAACTGCTGCATATGGATGTTTTTCTATCCTCCATTTTCAGTCGCACTTGAGAATTAAGCCACTAAATCAAATTCATAATACCCAAAGGCTTTTCATTTGTTGTTGTGTCCCCCATCCATCTTTGAAAAATATCCAGCATGCCTCTGAGAGGTCTCACTCCAGTGGCGAGGAGCTGAATCACAATAACAACCACCACCTACATTTGGTGCACGCTCATATTTTCAGTCTGGACTCGAAAAGCTGGTGCAGCAGCGCCTTCATGTGGTGCAAAGGCCACAGTGCACTGGGGATAAACCAGTCTGAAGCATCTCCTCGGTGGTGTAGGTGTCAGTTAAAAGAAGAAATATGACTCAGAGGCCTTTCAGTATTGTCTCATCAAACAGGCATAATCATAAAGCCAGCAGAATGACTCATGGCTCAGAGGCTCACCTATAATTGTCACAAAGGCACATATGCATGTAGAACAGTAACCGTACAGGCACTGCTGCAGAGATAAACAGGACCCCAACCAAACACACAGCAGAATGTGGTCAGTCAGCTGTGATATCATCATGTGTGCTGCTCTCAGCGTGGGCGAAGGCAGGTCGATCACTGCTGACCTTTTTGTCTTCGCTGACCTTTTCGGATTGAGACAACGAGGAAGAGTTTCTACCAGAGAACAAGTGAACTCTATTCACCTGAGGGAAAAAGCTGGAGCAGAACCAGTATGGGGGATATGGAGCACCAACTGTCTGATGCTTTATGTATGCAAATGTAGCCTGATAATCAGACTGAACTGTTATTTAATGTCAGAAAAAAATCTGAAAAGTGGGCAGCGGTTCTGTGAGCAGACTTGCATAAATGCATATTGGAGCGAATGTCACTTTCCATGCCTCATGCAATCTCATCTCATGCTATGAATCAGGAACAAAATGGAACAGAATAATTAAAATCTCATTAGAGTATCATTAGAATATCATTAGCATATTAATTTGTAACACTTGGGAAGGAATGCATCATCGTGGCACTTGTTAAACTGGATTCCGTGCGACAAAACATTTCACAAAATGTGAAGCACTTAAAACATTTTTATGAGAAATGTCTTAAACGCAGCCTAAGGTTTTTCGATTCATAACGTAACTGCAACATTCCCGCTTAAATTCTAGCCGGGGAGCTCTGTGGTGTAAGAGCATTTTACGGATATTAACATCGTCTGCATTCCAGAGACATGGCTAGTAAAGCTGGATCTCTCAAAACAGCTCCCAGAGTCGGGGAATTAGTCCAAGGTTGAACACCTAGAGGAGAGGCAACAGATCCAAATATTAAGTATAATCCGACTGTTAATATTGTTGGATTGATTAATGAGTGGTGTCACTGGCACTGAGATGAAATATACACACATACATTAGAAAATGTAGAATTTTTTATTTTTATCAAAATTATGAAGACTTACTGGATTCGATGAGACAACCTGTGTTTATGTCTTAAGACAATAATTTGTAGTTTATTCAGCATTAAGTTTTGTTACCTGTAAACTAGGGATGTCAAAGTTAACACAATAATAACGGGTTAAGGTAAAAATTGCTCTAATGCCACTAAATACTTTGACCCATAAAAGCAATCAATATATCAGAGGTTGTAGTGGGATCAGTTTTAAAGCTAGAGTGAAAATACTGGCATCAAATGAAATAATAAAATCTAAGGAATCCACTGGTACCAGCCACGTCACAGTAGCTTGTTGTGAAGGAGGTTAAATAACACTCCAAACTTGTGCTAAATTTTGGGGAGGAAAAACTGTCATGGTCATTTTCAAAGGGGCCCCTTGACCTCTGACCTCCAGATGTGTGAATGTAAATGGGTTCTCTGGGTCCCCACCAGTCTCCCCTTTACAGACATGCCCACTTTATGATAGTCCCAGTCAGTCTGGATCAAGTCATAGTCAAGTCAGCACTCTGACACACTGACAGCTGCTGTTGCCTGTTGGGCTGCAGTTTACCATGTTGTGATTGGAGCAGATTTTTATGCTAAATGCAGAACCTGTGAGGGTTTATAGACAATACATACATTTGCATGAAGCAGCATATTTGTCCACTTCCATGTTGATAAGAGTATTAATTACTTGACAAATCTCCCTTTAATATACATTTTGAACAGATACAAAATGTGTGATTAATTTGATTAACTATTTTAATCGATTGACAGCCCTATTGTAAATTTTACACAATGAAGAGACACATTTCATTTGTTTCAATTGTTGCCCTATTTAACAGAGGTTTACAGTAGTACATGACGGCTTATAAAGACTGTTGAAATGATATTAATAGTGAGGCCTTACCTGCATTATTTACTGAACTAGAAGGCTTGATTCTGGCCTCAGTAAAAACAATATAAATTAAAGGGTAACTTTGGTATTTTTCAACAGCCTATAGGACAGTATTTCCCATACTTGTGTGTCTAACTGACTTATAGCGACAACAATTTGTGAAACTGGTCCATTGAGGCAGAGCGCTGTAGAGGCAGAGCGCTGTGGTGCTACTGGGGCAAGCTGGCACCGTCATTTACATCCACTAAAAATGCTTTTCTTTGCCATGACTGTCTGATTGTTATCATAAGTGTTTGACATTATGGAAAGAGTCTCGCTCAAGGAGAAGTCTCGTTCTGAGATCTGATGAGGTGACATGTTGCTGGAAGATAACAGTGAAATAGTGAAATACATCCATGGTGGAAACACTGTGAGTGCCAGTTTGTTGTGTTGGAGGTCAGAAAGTGTAGCTTAGTGTTATCTAAAAGTTTTTCAGTGTCATGGCTGGATATTTAGATGATTTCAACAATGTGGCTGAGGTCTTTGAATTTGATGGTCGTCTGTATTTATTTGAGCCAGAGTATACGGATATTCAGATTTAGCAACGAGATTTCTCCTTGAGCGGGACTTGGACACAATAACAACAAGACCGCATCAAGCAAAAGGTAAGAAAAAGGTTTTATTTCCATAATGGTGTCAGACACTTCTAATAACTATCTGAGCCTGTCAGTGGCGAAAACAAGCACTTTTAGTGGACGTAACATTACATAGACGCTGCTCACTTGCCCTCACCTCGCTGTTTGTTTTGAGGCTGCTGGTCACAGCCTTCTCCCTCAATACTGGACCCGTTTCAGAAATTGTTGACCCCATTAGTCACTTAGACACAAATTTTGGAAAAATATGGTCCAGGTTGAAAAATACTGAAGTTACCCTTAAAGTATGCCACACAAACTGAGCCACTCTTGAATAGTGTGCTGGTAATTGAGCTGTGATAAATGCAAAAAATAATAATGACTTCACTCAGGGTACCATAGTGAGGTGTGATTAGGTATCTGAGAGCTGCAATAACTTTTGGATTAATCGATGAGGTATCAACTATTAAATTAATGACACAATAGTCAAAATTCTCTAATTCCAGCTTCTAAGTTTCAGTAGGCAGAAAATTGTTGGCATCATTGGGCAAAAATTTCATCATAACCTTTCAGCATATTGTAATTCAAGTGTTCTGAGAGAGGCTCTGTTTTCAGGCTTTAGAGAGAGAGAGAGAGAGAGAGAGAGAGAGAGAGAGCATTCCTATTGGCTGTGCTCCGGCTGGTGGGCGGTGCTTGGTATTACCTCAACTGATCTCAACATGGCTGCCAGATCACAAACTTTCTTAAAGACAAGATGTTTCTGAAAACCTTTGAGGAGAGAAACAGTCATCACAGTCACAGAATATTGATTCATATTTGATCAGCGCTGCCTAATTTTACCGTTTGATCGGAGTTCGCGAGTTGCGCAGAGACGGCAGGCTCCAGATCAGCTCTGATTGGTTGTTTTTCTCCGGTCTGTGAAATCTTGCAGATGCCATTAGGGTCACTGGAGGACACAGAAGGACATGATTTTTTCAGATTACCTGTCTCAGGATATAATGACCGTTTATGAAAATGAACTTTTTAAAATCATACTTGCACCATTTCTACCCACTGCAGCATTAAATGTAAATATTTTCTGGTTTCTTTACTCATAACTAAACAGTAAACTGAATATCTTTGACGTGTGCACAAAACAAGACCTTTGAGGACGTCATCTTGGGCTGTTCGACATTTCTTTTCTGACGTTTTAATTTCTTGATTATTCATGAAAGTAATGAACAGGTTAATCGACAATGAAAATAACCATTATTTGCAGCCCTCATCTGAAGCATGTCAGCGTGCCCATGTTCGAATCCAGCGTGAAGCCCTTTGCTGCATGTCCTCCCTCTGGCTCCCCCTTTCAACACCGTCACTCTCAATAAAAACAGAAAAAACCCTCGAAAAAACAAGACTGGCTAAACTCTGTTCATTCTGAAGTAGTTTGTGTTCAGTATAAAGGGTGAACTCTTTTTCCATGTCTCTATACACTTCACATCCACCACAGGGTGGCACTGCTGCACACACAATGACTTCTGAGGACTTTACATTGACTTACATTCATTTCCTGGACACTTACCCTAACCTTAATTGTAACTGACACTTGCCTCATCCTAACCCTTACCCTAACCTCAACCTAAACTTAACCTTACCCTAACACTAAACCAAATCCTCACCCTCAGAACATCATGTTTTACCTTACGGGGACTTGCATTTTGTCCCCAAAAGGAATCCAAGTCCCCCCAATGTGACTAAGTAAACAGATTCATGTCCCCACACACAGTAATGAACTTGCTCTGTTTGTGAGGCAAACATCAGATGACAGGCTAACGAAGCAATTACAGACTGAACCAAAAGTGTTGTGGATGGAAACTCATTTGAACTGACAGATTTATGGTAAAAACAAGCAGCAAATGAACAAAAACACTGAGGGAGACGGTGAAAATGCAGATTTAGGTGAAAACAAGGAGGCTTAGTGAGAGAGTTGGAACATTTGGCCTAAAGAGTGAACTAATACCGAATTAAATCTGCTCAGTGTCTGCTGCCATGCAGAGCAAACACCTGCTTCAAGGTAAGACAGCTCGCTCTGTCTGTTATCACACCTCTAATGCTTATCGCCGCTTTAATGAGCAGCGCAACAGTTTGTGATTCTGTATCATCGATGCTTTGCTAATCAGTTTGCTCCATTTAGTTTCGCTGTGTGAATTGTAGCTGCCAGGTTGTAAAATTCACCTTTTTTTATAGGTGAGAAGCTGAAAATAGAGCGCTTGTTATGATGTATCAGAAACTGATGTATGGTGATTGATTCTCTGGTGTGAGCATTATTGAGCGAGACTGTTTCCCTGCAGCTGATTAAATCCTGTATTAACATTCAGGCACTTATGAGTGAAGCTGTATAAATCAGCCGTCTAGAGCAGGGAAATACCTCAACCTTACTGTATATTAACTTTGCATCATGGTTATATGATTGTATTGTTTTATAAAATCCTGTTTCCAGTTTAATGATTCCAAGTAGATTGTTATTTTATAGGGTCATATTATGCTTTTGTGCCTTTTCATTTAGTGTATTATGTGTTTTTTTTTCTGCATGTAAAAGGTCTGCAGATTTACAAAGGGAAAGGGAGTTACTCTCCTCTACAAAAACCCTGAACTGCCTGAAACACCATGATTGAAGTCCCGCCTTTTCTTCTGTAACATGGTGATGTCACCAAGTAACACTCTGCATAACACCTGCCTAGTGGCTAGTTTGGCACGCCCTCAAACAAAGCTAGTTAGAGCGGAGCTGGAGCGGAGTCCGAAGAGTTTGGTTCGACCAATCACTGAACTTGACTGGGCTTTTTTTGGGAGAGCGTTTCAGACAGAAGTTGAAAAGAGGTGCCGCCGGTACGAGAACTTTAAATCATGTAAACATAATCTAGCAGAACCCAAAATACAAGAATGCACCTGAAACTAAGCATTATAGGTCCTCTTTAAGAATATGTTTTTTGTTTTCTATGTGTGAAGAGATTAGTTTAGTGTAACACACACACTGAATACATTTATCATATCATGTATGCACCTGTACAGCTATGATAAGTATGCAGACATCCCTGTGGCTTCCAGTAATGCTTCAGGGATCTCTCTGTCCGGGGTAAGATTTTATAGTGCTGGTCATATACTGGATGTAGCCTCATGTCTGGCAGTAATATGAAATGTTATGGACTGCAGATGGGATAAAGCAGAGAACACAATAACTACAGCTATATGGTGGCTCTCCCCGGGTCTATATTTATTTGTGCATTCTGAGAACTGTGGTGCTGATGAGTGTTAATTGCATTTTTTAGGTTTATGTGTGCTTTTGTCAGCATTTAATGCAGAAAAATGTGTATGAGGTTTGGGTCTACATGTGGATATAAAGAGCGATATTGCAATATAAAATGGCACACACTGTCGAAGGATTTTGTGCCATCAAATGCATTTGACACATGCCTCAAGCCAGCTTGGGGTCCTTCTGTGTGGAGTTTGCATGTTCTCCCCATATTAGCGTGGGTTTTCTCCAGGGTCTCCAGCTTCCTCCCACAGTCCAAAGACATGCATGTTAACTGATGACTCTAAATTGTCAGTAGGTGTTAATATGAGCGTGCATGGTTGTTTGTCTCCATGCAGCCTGTCCAGGGTGTACCCCGTCTTCTCCTGATGTCAGCTGGGATCGGCTCCAGCGCCCCCCGTGACCCTGAACAGGATAAGCGGTTGCAGATGGACGGAGGGATTTTGGACCTTGAGGTAGGCCTATATTTTGTGTATGCTATGTACATTTTATGTACATTTTAGCAGGACAATGTTTGCATTTCCTGAAAGTGGAGTAAATAAATAAATAACAAAGAGGAAAATCTGTGAAACATTACCTTGAATCTGAACTGATAAAACATGATAGAAAGAAAATATTTTATAATTACCCAGCATGTTTTCATTTCTTTCATATGCCAAATTGCTTAAATGACATCATGCCACCTGTTTAACACCTTAAAATCAATGTTTATATTCAACAAACTGCTTTTGGGGGCAGAGGCAACCTCTAGGAAAGGAAATAATCGGTGACATTTATTATTGCATTTTAAACAGTAGATGGCAGTGTTACATCATGTCTAGTGACTGTATCACCCTGTAAATCCAGCAGGCCACATGACCAGCTACACATGTTGGTGTTTCTGTTCAAAGTATGCCTTGTGTTAGTCTGTGTGCATGGAAACGATACTGTATGTGTGTGTCCACCATTTGTTTTATCATGTCTGCTCTGTAATCCCTGTTTATCTTGATGTTTCATGTCATGTAGCGGACATTACCTCACCAGGGCTGCTGCTGGGAATAATAGAGATGTATCTAGTGGTTGAATTAAGTGGAGAAAGAACGCCATACCTTACTGTTGGTCAGTATTATATAAACTGGAGGCTCTCTCTCTCTCTCTCCAGCAGGTGTCACTGAAGCCTCAACATAGCTCTTACTGCAGTCTCCATCATACAGTACCTCTGTGACCATGCCTTTATCTTCGTCCACTCACACCATCATCATCATCATGCTTCAAATTATATAGGGAAATGTCATGATGGCATACTTACAACATACAGTGTACATATAGTATGAAGGCTGCAGGATTATTAAGGTGCAAATACACGAGTAGAGTGGTCACGACATGCTTCAACTAACCGTTATTTCAATACTCAATTAATCTGCTGATAAAATGTCCGTAGAATGTAAAAAAATAGTAAAAAATGCCCTTTTTTCCAGAGGTCAAGCTTCTAATTGCTTGTTTTGCCCACCTAACCAAAATACATTTAGTTTATTCTTATATTTTACATTTTTCTATCATTTTATAACTGGCTTTTGGACTGTAAGCAAGCAGTTAGAGGACACACCTTGGGCTCAAGGAGACTGTGTTGGGCATTTTTAAAGATCTGCATATTAAATAATATAAAATAATCAGTATATCAGTTGATAATGTTAGCTGCAGCCTTAATTTGAAACAATCAAAAATTCTGTATTTCAGCAAGTAAGTGAAAAGCTGTACACGCTTGCTGTGTCGCCTTGTCAGACATTTCACATTCATGAGGGTTCATTAATTTTACTGACTTGTGCCGAGTTCCCAGCATTTACTCATTTTAAATCCACACTCCCCGGCATTTCCAATTTCATCTCTGTCGTGTCATTCACACCTTTATTTCTCATAAAAGCTGCTGAGTCACATGGCTGCTTTTGCTCTGCAGAGTAAATACAGTGAATGACTGTGCTCCACATTACCTCGGGGCCAACAACTTTCAGTACTTTCAGCTAAGTTGAGAGATTTCAAGGTTTATGATATGTGATTTCAAGAGCTTTCCGTTGGTAGTGAAGCTGACATCTGCTCCTGAACGGTTCTACCGGTACGTCTTCATGGTTGATGGCGGTACCTGTGTTTACTGTCACAAGCTAGGTTAAATGGCTCGAGCTCTGCCATCTGTGGCGGTGCCTGCAACATTTAGACTTAACGAGGAAGTAAAGCTGTGCAACTGTGAAACTCATCAGTACGCTACACTCGGCTTGAAAATGCCACCATTTTACTGCATTGTAAAACAAGCATGGAAGATAAAGCTCTACATACACAAGGGCACTTCAAAATCCAACACACTCTCCCTCCTGACTCGTCAAATACCAACGCTTGGCCAGTGGTCCTACACTTTAAACTAGGATGACATGCCAGTTTCCACTTGCTACATGCATACTGTCTCTTTTCAAAATAAAATTTAAACATGGGCTTATTTTGTTTTTAGGTTTACTTATGCACAAGGCAGCGCACACTCATTTGTCCTCCTTTCCATTCTCGCCCCCAACCGATGCATGAGGTACCCCTCGATACTTTTGGACATGTCAGGGCCGGCGTGTCAATGTACGCTTCTAACATGTATAGTATCCTTTCAAAATAAACTAGCATTTCTCAGGAAGTAAGGTTTAGGCAACACAACCACTTATTTAGGGTTAGGATGTGGCTGATTAACTTCATGACTAACGTGACTCACAGGACTGACAATACCGACAAATCACACGACTGACCTGATGAAATAAATACTCAACGTTACTCTTAGTTTCATGCAGGACACAAAAAGTGTTTAATGTGTCACTTTTATTGTTTTTCCATGAAGCTTCATTGCCTCAAGATGACAAAATCTCCCCTACAGAACTTTATAAAGTATATCATGCAGTCAAACATCACCAGTCACTCTAGGAGTGTAGACTGTGCAATGAGAGATGACTGAAAGTTGTACAGTTACTCATCAATAGCAAAAGGGATTACCTGTGGAAAGACAAGAGCCAAGGCTTTCTTGTGAAGATGCACCTTACCCTATTCAGGTGCATGTAGATTATATAAAAGAAAATGAACTGCAATAATCTGTGACAACTGACTTAGTGGCCTTGAAGTAAGGTAAAAACGTGAAAGGCTCTCCCTGGAGCCAGTGTTTGGTTTGTCCATTCTGGGTTACTGTAGACACATGACGGAGCAACATGGTGCTCTTTATGTAGACATGAATGGCTCATTCGCAGAACTCACACCAGGCAGCAGCAAAGTGAGCCTCACTGCAATAATTACATTTTTCTGTGGCTGGCAGGCGATTTCATGCGTTTCAAGTGGGAAAAGGTTCTTTGTAACATAGGTCAACATGTCACAGAGTCACAGGATCTGTTGACTGACTGGCTGGTTTGTCCATTCTGGGCTACTGTAGAAACATGGTGGAGCAACATGGTGGACTCCCTGAAGAGGACCCGCTGTCTATGTAGATATGAAGGGCTTATTCTCACACTCACTCTCTCATCTTCAACCACTTATCCGGGGTCGGGTCGCAGGGGTAATAGCTCTAGCAGGGGACCCCAAACTTCCCTTTCCCGGGTCACATTAACCAGCTCTGACTGGGGGATCCCGAGGGAGGCACCCAGAGGGGCATCCTTACCAGATGCCCGAACCACCTCAACTGGCTCCTTTCAATGCAAACGGGCAGCAGCTCTACTCCGAGTCCCTCACGGATGGCTGAGCTCATCACCTTATCTCTAAGGGAGATGCCAGCCACCCTCCTGAGAAAACCCATTTCGGCCGCTTGTACCTGCGATCTCGTTCTTCCGGTCATGACCCAGTCCTTATGACCATAGGTGAGAGTAGGAACGAAGACTGACCAGTAGATAGAGAGCTTTGCCTTCCGGCTCAGCTCTCTCTTCGTCATAACGGTGCGGTAATGCGACTGCAATACCGCCCTCGCTACTCCGATTCTCGGAACAATCTCATGTTCCATTGTCTCCTCACTTGCGAACAAGACCCCGAGGTACTTGAAGTCCGTCACTTGGGGTAAAGACTCATTCCGTACCCGGAGTAGACAATCGGTTTCTTGCTCATTCTAAGTTAACACAATTGTTAGTTTCAGGTGATTATACACTAATGAAAACATAGTACTTGGATGGACCTTTAACTGTGGAAAACACGACGTGTTTCTGAAACTGGCTCTGAAGGACGTGCTTGCTGCAAACTGTTTAGCTCATCTTCTGCACAGCGCAACAAGATGTGCAGCTGGCAGACTGGATACTGAGACTGCACAGCATCTCAGCCAGCAGCATGACACAGCCGAAGGAGCTCTGCTGCTTTCGGAGTCTAGGTGGGAAGGAATGCTTCAAGATTCCGTGGAAATGGCACCGAGATGTAGTTTCTCTTCTCCGGTCAAATTCTGAAAGTGTTCTCGTTGAAGCGCTATCATTCAGCATAACCTCTGTGTTTAAGGTAATGGCTCAACTGAAAGGGAAACTTGAGAGAAAGTTAAAGGACACATTTTTGCTTTTGCTGCAAACAAACAGCTAACCCCCTGATCTGGCTAAGAAATGTGGTTCTATTCTATGAAAGAAATATGTGACTGAAAGGTACGACTTATCTGAGAACAACTTTCATAGCAAAGTGTCAAAGCGTGGCCTCATAACTTGTGTCTTATGAAGAGTAAGACAGTCCAAGCCTGCAGTCTGAAAGACACTGATGTAGATGGACTCTATGAGGAATACGGCAGGGTGGAGGCAGTGAGGAGCTGTATCTCAAGCAGTTATCGGCAGATGTCCCACTGGTGAAACGCCGGTGCCTATAGCTTCTCCATCCTATCAATGCACATGCAGAATGTGTCTTCTCAGTGGGGAAAAATGAGAGAAACCATGACAGTGCATTCTTGAACAGTGTATGAGACCAGCCTGACATCATGGATCTGACCATCTAATAAAGATGCTTTGACAGCCTGGTGCATTAAAGGGTGCCTCAGTGACACCACGGGGCACTGAAGTGTCAGTATTTAACAAGCTGGGATCATAGGCTGTATATAAAGATGGATGATGCATCTTTTCCTCCCACTGTACCAAGTGAAGCCAAAATATCTTGGATATGGGAGCCACCATCTTGTGATTTTGCCGTAAACTTGGAATTTTTTTTTCCTAAATTTGGAGCCAGAGTCGCCCAAACAAATCACAAGCCGAGTATGACACACGTTCTATTACACAGACTCAAGACGCTCAAGTTTCATCTCCTCTCTCGTAAAATTCTTGAGCCTCCGGCTGCAACGACATCTCGGCCCCTTTTTAAACCATCAGATAACTAATTAAAGCTAAACTTACCAGAGAAATGAACACTTGAACATACATCAGCACAGTGAAAAAATGTCGTCATGTCGTCCATCTTTATATACACTATGGTTGGGAGTGAGACGGGTTGCTAAATCAGGTACTGTACTCAGCACCTAGAATTTCCTTGGTGGAAAATCCTTGTCACCTCTGTAAGAAAGATTGTGCTAAAGCACCATCTCACGCTCAGCATGTCAAGTGGAGATTTAAATTGAATCCTGGTGGTTGCGACTGTCACAAATGTGCAGCAGTTAAAGAATGTGCTGAAGAGGAGCTGGCTGAGTGACTATTCTAATTTGTGAGATAGTGGGTTATCTGGGAGATCTCTTGCTGTAAATGGGAGGTGCAGCGGCAGTGAATGGTTGGAGAGACATCGTTTATATTGTGTGCACTGTGTGTGTGGCAGGTTTCAGCGTTTACTGCATGCCTGTGCAGGATGTAGATTGTATGAGCAAACTCCGAAGCATACAGACAGCATGTGATTATTTTCAAGAACTTCAAAATGCTCTGTGTTTAGTAAAGAAGGCGTGTAAGAATTAAGGAAAGTGACTTCCTTCCTACAGTATCTGAAACGCTCTGTCGTAACATGGAGAAAAGGGTTACAGAGTGCAACATACTGTAATACAGACAGACAAAACACTTGCACAAGAAGAAAATATCTTCATAGTTTTACGTCCAGGAACTAAAAAAAGAAACTAAACATGGAACAAGCTTCCATACCTAACCTATTTGATTCAATTAAACAAACCATGGTGCTTTTCGCCGGTTAGTACGGTCAGTTTGGGCTGGTATTTATAGCTATAAATCTAACCCTGGTGCTGACCAAACACTTGGACTTATAGCACTCGAAAAGGAGGGTTTTGGTTCGCTTCCAAGACTCTGATGTGGTTCACTTCTGATGTGAAAGCAATGAGATTAAATACAGGATTTTTTGATAGTAGATATGTGATTTCAAAAGCTAAGCTATTAATAAATCAATCTGTTGGTCATGAACTATTGAGGAACCTATCCAATAATCGCTCTGTATAAGTGGATATCATCTGGTAACCAATCAGACAGTCAATCTCTTGTGATTGGTTCCTGATTCTTTTGTAGCCTTAAAAAGCGTGCGACAACACAGCAATCCCAGTAAAAGTCGCCCAGCATATTGGTGTAGGAGACGCCTCTTTTTTCGTCCTGTCTCTACCTGTTAGTCATTTTCATAACATCAATATGATTTCACTATGTGGGTCCTTGTAATGCGCTGATGATGCACGATGACATCACCACAGCTGCCAGTTTGCATAACGTCATGTTTATTTGTTATAAGTCAGAGTGAACGTGAACTAAAAATGAAGAAATGTGTTATTTTTCCCCCTTGGTCCAGACCCAATGAACCAAACTACAGGTGTGAAATAGTCTCCAGAGTCCCAAAAGTCTGCTTTGCATTTGCATCAATGAAGCTGTACACAAGTTGTAGCAGCTGACCGTCTCGTTTTTCAACTCAACAGTGACCCTTGGACAGTACTATCCCTACATCCACTATGCCTAAGGATCTAAATTCGGACCTTTGTTCCAGTTCAAAACATAGTCCTGAGCTCCTGAGCACCTGGAAAAGTTCCTGTGGCAGAAAGGGGCATAATTAAAAACCTACTGGAGGACTGAGATGCAGAGAGTTGAGGCAGATAGTAGAGGTTCAATGATTTACTGGGACAAGGCGACAGAACTGAGGCAGGCAGGTGTCAGCACCAGACCTGACCTGCCAGATGGTTTGTTATGGAAAACCATCTGAGAAGCCATCATTGGAGACTGTTTGGAAAAGGGCTTTCAAAAGATACTTGGCAGGTGATTGGATGAACTGTCTGTCAATCAAACCCTTGCCAAAGCCAGGCGGACTCGGGAGAAGAGTGAAAACATCTTTTCCTTCGAGAAAATCCTTCAGCGACGTTCTTTGCTCATCTTTCAATGAAGAAATACCCTCCATTTCAGATACAACTGATTTTATTGCAGCAGCTACGCTAACCTCTTCAGAAGCCGCCATTGTTGTTCAGAACAAACGGTCGGTTCTTCATCTCCGAATCCAGCTGCTTCGCAAGGTTAGTCAACAGCGGGAAGTCGATCCAAACTGGCAAAGAAATCCGATGAGGAGCAGGCAAGCAGGTAAACAGGTAACAGGAAAAACACAGAAACACAAGACTGGAACTCAAAGGTGAGAAATACAACTGAAGGGCAACCTTGAAGAACTGGCAAATGAACGCAAGGTAACAGACGGTATATGTCTGTCGTGATTGACTGATGATAAATAGTGGATGTTGTCATCATGGTGTCACCCATTGGTTAGTGGACTACGGTTTTGAAGCCTTCCGTTCGGCATTTTGGCCGTCGCCATCTTGTTTTTTTGCAAACACAAGTGACGAGGGTGGAGCTACAGTAAGTACAATCAAATGCTGAATAAGACATTTTTGGACGATCAAAAAGTATATAACTAACTTTTATAAACTGAAAACACACTGTGAAAGGGTTAAAGTTGTGAGACAAAACCTGGACAACTCCCAGACCAGACAAGGCTGCGGTAGCGACCTGTAAGTCTCAAAGTAGCCACGCCTTAACGCATCCCCTGCTTTATGGTCTATTTGACTCTCAAAGGGACCATAATCCACTAAATGAACATCATGCTGTATTGAAGAAGACTTGAAATTAGCGACTGAGACCATAAAGTCATGTTTACAATGTTTAGTGAGGTAATAAATCAAGTGAGAAGTCGGCTCATTTTCTCATAGACTTCTATCCACCTTATCCTTCTGGCACGTTGTGTCACTAAATTGTTTTCCATGGTAATGCTACGCTAACCCTCTCTCCAAGAGCTGTTGTATTTAACAAAATCTAGTAAAATGTGTGAACACCAGCTATTCCAGCTCAAACAGGATAATGTGACCACAGCTCTGCTTTCTACTATGGAGGGATGAGAGGACGACCTGAAGAAGTGGCCTCAGATAACCTGCACCAGCATATTTAGCTACTTTATTGACTGTTGCTGCAGACGGTGAAGCCGTGAACTGAAAAGCTCTGAAGCAGATCAGAACTTCTACAGCAGCAAGGTTTTGGTTTTCTCTACACAGATCATGTATTTGAACTATGTTTATTCTAATGCTGCCCTGCACTCTGTGTGATAAACTGCCTTATATTTTAAATTGTACAGAAAATAGTAAAAGTAACTGACTGTCCTTAAACAGACGCTACAACACTGTGTCCTCCCTACACATGAAATCATCCCTGACGTTCTCCTGGTGCTGCTGTCAGTCCTTTTAAGGATGCGACGTCTGTTCTCCGCTGCTCTTTATAGTCCAACTAACGTACACTAACTACATTCTGTACACTAATGATGTTCCATATAGATAATATTTTTCCACCGATAAATGAATGAATAAATACTTGTAGATCGTGCATAAAATTTACATGCATGCCATCCTCAGTTCCCCCTCTTTCATTCCTGACCGAGCCAGAGACCTCCACCATTTGTTCCTGAGAGATTTCAGTCTGTTTGTGAGGTGCACCAACAGCGTATGGAGGGGAAGCTCCAGCCCCGACTCCTCCTGGAGAGGAGCAGCGAAAATGGAGATTTCAACTTAATTTATGCTTCTCTCAGAACTGTAGTCTGTATGAAATCATTCTGATGCTATCACAAGTTAAATATATTACCCTTTGTTGAATAAATGCTTTAAAATGGGCATTTTTAATCAGTGGTGCGCACTGACTGCTTAGTGCTCCAGCAGCTACTCTGTCAACACAAACGCTGTTTTACATAATCCTGCGCCCAACATTGATGTTACAGTGGTGTTATTTAATAAAAGGTCAATGAAATTAACGTTTATTACATCAATTGAATATTTTGACATTTAAAATTGTCATTAATTGCCGTTGAAATCATGTTCTGCACTCTGTAGGGAACTCCGTTAAGCTTAATGATCCTCCGTACACGTTACTTTTCGCCACTTTTTTTAAAAACTCTCGGTCCAAAAGACATCAGTCAAATGTAGACTGTCGGATGGATATTCCCTCGGAGAATGAGCACACAAATATGCTCGTCTGGCTCTTAACAACAGAGAGGTGCTCCCTCGAAAAGTGCAGGGAACAACATACCACAGCTCCGAATGTCTGTTTAAAATAAAGCCGGATTTCCTAAATTGACGGTGAATTACTGGTGGTAGTTGGTGGTTAGCCACTATGGTTAGCCTATGGGACTAACTAGCTTACTGCTACTTCTGGACTTTACACACCTAATCGTTTCTACAGTAACAGCCTCAGAATAAGGCGGATACAACCAGACTTCTTTTTGCAACCACAGCAGTCGCCCCCTGCTGGATATTAGAAAGAATGCAAGTTTAAGGCACTTCAGCACTGGCTTCACTAGTTTGCCCCCTGGGCTGCAGAGGAGGGACGAAGGAACAACTGTGACAAAGATGAAGAAAGAAAGACTTCTAGTCTGATAAAAAGTTATAAGTTATGATGAAACGGAAATTCATTCACTGTGATCCTTGTTCAGCTACACAGATCAACACAATGCTTTTTGATGAGAAACGCTGAATATATACGACTGTGCTTGTTTACAAGAAACCTTCACAGGATGCATTTAAAGGCACCATCTGCTCCTCCAGTATGGACAACCATTAAAATTCACATCATTCTCACATCTATTATACACTCTGGACTATAGCAGAAACCATTCCTTAAAACCTTCCACAGCATTCATCGCACCAAAATTAGTTAGCCCATGGCCAGCTGAGACAGAGCGAAGAGGAAATTAACTAAACTGCATTTGATTTTCTTCAAGCAGAGTACACAGACCCAAGGATAAACCCACTCATGAATAAATCCTCCCCCAGCTTATCACGAAGAGCATTCAGCAACCTTAAACACACACACTGAACTCCACGACACCAAAGACAAACACGCCTAACAGTTTCAGAGAGAGAGAGAGAGAGAGAGAGAGAGAGAGAGAGAGAGAGAGAGAGAGAGAGAGGGAGAGACAGCTGCCAAATCGTCGGCCGAGTGGCTTTGCGTTTCATTCCTCTCTGCTATCTGCCTTCCGTTAATGATAACACACCCAGAGTGACAAGCATGGATGCAACAGTGGCCATGCTGGCTTCAGTCTGCTAATCAGCAGGAGTGAAGACACGGCTCCTCTCTCGCTGATAGCTATGTTAAAGAGGACGCAAAGCAGCATAATCACAATCAGAAACACCAAGATAGAGTGGAGCATAATTGTGTGGCAGGACTTTGATTTGGCTGCATGGAAAGCAAAAAGCGTGATATTAAAATGATCAAAAACAAAGGAGCCATAACTTCACATGACAAACGGGCGAACAGACGTAACAAAACAAATCCCCGGTGCCTAATCGCCGTGACTCAGCATGACGTGAGAGCATGTGGTATGCAAAGTCAGTGGAGGATGAAGCTGTAAAGATGTCACTGGCGGCCGTCATCGCGCCAGCCTCGGTTTGGCAAGGGCGCCTCCTCCCTTCAACTGAAGAGAGCGACTACTCAATAAAGCTGGATGGCAATCTGGGGCAGAATTGAGCCACGTCCCAGCCTCTGACAAGATGAATTCACTTAATAATGAGAGCATTCGGGATTTATGGGTAATGGCGAGGTGAGCCCCATCTCTCATCGGGCACGGGCTCTCAATTCCAGCTAAAGCCACTGACTCACGCCCTCTCTGTGGATGTTCATACATACAGCCACTTTTCTTTCCACTCTGTCTGCAGCGCTCAGCAGCAGTAATGCTTGACCTGCTCTGTATTTGCAGATCACAGAGAGAGGGCCCTGTTGCCAACAAGACAAGATGACCGTGGAGGAAATATCTGGTTGGCATCGGCAGAGAAATGACTTGCTTCTGTTTTCCCTTGCTAACTTTTAAACACTTCTCAGGTATCAGAAAAGTGGGATAGCTAGCATATACATTTGCTAAATATATTCAATCATAGATTTTGATGCTTTCAACCTGGATAATGCTGCGTTCATGCCTCAAAAATAAACCGTTTTGCCTCCCAAGGGATTGGTTTCTCATCATGGCAGAACAGTTTAGGAGCAGACACCTGACACATTTATGGCGTAAAGCAGTGTTTCCAAGCCAGGTGGTCGGGACCCCCAAGGAATCACAGGATAAAACTGAGACTGATGATTAATTGGATAGGAAAGCAGAAAAATGTTTTTGCTTGTTTTCTTGTCTAGCACTGGATAACTACCCTTTCAAGACTCAAGACGAAATAACAGAAAAGGAAAATCTCTTTGGTTGATCTGCTTATAACAGTGCGACGCTGGGTCACCAGTAGACACTGCTTTCTAGAGTTTCTAGAGTTTCTAGAGTTTCTCGTTAAGAGGCTACAGCCGTAGCTGATGTGCACCTCCTCAAAATGTTATTGTGTCTGGGCTATGGCACCTTCATAAATACCATGTGGAGACCACAAGAGCTGTGATTGGCTGTTTTTCTTACGCCGTATTCACACCAGAACAGTGCTGAAGTGCGGCTTACGGTCAGCTGCCATGCAATGTCTTTGAAAATCTGTATCGGCCGAGTCTGAGCTCAGCCAGATGCAGATGTTTGATTTTGCAGCGAAGTGCAGCCAGAGAGTACCCACAGCCAATCAGAAAGCAGATATGCTGATTGATTGGTGCCTTCAAAAGCGTTCATGTTTACAAGATTGGAAGTTGTGTTTATGATTTGCGTGCCGTTCTAGTGGTTAAGTCAATGGCGTTCATTTGGACCCCAGTCCTAAACATGATAAACACGACCCCATTTGAAGGCACCATGATTTACAAAGAATTTCTTCCTGCCTAAAACACACCATGAAAACACCGGCCAGCCACAGAAAAATGTAATTACTGCAGTGATTCTAACTTCGCCACTGCCTGGTGTGAGTAGCCCAGAACGGACAAACCAAACACTGGTACTAGAGAGAGACTTTCACATTTTTACGTTACCTGACGGCCACCGTAATTCTCCGTCATGCTTGTGAACCTGCGGTGAGCCACAGAGCGTAAAACCATGGTGATGCCAGCTGCCGCCTGACTGGAGGGGCACTCGGTTGCAATCTGCAACCACGCCACTGGATGCCGCCAAATCCTTCATACTGTACCTTTAAGGAAGGTGAACTAAGGCTAAGAAGTCTTTTCCTTTTCAGTAACATTTCTGGCAATGCAATTTCCACTGCAAACCTTCTGCTCACATCAGTCACAGTGAATGAAAGAACGTCTGCTTGATTGAGCATTAGTCTCTTCAGCTCAGTACTGAGACAAAGTTCCTCAACATTTATCTGAATTTAACTCCAGTTCTACATGTTGCAGTATCACCATCATTCTGTATTACACAGTAAATGAAAGAAGTAGACACGTTTACTGTGGGGAATGTAATCAAAGCTTGATGATACTGCCTGATTACGTATGATCCATCTGTCTCGCGCTGCGGTGGCGAAATCCGACATTGAAGTATAAATCACAACTTTTGTTGTGGGTACTTTTCCATTCACCATAAATCCTACTTTAAACGTCAGCTACTTCTTGACTAACAACGGTTTATTGATCTGCCCGGTATTCCTGTGCAGCATCTCAGGCTATGTTGTGAGTTGCCAGATGTGATTTGATTTTGGTCTCTGCACAGGCACAGTGGTACCAAACCTGGCAATGTCTCTGTGATGACAAGACTCTGGGATGCTGTGCACAGTCCTTGTACCTTGATGCTATTTGACAAAAAGTATTTCCAGCATGCAACTTTCCTGAAACACTTCTGCTCGTGTACAGGTTACCCAAACAGCATACAACATAATTAGAAAGCTTTAGAGGTGTTGGTCAGACAGACCCAAGCTGGCAGTTTCATTGACGTTCTGCTATGTCAACTGAGTCACATAATGTTGCGCCTGCAGCTTATGTTACATGCATACAGATTTTAAGCCAAACATGATAATTTTTTGTAAATCTAAGAGGTTTTGTTGTCTAAACTTAACCACAATCATTTCACAAAATTAACCATGTTACAATTTTAATGCGACCGTTTCACAACATTAACCATGAGCGAACCTTCAGCGTCTAGATACCACGCAAGTTGGGATGAGATCATGTTGCTTTATGTGAACATTATGCTAAATTCACTGTCAGAAAAGAGGCCAATAAGCGTATATCCCAAAAAATGTTTCATTAAAGGGTTGCATGCCAAAAAGAAATGTTAGCCTTGTATGTTTCTGCAAAACATAGACACGTTGAATCTGGATATTTTTGCATTCAGTCAGAGCAAATAACTTATCAAGCGACTGTTATTGAAAGTTATAATAACAAGTATATGAAGTGAGAAAGTCCACTAAAAGTGGCTGGAAGGGGTGATGGATGGGACGACCAGGAGACCGCTGATCATGTCCCATTGGAAACCAGCAGTAAACACTGACTTTACAGGCGGTTGTGATTCATTTACACTAATTACAACTGTCTATTACGTTTCGTTGTGTTGTTTGGTTATGTTGTTAATGAATCTAACACAAACCATGATCTTTTTTCTAACCTTAACCAAGTAATTTTGTTTCCTAAACCTAACCAAACATTCCACCACATTAACAATGTGGCATTGTGCATTTCTGCAAGCGTGTAACAACGCTGATATGAAACATATTTATGAAAGGTATTTTTCATCCAGAAAAGTTGTAAGTTGCCAACATTTTTCCTGATGACTGGGTTGTGCTTAGGAGGAATGCCACAGTAGTCGGTGTTACACGGTGTTCGGGTGTACACCGATTACATTACTTGCCCACCACTCTCACTGTCTTTTTTTATAGAAATAAAGCACATTTAGCCGTATTAGTGGCATGTTATCAATACATAGACGGATGAAGGACGCTACAATCTGAAAGTGAAAGTGTCCGGCAGCAGGAGTCAGATTTCACACACAGAACAAGAGGGTTGACAGATAAGATGATGGCGGAGGACTTGGTGTCGAAACGAACAGTAAAAGCACCTATCTGGCAATACTTTGGATTTAAACCCAATGCTATAAGGGAACCATAATGTTAATGAGGCAATCGGCATGAGGAGGACGGCGCGGTGACAGTCAGCGGGTACAGCCAGTGTGTGTGGTGCAGCACACTGGCTGTGGAAATGGCATTGCTAGGTATGTTACTGAAAAGGTTCAGACTTCTTAGCTCACCTTCCTTAGGTACAGTTGTAGGATTTGGTGGCGTCTAGCGGTGCGGTTGCAGCAGAAACCTGCTGCACCGCTGTGAAAGCTACCGGAGATGCCAGACACATAGACACCAACATTAAAGAGCAAAAGAAGCTTGCTACATATATTGACCATCATCTTTTGTTGTAAAATATCCTTTGTAATCGGTAACACCGGTGTATTCCTCACAATCACATCCCTGGTGCTTAGAGGCTTCATCTTTGAGGCTGAACAACAAAAACTCACCACCAGATGCATTCCCTCCCTCTGCCTGACTTTGAGAAAAGATGTTAATATTGAAGGTGTGGGGGAGCAGGCAGGGAGACCACAGCAGGATTCTTCAGTCATTATTGCACATAGGATTGGTGTTTACCATGAGCGGAGCATCTTCTTACTCATATCATTGCCCAGCAGGCTCATTTCCTTTACAACACTCTCCACCCCATGCTGCTTTAAGGCAAGTCTTTGTGCTGTATATAAGCCATGCACTGAGCCGGTGAAAAGGAGAGGCACACCAGAGAGTGTGCTTATATTCATATTGTAGCAATATGATGAATAATTGCGTATTGTGAATACCCAGCGTTTCATTACAAGCGCATGATGGATCGGAGTCCCGTTGAAGACTGCAGATGAAAGCTGCATTTCTGTTTTGGCCGGGCTAAGTGCAGCTCACCCTGCCTTAACCATTGTAAATGAGTTCTCGCTCACAAAGGAAGGCTGCCCTGCTGCTCGGCCTCGCCGGGCCCCGCCTCGCTCCACTGGCCCCTGGACTCGCCACTCAAAGCCTCCTTTTTCCATTTTCCAGTGCGGCCGGGAGCCAGCTGGCTTTATTGGAGTTTTTAAAAGCTATAGCCTCAAACATTCATCCACTGTCTCAACACGTGCTAGACAGTTTCCCTTTTTCTCTCTGCCTCGCTTCATCTTCATTTCTCGCTCACCTCTCTCTCTGTGTGGTGTGGACTTTTGCTTTCAAAACTTTTTTCCCATCCCCCACCCTTCTCCCCATTTCCCTTAATCCTTCATCTTATCCCCAGAGCTCACTCCAGTGGTTCGGTTTGGCCTAGGTTCTTCTAAGCCCTGCTCGTACAGACAATCAAGACAGCCAACACAAACGCAGCCATATTAAATTCTCCTTCCTTCCTTCCTTCCTTCCTTCGATCGCACTGAAACAAAGTCCTCCGAGTCCTGTGGGCTCATCTACTCACATTTAATTTAGGTTTCCCAAAATGATACACATTCTGCCGTCTGACTCATATCGAATGAAAGACCCGAGACTGGAGAGGCTGGCCTCAATTTTCTTCCTGTGCTTTATTATTATTCTGCTGGCAGCGTGTCCCAGAGCAAGGTTGTGGTCACCGGCTCTCTGCGGCACTCCAACAAAATAATTACAACGGACAAACGGAGGGACTACAATCAAAGGCAGATGAGGTGCATTAGACATGGTTATTCTTTCAATTTAGCTCACTTCAGTGCCTTTACGAGCATGTGTGCTCACATTTGGCCCATTCATTAACGCCATTGAGACTTTGATTCTATGGATCACACAACAGTGGCGTGTGATTCCAGCCTAATCACCGCTTTCAACTTGAAAGTGACATACGGACACAGTTTGAGTCAAAGAGCTTAATTTATATATATATATATATATATATATATATATATATATATATATATATATATATATATATATATATATATATATATATATATATATATATACACACACACACACAAAATTCTTGCCAAATGAGACCAGATCTGTCCCCAGCAGAATTGCTTAGTGCTGTATTTCTATATCATTAGTGGGGAATATGTCCAAGTTCTGCACAGAGGCATGCCACTTCCCCGTGCTGAGGGAAGTGAGCACATCTGTGGGGGGTTGGAGGCTCTCGGCGAGGCAAACAACGCAGCATCTGTGTTCTTGGAGATGCATATCCGCAACGAATAGGGCCCGCTTCAAAACCCCAAATGAATCCCCTAAAAAGGGAGACAAATTGGAACGCCGTTTGTAGAATAAATTGGGATCATAATTCAGTGGGAAATTAGCTAAATGCAAGCATGAATTGAAGCTTTGTAACTAATTTGGACCCTTATGCCATCAGTAATATTATACTGAGATAAATGGTTGCTATGGTTGCTTTTCAGCTTTCCATATTGTTTGTTTCTTGGTGAGGGAGCAATCTTTTAGTGCTGTTGCTCTGACATGGAAATGAGCTACTGCTCTCTCGCAAGGGTTATTTAAGACACAAGACAGCTTCCATTAGTTTTAGCCTGCCACTAGTTTTCCTGTTCCCTCTGATTTAGACATTAGTGTTGGTATTTTCATCATATTCTCCATTACATCATCCACTCACAAACATCCCCCCGTTCATCAGCAACAACCAATTTGTAATCGTTATCACAGAGGAAACGTGTGGGTGGGTAATGATGACATAATCAAGTATTGCAATATTTTGGGCCAAATGTCCCTATTAATTATGCAATGTTGCTTTGGGGGAGATAATTATTCAACAAATGTTGAGAGGCAATCCCAAGTAATGTGGTTTTATGGACTAATCCTGGTTACAGGCCCAGAAAAACAAGCCACCATTACTGCTGTGGCATGCCACCTATAAACCTCCACAGTAACTCTACTGAATTTAATTGATGAGGTGCTTCAACAAGAGATCCTGTATAAGCCAGTGTGTGTTAAAATGTAGAAATGAAATGCTGTTGAAACAAAGGGTTTATGTAATCTAGATTTCGAACAACCAGTTTAAATACACACCAAATTATCACCGTAACCAGCTCGCTGTTGCTCCACAATAAACCAGCTTTGGAAATAAATGGAAAGCAAAATTTATAAACTAAAAAAATAAGACAATATTTTTCAAATCGAATATCGCAAAATTATGTTTGTGATACTGTACTGAGTCTCAAAAACACTGTATTATAAATTAATAGATAACAAGCAAAGATTACCTCAGTCAATATTTTATTTCATTTGCAAAGAGATGCGCCCTCGGATGAGGATCAGCACCTCTAAATCTGAGGCCATGGTTCTCAGCAGGATGGATTGCCGACTCCGGGTAGGGAATGAGTCTGTACCCCAAGTGAAGGAGTTCAAGTTCAAGTAGGCTTGATCGAGATTGAGGGGAATTGGAGCAGTGGGGTCGGTATTGCATTGCTTTACCGCACTGTTGTGATGAAAAAGGAGGCTAAGCCAGAAGGCAAAGCTCCGGATCTACCGGTCAATCTTCGTTCCTACTCTCAGCTATGGTCACCAGGGCTGGGTCGAGGGTACAAGCGGCCAGAATACGTTTTCTCAGGAGGGTGGCTGGCATCTCCCTTAGAGATGAGAAGCTCGGCCATCCGTGAGGGAGGGGGAGAGAGAGAGAGAGAGAGAGAGAGAGATGTGCCCTCTCAGAGTAGTGCTATGATGTTGGATGGACAGTGATACATGAAAAAGCATTATGATTGCATAAAAAAGTCAACATTTTTTTTTACGGAGAGTTTATGCATATGCCAGTGTGTTCTTTATACTCTGACAGTTTCCCTAAAATTAATTTAATCAAATCACAATATATCACCTTGCTTAGAGTATACTGCAATACATGAATAGTGAACCTGTATCATGATATGTATCATATCCCACTTCTGACACAAACCTCCCGAATTTCCCTCCGGAGATTAATAAAGGTTCATCTTATCTTATCTTATCTTATCTTATCTTATATCGCCAGATTCTTGCCAATACACAGCCCTAGCAAGCAGTGATGCAGTGAATTATGTCTAGGGCTTTTATTGTGAAAGGTAAGAATGGAAGAGTGCAGCTGTATTGTGCTGACATAAATCCAGCCTTCATTTCTGTGGGAGATCGCAACCCGGTTAGACTGAATTGCACTGTGAAAGTGAGGCTTATAGGGAACCAATCTAAATGCAGATGGTGCCATTATTCTGTAATGATTACACTCTACAATCAACATTTACATCATAATGATACATTAGAGCAAAAACTTGTCTATCGCTACTTTAATGTGTTTAATGTGATTACACTGTGAGACGTCATTGATTGCAAGTCTGATTTATAACCATAAGTTAGCAAGTTCTATGTCACGCTGGCTAGCTCTTAATTACTGCACAGCAATTTAACAGCCCTCCTGTAGAAGTTAGATAAAAGTGGTACGCTGATCATTCTTTCTCAAACAGCAAAAGCAACCTCAGACTTTTCCTTTTCATGACTGAACAATATTCACATGGATCTGACTGAGGGGGGCGATCGCCTAATAGTGATCAATCCAAGCATCGGAGCATTCACAAATAATGTTCAGTTTGCAGTAATGTTGGTTAATGTTGAGTCTGATTGGGTTAAAGAACTGTGTCGTCTTGAGTCTTGAGTCATGCAGCTGGAACAAGTCTAACATTTGAGCTGTGTCAGGATATTGAAATAGTCCCAGGCATTTCTTGTCTCGTACAGCAATCTGAGCTCCGACTAAAAACATTAGAAATAGAGGAGAAAACACACCGCCCGCCTCCTCTCACTTTGCTGCAGTCCTCGAAATACAGAAGACAGTCTCCTCAAAATAACTCTTAACAGGGCCTGTTATTATTAAAAACCCTATTACCTTCTTCATCTGCCTCCTTCGACTCGTCATCATTAACACAGACAGCGCACCATCATCTTCATCGATCTCATAATGATCACCGCCATTATCATCATCACCATCATCATGAATATGATCATGTCTGCAGTAATAGTCAGACGTGTCAGGTTAAAACGGCTGCGCTGTTACACCTGCTGGAATATGATTGGACGAGACTGGTCAGCTGGTAGCCGACCAGCTGATGAATGAGGGAGTGATTGTAAAGCATGAATGAAACAATCAGCTAAATGCAACCAGCCGGTTATCGATCTGAGAACAGATAACCCTCTGGGGGGCGAGGGTCTATATTTCTGAGGCTCCAGTGTAGTCAGCCGGGCCAAGACTTCCTCTTGTTCACAGTCTGAGCGAGACTGGAGTTGGGAGTTGAGAGACGTTGTGTATGACTGGATTGTTTTACAAGTCTACAACCTAATTTTAAGATAATAAAAAGCAAAATCATCGCCAGGCGATAGCCGGTGGACTCTGAGCCTCATTTCTTTTACTGAGATTGCACTGCATTCAACTAAAGCCTCCTCCAACATGATTGGTCTACACTAGAGGTAAGATCTTTAGCCCGAGCCCGAGCCCGAGCCCGTCGGGCCGGGCCAGGCCGGGCCGGGCTTCTCTCTCACTAACTTTTTTTAATAAATATATATTTATATATTATGTATACTAAAACGATCCTGGGCGCCTCCCTAGGGAGGTGTTCCAGGTACGACCAGCTGGGAGGAGACCCCGGGAAAGACCCAGGACTAGATGGAGAGATTAAATAAGATTAAATAATTTGGATAAAACAGAGAAGGCGCTGTATGGTAAGATATAAATGTTTAGCATCTTAGAGTCTTGTTTAACTGGGAGAATTCGTTACAAAGACAGGCTTTAATTTGTTATCATTATGCAAAGGCATCGTCACAAATGTGATCACACAAATCGCAACCAGTCCCTTTTCCCGGAGCAGAGCTCTGTCCGGGTCTGACTGACGCATCCCCTCCCTTTCCTCCTCCTCCTGAGTCCTCACTAATAAAATATAAAATTTAGGGTTTGTTTCGGGCTCGGGCATGCAAATCAAGTTAATTGATCGGGCTCGGGCCAGGTCGGGCTTTAATACCCGCGGGCCTGGGTCGGGTCGGGCTGGATTTTTTAGGCCCAATCTTAAGATAAGATAAGATAAGATAAGATGAACCTTTATTAATCCCCGGAGGGAAATTCAGGTGTCTTAGCAGTATCAACAACAGTACAGATAAATACAGTACAGTAAAAAGTAAAAAGAGAAGGTGCAGTGAATGAAATAAGGTGCAATGAAGAAAACTGACAATAAAATAAATAGTGAGTGGTGAGTGGTGGGTATTGTATATGCACAGCATATGTATATGTAATGATATAATTATATGTAATTATATACATTTGGAATAAATACGGAGCAGATGATCAGAGTCACATGGGGGTCAGGCCTTGGTTATGGAGCCTGATGGCCACCAGAAGGAAGGACTGACCCAGACGGTTTGTAGTGTGCCGAGGGGGGATTACCTCTAGTCTACACTACTCGGACTACAAATGGCAACCAGAACCAGATACTAAAATCTTGTCCCGTTGCCTATGTACAAATGCAGAATCTGAGTTTATACTTGAACTAGCAACTTGCTGCTAAGTTGCTCATCATCGGGGTAACCTTTGAAATAAACCTGTTAAAGGGTTAGTTCACCCATCCATCCATCTGGGTCACATTACCGCAGTTTAACAAGCGTGTTGGAGATCCCTCTAGAGCCAGAGTTTGGTTTTTCCATTCTGGGCTACTGTAGAAGCATGAAGGAGCAACATGGTGGACTCCGGGAAGAGGACCCGTTCCCTAAGTAGATGTGAAGTACTCACAATGATTCTTAGTTTGAGGCGATTAGACACTAATGAAAACACAGTTGATGCTAATAGATCCGCCAAATCAAATCAAATGAGTATTATCTTCCATTTCTGTCAATAGATCCCCTGAATGTCACACACTGTTCCTTTAACTGTCTGTCTGTCACATTTTAAGGTGTCTGCCTCCGAGCTTTCTGCTGAATGACACAATGACACCGTTTCTTGAACACGACTCATGACTGTCAAATTTTTTAGAGACTCAGAAATCTCAGGCACAGATATGTCAAAATCGGGGCAAATAACACCAAAAGCTATCTGCACAGCCAGATACCACAAGAGGTTTGTTTCACTTCTTAGTTGGGTGAACTGACCCTTTAACGAGTAAAAGAACAAGGTATTAAATCCCCCTCCATTAACACTGTCAGCACCATTGATCCTATTTCTATTAGCTTCATTATGATTATCACCGTGCGCTGTGTTTCATCCTCATCCTGTTTCATTGTGTCCTCGGGCCCCCCATCATCATCACCGCCATCATCCGTATTGCCTCTTATACTCTGCAGAGGTGCAGAAAAAGGAAATGATTTCTTGCACCATGTAACAAGGATAGCTGTGGAAATGTCAGAGTAAATAGCCCGCAGGAGAAAGAGAACAAAACAAACAGGGGCGATAGCGAGTTTGATCTGCTATTTATGAGAAAGCAGAAAAAACAAAGCAGGACTATGAAATCGATAACTTCCTAAATCACCTAAGAGAGGGTTAGCAGAGGCTCCTGGGCAGCCCTCCAGCTCAGGGCCTGGCACTTTATGGATCCGCCATCACACACGCGCACCAGCATGCACGCACACATACCTGAAAACACACATATTTTCCCGTGCCTCTCAAGCAAACACACACCCACAAAAACTAGAATGCATATCTTTCTTTGCTCTTTCTAACAATCACACACACACACACACAATAATCCCCTCGCATGCACACCACAGTGACAATCCCTAAACAAAATACTGAAAGCATGCACACACACTTCGACACACACACACACTCTACCCCACTTTCACACAGAAAATCATAAATAAACAAGCTCTCTCTATCTTCCCCTCTGCCGACTTTCACGCACACACACGCTCGCCCACACACAAAATCATGAATGCACAACTTTCCTCCGCTCACATACACACAATCATAAACACCTCACCCTCCAACTCGCACACAGACACAAAACCCTGCTGAGATTGAGTCAATGCAGCAAAAACAGAAGATCTAGTTTCACTAGGAAACTATATTACGCTCGTATTTTTAGGCAAAAGCTGTGTGTTGAAATAAGACAAGGGAGTATGCACGGTAAACTGCAGCATGGAGATATAGTGAGCACATAAAAATAATGTATTCAAGATTTGATTGTGACTTACAATCGTGTACTGTTTACTCACAGCCCAGCTATAAATAGCTAAGCAGCAACCCCCCCCCCCCAAATTACCTTTACTGCCACGCTGTGACGCTGCTTTGAGGAAGTGAGTTTCTAGGCAGGCGGTGTGTTTGTGTGTTACACCTGAGGCCTGAACTATGAAGTGAGGTCAACATACCCGGGGTTTCGTCTCCTTATCTGGCTTCACTAACCGTAACAACCGAGATCCCCCTTAACGGTCTCACGACGGTGGTTATCAGCGTTACACAAACATGTTTGCTGTCAGCAGGGTGGCACATTATACAAACCAAGAGCAAACTATAATATTAGACAAATATGAAGAAGTTAAACATGTACGACAAAGTATTAGAGTCAGAGATTTCAAGAATAAAGTCAATATTATGGGAAAAAAGCTGTAATTTGATGAGAATTAAGTCAAACTATTTCAAGACAAAAAGTCATAATATTACAGGAATAAAGTCAATATGATCAGCATAAAGTCATAACTTTACAAGACTACTGTTACTGTTATATTATGGGAAAGTCATTCCCTTCTCCACAAAAGAGGCAGTTTCCTCCCGGTCTGTGTGCTTCTTTTTCAAAATAAAAGCAGCTTCTGGCACAGTCTTTTCAGCGTCCTCATACTGATGATAATGTGCTGCTCATTTGCTCATTTTCATTTTATTTGTGAAACCTAAACTAAAGTATAACTTCACAAAATGCTCCACGTTCCTCATTTTCACAAAAAAATAATACATAAAATTACTACTTTATAATATTACGACTTTATCCTCATAATATTACGACTTTTTTCTCGTAAACTTATGAGTTTATTGTCATAATATTACAACTTATTTTCCTCATAAACTTCTGATTAATTCTCATAATATTATGATTTTTTTTCTTAAACTTAAGACTTTTATCTCATAATATTACAACTTTATTCTCTAAATCTCAGATTTATTTTTCCCTCAATGTGGCCCTAACACTCGATTATAAACATATAGCCCAGATAAAATAAACAAAACTGAAGCCGTCAAATGCAGGAAAGACAGCTGGCAAAAGAAGAAAATGCATGTGACTGCTTAAATGAACAGACTTATTAATTTAACAGCCTGAAAAGTCAGATATAATCATCTAGTGATCTCTCAGTATAAAGGATGAATAGACACTTCATTATGGCTTTTGACAACAATGTGGTGTGTTTGACTATTTCAGCCTTCTTTCAGCTGCGTTCCTGACTACGGCGCTGTGAAACTGATTTGAGAGCAAGTAAAAAAAAAAAATGAATATAAAAACATAATTCAAAGTGTTGAGCACCCACAGCATAAAGTCAGCTGTTAATCCTGGATTTGTCAGTTTAAACTGTGCATATTTCAGCCTGGATTATGACTTCTTTGTATTTGTGTAATATTATCATACGATCTGTGATTGATCCGGAGGCGGTGCTTTTATACGAGTTGATCTCTTATCTGGAACAGTATAAGCTGTTCAGTATATCATGGCGATCTATCCCTGTAAGAAGAGAACCACCATCGTAGGACTGAAAACCAAGTGTTAAACCATAGATGTATAAAGAGAACTGGATACAGCGTTGGAGACGGGCCCCGTTCGTTCCTATGAGAGTTGCTCAGTGGTGCATGAGGCCAAAATGGCTCGACTTCTAACTAGAAAAGTACCCTATTCATCTATTAGTACATCTATTGGGCCCATGGAGGAGGCCCAGTAGCATCCGCTCTGTCACATGGCTCGGTCACAGGGTCACAACCGTTAACTCGGCCTCCTCGCCCTCGGTCCAGCCTTGGTCTAGGTCTTATTCACATGAATGAAGGAAGGGAAATAACTCTGGACTTGGCTATTAGTGCATTTTACAACTTGTCGGACCTTATGATTTAAATAAGGGCTAATCACGTGTTACAGACGTCTCTTTCTCAGTGTAAGTCTACGGGAAAAATAGTCTTGCTGGGCAAAGTGGCATCACATGACGGTAGTACCGCCGTTTGGCCACTATGAAAATTGGGATCAACGACCGGCGCTCGTCCTGGGGGCTTGGGTTAAACCTGAAGTTACCTCGCTAACCATAAATCCTGCTTCGCAGTACAGCCCTCTGCTCTCTGGCTCCACTGAGGGTTGTCTGCTTTTTTAGACTGCTCACTCAGCACTCTGCAAGCTGTATCACAAAACAGTCGAGGTGAATGCCTGGTCATCTAAGTTTAGTTCCACTAAGGGGAAACACTGGATTTGTATTTCTTCTGCATATATTATCATGATCAGGGATGACACGCGACCAGAGCATGCCTCCACACTCCCTCAGTGGGTGGTAATTACAGCCGCAGCGCATGTTACGTCCCAGAGAGACCGGGAGAGAGTGACGGGTTAGAGAAGGAAGGATGAAATGAGGCAGAGCGGCAAGGAGAGAATGACAGGAAGTGAAAGAGACGCGCCGTCAGAGAGAGAGAGAAGGGAGGAGAGTGCCATATAAACAAAGGCGAAGGCGAGATATTTGTTGAGCTTAAGGGGATGCTGAGAAAAAAGTGAGAAGCTGCATTATATACTGTATGCTGTCATATCTGTGTGGGGGCCTGCAGGTAGAAGTACAGCTGAGAATAAGGAGAGCAGATGATGAGAGAGAGAGAGAGAGAGAGAGAGAGAGAGAGAGAGAGAGAGAGAGAGAGAGAGAGAGAGAAGGCCAGAGCTGTTTTCTCCTGTGCAGGAGGCAGGATGTGAATACCTAATCAATACCTATCAGGGCACGGGAGGATTTACCGCCTCGTGCTGCAGGAACCAGACACCCCAAGGCAAGCCGAGCACTCAGACCAGAGCAATGGAGCATGAACACTCCGGCACACAGAGGCCGCTGTGATACAAACAGGGAGGAGGGTCAACAGGGGACGGAGAGGACAACCAACCTTGTTTTTTTCTGCCCCCAGATGGCAGAAGTTGTGACATGCTGCATATAGCTGCAAGTTTTTAGACAGCAATCACTGTCGTTCAGGTTTTATGAACCCTTCTGAATACAAACCAGCTTGTCAACCAGCCAAACTACCTCACCACGCAGGCTCTCATACACCATTCGTAGCTATACCCACAAAAAGTAAAGCTGTGTAATTTGTATATAGCCCACAAAATCAATTCATATGTAATCCACGTAATCATGAATCCGGAAGTATTAAGAGCTACAAATGGGAGGAGGTTCAGGGTGGATGGATGGATCAAAAAACAACTGTTTGCACCCTGTCTGAAGCCTGGACTGTGGGAGGAAGCTGGAGAACCCGGAGAAAACCCACACTAACACGGAGAACATGCAAACTCCACACAGACGTTCAGTCTTGAACGCCAGTCTGCTGGTTGAAAGTCCTGTTTGCTGCGGCCGTTCTCACTTTTTATTCTACGTCTATGTGAATGTGTCTTATTTCCGCAGATGCATTTACATTGCAGTCAAAACAGACTAAATGGCGTACAAATGACACGCTAAAAGCAAGAACGGAGTTCTTAGTGCACGTTTGCCTGCCTGTGCATTATTGTGTCAGTCATACATCTCTGTCAAATATTAATATCTGTATCAACAAAAACTTTTCTTGCCGTCACTTTGTATTAAATGACACAAACATGTGTTTGTAGGATGTAGCTGGAGGCGTACAAGCCTGAGTTAATAGCAGCTGAATATATAAGACTGTAACGGGTGGGGTGCTGCACATTATGATATCAGATCTGTGATCTGACTGCCAAACACTGGTAGCATTAATCTGTGCCTGTCAGACGGTGTGGTACCTCTTTCCTGAAAGTGACGACTCAGCAAAAGGACTCCACAGCACACTGTAAAAAAAAAAAAAAAAAAAAAAACGATCAGGGCTTAAATTCTTTGCAAAAACATCTAATTGAAAAGTGCTGATATATCTGACATTTCTTTTTTTAACCCAAACTTAATGGATATGGAGCTTCATTTTGATTGCAGTATTTTTAACCCTCCAACAACCAAATGTGCAATGATATGACCATGGTGAGTTGTCAGATGTGAAGAATCGTCTGTCTGGGAATTTAATTTTAAATAAAAATCCATCTTTGTGAAGAAATGTGCTCTCCAATATCCTGCGCAGGAGAGAGTGATTTACATTTACATTAACATTTTAGGACACTGAGTTTTCCAATGTGACTTTCATCATCAAGCCTTTTTCAGGCTGCATGTCAGTGTTTAGAAGAAGAAGAAGAAGAAGAAGAAGATATTCCTTTATTAGTCCCACTAGGGGAAATTCAATTTTTTCACTCTGTTGTTAACTTATACACGGTACATGCAGACCTGAACACACACATGCACAAACATGCAACAATAGAGAGATGTCAGAGTGAGGGGGCTGCTCCTGACAAGCGCCCCGAGCAGTTGGGGGTTTGCTGCCTTGCTCAGGGGCACCTCGGCAGTGCCCAAGAGGTAAACTGGCACCTCTCCAGCTACCAGTTCACACTCAGTTCTTGGTCCATGGCGGGACTTGAACCGGTGACCCTTGTGATGAGGCTCTCTGATGGAGGACAGCAGCAGCACCACCTGAGGAGAGGACGAGTCCAGGTAGTACTCCACCAGAGACGAGAGGACAGAGCCTCCTCTGTCTGTACTCAGCTGCTGATTGACCGCTGCTCTGACTTGCTCCGCCTCCTGTAGCTCTGGACTGTCCAATGAGAGCAAGAGCTCACTAATGCTCACCTGCTGATTGGACATCATGGACACCTGGAGACACAGCACCACCTTCAGACCTGTTGATCCCTGCAGGGCGCAGCCATGTTGAGTAGCACCAAGCCCCGCCCGCTCGGCAGCTGTCAATCATAGGATAGGAGGTGTTCAAGGCTAGTGTTATAAAGCTTCAGTCGCCAGAAATTTTTGGCATCACTGAGCAAAAACTCCACAACAACCTTTCAGCATGTTGTAAGTCAAGTATTGTGAGAAAAAAAAATAGACTTGCCATTAGGAGATGCCATTAGGAAGACTTTATTTAATCATATTTGCTCCATTTCTACCAACTTCAGCTTTAAGATCAGTATAGCAAGGAAATTGGAATCAATAAGATATCGGTTGCAAGTAGATGCTTTTAACCTAAAACAATATGCGATCTGCATAATCATAGACACAAACTGGTACAATCATTTTACAAATCCTGCAGTAGTTATTGATAACGGATGCAGCCGACAGGATACCGGCGCACACACTGACAGCTGTAAAGCCTTTTATTTTGGAAGCAAAGTGAGCAAAAACCAAGAAAAACACCAGGTAACTATTCTGTTTAAATTGAAATCCACTCATCACTGAGCAATGATGACAAGCTGGAGGGATAAATACAGAACTTGAGGAGTGTTTTTGTCTGGCACCAGCAGCTCTTGGATGGATTCCATTGTGAAACTGCAGACAGTTTTTAAAAGGCGCGTTATTGTGGGTGGCACAGCATGGCCACCACATGGGTGATAAGTACGAATAATTACAGACTGTTTGTTTGAGGGTTGTTCTGCATAGTTCTGGAAACAGAAACCGGCTGTTAATTACTTACTTTAGTGTCACTATCTTGAATGTTCTCTGAATTAATCCCAGCTGCTCATGTTACATACACACTGTATATTACATAAAACAAACCAAACCTGAGGTTAATGGATTGAGTTAATTAAGATTTAAAGCTTGATTTGTGTTAACACTTACAACCACACACTGATAAACACTGTGTGTCACACTGTAAATGAGCACACATATTGACAACCAAAGCACACACACATGTACTGGCCCCAGAAGACCTCTCAGGCCACGCCAGAGTGGCCTTGACGTTTATGCTGATCTAGCATGGCAACAGCAGATATTGCTCTGCACTCCCTCTTCATATTGTCTGTGCTCGGCCCGGCACGGTTCACTTACTCACCGCTCCACAGCCTGGCGGCAAATAGACTGTGAACATCCAGACTGTCCATCATGGAGGGGAGTTTGACAGTCCTCTGACAGGCACGCTGAATTGATTCTTCAGACCCGCTGTTTATTTTCGCCTGCCTTGCCAGCCCGATGCTCGGCTGGGTCCGCGGCTCGATTCAAGGTCCAACCGCCCACCCTACCCCCCTTCTCGACGCACCCAACCTATCCTTGTCACAGCACCCAACAACTGACAGTGACAAAATAACAGGGGTGCGTGTTTCCCTCCTCTGTTTTCTCAAGCTATTTTCAAAGGCATGCGACGAGGCAATGAGTTATGGATGGCAGCAGCTGGTAAAAGTGAATGTAGCACAAACTGGGGTCGTTCAAACACACATATTATCCAATTTACACATATCAGCTCAAGACACACATTTACACTAGACTGATGCCCCAGGACAAACAGTCAACCCCTATAGGCACACAGGACTAATGAATGTACACACACAAAGCACAATTACACTAAAATATGCCAAATTTGTGATAGCAAATATGGTTTATAGGATTCACGAGACAGCCTTTACACAGCGGTTTACACTGTGTATGTAATGAGGACATGCTTATAGTATATGCATCTGCAAACCATTTATGCACTCATTTGTTCTGCTAACATTCACACCACTCCTTCATGTTCCTGCAGTACCAAGTCAGCTCCACCAGCGGTAAATGGATTTGCATTTAAAAAGTGCTTTTCTTGTCTCCCAACCACTCAAAGCGCTTTACAGTACACATCCGCATTCACCCATTCACACACATTCACACGCTGTGTTCATCAGGATCTAATCCAAATACTCATTCACACACCTGGCTCAGCCTTCGGGAGCAATTTGGGGTTAAGTGTCTTGCTCAAGGACACGTCGACATGTGACCAGAGCAGCCAGGGATTGAACCACCAACCTTCAGATTGGTGGATGACCTGCTCTACCCTCTGAGGGTAGTGTGGTTTTGTGAAATTAGCATTTATTAGGGCCCGAGCACCAACAATGTCGAGCCGCGAGGGCCCTACTGAAACTGTAGGAATTAGGGCCCGAGCACCAACCGAAGGCCGGTGAGGACCTTATTGTAACGCTTCGTTTTTATTATTATTATTATTATTATTATTATTATTATTATTATGTGGCAAATTGGCTGTTTTGAGGGCCTAAACATGCTCAAAAAGTGATCAAACTTTGAACACTTTAAAGAATTGGCGAAAATATGAAGTTTTAAGGGTCTCGGGCTTGGGCCTTCAAAATTGGCTAACTAGCGCCCCCTACAGAGCTGGAAAGATTGAGCCCCACGCTCACATTTCAGCTAGGTGTATGAAATTTGGCAGGTATATGTATCATGTTGAGATGTACAAAAACGCCTCTTGGAGGTATATCGTAAACACAACAGGAAGTCGGCCATTTTGAGTTGAATGTGTGATTTTAGGGCGTTTTTTGCCATTTCCAGGCACCGAACTTTAACAAACTGCCCCTACAGATTTAACCCGATCGACTTCAAATTTGGTCTGGACAATATTGAGACCTTTGTGATGAAAAGTTGTTCAAATCGTGCCCTTTTATGAAAAGACGTTGACGTGGTGGAGAATTTATGCGATTCGGCATTGAATGACAAACTGCTGTAACTCAACTGTCCTTGGACCAGTCTGCCCCAAACTTGGCCAACATCGTAACAGTCCAGGTCTGAGGACAGCTACATGGCAATATTGATTTGACGTCATAGCGCCACCTCCTGGCAAAAGGAAATCATCATTATGTGACAACAATGATCCAAGTCATGAGATTTACATTGTGTGATCCACACTGGACAATGTGAAACACAACATTTACATTGTGTTCTGTAGCGCCACCTGGTGGACACAGGAAGTGGTGAAGAAAATTGCAATGCGTTGTTTCCTGTGCTGCTCAGTCCACACATAAAATGACATGTAACTTGTATGTGCAGCATGTGATGGACATTCATCGGCGTGCGAGGGCCCGTTCGTCGCTGCTTGCAGCTTTAATTCATCATAGTATTTACTAAATAGTTGGCTGGTCTGGGATTTCCTCAACTGAGCAGTTACTCAGATTACAACAATAAAAGTGATAACCTCCAGACAGACTCAGTTAAAGCAAATTTAGCGATTTTGGCATTAAAAAAATTGCCATTCATATAAAGTTAGTCAGGTATTATTTTAAATGTCCAGCATGTGTGTAAAGCTATAACAAATGAACCGTTGTATTGGCGTGTTTGGTCACTCCTTGACTTCTGGCCTGTAGGACCTGAACAACATGGAGCGAGTGTTCTGGCTGCTGATGGGCAAAGATGGCGCTTCGGTGAAGAACCTGATGGAGGTGTTTGGAGAATCTCACAGACACTCTCTGCTGGAAAAGAACCGCAAACTAGTACCAATCATTTACTACATCTACAGAGTACTTTCAGGCATGCTATCTCCTATGTGTCTGGTGAGACTGACCCCCCCACCCTGGTACCTTTATGATTATTCCCTCTGTTTTACTTCTAGCTATCACAAGTTTTATCAACTGGAGCAGTGAGCGATGAAGGGATCCTGGACGTCATGAGGAGATGCTGGCAGGAAAACCATCATGTCCTGTGGCATCATTACCACTGTCCTCACAGTCCCAGGCTGAACAGGTGAAGCATACTGTATTCACCTGTGTAACCACGTACATACCAGACATTTCTGACTTCAATGCAAGACATGAACCAGCAGGGTGTCTGAGGTCGTACAGCCTCAAGGGACGTTTAACTGAAAGAATGATCTAAACGTGCAAAGCAGACCAGAAGAAGAAACAAGCCTTTTAGAAAAGCTCAAAAACAAAACTAACTCTTAAATATTTTACACCAATCACACAACAGGGGTTGCTGTTCAAACAGCAGCCATGCCAGCAGCTTTGTGAGGCTTATTTACCATAGACATATAAACATAGACGTCGCATCGATCGCTTCAGCCCATCGCAGCGATACGTCAGCGTGGCCGCCACACTGGACCTGTCCAGACTTACCTGGAACCCTGTACTTTTCTGGATAAAAAGCACTATAACGTCTACATTTCCCAACTGATTTCAATGAATCGTTATTATATTAAAGGGTTTATGATCTACGTGGAGTAGAAAAATCAAGTTTAGTCTCCGGTTAGCATCTGGATAGTTAAGCTCTAATCGCTGCTAGATGCTCAGGAGACAAGTGTGTCCTGTAGGCTGACATGAACTGAATCACTTATGTAATAGAAGATAATTATTTTATCATAAGGAACTGTTAAGACTCACGTTTGTCAAGTGTGACTTTGGCTCATTTTCCTTGTTCAAGGTTAATACCTGTAGAGAAATAATAAATAATGATAATAAATAATATAGTATAATCTGAATTTAATGAAGTAATAGTGATAATACAGCAATTATAAAACTGAAATAATCTGATAACACTTGTAAAGCTTGACGTCATCAGTTTTATTGTTTTCAATATTAGACGCATCATTTTTATTATATATCGGACATGTCATGTTTTAAACATGATATGTAAGATATGAATATCAATAAGTTAACATTAACTTGTTGGTTAGCTAACAATACCGAATGTTAGCTCTTACCTGATGTTACAGAAACAAACTTTTTGTAAAGATGTTACAAAAACTTGATGTAACAAAAACAGTTGAGTAGTTGAGAAATGCTTTAAGGAAAATATGATGTGATCTAGTTTTAATAACCTTATGATGATGGAAGCCCACCATACTGACGGGCAGACCTGTGATCCATAAACCGGAAGCAGTGACGTTAATGTATTTAACAGCTTTTCACAATAATAATATCATAGCATTACTCCTCATGATCATAAACTTTTGATGACAAAACGACTCATTGAAATCGGTTGAAAAATGCAATGTTATAGTGCTTTTATCCAGAAAAACAGCAGCTCCCCCGTTCACTTCTACACATAGTAAAAAACAGTGTTAATTCAATTTAACTCTTTCAGATAATATTTGGTCCCACTCAAAATTAGAGTAAAATTGACTCTATTGCCAGTGTTAACTTTTCAGAGTTAATTCTACTCAATTCAGTGTCAAAAACGAAATGTGTAAAAATATTTCACACTGAGGTTTGTTCACACTGTTCAGAGTAATATGATTACACTTTAAAAAGCTAATTTTACTCCAAATTTAGTTGTTAAAATAACTCTCTACAGTGCAATCATTTTAATTTTTATTTCTCTATAGTGTTATTTTTACATCTAGGTGATATGCTATTTTACTATGATGCTATACATATTACTGAATTGAATATGATCTAACCTATCAAATGGAAATAAACACAAACAAACAAGGTTACAGTAACAACTTGCTTTACCTTTAATGCTCACCATATAAACCAATATGGGACAACAAAGACGGTTCTGTCATTCACTTCATGAGACATTTGTAGGTCAAAAGGCCTGGGACAATGCAGACTGTCAACATTAAAGACAACGACGTCTTGCTTTGTCCTGGTCACTTCATATGCATGGAAATGTTCTTGAAACCTACTGTAAACAGAGGCACAGTGAGCAGCAACAATTTCTCATGTCTTATGAGAACAGACTCAATCTGGTAAAAGAGAGGCATTTCATATTCAACTTTGCCACAAATAACCAAGTGTGGGCAGTAAACGAAACCATTGTGCTTAGCCCAATTCACTTTCACAACTGTAACACTGGATGGCGCTTGCATTGCCTTGACAATTTCCGAACCTCCTTTTACCATTTCTAAAGACACCATTTCTCCAGGACCAATGTCTAACCGACTAAAAGTTGCTGAACATCGCCAAATATGTGCCATAAGATGCTGGTGCTTTTTGGCCAGCGTTTTGGTGATATTTTTAAATGACTTGAGCTGTTTCTTGAAAAAGTTTGCTTGCCTTCATAGCGCATGCACCAGCTATGAAGTACAGGCCCTATTTCCTGGATGCAGCGAGGATAACGGATAAGAAAATGGTGCTTTGGTAAAAGTTTTTTTCTGAGGATACAACATCTTGAACAGTTTGTGGCGTTCCACGATCAAATGTTTTAAATATACACACAGACCCTGAGTTAACATGGGAGAAAAGACAATGTCCATTATTTGTAGTAATAACAGAAGTAGGCCCCAGTTTTGGTCAGTAGTGGTTACCAAATGGCCAAAGAGGAGCGGAGCATTCTTCAGTAAGCACCATGACTGAGCTGCATTCAGTCCAGATCATTAGACTCTCCACCCAAATTCACAGCCACTGGCCTATTGTGTCTCTCCATGAATCCATAATCAAACTTTTCCTGACTTCAGCTCCCCCAGTTTAACACGTTGTTCTTTCAAATACAAAAACAATAGCTTCAGCTCATACTGGACCACCCTTCCAAAATGTCATGCATCACATCAACTGAAAAGTTCTCAGTTGTGTGAAAATATGTCAACATGTTCAATAAGCTTGACCTCTTCACACCAAAAGCATATGGAAGAGATGGATTATTAGCCATTTTTTGACAGTGAGCAGTGTGGGTGTCTTTGGTGCACAACACTATTCTGGAAGAATCTTTCTGTTTGGACGTCATCTTTTTCAGATAAACAAAATCTGCAACAGTACCTCGCACTGAAAGACTCCACCAGACCAAACAAGCTATGTGAGCCTAAATTATGGCCAGTAACCTGTACCACACTGCCACGAACACGACCCCCATATAGTGGAATATCAATACCATCATTCTCTAAAGCTTTAATGTCTCGAACAGGAGCAAAAATTTCACTAAAACCATACTGTTTAAGATGTTGTGCATGAAATAAAGCACCCAAGTGTATGTTGCCTCCAACTGTTCAGATGACACGATAACATCAGTGGCATTACACTCAACACTTTGGGGTGAAAAATCACCTTCTTCAACAGAATCAAATGAAGCGCTTACATGGCACTTATTCAGATGCTTCCTGAAGCCAGAAAAGCTACCAAAAGAACGCGAGCATCCCTCTTGGCCACATTTAAGATTAAGTGTACGGCCAACACAAAGACCATGAATTACTTTAAGGTGCTTTATAAGGCTGGTTGGTCTCCCACGGTCACTTCTGCAAAGAAAACACTTCATTCTTTGATCTGGACACTAACGCATCATTCTTGCTCGCAACTCTGCAACTCTGGGAGTTTCCTTCGTTTCCCCAACGTCAATGTTGTTAATGAATGTTTGCAGGAATGTGAAAAAGTTGGCCAGGGAGGAGCTGTACGAAGTACCAAAGACGTAATGTGCCTTAAAGCGTTCATCAAGGGCCCCCACTGAACCTGTTGCCTGACATGGAAGTGCATACTTATCAGTCACAATGAAGAAGGTGTGAATGCTGCTTCTTGCAGGCCCCTGAGCGAGCAGGTAGGGCTGGCTGCTGTGACTGATGTTATCCAGGAGCTGTGGTACACTGGTTCCAGCCTACAACCAAACATTCAACACAAATATTCAGTGACCAACCTCTGACAATAGAACACTGGACATGAAACTGAGGCCATGAAAATTATATTTTAAACGTTCAGCATACTTTTATGAATCTGATGAGGTGTTCCACAGCCTGACATGCTGACATCTTCCCTGGTTTCTTCCTTCCCTGTGCGGATGGTGGTCGGAGATGACGGAGCAGTAAGATGGCAGACATGTCACTGTCCCGGCCTACAGACCAACAAACGTCAAGTTAGCATTAAGATAAGATGAGACAAGACTTATTTGTGACATACACAATTATACATAAACCATTGTGCAGTGCAATGTGTTACTGAGCCTGTTACAAGAAATAATAAAAGGACATGGTGTAAGATATAATAATGTAATATATAAAATGTGAAATATTTATGTCACATGTACATTAAAGTGACACAATTACAAACAACAGAAATTAAAAACACCCCGTCATACCGTTCTCAACCGCAGCAGTTGACTCAGCATTGCTCATTAAATCCAGCAGCTCTGTGGCGGGTACCAGGCCTTGGCTTTCTGTTTGCACTTTCGTCTTGAGATTGGTGGGCCACTTCTCTAACAATTTGTTGGCCGTGGCTTCCCCAAATAGCAGTCGGAAATCTTGCTCTATCTGTAAAGCAAAAATACAGTGCATAGAAAGGAGAGATGAGAGACACTGCATTTGTGATGCCCACTGATGTGTGCCCACACTTGTAAACTTGAATTATTTTGTTTCTGTGTTTTAGCCCTTTGGCACAATATCTGACAGCACAGCTTTACACAGACCCACAAAGGCCGTTGCCACCTTGGTCTCAAAAAAAAAAAAAAAAATTCAAGGAAAACCCTGACTGTATGTAAAATGTGATGGTGGTGATGCGTTGGATACTGTGTAATACAGGCAGAGTTAACATTATGATTTTGGTGGCTCAAATGTCTCTGTGTTATGTTGTCTCGTGGCTTGAATAAAAAAATGTGTGAGAACTCGACTGAAGCAGCCATGTCCTTCAAATGGTGACTTGTATTCTCAGGTCACAGACACAGATACAAACATTAACAGGCATCTGCAGCCGGTAGCCGTATCACATGCTGCATGCGATATTTCAGTGGTCAGCTAATGAAGATGCCTTACCAGTCCTGCTGTGTCTAGAAATCTTGGGAAGACTGAGAACACATCTGCTGTTGTCTTTTCATCGCTGACCATTGAATGATGATAACTGAAGGTAGCTATCATCTTCTCACGGACGGGGTCTTCATCAGCAGAGTGTTTCAAAACAGCAATAGCTGCTTCCACCTCCTCATCAGATAACACTTTGTCAGCATTGAGGGGTCTAGGTTGACCATGGCCTGGCCCACCACCTTAAAACAAAACATTTGTTATTGACTCCTGCCTACACAATCCAGCAATATCATATGTAACTGACAAGTAAACTTACTTTGGGAGATTTGCTGACTGAGGGACCTTTTTCCTCTGCAGCTTTCCTTTGAATTGTCTTCAACCGCCATGCAAGGTATCCTGAACCTGGGTCGTAGTAATGTTCCTATGTAATTAAATAAACACAGACTGAATATGCTATCAACATTTCTAGGGCAATTATGCATTAAACGTTGTGATAACCCTTTTACTTACATATCCATGTTGTGAATACGGGTCTTCCAGATATGGAAACAGAGCAACTATCCCCTGTGCGTACATCACTCTGACACTTTCAGGGGGGGATGTCCTTAGGTATGAATTCAATTACGACAATTACTCAATTGGACACAATTAAAAACAATCCAAGCAGTAACAGTGTTTCTTCATAGCCTAAATGTATGATTCTTACCCATGTGTTTGTGTCATCTCAGCAGCAAGTATGTTTATCATCCGTCTTCTGGTGGCATCTCTCAGAGATTTTCATTATCACGGATTAGAGTAACAGTAAAAAAGTAGAGTAACAGAGTAACTGTTAGTATTATTACTCAACTAACAGTTAGTATTGTTACCCTGTTACCCTGTATGTATGACTGGAAAATGATAGAACCACTCCCTATTCAATGGAACAAAATCCAGATTAGATTTTACAACAATATCCAAAACCCTCAAGGTTTATGTGGCATGGCCTTTTAGGTTCACTTCCTTCAGCAGCGGCTGCTTCAGGAGGGTCACACATCTTGAAGTTCAGAGTGATCGTATCGTCAGATGATGATGGTGATGATGATGATGATGATAGAGAAGCATCTGTGCATTATGGAAAATAAACTAAATAGAAGCATATTACATGTAACTGTTGTTACTCCCGTCCCAGCCTTTAAGTTTCACATGAACACATATGTGAATGGTCAGTGATTACCAAGTTCTTCATTGATCAACATGACTCGCAGGGTTCCAGGAGAGTCTGTCACTAACTCTTCAAAGACCTCTCTGTCAACTTCTGTGTTAGATTCGTCCAGCACCTTCATATCGGGCTGCCTGCCTTCTGGTATGTTCAATTTTAGGCACACTGTAGTAACGAAGGACAAGGAAAAGGGTATTACAGAAATCATAACAAGGCTTGAAAGACCATTTCCTTCTGATGAGAATCAAAATGTCAACTAAGCGGAGTAAGTCTCATGTTTTCACAAAATACTGTGTTGAAAATATAGTCAATAGGTCATTCCCATCTATTTTAAGGCATAGAGGAAACAATTATCAACTCAGATTATTCAGAAGGAATGGTTTTATGATGACTTATGTGTACCAACCAAGTCAAAAGTTGTGATATTGTTTTATCCTCATGTACTCACTAACCTTTTTTAATGAAGGCATTGAACGTTAGGTCAGGCAGCCTAACGTACTTCTGCTCCCCTCAAAACAAAACAGGCAGTAGCATATCCTATTACAGGAAGAAAAAGAGCAAAATAACAACCAAGAAAAACAACTGAACAGAGTAACCGATTGATGTGCTTATATTTTTCCATAACCTGGGCCTACTTACCAACTATTGGTCCACTCTGATTGCAAATTCACTTGATTACTGTGAACAACAAGGCAAAGTTAATACAGTTCAGTTGTGATGAACAAACCCCCCATGCTATCAGTTAACTGTTATGTCCCATAGTCAATGAAGCCACTATGGTGGCATGAGAAGAGACTTACAGCGGCTCATTACTCGCTGTAAACGTGCGTTGTGAATGTCTCCACTGTGGGACTAATAAAGGAATATCTTATCTTATACTGAAGCGCTGCTTGCTGCTTTGTGTTTGAGCGCGTCTCGCTGTGCATAAGCACCACTTTACAACTTTATTTGACTTTATCGGTCAGGGAGAGCAACAGCACGGTGTGCGCGGTGAAACGGCTGTGGCGCTGCGTAAACAAGCACCGTGGTGGTATATGCGTCAAGCTAATTAGCGATTATAGTTAGCATACCGTAACGCTGGGTCGAGGCGTCTGCGGAGGTGGTGTTGTTGTGTTGTTGTGTTCCTCGGTTCTGACTGGAGGGAGGTGGTGTAAATAAGGGCGGGACATGGAGACACGTTCACGGGGTCAAACAGCCAAACTGAGTCACGATGCGTGTACGTTATGCTAATTAAGTCAAGATAGCCTCGGGTTAGCGGCAGCTACCGGTTAGCAGTAGCCGGAGTGGGTTTGTTGTGTTCCGGACGTACCTCCAACTCCGGGTACCTGTGAGCTGCGACAGGGAATAAATCCGGCTCATATGAAGGCAAATGTGAAGACGCCCCCTGTCTGTCTTTCTGCTAGCCGTTAGCTATTTGCCGTTAGCCACACGCCTCGCCTACAGTACTAATAAACAATAATGTATAACTTGTCATAAGGCAGGCGCCGTGTATTTAAATCTCACGGATGAAAAACTACGTACCGTAATCAACATGTTACATACTGCAGGTGTCTTAACTCACTGAGAACATGTTGAACTTACCAACTGCTAGCAAACTAGTTGCTAGTTGTCTGTATGTTGCAACTAGCTACTCGACGGTGTCATCAGTCGATGGGAGACAGATGTCAACATGTCCTCAGTCGACACCTATGACACTATAAAACTGTGTTTTGTTGAAAAGCAATTATTAAACGATGTTACGGATAAAAACGTTGCTTACCCGACTGTGGCACCACACCAGATAACTCCCACTCACGGCCTGCGTGGGCTCAGCATTGAAGAGTCGGCAGACTGGCGCGAAGTCGTCACACTCAGAGCAGCTTTACTCTCCACATCGGCCAAAACTGTGGTGTTGAGATGCGTAAAACAATTCAGTTAGAATATTATTTCAAATGAAACTGTTTGATAGTCACATTATTATTATACACATATTAAAATGGTTTTATATTGTTTATACAAAGTATTGTTATTATCGGAGCAAATGCCACATAAGTAAAGTATATAATAATTAATAAAGTCTCTCGTGTCCATGGCAACAAGCTGAGTTTTTTTTAATCGCATCAGCCAATCAGAGTTTTGGAATTTTGGAATTGACAGCAAAGCTCTGTAACTACTGGAGATGGTTTGTTGACGATCATTTGGAGTCTCGCGAGCACAGAAGACAGACACACGTCAGTTGACTCTGCAGCCTCAGTTTAGTGTTGAAAACTAACTGTTTGGTGGATTTAGCGTTGTCAACTTGTGTTGCCTGTTTCTTTGCTATTAACGTTAGCTAAAAAGATCCCGCGTCTTGAGAACTGTAAGTATTTATTTCCTTTCATTGTCGTTTTAAAATTGATATCCTATCTAAAAAAAGTTGATTTATCATCTGATAAATGGGAGTGTATTGCTATGCTATGCTATAATCTAGTTATCACATTTGGAGAAATCTGAGTTGTCCAAACAAACTGAGAATGTTCAGATTTATTGAGTTTTGTAGTATATGAAACACTACTGAGCTAAAAATGGGATTACTATTTATTTTCTAACAGCTTTTATATTTAGTATGTGTGTCCATATCAGACTATTACTGGTTATACTGCAGTAGGTGAGCGCATCTGTATGACTGTAGATACTACTATACTGTAATTGTCTAGCTACATTTTGCTCTCATTCACTTGGTTCAAAGTGTATCTCGCTAAAGTCTTTCTATACATTACAGCTACATTAGTGTGTTTTAAAGCATGTCATTGTTTCAGTGCTAAATATATCGAAGACAGTAGATTAAACAGTTTCATTTGAACATCTTTGCACTGTTTGGTGCTTAATCTGGGAATAGATGTGAAGAGGTTTCTGATTACTCGGACCCTCTTTACATCACAGGACTTTAGCGTCCCTTCACACAGACCTTTACTTTGTATTCCTGCCTAGACAGACATAATTATCATTATTTAAAACTTTGTTAAATGTTTTAATTATGTTTTAGGTTTGGTAACTAGTTTGGCAACTGGTCCAAATGGCAAAAATGGTGCAGTTCTGGGACGGTGATCTACCTCAGGCCACCCGGACCCTGACGTTCATCCAGAGCCAGCTGGCTGAGCTGACCAGAAACTGTGGCGACGTGCTGCAGGGCGGCCTGGTCAGCTGCAGCTACTTCCTGGAGCTGGAGAATAAACTGGAGAAGGTCCTCCACGAGGTACAAATTTCTCATCTTTGAGACATTTTGTTTCAAGCTGATTCAAACTTTTTAAATCTTATTAACACTATGATGAATATTTAGCCTACGTCAGCACTATGTGATGTAAAATAAGTGATCTTCTCTTTGTAATTTGCAACCTGTTTCTCCCTGAAATGAGCATTTCAGACAGAGGGTGAATGCAACTAAAGCCCCAGCAATGACATTTTGGTTTATGTTCAAATTTGCAGTGCAATGCTTCATTAATATACACAGTGTTGTTACCCATCTTAGCATAAAAAGAATGACTAAATACTGTGATTTAATCTAATTAATTTAATCATTGTAGTTGTTCACTTCTATTCATTTGGACTGTAAAACAATTTATGGTTGAAATATGATGATTTTTATAACTCCACTGTAGGTAAATTAAAATTTTAAGTATTACACAGTCCCATTGGATCCACTAAAAAAGGCTGGTTTGTCAAGCTAAAAACAAGGCTGCTTTTCTGATATAACTTTAGCTCAATATGCATTTTGTATTTCAACTTTTTTGTCGTTCCTGTGTTTGATTTAGACCCGCGCCGCCTGCAGGCCTCCTCCGATAAAACCGGTGAGGAGTGACTTTGACATCGGCAAATACATTGCCAGAGGTGCCTTTGGGTGAGTAAGACAGACTGACTCTTTGTGTTCACACTGACTCTTTGGATAGCGCAGAGAGTCCAGTCAAAGCAGAAAAGAGAGAGATGTGTTGTAGAGTCATTTTGCTCCATCTGGACAGTTTCTTTTCAAATCAGAGCTGATACTCAGTCATAGAAGCTGCTCACGTTCCCTTTTCCCTTTTGTCCAGGACTGTAAACCTCGTGCGCCACAAGGGGAGTCGTCAGGTTTTCGCCATGAAGCAAATCAAGCTTCAGTACGAGGAACAGAGGGATGACATCCTGCTGGAGCGAGACATCCTCGCCTTCCTTGACAGCCCTCTCGTCGTCTCCTTGTTCTGCTCATTTGAGACAAGGAACCACATGTACATGGTGATGGAGTATGTCGGAGGTAAGGAGGTTGCTTTTGGATCGGTTATACATGCATATACACTATGTCCACTGTACACGTGACACACTCTGAGAAGACCTACACATAGCATCTGACCTGTTGTGTCTCTCTCTGATCTTGTAGGTGGGGATGTTGGCACCTTGCTGAGATACAATAAGTATTTCCATGTAGATGTGGCCCGCTTCTACGCTGCAGAGCTGGTGTTAGCGCTGGAGTACATCCACAGCCACGGCATCATCCACCGAGACCTCAAACCTGACAAGTGAGGCTTCGACCTGTCCCTCTGGAAGGGACATCTTGAACATAATTTAATATTTTTAATGTCTGGTTTTAGGCCCTCCTTAGTTATTGTTACTACGCCTGTCATGCTTTTCATTTTTGCATAGTACAGTTTACAACAACGTTGGTGGCAGATTTACCATTTGAGGTTTTGAATTTCTAGCCATCAAAATTGATGGTTGTTGGCTGGAAATTAGAAGCTGCTACTCTGTCGCTGGCAGATGTCTCAGCCGTAGCTAGCTAGCTAACAAAGCTAACATAATTTCATGAGTTGGTTGAAAACACAGTCTCTGACTTTCTGTCTGTTTCCAACTGAATAGTTTTAAATCTAGAAGGGCACTCGGAGAGCGCAGACATCCACTGTTTATGATTTATTTATAAATTTAATTATTTTTAGATATAAACACTGTTTAAAGCCATTCCTTGACCTTGGCCCCTTGACCTCTGACCTCCAGATGTATGAATGTAAATGGGTTCTCTGGGTCCCCACCAATCTCCCCTTAGGGACATGCACAGTCAGTCTGGATCAAGTCATAGTCAAGTCAGCACTCTGACACACTGACAGCTGTTGTTGCCTGTTGGGCTGCAGTTTGCATGTTATGACTGGAGTATATTTTTGATGCTAAAGTCAGTACCTGTGAGGATTTCTGGACAATATCTATCATTGTTTTGTGTTGTTCATTGATTACCGATAATAAATACACACCTACATTTGCATAAAGCAGCATATTTGCCCACTATGTAGAGTAGTAGCACACAAACCCCCCATGACTTTCCCGTTTGTCCTTCTTGCTACTGAAGTGGACTAATCCTGGCATATAGTGTAACATGAGACATGTTGTGCTTCCCTCCCTTGTAGTCTTCTGATCACAAACACGGGACACCTCACTGTGGCTGATTTCGGCCTGTCCAAGTTCGGGTCAGCAAACATGGCGGCCTGCCTGACGGAGGAAGACTGTCGGCGAGTCGCCAGAGAGTTCACTGATGGAGAGGTTAGTCTCTGCTTTTCTTTTCTTTCTTTCTTCTTACTTAAACTTGTGTAAATTCTGTGTTATATGTATTTTCCTACTTCATTTTCTCCTACAGTGTTGCGGCACGCTTCCATATGTAGCCCCAGAGGTGATCCTACGGACGGGCTACGGAAAGCCCTTAGACTGGTGGGCCGCGGGGATCATTCTGTATGAATTCCTGTTTGGCGTCACACCGTTTGGTTACAGGATCAAGGACTGGAACAGGGATGCTCCGGAGGTCCATCGCCGCATCACCAAAGGTAGGAATCTTTAACTCATTCATTATCTTCTCATCACATGCGACCTTTCTACACGTTTGTCCTTCTAGCCGTTCTGAATGAATCTTTCTGTATTTTAAACATGATTCAAAACGTAGCCACTTTGTGATTTAACTTTAAAATCTGTAACAAAGTAGCTTTCATTTCTTGTTTTGTTTAAATTTGAGATTTACATTTTTACGCGAGGTTTATGATGTTTTAATTAAGAATTATGTCATTCAGTCCCTTTGGCGATGTCAATTAAATGTAAATTTCTTGATCAGATCAACTATGTGCTTCTTTTCCAGATGAACTCTTGACACCAAATATAGACGATCCAGGGATACAGGCTGCCAACAGCCTCCTGCATCGTCTCCTGGATAAGAACTGTGAGACTCGTCTTGGTACAAGTAAGTGACAGCTTTACTAAAGACAGACTGTATAAGAAACAGAGAAACTGTGTTTTATTAGAGTACTAACTGGTGTCATGGTTAGACGTGAGCTACATATAAAGTGATAATGTTGTCCATAGACAGACTAGACCCTGAGAGCTCCAGAGACCTTTGAGGGCAGTGTGGATGTTTGGGTCAGGTATCAGGTCCAACATGTGGAGATGTACAAACTAAATGTTGTTGTCACTTCTTCTCCAGGAGGAGCCTCTGAGGTGAAAAGACACCCGTTCTTCAGAGCTGTGGACTGGAGCGACCTCCTTAACCAGAAGCCTCCATACGTCCCTAAACTGGACCATGAGAAGGACACACACACCTTTGAAGGTAGGTGCCAACGCAGACACATCGACAAACGTCTTTTTCTCTCAGGAAGGTTCCTAATGGAGCGAAATGACCCCGAAGTATCTGAGTAGCAGCCGTGATGAGAGCTGCTCAGACTCTCTAAACGCTGAGGAAAGGTGCTTCAGTGCTTCCTTTCTTATCTCCTTTAGCTTAGGACACACTGGAGCATCCTTTACCAAAGGAAAAGAGATAATGCCATCCCACAATTCCTTGTAGCTGCAACATTTACAGTGAAGCATCATTCTGCTGTTCATGAAAACAAACAATATGCTTATCTTGCATATTATCTTCATACAGTTGTATACTAATTGGGATTCAGGTTGATAAATATGAGTAGAAAGTGACGACCATCTGGTTTCAATTTATTTTCAATTATTTATTTTAAAAAGTGGAGAAGAAAAGACATCATTGTTTGACTCTTCGACCGCAGCCAAATACTCATGTCTGACATGAATAGTAGATAGTAGTAGTAGTAATAGTAGTTTTTTCAGTGATGTTTGGTGTGAATTTTAGGATAAATATGTCTGTCAATATGTCTTTCCCAGGACTTAACTCATATTGGTTGTTTCAGGGTGCCCTTCACTGCTGTCAGACACATCCCCTCACGGTGGTGACGTCCAGGATGCATCGACAGACTTCTGTTACGTTGCCTTCCGCTTCAAGGAGGTAGGCTACAGTTTTTCTCCAGCTCCTCACCTCTCACTGCTGGTTGAGGTTGTATAAATCTGTTCCTCTCTATTGAATAGACAATGAATATAAATAACTGACAGTGGTTTTCTCTTAAAACTCCAGGAGTACGGCAGCCCCCTGCCCCTGTCCCCCCGCACGCTGATCAATCGGGACCTGCTGTCAGAACAGCCGGTCCACAGCGAGGCAGAGGAGAAACAGGAACTGAACAGCATCAAACCTGTCAAGGACGACTCCAGTGTGGACAGCACCAAGGACGACTCCGGTGTGGACAGCACCAAGGACGACTCCGGTGTGGACAGCACCAAGGACGACTCCAGTAGGGGCAGCATAATGCGTCGAGTGAGGAGAAAACTGTTGTGGTTCCCTCGCAAGATCAGAAAGATGGTGTCCAAACACAGGACATCTTATGATCTGCAACCACTGCTCTCGACAGATAGCCACCAGTTCTAATGTGTATAATTTGTATATAATTTGTAAATAAAAAAATAAAAATGAAAAATGACAGTGGATGTAATGGAGCTTTTTGAACATAGAAATAAGACTAACTACTTAAGGGTGAGTGTATGCTGATGATGATCATGTGATGATTGTTTAAGTTTAACAGTTTGAGTTGCATAATAAGCAGTTACAGCAGCTAAATGAAGCAATGCAACAGAATAGTTAAAAAAAACTAGATGATCGCATTTCCTGCAGAAAATGACAGCTGAAATTTATTGCAAAGCGTTGCTGAAAAGACAGAAATTTCTAAGCTGAAATGCGGATAGACTTCTGGTTTAAGACCCGACTTGGTGCTCTGGTCCCCCTCCCTGAAGACGGTTTACATCACTGAGCTCACCGTGCCCCGGGAGGAGGCAGCGGAGGAGGCCAATGAGCGGAAACACCTGCGTTATGCCGTACTAGCTGCTGAAGCTCAACATCGGGGCTGGAACACACAAATTCACCCAGTGGAGGTCGGGTTCAGAGGTTTTGTGGCAGCATCTACCACCAAACCCTAAAGGGACCTGGGATTCAGGGACCAGAGCCAGCGCTCAGCCATCAAAGGTGCATCGGAAGCAACAGAAAGAAGGAGCCAAAAGGTCAAGCTGAGGTTTGATCAGCCCGTTGGTGAGGGTGTATCGTGTTAAAGGCCCAAACGCCTGATGTTCTGAAGAAACACGACTGAAGATGCATCCCAGAAATCTCCAACACAATCCTAGTTTGCTGTTCACCAATGAACTTTGCACAAAGGATGTTAACGTCTCGTCCCGTTTGGGAATCTAGAAAGTAATATTTGGATGGAATAAGCCTTTGCAAGTGTAAGTGTGGGACAGGACGTAGTATTTGGATAGAATTAACTTTTATTTTGAAACATTAGGTCCATCCCTAGTTTCCTGTTCACATACAGTGAGAGTTAGGTCTTTTATTGATTCGGGCCCGAGCACTGACCGCAGGTCTGCGAGGATCCTATTGTTCTTCTAATTATTATTATTATTATTATTATTATTATTATTATTATTGTGTCTATTGGCAGAAAAACAAGGTGCTTGGGCTATTCAAAACATTTTGAAAATTGGCACACTTGTCAGAAGTGCGTGAAATCAGAAATCAGATTTTGACATTGGTCCCATGGTCGGGTGTAGCAAATTGGCTCTGTAGCGCCCCCTAATGATTTCACCGGCGGCATGTTTCACCCAGATGTATGAGTCTGCCCCAAACTTGACCTACTTCATAATAGTCCAGGCCTGAAAACATCTACATGGCAATATTGATTTAACGTCATAGCGCCACCTACTGGCAACAGGAAATCAGCGTTATGTGACAACAATCATCCATTTCATGAGATTTACAATGTGTGATAAAAACTGGACAATGTGAAACACTATGTATGTTTACATTGTGTTCTGTAGCCCCACTTGGTGGACACAGGAAGTGGTGAAAAAAATTGCAATACGTTGTTTCCTGTGCTGCTCAGTCTACGCATAAAATGACATGTAACTTGTATAAGATAAGATAAGATAAGATAAGATATTCCTTTATTGGTCCCACAGAAATTCACACATTACAGCAGCAAAGTGGATAGTGATATAAAGACAAGAAGCATAGATTTAAAAACAGTATTAATACAATAAAATAAATAGATTAGTATGTGCAGCATGAGATGGACATTTAGATGTACGGGTGTGTTGACCGGCGTCCCGCCCGTACCGCCAACTTGCGGGAAGGTGAGAGGGCCCGTTCATCGCTGCTTGCAGCTTCAATTATGCTTTTCACCAAAAAACAGGAAGTTGCTGTAACTTTGTCCTTAACCAATCTGCTCCAAATTTATCATGCCTGATAAAAGTCCTCATCTGACGACATCCACATGCAAATTTTGGCTTGCAGTCATAGCGCCACCTAGTGGTAGCAGGAAATCAGCCTTCTGTGATAACAATCACCAGATTCACATGACATTTACATTGTGACATCTACACTTGATAATGACAACCATAATGCATGTTCAGTGTGAGATCTTTAGCGCCACATAGTGGACACAGGAAGTGGTGAAAGAATTACAAAACGTCATTTCCTGTGCCGCTCAATCCACGTGAAATAACATCAAACTTGCGTATGCAGTGTTTGATGGTCACTCCCGAATTTCCCTCCGGGGATTAATAAAGGTTCATCTTATCTTATCTTATCTTATCTTAAATGTACGGATGTGTTGACCGGCATTATTATTATTATTGTTATTATTATTTTCTTCTATCTTTATCTTTTCTTCCTGCCTGGTCTCACTAAATAGTGCATGAAAAAGTAATTTTTAAGTCATTTTGCATGCAAAACAACACTTGTTGCTTTGGTGTGTCATATATACATATATATGTCAGGTTGTCCGTTGGTACGATCAGAGCTGGTGATGTAAAAACAAAATGAGAGACTGCTTATGGTGGGTGGGTCCAACAAACACAGGGCGTTCAAGTTCGGAAGTTAGGTTAGTAATGTTAGTCTGATGTTTTCTGTACTTCATGTCATGTCGTTTACTTTGTTTATGTACTTATTGTGTTTTTCCTGAACCTAATGAAGTAATTTTGGTGCTTAAACCTAACTACGGCCATTATAGTAGTTCTGCTGCCTAAACATAACTGCAACTGTTTCACGCTAACCACACAGCATTAAATGACACTCGAAAATCTGTTTCACAGTGTTAACCCTGTGACCTCATGACACGCAGCAATGTCATGATATTAATATGCTTTCCCATGAGATCAGGTTGGATATATCCCAAAGCTTTTGTAATCATTGCTTAAATGATTAATCATTTATCAACTTTTCTGCTCCTGGGAACAAACATGATTCATGGTTTTCATGGGGTGGCAGTAGCTCAGTCTGTAGGGAGTTGGCTTGGGAACCGGAGGGTCACCGGTTCAAGTCCCGACATGGACCAAGAACTGAGTGTGAACTGGTAGCTGGAGAGGTGCCAGTTTACCTCTTGGGCACTGCGAGGTGCTCCTGAGCAAGGCACCAAACCCCCAACTGCTCGGGGCGCTTGTCAGGAGCAGCCCCCTCACTCTGACATCTCTCCGTTGTTGCATGTATATGGGTCCTGTTTGTGCATGTACAACAGAGTGTAAATTGAATTTCCCCTCGTGGGACTAATAAAGGTTGATCTTCTTCTTCTTCTTTATGGTAATATTTAGGCAACTCAAAGTACTTAGTTAAGAATAGTCTGACTCACCAGATGAAGAGCTATTAAGTGTAATATTTCACATGATTATAGAATGTATATTTTAATAGGTTATACCATGTTAGAATAAATATTCGCTTGTTCCAGTTAATAAGGAAATGCTTTTTCTCTATCAGTAGTTTAACACGCTACAGGTAACACAAGTCTCAAGCCAGACCTTAGCTAGAATGAAAATGCTTGACCTCCACAGCACCAGCCTGAATAAATAAAGGTTGAATCAAAACTAACAAGATTAAAGACTCCCACTGGAAATCCCTCTTTGTTCTTAAGACCTCATGTCAGTGAAGTAAAACATAAAAGAGCCTGTCTCATACAGTTTCTCTTCTTTTTCACGGAGAGACAGCCAAGTTGTCAAGGCTGTACGCGGCCATGCAGCTAACGAAGAAGTACGATTAAATGGCCGTGGCTGTGAGAGGCAGGTCTGAGGTCAGGGCGATATTGTCATAGCACTGACTCCTTAGTTTGATTACCATCGGCCTGAATGACTGGAGAGTCTATTGACTGAGAATGTGAATGGGCTATCTTTGATATTTATGACTGCCGTCGCTCATGCATTCCTGATGCTGTGAGAAAGGCCAGAGACAGATTGGGATTGTTCGGTGAATGGTGTTGACTCGATGCGAATATATTTCTGAGACTAAATGTTTGTGTGTGTATAAGAGCGATACAGTACATGTGGGCGGTTCACTTCTGCATGGATGGATGTAATTGCTGCCTAGACTAAGCTCAATGGTGATCTTTTTACCACTCTAGAATGTGTGATATTTTATAAGGGATAAGGAAAAATGTGGAGGTTTTGACACCAGAAACATGGGCCCACATCCTGCATCATGCATTATATATATTGTGCTTCAGGTCAGCATAGAATTTTTCAATATCTGACCAAGTCCACAATCTTTGCTTGGCCTCAGTTTTGCACAGCCAGACCTATCTGCACAGTGATCTATCAGTGCTAAAGAAAGGTCTGGCTCCACACTTTACCATTCTGCTATAGGGGAAAAAACACTCTGGCTCGTTTGTATTTCTTTAATAGGAGGGTCCACCTGTTTTTTTAAAATGGAAACGTAGGTTACCAAAACAAGCTAATCAATAAGGTTAGAAGTAGAAGAAGAAGATCAACCTTTATTAGTCCCACTAGGGGAAATTCAATTTTTACACTCTGTTGTTAACGTATACACAGTACATGCAGACAGATATACCTGCATCAATGGAGAGATGTCAGAGTGAGGGGGCTGCTCCTGACAAGCGCCCCGAGCAATTGGGGGTTTGGTGCCTTGCTCAGGGGCACCCCGGCAGTGCCCAAGAGGTAAACTGGGACCTCTCCAGCTACCAGTTCACACTCAGTTCTTGGTCCATGTCGGGACTATTATGAGTCAACGTCAGCATTTTGGAAATAACTGAAAGGGTTAGTTTGGATTTTTTGAAGTGGAGTTGTTGGAGTCGGTAGAAGTTGAAAACGAATCCCATTTTCATTTGTATTGTCCATACTATGATGAGTTACAAATGACTATTTTAAATGAAATACCTGTTCAAAATCCAGAAATGTTTTGGTGCTCGGATGATGACAGAACAGTTCGGCTGTTAAAGTTTAAAGCTTGTAACCTGACTACTTTTGTTTCTCAAGCTTGGAAAAAATGTCAGGATGCGACTCTGGTTTCTGCCTTTGTGTTTTCTTTATTTTCTAAATAATGGTGTCTTGTAAGCCCGTCTGGGCTGGGCTTATTATTTATTATTTCTGCATGATGCAATGATAATAAAATCAAATAAAAAAAAAGTAGTCTGGTGGCTTTGAAGAGAGCGATAGCAGCTTCAGCTCCCTGTGGGAAAGGGCTGTCTGTCTGTCTGGAAATGTAAGTTTTAATGTTAAGTTAAATGTGAGTATTCATGTTAAGTTAAATGTAAGTGTTCATGTTAAGTTAAATGTTAAATGTGTTGATGTTAAGTTAAATGTTAGTTTTGTTAATGGAAGCATTACTACCTAAAACAGTCAGTCCTGTACGGTTCAAAGACTCTTGTATATAATTTTCTTAATAATATGCTGTATGGAGTGATGTTCAATATTATAAATGCTGTAAAATAAGCGCCCAGTATGTTTTCTACAGTGATAAAATAGAGGTTATGTCTGACAGTATGTGTTTGGCCCCCAGCAACAATCTGGGTTCCTCATGCAGCCTCCCAGGAAAAATAATTGCCTTTTACCTGCAGAACACAGACGCTGCTGGTTTACCGCCGCATCGATTGGTTAGTTTATTTGTTCTATTGTGTGACTTTCAGATCCAAACTAGTTTGGCGTCCACTCAGCAGTACATTGCTTAGCTTCGTTACTGCATGTTACGTTAATACACTGACTATAAGGATGCAGACATACTGTACATGTAGCAGCGTCATCATGCAGAAACCTACGACGTGTCAGGTGGGAAAAGGTTTTTAGAAGTGCTTTGGACAATGAAAGAAACATTTTCCCACCACTGGGAAGCTACAAAATGATATAAAAACCCAATAAATAAATGAGAAAAATTCTTTGCAGAAATTTGGATCGTGCCACGGGGGCTACTGCCAGGATGTGACCACTGTGATTACATTCTTGATAGAATCTAGAGCCAGGGGTTCATGAGTTAAGAAATAGGGTGTAGCTAATGTGTGAGACGCAGGAATAACCATACCAATGAAACAGGGATTCTCTGAGTAATATGACACCTCCCACAGGAGTCTATGACACGGTTGAGGAGTTATGAAAGGGGGCGTGGCTAATGTGTAGGGGTGGGGCTGTGAGTCTATGTTTGCATGTAAATGACCTCAGGCCTGGACCGCCATCATGGATGAGAAAATTGGAGCAGATGTGACAAAGTATGGTGGGGGGGGACCATCGCAATGCTTCGCCCCAGTCACTCTAGTTGCCCCGTGGCACTAATAAGTGAATGAATAAATAAATAAATAATGAACCTGCTCTTTACAGCATCTTGGTCATATCAGCGAGCAGCTAGCGACCTGAGATGACACCTGTCACTCAAAATGGCCACGCCCTCAATCATGCCAAGCCTTAAACCTTAGTATGAATTAAACAGGTGAATTTTTCCATACAGTCGTCTTTAAAGGGGAAATTAGCTACAGAGACCAAAAGCATTGTCGTACCAGGCTGTAAACATGTTGATTTCTGCTGTAAAGTTGAACATTTTAACATGGGGGTCTATGGGGACATTCAACAGCATTTTTTAGCACTTTTGCGTTGGCTTCATTTCTCAGCGATGGAGGTTGCCGCTTGGCGTATCAGCGTCCTGTGAGGAGCTGCTGGTTGTGTGTGAGCCCACTGTTAAACACCAATGGCAGCTCCCTAAGAGGTTAGCGTAGATGCTGCAAAAGTAATAGCAGTAATATCAGATAATATCTGAAGAGTATTTCTGCAATGAAAGAAGACCACTGAAGTCTTTTCTCGGTGGAAAAGATGTTTTCATGCGTCTCCCTAACGAGCGAGTTTGATTGACAGATGGTTCATCCAATCACCTGCCAAGTCCTTTTTGAAAGCGCCTGCCCTTTTCCAATGACAGCTTCTCAGATGGTTCTGAGTAACAAACCATCTGGCAGGTGGAGTTAGGACAGAGAGGCAGAATGGGCAAAAACACACAAACACCAACACTGCTGAAGACATTTCAGTTTGGACCAAAGCGGTGGATCGATGGATAAAGAAACTGTACAGCACATTTCTGAACAACACACTTAATTAAAGCATTGATTAAAGAAATCGAAAAACCTCTCCAAGCTGATTGCGAAGCTACGGTGCTGTTGACTCACGGGACGCGAGGCAGTGTTGGCAGCTACACCAGTCTGGTTTTCGTTTGGATTGGACTCTGTTTCAGTGCCATTACTATATTTACCTTCCATCCGTTAAAGCTTTCTCTCTCTGGTGGTTTCTGGGGATAAGGGCTTCTATCCCCGTGCTGCAGCTGGTAGCATCTGCATACAAACCTCTGTAGTAACATCCCACCTATTCCCCTGCCAAAGTACACACACACTTTAACTCTTAGCAATGAAGTTTATTTTGTATAATGCCCTCCCTCTCCTGTGATTTAACACATGTTCTGCTGAATATATTATAAGAACTTGTTTCCCCAGAGTTGGGATTTTGAAGGTATTTCTAAGTCTCTGTCTTTGTCCCACTGGTCTGATTCTTTGTGCTGCTTTGAACAGTATTCCTTGATTCCCCATAATCTTTACTGTTCAAACTCTGGAACTCCTCCACTGATCCCTCCCCACCTTTTCCTCTTCCCCATCCACCTTCCTCTCTTTCCATCCCTCCAGCTGCCTCCATTCATGCTCTGCTTGCTCTCTCCTGCTCCCGTCCTCCCGGTGTTGTACAAGTTAACCGCAAAGTTGGGTGAACTAAACTTGGTGAGCGTGATTTGGAGGCAGCCACAAAAAAAATTGACTTGTACAGTCAAAGCATAAATCTTTAAAATTGCATATATTTAAATCTCTGGGCTCTCTCTCTTTTCAGTCTCAAGTTTAATGACTGTAATTCATGTAACGCAACTGTGAGTCACACATTTCTTCAAACTCCTCTTGTAGCAGAGGTGGTAATGAGTCTTTCACTAAGACTTTCCTTATGTTTTATCACTGTAACCTGATTTAGTTAAGAGCTCAGACAACCAAATCCTGGTGATAAGCTGTAATCAGGGTCTGACTGTTTTTCACTGTCTACCACTGTAGCAGACAAGTATTTTTTTGCTGACACTCAGAAATTTTATCTGCTACTTTGGAAATCTTTGTGCTAAATCAGAGGTGAGCGATTATTTTTCCTGGGGGGCCACATGAAAAACCCAGATTGTTAGTCGGGGGCCAAACAAATACTGTCAGATGTAACCTCTATTTTATCACTATAGAAAACATACTGGGCACTTATTTTTGAACATTTATATTTTTTTTAATTGCTGTCAAAGAATCATTGTCTGACACAGAGATCTTAATGGTGAGTCCTTAGGATCGTCTGAGATTGATGATTATGTCAGCGGACTAACAGAGTGAGTTAAATGAAGGACACAAAGAGTGTAAGATCATTTACGTTGGTGATGGGAGAATTGTTCATTCTACTAAGAAAGTAAAAATCCCAGCTATGATGGGACAGACTAAATGTGAAATTGAAACAGAAGTTGTCCCAGTGGATGTCTTTTAAGCAAAACTTCACTGAAAAGAGCAGGTGCTGTTTTGGACTCTGAAATGAGAAAGCCACAATGTTTAAGCAACCAGTGAAACGAACTCAGGACATTACTGTGTGAACATAAGAGGTGAGAGTAACACAGATGAAAACGACATGAAACTGAGGATGACATTCCCACTGTGACAGAAAACATGACAACAAAGAAAAAAACAGAAAGCTCTGTGGAAACAGTCTGCACATGCTTCAGCCAACACACTGAAAAGGCTATTGGCCTGTTCAGGTAATGATGATGATGGATGCACTACAGGACATTGTGAACAACTGTGAGACATGCATCAGATATAGGAAACCAAAGCAAAAGCCGGCAGTAGGTTTCCCTGTGGCCTCAACCTACAATGAAACTGTATCTGTGGACTTGAATGAGCTAGAGCCAGGAATATGGTATCTGCAAGCCCCTGACCACTTCACATACTTCAGTACATGGAGCATTGTTACCACCAAGAAACCCAGGGAGACTGTGAAACACTTTATTAATTGCTGGATAGGTGTTCATGGTCCTCCATGCAGTGAATTCAACAACAAAGAAATGAGGAACATGGCTGAAAGCCTCAACATTGAAGTGAACACAACTGCAGCTTACAGCCCATGGAGCAATGGGCTTTTGGAAAGAGATAATCAAACCTTCACTGGAATCCTGATGAAAGTGTAGATAGACAATAGATGCGACTGGAAGACAGCCCTAGACTGGGCATTGATGGCGAAAAAAAACCCCTCAATGCACAATGTGCATGGCTAGAGTCCTTACCAGCTGGTGTTTGGACAGAACCCAAATCTGCCTTCATTTCTCACTGATAAGCCACCAGCTCTAGAGGGTATGGACATGAATACTTGGCTTGCTCAGCACAACGCAGCACTACATGCTGCAAGAAGAGCATTTACAGAAGCTGAATGCTCTGAGAGGATCCAAAGAGCCCTCCGTAAACAGTCACGGCCCATCGATACTGATACGAGACAGGCGACAAAGTCTACTAAAGACGGATGGATTGTATAGAATGAAAAGGTCCAGGTGTGCTCATCGGTTAAGATGGTGTGGTGATATTTGTGAGGCATGGAGGCACCCGTGTTCACGTACATCACTCCAGGCTTCGATAAAAACAGATGGCCCACAAGCAGTGCCGGGAGAAATGGACAATCAGCTGGAGGTGTCTGAAAATCATATCACCTCACCAGAGTCTGGGCCACATGAGACACTGAACACTGAAAATGAAAGTGAGGATGAGATGCCTACAACAGATGAATCTCACACACCAGCACAGCCTGAAGGGGGTAATCATGGTCAATCTGATGCCTCACAGACACATACAGTATGAACTGACTGCCATGAAGATGACTTATTGTGAATGATGATGCCTTCATGTCTGCCAGACACACTGAAGTCAGCAACTGGAAAAAGAGCGATATGTTTGAAGAGGTGATAGATAGATGAAGGCCGGAAATGTGTCTCTGTGAGGTGGGTGTGCAGACTCAAGGAGACACCTGATGGTGTAGTACCTACAGCGAGATTATTGCAAGGGGTTTTTAAGAAATGACCTCGGGAGCTCCCAAAAGACTCACCTACATGCGCCTCAGAGTCTCTGAAAATGGTCATGGCTGTAATATGTCAAAATAAAGGCCAGCTGGACATAAAAACAGTCTTTTTACAAGGTAGTTAACCTGTAATGCCTATATCTATCCTCCTCATCATGCAGTAGTGGATCTGGGGTTCAGAAAAGTTCTCTACAACAGTAAATACTGCTTTCCAAGTCGGACGTGAAGAAGACGATAGCTTCATGTTGAAATGGAGGTTCACTCATTGGAGGATGAGCTATAAGTGCAACAAAATATGTATCTGCAGCCCATTCCCGTGGACCCCACCAGAGCCACACAGCGAGAGGCTCCTCTAACAGACAATGAAACTGACATGCTAAAGTCAAAGACTGGCCAAATATTGCAGGTAGCAAGACAGAGTAGACCCGACATAATGTGTGACATAGCCACTTTTGGCATTCACTATAAAGCATGCGACTGTTCAGACTCTGCGCTGTGCAAACAAACTTCAGAAAAGTGAAATCAGGAAAGGTCACCTTAAGGTTTCAGCTCCCTTAAACTGGTGGTGTTCAGTGATTCCTCAATGGGACCTCTTCCAGACGGAGGTACTCAAGTTGGACACCAGGTCACGCCGATGGGAGAGAATGGAAGATTTTCACCAATATGCTGGCAGTCAAAGAGGATCAGGAGAGTTGTCCGGAGTACTTTAGCAGGAGAGACTTTGGCACTTGCAGACGACATCAACAGTGCAATGTTCGGTGTAACAGACAATCACTGTTCTTCTTGAAGCTGTTCAGTCAGTTCAATCAGCAGTGTCAAGAAGCTCATCCACTCTGGGACTATCCAGCAGATCATGTGGTCAGCTATTCTTGCTGACTGCTTGACTAAGAAGGAGACATGAGCACTCGTTCTGCTGAGGGCTCTCAGCGAAGGTGTATGGCAAAAAACCTTTTCTACACTCAAATTGCAGTTTTTAAAGTTGCAGCTTTTAACCTGTGTATCTGCTGAAGGTTTTAAATAACAGTAATGTCTCATGACTGTTTTTCTATAAAGAAAAAGTAGTGTTTGTTAAGTGCTTGGTGTCCTATTACACATGTGAAATCCTTTACTTTTGGGTTTTAATGATGTGCTGGCTGTGGCTGCTGTTGTTGACGTCGAACTGAAGTTTGTGTAAAGTCTGAATATGCATAGTTGTCGTTGCAGTTATTGAACTAACAGTCTTTGCAGCGGTGTTTGACAAATCCATCAAGGAAACTTTACGGTGTCTTTATCCTTTTGCTGCATTCCTTATCCCTCACTACTGTTATACAGTATGTCAAACAACGTCAGAACCCCATAAAGATGATCTCGCCTTGTGCAGCTTTAAACATCTGCTACTTGTACCAGCGTGATATTGATACTTCTTTCCCCAACTGCTCTTTTTCCCTGAAGAGATTAACGTTAGCCTGGGGAGTATTACCAGCCACAACATGCCCAACACACACACACACACACACACACACACACACACACACACACGTTCATATTTTACATCTGCGACCTCTGACATCTGGGTTCTGAATCTTTGGCTGATCCATATGTCACCGGTCCCCAAGGCAACACATCTCTACACCTCTACATCTGTTGTTAGTCCCTTGTCTCACACTGCCCAGAAGAGGAAACACAAACAAGCACTTCCCAAACCTCCATGCGACCACCTCCACATCCTGCTGCCATCTGATACAGCAGCACCCTCCCACCGACTCCTTGCCGGAGTAAACACATACTGGTGATGTACTCATGAATATTAATCGAAGCGCCCAGAGGGGAGACTCATTTTGTGGACTGCAGGGATTGGCTACTTCATCTTCAGGAACAGCATGCAGTTTGTTTAGGTGGTTGTTGTTGTTTTTTTCTGCCTCTGGTGATGAACTTGAATTATCAGAATGCTTCACTGCAGTGTGTGGGTGACATGTTTGTTGTTAGTTAGGATGTATTTGTGTACATGTCTCTAATGTGCATAGCACTAAACTGTACATGCACATGTACATGAGTGTATATGTGCAGTTTAGTTTCTGCTCCCATGTGTGCCTGCAGTGTTGTGTTCCCTGTAAAGTCTTCATTAAAAGTCAGTATTCTTACTGTTAATCAGTTAATATATTTAATTGTGATTAATCGCAAATTAAACACACATTTTTTTATCTGTTCATCCTAAAGGGATATTTGACATGTATTTAATATTATTGTTGAAATCATCTCAATATTCAGCAATGACACTGAAAATCTTTAAAATAACACTAAGCTATGCTTTCTATCTTTCAACACAACAAACTCTTCTCAGTTGGTGCTCACAGTGTTTCCACCATGGATGTATTTCACTATTCCACCGTTGTCTTCCAGCAACATGTCACCTCATCAGATCTCAGAACGAGACTTCTCCTTGAGCGAGACTCTTTCCATAATATCAGACATTTATAATAAGAATCAGAGCAAAAACAAGCTGTTTTAGTGGATGTAAATGACGGTGCCAGCTTTCCCCAGCAGCACCATATAGCAGCCTGTGAGCAGCTGCCATCTACAGCTCTCTGCCTCAATACTGTACAAATTTCAGAAACTGTTGTCGCTATAAGTCATTTAGACACAAAAACATGGGAAAATAGGATCCTATAGGCCGCTGAAAATGACATGTTACCCTTTAATTCATGTTGTTTCTACTGAGGCCAGACCAGTCAAGCCTTCTACTGTTGCTATTGTTCAGTAAATAATGCAGGTAAGGCCACAACAGTCATATAGTCTGTAGTACCCATCATGTAGTGTTGTAAATCTCTATGTGGTTAATTGCAAATTAATCACAGAATTCTTTATCTGTTCAAAATGGACCTTAAATGGAGATTTATCAAGTATTTAATACTCTTATCAACATGGGAGTGGGAGTGGGAGTGCAAATGTATGTGTATATTTATTATTGAAAATCAATTTACAACATAAAACAGTGACAAATATTGTCCAGAAACCTTCACTGGTACTACATTTAGTATCAAAAATATGCTCAAATCATAACATGGCAAACTGCAGCCCAACAGGCAACAAAAGCTGTCAGATGACTATGACTTGTCCCAAATGTGAAGTGATTATCATAAAGTTCATCATTTTCATTCATATATCTTGAGGTCAGAGGTCAAGGGACCCCTTTTTTCCTCACCAAAATTTAGTGCAAGTTTGGAGCGTTATTTGACCTCTACTGTGGCTACTAGCTACTGTGGCATGGTTGGTACTAATGTATTCCTCAGGTTTTCTAGTTTCACATGACACCAGTAGCTTTAAAACCGAGCCTGCTACATCTTAAAGAAAAATGCATATATTGTGTTAACACGTTAATTGGCAGTATTAAATCAAATGCGTTAATGTGTTGACAGCCATAATTCTTACCCATGATCTATGTGCGCTACCACAAAACAGCTGTAACTGTCAGGGAGATGCAGCTGTGCAGTGCTTAGCCTTCCTGTGCAAATATATAAAAGGACAAGATGCTGCAAAAACAACAGAGACGGTCTGATGCAGACTCTAATTTGATTTAAAAAATCTGACATCACCCTCTCAAAGTATGAGAAGACTAGGGTGTAACAGGCATCCAAAGCAGCTCTGGAGAAGCCTACCAAACAACCTTAGTATATTTATTATTATTGTATATTTTACAGTAGATGTTTCATGTTTTATGAGTGCATTTCCATCATGTTAGAGTTCCTCACCACACCATGAAAAAAAAAAACAAAGTTACGCTGGATTACATACAGTGTACATGTCTCCATTGATTAATTAAATGAAATCAAGGAGCACAGTTTGCTGCACTGATTAACATGATCATTTTTCAGTCTGGTTAGCTGTCGCCTTCCTGAAATTGGACCCTCTGTGAGACGTTCAGTGGTAACGACATACTGGAAACACACTGGAGGGAGCAGAGCGTAGGCTGGTTTATATAACAGCCTAAAATGTTAAACAACATTAAGAAAGTTACTAGTGGATTACCATTAGGCTTTTTAGGATTAGGTTTTTTTTTGCCCCACCACCCAGTAAATAAATCTACGGTTGTTATTAATTCATGTCCTTCCCACCAGTCTTCTGCTCTAAGCTTCTCTTATTTCTCATTAAACTATTTTAACTGGCCTTACACTGCATCAGGACTCCAGATTAACATGCAGAAGTGTTGAGTTTGCACTGACGGCAAACAGCATCAACAGCAGTGTTGGACAAGATACCCAGGGAGTGTAATAAATTACTTTTTACTTTTTACTTTTTACCGTTAAAAAGTATTAATGCTACTTAACTTTTGCTGACATCATACCAGCAACTTTACTTCAGTTTCAATGTCTGTATCTGTAGAATATGACACAGACATAGAAAAAAATAAATATTTATTTCTCAACTCACCACTTTGTTTGTATTTCAAAACAAAAGCCCTCTAGCTGTTCCTTCCTTCATTCCTTCATTTGTGAACGCAAGGCTTTTATTCTGAAATAACTGCAGGACAGTGTTGTGGAAAATGCACAAACTTGCACGGTTCCAGTTAACTTGTAACTGGCTTTTAATTGTTCATTGATTATTACTATATTAGCAAATGAGCACGTTTCTTAACCTTTTTCTGTCTAAAACAAATATAAATAACATTTATAATGAGATGAAATGACCATTACGAAAGGCAAACTCTACGTAGAAAGAAACGACTGTCAGCAGCAGCGCAGCGACAGAAATGCTGCCGATGTGGACACCACATATGTGACGGGCGCCGTCATGCATCCTGTGTGTCCTGGCCGTGACGCTATTAAACTAATAACACTTAACAGGTTACTGCCCAACACAGCAATGCTGGGAATGGAGAAAAACAGAGATTCTTGATATTATAATATGAATCGCTTAATAATAATAATAATAATAATAATAATAATAATGTCTCTAATGTAAATTGGTTTAAAATTAAGGCTGGTTGTCTCTGTTGAGGTAAAAACTATATAATTACAGTACGTATTTTTTCCTTTTCTGTGGGTGTAAAATATTCAACTAACTGTATGTATGTGTGCCAACACAATATGCAAGTGGTGAAGCAAATAGGAGCTTCCAAAAAAAATAATTACCAACTACTGGTTCCTTCAGAGATCTAATAATCCCCACAGGAGCATCTGGATCACTCAGGCTTTTGTTGCTGTTGTCTTCTTTGTGCTTGTTAGCATTGCAAAGTTATCACTTCTCAAGACTGTTGACATCACAGGAACACAAAATCTGTCAAAGTTAACGACGCAGGATGCGCTTTGAATTGTTTCGGCAGTTATCTGGAAATAACGTGGGTTCAAAAAATGTGAATAACTCTTTCACCCTCTCGTGTGTCTGTGGGGTTGGATTGATCTGAGTTCAGCACTGGCTCCTGATATCTGTTGTTCATTTTTTTTTTTTAAATCTTTTTCTTCCTTTCTTGCAGAGTTCTGCCACAACAGCATCAGTATAAAGGTCTTTCTCTCGGCACTCATCTCTCTGGCCTGTGCTATTTTAAACATTGTAGGTAGAATTACCTGCAGATGCGATACAAGACCTAGCAGTCAAAAGCCAGTTGCAGCAGCAAAAAAAAGGGCCCAAAATGCACTTTTACATAAAGTAACAGTACACTGTATATAGCTCAATGGGACATTAATGGCACCACTTAAATCAATTACCCTGAAGCAGAACGTCTGAGCAAACAATGGCAGCTTCTGTGCGATCCTCCCACCTAGAATCATTACCTAAAGTCACTAATGGGTCTAATTGCAGGTCCATTCTGATGTTCTCCTTCCCGAGTGTTGGGAAAATCTAACAACTGTGCATCATGCCATAAAAATCCTGACTTTTGTATGATATGATTCTGTTCATCTGTACCAGAACATAATGAACCCACAGCTCATCCTCTCAGTGCTTAGCAACCACATCATTTTGGACTTCCTGGTTCTTCCACCTTCCTTTCCCTCTTTACTCCTTTTATCATCCCTTTTTTTTTTTTTGCTCAAACTCCCATCACCCCCCCACACAATCTCTCCATAAATTGGATGGCAGGCAATTAAGTGAGTTGTCGGAGGGCTCGCTGACTGCAATTACAAGGTGTGTAGGAATTCATGTGGAGACGCAGCGCCCCGCACTTTTGATTTCTAGACGGATGTCTCTCTCCAGCTCTCTCGCTCTTTCTTCCACCGGGGAGAATAAGTTCAAAAAGGGGAGTCAAAGAAAAGCGAGGAAGCAAAAAGGTTCAGGAGGAGCTGAGAGAGATGAAGCGAGAGGGAGGACGAGAAAGGAGGCAGGATGGAGATGGAGACAGAGAGAGGAGAAAGACGGCAAAGAAACAAAGGAGAGGATGGCAGAGAGCAGGGTGAGGAGACGAATGTGATCAAAGCTGAGTCAGGCTATTGTCAAAGACTGTAGGGCAAACTCAAAGGAAGCTGGAGATAACACTCAACCGAGAGCACACACTGTAAACAAAGGCTCTTATAGAAAAGTGTGGGCATACACACAGGGGGCACTTAAACAAACTACAAACATCCAGACACCCACACACATCGCACAGGCTCTTCCAAGCCTTTAATATTCACTCTGAAGACCACCTCTTTTTACCCTGATTTGTCAGCTGCTGTCCTTGTTATACTGTAGAAAAACACACATCTTTCAGTGTGTTTGCATGAATTTAAGCAATCGACTCGGCTTTCTCCAGGAAGCTAATTTCTTGAACTTCATCTCAATGAATGAATCAAGAATCCTGGTTTGTGTAATCAGGGGAAGGAACCTGATTTCCCCAGAGCGATTTCTCCTGTAGAATGCAGATGTTTTTGGCCATGGACACAGGTAAAGACTGAGGGGCAAATTCACAAAAGGATTATGCAGTTTTTATGGTAGCTAAACCTGAGCAAATAAAACAAAAAAAAAAACACAAAGGTGATATGCACCCCTAAATGTGCTGCCAAACAAATAGCTTCTCGATGCTCCTGTGCTATTTGCACATTAAACTGGGTAATATGCATAGATTTAGCACAAAGCCTGCTCCTTTCTATGCAAATGAGCGTCATTGCAAAACCAGTCCAATTCACAAAGATCAGCACCGCATGCAGTTAGAAATTATTAGTCTTCAGAGAGCTGGTGGTCGTATATGGGTAACAATGAAAGGAGAGACATTAAAGTCATATTTCATATCTATCTGAGTTATTTTGTGATGATGTCGATTAGCTACACTGTTAAATAGCTTAATTTTGTGTTCATAGTTAAAAAAAGACAGTTGTTAAATATGAGGTATGACTATAATAGAAGCTGCAGATCAAACGTCATCCTCAAAACTTTCATTCGTTAGGGGTCGCGGGGGGGGGGCTGGAGCTGATCCCAGCTGGCATTGGGCGAAGGCGGGGTTCACCCTGGACAGGTCGCCAGTCCATCGTAGGGCACACAGAGACAGACAACTATTCACGCTCACATTCACGTCTATGGCCAATTTAGAGTCATCAGTTAACCTAAACTGCATGTCTGGACTGTGGGGGGAAGCCGGAGAACCCGGAGAAAACCCACGCTAACACAGGGAGAACATGCAAACTCCACACAGAAGAGCCCCAAGCCGGATTCAAACCTGCGACCCTCTTGCTGTGGAGCGAGAGTGCTAACCACTGCTGTGGGGGCGGCAGTAGCTCAGTCCGTAAGGACTTGGGTTAGGATGCGGAGGACCCGGGTTCAAGTCCCCCATGGACCAAGACCAACTGGTGCCAGTTACCTCCTGGGCACTGCTGAGGTGCCCCTGAGCAAGGTACCAAACCCCCAACTGCTCTGGGCGCTTGTCAGGAGCTGTTAAAATTTGGGCGGCTGCAGCTCAGTGGGGAGAGTGGTCGTTCTTTGGCAAGGCTGGCGGTTCGATCCCCGGTCCCGAACCCCAATTTACTCCCTGGGTGCTTTAAAGCAGGCCACTGTCTCTAATGTTTAGGAGAGGTCAAATGCAGAGGTCAAATTTCATGTGTATACCTGTATGCATATGACAAATAAAACTAATTTAAACCTAGTTTTAAGTTAAAGTTAAAATAAGATTGGGGGTTACTGACCTGCTGCATGTTTATGTGACTAACCAGCTTGTCAACCCATTCTCCAGTAACATGGTTAATTATAATATAAGATAAGATATTCCTTTATTGGTCCCACAGTGGAGAAATTCACACTTTACAGCAGCAAAGTGGATAGTACAATAAACAAGAAGCATATAGCAGCGGAAGCAATAAAAATAAAATAATATATACATAATAGAACGTAAAGCCAAAAATATGTCCAGCATATCAATAAATAAATAATTGTCCAGTTGCTATAATTTGAGCAGATGATATAATTGCATGAGTTCTTATTGCACTTATGTCCGGTGAGTTTGTTGTGAATGTGACTGTGATTGTGGTTTACTGGGAGCAGTGCTGGTTGTGAATGTGTATGTGGTTTACTGGGAGCAGTGCTGGTTGTGAATGTGTATGTGGTCTACTGGGAGCAGTGCTGGTTGTGAATGTGTATGTGGTCTACTGGGAGCAGTGCTGGTTGTGAATGTGTATGTGGTTTACTGGGAGCAGTGCTGGTTGTGGAGTCTAACAGCTGCAGGCAGGAAGGACCTTCTGTAACGCTCCTTCGTACACTTAGGGTGTAGCAGCCTGTCACTGAAGGAGCTCTCCAGAGCTCTGATGGTGTCTCTCATGGGGTGGGAGTCCTTCTCCATCATGGATGACAGCTTAGCCATCGTCCTCCTCTCTCCCACCACCTGCACTGAGTCCAGAGAGCATCCCAGGACAGAGCTGGCCCTTTTGATGATCTTATCCAGCCTCTTCCTGTCTGCAGCTGTGATGCTGCTGCCCCAGCAAACCACTCCATAAAATATGGCTGATGCCACAACAGTGTCATAAAATGTTTTCAGGAGTGTCCCCTGCACTCCAAAAGACCTCAGTCTCCTGAGCAGATACAGCCTGCTCTGGCCTTTTTTATGGAGTGCAGAGGAATTTGTAATCCACTCCAGTTTATTGTTCAGGTGAACACCCAGGTATTTATAAGATGTCACCATCTCAATGTCTGATCCCTGGATGTTCACCGGTGTTGGAGGGGGATGAGTTTGCCTGCGGAAATCCACCACCAGCTCTTTAGTTTTCCCCGCGTTGATCTGGAGGTGGTTCCGCAGGCACCAGTCCACGAAGTCCTGGGAAAGTTCTCTGTACTTCCCATCGTCCCCATCAGTGATGAGGCCGACGATAGCAGAGTCATCAGAGAACGTCTGCAGGTGACAGGTTGGTGAGTTGTAAGTGAAGTCTGCAGTGTAGAGCGTGAAGAGGCACGGAGCCAGAACCGTTCCCTGAGGAACCCCCACACTGCAGACCACCGTGTCTGAAATGAAGTCCTGTGTCCTCACATACTATGGGCGGTTTGTGAGGTAGTCCAGTATCCAGGATGTTAGATGTTGATCTACCCCTGCAGTCTCCAGTTTGTCCTCCAGAAGTGTCGGCTGGATGGTGTTGAAAGCACTGGAGAAATCAAAGAACATGATCCTCACAGTGCTCCCAGGTTTCTCCAGGTGAGACAGAGCTCGGTCCACAAGGAAGATGACGGCATCATCCACCCCAATGCCAGGTTGATAGGCAAACTGTAGTGGGCCCATGGATGGACTCACCACAGGGCGGAGATGTTGGAGGACCAGGCGCTCCAGGGCCTTCATCAGGTGGGATGTTAATGCCACCGGCCTGAAGCTGCTGGGGTCCTTGGGGTGTGGGGTCTTGGGCACAGGTACCACCCAGGATGTCTTCCATAGTTGTGGTACCTTCCTCAGCCTCAGGTTGAATAGGTAAGGGAACTCCACTGATTTTACAAATTAAAGTTTGCAGGTCAGGGGAAGTACTACTGCATAAGTGAAAAAGATTGTATAAAGCCTTTTGTGGCTCCAGGGGAGCTGCGTAAAGTCTGATAAGCCAGCGTCTTTTGGGGCTGAAGACTACAAGTTTGAAAATGAAAAAACTCCGGGGGCATGGAGTTGGAAGGACGTAGTGGTTTTGATAAAGACGAAGAATACAAAGAATAAAAAAGGTGATATCTCGGTTTTCTGGTGCATTAACTTTGATCTTTTGAAAAATAGAGTGTGGCATTGTTGGAGAAGCACTGTGTTAAAATGGGACTTTTTTTAAAGTTCATGCAAACAGACAGTCAGTAGTGGACTCTGAAGCACAGAGGCCAAAGGGCAGCGTGGAGAAAGTTTGTAGGGAAGCTTTTATGGCCCTGCATCATGTTTTCTTAATTTCTCTCGAGTTTTCTCTACAGAAAGAGCACCATAGAGAGCAATTTAGCTTGTTTTTTCACACTGGAAGGGCACTATAGAGGACAGTTCATCGTGTTTTCTCTACTATCACATTTTATCTACCATATGGGTATCCTAGGGGCCACTTTTGCTGCAGTTTGTTCAAACAGGGGAAGACAAAATCACTAGACAGCTATCAACAAATGCACTCATTTGTCCATTAGCACTTCTTTATTATTGCAATTTACTCCCAGCAAAAGGTTTGCTGGGCCAAAGTGGAAACTGCTTGACAATATGAAACACTTCAAAGGATTTAAGGGGCTAATTGATATTTGTTTTGTGTCCATTTGCAGCCATGTCAAAGACCAGCTAACACTTTCATTACCATGTAATTCACGCAACGTTTTTTTATTTCAGTAATAGCAGCACAAAGTTCCTGGTTCGTTAACGGTGCTGTTGTGGCCACAGTCCACGATTGATAAACTCTCGGCTGACTCTTGGGCAGTGAATAATAACACAACACTCACACAAACACATTCATGCAGCGACACACAGGTATGCGTGAGCAGACATGTTTTGGAGAGCTTAGTCTGAATTCACAGATCCCGACACACACATACAGAAGCATTCTTCATGCACCCACACGGATTACTGTTGAATAATACATCAAAAACATGGTTTATGGACATAAAGAAGCACAAAGTAATTTCACAACCTCAACGCCTGGTTACTTGCTAATATATACATAAATTAAGTTCTATAGCCCACAGCCTTATTGTTCTGTACACTCCTCCACACGCTGAACACAAAACAAACCCCAGAGCTCAGGACACTGGTATCAACACAATACAATAAATAATAAGAATTTACAATAAAGTTCAGTCCCATTCTCATACAGGCTATGAACCACCACAATAATGCCACTGAAACTAACCAAGTGGTTGATGCAGAATCTGACACATTTCATGCAAGACTGTGTTTTCTATGAATTTGTTTTGATATGCAGTAACGTCAAGGTCAATAAAAAAACGCATTCCACACCATAATGACGGAGCTTCCTCTGTAATTTGTTTAAAGGCTGTATATAAACATCATTTCTAAAAGGTAGAAGATTTACATTTTTTCTTTTCACGCTTATTCTGGAGGATATGTGCATACTGACATTATTGAAAGTGAAGTGACCTCAACTCTTACATTGATGCACGTCTACACAAGATAAAGGGATGAATACCTTTATAAATTTCAGTAATTAAACTAGAATGGCACTCGGAGAAGGCAGACCTCCGCCAAGGCGCCATCATCCATATTTATTTTTGTTTCTGTTGAGATCAGCTGTGCACTCCTGTCCTCTCTCTCTCTCTCTCTCTCTCTCTCTCTCTCTCTTTCTCAGCAGATGGAGGGAGGCTGGGTCATCAGTTACACTGTACCTGTGTTATACCCAGTGGTCTTCATGTTATGGCTGATCCGAATCCTTTAAAAAAAATCCTGAATCCAGATTATGATCCGGATCGCCACCAAAATGTAACTAATTGTTCACTGTGCCACATCCTACCCCTCCACATCGTTCGTAGCTGTATCTACGAAAAGTAATGTACTGTAATTCATATATTTCCCACAAAATCAATTTGGATGTAATCCACGTTAAAGGAACAACGTGTAATGTCTGGCGGTATCTAGTGGTGAGGTGAGGAGGTATTAGAGAGCTACAGTGGCCGACACAAAAACATGGCTGGGCGTCTCTAGAGCCATTTGGAGTGGAGGCAGTGCATGGAGTGTGTGTGTACGTGGGGAGTGAGTGGTGAAACAAGAAAGAGAGAGAGCGACAGCAGTAACGTTATCGACTCCAGCCCAAGCAGGAAAAGTTTGGTTTGTCTGTTCTGGGCTACTGTACAACATGTGGACTCCGTGGAGAGGACCTGCTCCCTACGTAGATATAAACGGCTCATTCTAAGGTAACGAAAACACAACAAGTCTCTGTTTCAGGTGATTATACACCAAAGAAAACATATTTCTGAATATTATTTTCCATTTCTGCCAATAGTGCCCCCTAGATGTTACACACTAATCCTTTAATCATGATCTAGAAAGTATGAAGAGTGCCAAATGCTGCATAGGGAGAAGATCCAGGTGGATGAGTTTCTTGTGACGGAACTTTATTTTGAAAAGACTGTATGCATGTAACAAATAGAAATTGACATGTGACACTAGATATTCATAGGAAAATGCATGAAAAACCAGGAGAACTTTGTAAGATATCATGTGACCCGCTGTATGAGGATGGGGTTTGGGTTAGCCTGCAATCAGACTAAATTGCCATTCGGTTTCACGTCATTCATTCATTCTGACATGGTGTTAAATTTGGCCTACTTCTGTTTGAAAAGATTAGAGATAGACAGAGATGGATGGATGAAGAGGAGAGATCTGTCAAAGAGAGAGGAAAAGAGGAAATGTGAGAGGCATCCAGGATGATTTATACGTGACTGCTAACCTGAAACGTTGGCATTTTGGACACACCTGGTGAGAGCAACATGTCTGTTTTGTTTTTGTGTGCTGGAATACATGGACACTGCTCGGGTGATGGATTTACTGAACCTCGGTTAATATAAGCTGACAGTGACCTTAACCAGGAAGCAAAGCTCTGGGCTATGAACTGGAACAGAGGGAAAGAGAGAGAGACAGCAGGTGATAATGGAAACAGAGAGAGAGACTGAGAGGAGGACAGGAAGCAGGAAGAGATGCAGAGAGAGCGAGAGGAGAGAGGAAAAGGAAGGGATGGAGGTAGTAGGAGGAAGGAACAAGGGCAAGAGGGTAATAGACTGCATGGCAGTATATGGCCAACCTGTACCGCTCTGCTAGCTGCTATTATAGAGTGTATAAAGAGAAGGACACAGTCAATGTGACGTAACCCACTGATGACTGTGGACTGCAGTTTTGAAGGCTCGAGTTCGGTTATTTGACTGTCAGCATCTTGGTTTTTGGCTGTCACCATCATGGATGTATAAAGAGAACTGGATACAGCGTTGTAGACGGGCTCCCGTCCATTTTTACAAGAGTTGCTCAGTGACACATGAAGTTAAAATGGCTCCAGTGATAAAGTACTTCCACATCCACTGGGCCCATAAAGCAGGCACAGTAGTGTTTCCTTTAAGTCCACCTCCCAGCCCTCGCTCCAGCCTCGGTCTGGGTCCTCATTCACAAGAACGGAGGAAGGAAAACAACTAATAAGAGTTATTTAAGTGTTTATACTGGGACGTTGATTCAACTCTAAAAACAAGTTATCCAGTGAGTTACAGACGTCTTTTTCTCAATGTAAGTCTATGGAAAAAAAGCCTTTTTGGGCCCAATGGCATCACGTAACAGACACGGAAGTTGTAGTACCACTGTTTAGTCACTGCAAGAATTGGCGTCAAAGCCCAGCAGACTTTCAGGGGGCTTGGATTGTGGCCATTGCCATCTTGGTTTTTGACTGTCGCCATCTTGTTTTTCTGGAACCAGAAGTGACACAAGAGGGTGGAGCTAAGTACCACCGGACGTTCAATAAGATGTCTTTGTGTGACCAAAGGGTTAAAGCTGTAAGATGAAAACACTGACAACTCCCAGATCAGACAATGCAGTCTGAGTGAGACTTTTTTTGGCAACCAATAAACCATAATTTTAACCATAACCATAAAATTGTAAGACAAAAACACAGACAACTCCCAGATCAGACAACGGTGTGGTAGCGACCTGTCAATCACAAGCTAGCTACGCCCTAAAGCATCCCCTGCTTTATGGTCTATTTGACTCTAAATGGGACCATAATTTACTAAATGAACATCATGCTAAACTGAAGAACACTTCAAACTAGCGATTGAGACCATAAACTCATGTTTACGATGTTTACTGAGGTAATAAATCAAGTGAGAAGTAGACTCACTTTCTCATAGATTTCAATATAATCAGACTTCTTTTTGAAACCAGAGGAGTCGCCCCCTGCTGGATATTAGAAAGAATGCAGGTTTAAGGCATTGGCTTCACTTCTTCGACACAGAGGTTGCCCATTGGCTACTACCACTGCAAATGGTCAAGAACAATATCATATGCTGGGCGAGGGTAGCCAGTTAGCCCAAATCATGCTTCATTGAATAAATTCATGTTTATGCCCCCCAAGTTTAAGATGAATCATCAAAATAAAAGCATGTTTCAGGAAGAAAACAGAGAAGGATTCTGATATGAGTCTGATATTCACAGTTCATAGGGACACAAGTATCACAGGACAGCCCAGGCATGAAAAGGCTTGTGAATGACACGATAATGCACAAGGCAAAAAAGCATGCAATAGGAATCTTGCTTTAGATGTGTCATTTGTGCACCATGTAGACTGTAATGTGAATACATCTGCATAAATATGCTACAATCAGAGCTAGCAACAAACACAGTACTTTCAACTAGGAGGCCGGTGTTCAAGACCGGTATTTGGTTTTGTAAGTAGTGACGTTTATGATGTGGGTCCCGTACTCATGTTACGTTGTCTCTGTACATATTTAATTTACTCTGTACATATTTGCCCCCCCGCGACCCCTAACGGGATAAGCGGTTGACGATGGATGGATGGATGGATATTTTAAGCCAAATGATGTTTTTCCTAAACCTAAGTGAATGGTTTTGTTGCCCCCTGCTGGTACTACACCTTCATACAGACATGTAATATTTACACCCTGGTGCGGACAAGCAGGTCTATTACAAACTTTGGCGTGATATTAGGTTGAAAAAATTTACAGAGGTAAAGCCGCTCTAATTTCTGTTTCACTGTCACTTTAATGCTACCCCGTTCAATCATAGTTCAGACAAAAGTCTGCTTCCATCTTTGTGACAACAGTCAGGGGAAGGCCTCTTTGTCCTTCTATTGCATTTGCTTTCGTTTAAAGCTACTTTGATATTTACAGTGAGAGCAATCTAAAGTTTACCGCGTCAAGGACATCCAACATGTGGAGCCACAGATCAAACCACCAGCCCTTCAATTAAAGGCCCACCTGCTCCACTGCCTCCCTTTCATGGCCTGCACAAAGCCCTGATCTCAACCCCATCAGAAACCTTGGGGATGAAATGGGACTGTCTGTGAGCCAGGTCTTATCACCCAACATCAGTGTTCAACGCTCGTGTGGCTGAATGGGAGCAAATCTCTGCATCCAGGTGCCAAAATATTGTGGAAAACATTCACAGAGGGCTGTTCTGGAATGAGATGTTAAACAGTCACATGTGGGTGTTATGTCTGGGCATCCATATACCTTTGTGTTTGAAAAGAGGTAGAGGAGTGGAAGCTGGGTTAAAGATAGAGATGGGTGAAGAAGACAGATGTATCAAAGAGAAAATGTTAGAGGCCTCAAGGATGATTTGTGAGGAGGGAAGAACGAGTAGCTGGGGAGGAAAAGGAGAGGCAGAGGTGGATGAATGGGAGCGGGAAGGAGCTACAATAGGACAAGTGAAGTAGATGGATACAGAGATGGAGAGGGATGGAGTAAGTAGAGGGGACTGAAGGCACTGTGGCCCTGACTGCATCTCTGCCGGATGTAGTGCCGGGCAGTCGGCCAGCTGGGGGATGGGGGATGGTGGGGGGAGGGGGACCAATCCAATCAGCTGTAATGGAGTCAAAGGTCACTGTTCACTCCTCAAAATTGCTCTGGCCAACTGCCGGAGCAAGAGACACCGAGCTAAAAAGCACACAAACACACAAAGACACACCGATCACTCATCCTTCCAGCAGCAGCTGTAGTATATCTTGATAACAAGAAGGGTACATGAGTGTGTGTGCTTCTGTCCTTGTATGTCCTCACCAAATATAAACAGTGAGCAGAGAGGTAGAGATATGTTTTATGACTTTGGTCTTGTGCGCGTCCACTGCTGTAAATGTACGACCAGAATTTATTGAACGACATTGGTAGTTAAGAATAGGGAGCTATTGAACTTTCCACTGCTGTAATAACTGTGAACCCATCAAGTGTAGTATTTACTAGGTCTGAGTGTTATGTTTTCTCAAACAGCACAGTGCCAACAATGCCCAGCTGGGTTTATTTAGCCCTTTTTAAAAATGAAAGAGTATGACCCTTTTTAAAGATTTACGTTGGCAGTACACTGGCAGAAACACCCTCCAACTACAACTTTCCGATGTCAGAACAGAGAGGTGTGTTGTGGTGAGAGAAGGTTTGAATTTCAAACTCAACATCTATTTCTATAATCTTTACACAGCTATTTATGTCACTGATCATGTGACCAAATGAGTGCAAAATTATAAATTTCTTCCAGGAGAGACGGTCTGAAAATGTGCACCATTATGTCCATGTTTAGGTGATTACTGCATCTCGCCTCTGTCTGTGACGGCTGGCGTTGTAACCCCGCCGAAGTGTGGCCGTTCACAATAGTTCTTAATATTTTATCTGTTGATGGTTTGAAGACAGTTGGTGGCGTTTAGATTCCACGAAATGCAGCAATGCACCAGCAAAATGTGAAAAAGTAGTGAAAAGTGACAAATATTCAACACATTGGCTGTAAATTTAAAGAGTATCCATTAAAGGTGCTTAGCTTAATGCGAGATTGGCAGCATTTGTATTGCCTCCGCACTCAACGGCTCTCAACGTGGTGATGGCTGAGTTGGCGGCTTGCAGCTAATGCCGCAAACGGTCAAAACAATGGGATAACAGTGTTAACCTACACTGACTTACATTAACCTACATGCACTAAAAGCATGTGCAGCTGATCCGGCTACATCAACAAAATAAGGAAATCCTCTGATTACAACAGACACAGAGGGAGAGCAACTTCATTCTCTGCTCAGGTAGACGTTACTCCTCTTTATCTTTACATAGCAAATAGTTGTTTGCTGCCAAATTAATGCTCACAATGTCAAATAAAGCACCTTTAAATACAGTACAGATTTACACAGTGCATTTTGGTGAGAAACACTCTGGATACTGTTTACTGGGATTATTTACAACATTTATATACCTCTTCAATCATATATTTCTGCAGGTTTAAAGGCCACAGAAATTTTACAGTTAGCCCTGCTCCAGCAGTTAACTCACACACAATTTTTTTAATCATAAATTTGAAAATCATTATTTATGGTTTAGCTGTTTGGGTTTTTTTGCCAGAGGATATCTATTGCTCCCAATTTGTGCAGCCTTGGATTGCAGTGCATCAGGGGATACATTCCTTGCTGTAATCAACCATTTTATATTGTTGCTGTAAGGGAGCGGGAAAGAGCGAACGAGGGAGTATATTACTACTCTTGCTTCATATAACCTGAAATTGAATTTCTCTTTGTTTGGCAACCCACTCTCATCCAGGTTATGGGGATTCCCTCCTCGATTCGAGAGAAAACAACGACCATAAAAATACCCTGAACCAAATGGATGCTTTCCTGTAAGAACACCACTTCTTCATACTTTGAAGGTGAACATGCCATTACATACTGGGGCCTGTGCTCTCTTACATGTAGATTATACATGCAATACTTGGTAAACATGGATGTATAAGATGATGATCCACTGTGGACTACTGTTCTGAAGAATTTTGGCTGTTGCCATCTTGGCTTTTTGCAACCAGAAGTGGCTGTATCTAGACGGTAACCCGCAAATTGCGAAATATGATCTGAGATCTGTAACAACGCTCAAGAGACTCGCTGCCTGATAATCTGTCCTAACCTTAACCACCTCGTTCTCAGCGTGGATGTTTCTTTCTAAACTGCCGGCAGAAAAGACACGAGAAGGTGAAGTCAAGTACAACTGAATGCTTTTTTTTTGACATTTTTTGGTGAAAAAATGTTAAAATTACCTTTCATGACCTCATAACACACTATGAAAGGGTTTAAGTTGTGAGACAAAAACACAGACAACTCCCAGACCAGACAACGGTGTGGTAGTGACCTGTCAATCACAAGGTAGCCACGCCCTAAAGCAAACCCTGCTTTATGGTCTATTTGACTCTAAATGGGACCATAATTTACTAAATGAACATCAAGCTAAACTGAAGAACACTTCAAACTAGCGATTGAGACCATAAACTCATGTTTACAATGTTTACTGAGGTGATAAATCAAGTCAGAAGTAGGCTCATTTTCTCATAGACTTCTATACAATCAGACTTCTTTTTGCAACCAGAGGAGTCGCCCCCTGCTGGCTGCTAGAGAGAATGCGAGCACTTCAGCATTAGTTTCACTTTTCAGACCTTGAGTTTGCCCACTGATTGTAACAGTAAAATAATTGTATTTAATTAAGCTTTTTATTTTCATACAATAATACAGACATAATACATTAAAATCCAATATTCAAGTTGTAGTTACATGTAGGACTACAGTTAAACCAATTGGCTCGTGCAGTGCAAATGTGTCTTTGTAATTGGGGAAATTGGACAGCTTCTGACCTGCTGTGCGTGCAGCACAGAGGGCAACAAGAAAAGCCTTTCAGAATTATACATGTGTTATAATCATTATCCTTAGCCTCAAGCCAAACTGCACAGTAAAAATAACCCCTGTCAATAGTCCCTGGCTGGGCTACAGTATCTGAGTAATGATCACTGAGCTGCAGCGCACCAGAAAAATCACAGTGTTCAAACGTAGAACCTAGAGGCATAAGGCAGCGGGGCGGCTGCACTCGTACTGCTCTCATTCACTTTGCCTCTCAGGGTCCAAAACATGAGACGTCGTCAAGTAATTAGATACTACACACTGGCATGATGCGTGTCCACTATGATTACCATCTGGACACCCTTTGACAGCCTGATTAATGTCTGGGCACACGACTCCCTTTGTGTTCTGCTTTATCTGTGACTTTGGTGACTTGGCCACTCTCGATTGCATCGTTGGTTAATCTCAGAGTGCACTTCAGGCATGAAATATGGCTGCTTCATTGTTTTTAATTAAAAACACATTTTGCCCAATTTTCCCTCATTACCACATGCAGTGAGGAAAAGGAGGCAAGACGTCGTCTTCTAAAGAGCAGCTAGGACCGTTCTGCTCAAGGGTGTCAATTTGTTGTGATTGAAATCTAGCTCTGGATTAATGGGGAGACAACAACATTAGAGACTTTTTATGAGGTGCTTAAGGGACAAATGGTCTGTTATTTCCGCACTGTCCTATCAATTAGTGGGGAGCTAATTCTTGAAGTACCTCAACAGGGAAGCTAACATGAGACCTCACAATAAAAGCCCTCCGCTGGATGCTGCAGAGAGCTTCAATGTCACCTCATGAATTAAAATTTTGGAAATTAAAATCAAATACGCAGTGTAATTGATCCTCTGTCAGTGACCTGGCAAAAAAATAAAAATCTTTTGTCCCGCTCGCAGCATAAGTGAAAGAAACAGCCAGATGCTCAGTGAGAAGTAGTCAGGATGAAAATCAACAGGTCTCAGCATCTATTACAGAAAAGGAGATGGATGGAGGCGAGAGAAAGACTAGTGAGAGGGACACGGGTGGCTAAACAAGGCAGCGATAGCTCAGGAAGTGAGGCTGACAAGAATGCAAGAATGAAGCAGGGAGGTGGGCCATATAATGAACACATGTACTGTGTGATGTGCCAGGATGTTGTGAAGCCACCAGAAAATGGGCTTCCGTCTATTTACCTCACAGGTTCAAAGTATAGTTTTCTGCTTTCTGCAACTTCATAATTCCTTGAAAATTTGACATTTTTTCTCCTACGAATCTATAAACTGTCATCTCATTTAGACTTCTGCAACTCACTATATTCTTGTGTCACCCAATGCAACCTTTCCAAACCTCTACTTCAAAATGCTGCAGCGAGATGACTCATAAAATCCAACAGAAGAGTTCACATAACACCAGTTTTAGCATCTCTACATTGGTATGTTTTAGAAATCATTTTAAAATTTAAATGATTACTTTTAAAGCACGGTTTGGGTTGGCCCTTTGACCTACTAACCCCTGACGCGCCGAAGCGCCTCTATTTTTATTTATCGCTATCTGTTAATTTCTCTTGTTTTTGATGTCTTTGATTTTGAAATTACTATATAAATAAAACTATTATTATTATCATTATTAGTATTAGTAGCATGCTTCACAGTTAATACTAAAAAGGCGCAGTAGTACACAGCATATACATATCCAATTTATAAGATGGACTTAGATACTTAACAATAAAAGCAATATAACAAACAAAATAGAATTAAAAGACAAATAAAACTAAACAGAATTGCCTCCATCAGCCAGTCATGTTGCAGTTTATATCCACATCTGTCCTAAATGTCATCACTTCATAATTTCATCCTGTTAGACATTTGTGTGAAATTGTCATAATTAGCATATGAATTCTTGAATTATGGCCAAAAACACCAAAGTCTACTCAGTTCATCCTTGAATCCAAGTAGACATTTGTGCCAAATTTGCAGAAATGAACTCAAGGCATTTCTGGGATATTGTGTTCACGAGAAAGGGACAAACATCAGGTCACAGTGACCTTGAACACCAAAATCTAATCAGTTTATCCTTAAATTCAAGTGGACTTTCTTGCCAAATTTGAAGAAATTCCCTCAAGGTGTTCCTGAGATAACTTGCTCTGGAGAATGGGTTGTACAGGCAACGTGAAAACATAATGCCCACAGCCACGGCTGGAGGCATTAAAATGCCAGCCTATATAAGTTGGTTTTAAAACGTTTTTCAAGTGTGGCACAGAGTCAGCTGACCTTACATTGAGGGGGAGGCAGTTCCATATAGTGTTGGAGTTAAAACAATAAAAGCACAGCCCCTCTTTGTTTTGAGCCTGGACCGTGGGATATTTAAGGGCAATTGGTCAGAAGATGTGAGTAATCTTGGTGCAGAAGAGTACTGGGTTATAAGTTCAGAAACAGAAGCTAGTTTTAGTTGTGAGACCTTGAGCGGAGGTGAAGCTCATCGGGGAATATTATTGATTTTACAAGCTCTCTTACATTTTACAAAGAACAGTAGTAACAACTCTGAGCTGAGACTGCGATTACAATCATTTTCACGTAGCCACTTCAAGCAGACGTTGCAATTAACAGATTTGGTTAGTGTGAATTTATGGACTGTTTGTGATTTCCCTGGAGAGGTAGCCAGGCTGAAAATGGGGCTTAAAGAAAGGTGAAGAAAACACTAAACTATAATTGTTATGGGGGTTTTCCACTGGAAAACTGGCTCTTGTCTATCTACCACTAATGAGGGTTGTAAAAGTAGAGATAATGTGAGTTTTAGACCAAAATGAGCTGCAACCCTTTCTCACTAATTACACAGCATTAATGTACTTGACTTACCACCTGTCTTAATACAAAATAGTCACATCTGGGACGTTAAATCGTGAAACTTTTTAACCCCCTTACCCTCACTTTCCCATTTTTGTTGTCCCCTGGAGCTAAAGTTGGAAACATCATATTATTATGCTATGAGCATAATCTGAATCAGCTTGTTCCAACTTTTTATTGAAGCTGCACAGTGTATACTCTGAAAAGCCAAATCCACAACTTCTTTTTTAACTACTGACTTTATTTCCTCAATTTTTATTTCTTATACTGAATTAGAAACATCACAGAAAACAGCTCAACAGCAGTAAACATGGGCAGTGATATACACACTGGTTAACTTTTTAGCTTGTCCCCATGGAGGATGAAGTGTTCACTAAAATGCTGCAGACCTATTGTTACCCTGAATTTCTAGTGTCACTCTGATTGCAAAAAGAAGTCTGATTGTATGGAAATCTATGAGAAAATGAGTCTACTTCTCACCTGATTTATTACCTCAGTAAACATTGTTAACCTGAGTTTAAGGTCTCAATCACTGGTTTCAAGTCTTCTTCAATACAGCATGATGTTCATTTAGTAAATGGTCCCATTTAGAGTCAAACAGATAAAGCAGGGGATGCTTTAGGGCGGGGCTACCTTGTGATTGACAGGTTGCTACCACGGCGTTGTCTGGTCTGGGAGTTGTCTGTGTTTTTGTCTTACCATTTTGTGGTTATGGTTAACATTATGGTTTATTGGTTGCCAAAAAAAGTCTCACTCAGTGTTCGGTTGTACTTAGCTCCACCCTCTTGTGTCACTTCTGGTTGCATATAACCAAGATGGCAATGGTTAAAATACTCAAAAAACCCTTCAAAACCCTAGTCCACAAACCAATGGGCGATGTCTCAGCGACTACGTCCATTTTTTTATATACAGTCTATGGTTTAGGCACTAAAAAACCAAACCAAATGTTTTGGCTCAAAAACTACTAGGTTAGGATTAGGCATCGTGGTTTGGTTTATAATGAATACGTTAATCACAGAAGTTACCTCAATCCCTGAATATTATACACTCCCTGCTGGTGCATTACAAGCAAGGAGCAACAAAATCACTTAGTTAGGTTTAGGAAAAACATCATGGTTGGGCTTAAAATAAGTATGTAAGTACGTAAATACAGTACTGTATTTCATGCAGAATTTGGGCCTGATCTGTGGCTGTGTATCAGTGTAGCCTCATATTGATTATACTTTACACCCCTACATATTTGGCGTCTTTGGAAACTTTGTGCTCTCCACTAGAAATTTACAGGAAAAGTTCTGTGAGTTTCAATGATGTCTGAGCCCATAGCATGACTCTGAAGTGACTGACATGTCGAGTATGTGAATATGCTGAAGCATTTATTCAGTCTGAGGTATCCCCGCAGGTGGAAAGGGAGTTTGAGATGGTGCTGGTGGTTCTTGTATCTTAGAGCTTCTTTATCACATTCATGTATTCTTCATAAGCCATACGGTCTACAAACTGCATCAGAAATACAGCGTGTTCTTTGTGCAGGCTCAGAGGGGCCTGTGAGCGATTTGAGAGGTAAAACCTCCCCTGGAGATGTAGCTGAGTTGTACAGGTGATCCGAAAAAGGTCGGCGGTGCAGCAACAAAGGTCATCTCCCTCTGAAGCTCTGTCTGCTCAGCTGCTCTCTACAGTACATCAGTGACAGGCTGTTCGCAGCTACTGGAGCCTCACAGGTCAGACTGAGGCTGGTGTTTGCGTTTGTGTATGGGCATACATGTACCATATGTGCGTATTTTATCTCCTCTTTACTTGTGTCCAGGCATGTGTGTGCATTCAGCCGTCTGTGAATGTTTACACATGTGCCTCTGGTGCAGTAAGTCTCTGCATTTTTCTGCTACCAGCTTCCTCATCAGCATTCAGTCCTCCTCCCTCCTGCCACCTCCGCTGGTGACCACCGGTGTGTGTTGCTGACATTTCTGGCAGCCCGAGGACAAAAACCACACATCTCCCTGCTCTGTCACCCCACCGCTAGGGAAAAGGTGAGCAGCTGCTGTTATTATTATTATTTTTTTCGCCCCTCTTTCACTCTTGCACAAACACAATGTCTCCTCGTTTAACCAAAAAACCCTGCTGAGGCGTCCTATTGGGAGGGGACAGCAGTAAAACTCAAAAATTGCCTCTGTGGCCTAGTTAGGTATACTTGAGACAATCAGCCAGCCATGATATCAACAAAATCGGATGGAAATGTTGCCATGGCAATGAAAACATGGTGCGATGACATTTAAATCAAGGCCACTCTTTATTAGACTCCCTTACGTTTTAATTCCAGTTGACAATAGAGAAACTGAAAACAGACTGCAGGCCTTCAGTCTCCACAGGGTTTCTTACTACTGCAGAGATTCTGTTAGCATCCTGTATGAAAGGAGACACATCATGCTCATTTTCAGGTTCATAGTTGTATTTGAGGTTTCTTTTAGAACATGTTTACATGCTTTATTAGGCAAATTTACCATCTTTTATGTGGATGTCTATTCCAACTGTTTGGACTCTTGTCAGGCTACCAAATAGGCATTATTAGTCACTATAAGCCTGGTAGATGTGGGTCAGTAGGGGCCTACTACACAGACTAGTATGTTTTATCATCTATTCACATGGTCGATCAGCTAAAGAAGGTATAAAAGCCTCTAGTTACAATATGACAGGAGCACCCAGGACACCGGAGTTTGCATCTCATGTGAAACCAGCAATGTGTAGTTGTCTTTGTGTTCATAGTTATTTCAACCTAAAATGCACTGTTTTTACCTAAACCTAACTTATTGAGTTTTCTTGCCTAAACCTAAATAAGTGGTTTTTTATTTTTTATTTTTGCCTAAACCTAAAGAAGTTGTAGTTTTAAGGCTTAAACTTACATAAGTTTTAGTGTTGTTGCGTAAACCTATAGAAATTGTAGTTTTAATGCCTAAACCTAAAGAAGCCTTTTTGTTTGTGTTCAAAATGTGACATTTCATTCAGCTTTACATGTCAGAACGTGTTGGATGTCCATTCAGTGTTGATGGTAAATGTAGTCCACTGAAGAAATAAATTCCCCAGTGTGTGCCATATTGACCAAGAAAGCTGATTTCCTGCTGCAGAGTTGTGCTGACCGTGCCTAAATGTACCAGGATGAATTGATATAAATAACCCTACAAAATGTCTGAAAAATACAACCGTGCACCTTCTGAATTCAAGTTTCTGTCTTGCACCAAAACAAGACAGGCAGAAACAAAATAAAACTCACCAAACACGTCTGTCCACTGTTCAGACATAGGGGTCACAGTTTCGATTCTAAATCAGAGATCAATCCACATTAGCTTCAAATCTCGTCCATCAAAGTCAAAAGCAAGGTCAACCATTGTTTTTTTTTTTTCCTCCCCTGCCTGCTTGTATACAATCAAGAAAAAATATAGCTGTACTCAAGAAAAAACAGTCAACTCATTCAAGGTTCGTACTATAAATCAGCACAAAAATCCCCTAACATCAGCCACCATGTTCTGAACAGACACATTACATTACAAACACTACCAAAATGTAAACCACTCAATCCAGCACTCTGGACTAGGCAGGCATGATGGGAAATGTGGGCCGTCCCTGTCGCTACGATACTCAGGGCACTCCCTGCATGCCTATGGCATTTTACATTTCATAAATATGCTAATTTTTGTCCTCTGCATTTCTCTGCTGTTCGGTGGCCGTAGAGCTCTCACTCCTTGTTCAGACGCAGATCATTAAATTAGTAAAATACAGACACAAATTGCCACAAAATCACCCTGCTGGTCTTGGTTCTCTTTCCCAGTTCATATTTAGGATCCTGAAGAAGGTCTCCATCACATCTCTGTCCCAGTGAGAAGGAAAACTTTCATGCATTGTAGCGCATACATGACTCGCTCTACCTGGGTTGTTGCAAAAAAAAAAAACTGCCCATGCTGCACATTCATTACAGCAGAATGATTCTGTTTCTGTTGGCATCGGAGGGCAGTTTGAGCAAAGGCTCCATCAGCTGACGTTCGCCCTCGGCAGCTCGGGTTCTGGATGGTCCCCGCCGCCATATCCTCCCAGCAACAGCAGTAGCCTTGAGCAGCCTCTGTCCAACGTCTCTCTGGATGACTATCAGTCAGCCAAATGTGCACTGCAAAAAGTCCTTGTCCATAACATCCTCTGCAAATAATCTGGGATGCCATTTTTACAGTGAGAAACATGATACATGCGCTGAGGAGTTTTTGAGCACCATGGCGCCCCAAAGCTACTAAAGCGGAAGTAGCACTCTGCGGTTCTGTCGTATACCGAGTACGTCACTGTCACGTCACTGGAAGAAAGAAGAACAGCAGATTATGAAGCTACGCCCCAGAGACACAGAGAACATCAGGAACAACTGCAGGCAAATCAGCAAATTTTCCCTTTAGAGGTCAAAACACACTTGTATTCACCCTCCGGAGGTCAGGACTGACCTGTTTACAGATAGAAATCAGCAAGGGAGCTGCAGTTTTTCTGGATAAAAAGCACTATAACGTTTACACTTCTCAACCAATTTCAATGAGTTATTTTTATATTCATGAATTTATGATCTACGAGGAGTAAAAAAAGAAAGTTTTGTCTCCATTTGCTTTAAAGACTCAAGAGAGTGTGAATCAACATTAGCTAGGCTTAACGTACATGAACTGAATTTCTTAAGCGGTGGAAAATAATTTTGTGAGAGTTAATGTTACTGTTCCAAAACCCAAGACAGGACATCAGCTTTATTGTGTGCGATATTAGACACATATGGTAAATTTTAAACACAATATATTGTTAGACGTGAAGATATAAGCATTAACATTAGCTTTGGTTGAGGCTGAGCTAACAGGCATAAATACTAGCGAGCTCTTATCTGATGACCTACAGAAGCAAATAGTTTTAAGATGCAACTCGAACTGTAATTTTGACTTTTTAATACCACATCAACAGACAGACCGGCCGCTGATCCACGACCCAGAGGCAGTAACGTACTGAACTGTTTTTCACCAAAAGTGTTTTTTGTGGGGGACTCTTACGGCACTCCATGGAGATTATAAATGCTTGTAAATAAAAATGGCAAAAATATGAAAACACTGAAATCAGTACAGAAATGTAAACGCTATAGTGCTTTTTATCCAGAAAAACGGCAGCTCCCCCTTCACATTGATGTACAATCCAAACACCATCTACGAATATATACTGTATATCTATTTATCAGCAGCATAAAGCTCATCAGGAGATCCAATCATTACCTTCCTCTCGACTATTTCATTTCCTATTTGAACCTCATTTGTCTCTCAAATTGCGGATGCTCTATTGGGGTTTGTCTTTTAAAACAGGGAAGCAGACTGATTGCTTTTTAAACAAGATGATACAGAGAGAGTGGGGTATTTAACCAGTCCATTTGTCATGATGCAACATTCTCTTCACCTCAAATATTGAAAGACTGCTTCCTTGTATTTTTAACCAGCGACGGCAATAGGATTCAGCTCTAATACTCCCAACCCGAGGAAGTTAATACACCACAGAGGCAAACATGGAAGCTATTTTTCTCTCTGCACGTCTCCTCATTTCCTTTTCTTCTCATCTCAACTTGCTCCCTTCTCTTTATTCCTCTCTCTTCCCCTTTTTCTACTTCTCTCAAGTTGTTCCCACTAAATCTATGATACAGCCACTGAAATCATCTTCTTTCATTTCTATTTCTGGGCGCTTCCCTCTTTTCACTGAAGGTGTACGTGGGGAGCGATGAATGGGAAGGTTATCGGGAGAGAGCTGAAATGGAACCGTCTCTTCAGATTAAGATGCATGCTACTGTGGAACGTGCGGTGAATGAGAAAATATTTTAAGGCTGAGTCGGCCGGGGGGGCCAAGTGGTGTGTACGTGAGGTGGATTGAGGGCAACGCTGTGAAACATCAACAGTGATTCAGCTGTAATTTGTGCTACTTTATCCATTTTGAAACACTGAAACTCTTTGTTTACTCTGACTTTCAGAAAAATGTTGAGTCAACTGCAAAATGCCAAGAACTAGAATTGAAAAGCAGCATTTCACGCTCTTCAAAACACATCAAGGTGGGCTATTTGGTGGTGTGTGTAGTATTACCAGGACAGGACCGCCAGGGGCGGGGGATTTCACTGTCGACAAGCAAACAAGACACATGAAGATTAAGAGTGAGCTAGGAAAGTTTTACTCTTCAACTAATATTCATCTGCTTGCTCACAGCTTAAATGCAACTTTGTGTACAGCTCCTTTAATGATTCCTGATGAATTTCATAAATCCTGGGACCAGCACAGCTGTTCTGAGCTCTGCATCCTGCTCCTGACCAATCACAGTCACAAACATTTGCTTTACTCATGGGCACACGTCAACACACTCCAGTCCTCAACACTATTGACACCGGCCATATGCTCGATCAGGTAGCTTCCCTGCTGCTTCCTCAAGGGAAAACCACAGGGGTCCCATGAAAAACCTAATTCAAACCACCACCTGGTTAACGAGTAAATGCTAGAGGAATGATTCATTGCAGCTGGATGCAGGCGATCACTCTGACTTTCTGTGGCACACCGGGGCTCAGGGGCTGACTGACTGATGGATACGGTGGCACCGCATGAGAAAATAACAACAAAATTCTCACCTCTGCAATAAATTGTTTGGTAATGGATATATAGACAACGTGCCACAGGAATTTATGACATTTGGGCCCTCATTTGTTGGAGCGGGTTGATATTGCAGATGACATTAAATGCGTCCGGCTGCAGCTGCAGCTCACATTAATCATACTCTCGGAGCCGGGACCTGTCAGACCAGATTAGAAAGGGAGCAGAGCTAGCTTCATTTCGTCTCTCCCTCAGTCCTGGGTTAAGCAAGATCACGCAAAGTTAAGTGTGAGTGGTGTGGCGTTTGTGTGTTTGGGCCACCGATTATATATATACATATACAGATGGATGGCGCACCTCCACTTCCTCCCACTATACAGAAGTGAACCAAAATATCCCACATATGGGAGCTCCATGTTTGAGAGTTTATGTCATTTGGAGCCAGGGGATATAGTAGTTTAGTAGTTTCTGAAAACTTTGAGTTAACGAGTTGTGGCATGTTTGTTGACATTAACAGAAATGATGGAGGCTATGGAAGTTATTTTTTTGGTACAAATACAAGCATATATTGTTATTTTAGGCATATATTGTTTTTCTTTGTAATTTTATGTCAGAGGAAAATGTTGATATTCCCAACGGCCTCATCTTTCTCCTCTGTCACGTCTTTGCATTACCTTCTTCATGTTACCCACTTGCTAGCTTGCTAAATTGTTAGCCTCTGTAGTTTCTAGACATGGACAGTAATGTTAATATTGTCATTGTTTAACAGATGTGATCTCACAATTTAACCACTTGAATGCCATGCAGAGTGCACACAACTTCCCATGTTGTCAATGCAAGCTCACAAGTTTCATTTGAAGGCACCATATCACACAGACTCGTGATGGTTCAGGAAAATTAAAGCTTTAAGCTTTGGCTTACATCTGCTAACATGGAGGGAGCAAGATTAATGACCTATACTGCAGCCAGCCACCAGGGGGTGATGGAGAAGTTTTAGCTTCACTTTTGGGAGCTGTCATGTCGGCCATCTTTATGTACAGCCTATGGTTTGGGCACAAACTTGATAAAGTACTAAGATCCCATTATATGGCAGCAAAAGAGCACCAGCACTTCAGCGTTTGTACATTTATGTGTCTTTGGTAATAAACCGTGAGATAGGTGTTGGATTGCGATGACACAAGCTGCTGGGTGGGTCAAGGCTGCGATTGGTCGCGCCCGGCAAGGCACTGTCAAGGAGATCGACTCTGGGAGCAGTTAGCCACAGCCCATCAGCGGGGTGACCTTAGCACCGCTCTGTAAATTTCACAGCTGTTTTTCAGGTGTCGTAAAGATTATACTTAAACAGCAGATAGCAGCTGATAAACAGTGATGCGTCATAAACTTCTAAGCCTCTGATAAAAACCTCTTGCTGCGAACAGGACATATTCGATAGCAAATAAACCTTATCCCTTATCATCAGACTACTTTTTTTAAAAATAGAGTTGAACTTCAGCGTGATTGACTGCAGTGGAAATTGGGCGTTGCAGCTTGCGGCTGTATTCTACTCTGATACTAGGAATATGGCCTCAGCCACAAAATATTGCCTCAAATTCAGAGATAAGACTTTCTATTGCAGTTATGACAGATATGGTGCCGTAGTCTAAACTGAACAGGCTGTTCTGAGGCACCGCCACCAGCGCAGGAGAAATTACAGAAGGAATTAGGAAACAGAACAAGTGTGGGAGAAGACAAAAGGGCAAAATTTAAATGCAAAGTGTCAAGAGTAGTAGTATCATTCCAAGGCTCAAAGCTTCATCCCCACTCACTTGAAGTCTCATGCATATCAGTGCATGTAGTTTAAATTCCCTCTTACAATCAATGAGCCATTCATGTCCTCAAACATCAAAAAATTACTGTTACAGCATCGGGATACTTGGGCGACCTCCTTCTGTGTCGCTGCGATGATTCAGCAGTGGGAGCTGACAGATTGGTGGAGTAATGAACAGCGGCATGCTGGGTGAATGCGAGCGTTTGCACATGCCTTCGTTTGCTCTTCAAACTTCTGTATGCCAGCCACAGCAGTGGCAGTCCATCCTCCTCCCTCCTCTGCTCCTGCTGTTTCCTGGAGTGATAGACGCTCATGCATAGGAACTCTCTGAGTGAGTACGACAAAACAAACAGGTTTGAAAACTTCTTCTTCTCCTTCAGAGGCCTCAGGTGACTTTACCGCCTTTGTGTGATCTGGGAGCTTTTTTCTGTCTGTCACCCTTTTCTTTACTTATTAATCCATCTCTGTCTCACTGAGGCTTTGATGCTGCTGACGGCAGAGCTGTCCTGATTCTGTCACCAACGATGCTCTAAAGGTGGCGTACAGTCACTGTGATGGGGACTACAAGGGCGCTGGAGAACCCCAGCGGTGAGATGTGAGGATGTAAAACAGCCGAGAGGCCGTCGAATCTGAAGGCGTCCCTTCAGCAAAGACAAGGTACATTAACTGACAAATTGTCAGTTAATGTACAGTACAGCTCTGCTGGGCTATTTGCAGCAACGAGAAGATGTCACACACACTTTCACACACAATGCCAGACCAAGGTACATTAGTGCATTAAACATTCCTCCTCTGCACGAAACCCTCTGTAATCCCCCCTGTGGATAGAACAAGCTTCGCGTTTGTGATTCCTTTTGAAGAAAAGGCGATGGAAGGTTGGCAGGATGGAGAGCATGTAAGAACTGGCTGTAGCCAGAAAATGTGTTTCAGAAAGGGACATAAATGCACCCTGTGGGTGGATTAGCAGACACTGATACTCACAGCCAGGGGGACGGCCTGTCAAAGCTCCCAGGAACGTGAAGAGTCCGTTGTTGACACAACACCTTCACGCCCGTGCATGCTATTTGACAGACCATCAAAATAATTGATGAGAACGAGCTGTAAATGATTAATAGAGATTAATTGTTTTGTTTTGCTCTCTGTTGACAGACAAGTATCCTCTGGCTGCAGCTATGTGTGCCGTTTGTCTTCCAAACAAACCGCGAGGCTATTTCAGAGATGGCGGCCATCCCAGTTGTAAATGACTTTGGAGTGGAGTCAAGGGTGAGTGTGTATCTGTTTGACTACATGTGTGGTTAAAGTAGACTGGGGACAATGTCTATGCATCATTGCAGCTATCACATGGGCGTTCAAATGATTTAAACGTGTTGAAGTGACAAATGACGACATTCAGAGAAACAACTTCAGAGAGCGCGGGTGAATTAATTTGCTCTGTAGATGAACAGCTGTTTGCCTCTATTTACCCAGAGTTTTGCAAAGTAGTACAAACAAGCAATTCAAGGCAAAAAAAATGAGATGTGCTGCATTTGATTTTCCATTTAGCGACTCCGCTCCGCTTCTGAAACACTATCATCCTCACATAGATGCAGAGGTATGTAGTTTATAGGGCTCCCATGGGGACTATCTGTGAATCATAGACTCAGACACCTTTAACACAAGCTGTTTGAGCCAGTGACTTGATGAGTATCTGAACACTTCTCAAGGCAGGAAATGACTTCTGCTAAATACGTTTATGCAAATGGTATTCAGGTCAGGTCATTTAACATTGATGGGATGATTGCAGGGATGTAAATGTTATCCAGACAAGGAAATTGCCTCGACTAATTAGAGATCACGCATGTATCCTACCAAGGGATGACGTATGCAAAGTGGCAGTAATTCAGATCAATGGAAGGTGCACCTTTGAGGATGTCAGGTGTAATTGTCTTGTACTATCATAACAATGTGCCTGAACAAGAGTTAAATCACTTAACTGCTCTCTTGTGGTGGCAGCCTTACGCAACAGTACTCTATCACATGTGTATTCAAGCAACAAAGAACATTACAGTATTAAGAAACTTGGATGAAGATATTTTTGTCTTGTTGGTGTTTTCTGTTTTAAATCATGCAATTTATAAAACCAAAACAACAATGTAAGTATTTTGGAGCTGAAAATTTGGCTTTAAACAGCAGGACTCTGGCACTGGACTCAAAACTTGGAGAGGAAAAAGAAGCTTTGGCTTTAAGAAACTTGGTTTGGCACAACTTGCACTGGCTCTAAAAAAAAACTTAAAATGAAATATAAGTACTGGCATTATAATATCACAACTTAGTATAAAATAATTAATGTAACATAATATAATGTTATCCATCCACTGGGAGCAAGAAGCAGGATATGTTCTGGACAGGTCTCCTGTCTGTTTATCAGTACTGAATATAGTTCGGAACAGAAAGTATTTTTATTTTTTATTAGTCTTTTATTTATTTCTCTTTATATTTCCACATTTTTAAAAAATATTTATTTTCATATTTACACATTTATTATTTATTGATTTATTATTATATTTACACATTTTATTGACTTTATTTCTCTTCATATTTTTACATTTTTAATTTACTTATCTATTCTTTAATTATTTCTCATTATATTCACACATTTTTATTAACTTAATTTTCTATATATTTCTCTTTATATTTACACATTTTATTTACTCATTTATTCTTGATTTATTTTTCCTTATTTTACACATTTATTTATTGATTTATTCACAAATTCTTTTATTTATTCCTCTTTACATTTGCAGGTTTTATTTTCCTATTCTTTTACAGATTATGTGACACCTATGAATCCATAGAGAAGCACTAAACAGCAGCAACACATCCACATGCACAATGCCTTCACATAAGAGTGACAAACAAAACCAACCGCAAATTAGGCCGGTGACAACTAAAAAGATGGTCTGATCCAAACAATGAACATGACAAAGAAAATTGAAACAGACTAAAAAGTAACTCCAAAACAAACAAAAGCTCTAAAATAAAAGATAGAAAAACATGTAAAAACATGCAAATAACAAGGATTCTCTATTTGCAAATGAGGAAAAGTCCCCATTGAAGATAAAGCAGTTGCGTATTTGTGCTCTGATGCTCCAGAAAGTTAGTTCAGTCACATTTTATTGATTCACAGGCTGTGCATGAGCGTACAGACTAAATTTAAGGACGACTTTTCAGGACCTGCAGACATCCTGTCCTCTGAAATAAAGAATACTGAAGTGAGCTAACAATCCAACTGGGTAACATCTAACAAGATTAAAAGTGGCTTGCTATTGACATTTGCTACAGGTCACGTAGTGACAGTAGTTAATTTGTAGGCAAAATTACAAAGGGGCTGGTGGAGTTCGATCGGGGGACATTACCTTGTAAAGGCTGCTCATCCATATTCTTAAGACTTAGGGCACTTTCACAAGCCACAGTCTATTTGGCTAATCCGAATCAGAGCAGTTCGTTTTCTGTTTAATCTGGTTTGGTTTCACAGTGCACAAATTAAAGCAGACCAAATAAAAGCAATAATTTGCTGAGGAGCAAGTACGACGAAGCAAATTTATCTTTTTTGTCTCGAGAGCTGCCACTTCGACGCTGAGAACTTTGACTCTGCATTGATCGACTGTCGACACAAATCCTTCCTGAGCTTTATTTAGCATATTCTGTACATTCCAGGTGTCAAGCAAACATCGGACTTCGGCAGGAGTCTGAGTCAGTTGTTTCCCACTCATGTTAACCTGTAGTTTAAAAATGTAAATTTTATGTAAATGTAAAAATGTAAATCCAAATTAATTGTCACACAGTGAAATTTGGCTACTGCATTTAACCCATCCTAGTATATGAGGAGCAGTGGGCAGCTACTACACAGCTGCCCAGGGAGCAATTTTAGGGTGCCTTGCTCAAGGGCAACTTGGCAGTGCCCAGGAGGTGAACTGGCACCTCTCCAGCTACCAGTACACACTCTGTAAGAACACTTGAACTGACAACCCTCCGGTTCCCAAGCCAAGTCCCCATGGATGGAGCGACTGCCATCCCTTAACTGTGTCCATCTCAAGGCAGTCTGCATTATGGTTCACTTCTTTCAATTTGGTTGGATTATGTTCTCACTGCAATCAAACTGCACTAGATTTCACTTGGAAACAGTCCGAGACAATCTCCCACTAGTGGTCTTGGACCGGCTGTTTTATTACCGCATTCACAACTGTCCAAACAGACCACACCAGGGGTTGAACTGCACCAGAGTACAATTGAAACGGACTAAACAGCACCAGGTGTTCTCAAAAGCTCTTCAGGGGCCACGGCAGATAGAGTGAGTGAGATCAGGGACACAGCGTCGAGGATGTGAAGCACCCCGCAGATGAAAATCCCTCCTCATGAGTCACTAACGTAAGTGGGAAAAATGTACTGACTCCTATCAAAGTGGCGTGGGCGGAAGGGCTGGTATTAAAAGGAGAGAGAAGAAGAAAATTGCTTCTTTTCTTTGGCAGATCTAGCCAGCTGTGACAACACGACAGCACTGGAAGGTCCTGCAGATTCTGTCTTTCTTGGACCAGTTTCTTCAAGCTGTAATTTACCTGTAGCTGCTGAGGCCTCCCTGCCTGCCAACACCATCGTGCCCTTGTCTCCTGCTGCAACCATCAAAGACTGACAACAACTTCAAGCCTGCTGTGAACATTTTTAGCTCCACGCCAGTCCTTACTGATCACCACATACCCTTTGCCAGTCGACACTGCTTGGGTCCAAATGACGCTCTCTAGTACATTGCCCATGGCAGCCATTATTCCTCCCTCCATCACTACAGGCATGGAACCCCTCTCTCATGTAGTGGTTTCTGAGACACCATCCATACCTCTCTGCATGACTCACCTCCCTGTTTCTGTTGATATTGTCCCAGTTCACTCTAGTTCAGTAGCAGATGTTGGAGCCAGGTGAAACCAGGTGTCAGGCACCATGGATCCAACCAGCCTTTTAATTCCTTTGTAGAGAGGTGCCAAACGGGAACAAGATGAGGCAAATAATGAAGACACGCTGTCTGCCAGCAGCCTCATGCCAATTCTTATATGATCCCCACTACAAAGACGGAGACTGAAGCTTACAATTTACCAGCTCCTTTATGGTTGTAAGTTTAAAGGATCAGTGTGTAGCATTTAGGGGGATCACTTGGCAAAAACTAAATATACTATTAATAAGTATGTTTTCTTTAGTGTGTCATAATTAAAACAAAAAATAAAATTAGAATCATGTATTTGCTATTTTATAATGAGCCGTTTATATCGACATACAGAGCAGGTCCTCTTCACAGAGCCAGCCGCCATGTTTCTACAGTAGCCCAGGATGGACAAACCAAATACCGGCTCCAAAAAGGACCATTTGCGTTATCACGTTTTTGTGTCGGCCATCATAGCTCTCCTACACACTTAGCATGCAGGAGAAGATTTAGTGGGCAAACTCCAGGTCTGAAAAGCCAATGCTGAAGTGCCTTAAACGTGCATTCTTTCTATTATCCAGCAGGGGGTGACTATGGTCTCAATCGCTAGTTTTAAGTCTTCTTCAATACAGCGTGATGTTCATTTAGTAAAGTATGGTCCCATGGCATGTTGGTCACCTACAAATGTCTTATTGAGTGTTTGGTTGTACTTAGCTCCACCCTCGTTTCATTTCTGGTTGCAAAAATACAAGAAACCAAGATGGCAACAGCTAAAATACTCAAGGCTTCAAAATCACAATCCACAAACCTACAGGTGACGTCACTGTGATTACATCCACTCATGAAATACAAGCTATGGTTTAGGCACTACAATTTTTTGTCATCAAAAACCAAAGGTTTGGGCTCAAAAACTACTAGGTCAGGTTTAGGCATCATGGTTTGGTTCATAATAACCATGTTAATAACATAAGTTACCTCAGGGGGCACGTCGTGTGGCCCACAAGACTGCAGATAGTTAATTATAAACTTTTTGGTTGCCTCAAAATGTCTTATTTAGCATTCAGTTGTACTTAGCTCCACCCTCTTGTTTCACTTCTGGTTGCAAAAAGCAAGACACCAAAATGCCAAACTCGAGGCTTCAAAACGTGAGTCCACAAACCATTAGGTGACGTCATGGTGACTATGTTCATTAGTTATAAACAGTCTAGGGTTGCAGCCGGTATCCTCACCACTAGATGCTGCCAAATCCTACATACTGCACCTTTAAGGCTTGAAAATAATGTTTGTTTTAAAACCTGTTTAATAAAAATCCACAGCTGACAATAAATAAGCAATTTATTTATGCATTTACCTAGTATTAAAAAACCAACAATGACTGGCTGTCAGTAGATCTAATTTTGTCTCTGTGGATTATATAACAAAACTGTTTTTTCTTCGTGTCCCTCTTGCCAAAGCTCTCCTGAAATGGTAAGAATTGCCAGTTCAGTCATTTTATTATCACACTCAGGAATATTAAAGCGGTTTGTGTCAATGGCAGCCACAAAGTCTGTGTGGTGACATCTGAAAGACATTTAGTTCTGCAGTTCAGTTGAAGTAACTTTAGTAGAAGTTCAACATTTTATACACATGGACATTTTTTTTTACCGCTGAAACAATATTCATCCATTATCTTTGAAACCACACTACCACGAGGAATAAGAGAGTTTAACAGGAAAATGTAAATCAGAGAACTGTGCATGAAAAGCATCATCTTTGTCTGTGCTTTACCTTTTGTTTTTCTCTCTTGATGCAGTATTCATCTGTCAGCGGGCCTGTGAGCGTGAATACAAAGATTTGGATGAATGTTTCATTTCAGCGCGGAAGAGAGACGGTGGTTTAGTGGAATTCATTAGTGTCTGTTGTCAACTGTTTTTATTTCCAGTGAAATATCTATTTCAAAATTCAGTTTCTTCACGATTTGATTTTTACCACCATGCCTTTCACAGACACATACTGTATGGAGCGCTGCTCTACCATTGGAAATATACCAGATAATTTCATTTTGAATGAAGTCATTTTTATTAAACAAATGAAAGTAATGCGGGATAGTAATGTTTATTAACAGATTATACGGTCAGACAGGCCTCGAGGACAGGTTAATCTCTGTGTGCTGGGATTTGATAAGCTGTGTACATTGTGGACATATGATGGAGGGTGATACTGTAGATAAGAATGAGTTTGTGTTACCTTTGGGATATAATGGGTGGAAAACGGTTATGGTCTGTTATCTAATGACATCTTCACTGGTTCTTGGCTTTGTGAACACTTTCAGACCTGGAGAGCAGTAAGCTCAGAGCAGCGAGGGCTCACAGAGAACGATAAGAGGTTACCATAAACTAATACATGTTTTTACAAGCCTGGGTGCCAGAAAAATATGATAATATGTCACTTGGTAATTGCTATTTTACAGTGGTAGCTGATATTTGAATAGTGGCGGATATGTCACTCCACTTTGTGCCGCTCAGTGACAAACGGAGTCTACATCTCTCTTGCCTCAAGTGTCTGGTCTGGTTACCGCCTGCCATGGCAACCCCTTCTCACTCCCAACTCATCAAATACCGCTGCTTGGTAAGTGGCCCTCGGCACTGGATACCGATGCACGGAGACACTAGGCTTTCAACTAACTCCAGTGTACACCGACCCGTGGTGTTATTCGACAGTCAGAGCAAGTGACGGAGTATTATAAGTGTGAGACGTTCAGGATGGGCAGGAGGGCTGGTGGATGGATCAAACAAACACAGGACTTTCAACCAGGAGGCCGCTGTTTGTGGCTTGTGTGAAACTAAAAGTAAACCTTTACTTATTTTGCCATATCAGTCATTAGTCATGAGAGTTATTAGTATAGACAGTCATGTGAGTCGTTATTATCGTTAGTCCTGTGAACCATCTAAGTCACGCGAGTCGTTAGGCATCCGCTAGTCACTTGAGCCATTAGTCACTTGGTAGTCACGTGAGTCGTTGGTATTGTTAGTCCTGTGAGTCATGTGAGCTATTTGTTACTCTGTAGACACATGATTCGTTAGTATCTTTAGTCCCGTGAGTCATGTGAGCTATTTGTTACTCTGTAGAAACATGATTCGTTAGTATCTTTAGTCCCGTGAGTCATGTGAGCTATTTGTCACTCTGTAGAAACATGATTCGTTAGTATCTTTAGTCCCGTGAGTCATGTGAGCTATTTGTTACTCTGTAGAAACATGATTCGTTAGTATCTTTAGTCCCGTGAGTCATGTAAGTCACTAGTCATGAGTTGTTAGGCAGCTGTTAGTCACGAGTCGTTAATCAGTCAATTTAAAGTCAAGTGAATGTGTTGCTTAAACCTAACTTCCTGCGAAAATGGAAGTTTAATTTGAAAGGACACTTTGCATGTAACAAGTATATACTGTCTTGACTCGCTGGCCAGTCTCAGAGGGGCACTGACCAAGCGGCAGTATTTGAAGTTCAGGTGGAAGTGAGAACAACTCAAGCTAGGTGGCTTGAGGACAGCCCTCCAGTGGTAGCTGTGGCTCTCATGTTTGACTAATTCTCCACAGAGATGCCAAAATTCAAAAGGTGTACTCCACCTATTGTACTCTGTACAGTCTGCAGTAAAATGTGATTGGGTCTTTGAAGCTGGCATAATTCATCAGGATAATCTCAAGGGGAAGGCCTTGTCCCAGGTCCTCAGCTCCAGGAATATTACCAGTGAGCTGTCCTAGTCTATCTGAAGGCTGATTCACAGAGTGTACCAGCATTTGTCTTCTTGCCAGAGGCACCAACATTGACTTGAAGGCAGTAGTTTGCAAAAACAACAGCCAATTACAGCCACAAGTGGCAGTTTGGGGGTTCAAGCCCTTTTTCGCTCAAATGAAGGAAGCAGCTGAATTACCAGAATAAAAGCAAAAAAGATCAGGATTTGGTTTCACAAAGCAGAGCGAAGACATTTCATTTTAATTCTTTATAAAGAAGGTGTGAGACCAGTCACACCCTTCTTTCATCATTACAGTGTATGCAGGCTTTCAGTAGGTGTACACTCAAAGTCCTGTCAGCCATACTTCGTGGCATTTCAGGGACATTTCAACAGCTTAAAAAATATCCAGCAGTTTTGGTGACACTAGGACAAACTCTCATTGATTTATGGCCAAATTTGTATCATGCCTATGCATGCAACAAAATAAAAAAGGTTTCAGGTGGACTTAAGTGATTCAGAGGCTTTTTCGTAGAGTGCATTCAGCTGGACGTGTTTCAAATTTCGAGTCAATCGGACTCATGGTGTGAAGGGGCTGGCCTTTAAATTTTTTTTACTTTTATGGCTGTAAATTACAGCATCACCGTGTGGCCGCAAGCACTTGCACATCATTTCCAGTTATTGGGCCAAGTTTTATGTTTCTAGCTCATTCCAGCTCACGGCAATTTGAGTCGTGGCATAAGACAACAAATAATAATAATTATAATAATAAACTGGCACGTTCTGCCCCAGCTTGAACCCTAATTACTGTCCATGGAGGCGATACAATCTAGAAAATGTATTCACCCAAAGAAATCACAAGCATACTCAGTTTGTGATGGCTTGCAGATGAGTATATGATACATACTCATCTTTTGACGAGCAAAATCCCATACCATTATGGTGCAGACTATGAGCTTCTTTATTTTCAGTACTCAGGATGGCCGACACCGACCATCTCTCCTGCGCCGTGGTGCTTGTCAGATATATTTTCATTAGTTTCAGTTTTGAGAAGGATCTTTCGGCGCTTCAAGTGAGGGAGAGACGATGAAGCTGTCGGGGATGCAGGGCGCAAAAAACAAGCTCTCCCTCACCTGATGCTGAAGCTGCGAGGTGCACACCTAGCTCTCCATCACTTGACGTATATAACTCTGATGTATAGGCCTAAAACAGCAGCAATGATTGTTTTTAAATATCTGTTTTATTTTTATGCCAGTTTTAACTCTGAAAATGCCTTGCATGGAAGCTCGCTGCCATCGATGAGCGAGTGTGTGAGTGGGTGAATGAGAAGAAAATTTGGGATGAAAAGTAAACTGCAGTCAATTTACCATTTCACTGCACTCCTGTTTTATTTGTCTACATACCATATTGTAACGCATGTCAAACATTAGCCTCGTTAACTGCTTTTCCATTAGCAAAACTAGCAAAAAGTGAGACACTGCTCCCAAGAAGAATGGCAGCATTAGTTGTGCAAAATGACACGTTTACGTCTAAGTCAAACTGACTTAGCATGACCACAACCCTTCCCAGACATTTACCACAAGTACTTATTTTAACCCAAACCCTGATCTTTTCCTAAACCTAACAAACCCTTAACCGCGGCATTGTCACATCATAAATCCGATTTATTTTACAACAGTAATTTGTAAGGCAGAGATAAATCATGTCCTCTGACTAAATGGTGTCAGATCAGAAAACTCTATGGGAAGATTTAGAGGGCATCAATAAGCAACGTATTCAGTTGTTAATTTGGAGGATTTGCAAGAACATATAGACAAATCCGGGGAAATAGCAGACGTAACCAAGTCGTCAGTACTGCAATTCAATTAAATTTATTTTTATATAGCGTCAAATCCTAACAGAAGTTATCTCGAGGCTCTTTTTAGAGCAGGTCTAGACCGTACAAGAGATCTCCCATGAGCATGCACTGAGGAAAAAACTCCCCTTTAATGGGCAGAACCCGGCTCTGGGTGGGCGGCCATCTGCCTCGACCGGTTGGGTTTTGAAAGAGAGAATTGTGGTGGCTTCTCACTACAATTCGCACACAATGGAATGCAAGCTGTCCTACGAAGTGTACAGTTTTCTACTTCCCTCTGCTACCTTTTCTTTCTATGCAACGTTACTTTTGACAATGATGTCAATGAGTTGGGGAAGAACCTGAGCAGGTCTCAACTAGACAATGTCCAAGGGCTGCGGTGGTCCCACAGAATAACTTAACTCAATCAATTAATTGTGGCGTTATTGCGAAATATAACATTAGCTGCTCCAACCAGGGCAACCTAATGACCGCAGAGTAAACATCATTAATCGGCATCACAAACAGAACAAGTACAAAGTGTCTGCTGCCCGTATTAACTGACTCTCAGCAGAGTGCGTCGTGGTTACTTGAAGTCAACACAGCTGTTGAAAACACAGACAGAACATGTAAGTGTCCTTTAATCCATTTTAAAATACATATTCATCTGCGATCATTATCTACGTCGACCATTTACATAAGTTACCATGAGCATTACGCTTTAGACCGAGAGTCTGCAGTTAACACAGTTAGCAGACAGTGGAGTCACTACAACTTGCCACCGCAGTAACATCAACACGACTAGATCATCAGAACACACAAAGCATTAGCCTGATTCCTCTATAGCCGTAAATTTAGATGTTTTGTCACAGTTTCTACCAGTTTAAATACACCTTTCTACACATTTTTCTTAATTTCAATAAATAATTGCCCCATAATTGCCCCATAATGTTCTATTATTAATTGTATTTGCAGTAGCTAATACTACAGTCAGCAGTGAAGCGTTAATAGTGATGCTGGTCCAGACCTCATGAGATGGTCCCAGAGACAAGGCCACTGGTATGGTTCAGGTCTTTTACAAGGAGGGAGCAGCCCGAGACTGTGTTGCATTAGAGCCACAATTAACTGTGTTAATATGTGCGGGATCGTCCCAGCTTTCAGCTCTACGACAGCCAGCAATGGCTCTGACCCTCATTAACCCAGCCACTGTACCTGCTCCTCAGCTCATATCAATAACCAGCTGGCCCTCACATTGCACACTAATAACATTGGACAAAGTCATATCTGCAGAAAGTATGTTATGCAGGAGTGGAGGGGGCAAATAAAAGTTAATTTCTCATTTATACTCAAATATTTAAAAAATGAGAAAATGGGCTACCAAACCCCGAAGGCAATGACACACCAATGACTGCGTACATTTTTAATTTTGTTAAGAGAAAGCAAAAGTCTAAAAATGAAAAATATGTGTTTTACCCACTGGCAGGGACAGAAAGTAGAGAGAAAAGCTTTAGGGATTTATTTAAGCAAAGAACAATAGTGGTAACGTGTGTAAAATAATTAAGAACTGGTGTGTCATGCACCATCCGCGACACCAAGCTCCATTTCTTTGTGAACTTTTTAGGGCTGGACCCGAATATTTAGCTTATTCGGTTATTCGACTGTTTCTTGGATAGGTTTTCAGCTTTCAGTTTTGGGATTCAGACAGTTGTCGGTTCCTTTCTTGAACCCCTCGGGATAACAAACATTCATAAACACACCAAACAAGGAGACGAGCCAAGCTAGAACCCTCGTCGACAAAGCTTGCACCGGAGCAGGCCGTAAGCCGAGCTGCATTATACAAAATACTGCCGTTTAAGGGGCAAGCCGGCCCACATGCGTGACTTTTAGGTTCATCTACATTCGCACAGATAGAGGGAAAAGAAGACGAGATGCTGAGCGCAGTACAGAGACGTATGTGCATCGTCCACATGAGGTGTAAAAACAACATTCATGGACTCATCATGACGTGTTTTGTCTTAAGTGTCACGCCAGTTTTATTTGTATAGCCGAATATCACAAATTTGCCTAAGGGGGCTTTACAATATACATAAATCTATACAGGATATGACACCCTTTACAGTATGACAGAGGAGGGATCCCTCTGCTTCAATGACTAAAGTCTGTGCTGTCTACCAACCAAGAGGTTTAAGCGCTCCTCCGGCCGCCACCGAAGCTTTGAATATTCGCTGTTGATTACTACCTAAAGGTTTGGAGCCCATAAAATGGCATCCAGCACTGGAGATGAAACTGAAAATATCATATCATGATTGTAGTGACCTTAATCATCACATTTACCAGTATTGTCGCAGTATTGTTAAAATGTGCTGAAAATGTTAAAAGTAATACTGATGTACAGTTACATTATTATTATTATGGGGCCCTTTGCTGCATGTCGTCCCCTCATCTCCCCCTTCAATACTGTCGCTGTTAATACAAAAAAAATACTCAAAAAAAAAAAATATTAATATCATGGAGTCAACCCACGCTGCAGAATAGCTGGTCCACCTTAACAGTCCACCTTAAGTCAGTCTGAGACGTTGTTGTAGCTAACCATCGGGGCTAACCCATGGATGTATAAAGAGAAGTGGATACAGAGTTGTTCAGTGGTGCATGAATTCAAACTGGTTCGACTTGCACCTGGAAAAGTACCTGGACCTTCTGGGGTCGTCGGGGTCTTATTGGACCCTACTGCACATGTCCGATGTGCGTAATAGCGTCTGCTTGGTCACATGACTCGGTCACAGGGTCTCAACGTCAGGGCTTGTGCTGTTGTCACAGTCTAGGTTTCCATAGACGTAAACAGAGGAAGGAAATAACTCTGGAGTCAGCTATTAGTGCGTTTTACAACTTATAGGACATAATGATTTGAATAAGGACTATTAGAGTGTTCATACTGGGGAGTTGGTTTACCTCAAAAAAATTACCTGTTGAGTTACAGACGACTTTTTGGGCTCAACAACATCACGTGACGGACAGGAAAGTTGTAGTATCACCATTTGGCCGCTACGAACATTGGAATCAAGGTCGGTGCTCTGTCTGTAGACTTGGGCTAACCGCCTTCATTTTAAACCAGCAGCAAGCGAGACACAAGAACTTGGCTTGTTTCTTGAGGAACTGTATCATTTACTCACCAACAACCTGAACTGTACACACACTGCACTGCTGCGTTCACAGCTCTAATGTTACCGATAGCTTCATACCGGCACACTCGATAAGTCTGCCGGGCTCGCAGTACCCTGACTGGCAGAAACCCTTCTCGTCTCATCACCCTCAAAAAACACACAAACTTTATAGTAAATAAAACAACATACTCCGTGCGGCTCTCTCTCCAAATCTAAACCGCACATTTGCTAACTGTACAGCAGGCTTGCAAAAAAGGATTTTAATGATAATTCAAATTTGAAACAGTAATACTAACGTCCACAAATTTTACATTTTAGTTTAGTTTAAATAGCCCCTTTTCCTAATCCTGGTTTATTTATACAATATAATTATATACATATTAAAGTAATGAACTAATTAAATTATATACATTCAACAATCCTTTTGGCTAAAAGCAGCCTACTATTAAACACAAAGATGACTAAAAATGCTTGTTTACCTGAGTTAACACTGACCCATAAATAGCCTCTGACTGCTTTTAAAGCTGTTTTGTACATCTCACAGGAACTGTAAGCAGACAGCTGAACTCTTGAATCCATTAGCTGCAGGCATGACTGAGCGTGAAAGGGGCAAATGCAGAACAAGGGATGGGAGGGCTGGACTCACCCTGGGAATGGATGCCCCGAACACGAGCCAGTGGATGGCAGATCAGAGCAGAAGAGTTGCCAGTGAAGTGGGCAGTGGCTCTGTTTTTCCCTCCTTGTCGTGCTCCCCCTTTATTCCCTGCTCTTTCACTTTCTCTTCGGGGATTAGCTGCAGCTGCCTGTCTGTGCACAGTTTGTATCGGCCTATCTATCTGGTTTCTTTCCCTCCACATCCCTCCCTCTCTGCACACCCCTTCCTCTGACCCTCTGGTTACAACATCGACAGTCAGAAAACAACATCTGGCTTTTTAAAAGGAGCCAGTTATGCATCTAAACGCCAACAGAGACATCCTGAATAATGACTGAAGCATTTCCCCTCATATAAAGATGGCTGCCACATCATTTGTCTCCTCGTTCACCGCCTCCAGTTGGCCACAAACAATTGTCTTGAAATGTCAAAAAAAACAAAAAACAAAAAAAAACAGAGGATTTTGTGCTCTGAACCAGGTGACTGCGATCAGATAACACGACGAAGACTAGCAGGCAGAACTGATTGTTTATGCATAACAGTCTCTTTCAAACAGGCACAATGGAGTGGAGATGTGGTCCTTGACCCAGTTAATTAAAATACTGGTGGAGATGTAACACAATAATGTCTTTGAAGTTAAACACAACAGTCCTATTCATGTTCCCAGATTAGCCTTCCTCTTCCTTTCTCACCAGTTTCATGTAGTTTACCAAGGACTATGGAATTACGCTGCATTAAATAGACCAGTAAGTAAACAGAATAGCTGTAATTAAAGTTGAACTCAAATTCAGTTTTGCTGAGAAATCAGTACATGCGTCGTTGTTTTGTACTTAACGTGGTCATAATTGTAATGGGCCTTTTTCACAGAGGACATTTTGACACGACGGTATGAAAAGCACAGGTGTAAATAATACAAGTATTGACAGCATGATTGTGCATGCTGGCTCATTCTCAGGCTGCCAAAGCTTACTGGGACGTAAACAGAGGCATCCTGCTATAACGAGCCAAATGTCTGCTGTGAAAAAGGCCTATTACCAAAAACCAAAAAAAGAGAAGACATTTAAGTTTTATTATTTTAAATTAGATCCTGATGGGCAGGTTGGCACCATGCATGGCAGTCTCTGCCATCAGTGTATGAATGTGTGTGTGAAGGGGTGAATGTTGACATGTAGTGTAAAGCACTTAAAGTGGTCAAAAGAGAAGAGAGGCAATAGTTTAAAGTATAAATAATTACATAATTATTGAATAAATACAGTTTGAGGCAGGAAAAACGGAGAAAAAGGTTAGTATCAAGTCTTGGCAGTAGTTGCAGAATTATTATGCTCTATTTTCTTAAATAAAAAGTGAATTAAAATTCAGTTCAACATTTCTACATGATCATATAAAACTCCTGCTGTACTAGGACACCCAAGCAGCAGTGCAGCATCTATCAACTACAAGCCCTTTGTATGTAAAATTATTGGGTGTGGCTAAACGATATACATGTATATATTACTGTGGAAAGCCATACTGTCCAACGTGTGAGGAAATGAGAGAGGTTGTAGCCAGGTGACAGTGCTGGGGCTCTGTGCAGACAAATTGTCTTCTGACAGGCAGAAGCCGGCCCTCCACCTCTCTTCTTCATAGATAAATAACAGGAGGAAGAAATGAGTAAAGACAGCCAGGAGGGATTGAGTCTCTGTGAGCGGCTACTCAAAGTGCAACGCCATTTATCAGTGTCACAGCAGACAATCCATGTTAGCCAAACGCACAGCAAACACACAGCGACGCCAACACATGCACGTACACACAGTGGCCGCGGGAACAAGCAAGGACACACAGTCCATGTAAGAGACATCCATTTTGGCTTCAAGCAATTTTCACCAAGAAATAGACGAGGATCAGGCTGGTTTGAACTGATTTTCACCCGGATTTTATTTCCCCATGCACCTCGGATGTTTCGAATTTCATGCTGCAATAAAAACTTTCACTATCAAAGTGAAAAACTATGTCTCAGAGAAACTTCTGGTGTTAGAAAGTGAGGAGAAAAATGGGGAGAACACGCAAATGTGCTGCTGATTATGCAGTCGCATGGGGTTAAAAATAAAGTTGAACTAATGAGTGGTATTTTTAAAACTTGATTTTTAAACTAATATTCATATATACACGGACAGGGATTTTAATAACTGTATCTTTAGAGCACAAATCAAATGTCACACAGCAGTAAATCGTATAGCAGGCCTGGCTGTGCAGCCTCCCACACCATCATGTCAAACTCTCTCATGATAATCTGATAAAAAAAAAAAAAAAAATCACTTATTTCTTATATAAATGCATAACATGTTATACTTCACATTTTGAGCATTCAGATTTCCCAATGTGTGTGACCTTTTGACGGAAGTCTTTCCTCAATATGTGTGACAGCTCAATCCAGTGTGACACACTCCTGTCTCCTTGTTTTTATGCGTCTACCTCCCCGGGCGGCCGACTGACAGCTCTGGAGCAGCTACAAAAATGAGCAGCAGTTACAATCCCACGTCTCCGTTACGACGCTACAGCAGCCACTCCTTCCTCTCTCTTACAAAGTGAGAGGCAGTGAGCAGAGATAGGAAGGAAGGAATAAACAGACGTATTGTGAAGAGAGTGGGGAAAAAAATGTAAGAGAATGTAAAGCAAGGTCAACATTTGTCTTCAAAACAGCTTCTTTGGATTCCTGTCACATGCTTCCTTAACTGTGTGTAGTGGATATTGGACATTTCTTCAAGCCTCCGGCTCTTAGAGGGATAAAGAATGTAGAAAACTAATCAAAGGTTCAGCGGTAATTACATTTGACAGTGTGGGATGTTGTTGACGTTATACCTGTGCTAGAAAACAGCATCATAGAATACAGGAACATCATGAGGCAGCAGAGTTTGCACCTTAGGGTGCATTGATTTCTTGGCCACATGCATCAGACCTGGGGCCTGTATCACATAGTGACATTTGTAGGTTAGCCAGAGTGGGAATAAGACAAAAAATATCATCCCTGGCATTTTTGTCCCAGAAAGGCCTGCCACAACACCATCCTCGCTGTCCCCTGATTTAAATATATGTACCTACCATACTATTCCCCCAAACATTACAAAGCTGAGTAGACTGTGGACAAGTGTACCACTGCAAATGGACCAGTGTCCTCATTTGCTCTTGATGTGGAGTACACGGTCTCCATACTCAAGTACAAGTAGGATAATTGTCAAAGTAAAAGCTCTGCTCAAAATCGAAGTATCATTTCAAGTTATTTGAGTATACAAGTATGCACTAAGCATACAATTATCATTGACATTAACTGAATTAGTCGTCATCATCATCATGGCATGGAACACATACGCTACCTCCCTGCAAGTCGCTCTTACAGTGGCAGTATGTTTTTGACATCACTGGGCAAATATTCCATATTAATCTTTCAGCATATTGCAATTCAAGTGCTCTAAGAGATAACTAGACCTCCTCATGGCTCCGTTTTCAACCTTTAAAAAAAATCTAGCCCATGACGGGAGGCTTTGACCAGTCACAGGTCATTTTAGAGAGTGCATTACTACTGAGTGTTCCTATTGGGTGTGCTCTGGCTGGTGGGCGGTGCTTGGCTGCCGGGTCACACATTTTCTCATTTTACTGCTAAACCTACACGACAAGGTGTTTCTGACAACACAATTTGAGGCGAGAACTATTACTATTACAGTAACAGAATACTGATTCATATTTGATCAGCGCTGCCTAGTTTGACTATTTCAGGGAGTTTGCAAGTGATTGACAGCCGGCTCTCCTGGACGGCAGCTGGTCAGCAGATTAGCTCTGATTGGTTGTTTTGCTGCTCTCAGACCGTCTGCTCCTCTGCCAGGCAGTGGCCATGGCCAGCCCCTCTCCTCCTTCAGTTCCACCTGTTGCTGCACAATGTCGGGCACCGCAGATGTTGAAGCTACTGCAGAATCTGCAGCAAACATTTCTGTTATTTTAGCACATTTGGCTGCATGAATTATATGATATTGGCCCCAAGGTACATCCAAGGTGCAAATAAAAGTACATCCAAGGTGCATCAGGTGGGATATTCCCACTATCCAGATTACCAGTCCATCACTGGTATTGGCTGGCTGCCATTGCTTTTTATGTCTAATTTTGGCATACTTTTAACAAGTAAATAGACCAGATAAATTTGCAGGTGTACAGAGTTCTTGCATGGGTCACCAGTGCAATGCTTGTCTTGTTTAGTATAACGAGTCAAAATGAGCTCGAGAAAGTTTTCATTTTCCAAATATGGTGAAAATGCTCCCCACTATGGAGCAGGTTCAGTTCAGGGGATCAGATAAAAGCATGTTAACGGCTGTTCCTACAGGATCCCAACTTCGAAGTAATACATCTACAAACTTAGTGACATATTCATACATCAGTAGAAACTCCCTTAGGGAGAGGATATGGAGCTCAGACATCTGGAGGGAGCTCAGAGTAGAGCCACTGATACTTTGCGTCGTGAGGAGCCAGTTGAGGTGGTTCGGGCCTTCTGGGCACCTTCCTTTGGAGGTTTTCCCGGCACATCCAACTGGTAGAAGACCCCAGGGTAAACACAGAACGCACTGAAGGGATTATATATCTCACCTGGCCTGGGAACACCTCAGCAGCCCCCAAGACGAGACAAAAAACGTTGGTGGGGAGGGCTGTCTGGACTACACGCTTATAGCCTGCTGCCACTGTGACCCAGCCTCGGATAAGTGGAAGAAAATGGATGGATAAAAGACTCCTTGCTTTCCAGGATATGTACACCAGAGATAGAGGAAATGTGTGTTGCACAGCCACATGTCCAATCTGTTTAATAGGGGCTCTGATATTAAAACCCAAAGAGACTACAGCTGAATGTACTAATGGCTTTTTGAATCGTTAGCTGCATATTAATAGTAGGATCCCTGACAGTGACTGCTTCAGTGTAGAGATCTTTTTAGACTGATGATTTCAAATAAAAAGTATTTCCACACTAACCTTCCTAAAATATCTGCAGAATTATAAATGCGATATTTTGGTCGGGTAGACCTTATCAGGCATTTCTTTCTTTTGTTTAAGCCTTTTTATGCAGGTAGGATATCTAATTTTCCTCGGTAGCTTTGACTCCACAAAGTGTTATTTATAACTGTTTTGAAGTGTTTTGCTTATTCGTAACAGTTTGTTCATCTTGATATCAAAGAGCACAAATATCTGAGATCCATTTTTTACAACTGGGATACAGAGAATGTTACAAATTATTCATAACTATAACCTTGCTTTTAGTCTTTGGATGTAATATGTCTTCCAATCACGCCTTCCTTCTGTTCTAGTTGTGTGATTATACTCACATAAATAAATACAGTGGGATAAAGGTATCTAATACAATAGAAGAGGTTCGTCTCCACTGTTCAACACATTTGTTTTGTTGTTTGGTCCTTGGACAGAAATAGTTTCTGACTCAACCGTGAATACCAGCCGTCTGACGCGCGCAACATACCGTTAAGTATTGAGACCATATTGTTGACTCCGCTCCAAGGCAATTATAGTGACACAATAAAGTTTTAAACTGTGTAACAGGTGTTGTGTTAAAGGTCTACCATCCTTTTCAGTAAGCTTTTACTTGTGACCTCTGCTACTCGCTGCCTATTCAATTTGCCTGCGTTTATTGCCGTGAGTTTTAATGGTAATGCACTCACTTCAGGCAGCTTTTCAGTTGTTCGCTATCTGATCTTGAAACTGTTCAAACAGTCTGCGTAATGGTACTTTAAACCACAATACAGAAGTAGTAACTGTTAGACTCCTTTTAAAGCCCATATACTGACATCAAGCTTAATGACTTGGCTGTAATTTTGATGTTTATGACTCAGTGTGTCATTCAAGGGTAAGGTGAACAAAAAGTAATCGTCAAGCGGGTGCTAATGTAATGATAGCAAGCAATTTCAGAAAGGAGTAACGTTTGTAGTAATGTAACTAAGGATTATATTTTTTGGTATTGGTATTCGTTAGTGCTTGCGATAGTGTTATTTATTATTATGCGATCGCAATGATTTGGTAGATTTGGGTCACATGGATTTGGGCGGCGGGCTGCACAATGGTGCCTCACAGCAAGAGGGTCGCAGGTTCAAATCCGGCTTAGGGCCCTTCTGTGTGGAAATTGCATGTCCTCCCCATGTTAGTGTGGGTTTTCTCAGGTTTCTCCGGCTTCGTCCCACAGTCCAAAGACATGCAGGTTAACTGATGACTCTAAATTGCCCGTAGGTGTGAGTGTGATTGGTTGTCTGTCTCTATGTGCCCTACGATGGACTGGCAACCTGTCCATGATATACCCCGCCTTCGCCCAGTGCCAGCTGGGATCGGCTCCTGCCCCCCATGACCCCTAACGGGATAAGCAGTTGCAAATAGATGGATGAATGGATGGATGGATGGATGGATGGATATGAGTGGCACTCAGTTAATATAATCAGCTGTTCAGTGCCAGATGGAGAGATTGTGAGTGTGTCACCGTATTTTTTGTTAACCGCTATTTTCTTTTGATCGCTGTTGATTGTCCTGATTTTGTGCATGTTATAATATTTTGATCATTTTCATTAAATAAGATTTTATTCAACGTTTTTTCGGATCTTACTTTGGTAGCACATCGGACAAGCAAATCAGGCCTGACCTCAGCCTCTCAACGGCTTTTAGTGAATTTCCTGAAATCACTATGAACATAATGTTCACATGACAGTTGTAAAAGAAGTCCGGCACAAAAGAAGATAAAACTAAGGAGTCAAGATCAGCTTAGTAAAACGCCATGTGAGAAGAGGTGACTCTTCAGTAGCGATTTAAATAGTAGTAAAAGTCTGTCATTGAGCTGTTTTAAAATGAAGATAAAATAAGATATTCCTTTAGTCCCACAGTGGAGAAATTCAAAAAGGTAAGATCTGTCAAAGATTAGGGGCGGCTACCACAAAGGCTCAGTCGCTGCTGTTTTTATGTCTAGCTCTCAGGGACATCCAGCAGCATCTAGTTGTTCAACCTCAGCACTATAACTGGAGTATGAAGGTAAAATAGTTCTGCTATATAAGGTGGTGTCGGCCCATTTTCAACTTTAAAAACAAGCAATAAAATCTTAAAATGAATCTGGAAACAGACAGGAAGCCAGTGGAGGGAGGCCCAAACTGGTGATAGGTGATCATGTTTTTTTTTTTCCAGTGAGAGGGCGAGTAGCTGCTTTTCCACGTATAAAGAATTACAATAGTCTAACCGAGAGGTGATAAAAGCATAAGTAGCTCTCTCGAGATCTTTGGGAGACAGATAAGGCTTTACCTTGGCTAAGAGGCTTAACCTGAAAAAGCACAACTGAGCTAATTTGTTTATTTAATTTATAGCAGCCGTCAAAAATCAGGGCAAGATCTTTAACAAAAGGTCGATTGTGAGAAGCCAAAGGGTCAAGAATACCGGCACAGGTTCAAGTCCCGACATGGACCAAGAACTGAGTGTGAACTGGTAGCTGGAGAGGTGCCAGTTTACCTCTTGGGCACTGCCGAGGTGCCCCTGAGCAAGTCACCAAACCCCCAACTGCTCTCTCCATTGTTGCATGTTTGTGCATGTGTGTGTTTGGGTCTGCATGTATAAGTTAACAACAGAGTGAAAAAATTGAATTTCCCCTCGTGGGACTAATAAAGGACTATCTTCCTCTTCTTCTTATTATTAAATGGAGCAAATATGCTTTAAAAAAGTTATTTTCATAATTATTAGTTATTTTTATAATTATTTATTATTAGTATTTTCGTCACTATATCCTAACAGTAGTGCATGAGGCAGGTAATTTGACAAAAATCATGTTCCTCTGTGACCTCCGGTGCTCCTAATGGCATCTGCAAGATTTCACAGACCGGAGGAAAACAACCAATCAGAGCTGATCTGCAGCCTGCTGTCTCTGAGCAGCTGTCAATCATTCACCAACTCTGATCAAACTAGGCAGTGCTGATCAAATATGAATCAATATTCTGTTACTGTAATGCCTATTTCTCACTTCAAATGTCTTCAGAAATGTCTTGTAGTTACAGTTTAACTGTAAAATGACAAAGTTTGTGACCTGGCCACCATGTTGAGATCTGCTGAGGAAATACCAAGCACCGCCCACCAGCCAGAGCAAACTTACAGTAGCAGAATATTGATTCATATTTGATCAGCGCTCCCTAGTCTGACCATTTGATCAGAGTTTGTGAGTGATTGACAGCTGCTTACATTGAATGAACAACCAATAGGGATGCTCTCTCTCTCTGAAATGACCTGTAATTGGTCAAAGGCTGAAGACAGAGCCATGAGGAGGTGCAGGAGTCTAGTTTTCTCTCAGAACACTTGAATTACAATATGCTGAAAGGTTATTTGGGACTATTTGCCAAATGATGCCAAAGCTGTTCTGCCCACTGCAGGTTTAAATAGTTCAGTAAAGGCTGAAGTGAGTCTTTACTATTCGCTTTCTCTTTGATTTCTACAGTATGCCGGCTTGCTAAATAGGAAAAACAAGCCCTGTATCAACATTGATAGTTTATATAGTATGACATGCTCAATTCAGCAGCGCACAACGTAAGTTGACAGCATGTCTCCTAGCAACACCAGCCCTCAGATGTCAGTCAACTACTGACATGGTAAATGCCCATTGACAGGCTGCATTCTTCACCACTGTTTCCACTGTATATGTTCAAAATTGTTCTTTTTATCCTCTTTTCAAAAAGTAGAAAAACAATAGCTGTAGAATAATTAAAGTTTATATTTTATGGGTACACACTGTTGAAGATGCCGTGTCTGAGTCACACAATTCAAATTAAACGTCCACATTTACATATAGTGTACAAAACAACATTATAATTGTTTATTTGCAAATGCTTTCAGTCACTATTCATAAGATGAACCTCTACTGGGATTTAAAAGTGCTTTGTAACTTAGTGGACCATCGTTCCTGCAGAGCTTCTTGGATGGAAAAGCAACCGGCAGCAGTAGCAGGATCGAGCATCTTTGACTGACTGTCAAGGGAGAAAATACGTTTACTGACACTCCAGTAAGAGACTAATAAGGACTTGTGGGCCAGGCAGGCGACGTAGAAAACATCCCCTCTTCAAACAATAAATGGGTTTATTGGCAGGTTGCTGTTGTTCAGCAGGAGGGAGACAAGTTTAAACACACTGCTGGGGGACACTGCAGTGTCACAGTCGTTTGCAATCTGATTTCTGGGTCCCAGTTCAGGAAAGCGCCCAATTGGGAATCACTTATGAAGTGTCTGGTGATAACAAGTGAGGCTGAGGCTTCTATCAGGAGCAGACAGATTCACGCTTGAAGTCCGAGTCCAAATGCAAACCCTTTTCTGCTCAGAGGGGACACTGAATCCAAGCCACTCGCAATAGATTTTTAGCTTTAGGGTTTCGATACACTTGTGGACGACACTAAACAGAAAGGGAGAAACACAAGGACAATCAATCAGAAGAGGACAGAGAATACAAAGGATTGACTGGAAGAGAAAGTGACCTGAAGAAGGAAAAAGTCTATACAGGGCACACTCTACAAACAGATGCATATTACGTTATATGAAATGACAGAGTGTGAGGTGTTTCAGTCCATAAATAAATGTTCTTCACGGTAATCATGTACACACCAGTTCCGGATTTGAAACCATGCTGATTATAGTTTCATTTGTTTCTTCGATCTGCATGAAACTCCCAGAATAATTTGTTTGCTCTCCTCAAGATAGCAACAAGTTCTAACCATATTTGTTCACATAAACTTTAAGTTATCAGTTTAATAGTTCTTTAAAGCTTCTCTATAGCAGCAAACAGCTATTTGTTCTGTAAAGATACAGAGGAGGGACGTCTACTCTCCCTCTGTGTGTGTTGTAATCAGAGCTTCTCCATTCTTTGCTGACATCGTCGGGTTACCTTGCGTGCTTTTAGTACATGTTTGTGCTCGTGAGTGTTCCCCACTATAGGCTAGCTCATGGCTGCCGCTCTGCAGTGCAATCATATGGTAGTTACAGCTGATAACGCCATCGCGACCAAGGGCGCCATTGCAGAAGCATAGCACCCACCCTCCAGTTCCCCCTCAGGTGAACACTGTTAGCTCTGACAGCAATGTTGCTGTTGTTTTCACCGTTAGCACCGTTAGTGGCGAGCCACCAGCTCAGCCTTCGCCATGTTGAGAGCCGTGCAAAGGCAACAGAAATGCTCCCAATCTTGCATTTCACATCTTTAATGAAATATAACATTTGACAAAACTTTATTTTAATCATGACATACAGTACGTAGTTTTTATATATAGTACATGAAACTTGCCCATCCTAAACATTTTAGGAGCAGTGGGCTGCCGCAAAGCACCCGAGGAGCAACTCGGGGTTCTACAGACAGGAGGGGCCGGGGATCGAACCACCAACCTTGTGGTTAAAGACCGATCCGCTCTAACCCCTGACCCACAGCTGTCCCAGAACTGTCCCAACTCCAGCATATCAATAGTCTTGAATGAATTTTTACAGGGATATATCTGATCTGCTGCCGTGTTGAACTGGGAAGTTGGAGTTCTCTGGGTCGTCAGTTAGTGCGAAAAAAAAAAAATGGATAAATGTCCGAGATTGGCGGTTAAGTGCCTGCAATGGCTTGTTGTGAAGTAAATTCAATGGAACACGGGAGGGAAAATGCAAAATCTAGTGGCTGAATGTTATTAATGTTATCAATAGCACCTTTAAGTGGCAATGGTGTTTTCCTTTGCTGTACTGTTAAGTCTACAGCAGCTGTTCTTGTTTGGCATTTTAAAGTTTTAGGCAAATCACTTGGGAGCTTTTATTGTGAAGCAAACATAAAAAATGTATTTTGTTTGCTGCTCTCCTTCTCCTTGGGAGGACACAGAATTGATGTAATTGCGGTTGCTCACAGCACGACAGTGGTGACGAATGCCCCACTTCTGTTATTGACCTGTTGCCTGAGATCCAATACATTTTTCATGTCAGTCAGGGGTGTCTTCAAGGCTTATTTCGGGAACAGAATACCTGTATATTAGTTCATGTCTGGACACAAAAACATGATCTTTGCTTGGAAAAGGCTGACCACTAAGTTACAGTATTTTATGTCTACACAAACTTGAATTTTATTTTTGTTTATTCGTTCATACCCCTTAACCCCTCAAATTTGTATTACTTTATGCATGTTTTATCTTTTGTATAGTGTCCCTTGACCTCTGACCTCAAGATATATGAATGAAAATGGGTTCTATGGGTACCCACCAGTCTCCCCTTTACAGACATGCATGGCTTGAGTTTGCGGTCTTATGACTTGTGTATATTTTTTATGCTAAATGCAGTACCCATGAGGTTTCTGGACAATATTTGTCATTGTTTTGTGTTGTTAACTGATTTCCAATAATACATACATTTGCATAAAGCAGAATATTTGCCCACTCCCATGCTGACAAGAGTAGTAAATACTTGATAAATCCCCTGTCAAGGTATATTTGGAACAATTAAAAAAATGCTAATGTTATGTTAATATTTTAATCAATTGACAGCCCTAACTATTATCGATATAGAAAGACAGTGTTTATGTCTTGACTCCTGAAAATGTCCAATGACCAGCAACAGTTGAAGTGTAGCTGTCAAAGTGACAATTATAGAGCCATTATAGAAATGTCATTTCTCATACATGCTCCTTTCTTTCACAGTTGTCACGAAAGATATAACTGATGTCTGTCTGACCTGAATTCGCCGTTTGGTGCCACCGACTGAGGAGAAACAAGCGAATAAACCGATGGTTGGGAAACAGAGAGCAAAGGACAGATGTGACTGAATTGTTGATTCGCGCACATCACAAGGACGAATGTGGATGGATGGGGAGACGTAAAGGCGGGAGAGAGAGATGTGATGCGAAGAGACATGCCAGTCTTGGAAACTATTGCATCACAGTTGGAAGTCCGTCAGAGCAAAAGAGATGAGGCGTTTTTTGAAATGAACCCGAGGGAGGCAGTCAAAAGAGCACGATGAGTTGTAAGATGGTGCGAGGTCAAGGGGATGAGCATGACTGGGATGTGTAACTGAGAAAAGTTGGCATCTCCAGAACTTGTGCAGTCAGCTTTTACCAAAGGAAATATGTAGCATAAATCATTATGGTTCCAGTCTTTTAGTTTTTGAGGACTTTACTCTAAATGTAAGTTCAGGCCGTTCAGAAATAGCACCGACCATTTTTGAAAAAAAAAAAAAAAAAAAAAAAAAATCTCAAGCTGCACTGTGGTGTTGTTGCTATTGAACACCACTTATCCTGACTTAACGTCATGTTGAGCTTTGTCAAGCACCCCTTGTCCTCGTCGGAGTGTCTCTGGGGCAATGATTGGAGAGTGAGGCCAAAGCACAACGCTGCATAAGTGGCTATCTGGTGCTCCATTTGGGAACACTTAAGACTCCCCCTCCGCTAATTACGTAGCTCTAATTTGCTTGTGGGTAGAAACCAGTAAATGCCTAATTGTCTATTGACATTATGCAATGAGCTGCAACAAAACCCTCTATCTCTGTTACCGTAACGCCTCAACAGCAAAAAATATAGGCTGCTGCTGTGAGCCTGTGGGGGTCTGAGGCGCAATTGCAAGCACACAATGGAAAGAGAATACGAATATTCATATTCAGTATTCCAATCATGACTTTTCAAAGTCGGCAGAGATGTGAAAGACTCAAGTCTGTCAGAGATAGGCAGAAATGTTGTCTCTGTCTCTTTTTTTTTCTGGTTCCTTTCTTTGTTCCTTTATCATATCCAAACGAAACGAAATTTACTGACGTAAAATACTCGTATTCGAGCAACAAAAATAACGATACGAAGTTTAATGAGCGATACTGAATTGCCACAAGACAAAGACACAACAAGGCATAAAAAATGATTAACAGCAACAAATGCTCACTCTGCCGCTCTGCAGCAGAGAGGCCCAGCACATCCCACGAGCATTTCCAGGATCCACACACACAAAGTACATTATATAGATGCAAGCATCTGCAGATTCGGCTTTTTCTTGCGCACATTCAGTACCCGAGTGTGTCTGTGTGTAGCCTACGCTAACATTTATTCTCAAGGCTTTGGGTATAATGAGAATTAACACATCAACAGCAGTAATTGATGCATGTTATTTATGCTTTTAATCCAGTACTTCTGCTTTGCAGGTGGAACATTTGAAGCATCAGCAGCAGCAGCTCAGTGAATGGTCAGCTTTTCAATGTACAAGTTTCCAAGTATTTTCATTTTGGATCCTCTATTGATGTTGCAAACAAACTGAGGACACAGCAGACGTATCGAGGTGGTTTGATGAGGCACTTGAAGCTCTTTGTGCATTTATGAAAACAACAACTGCCACATTTGAGAGCTTTTCCCTGTTGTCTTATCTCACTGCTGTATTGGACAGAAAATTGCTGCTAAATTTATTCAGACTCATTCAGGGAATACATCCTGTTCAGAAAGACTCCCTCAAGGTTGTATTATCGCAGCAAAATCCTGTATCATACCTAATCTAATAGAACTCTAAACAGATATCAACACATTTGTTTCTGCTCAAATTAATCATATACATTGTCCATGTTAAATGACAGACGTGAATATTACAAACCTTTATTTCTAGCTTGAGAGCATCTTAACTACTGATAGAAAAAGCTTCTTTTAAGCTGTGATTATAGCTGAAACAGGGTGCAGGGGGAATATATAGTTAACATTGCTGTTGCCGTCATAGGTACCCATCCTGCTCTCAAATTTTTTTTTTTTTATCACAATAACACAAGGAGACTCTGAATCAAATCCAGTGAGAGCCACAGAGGAGCAGATTCAGGCAATAAAAGTGCTGAGTCGGCGGTTAGCTGACAGGAGCTAACATTAGCTCATAAGCTTGTATTTTTCGCACAGTACATTCTGTCAAACAAGCTGCATTAGTGGTACCAGTACTACTGACATGCAGGCCCTATGTCTTGTGGGACAAATGTGTCAGAATCTGAGAAAAACTAGATGGAAGTAACAGACTTTACAAACGTACACAGCCAAAAACTCCTGAATAGTGCAAATCCCAGTTGTTTTCCTGTTAGTGTTTTATCATTTATTGTTGTTTCGAAGCCAGACCCAAGGAGCATTGAGACCAGTCCATCACTGGAAGAAATACCTCCAAAATTTATGGCACTTTCTCAGCAGCTTCAGCTCTACTTTGTGCTTTATGAGCAAATGTTAACCGCATACAGTGTAATACAATCCAATTAAAACAAAAAACAACCATGACCTTAATAATGCCATAACTAATTCTGACATGGTAACACTTACAGACAGAGAAGACATCATTGGAAACTGTTTAGGGAAGGGCAGGCGTTTTCAAAAGAACTCTTGCCAGATGATTGGTTGAACCATCTGTCAATCAAACTTTTGCCAAAGCCAGTCTGGAGAAGAGCGAAAACATCTTTTCCACCGAGAAAAGCTTTCGGTACCGATCTTTGCTCTTCTTTCAATGAAGAAATACTCTCCATTTCTGATATAATTGTCATGAGCAGGGACATTAGCTATAGAGGCTAAAACCATTTTTGTACCAGGCTGAAGACATATGTATTTTTGCTATAAAGTTGGGCATTATAACATGGGTTGTCTATGGGGATTGACTCACTTTTGGAGCCTCAAGTGGACATTTGATGAACTGCAGTTTTTGGCACCACATTGGCCTCATTTCTCAGCACCAGAGGTTACCTCTTGCATCAGATGTCACCGCTAACAAAAGCGTAATCCTGAGATCACATTACAATAGTTGATTTACTAACCAATTACAACGTAAAATACGAAATACATTTTTAATCCCCCAGGGGGGAAACTGAGTGCCATCATACATATAGGACAGACTACAGCTGAGACAATAGGAAAAGACATACACATACAAGACAATGAAAAATGAGAGAAAAGTACAGCACTGTAATAATAATAAGTGTAAACATCAACATGACTGTACTCGTATATGACATCAGCATCCACATATTCATAAACACTAACATCGCTACAAACCGCAGTCCAACCACCAACTTTGTCATCAACATCACATCATCAACAGTAACAGTCACCAACCATGTTTAATAAATAACGTTAACGCAGCAGTGTGACGACCCCTCCCCATCTACAGCTACATCTGGGCCCGGTGTAGCCTTCATCATAAAACCCTCTTCCTCATTCAGATCAAACTCTCTCTCCATCCTCTCACACACACCATCCATGTGGATATCACAGCAAGGCTATTCCTTTTGTTTCTTCTTGGAAATCATATTATTTTGCATCGACCTTGTCTCCACTCCCATTTTTGTTGCAGCCTAAGAGCCGAGTTGTAACAGCAGGTACATACTACTTCCTGAATCTCTCCAATGAGACCTTAGATAACCTGTAAAGACCATGAATGTATAAAGACGACACAGCGCCAGAGGCAGGGTCCTGTGCATACCTATGAAAGTTTCTCAGTAGTCCATGAAGCAAAAAAAAATCCACTGGGCCCCTTTAATCCCGCCTCCCAGCCCTCGGTCCAGCCTCGGTCTGGGGCTCATTCACATGAACGGAGGGAGGAAAGTATCCCTGGATTTGGATATTAGTGCATTTTACAGTTTTTAGGACCTAATGATTTAAGTAAGGGCTGAGTTTACATCAAAAATTAGCCACTGAGTTATTTCCCAATGTAGGTCTATGGGTAAAGTCTTTTTTGGCCCAATGGCATCACATGACAGACACAAGTTGTAATTCCAACGTTTGGAATACGTATAATTTGCTTCAACAGCCAGCGCTCTTCCTGGGGGTTTGGTAAAGACAGCGAGTTAATGGCACTGGTGGTAAAAACGTCCCACACCCTCCTAAAATGGTTGTTTCCCATCATTTCACTTAAAAATAAAATGGCAGGAAAGTAGGCATATTGAGACAATATCAATTAATGATGATGTTATTATTCAAATGTTTAAAACATGACCCTCAATGTATTGTTATCAACATATAAATTGTGACTGCTATATTTTCAACGTCAGCCGTTATGCAACCTTAAGTCAGTGCTGGAGTAACAACTTTTACTCGTTTCCATTAGTATGCGAAACCTGAAAGTTTTCACTTCTGAAATAATTTCTTAGATGTTCACAACATGATTACTTGCATGTTCCACCCAAGACTACTTAAACGAGAGGATGTCAACCAGTGAGTTCAGAAGCCCTAATTAGCAGCATATACATCAGTCAATATGGCAAAGGATCAACTCAGATTAAACACATAGCTCTTCTCTGGTAATACATCACATTTCAGTCCTGTTCCTGTTAGCTGGCTCGCTAGCCTCTGAAGTGAATTGAACGTTTTCATGCTGTAAACAGCCCAAAAACTTTTTTCATTTCACCTCAAACCGTATTTCAATTTATGCTGTGCCGACAGTCACACACAGGACTCGATTATTCACTATGGCAACAAACTTACTTATTGACTAAATAATGACATTGAAAGGAATTATTGACGTTTCAATTGAAGTCGCCTGGTTTGCCTAAGGGTATTGAAAGATAAATGAAAGTGCAACATCGTGTTGCATGCTATCTGCATCCTGATCCCCGTAGAAGAGACTGAGTGACAAGAAGGTGTCATGTGAGGATAGTTCTGGCCGGATGCAGCGCCGTGAGTGGAGAGCTGCTTCTGACAGCACCATTATTAATTCATTGCTGTGTTTATGAATCTTATTGCAGTTTTTTTTTTTGTCAAAGCTCAAAAGTACCTCTCTAGATTGGCATGTGTATGTGCACTTGGATATTTCTGAATGTCTGTGTTTGTGTGCATGTGTCTGTGTTCTTGTACAGCTATCTTTGTGAGCACCAGTTTGAGTTTTAGACCTTCAGAGTGAGGACATTTTTGGAAAGTGAGGGCATTTTGGCCGGTCCTCACCTTCAGACAGAAGGTGAGGACCGGCCAAAATGCCCTTCAAAGGCCTGCTTGAGGGTTCAACCTTGGATTTAAGGTCCAGGTTAGAATCAGGTTTAAGTTAGGGTTGGGGTAAAAGTTGGAGTCAGGCATTTAGTTGTGATGATTAAAGCTATGGTAAGGGGCAAGGGAATGCATTTTGTGAATGAGTGTCCTCACAAAGATAGATGTACATGGCTGTGTGGGAGTGAGTGTGTGTATGTATCACTATATGTCACAGGGACATGAATCTGTTTACACAGTCACATTGTGGGGACTTGCCTTCCTTTTGGGGCCAAAATGCAAGTCCCCATAAGGTAAAACACCATATTTTAGGGTGAGGACTCGAGTTAGAGTTAAGGTAAGGTTAGGGTTAGTTTGAGGTTAGGGTAAGGTTAGGGTTAGGGTTAGGTTGAGGTTAGGGTAAGGGTTAGAGTAGCAACAGTTACACTTAGGGTTAAGGTAAGTCTCCAGGAAATTAATGCAAGTCAATGTAATGTCCTCAAAAGTTATGGAAACACTACTCTATGTGTGTGTGTGTGTGTGTGTGTGTGTGTGTGTGTGTGTGTGTGTGTGTGTGTGTGTGTGTGTGTGTGTGTGTGTTGGCTTGCTGCTATCTCTTGGGGCCAAAACAACATTTCTACTAAAACACAAACACAGCAGCTCTGCACAACCCAGAGGAGAATGACATCGCCGCAGGTGTTTTTCAAGGTGTTGTGGGTCCAGTGAGAACATGTCTGTCTGTCTGTATGTGTGTCGGCATGCATATGTGTGTGTGTGTGCAGGTAGCTGTCCACCGTATGCATAATACATCAATATCACAGTAAAGTTAGCAAGAATCATTTTTTGTATGCAGAATGAGTGTGTGTGTGTGTGTGCGTGTGTGTGTGTGTGTGCGTGCGTGCGTGCGTGCGTGCGTGCGTGCGTGCGTGCGTGTGTGTGTGCGCTGAGGTTGTGAAGCCGCAGGTGTTTTGTCACAGTTTGTCAGGCTGTATAGATGTCACCCACCCTCAGGCACTACCGACTGGTCATTCAGCACAACTCTGAACTGACAGCCCCTGCTTTGATATCACATAGCAAGTCCTCAGCACAGAGCACCGCCACACAGGAGGGATTTCTGGTGAGATGAGAGGTGTATTTAGTTCACAAATCTGCCCTGAAGCTTTACTTTCTGATTGGAGAACCCTCGACACTCTAAGCACACATATACGCACACCAGGGCCTGTTAAACTATGGTAATAATTCAAAGTAATTACCAGTGAGATGTGTCTGAAAACTCCCTTTAAAGCAGCTTTTTCCGCCAAACACCAGCAGCTCTCAGACATAATTACTGCAAGCACTCAAGGTGCATTAATACCAGCAGGCTAAAAAAAGATTCATACTGCGTATATGTATTCAATAAACCTCATATTCGGTCTTTGCATGTGATGGCGTGTGTCTTTCGTGCAAAGACACAAAGTAAATGGTTGAGTAAAGCGCCGATACTGGCAGCAGGTATGGCAGCTGCATGTCAAAGGGGTTGCCATGGTGACTAGGCACAGGCAGCTCAGCCATCCCTTCCCTCCCTCCCTCTCAGCATCGCTCTCTCACTTTATCTCTTCCACTCACTTTTTTTGCTCCTAGTTACTCCGTCTCATACCAGTGGACGGCTTTGTTACCTTGTGGAGGCAGAAAATCATGATACTCTTCGTTAACGTACAGCAACACAACATCTGCGTCCTGTAGCGAGAGGACACGACTCTGGCATTATGCCTTCATGTCTTTTGGCCTTTTCCGTCGGAGCGCCATAATTGGGGACGGTGGTGGGGAGACGGGGCGGTGGGGTGGGGGGACCGGCGCGAGTCCAGAGCAGATAATCACAACCTGACAAGAGAAATTATCGTGTTCAGTCGCAGAGCAGGGCAGTTGTGTGTCTCAGACACAAATGTCACTGTGCTTTCTGCTCGCCCACCTCGCGTGCCGAGGTTGTCAAGTGCCTTCATGTTAATTGCTTTGCCATGGACTTTGTGACTCTCAGATGGTACAGCACCCCTTTAAAATCTCCTGAGCCAACAACCAGCACTGCTCTATCCCCTCAGAGAGTTTAGCTTCCTGGCTACCACTACCTACTGTCTGATTCTGAGCTGGCCTTAACCTGCTCCATACATGCTAAGGCTACATATCACACATAAAAAGACAGTAAAATACAATTCACATGAAAGCAATGTAAATATATGTAAATATTTGTGACGGTGTGTTAAAAACCTGTAACGGCACCCAAAGACCCAAGGGACATACAATAGGTAAAAATATTCCCATAACAAAAATCACAAGCACATTTTAGATATTAGTGTTCAAAACATTTCACATGTTAAAATAGAGTGTCAGGCTGGGACGATGCACCTACGGTTTCTCCAGATTAAATACTATCATGATATTTGGGTGTTGATTCGATATGTATTACATTTTTTAAATATATTAAGTATTACTCAAGAGTGCGAGTTCAAGTACTATTTTGTGAAGCCTCCGCTGTTTTGTACTTCCTCATTCCTCGTCTCACTGCGGTTTGTTTTGGTTGACGGATACAGAATGGATAAGACATCACGTTACTCAGACTACAACAATAAAAGGGCTAACTTCCTTCTACCTCCACATAGACTCAAATGAAGCAAATAAATCAAGTCTGACATAAAAAAAAAATCATGATACATGGGTGAATCAAATTTTTTCCTAACCCTAGTGTAAAGTGTAAGAGTAAAGCTCAAACAGGAGTAATTGCCATATTAACAGTTTCTAAGAATTTGTTCCAAATCAAATGCATCAGCAGAGCATTTCTGACCACAGGATGTTTTGTACAAAGGAAGATGACAAAACAAAATATCTAAAACAATGAGGTAAATCTGCATCCTTATATCTGGCCTTAAAGACAGCGTTAATGACAGGCCTGTGAATGGACCATGGTCTTTAACCCGCTCGTTAACACAGTCGATTAGCACAGAAGAGCTAGGACAGGCTAGCACGGAGGCAGAGCATAATAACTAAATGTCAGCCAGATTCTGCCTGCAGTGTGAGTTCGTAATGAGAGCGAGGGAGCTCTGAAAATAGGAGCTATTGCTTGTAATGGGAGTCTCACGCAATGACTCAATGGGTTCTTTGTCTTGCTGAGCTCCCATACAGGAGCATGGCGACACACACACACACACACACACACACACACACACACACACACACACACACACACACACACACACACAAGGTTTAGATAGGCCGACACACACATGGGAACATGCAAAGCTTTCATTTCCACTCTGGCAATCAGTGCTGGCGTGCACACACACACAGTGACTCAGAAAGTCACACACAAAAAGACATTTAGTGAGCACACCCACGGAAATGTACCGCACAATACACATATTGGAAGTATATGAACCATATTATGCACCGTTTCTTCACCACATCAAATTAACCCAGCTCACATAATCTCTCTTTCCTTTCGTATAGACGGGTGCAGCGTGCTAACAGAGTAAGTCTTTCGTCTTTTACAAATGAGGCTGTGGCTTACGGAGGACTGCGTGGAAGAGCAGGACGGTACAGAGGACCGCCACAGAGAGTCTTTTAGGAAGGGAATTTGTGGTGCAGCCACCCAGCAGTCACCATCACTCCCACGTCGCTAGAGCCCACAGACAGCACAGTGTGCACCAAAACAGTCCTCTGTGCTTAGGAGACATAATTTGCGCCCTGAGGACCCACTACACAAAATGTTTGGAAATGTGATATGATGTTCCAGCCTTTGAAAAGCTGCCCAGAGGATTAACGTCAGATCTACCGTCAGACTATGACCTCATGGTGGGGGACTTTGTTCAAAAAACACCCTGCAGTATTTCTAGCATTGGTGGCCCCAGAGAGAGTCCGTTATCCCAACTGGATTACTGATATAGCATATTTGGCACATGCTTTTTTCACACCGCTGCTTTCAAATGTTTTCATATTCTTGGGCTAAGAACATTTTCTCACCTTCAGAATGATAGACAGAGCTGCTGATGCAAGGATAAACAGTGTTGTGTTGAATGCACTCACTCATCAATGTTTAACCTGTTTGGTCTACAAATATATATATATATTTAAAAAGGGGCAAGGCATTGAACCCACCTTTGTGATTATTTTCCATTAGTATGTTTCTTTACACCTTTGGCTGATGTAGAGGTTCAAGGATGACTGTGACTGTTTTAGTGACAGAAATGAGGATGAATTAATTTTCTTCATAAAAATTCACATTTAATAAAATAGAAAAGCTCACCTCTAGCTTCTCCTCAACGGTTCTTGTCTGAAAAGCTTTCTACCACTTAGACCAGGGGTTGGTAATTATTTTTCCTGGGGGGGCACATGAGAAACCCAAACAAATACTGTCAGACATAACCTCTATTTTATCACTATAGGAAATATACTGGGCACTTATTTTTCAGCATTTATTGTACTGAAAACCACTCCAACCATTATTAAGAAAATTACATTATGTGGAGGGGTCTTTGAACCGTACAGGACTGACTGGTAGTAATGTTTCCATGAACAAAACTTAACATTTAACTCAACATTAACACTTACATTTAACATTTAACTCAACATTAACACTTACATTTAACATTTAACTCAACATTAACACTTACATTTAACATTTAACTCAACATTAACTCTTACATTTCCTTCTTTTGCTCATGCAGCTTTGTAAAAAGTCCTCTCTGCTTTAGTATCTCAGCTAGCAGCTCCTCGGCTGTCCTCTCCTTCTCATCTCCAGACAGCTTTCTGGATTTATCTGCATGTTTTGTCTAAAAGTGGCGGCTCAAGTTGTATTCTTTGGATACAGCCACATGTTTGTTGCAAACCAAGCACACAGCTTTACCGCCAACCTCTGCAAAAAAACACTTCTCAGTCCATGACTTATTATAGATGTGCCTCTGGAGGGACTGCTGTGGACCAGGACTGGGCTGCCTGTGAGTGCTTTGGGACGGGGGAGGGGTCCACGGCAGCACCCGCTGCTCTTTGAGAAGAGTAAGAAAGATACGTGTTTTCACATCAGAGTCTCCAAAAGTCTCCAATAACACCAGAAAAAGTCACTAGATTTATCGCTAGTCGCTTTTTGAAAAACAGTTGCTAGAGGGGTCCGAAAACTCAAAAAATATAGTGACAAAGTTGCTAAACTGCTGCCTCAGCAGGTGACGCTATGTCAGTTTACATCAATGTCGAGTATGACAGGAAGAAGAGCACTAAAAATACAAAAGCATTTCAGAACAAAAGCTTTTTTCTTTTTCCTGATTTTTTTTTAGCTTCGTAAGTAAAATTGTGTGGTTTGTCTGAGACCTCCTGGGCCGGGCAGAACCATCACGAGGGTCAGTTTCAGCCCGTGGGCCGTATAACGCCCAGGTCTGACTTAGACTAACAGTATGGTGAAGCAGAACTTATGGCCAGCAGGGACAATCAGAGGTAGTTTTGTTTGATCTGTGGGACTAAATCATTTGGAGATGCTAATCCGTGCTCTCTGTTCCAACTACTGTCCCATTCCTTCCAGTGAAAGTTGTTCACTGGTCTCATTCTGTACGCCAAGATAGTCCTCAGACTTCTGTGTTTTTGGGCTAATAAATGCATGTTAGTATCCTCCTCTGTCTGAAACACGAAGGACACCAAAATATTATCTAACAAGGTTTTTAGCTTTTTTCTTGGATCTAATGCAAACATTTTGAAAAGAGTAACACACATCAAATCCGTATTTTCCCATATGCACACAGAAACCCTGCACACTGAGTCTGATGCTTTTTATTATTCTATTTGGTAAGAAAAGTCGCAATGCGAGACAAAACTGAATGCATTTCATGGGCACCATGGATGGCGCTAGTTCCAAAAGAGGCTAATGAATAAGTGACATTAGCAGGAAGCTGTTGTTTCACTGCCTAAAGCACATCAGTCTACCGTCTAATCTTTCCTACATCCTTTATTGTGTGATCATCTCTGATTCCAATCACCTGCCACAATATATCTTTGAATTCAACATCTGTATTTTTTTATTTCTTTATTGTGTTGTGTGTTGTAGTGGGAGAAGTGAGTGTTTATCGGATGTCATTTTGGATGATGGACGGTGGGTCTGAGTGGTCCAACAACCCTATTTTGGCTTTTGACAGATGTGAAAAAAATGCAGAAAATTTAACCTGTTCCAAACGTTAATTATGGACAAATGTTTCAGAGTTAGTGTGTAAACACAACATGTCGTGAGATCGTATTTATTTTTGAACGTGCACCAATTTCGGTAAAAAAATATGGACTTGGTTGTGCAAAGGCCTTTGGTCCTGAGTATTATTGCTGTAATGGTTTTATATGTGTAACTTGATGTAACTTAGCAAAGACAGACGTTTCACACACAACTAACATCCTCTCTCATCCTGGTGACAAAGCATTTCTGCTACTTATATTTGTAACATCCGTAATATTCTATGTTCATAATATTTTTGACTTGACTTTTAGTGTATTTTTGACATGCAGCTTAATTGTTTCGGTTCTAATCTGATTCAGGTGAACACAAGTCTCACACCAAAGAGAGGGCGACTTTCTGCAGGCAATGGGAGCCCAGTGATACAGACGGCGACATCGAGCAGTCCTTTAAATACTCAGAGGAGAGCATCCCGAGGTGGTGGGATCGCACATTTCCCAGCGAAGATGAAGAGCGGACGCTGCAGAAAACTGCAATAAATCATACACCAACACAGCAAGTGTAATGTTCGCCTTTGCTTTTCAGAGGAAAAGATCTGTCTTTGAGACTATCACTGCAAATGTGAGAGACGAAATTGTAAATTAAATTTATAGTGTTGTTTTTTTTTTTTAGTAATAAATGACTTCATAAAAAATATGACTGTTGTGTGATTATTATTCATGATGTCATGGGGCTAAATAAGCAATTAATCCTGCAAATGAAACCTTAGTTGTTCTGACAATGTGAGTACAAATACATAAATTCTGCTCCCAACTAGGGCCAACGTTGTAATATTATTTCCCTAAAATGTAAAAAAAAAAAAAAACAACAAAAAAGCCCTTTAATTTCTGCACCAGAGGCCTGCTACGACAACATCTGTGAGGGAGTCATTTTTTTCTCAATATTTTCTATACTTGGGCTTTTCAAGGTTAAACTATTTCACACCACACGCAGATTTTGCACGCAAATTTATGAAAATGGAACATTAATGTGGGGAGAAATTATATACACACTGACCTCAATTTCAGCAAATTTCGACCTGCAAAAACATGTTTGACTAATAAAAAAAATAAATGCATAATAATTAGTCATGTACTTCTGTTTGTTGCATGGAGAGGGAGTATTTTAAGGGAGTAACTGGGGGCGTTTGTTTTAAGGGTAATTAATTGTCAGACAAATGAGCATTTTTTCGGTCCAATGGGACATTTTTCTGACTATTGATGGTTTGGAATAACAATGGGCTGTCCCCTTCTCAACCAAACCAAACCAAATAAAGGACAACAAATAGCTTGAGATCACCCAGTAGCTGGGATACCACGGAGATGGTAATGTAGCTGATATGCACTTGCTAATATTATATGTTGGTCACAGATCAGGGCTAGCGACAACCGCTAGCATTAGCATCACATTTGAGGTCTGATTAGTTTATGTATTGTGTAGCCAACATTGTACACGGAGGAATGAAGGATTGGGAGGTGCATCTATTTCTCTGTCAGTTATTGTCTGAACAGGGAAAGAATATACAGTATGTGGTAGTCCGACTCGCCAGTCGCCTCACACTGAAAAGGTCAGCAACATCTTCTATTTCATAATAATGAGCAATTTAATACTGCAAAGTATATTACATGCACTTGTTTCACTTCGTAGTAGCATTTCAATAAGTGACAACACAAGCACGTTCATGTAGTGGACTTTGAACAACCTCGAGCAAATCTATCATGACCTGGCAAAGTTATACAGCTACCAGCTCTCACCTCCTGACAGAGCGAGAGCTAACAAGCCTATATTACTGGATATATGCATACGAAACAGAATGTCTTCAGGGCCCAGCCACGTCACATGCAGTCTCTACCACTAGTGCTGTACCTGAATGATTGGCTGAGACGGCTACAGAGCACAACTTGTCCAGGAAAAGCACCCACACAACAGAAAGGAATTTGCCAAACTCATTGTTCAGCTGTGGGCAGCTATGACAGGTGAAGGTGGACAATGAGGAAGACAAAAGAGAAAGAGCTGCAGCAGGTCCACCATCAAAGGACCAATTTTGCAAGGATTTTTTCGAGGTGATTTCCAGATAGATGATCAGATTTCTTGGCCACAATCCGCTGCTTGGCCGTGTTTATGCTCAGCGGGACGACTCTCCGAGCTTCAGCCAACCCACCTGCTTGGAGAGCTGCCACGTTGGGAGTACATGAAGCAAGCGAGTTTGTCTCTCCTGGGGGCCTAAACATCAGTCGAGGTCCCACACTGAGCCCTCCATGGGCTCCCACCCCACCCCCCTCAACTCTGAACCACTTGGCCATGATATATCCAGCACTGGATCTATCACATGCAATTCAGGCAGGAAAAGTGTGATATTTCTTTTGTCGGTCCTCTCGGGTAAAAAGGGTTAAAACCCATTAAACTTCAGTACCTCTTTCCTCCTGACTCCTGGGCCTATTTCCTGCGCCGGGCTGCGTGCTGCTCCTCTAAGCAGGCTTTGATTGTCAGATGGGCCGATAACCCTTCTGCCTCCCTTCCCAGCATCTGTCAATCACCGTGGAGCCTGAGAGCCACGAGGAGCATAAGAAGCTGCACAGCCAGGAGGGAAGAGTGACACACACACAAAGAATTAGAGACAGACACACACACACACACACATACACACACACACACACATACCGAGAGGCAGAAGCTGAAACCTACTTTGGTCCCATTAGAGGTCCAGCAGGCGACACATTGGCTGAACTCAAGCGAAGCCTGTTTCAGCATTTCTGATCATTAAACTAATGCCCAGAGTTAGAGATGGGACTCCATCCCCGGGTGTCTCCATTAATCTATTAGTGTTTATTGACTGGCCTAGTTTCTTGCTTGGAGATAATCATGTTTCACCAGCACGCCCTATTTACTCTTCCTTCCTTTGCTGATTTGACAGAGTTGCTGGTTGCTGAGGAAGACTAACATCCCCAAACTGTCACTGTGTGTTCATACTCTGCTGGGCCCGGGTCTGTGTCCGCTAACACTGTTGATGAGAGTGTGTACTGAGGCCTGTCTAAGCTGCTTAGCAAAACAGAACCCAAACAATGCTTCATACCGGGCAGTGATCAATAGGTTATCAGGATATAATTCAACTTCTAAATTTCTTCTAAAAATAATCATGTCATTATTTATCAGTGACTTACTTTGACTTTGTTAAATGCTCATTGATTTAATGTTATATTTGTGCTTTAAACAGTATGTCTAATTAATAACACTGATTGGACAGCTGTCAGGTAATTTGAGCAGTTTCATTTACAGCAGGGCTGTCAATCAATTAAAATATTTAATCACAATTAGTCGCAAATTAATCACAAGTTTTTTACTTTAAAGGGAGATTTGTAAAGTATTTAATACTTTTATCAACATGGGAGTGGACAAATATGCTGCTTTATGTAAATGTATGTATATATTTATTGTTGGTGATACTATTATACGCCAGCCTGCTGTGTGCTAATAAAGGCAGTGTGGCAAATTATGGCATGTGTTTATAGTTGATCTTGATATAGTTGAAAAAAGTGATAACTAATCGCAATAATGTAAACTCTAGGGTTGTCAGTCAATTAAAATATTTAATAGCACTTAATTGCATGATTGTCCATAGTTAATCGTGATTAATTGCAAATTAGTCACACATTTTTTATCTGTTCAAAATGCACCTTAAAGGGAGATTTGTCAAATATTTAATACTCTTATCAACATGCTTTATGCAAAATGTATGTATATATTTATTATTGGATATCAATTAACAACATAAAACAATGACAGATATTGTCCAGAAACCCTCACAAGTACTTTATTTATCACAAAAAATGCCCCGAACTGCATGCGATTATCATAAAGTGGGCATGTCTGTAAAGGGGAGCCTGGTGGGGACCCAGAGAACCCATTTACATTCACACATCTGGAGGTCAGAGGTCAAGGGACCCCTTTGTAAATGGACATGACAGTTTGGAAATGTTTGGAGTGTTATCTAACCTCCTTCATGACAAGCTCTGATGACATGGTACTGATGGTTTTCTAGATTTATGTGATGCAATGTTCACTCTTGTTGATTGTGTTAAGTGTTAAAGAAATTACCGACATTAAAACGATTTTGCATTAATGCATTGTTATCGCATTAACACTGACACCTAATTTATAGTCATTATAATGCATCAAAGAAGTTTGTAATCTCTCATTTGGTTGTTATCTACGCTGGTGACTCAGAGTTCTTGGGTGGGTATATGGATGAATGGGAGTAGTCTTGAGACTAGATGGAGACTTGATGTAATCAACCAAATTTGAAAAAGTGATTATGTTATTATGTACAAAGTCAATAATGATATGTGATAGAGAGAAAATAATGCAACAAAGAGTATTTTCCTTTAAAGATACAGTGTGTAGGATCCAGTGTTACAACCAACTGAGTACCTCTCCGCTCACTCCTCCCTTTCTAAGATTGCGATAAGGCGAACGACTGAGTGCAAGACTGTGGTAACGTCGTTCACCTCATTAAGAGCAAGGAAGCGGCTCACGGTACCAGTTTCACAAGCGTATCAGAGAATTATGGTGGCCTTCAGGTGAGGTAAAAATGAATGAATGGCTCATTTTAAGCTAACGAAAACACAACAATTCTTAGTTTCAGATGATTATACATGAATGAAAACACAGTTGGGAATATTATATTCCATTTCTGCTAATCCTACAAAATGTTAAACACGGTTCCTTTAAATGGCTGATTGATTAATAATGTTGATTGGACAACTGTCAGGTAATTTGCAAATTTTATTTATAGTGCTGAGAGTATTTCCTTAGTGCTGCTCCAATTATTTTGCCAATTAATCTGTAAATTATTTTCTTGATTAACTGATTTGTCGTTTGCTCTATAAAATGGGGAAAAATATTGATCAGTGTTTCTAAAGCCAAAGATGACGTCCTCACATGTCTTGTTTTGTGCACAGCTGTTCAGTTTGCTGTCATAGAGGAGTAAAGAAACCCAAAAATATTCACATTTATTCACTTTTTTTCTTAAAAAATTATTCAGATCTCTTTTCAAAATAGTTGGTGATTAATTTTATAGTTGACAACCAAAGGATTAATTGTGGCAGCTCTAATCTTCCTTTAAATATACTGTACTTCAGAGTAATGTCATTATTTGCATTAATATTTATAGCAGTAGAGGGTTGAAAGCTGTTTCAACAGTAACTGTAATGGATCGTAGTTGCATGCAGCCCTACCTGCCAACACCTATTTTGAACAGGATTTTTCCCCCAGCAGCAGCAGCACAGGCTGATTTCAGCAAATTAATGGTTGCACGCTGCTGCCATGACGCCTGCCCTGTTCATCAAATTCTGATGACAGGACTGTGAAAAGCCCAGACGGGATTACACAAACAAAGAGTGGAGGTGTGATGAGGTGTCTGAGCAAAAAGAAATAATTGTCACCATGTGTCAGACGCCCAGTAATTACGCAACAATACTGTATGTGCATATATAAATACATGTAAATGAAATTCATGCATATGACTACTTATGCATGCATTTGTGTTTTATTGATGTTATGTCTGCTTTGGAGAGCATCTGAGGGCATCGATGCATGTGGGGGAATGTGTGTGTGTGTGTGTGTGTGTGTGTGTGTGACAGTAATAAATGTGGCGGGAGGGAGGTGGCAGAGGAGAGTGATGGATCGTCTGTGTGCTGCAGGCTGAGTCTCGAGGGAGGAACACAGCTACATCCTACCAGGGAGGGACAACTTAAAGTAATTGGGTCACTGGTACTGGGATGAGAGTTTCCACCCAGCCATGCTTTTAAGTGAGAGAGTGGCACAGAAGGTGAGGAGAAAGGAGAAGAGAGCGAGGATAAGCAGCGAGGTAGGAAGAGTGATAAATAATGAGAATGTGGTCTGTGTGAAGGAGACGAGCAGAGGAGAGCGGGAAAGTAGTGGCAGGAAAAAATGTGAGCAATAAAAAACAGGCAGCAGAAGCACAGTTGGCGAGAAATAACCTGCGATTTTGTTTTTTGTTTTTTTGATACCTCCTAGAAAAACTACCGTGATTACAGGCAGCCATGAATTTGAGTTTTTTTCCTGCACAGGCTGGAGTGTGACTGGAGCTCAGCAGGCTTCCTATCAGGAAGTATAATTTGCAAAAAAAAAAAAAAAAAACGTGGCTAAAATATCTACATCTTCAAACATCTTCTGTTCTTCTTCCAGTGGCGCTCCAGTGGTTGAATCAGATCAAACTCTCACTTTAATGCAAAAGAAAGGTGCAAAGGAGCTGTCGGGGGAGAAATACGAGCGTCTTCGGGCCGCTTATGGGTTCTGAAAAGAGACTCAAGAGGCTGAGAAGAAAGAGGTAGAGATGGAGGGAGGGAGACAGAGAGAGAAATGTGGGCGTCTTCTGCTGCTTTAGCAAGACTGAAAGGTCAGAGATTGAGTATTGTGTAAATCTATCACTACAGCGCCGGAGGGCTAATACACTAGAACCGACTGCCACCCTGCTGCTCCTCGCCTTGACTCCAGCCCAACCAGGTCAATCGCTTTTTTAAGTTTAAGAATATATACTGCATACATAAATCTCCTGTTATGTTGAATTTGCATATTTTATCTTAAGCTGCATCAGCCTCTTCTCAAAGTGTAAGGGTCAGCATACTTGCCAACCTTGCCAATTTTCCTGGGAGACTCCCATTTTTCATTACCCTCTCCCGGTGTCACAATTCTCCCACATTTCTCCCGATTTATGTCAAATTTTCACACTTTTTTTTACCTTTTCTGTTATCTTATCCTGTTTCTGGAACTGAACAGTGTGAATAATCCCTTCAGTTTCCACCCTGATGATAATAGAGCGACACCAACTGTTGTTTCCCGGCAGAAGAGAGCCGTCTATGCTTGCAGGTATGCAGGACTGAGTTCAAATATGCAGCAATTTAAGTTGGGTTTTGCTTGATACAGCAAAAAGCGCGAGCCATTGGAAATCACAGGTTTCAGGGTGCAGTGGTGGCGTTGTCGCATTGTGTCTTTAAGGATCTTCAGTGACTGAGAGATGGAGAGAGGAATGGAGAGCTAGCTGAAAGAAATACTCATGAAGGAGCAAAAATACATAAGAATGGATGAATATTAGTTTATGCCACAGATTCCTATGCTAAGTTCACACCAGAGGGGCGAATTAGACAGTTTTCTTTCCTGGGAGTTAAAGGTAAAATCAAAAGTTTAACATAAAAATGCTGTTGCAATGTACTTATTAATTTGTTATTTTCACTCTTTTAAAGTCACCAGAATGCAGCAAACATCTGAAACTCTAATTTTTCAGGGATAGGACCTCCAGACCTCCCACTTTGGTTTTTAAATCTTCCGATTTTCAAAGGTCTCAAGGTTGGCCAGTACGAGGGTCGGTTGGATTTGAATCTCTATATTGCTGATAGGCGTGAATGTGTGTGGTTACAGGCTACAGTCTAGTGTGACCCAAAATAAGAATTATTAAACCAAATAGTGTTTAGTGGAATATAAAATACTGTATGTATGAAATACAGCCAGAGAGAATGGATTTTTGAGGTCAAGAGTTTAAAAAAAAATCCAATATAGCCGTCATAATTTCATAAACAGACACTTTTGAAGGAATCCCTTACGTGGAGCATTTAACAGCTGAGCCATAAACAAGGCTCTCTGGCGCACACACTGTAATGGTGGCACTTACTTAGCTTAGACACATTTTGGCATCGCTGTACTGCAGTGACTTGTTACTGCTCAGCTGACAACGATACCAACTTATTGTATCTGCAATGAGTTAATGCCGGCTGACACATCAGCCCAACGTATTTATTAGTAATGAATTTTAGCCAGAGATCCACTTGTGAAATGATGAAAAGGCTTGGAGTAATTTAATTATTTTAAGTGCTCAGATTTCTTTAACATAATAAACATTAGTTATATTTTATCCAAAATGTTAATTGAAGAAAAATAATATGTATCATTGAACTCTGAATTTCTCTACCTTGTGACTGACAGGTCGCTACCACGGCGTTGTCCGGTCTGAGAGTTGTCTGTGTTTTCGTCTTAGATCTTTAAACCTTTCACAGTGTGTTTGCAGTTCGTGAAAGTTAATTGTATTATTTTGGTTGCCTAAAAATGTCTTTGTTCGGTTTTTAGCTCCAACCTCTCGTGTCACTTATGGTTGCAAAAAAACAAGATGGCGACAGCCAAAACGCCAAACTCGAGGCTTCAAAGCGGCAATCCACAAGAGCAGCGGGTGACGTCACGGTGGTCACGGTCTACTTCTTATTACTGTCTATGAATAAAACCAAGAAAAGCGGCTCATTCTCTCAGTTGAGAAGCTGACATTTCTGAACTTTCACCAATTATTTGTTAATTAAAATCATTGCCAGTTATAACGAGCGTTGTTCTTTAGCCTTTTTCTGAAAGCAAGTTATTTGTTGAGCGTCTGGTTGATCATTCTCTGCCACATAAAAGAGTGAAGCATTTTGTGTCTCCAGCAGGCACACCATGTAACAGTAATAGCCACCTTGGATAAGCAGACCAGCATAACAGCACCGCCCACGGAAATTCAAACTTCATCAAAAGAGAAAAAGGAAAAAAAGACATCAGTGCTGTGGACACACTGACAAGTGGTTTCTGAGAGGAGCAGTGGAAAAATACCACTGCAGCTGATAAAGACATTACCCGCATCACCACTTTAACACGTCATAAATGGTGGATACGTGATGTTGGAACACAAAGCTTTTAACTTTTGGATTTTTGGTTTGAATGCTCTGTTAGTCAGAGCGACTCGCTGTGAAAAGAGACACATGGCATAAAGGTCAAAACCAAATATGACAAGAAACTCTTTGCTCTTTTACTTCCACATCAATGTTCTGCATCTCCCGTTTGCTCATTTCTATATCTTATCTTGCTCTTCTGTGCTTTATCTCCCCGTCACATCTTTGCTCCCGGTCTCACTATCTAATTATTTCCCCAGCACGTCCTCCTGCAACACTTTCCATCATCTGCTCATCCAGCCCTCAGACCTTTCGCACGCTTTAACTGTAGCGATGCTTTTAGAGGTAAATTAATTACGCACAACTTGTCTGAGCTTCTGTTCAGTTATTGAATTTGTATAATGAGTAAAACATGTCGAGACAATATTGCTCTGATTAGCTGTTTTGGTTTACAAACACAATTAAATGAATTTTACACCACAAATTACACTGAGCACAACAATTCCTAAAGCGTGCACATTTCATACTTTAATTGGGCTGAGAAGCACAATTTCTAAACATTTAATTATCCCAAATCGCCCGTATCACTGAGATGTCTAAGGCTCTGCTGTAAGAAGCTTTAATTATACCGGGTGTTAACATTACTTTAAGTTTTATAGGTTTATAGAGGCATTTAGGTTCTTTTGCAGCTAGCAAACTGTATGATTTATGATGAGCCAAGCAAATGTGAGCTGCATAGTCAATAAAATTCATTAACTCAAGACTTCTGGACATGAATTGACTTTGTGTCTAAAGTCAAAAGCAGCTGTCAAAGTTAAGAGGCCCTTAGTTTCTAAAAGTCACAAATGAATGGAGAAATCCAATGAAATGTATATTTATTAGGTTGTAATTCAACTAGAATATGTAATTAGTTTCTGTTGATTTGCTTTCCTAATTTATGGGTCTGTAAAATTAACTTTTAATACTGGGGAGCATCGTAACTGGATGTCATTTTAAATGTAACTCCCCACACAAGGTTTTTATTATTAAAGAACACAACCATGGTAATACATTTTTAAGTTTGAGACAAGAATAATAATAAATAATAAATTCACGTTAGCACAGAAGAGCTCAGGGAAGCGACGCAGTGACACAAACTACAGCTGACCTGTCACCTGAGAATCTAAAGCTTTAATTCACCCCAAAACAATTTTCTGTCATTATGTGCTCACCCGCATCGTCAGTGCTGGTACAGCCGAGTATAATCTGAATGTTTTGCAGAAACATTATTGCACTGTGGACTTAAAAGTCCACTATTAACCTTGCTCTCTCCTATACTTTACTCTCTGATAATGCTCAGCGTTTGCTGCTCAAGCTGTTTGGGGGGTATTTGATGGCTATTTTATGCTACTTGAAGATGATGCTCATATTCATTTCAGCTGTTGAAGAGAGGGCTGAGATGGAGCTGTGTGTGGTTTCTAGCCATGTCAGTAGGCTAGTCCTCCACCTGAGTCCTGATAGAGATATCTCAGACTGTTGAGTGGATTGTAACGACCTTTGATGCAGACATTCATCGTCCACAGACGATGAAGCCTGCAGACGTTGGTGATCCTTTGTGGTGATGCTACAATATGCTGTCTCACAGACACATGAGCTGCACAGTAACTCCCAAACTGTATGATCAGACAGGATGAAGAACTGTGAAAGAACTGCTCAAAACAGACCATGTAGCTCTTACTACAGACAGACTGAACAAACCGAACCGAAAACCGTGACCCCAAACCGTGATATGAATTGAACTGTGAATTTATGAACCGTCCCACCCCTAGTGTAGAGTTTTAAGGCCCTATCTCACAACTCAAAGAGGCGCACAGCACAGTGTGACTGTTGTTGCTAGTTTCAGACAGACGCAACTCATTTTCCAATGAATTGAAAGTAATAAATGCACTTGAGCCCATTTGTGCATTCATGGACGTGTTGGTCTTAAAATGAGTTGTGGTCAAGCGCATTGTCGATGCAGTGCTATCTTGAGGAGGCAGAAAGTGCATCTATCCCCAACAAAACCTGGTTTAATATCAATGGTGCAGCATTTTCCAGTAGTATTTACACACACTTGGACGAGCAGCAGCGCTCCTCCTCCTCCTCAGTTAAAACAGGTTATGGACTATTTGCTCATATGCAGTCAAACGGAGTTGCTGATGGGACAGAGGACTGTGACACAGCAGAAGCAGACGGTTTGTTGCTCTGGTAAGTTTGTGATTAAAAATGTGTTAATGTGAATCCAAAAGTTTTGTTCGAGCTGAGTAACAGCTTCATCAACTGTTAATAAATGAGAAGGAGTTTAGAAGCGTTGTGGAGAAGACTGAGCGGGAGCCGAGACGACAGAAAATTAAAGCATCGGTGTACATAACTCCTGTCTTAGTAATAGCAAGAATGTTTGATCTGGTGCATGCAGATTGCTTTTGATTAACGATGTGTGACATTGTAATGGGTTGAAAAAAGATAAATATGAATTTGTCTGCCTGTAACTGCTCATTTAGTTTGTCAGTTGCTCGCCATTACAGTACGCGCCCAGGCTGCCTATTAGCCTATTTGACGTAGTGCACGTAGCTACAAGTTAGCAGGACTATTTGTGTTCAACAGTCTAATGTTAGTTTTTAAATTTGTGAAATGTTGCACATCTACTAGCAGTTGATGCTGCTAAGCCGTCTGACATCTTCGGGTGAACGAAAACAGTTGGATTTGCATTAATACATTTTTCACAAATATATTTTACTTGCAATAAAATACTTTTTTGATTGCAGCGTGGAAAGTTTTGCTCTCAAACCTGTTCTGTTTGACTGGATAATAAAGACAGAAGTAACTCCATGCTTCTACCGAATCCACCATTAAAATAGCAACGCGCCAACTGCAGGCGTCTAGTACTTGTACATACACATCACCATCCAAGCACAATTTAATTGAGCCTGGAGAGTCACCTCTTGTACACGTTAAACGACTTGGAGTTGAGTGCTGTGCTCGAGAGCCCCTCAGCAGTCATAACAGAGACCACACTAATTACATCCAGACCCAAGTTATATTAATCAGCCTTCCTGCCTCCAGGCGAACCTGCAATCTGAGGGTGTCAATCTAAAGAAACAGCATCAGTCCAAGCGAGATGAAAGCCCGTTGGAGAAGCTAATTAATCTTACTAATGACGAGGGAACCGTGTGGTTGAGCTGTCTTACACAAGATTTCATCACAGCGCAGATATTTTGGTCCTGTTCAGAAAGGGATGATGGCATCAGGCCTCTGCCTGGCTTCTGCTCGGGTCTGGTTTTAGCTGGCTGCACCTTCACGCCACCATGGAGGCTGATCAAACAGGTGGTCTGGGACTGTGTGTGAAGCTCCAGAAGTAAAGGAATCCTATTAAACAGAGAGAGACTAAAACCTTGTTGTTTCTGCTCTGACATAACTCTAAATAATGAGAGGCACACTGCTGTTCACTGGTATGAATAATGTATAATAGGTGTTTAAGATGTTCAGGTGCTCTTGTCTGTATCTGCAGCCAAATAGACAGTGAAAGCATTCCAGACATGACAGTTTTCATCCATCTGTTTTGGTTTATACTGCATATAAAAACATAGAGTGAACAAAATCTAAAATCAAACTTGGGCCATATGAGCTTGAATCCCAGCAGCAGCTTCTGTCTATCAAAAAAGGTTAAGTTTAGCAAATTGATAACTTTTTACAGCCGTCAAAATTGCCAAACAGCTACAATAATATAGAAAATATCTAAAATAAAAAATAACTCAGCTACCATGACAACAAACGCCAAAGACAGATTAACTGCACTTACTGTCCAAACAGACACAGTGGTCACAAGATCAAACTAATCTCCAAGGATGAGATAGAAAATAAAATTGACACTGCTAATTGGCACGCAGCATATCATCACCCACCTTCGTAGCTGTGTTTGCAATAGTGATTAAGTTCCTTCAGAGCTTAAAGTGTAAGTGAGGCAACACTTCTACATTCTTGTTGCTGTCGGCAAATTCAATGAAAAGACCAAATTCAACGATAGCTTCTGCTAACAAGTACTGCCTTTGCTGCCAAACCCTGATATAATTTATTCCTCTGTGCCACAGAGCTCCATTACTGTCCAGAAACTATTTAAAAAAGCACAGTGCCTTCATTACCATGAACATGTAGTTAATTTTAAGTCACACCCACATACACCATCCTGCTGCCAAAGCATTCAAATCTGCAGCTGAAAATAGTCACAAATTTAAAAAAAAAGAAAAAAAATTATATATATATAAAAATCCCCCCTCCACGCAAAAATGTATTTTGCTGCCTTCACATAGATGTTTGTGCTTCACTGTGCAGAACAACATTTGTGCTCACCTTAAATCTGAGTGTGGTTGCAGGATTTTAGGACATTATAACTAGTTTGGAAACAAATCGTGGTCGCTGGTGCAATATGCAGTTTCCATAAGTGAGACAGCTGTGGACTTGAAGTAGTGAAGTGACGGAGACATCTTATACTCAGAAGAAACAGATGTTAACGGGACAGTTCACCTCAGTTATCAATATAGATTGTTTTGGTGTGATTTGCAGCAATATTTGTTCTCAGAAATCATGACCCAGTTTCTCAAGATAATCCACAGACCTTGTTGTGAGCAGTTTCATGTAGGGATCTATTTTCTTTCTACCAGACTGTATCACCACGCAGAAGGAAGTGTGCATCTACTCATGGACGAGAGGCTCGTGCTCATGACAGCGTGATATGTAAACACTAATGGCGTCCTCCTCGGCTGAGCTGTAACATTAGCTAGCTCAGTGGTGTTAGGTGAGGTAACAGTGTTGAGTGTAGATGCATGCTACTTTATGCACAATAATGCTAGGGCTGGACAGTTATTGAAAAGTTATGTGGCCTACTGCAGTTTTCACAGAAGGACATTTCTGCAGGAGGCGCAATATCTGTTAAAGGTGAAATACCAGTTTAAATTAAATGTTGACAAGCTGCAGAGCTGTCCTACATATCATATTCTAGATAAGAAAAGATTATTGTTTGTAACAGATCCTCGCAAAAATCACTCCATAATCATGTTAATGTTTTTCAATGAAAATGAGAATAAAGATTATCATTCCCTCTAGTGTCGCGAATCATAACACAGTCACAATATCAGTCAAAATAATCACAATTAGATCTTTTTTCATCCACCTATCCATCCATCTGCGACCGCTCATCCCATTAGGGGTCGCGGGGGGGGCTGAAGCCGATCCCAGCTGATCCATCGCAGGGCTGACACATAAAGAGACAACCATTCACAGCAACAGGCCATTTAGAGGCATCAGTTAACCCGCATGTCTCTGGACTGTGGGAGGAAGCCGGAGAGCCGCTGTTGAGTTTTCCAAACTTCAGATTTTTTGGGGTGGTTGTTTTCGCACCACAAGCCAAGTGCCTGAGAATCTAGTTCCATTATGTTGGAGAGAAGGCTGATATATGTCCAACACTCGGCATCTGAAACGATCTAGCTCGATAAACAGCACTACAGGTAGGAGGAAACAAACAGTCCCCTTCAAAACTATTGGAACAGCGAGGCCAGTTCCTTTATTTTTGCTGCACACTGAAAACATTTGGGTTTGACATGAAAACATGAATATGAGACAAGAGATCAGTATTTCAGTTTCAGTATTTAAACCTACTGAGCAGCATTTTACCTGCTAAAGAGGAGACTGAAGGGAGAAACAAACAACAGCTGAAAGAAGCGGCGGTGAAAGCCTGGAAAAGCACCACAAAAGAAGAATGTTGAAGTTTGGTGATGTCAGTGGGTCGCAGGCTTGATGCAGTTATTACAAGCAAAGGATTTGCAACTAAATATTAATAATTAATCACTTTATTTTGTTGCTCACAGATCTAGATGTAAATACCTGGAAACAGAAGCTGAAATCTCGTCTCATATTCATCTGTTGATGTCAAACCCAGATGTTTTCAGTGTTCAGCAAAAATAAAGGAACTGGCCTCACTGTTCCAGTAGTTTAGGACGGGACTGTATGTATTTTTGATTTGGGGGTAGGGCTGAACAATTTTGGAAAATAATCTAATTGACTTATATTATTGACTTATTATTAGAATATTCGATTCTTTTTTACAGTTCCTTATCTTCTGTATTATTCAACAAACAAGCAATAAATCATTCTATAGTATGATCAACACAATATTAGACAGATTAAACAAACTGTTTTTTCTTGTAGGCCAGGCCTCTATGTTATGATGAAATTAGGTGAGGCATGAATTGATATGGATTATCAGCCAAAATAGCTCCATACAACTGACACACGGCTCCTCTTTGACGCTTAGGTTTCCTCAGTGTCAGGTTCTGTTGAGCCTGAGGCCGTTGTTCAACAGCTGAAGGTGCCAAACTGATGCTTCCTCTGACTGCTCTACTCAAAATAAAATAGTGTATTGCAAGTGCAAATAATCATTCAGCCCTATTTGGTTTGATTTTTAACGTCATCATGCACAACCACTCAACCAAGACTACAACAAATATTCTAACCATGGACTCACACACCTTTAAATTATCCGACCCGTAACTGCATTTAGTTTTGCACTATGGCCACCTAACAGAATTACAGATATGTATACGTACACTGAAAATTCTCCTTAATTTAAACTACAGTTGACAATTATTGTATATTCCAAAGTTTTATATATTGCTAAGTTATTGTTTTGACAAGTATTGTACAGCTTTTTCCACGTTATTATGCTGTTTTTGCTGAAAGTGAAATTTCCAGCTAGGACAAATAAAGCGTCTGTCTGCATCTATCTGTCAGTCTGTCTAATGAATTTGCGAACAGCCATACCAGATCCAAATGATTATTCCAAGAGACTAATTGGAGCCTATATGTCTCAAAACAAGTCTGGAGGGGATCTTTAAAGATCCACTTGTTCAGCAGGAATGAACAGTTGTTTGGGCTGCGTGCCACAGACAGGACAGAGAAGACAGAAAAAACTGAGAGACGGACTAACACATTGTTGGTTTTTGTCTTTTCATGGGATTTGTTAACAATAGGAATGATATAGATTATTGCCAGCCTTATCCATTAAATCCCTATTTTGTCCACTACTACTATAATACAATAGGTTAAATTTAATTTACATAACGGGTGAGATTTGCTCTGCGCAGACAGAACACAAATAAGAGGTTTTGTGGCAATTCTGTTCTTAAACACAGAGGTGTTCCTTCGTAACCTCTCATTTCACGAAAAACTACTCCAGCCCTCCATCTTTTGTGCTACCAGTACGTACAGCTACACAAGATTACAGCCCAGCCCCTCTCTTTTCATCAATAACACCTCCCCAGTCCTGTTCCACATCGTTCCATCAGCATCCATCAACATTGCTGCAATCAGCTGCTCCCCTCTCTCCTCAGCAACTTGTTTCTGAACACGCTGATCCAAGGACAGGTAATGAGGCACAAACTGACAATGGGTCACTATGGTGATCGGGCTGTGGGAGGCGAAAAAGCCTCGCAGTTTCTAACAACGTGTCCCACTGATTGACCTGTGACCAGTCTGTTATAATCTCTGAAAGCTTTAGCTCACCTCACGGCTAACCTGGCAGAGCAATACTCTTTCTCTTTCACTCTGCCCTCCACTAATCCCCCTCTCTTTCCTACCCCCCCATACATTCACTCAGTCTAATCTCACTCCCTCCATCCTTTCTCTCACTCTCATCCATTCAATTTCATCCCTGCAATTCAATTTCATTTGCTTTATTAGCACAAGACAAGAAATGCTTATCTTGCTGAAGCATATATATACGAAATAAATGGAAAAACATAAAACAACAGGCCATAAATATGAATAAGGATTACTGTTGGTAAGCCGTCAAATTCACTCATAGCCAAAGTAAGTTTTGCAACAAAGGATGCATATACATGAAGCCATATGTGACACAATAACTGGATATTAGTCCCTTGGCAGGAATAAAGAATGCTACAGCTTACATTAAGCTTTATCAGATACACAATCAATATACAAATTATATTTCAGGAAGCTAATTCTGCCAACATGCTGATCTAAGTCTAGTTTTATCTTGGAACAGGCCATCGTCTCACTGCAGAGTGCCAGGCAGGCTTTTAATGCACTCCACCACCTACACACACAACAGTGTGCGCACAAACACACACAATATGCTTCAAAGCCCCCAGGCTGGCTTCCAAATGCCAAATGCCTGCCTAATAAATGCAAACACAAATGCATTAACACACACATAATGACATGCTGCCACTTCCTCGCGTCTTTCACTGGAATCCTCCCACAGTTACATGTACAGCACGTTGATATCAAGCCAAGGATGCACGTGTTGGACCGTCTGCTTGCACAAATCCACCTCATTGTTTACCTTTTAATGCTGTATGGAGTATAATCCTTTCTACTCTAATTCTCTTTTACTTTTGGACGTCCCTGCGCTTTCACCCCGGCACTTTATCATCCCTCGTATACTCTTTACCCCCAGCCAAATCTCACCACCTGTGCGCTCAGGTGCAGTCCCACCGTAGCAGCGCTGCCTGGCCCAATGCCGCTGCAGATGGGAGGCAAGAGAGAGGAAGACATAACAGGTATGAGCTTTGAAATGGTAAGAAGCTCTGTTTATAGTGCGGCGCAGATGAAAGTGAGCCGGGAGGAGATGCACAAGGCCGAGGGGGCGTCGGGATGAGGTGTATATAGAAGAAGAAGGGAGGATAAGAGGGGAGCGGGCTTCTTTACCTTCATTACTGCCACTGTTACCTGGAAGGATGTTTGCCTTCCTTCATATCTCGCCATCACTCCTTTGATAAAAGGATAAAAATACAAAACATGTTCACGCTGAGGTGAAAATGAGAGGTTCAAAACATGTGGATGACCAAACACAAGTCTGTAATGTTCAGTACAAATCCATATTCTCTATTATCCCTATCTATCTCTCTTTATCCCTCCATCATCATTATGCAGACATCTTGATACACTGCACTGCCCAGTTTCCCCATGGGGATCATTAAAGTTTTATCTGTACCTTATTAGTTATCCTCAATTACAGGAGGAGCGCTGTAGAAGCATCACTCCGTAGATGTTTGGTCTACATATTGATTTTAATGAGCCAAACAGCATCAGAACACTTGAAGGTTTCTTTTCATTGCTTTACTTTTTTAATTATTAAATAATTATTTGACGCTATTCTAATCTGGTTAAAATGTTCCCATGTACAACATGTACGACACCAAGAATTTAAGCTGTACATGTATGTGAGTGTGTGGGGGGAGGATGGTTCATCGAGATCCTTATTTTCTAAAGCTTTGTCAGATCTCTGTGCTGGTCACACTGCGCGGTTTGCTGTCTTGTAATCGTGAGTCTTTATGTCGTTGTGGTTTTCACACTACATGACTGACCGGAGACAGGAGATCAGACGGATCCCCGATGAGGTCTCTGAACTACATTTAGTCACAAAACCTGCAAGAAATACATGGTAAATGAAGCGATACCAGACACCAGACATATTGCTGATGCTGTTGTGTTGACAAATGATCCTGTTTCCACACTTTTTTGTTGCTTTTTATTCCTCTACGAGCAACAACAGCTTTACTCCATTTTACAAATTCAACACATACAGTAAGTTTCCCCTCAAATCCTCGTAGCCGGAGTCCCTGACAGGTCTGGATATTTAACACGCTTGTTATTTGGAATGTGTCTGCGAGGCCTCGGTGAGCGTCGGTGAGCAGCTCACACATGACGCTCGAGCGCCGATGTGCGAGTGGCGACTTGCCTCTGATCTGGGCTTTTGTCTGGGATCTCCAAAAACTGTCAGGGAGCAAAAACTCAGGGCTAAAGTCGTGTAGTGTGAACCAGGCATAAGACTCTGAATCATATCACAGCTTCCAAAAAATCGTTTTTAAAACTTTTTTCCCTAAAGAACCTTGATACTGCTGCTGATGAACACACCAAGCACATTGTGTCAAGCATTATTTCAAAATCACACAAAACACCAGTTCAACAGTTATTTTGTGCACAATTTATATTTCAAATTGGTAAGTTTCTGAGAAATAAAAAGGCAGCTAGCCCAAGCTTACAAATGATATTTTATTTGTTGTGTAACTTGTACACATGAAGTCACTGAGAGCTGAGAAATACCAAAAAGCTTTTAGTAAAAAGTTTATTTGTTGTAAGTTTAGCATGAATAAATGTTACCTTGTGTCTTAGGTTTGCAATAATTATGCAAATTTCTTTTAATGCCACTAACTTCTTTAACACACTTGCAATGTCAACAAAAAACAATTTCTAGCTTGTAGCTGACTCGGTTTTAAAGCTACAGTGAAGAAACTACAACTATAAAACCTCAGGAATCCACTGGTACCAACCACGTCATACTAGCTTGTCGATAAGGAGCCTAAATACGCTCCAAACTTAGGCTACATTTTAGCTTCATGTCCATCTTCAAAGGGGTCCGCTGACCTTTGACCTCCAGATGTGTGGATGTAAATGGGTTCTCTGGGTCCCCACCAGTCTCCCCTTTACAGACATGCCCACTTTATGATAGTCCCAGTCAGTCTGGATCAAGTCATAGTCTAGTCAGCACACTGACACACTGACAGCTGTTGTTGCCTGTTGGGCTGCAGTTAACATAATATACAGTATATAATTATAATGAATATGTACATACATTTGCATAAAGCAGTATATTTGTCCACTCCCATATTGATAAGAGTATTAAATACTTGACATATCTCCATTTAAGGTCCAGATAAAAAATGTGCGATTAATTTGTAATTAATCGAGATTAACTATGGACAGGGCTGCACGGTGGTGTAGTGGTTAGCGCTGTCGCCTCACAGCAAGAGGGTCGCAGGTTCGATTCCAGCTTGCGGCTCTTCTGTGTGGAGTTTGCATGTTCTCCCCGTGTAAGCGTGGGTTTTCTCCGGGTACTCCGGCTTCCTCCCACCATCCAAAGACATGCTGTTTAGGTTAATTGATTACTCTAAATTGCCCGTAGTGAGCGTGAATGGTTGTCTGTCTCTATGTTGTCTGTCTCTATGTGTCCTGCGATGGACTGGCGACCTGTCCAGGGTGAACCCCGCCTTCGCCCAATGCCAGCTGGGATCGGCTCCAGCCCCCCCGCGACCCCTAACGGGATAAGCGGTTGACGATGGATAACTATGGACAATCATGCGATTAATCGCTATTAAATATTTTAATTGAAACCCTAGAGTTTACATTATTGCAATTAGTTATCACTTTTTTCAAATACAAAAACTTAATAACAATCTTATACACACTTTATTCTGCTTTCATGCCATAATTTTCCACACTGCCTTTATTAGCACACAGTAGACTGAAGTAGATCCTGATATGAGTACCCCTATATACTGAATTGAAAATCAATTTTGAATCGAGAAACGATTCTGAATATTGTGACAATCAAAATCATATGGAATCATGAGACACCAAAAGATTAACACCCTTATATGTGTGCAGAGTTTTGGCCATGAAAAGTATTTAAGTGCAACTGAACTTAAGGACCTTAAACTGTTATTAAGAATAAATCCCAGCTCACCTGGTCCTGACAGCTGGGCTGGGCCAGCAGCGTGACATCAAAGCAGCACTCAGAGCAAACACAGAAGGGAAGCTGCAGGAAAATAAAAGCTTAACATGAGAAAAAGCCTTAAAGCGAGAAGAAGCAAGTTGTGTGTGGAGAAAATATGAATAATGTATAGCAAGTACAAATCATGCAGATGAGAACAAATAGCAGACTCCGACTAAGAGCTGCATAAAAACAGACAATATGGTACATATAAGATGCTTGCACTTGTGGTGGCACGCCGTACGTGCACACCGTACGTGCACGCGCGTTAATGTGCACCAAGCGGAGGAACCATCTCCTGATGTGTCTGACAGTAATGAGGTAGAGGCAGACTACCGGATTTGAGGAGCAGAGCCTGCGAGCAACAGACAGGCAAGCAGAGCATGTCAAATCACCCTTATGTGGGACAAAATCATTATGTCACCGCAGACTAATCTGGCAGCCACAAACCGCAATTGGTCTTTTGGCAAAACAAGGGTCAGTGGCAGATGGGTGTAGAGGCTGGAACTGTGGAACTGCTGCTGCTGGCCACACAAACACAGCGACTGAAGCGCTAACCTCATTTACACCAGTTTCTGTTTGGCTCCCGAGGGCTCAACCTAAGTTCTGAACCCAAGTAAATTTAGGCCAGGCCAGGGGAGACCGTGGCTTCGACGCCTCTGGTCACTGGGGGGGTCGCTTGCAGCTGTCGCAGTGTGCGCATCAAGCGTTAAAAATGTACAAATGCTGCAAGAACTCAATAGATAGAATGTAAGTGCAAGAACAGCAGGTCCTAGTTTTTTTGGTGCAGAGACAGAACTGGAGGCAAAGAAAACAACCTGAGGGGAGAGGCCTGTCCTTCTACTGGAGTTATCAGAGTATTTTCAGTACTTTGCCAATAAACTTTCTTACGCCCTGTAATACTTCCCTCACTACTTTCTGTATAAGCGACTGTGATCAAAAGAAACATTTGCAGTCAAGTTGTACAATCAGAAAACGTGACATTTTCTTGTGATTTTTTTGCTTGTATCGGCTGGAGTGAAGATACTGGTATCAAACTAGAAAACCTCAGGAATCAGCTGGTGCCAACCATGGCATAACAGCTTGTCATGAAGGAGGTTAAATAATGCTCCAAATTTACACTAAATCTTGGCAAGGAAAAACTGGCATTGCCATTTTCAAAGGGGTCTCTTGACAACAGAGAAATAATCGACCAAACACAAATTTCCAAACTTTTTTTGTCTACAACCGTAAAATGCTTCTCACACATTAATGCATCATAAATATTATTTAGGTCTGTAAAAAGTGAACCTGATACCACTTATTTCTTTAGCGCATTAATACAACTTACACTGTAGCAGGCTACAATCAGTTGATCTCACTTTTTTAAAATACAGCAACTGCATAATCTTAGACACACTGTACTCTGCTTTCATGCCATAATTTGCCACACTGCCTTTATCAGCACACAGCGGACTGGAGACAACTGCTCTGTAAAAACAGACATTCTCGGGAGAAACTTGTCTTCGCAAGTTTTGCAAACTGTGAATGAGTTTCACTTAACTGGCTTTGATTCGACGATGAAAATGCTCATTTGCTGCCAAATAACTCAAAAGCACTTTAGTCACTATTTCAAAGAAGCACGACGTAAACAAACCAATTCATTGCAGTTCTGTTTCATTTAGCTGATGTAAATACTTTCATGTGATAGTTAGAATTAATAAAGGATTTAGCAGGAAAATAAATGGATAACTGAAATCAATAGATGTCTTTAAAAAGTTAGCCTGCATGACCGGGCTCAGTTTTGAGTCTCGTAATCTGGAATTATGGTAAAAACATAAAATTGATTTTGATGTTTTTCAGACAAAGAGCTTTTGATGACTTGGGTTTGTATTATCGAAATTAAGACACTTAAGTCTGAGGTACTATATCACTTCATAAATCTTACTGTCACAAAATACCAGGCTGTTTTATAATTGATGTTCCAAGGTGCAAAGCAGGGGAAATATATAAGAAAAAAAATATATAAACTAATGTTACTTTTACTTTGAAATGTTTTCTTTTGTTTGGAAGAAGAAAGTGAAACTGCACCCACCACTACGTTTACCTCAGTGGGACCACTGCCAACCCTCAACACTGAAATACATTATGAATTTCATTTACTCCAGCACTGCAATCCTTTTTGATGATAAATGATGAAGACATTTTACGGTTATGTTTTCCTCCAAACACCATTGTGTGAATATTTTCTGTCCATGTAGCTCCTTACTTATGTTGGTGGCACAGTATAATTACTCAATTATGTACAATTATGAGGCACTTTTACTTAAGTGTTTCAATTTAGCACAAATAGTGCTTTTTACTTCAATACATTAGTTTGACAGTTAGAGTTACAAGTTTATGTCGCTAATTACTGGTCAATAAACATATCATTGATGTAATCTGATGAAGAAACCTATTGCTATATGAATGTCAACATTATTTGCCAGTATTAAGTACTGGATACGATAATATGGGCTTAAACGTGGGCTAAAATTACAGTTAGGTTAATTATTACAGCGTGGGGTTCATCTTTGCACATGGTGGTTGCATGAAAAGGCAAATGGATGGCACAATAATGTGCAAGGCAAAAGCCTGCAGTAAGAACACCATTGGGGCGCTGTTGTAGCTCACTTGGTAGAGCGGGCGCCCCGTGTACCAGGGTTCAGAGCTCCGGGACTGAATCCGGTCTGCTGCATGTTGTCCCCTCTGTCTCCCTCCCAGCTGCTGTTAATAAAAATGAAAAAGGCTCCCAAAAAATAATATTAAAAAAAGATAATAAATACGGACAACTTGTCATTTGTACACCGTGTATTCTGTACTGACTGCAGTGTACATGCATCTGTGTAAATATGCTGCGCTCAGAGCTGGTGATGTGGAATAAAAAGTAAAATGGCATTATGCCAAATGGCTTATGGCAGGTAGGCGGGAAGGGCAGTGAATGGGTCTAGCAAACACAGGACTTTAAACCAGGAAACCAGTGCTTTGTTTTGTAAGCTACGTTAGTGACGTTTGGTGCATGTCTTTGGTACTTATGATACGTTGTTTTTGTATGTAGACTACTTAGTTTACGAACTTATTTTAAGCCAAACCATTACGTTTTCCCAGGGTCTCCAGGTCGAAAAAGTGAAGCCAGTGCTGAAGTGCCTTAAACTTTCATTCTTTCTAATAACCAGCAGGGGGCGACTCCTCTGGGTGCAAAGAGAAATCTGACTGTGTAGAAGTCTATTAGAAAATGAGCCTACTTCTCTCTTGAGTTATTACCTCAGTAAACATTGTAAACATGACTTTATGGTCTCAATCGCTAGTTTCATGTCTGCTTAAATATAATTATAATACAATGTGGTTGTACTTAGCTCCCCCCTCTTCACTTCTGGTTGCAAAAACCCAAGAAGGCAACGGCCAAAATGTCGTCGAATCTTCAAAACGGTAGTCCACAAACCAGCGGGTGACGCCACGCTGACTACATCCACTTGTTATATACAGTCTATGCCTAAACCTAACTGTGTTGACATAGTATTTTGCATCATTGTGACCAGCAGAATAATTTTGTAATACTGCGTCATTTATACATCTTCCTTTGAGATCACATTTTGCTGATCCATTTGTATTTATATTACACAAAGTCTGGCCTAAACATTAGGCATTAACATGGTGGCAGAGTTATCATCTTAATCCTGTTGCAGTGAATGTGAAACTGATCTGTGACAAAGTCTGAAGCTAATGTCGCTCTATCTCTTGCTTTATTAGCAACTTGCATACTTTTTTGTAAAACATACCAGACAGTATTTTATAATGATAGAAAAGATGTATTTGGGTGTACTGCATATGTCCATAACAACTCGGTATCAGTCCGTGCTGCCTAATTGAGACGGATGAGATACCCGGAGATAAGTTCCCTAATAGGATCTTCCACCATGTGATACTGTGAATTGATTTTCCCACAAGAAGGCGTCGGTGAATATAAAGATGGATTTTCAAAGTAAATTTTGTACTGCGATATAACTGCTGCTTTCTTTTATTGACTGCTCTCCACCATTTGCGCTTTATATTCCGCTGCCGTCACACAGGTTGCTACGGTGGACTATAGAGCCTCGCCCCTGTATGATGAAAGCATGCATCACGCAGTCAACTTCCCCTCCTTGGCAGCCTGAGGACAATCTTTCTCACACCCCAAAAACATGAGAAAAAAATCGTTACATAACGCTGGAGCTGGAGCTGCAGATCTAACAGGGGAGGAGGGGGGAACCCTCAATATTTAACACCTCTCATCCTACATTCACTTTGACTCAGACCGAGGAATAACCTTCTGATCTGCCCCATCAAAGCTCACTCCGACAGTCACCTCACATCTCCCTCTATCTCCGAGTCTAATCGGCACTGATTGGCTTATGAAAACCCTAATCATTCAAAATTGCTTTTAATGTGATGCCGCTATGTGCGGGATCTGAATTACTTTAAACTGACGAGCAAGTGCAGCAGGGTTTTCTGTGCCTACTTGATTTGAAGTAGCTGTGTGCAGTCACTCTATATAGATGTGGTTTTGAAAGCTAATGAGACAGAGCAGACTCCTCTCCTCTACGGGGAAAGAGGTTGCCAAATCTCAGATGCAAACACACACAATATTCTCATTATAACCCTACAGGGACATAGCTAGTCTATAGACTCTGGTACTTCAACCATGACCTCACAGAGTGCTTGAGTGTGTTTTTTATTTTATATGGCATCATGTAATACTCAACACAGACTCATACTGTGTGTTAGTTGATAGAGAGCGAGTGACCTTGTCCTTTTTCATCCGCTATTCCTATAAAATCACTATAAGATAGCCACTTATAATGTGTCCATGCACTCAACCACAAACTTATGACTTTATCTTATGTGATGGTATTTTAATGTCTTGCGGCAGCATGTAATATAGATAAAATAACTCTGCTATTTAATTGCGCAGTCATTTCCAGAGACTGGGTCGGGACCCACGGGTTGATTACAAGAGATTTTATTATTAGAAGCTAAGAGACAAAACTCTGGACAACAGCCGCTGCTGACATTTTGGACTGAAATTATTCCATCTGTCATATTTTATACTTAAACACTACCATTACTATTTTGGTAAAACACGACAACAGAAGAGAAATAATTTTGTTTTACTTTTGAACAGCACTTTTTAGGCGGACGTGTTTCGGCAGTCCAAAATGGCGGACACGTAGCTTTGCTGCTTGGCGCTGCTGTTGCAATGGAACAAACAATCAAATTACACTTCTGTGCAATATACGCTCTTTGGGGTCGCCAAATATATTTGCAGAATTTCTTACAATGTTTTATTAAAGATTTATATCTGCAGTACACCTTTGAGCCACATGAGGGAGCCTGAATGGTCATATTCATTCATTATTTTGTTTTTGGCTTTTGCCTTTATTTGACAGATAGTGATATTCATAGGAAGAGCGAGAGGGGACGACATGCAGCCAAAGGGCCGTGGGTCGGATGTGAGACCCGGGCTGCTGCAGTAACTAATCAAAAAATCTTAACAACACAGCATAGTGTGAGCTATGCTTGGTTTCCTACTGTCCAAATGTGGCAGCAAGTCCTCTTCTCATATAAATAATGCTAAAAATACAAAACATCTCCCTCTCGCTCACATCTGAACTGTCACAAGAGTCTCTAAAAACCAAGGAGACGCATCAGTGCATAGCCTGCATACATACAAGTATGAAATCATAATTTCACATAAAAATATATAAAAAATAAAAGTAAATATCAAAGGAATTGGTGTGTGATGCATTGCCAGTTCAATGAGCCGGGTGAGCTACCGGGGTGCCCCAGTGAATCTAATATGAAAGGTTAGCATACTTTCTGTTTGTTTTACAGATGAGAGGAGAAAAGAGCAGCCTGTTAATTCCGCCTAAACACATTTATTTGGTCTCATTTATAAAGTATTTATACTATATGTTGTCAACACAGGCTTAAAATGAAGTTGGTATACAACAACCTATCTCTCTTCCAAATGGCCAGATTACCTATTCAAGATAAAATAATGTGATGTGGAAATGGCAGTAAAAATGGAGAGGAACACTCATTTACACATAAATTTTCTCTTCTCATGATTTATAGATAAGGCCTATTGTGAACTGGGTCGCGATGGTTTGTCATTTCTAAAAAGTGGGTCCCCAGAAAAAAAGTTTGGGAAACTCTGCAACAGTGGGTTTAGGTAATCATGCTTAATATTTTTAGCCACCCCAGCGGCATGGCTCTATTGATGGAAAAGTCGGTCAGTCATTTGGCCCACCGCTTTGGTCTAGATTGAAATATGTCAACAACTACTGGATGGATTGCCGTGTACTGTTGTACAGACATTCAAGATCCGCAGAGGATGAAGCCTAATAACTGTGATGATCTCCTGACTTTTCATCTAGCACCATGATCAGGTCAAAATCCAATTTGTCCACTTTGGTTTATTACCAAATACCTACAAAACCAGCCTGTTTGCACAAAAAGGCATATAAATCCCACGATAATGTGCAAAGCATTTAGCGTGCAATATGACCGCCTTGCTTGCATCATTTGTACGCCATGTAGTTTGTCCAGTGTAAATGTGCCACTCTAAGAAACTGGTGTTTTGTTTCGCAAGTTACATTAGTGACATCACATTTTCCATCGTTACGTTTTTTCCAATATGTATTATACTTAGTTTACGTACTTATTTTAAGCTCACCCATGATGTTTTTCCTCAACCTAACTAAGTGGTTTTGTTGCTTAAACCTAACTGCAAATGTTACCATAGTTTTGTGGAGGAGTGGCATACAAGTGCATCCTCATGGCAAGCAGAAAGGCTGTGTAATCTCAAGTTATTTATGAGACCAGGTTGGCAAAACAAATGACATTCCCATCTGCCTCAGATGAATTTTGTATATACTGCTTACTATTGGTAATACTTCAATCCTTTGTACAGTATAAGGACATATTTAGCTGTTTATTAATCTACAGTAATTGTCAACAACCTTAACTTCCCCTTTGGATTAGATTACATAAGATGTTAATAATACCATGTGAGAGACACCCATATTCCTCTATACGGCACAATCCAACAATTGTTATTGGGAAAACATCAATATACTGGAAAAAAAAAATGTTGGTGACGTTTACCAATGTGGTGTGTTTATATCATATCCAGATTTAACAAGCAGACACACTCTTATGGGAAAAGAACAAATAAATATATCTTAGATTAGGAAGAAGATTCACCATCTGGAGAGAAATCCCATTAAGGACTTCTTCAAAATGCCATTGGAACACCTTCACGCTTCTCTCTTTTACAAACTGACTAATGGACTGCTTAATAATACCTGTGATAGTCTGAAGATAATAAGGCAGACGGACCTGAATTGTACACAGATTGAAGAGGAGTGGTTATCAGACAGTGGTAAACATGTCAAAGAATCCACAAGCAAATTCACTGAACAAAAGATAATACACAGGTACTATTGGACACCAATCAGACTACAGAGGATGGGTTGTGTTGGAAATGCCAAAAAGAGATGGGCAGCATTTTACATTGTGTTTGGGTTGGTCCTCTTGTTCAGCCCTTCTTGGACATAGTTTAGTTTATACGTTGCCAGTATCCCCAAGATTGTGTTTACTTAGAGACACATCAAATACACAAAATATCAACAGAAGAATCCGCAGCTGTTAATTACAGCTGCTAGAACAATACTTTGATATTGGAAGTCAATATCAGAAATGTCAGAAATGAGAGAATGAGTCAATTATATCACAAAAAATGGCCTCTTATGGATGTTATAGTTGTTAAGGAATAATTCACACTCGTATCTGCTTACAATTACAACTACATATTGTCCCATATGTTAGTGTAATCATAAAATGTTTATATACCGTTTCTAAATGCTAAGTGCAGAAAATGGTGAACATGATAAACATCAGCTAGTTCAAATTGTCTTTGTGAGCATGTTAGCATGCTAACATTAGCATTTAGCTAAAACACGGCTGTGCCTATGTACGGCCCCTGTAGACAAACAGTTTCATCTCCTATTTCTGTAATATTACTATCAGACAGCCACTTACTGTATAATGCGCCCGTGGTACTGCAATTTGATCTCATGACCTTCGCTTGCATGGTGGCATTTTAATGGTTGTTTTTATGGTATCATGTAATATAGATAATATTCTTAGTGTCTTATGTTTTGACTCTAATCCTTGACACTGGGTTTTATATTGCATTTAATAACATATAGTGACTTTTACACGTACATCATTTCGATCTCCTATAGAACCACTTTAGTATTGCTGCCCCCACATACTGTGAGAGTTTATATTAAAGATTTACATTATGTTATATCTATCTCCTATGACATCACTAATAAACTAAATTTTAATAGTGTTATGCAGGCTATGCGGCTGTCTTAAATTCCAAAATTAATCATGACATACTTATTTTCTTTTGTGACTAATCCTTCCAACAGTGTTGTTGATGATAATTAATCACTGAATATTATGTGGAAAACTGTTGCTCTGTAAAAAACAAAAGACAAAATGACAGGGCATGAGGTGCCTGAAACAGATGGCTGTTCCCTCTACATAAGTACATTACTATAAATTTTATTCAGTTTCTCAGTGGGTGTGTGTATATGAGAGAGGCAGAGAAAATGTAACTCTGTGCTCATCTTATAGCTTATTATGCAGCAGGGACATCATTTTGTCCCTGTATTGAATTAAAGCTTCAGTAGAAAGAAAGTTGTTGGCATCATTGGACATTTGTTTGTCTTATGTGATGTTATTTTTCACTATATTTTGTAAATCACACACTTACAGTTGCAGTAGGCAGAATGTTATTGGCATCATTGGGCAAAAATACCATAATAACCTTTCAGCATATTATAATTCAGGTGTTATGAAAAAAAAAACTAGACTTCTGCACCTCGTCAAGGCTCTGTTTTCAGGATTTAATAAATCTAGCCTGTGAAGGGAGACTTTGACCAATCACAAGTCATTTCATAGAGAGAGTGCTCCTATTGGCTGTGCTCCAGCTAGTGGGCGGTGCTTGGTATTTCTTCAACTGATCTCAACATGGCTGCCGGGTCACAAACTTTCTCATTTTACAGATAAACAGTACCTACAAGATGTTTCTGAAAACATCTGAGGAGAGAAATATTCATTACAGTAACTGAATATTGATTCATATTTGATCAGCGCTGCCTTATTTGACTGTTTGATCGGAGTTTGCAGGTGATTAACAGCTGCTCAGGGACAGCAGATCAGCTCACAGATCAGATCAGCTCTGATTGTTTGTTTTCCTCCAGCCTGTGAAATCTTGCAGATGTCATTAGCAGCACCAGAGGACCCAGAGAAACATGATTTTTTCAGATTACCTGTCTAATGCACTGCTGTTAGAATATAGTGACTGTTTTATAAAAAATAAGTGGTAAATAGGTGATAATTAACAAGTAACTTACTTGAAATGTCTTTGCAATTACTGCAAAATTACTCCAATATTTACCTCAAAATGTATAAGAAATTATGTTATTATACGCATTACTTAATATATGCATATGCTAAAATAGCATATACAGTAAACATTAAAATAGGGCTCTTCATCAGAAGTGGAAAACCAAAACTAATAGACACCTCTCATCAGGCCCAAATCTCATCATTGTAACTTGTTGTCCACACAAATGTAACCTGGTAGCTAATGTAATGATTCAGGGAGTTTTTAACGAAATTGCAAATGAGTCATTTGCTAATTATTATGTATTTATCAGCAGATATGTAAATAAAGCATATTAATTAACTTAGCATTATTTTCCTGGAAATGTATTACATAAATTACCAGCTATTGAGAAATAGTGGAATATAATTATAACACAATGTTTACAATAAAGTAATTTTAGATCAATTTTGAGGTAATATTGGGATAATTTGGAAGTAAATTTCAAATGTTACTTGCTAATTATCACCTAATTACCTTGAAATTTGTAGACCTGTAAAATGAAGTGTTACCAAATAACTTTTAAAATCATATTCGGTCCAATTCGACCCACAGCTGCTTTAATGTTGAATTTGAATTAAAGTTTCTTCATCACATCACTGCCACTAAAGCTGATTGCAAATGATTTCTGTTTGACAGTCATTCTCTCATGTCTACTGTAGCTTACAGGACACTGGAGGTTATTGGTTTCCCTTTTGTCAGTCGAACATATTTGAATTGAATAGTGATTGATAGAGCAAGGAGGAGAATAGGGGAGGGGAGGGAGAGAGAGAGAGAGAGAGAGAGAGAGAGAGAGAGAGAGAGGTGGTCGGAGGAACTAGCAAAGAAGCCTCAGCAGTTACACTTGCCAAAGCGGCTCCTCATAGCCAGCAAGCTGCACTTTTAACATCCACCGTTTATATTTGAAATCACGAAATTGAGCCACAGGAGCTCTGTCTGTGCTGTGTTGGACACGCGGCTGCGAAATGGGATTTTCTTTAACTTAACGGCTGCGGCGGCAGTTGTTGGACCGGCATTTTCGGCGCCTCCTCGCAGCGGATTTACAAAGAGACAGCGATGACATTCAGCACCCTGGACAGCGACTGAGCGTTTCAGCACCCTGGACAGCGGCTGACCGTCCACTGGAGGTGAGCCAGCGGAGTTTCACAGCTGCTTCCTCTGCTTCTGTCTTCGTGTTAGTCGGGAAAAAAATCACTCTTACACAATTTGTTGAACGTGCTGTGACTTGTCTCGACGCTGCTTCGGAGAGAAATATGATATATCTACAAGGCAGGCATTACAAACAGGAATAAGTCGAGGTTAGGGTGAATTTATTACAAAAAACATCGCAGTTCATCCGACTTTCTTAGCGTGAGTTCAAGACAAAATGTCATGAATGCCACTTTCTACCAGTCCAGTTTCTCACTCTTCCCGCCGCTCTCTCCATGTTAAACCAGCACATTTTAGCGCTTCGCAGCCTCCTAATAGTGAATCCATGTGCTGCGATGTGGTGATTATCATTACTATTAATGTTACAATCGTTATCATCACAGTTGTAGCCTATAAAGCCAGTTGTCGCTCGCGCTCGTCAGTTTTTATTTAAGGCAGCTGTTTATTTTGAAGAGTCAGCGCGTGCCCGGGCGGCAGCGGCTCGTGCCTCCGGTCTGCGCGGAAAAAAATCAGCCCATCCATGTTCTCGAGGACACACATACACACACACGTACACACACGCACACGTACCACCCCCACGGCACGCGGCCAGCAGCTAGGAGCCACTAAAAAAATATATAACCCTCGCGACCCCCCTCGTGCTTCTTCCTCACCACACCGATAATAATTCAGACTATGTGATAATGAGCTCGAGACGGGCGCTCCTCCCTTTTAACCTATACATTTATATTGTAGAACATTTTTCAATAGCTATTAATCCAGTGTGATTTATGAGTGGGTAGCCTGTGTGTGTGTGTGTGTGTGTGTGTGTGTGTGTGTGTGTGTGTGTGTGTGTGTGTGTGTGTGTGTGTGTGTGTGTGTGTATATATATATATATATATATATATTTATCATTTATTTTTGCTCAATGGCACCTCAACAGGAAACATGGCGGCTGTATAGATCCTCTTCATGGGATTCTGTAGCATGTGACGGGTAACGTGTTTAACCCGAAGATGATATCGCAGGTTTATCCATCATGATGCTTATAATGTATAAAAGCATGGGCTTGATACTTACAGGCATTTGGCAAGCTGTTTGATCAAACATCCTGGCAATCATAAGTCAGAACTACAGCTCAGATGATTAGTCAGAATAGGCAACTGTTTTATACTATAATCAAATCATCATTTAAGTCATTTTGCAGTTTTTGGACTGGAAATTGGAATTTTTCACTATATTTTGTAAATCACACACTTATAGTTGCAGTAAGCAGAATGTTTTTGGCATTATTTGGCAAAAAAAATCCATAATAACCTTTAAGCATATTGTAATTCAAGCAAAAAAATAGACTTCTGCACCTTCTCATGGCTCTGTTTTCTGGGTTTAATAAATCTAGCCTGTGAAGGAAGACTTTGACCAATCACAGGTCATTTCAGAGACAGAGCATTCCTATTGGCTGTGCTCCAGCCAGTGTGCGGTTCCTGGTATTTCTTCAACTGATCTCAACATGGCTGCCAGGTCACAAATTTTCTTATTTTACAGCTAAACATTAACTACAAGATGTTTCTGAAAACAACAAGAGATTGTCATTACAGTAACAGAATATTGATTCATATTTGATTATTTCTTAAAAGCCTGACCAGGGACAAGGTCCACAAATTAGCTGCAGCTAGAGGTCCTATACACATTGCTTCGGTTGCACTTTAATTAAGTGTAACAACACCTACATGTATTGTCAGATTGAGAAAAAAAGCAGCATGTTAATCGATAATGAAAATAATCACTGGTTGAAGCCATACTAGTCCTAACCCTGATGTCTCAAGTGTTGGCAAATACTGTCATATTCAAGGATTTATTTATTTTACACCCTTTTAATCCCAGCTGCACATGAGCTGTTGCTGGGATTAAACATGTGACCTTTTGGTTGCCAAACGGGGCGCTTGAAATTGATGTGGCCACCCGGCTTCCGTTTCCTCTCTCGCTCCATGCATCACTTGAACTGTCTGCTGCGGCACGAAGAAATTAATTCTCAGAATGTAAAGGAAGAAAAATGCCCATGTCAGGCCTGCTTTGAATAAGAGGTGACCCCCATGCTTTTTGCCTGCAGCGCATTAACAGCCTCTGATCGCCTGTAACACACACACACACACACACACACACACACACACACACACACACACACACACACACACACACACACACACACACACACACACTGTATAAACCCACAGAGATGTAAGCCTTGCTGTATTTAAAAAAAGCCTTGATTTTAATGATGTTCATTAGGATTTTGATTACACTGAATGTGTGATAACTTGGGGCTCGGCGTTAACTGTGTCTGATATGTCGGCTCAGGCTGTGAGTGACAAGAATTTAGTGGTAAGGAGAGAAAGTGGGAATCAGCGGGGATGTTGCCACAGGGCTTGACTCCCCAAAAGACAGATTTTTTAATATGCCACTTTGGCCTCTGGGTTATTAAGCTCTGGACGCTATAGAAATTGCTGCTCTATATCACGGGGATGATGAACTAAATGCAAATTAATCTTTCATGCTCAATTTATTATCCAATAAACAGACCATGAATTTGAATTTGAAAAGTGGCCCTACAGAGGGCAGGCCACACAATTGCCTGTTACCTCCCTCTAAACCGCCTTTTTTGTCTCATTGGAAATGAAGCTCCCTGGGTAAGAGACTGAATTCAGGGCATTTATCTGCAGGCTCTTCTCATACCATAAAAGCAAGGCCACTTTAATAGTCATTTGCCACCCAGAGGGTTACCTCTTAACTGGTGCACGGTCTCAAACCACGCCTCATTGGAAAGCACGGCACATCACACAACCTCAGGGTCAGCAGTTACGAGCCCTCACTGGCATCCAGGACACAGCAGTGCTGCTTTAGGTCTTCTGCATTACACAGATTGCAGAGTTGCTTTTCATGAGTGTGCACTTTGCATGCTCGTTGCACGGTGGTTCATGTTCTTGCATGCTTGGAATTCCATTTATGGGTCTCTTAAAATTCAGACGAGAGACGCAATTAAATTCAGTATTGCTATAAATACATGACGGACTGGTCTGAGAGCCAGAGAGCAGGCCGAGGCAGTGAGCGCCCACTCGCCCTCCTCGCTCCTCAACCCCCTTCCCAATCATCCCAGGCCTCTGAAAACCCTTCCCCCTCGCGCCGCTGCAGAGTGAATTGTGGTCAATTTGAATGATCAACCGAAGACAATCTGGGAGGCAATGGCTGTCACAGAGAATATTAGGCCACAGTGAACTGCACCAATAAAAAATATGTGTGTCCGGAATAGCCAATGGGATTTTTAACTCCCCTGTGTGCTTCTGAACGTCCTGTTGGCATAGATAGAAATGAGAGTGCTCTGTCTTTGCTGTGCTAGGCTCTACTCCGGGCAAGCTTGTGCTATGCTACGCTAAGCTAAGCTGTGCTGTGCTACGCTCTGTGTCATTAGCTGAAACACAGCTGCTGTTGCGTCTGATGCAGCGAGCACTCAGCTCATCTCATCGGTTCTCAGCCACTGCTTTTCCACTTCGGAGTGACTGTGCTTCGGAGGGCTATAATCTCGCTGACATAATGGCGTCCACTCCAATCAATAGCCAAATGGCAAGGCGAATCAATGGCGACCGTACTGTACAATAATGTGACCTGGGAGTGGCAGAGAGGGGAGAGCAGCCTGCGGCCATCACATGTTTAACTCTGGAAACTCTTTGAAAATATACTCCTTAATTATGGATCAAAAATACCAACCTTGTTAATGAGCCATGTATTATGGATTGCTGCATGATCTATGCTAATGTAAGCACAGCAGTCAGGGGGGAAAAACTGGCACCGCTTTGCTTGCTTGCCTCTCTCTCTAATCACTACACATGCAAATACATACACAAACACAGAACATACGGACCCAGAAGCTCAAAAGTAAAGCCAAAGCTGTGATATAAAACTTTGCATATTTAACCGTGTTGCCATTATTGGTTAAAGAACAGTTTCACTCCGTCTAGATGCATTACATATATCACCTCTTAATCAATTAAAATATTTAATCACAGTCAATCTCAAATTAATCACACATTTTTGTTTAGCTTCATCAGCTCAATATGTACAGTACCTTTATGTATATATTTATGATTGGAAATCAATTAACAACACAAAACAATGACAAATATTGTCCAGAAACCCTCACAGGTTCTGCATTTAGCATAAAAAATATGCTCAGATCATAACATGCCAAACTGCAGCTCAACACAACTTGTAAGAGCCAATTATGCACATATGTATTATTATTAATTTGGTGACATTATTGATGTTGGCATGACATATTACATAAGTTTTAGTTTATACAAAAACTTTTTGATTGTGTTATATACCACGTTATATTAAGTATAGTGTATTATAGTGTACATCAAGTCGGGAGTGGATTGGGTAAGTTTGGAGGAAAATCACCTGCCATAATGTTGTAACTGCCACTCAAATAAACCCTTATTTAAGTTGCCCCTGCCTCCTGCGAACACACTGGGTCTTCACAAAAAAGGGATTGAGATTTTGAAATTGAAATTAAGTGGAACATGAGTCAGAACTAAGAGACTAACTTGCAGACTAACAGTCAGTACGCAGCTGTCAGAGTGCTGACTTGACTATAACTTGCCCCAAACTGCATGTGATTATCATAAAGTGGGCATGTCTGTAAAGGGGAGACTGGTGGGGACCCAGAGAACACATTTACATTCACATATCTGGAGGTCAGAGGTCAACGGACCCCTTTGAAAATGGCCATTTTTTCACATCATAATTTAGCAGAAGTTCAGAGCATTATATTATCCTCCTTTGTGAAAAGCTAGTATGACATGGTTGGTACCAGTGGATTCCTTAGATTTTCTAGTTTCATAGCCTGCTAGAAAAGTCTGAAAGATTAATTTTGCAAACTGCATTAATGCATTAAAAAAAATGAGTGGCATTACAACAAATTTAGTTATTACCGTGTTAACTTTGACAGTCCTTGTGCTAATGTCTCATACTGTGCAACGTTATTTTGGAGCACATATTGCTGAATTTCATGTTCAAATATCACAGTCTTCAATAAAAGTAGTTTCCTACTTCTGGATTGGGATCCTCAAAGGGTAACAAGATAGATCTGTTTATTTTTTCCTGACTTTTCTCTACTTTTTGCCTTTTTCATGTGAAATATTGGATACTTTCAGCTCTTTGCGCCTCTACAAATTCTTCAAATGAAGCAATCAGAGAAGAATAAAAACAGAGACACAGCCTATGAAGGGCTGTCACAGGCCAAAACATTAAATCTTTTGAAACCACTTTGGGTAAATTAAAAAATGCAAGCAAAAAACAACACAGCTTTTCTTTAACTGTAAATATCAGAGTTTACACTTCAAGGGTCAGAAAGATTTGGAGCGTTATTTAGTCTTATGACATAGTTGGTACCAATGGATTCCTTAGGTTTTCTAGTTTCATTTGACGCCTGTATCTTCAGTATTTTCTCGCTTTAAAACTAGATGGTGGCCGGTCGGATTTTGCTTTAATGCGTTAAAGAATGAATTAGCCTTAACACGTTATTACTGTGTTAACTTGGACAGCCCTAATCATAAGATTTTAAATATGTTAAAGTACCCCTCCTTCACTTCTCCTTATTTCTGCACAAACCAGCGGATCTCAAAATTAGGCAAGAAAATTGTGTTCACACATCTAACCTGCTCAATTAACAGTTTGTTAGTTTCCCCTGAGGAGACAGAAAATTTATTGGCTTTCTAAGTGTTAATCAAGCTCCTACCCGAGCCCATCTGAAAGAGCTCTAAGAAAAAAAAAAAAAAAAGGTCACTTTATATGTAACAAGGCAGCGGCGACATTTTATCTGAGAGATAACAGCCAGAGTGTTTCACATCTAGAATGAAGCCACTTAAATTAGCCAGCTGTTTGAAATGTCTGCAGCATCCTAAGATAATATTATGCACAGGAAAAAGCATAATGGCTTTGGCTGGAATACAAATTGGAAAGGTAACTAGGTAAGGGTCACAGCTAGAGCTCAGTCACTGCTGCTACTCCAACAGAGAAGCAAATTGCCCTGAGTGGAAGATAATCTTATTTTATCTTTATCTTTCTGTCTGTACCACACGTTAACACGGTAAGGACCGATGTATGATTAGATCCAGCTTTTAAAAAAATATCACTACTATATAGATGGCAGTTTTTCTTTTGGAGGGCATTTGGCAAACTGCTCAGCATCTCATAAAGCAGAGTTCCAATAGCGACTCTGGACATTTATAAATCAAAAATTTCAAACCTGAGAGTGTTGCTACAGTAGAGGAGAAAACTAATTTGTGGGTTTTGAACAATCGCTGCCAGTGTTGATTTAGACGAGGAGGTGATGTGTTATCATAAACTGCACCATCTGCATGGTGATTAAAGATTTTTTTTCCTTATCACTGTTTTGACTGTGGGCATTTTCGTGCTGCTAGCTCAGCTAATTTGCTCCAGTGGAGGATTGTTGACAAGAAAATAAAGAGACTTGTAGCAGGAGCTGCTGGTTCTGTTCCACCCATATACCCACACACACACTTCCACACATTGAGGATCGAGCTTTAAACGGAGCGTGGCTGTGCGGGTACATAGCGGTGAAATATTGGAGCCATTGCAGCCTTCCAGGCATGCAGTTATCAGGGATACAGAACTGATGGGAAATCAATCAGCTCAAGTGGAGTGGCCTGGCCTGTGGTGAAGAGAGGAGTCTTGTCTTTTCCAGATGCATGACTTCATGGCTGCAGCTCACTGTTTCAACCACTGAAACAAAATATGCATGTCTTTTCCATCTGCATGCATGTATGCACATATGTACTGTTATCTATTCCCACTTTGTACACTATCTGCACACAGCAGTGACATACTTCACATGCCTATACACCACTAAGACCAGCCCATACTTGCTTTCCACTTTGATGCATAAATGGCACACTCCTTCCTGCATAAATCCCTGGGGGATTTTTTTTTTTTTTTTTATGCAATTAATTCACACGTCAATACAATTTTTCTAATATATTTTGTACTGCCAATAAAGGTATCAACTAGGGCAGTCAAAGTTAACACAATAATAACAACAATAGCAAATTAGTTTAAACGCCACTAACTTCTTTAACGCAACTTGTGATTTTTACATTCTTGTGGGCTCAGTTTTAAAGCTAGAGTAAAGAAGCTTGTCGGGAAGGTAAATAAACTTACCCACCAGTTTCCCCTTTACAGACATGCCCACTTTATGATAATCACATGCAGTTTGCAAGTCATAGTCAAGTCAGCACACTGACACACTGACAGCTGCTGCAGTACATTTTGAACAGATGAAATATGTGATCAATGTCCAATTAATCACATTTAACTATGGACAATCATGCAATTAATCATTTTAATCGTTTTTCAGCTCTAGTATCAACCAATCATGTTGTGCAGAATGGGTTGAGTTGTGCCTGCATTTAATATTATATATATATATATAAGTCAGAGCCAAGATGGTAAACTTTATTACTCCTTTCAACCTTGACAAAAGCAGCGCAGACCAGATCCAGACCAGATTCCGTTCGTCACGCCCCCGGTGTTGCCTAAAAGGCTTTTAGCGCTAACCTCTGGCATTGTTGTGCAGTGTTGATTTGAGAGATTGTCTGAGTTGTCGTCACCTGAAAAAAGACAGAATTGGAAGTTTGTTCAAAAGCTTAAAGGTGCTCAATCTGAATACTACTGTTACCACACGGCTCTCAACATCACAACTCGCTAACGGTACTAACAGCACAAACAACAGCAACAATTCTGACAGAGCTGACAGTGTTGACCTGAGGGGGAATTGAAGGCATGGTGTTACACTTCAGTGATGATGTCGGTCGGGAGGCGTTATCAGCTGTAACCGCCGTATGAGAGCAACACAAAGCAGTGGCCGATGTCAGCAAAGCTCTGATTACAACACACACCGAGGGAAAGAGACTTCATTTTCTGCTCAGGTAGACATTACCACTATATCTTTATATTGCACATCACCGCTATATTAATGCTCAGAATATCATACAGAGAACCTTTAAAATGACACATGCATGTTTTCCTGACAAGCATCTTCTTATGGTCATACTAGGAAGCTCTGTCCTCTCGTGGCATCCAAAGTGTCTGACCACAAATTGCAGTTTGCATGCCATCTCCTACCAACAGTCAACGTTGGTTCGTTTTAACTATGAAGGAACAAAATGTCCGGCACTCACAGATAAAGTGTCTTCAAATGCAAAAACTGGCATTACCATTTTCAAAGGGGTCCCTTGACCGCTGACATCAAGAGATGTGAATGAAAACTGTGAGATGAACACATGAGATAAAATAGATGCTGATAAAATAAAAAAAATCCGAAAATATCTTATCACAATATTCATTTTGCAAATAGATTGTATGGTGATAATACTGTATCGTGGAGCCTCTGCTGATTCCCTCCCCAAAACATTCATACAAATTGTTTTTTTAATCTATCTATCTAGCTATCTATCTATCTATTTACTTTTGTGTTTGCTCAGCTCAGTGTGAAGCAGGCGATTTAGTGTGAAGGCAAAAAGAAAACAGATCTGTTTCATCTCTATGCCGACTTCATATCTTATTCATGCATTTTATTGTCGCTCTACAGCTGTGTGTATGAGGTGCAGCTTTGGCCAATGCCGAAATCACACAGAAAAATGCTGTAGAGGATTTAAGTGTCTATAAACATCAGATTGCTATATTATCCCACAGAGACGGTTTCCTTTATAATGATTTTAAGTGGGAATGTAAACCCATTTCCATGCAGAGTTCTCAATGCCTTCGTTGTGACGGGAGGCAGCGACAGGAAGTGAGTGCTCCATTTGCATTTTCACATTTTACAGAAGCTGATACAGGAAACAGCTTACAACAAGCGTAACCTTACAGGCTTAAACGGCTGCTGTCAGCCTGACAAGCATCCACATTAATCTATCAGCGTGTGTGTGTGTGTTTGGCTGTGAATTCATATATGCACATACATGCTTCCATGCATGAGGACGGTGTCGCAGTAGTGCTACCGTTTCTGGTTGTTTCGAATGCTATTAGAGGAAATAAATCAGATATTGGCTCCGGTTTGCATGCAATCGCCTCTCATTTCCATCCTATGTGCACTTAGCAGATGGTAAGTGTGCGTCTACGCTCGTATGCACTCTGTAGGAGTGTATTTCTTCCTGTATATGAGCATATGTGTGTTTTTGAGTTTTGTGTTTGTGTTTAACGGTGGGTGTTTTGTACATTCACAAGTGGGTAGGAAGCACCGTATCAGTGACAATGAGGTGTCAACAAGGCATTTACTGGTTCTGGATTCTGAGAACGCAGAATCACTTAGTGCAGTTCAATAAGTTTTAATTCAACATCACTAATGGCGAGGGAAGTCAACTGAGCATTTCACAGTGAAAAGTTTTATGATATTTTCCACTTATTTGGCTGTGGAGTTCTGTTGGCCCACTGGTGAAAGCTACAGATGGGTGACTAATTAAATGGAAAAACAGGAATAAGTGAGTGGAGAAACATAACTAATGCAGATGCTTTCACACAGGGTACGAGGGGTTACTGAATGGGTTTATGAGTATGAAGATTCAGGAGTCATGTATATCCAAATCATCATCTCTTCATTAGCAATGAACACAAGCCTTGTTTTTGATGCATTTTTCAGATAAAGGAACATGTTTCAATTAATCCAAAAATTCCCAAATCACTAAAATTGGATTTACATGAAGCAAAACCAGTGACTGTGAGCTAGATAAAGCAGCAGTGGGTAGAAATGAGAGCAAATGTGATTAATCAAAAGTTATTTTTATAAAACAGTCACTATGTCCTGAGACTGGTGCATGAAAATCATGCGCCTCTGGTGTCCTCAGATGCTCCTAATGGCATTTGCAAGATTTCACTGACCGGAGGAAAACAACCAATAGGAGCCGAGCTGGAGTCTGCCGTCTCTGAGCAGCTGTCAATCACTCATGAACTCAGATCAAACGATCAAACTATGCAGCGCTGATCAAATATGAATCAATATTCTGTTACTGTAATGTCTATTTCCCGTCCCAAATGTTTTCAGAAACATCTTGTAGTCACTGTTCAGCTGTAAAATGAGAAAGTTTGTGACCCGGCAGCCATGTTGAGATCAGCTAAAGCACCTCCCGCTAGCTGGAGCACAGCCAATAGGAACGGTCAGAGACAAACAGAGCTGTGAGGAGGTGCAGAAGTCTATTTTTCTTTCCTAACATTTGAATTACAATATGCTGAAAGGTTATTATGGCATTCTTGCCCAGTGAAGCCAAAAATATACTGCCTGCTGAAGATTTAACACAGCCAAATCAAGCCTGCCGCTACACTCCTCTGGCTGCCGCATATATCCAATCCACCCTTTCAACCACGACGTTGTACTTGAGCTGACGGCGCTCTGCTCACTCTTTGCTGCCATGCCTGCTGCCACACGGTTCACCTGAAAGCTACGCTGTCACTTTGCTGCTCCTGTTGCTGCCACTACTTCTGTTCACATTGCAATCCAAAAGCCCGTCATCACCGAGGGAGCAGCCACCTGTAAGGTCTAAGACGAGCTTCTCATACTGTTATTCTCCCCTCTCCCTGCTGTGTGGAGTTCGTTAGGAAGCCAGAGGTTTACAGCCAAGGCATCAAACATTTACGCTGTACATACTCTTCATAAATTGATAATCTACTCCATGATTTGACTAACTGAAGTGGTTTTCATTGGACAGCGATTATATGATATATGGCTCACTAGTACTATCATTAAAACAATAAATTAGTTCATCCCTCTAGTAGAGCAAGATTTTAATAAGTTTGAATTTCCAATTAGTTTTTATGTTATTTTAGTTTTGACTTTTCAAAATCATTTTTGTTTAATTTTAGTTCATTTTCAGAGTTCATTTGCTAATTTAGTTTTTATATATTTAGTTTTACAGCAGTTTGTTTTTTGTTGGGGCCAAATATTATGATTCAGAAGTATACATACATACAAAATTCATGGATGGAGAACTGTGTACAAACGGCCATAATATTTAATGTTTATTCTTCATGCTAATATGGTGAGGCCACTGTGACATAGCGCCATCTCATGCAATGTCAAGTTTGTTCAATTTCTGTGGCTCAGTGTCACCGGAGTGACAGTAGTTATATATTAGAGCTAAAAAATACTCAAACTGAAATGAATTTACATTCATTTTTATATTATATTAGAATTTTACCAAGCCAATATCAGTTTGGTTGTTCTTAAAGAATATAGTTTTTTATCAATTTGTTTACTAAAAATATTTTTTATTGCTTATTTTCATTTTAGTTTCAGTTTTAGTTTACGATAACCCTGCAGTAGTTCAAATGACTCAAAGAGCATTAAAGATGTACTGAACGATCACTGAACCAACACTTTACTAAGATACTTTATGTGATTTTTTTCTTTAATATTTCACCCACCAGTCTGTCACAGGGAGATTTGTACATCTATTTTCTTCAGCTTATCCGGGGACGGGTCAAATGTTCCTCTCCTAGGTAACATTTTCCATCTCTTCTGGAGGACCTGACATATGTCATCCCTCCGGTGTGTTCCGGGTCTACCCAAAGGCCTCTTGCCAGTTGGATGTGCCCAGAAAACCTCCAAAGGGAGGCATCCTGATCAGATGCCCGAACCACATCAGCTGGCTCCTTTCGACGCGAAGGAGCAGCAGCTCTACTCCGAGCTCCTCACCCTGTTTCTAAACCTGAGCCCAGCCACCCTACGAAGGAAGCCTATTTCGACCACTTGTAGCCATGATTTCATTTTTTCGGTGATTACCCAAAGCTCATTACCATAGGTGAGGCTGAGAACTTAGATGGATTGGTAAATCAAGAGGTTAAAAGGGAGCCAGCGCCCGCATAACTGCAGACATTAAACTGACCACCTGTCCACCTCCTGAACTCATGAACAAGACTTCAAGGGAAATTTGTAAAGTCTTATCAACATGCGAGTGGACAAATATGCTGTTTTATGCAAATATATGTATATATTTATTATTGAAAATCAACTAACGACACAAAACAATGACAAATATTTTCCAGAAACCTTCACAGGTTCTGCATTTAGCATAAAAATATGCTCAAATCATAACATGGCAAACTGCAGCCCAACAGGCAACAACAACTTGACTATGATTTGCCCCAAACTGACTGTGATTATCATAAAGTGGGCATGTCTGTAAAGGGGAGACTGGTGGGTATCCATAAAACCCATTTTTATTCAAACACCTTAAGGTCAGAGGTCAAGGGACCCCTTTGAAAATGGTCATGCCAGTTTTTCCTTGCCAAAATTTTGCGCAACTTTGGAGCGTTATTTAACCTCCTAGTATGACACGGTTGGTACCAATGGAATCATTAGATAGTGTCGTTTCACCTGATGCTAGTATCTTCACTCTAGCTCTAAAACTCAGTCTGGTATAAACTCCAGAATATCAATTGCGTTAATGTGTTACAGAAATTAGTGGCATTAATATGAATTTGCGTTAACGCCGACAGCCCTAATCAATACATTTTGATACTGAATATTATAAATAATTTCAATTCTAATTTTCCGTAGCATTTCTGCGCTCTCCTCTCTGTGACAGCGTTTAACACACACTCCTATTTATCTTTTAATAAAAATCTAAAATTATATGCCCTCACCTCCCTGTGGTGTCAAAAATGGTATCAAATACCAATATTTTTAAGTTAATTGTATTATAGTTAGAAATTACAGTATTGTGACAACACTAGTGTACTGTGTGAGTGTGTAGAAATCCTCAGCCTATGCAAATGTGCTATGATGTGTCACCACATGTCGGATTATGGTGTGGTCCAGTAAGTTGAAGGACAGTATGTGCACATACAGTATGTGCACATACAGTATGTGCACATACAGTATGTGGCGGATTTTACCCAGCAGGAGGAAATAAAAATATTACCATAATGGCCACAATACGTTGAGCAGACAGCATCCTGCTGCACTGTTTATTTTTTTTACTAATGGACAAAAACAGCCAGAGCGAAGGTTATATCAGCTGAGGCTGTGTCCGAGTGTGTAGTATAGATAATAAGGGAGCGTCACTGGGTCGTCCTCTGAGCTTATTAGAGCAAGCTGAAACTGTTTCCTGTAGAAAATACTGTTTGGACAGCCTTTGACAGAGTGTCCTGTGCAGCAGGTATAGCTGTGTGTAATTACAGTACGTGTGTTTGCTTGTAATTAAGTCAGGGCCCACGGTGTCAGCACCCGAGCTCCTCTATAGGCTCCATGTGCAGTGCTGCAAAACAGAGCCTCTCATGATTTAATTACCTCACAAACATACAGACATACAGTCAACCAACAGACCACGTCTCATACGCTCTTGCACCACGCCCTATATTCCCCTCTCGCTTGTCACTTGCCGGCCTTTGCCAGCCCCCCACAAACTCCCAGCTCTGTGAGGTGCCCACCGTGGCAGGGAATTAACCCCGCTATATGGGGCCACCTGACCCTTCTGTAGGACAATATTGCCTGTGTGTTATACGTTTCAGCCCAGCAACCCCAGGTACTCTTGTGTGTATCAGCATCGATACAGATCAAACCCGACGAGGGAAAAAGTCACACTCCCTTGGCCGGAAGCCAGGACTGGTGGACTGATTAGTCCACAGTGGCTGCTGGGGGTTGTTGCTGGGGGATAAACGTTCGTATGACTGTGACTGTGGCTCTGAAAGGCAGGAGCAGCTGCTGCTGTGTCACTGCCCCTGGGCTGCTGAGGGGTGGGGGACTCTGGAGATAGAGGGCCTCCTTTCCTCCCCTCTCCCATTACTCCTTTTCCTCTATCTCTCCTCACCTCACCTCCCTCTCATCCTCAGCAGCACTCAAACACCAGCACCAACAGGCAGGAGATAATGCAAGGACACACACACACCCGGCAGTGATGTACACTCACGTGTACCGCTTCGCTTTCTGTGTGTGGGCTCGAATACAAAAGGCTAGTACTTCTTATCTTCGCCTGTTGTCTTTGTGTGCGTGTACGTGGATACACACCAGCCTGTGCGCACTGAAAAGAAAGTGCAAGTGAATTGCACAAACGTGTGTAAGTGCTTGTGGGTTTTTCTTGTTTTCAGTGATGAGCAGCAGGGTTTTTTCTCACTGGCCTGTCTCTCAACTCAGCACGGCACTAATAGGCATTCTGCAAGCCACTGTGCTCTGCAATTAGCCGAAAACCATGGGAAAAACATTGATAAACAAAGATGAAACAATTCACGCCTTGCCCGTCGCAAAGCCCTCAATCGAAGTCAAATGCTATTATCATCCCGGCAATGCATTTCGGCAGGTGGAAGCCCACGCTGCCAAACAGGCACTACTATGCCCTTGAAACGCATCAAACAAAAGCAGATGCAAGTGTCTGTTTGTTCAAATACTTATTAAAAGCCTATATAGGCCGTTTATGTGGGTGTTGTTACTGGAACCGGAGCTAAAGCGGTGGTGGGTGCTTCATCCTTGTCCACCCAGTGCTCTGGCAGTGTGGGCCCGGGGCTGCTGCCCATGGTTTCATGTCAGAGCCAGAGATGGGGGACTGCAGCCACCACCGGGGCTGAAAAGCTCCATTATCCAGCAAACGCGCTCATCTATCCTGAGCTGGCGACAGAGTAAAAGACATGGCTCCAGGAATTTAAAAAAGCACATGAATTGTTCTCTCTTTCTTTTCTCATTGGCTTTCTATCTCTCCCTCATCTCCCATTCTCTAGATTTCTCTCATTTCAGGCTGTTTCTTTCTTGAAAATGTTTACACTTAATGAAACCCGACCAGCCTACTCCCTGAAGCCTGATGCCTTTGAACATTACTCTTAGCCGCGGCAGATCAATATCAACCACGTTCCCCGTCCGTCTGTTTGCAACTGCTCAAACTTTGTAGTAATGAATTACTTTTTTTTTTTTTTTTTTTTTTTTTTTTACCTCAAAAACTCTCTGGAGTTTTCTGATGAAACCAGCAGCATCTGGGTCCTCCGGGTTTTCTTCTGAATGCTGTCAGGCCAAATAATATCTCTCATACAGCTCTTAATCTCTGGCCTATAATTGAAGTGTAACACAAATGAATTACTTGCATTTCCATCACAGCAGTCAGTCACAGTGATGCAAGATGACGGAAACCCAAAGTAAAGGCTAAGAATTGAACGAGGGACCCGGTTTCATCACAGCAGCAGACAGACAGCATATTGTATTGGTCAAACAAGTGCTCTACTCCGGCACTTCTGTTTACATCGGAGTCGGTCAGCAGGAGTCAAGGAGGTGAATCGGCGGTTGACTGGTGCCGTGCTTCATTGGACTCCGTGAGTTTTACAAGGTCTTTGTCAATAGCCGTGACAAGCTACAAGCGACATTTCGGCACTCTTGACTGCACCGGAGAACCTGTGGGTCTGTATACTGAAGCTCAACGGGCAGAACACAACACTAACAACTGACTAGAGGGTCTCCAGGGGAGTTTATAGTACAGTATGTATTTACACAGTGCAGAAGTGAAAAAGGTAATAAAGTGCAGGTAGAAGAGAAAATACACCAACTCAGCTTTATAAACATTATATAATAATTATATTCTGCTATTTCCCAATAGCTGGTCATGTATTTAATACATTTCCAGGAAAAGAATACTAAGCTAATTGATATGCTTTATTTACATGTCTGCTGATAATTTGATAATAATTAGCAAATAACTTATTTGAAATTTCTTATTTGAAAAAAACTCCCTGAACCATTACATTAGCTACCAGATTACATCTGTGTAAACAATAAGTCACACAGTGAGATTTGTGCCTGATCAGAAGTGTCTATTAGTTTTCCACCTCCTAGGGGCTAGATTTTAATGATTACATGCTACTTTAGCATATTTATTTTAAATAATGTTTATAATAAAGTAATTTCTGATAAATATTGGGGTAAATTGGCAGTAATTCCAAAGAAATTTCAAATAGGTTACTTGCTAATCACCTAAATACCATTAAATTTATAGATAAACAAACTAGAAACTGAAAGACATGCCAGGATTTTACTGATGTCAACTGAAGCCCACACAACATGATTCATCATTGCTACATACTGGAAAGAAACAACAGCAGTGCCTGAAAGGGGGGGGGGGGTTAAAGGTGAAAGACACTGCAGAAATGAGGAAGAGTACACATTACAAACACTCAGTATCTCAGTATAAAGCAGACCAGTTCAATACCAATGCAAACTACAAACAGCAGTGTCAATCAAAACTGAAGAGTATCTTTGTAAATGTAGAATTTATTGTAGACCTTTTGTATTGGATTGTATTATATTTTACAGCCGTATCTGCTAAAGAGGCCACTGATTGTATGCGTGAAAGTCTGGAGTTGAATATGAATCAGAATTAAGTGAATCAATTGACATTCTATTATGTAAAATAAAAAAGTAAAATGTGAGTTTTCTAATCCTGTGGCCTTGGAGTCTTCTGCGCCTGTATTAAAAACTAGCCTCCCTCCCTCCATCCGTCTCCACAGTTGCGGTTTCTGCCTGATCAATGTGTGTTCTTAGCAACTCCATCTCTTTCTAATTAAGATATTTCACTGTGTTCTCCTCAAGGATTTCACAGAAAAGGTCAAGCTGACAATTCTCCCATTTAGGTCTCGAGGCGTTCAAAAAGGTCTTGTTCGCAATGACGATCCGGTCCCAGTATATCCACGTGGCTAAAAATGTCAGCAGCTGATAGGGGTTTTGGGAAGCATGAGATCAAGGTCCACACCTCGCTCAACCCAACTCCATCAGACTCACTTGCTGCAGTAATCACCTCATGTTTCATCAGAGCTTTCCAATGGGACAAATGATTGCTATAAAACACAAGGAAACAAATTAACCACCGGTGTCAAGATTTTAATGGCTCCAATTAGTCAACACTTGGGGGAATGTGCATTATTAAGAACGATAGCGTGCCACTTCCAATCTGTAAATTCCACCTAGTTTGCAGCAGTCAAAATGAATGTGTCCAGCACTTTTTACACTTGTCCTACAGGCCAAACGTTACTGTAGCTAGTGTTGATGAAGAGAGCAGGGCGTTTAGTCAGACTGACATTGACAACCTAAACCCACACACACACATCTCTGCATGCCAACATCACTGAGGCTTAGCCTGTCTTCATGCCAGCCAAATATCCAGACAAATCTATGTTTTAGGAAAACATATTTTTTCTTCACTGTCTGCAACTTGGTTCTTTCCTCCAAAGTGTTTCCCATTAGTGAAACAACTCTCAGAAACCATGCCAACTGGGTAGCAAATATTCCACCCTTTAACTTTTTATTACTTTTGGTTTCCTCCAACTTGCTATCAGAACTGAGAGTTGTGATGAATGCAGCAGCAGCTCCTGACTGATTTGTTCCCAGATTACATCCTCTGGGACGTTATTCTTTTGGCACCAGCTCCTTTCTCTGCAATGTTCTGACTCCAGACAGAGACAGTAACCGATCAGTTACCCTTGGAGCCAGCCAAAAGTATTGGACAAATGTGAACCAAAGTTCACAAAGACATGTGCGTCTGCACCAACTTGTATGCCGATGCATCAAAGAGTTGTCAACACATTTCCATTTGAACCACAAATGTCAACCTCATAATGGTGCTACGTAACCTGCTAAACTGCAGAGATATGTTGCTTTTTCACTGCGGTATGAAAAAACAGCCCAACAAAGAGCCAACCATAAAAAAGGAATAGGAGTAGCACATCACTCCCATTCAAATTCAAAGCAGCAGCCATTTTTAAGTGTCCCGTTACCATTGCGACAGTTGTAGCGGGCTAAAACGAGCATCTAGCGCCATAAAAAGGACAAAATTTCAATTTGTCCAAAACTTTTGGCTGGCTTTAACGGTAACTGTCTCTGTCTGGAGTCAGAACATTGCAGTGCATTTTAGCTAACTGTCTGCTAGCTTGCTAACTAGCGGACAGCTGGCTAGTCAGCTAGCTTGCCAATTCCACCAAGCATTAATACTACACTGGTTACAGAAAATGAGCCAATATCCAGAGTTATTTCCCTTCCTCGGTTCATGTAAATGAGACCCAGACCAAGGCTGGAAAAGGGTCTGGGAGGTAGGGTTAAAGGAAAACGCTACTGCACCTGCTCTATGGGCCCAATGGATGTGGAAGAGTTCTGGAAGATCCACATACTTAATCACTCGGCAGTCAAGCCATTTTGGCTTTATGCGCCACTGAGCAACTTTCAAAGGAATGAACAGGAGCCTGCCTCTACCATGTTTTGATGCTACAGTGGTAGCAGAAAATTAGTGGGCTGGTGGCCAGCGGCAGCATTGGGTCGTCCCTCCACCTTACTCAGTGTTGCTAAAGCTACCTAACAAACTAACCAGCCATTCGTCCACTCTCTTTCTGGCAAGTACTAGGTCAAGTGACCAAGGAAAACCGTTCAATGTCTGTTCTGCTCCTACTCCATTTCTGTGCAACCAAAATTGTCATCCCTGGAGCCATTAGCTGCTTGTGTAGCTAAGGATATCGAAGCAGTAGACTATGCTATAAAAAGAAGGAAAAACAATAAAGTTTACAAGAGTGCATTAAAAAAACAAAATATCATGCCTTTACAAGAACCAATTATAAGACAAGAAGAAAGACAAAGAAATTAAAATGATAACCTAAAGACGAAGAAAATGAGCAGCCAGAGTTAAACAACAACAAGCTTGCAACAAGGACAAAATGTGAGTCTGCCAATTTCATTTACGTACTGTATTCTTCAGCAAAATGTTAGGACACGTTGCTGAGACACGCTGGACCTGTGTTAGCAGAATTTAAGGCATAATGGCCGCTGTTTGCTGCAGAATATTACACACCACAGGCCCATTAACCAAATCAGGAATAAATGCCTTTGCTGCACAAAGACTAAGTTGGCCTTGGAGGTCTGGAAATGGCTGGACTGCAGAGGATCCGATTGAGCCTTCCTATTGATTGTCAAGAAATATGTTCGTCCATATGTGGTCTTAAGGCTAAGCACTGGCTAAGACCTTTACCTCGTGAACCACTACTCAGCTCTCATACCCTTTTCTCTCCCACCCCACCCTGGCTTATTGAGCTCTCCACCACAGACTAGAGAGGTCAGATGAGAGCTCTGCCTTCCCCACCTCCCAGCATGTCTACTTCAACCCGCATTGATGGAAAGGCTTGCCAACTTGATGTGTCACATAGGGATCTTAGAGGTCGAGGTGCTGCTCTTACACCCCCATCCAAAAACCCTCCTGCCCCACCTACCTCTGCCTCCTCAGCTAAAACGCCTTAAGGGAATAGAGGAAGGGCAGAGGACACAGTCACTAAGCGAGTGTGTGTGCAGATGATAAGGTGGACGTGAGTGCATGTGAGACATCTTCACCGTGTGCGAGAACTTGTGTTGTTGCATCTCAGAGCGCTGGCATGTTAGCGCACGAGCGAGAGACATGGTTTGTCAGATTTAAGTAAAACCAGAGAGCAGCAGAAGCAGAGGAAGAGACTTAAAAGCATGCCGCCGCCGCCGCCGCCGCCGCCGCCGTGGAAGGTGTGCGGCTGTGTGTGAATGATAGAACGCTTGTGTCGTTCATCGTCTTTCTGCTCACGGCCGCGGTTAATTATTCACCGGGGTTGTGCTGCAGAGATGAACTGAGGGGCTCTGGGATAAAGGCACTGGAGGAGGAAGATGAAATTATAAAATCCTAATGACGGAACACTGGCTGAATGGTAATTTCTTAAATTGATTTTGAAGAGGTGCCCAGACAGAACCGGCATGAAGAGACATGGAGATGGGGAGAGGGAGAGGATTCCTCTTCCTCTCTCTTTCACTTTCTCTCTCTGGACACGTTCCAGCCTTTTTCACCTCTGGCCTAATCTTCCTTTTTATCCCACACTTAAGCTTCATCGCCACACGTCTGTCCTTTTGTTTCAATCTCTAATACTTAACCCTGACTTCTCAAGTCCTCCTGCCCATGTTTTCGGTTCACATACTCCTACGATGTGATTGTCTCATTGACTATTATCTCATTTTACTCTGTCATAAGTATACAGGAGATAACAGTTCAAGAGAGGTGATCTGCAATGTGGTTTATTCGGACTGAGAATGTAACCAATGGAGCCAACTGCAGAAAATGAGCATGAATACAGTGGGAAATAGAAGACGACATCTGGATTAAAACCATTAAAGCCAAAGACAAATCTGTAATGATGCTGACATTCAGTTATTTCTGTGCTGTTGTACTGGTATAAATGGCAGAGTGCAGAGAAGTCCATCATGTACTGTATTTTAAGTAGATTAGTGATACTGGAATTTCTACCTTTGATACAATACCTTGGTAAATGGACTTTTCAAATCATTCAAAGCGCTTCACGCTACATGTCAAGATTCATCCATTCACTCACATTCATACACTGATGGCAGATGCTGCCATACAAGGTGCCAACCTGCCATTCACACATGACAGCCTTCGGGAGAAATTTCAGTAAGATTCAGTATCTTGATCAACATGTGCCCGACATGTGCCCAGAGGAGTCGGTTTTCCGAACTTTCCGATTGGTGAACGACCTGCTCTACTCTCTGCCGCCCCTTGACACTCAAAAAATTGACACTGAGGGCATCAAAGGTACAAATATAGTATCCAAAAGTAACAAACATCTCCATGCTGCATATTTCAAGAAAAACAAAACAGACAGAACTGACCTGACTTTAAACCACCCAAAAGGTGATGGTGATCAGGAAGATTTCCAGGCCTGCTTCAATGAGCCAAACCTGCTGCAAATACAGTAACCTAACTTTGTTTAGCATCCAAAGATAAGAACAAATGATTTGGTAATCCAAAGATGGCAATTTGTGGACTTGGTTCAATAGGGACCCTTAAGACACCTGAAAGGATGTTGAGAACCAAAGACCAATCATCCATCCATCCATCTGCAAACTCTTATCCCGTTAGGGGTCGCGGGGGGCTGGAGCCGATCCCAGCTGGCATTGGGCGAAGGCGAAGTACACCCTGGACAGGTCCCCAGTCCATCGCAGGGGACATAGACATATAAATAGAACAGGAAATTTAGAGTCAGCAATTAACCAGAAGGGCCCCAAACCAGACTCCAACCTGCGACTCTCTTGCTGTGAGGCGACAGTGATAACCACTGTACCACCGTGCTTACATCACCCTTGTATAGTGAGTTATAATAGCAAGAGGATGAGGAAGTGTTGGCTATAGCAGGTAAAAATTTCAGGTCACCTGACACAATGGCATGTAGGTTTTCCTTATACAAATATTACAATTTTTTTTTTTAAAAAAGGAGCAGCCATGGCTCAGAGGGTAGAGCAGGTTATCCACCAATCGGAAGGTTGTGGTTGAATCCCTGCCTGCTCCAGAAAAAAAATCAAGTTAAAAATAGTCACGCATTAAGGTTACATGATATATTTCATATTTCTACTGTCTTGTACAACTGACTCAGTGTTTACAATTCCAAAGCGCAGACAGATTTCAGAAGTGGCACAAAAAAAAAAAAAAACTGACCGGCTGGTAGAAATGTTCAGTGACCGACCGCAGTGGCAGGTGAGGAAAAAACCTGAATGTTAGACCCTGATAACAGCACAACAAAACAGGCGTATTTATTATGGTTGGTTACACTCTCCATACTCCAATCTATTGAGGATCTCTATGTTGGATTCAACATGTCTTGACATAAACTGAAATAAATCTGAGCTCCAGTCATCTGGTCAGTCGATGATGTTTGACTCTGCTACACTAGACTGTTGGATTCGACAATGAAATAAACTGACAGAGCAGGTGATGCACTACATGCTTCACCACTTTTGCTGCAGTTCTACGAACATGCTGAAATTTACGTGTAATGAAACTGCCTTTGCCACAAGTGAGACATATTTGAGGAGGTGAAGTTTGCTCTTGAGACCCAAGTAGCCTTATATCAACGTTGAGCAGCTTTCTTCTCAGATTCCATACAGGTAAATGGTAAATGGACCTGCATTTATATTGCGCTTTTCTAGTATTCCGACCACTCAAAGCGCTTTACACTACATGTCACATTCACCCATTCACAAACATTCATACACTGATGGCAGAGGCTGCCATGGTGCCAGCGTTGTCCATCAGGATCTAATCTAAATACTCATTCATCTAATTTGCACACAAATGGCTCAGCCTTCGGGAGCACTTTGGGGTTAAGTGTCTTGCTCAAGGACACATCGACATGTGACCGGAGTAGCCGGGGATCAAACCACTGATTGACGGATGACCTGCTCTACCCTCTGAGCCACAGCCGCCCCACCATGGAATCTAACAGCCATTTACTAAATCTGAACGGGCTTCAACAGTTCTGAGTTGAGTTAGATGTGATAGCCGAAGATAGTAACTAAGTGTATTTGTGAAACGCTTGTGTGCATCGATGCATGACGCTTTTCCCCAATTTGCATCTGTTCATTATCATGTATATGTATTTTACCGAGGGCTGAAATGATTTCTCAAGAAACTATCTTGATTACTAACGATCATCAAACTCCAGGGTGCTGCTTTGCGGTGCCGCTAATCAACGGTGCACAGATTAAACTGAACAACAAATCCATGTTGAAATCAGCGGGGGGAGAGCTATTTAATATTAAATGTTAGCAGCCGAGGGGCAGCACAGTCAGTAAGAATGAGTGTATGGTAATGGTGGTAATGATAATGGAATGTACATAATAAGTGGGTGAAGTCAACATGACATCACCCATTGGTTTGTGCATTGCTGTGTTGAAGCTTTGAGTCTGTCATTTTTGCCATCGCCATCTTGGTTTATGCAGCCAGAAATAACACAAGAGGGTGGAGCTAAGTAAAACCGAATGCTGAATAAGACATTTTTAATCAACCATAAAGTTCTAAGTCGAAAATGCATGTGTCAATCATATGGTAGCCACGTCCTAACTCATCCCCTGCTTTATGTTCTATTTGACTGTAAATGGGATCATAGTTTACTAAATGAGCATCATACTGTGTTGAAGAAGACTTGAAACTAGTGATTAAGACCATAAACTCATGTTTACAGTGTTTACTGAGGTAATAAATCAAGTGAGAAGTAGGATCTTTTTTCATAGACTTCTATACAATCAGACTTCTTTTAGAAACCAGAGGAGTCGCCTCCTGCTGGCTGTTAGTAAGAATACGAGTTGAAGGCACTTCAGCATTGGCTTCACTTTTCTAACCTTTTTGTTAACCAGGAAGTACTCATTTTAAGACTCTCTTTTGCCAGAGAGACCTGGCAAAGACAGCAGCATTTTAACATACATTAAACTTTCAGATGCTGCAACATAAAACATATGCAAAAAAAAAAACATAGCATAATATCATACAACACATTAAACTCAAGTGTTTGAAGCCAATGTTAAAGGGAAAATATTCAGAAACATACAGATGCTCCTGATTTGACTCTGCTTCCAAGTCTTTCATCAATGTTTTAATAAATCCAGCTGTTTGACGGAGATGTTTTCTCACTGATATTAAAGGGGGAATTACAACCTGTTTAATTTCCTAACACTAGATCTGAGCAGCTTAATACATCATTAAAACTACTAATGACAAGACTGTATTTAATCAAACCAAATATTTAAATACAGTCACTCATTTCCTGATCATTTGAATTGTGTGTATTTATGCTAATAACCACTAGAAATGACAATAACAAGTTAAAAGGATAACATTTAGAATTTTTTGACACCTTTGGGACAGTCAAATTTGTTTTTCAGGACGGTTCCCTGTGGTTAGCTGCAGCCCTGATTTTATCACTTTATTTTTGAGCATGACAGTCACCTCAAGGGTAGATAAATGCTGTCATGACTGAAGAGCATCAATTGAAGCATGTAGACAAAATGTAGAAGAGGAAGGTAAATACATACTATTCTCCTCTCACTCAATAGCTACTGCTGAGTTGAGCAAAGCACTTCACCTCCAACTGCTCTATAGTGGAGTAGCTTGGTGAATCTGTATGGATAGATCAGAGGAAGACGCATTCTCTTTAACGCTGCTTTTACACAACCTATACAAGCTCAGTTCATTCACACTTCAGCACACAAGCAGAGACGTACAAACACACACCTCTTTGATCCTCTCTCTGCAAATCTCCCTCTGTCAGCTCCCGTTAGCGTTTCTCCCTCTCCTCCCACTCGTCTATCTCGGTTTGTCGTACTCGGTGGCCACCGCGGCATCCTGGCCAGGCCTGTTACCCTGTTATCCGTGCGACGGGCCACAGAGGAGAGCGAAAGGCACAGTGATTGACAGAGATAAGGCCTCTAATTAGAAGCAGTGATTGGGGGCTCTGGAGGGGGCTTAGCTTCCTGGCAGGCAGAGACAGAGGAGACAGAGACGTATCCAGGGCGCCCAACCCCACCGCAATTAGACACACATCTGCTATCAGCGATCAGCTCAGTGTCCCTGGAACGGGGAGACGTTCTGCAGCACGTTGCCCGTCAATGTCATTCATTGTCCCTTTTTCCTTCCACTTGTACAACCCGCTGCCACCCTGCCCGATGGATTGGGGAGATACTGAGAGTGCCACGCAGACACAAACACACAGTGCGAGAGAGTGTGATGAATATTCATACAAAGTTTTTAGCATGCAAGCAGTCATGCAAATACTGTCTATAGTGTGCACACATGCTCAGTCACGGCTGAGTACACTGGTGCAGCGAGTTAACCCAAATGCATCATGTAAATGGTGCATGTTCAAATTAACACACACATGCAGACATCAAATAAATGGGATGACTGCACACAGACAAGAATAGACACACCCTCTCCTACTGTATAAGCACACGTTGATCATATCATTAGCATGCACAAGCCTGACTCAGTGCTCTTGCTGCAAGCTTTGAATTTACAGTGTAAAAGTATAATCAGCCTGCTCAGATTTTACAGCCCGGGCGAAATGTCACATCATCTCGGCACCAAGTTTTATTACTCTAATCTGGGTGGCTGACACAGGCGCAGCACCCACTAGCATGTTCAGAATGGAATAATAGTACATTATGACACACAAGGGCATACATCATGGGAGCTCTTTGCAGATGGAGTGTGTTGTCGGATCGAGCCAATTTATGAGCCGATATGTCTGCAGCCTAATTCCAAATATGAGGGAGCCGTCATTTGAATAATCTACACAGAGGGAGCGGAAGGCTAAGGGATATTTAACATGATGAATAAGCTGAAGCTGTACAACTTGTGCTATCTGCTAAGGTCTTAAATCTAGAGTCCTCGCCAGGGGTAGAGGGGTGAGTGGACGAAACAAGTCCAGGCTGGTCGTTTTAGAAAGAGAGGAAAGCCAGACAGTTGAACTGAAGGAAGTTCAAGAATGAGACACAGGGGGGCCGGTTACGCATAGTGTCCCACTAAAGAGATTTCTCAACAGAGACATCCGCTGAAAAGGCAAATTAGTCTAGGACCAGGTGTAATCCATGTCTGTGAAACTGGCCCCGAGTGTTTTCTCTCCGGGGAGCCAGGTCTTCATTACAGCCCTGTTCTTCAATATCACACGCCAGGCGTCGTCAGGAGACGGATCGCCTCAGCAACAAAGGAATTTGGCTTCTGTTGAACGTATATGCTGGTCGGCTCCTCAGTGCTCTTACTGTTTTAAGTCAGTTTAAAATGAAAATTGCATGCTGTGGAGGTTGAATTTTGATTCCTTTCTTCCTCTCTTGCTTTGTAAACATGAACAGCGTGAGCTTAGCCTTGAATGAATGACCTTGAAGCGAGGTGTGCGCCGTGAATGCTCAGCATAATAGGGAGCAGGAGAAGATTGTTAGCTCTGTGTGGGATGAAGAGGGCAGTCGTATCCCCTTAGCGCAGGTCAAACACACTCTGTGAAAGAAGAAAGAAATCAGGACAGCAGAGACGTGGAGGCAGAGAGGGAGACATGAGCAGAGCGGTGAGGAGGAAGAGGAGGGGATTTGTGAGCTCACTCAAGGAGAGAAATGAGAGAATTGGAGCATTTTCCCCTTGTGGATACTCAACATTTATGACCAGACAGAGAGATAGAGAGAAGGCAGAGTATGTGTATTCTTTGTGTTTGTGTTTGGCATTCACATTACACAGAGCAGCTTTACAGTTAGGCACCTCTCTTTAGCATCGTAGGCTAAATCTTTCCTCTACCGCTATGTTTCCAACTCTGTTCTTAGTCCAGATGAGGGATAACCATATATTAACACACCACTACAGGACCACAGGATAACACCCACTTAATGGCCTGAAAACAGTAAAATTGGGTGCTATTATTTCTAAACATTTACATTCAACAAATCATAAATTATAATGTATGCAGCTGAATCAGGAAGATTGTGTACGGGATCTTACAAGAGTTAATCTTCTCACAGCCGAGTTAACCTAACAGGGCATGAATAAGTGAAAACATGGAGGTTAAGAGCCATTAATATACAGTGAACCCATGGGTGATTCCGGTGTTTGAATCATTTAATAAGGAATAATTTAAGAAGTACTTTTTATTTCATAGCTTGAATACATGGGAAATATAAAATCTGCAAGAAAATAGATTGTGGATGTACCCATTATTTTATGTGCCTTATTTTTCTCATTCATTAGAACCTCTCTGCTTGTTTGCCCTTCTTTGTTGATCTTATTAACTCCATGACATAGTGACACATATACAGTCTCACATAAGTAGGCTACAGCAAAAAGCCAGTTTAACAGGAGTTTCAGCACTTGCTGCACTATAAGGCTATTATAGTGTTGATATGTTGTTTTCCTCTGAGCTCCAGCATCAGTTTTAAATTGTTCCCAATGAGGAGAGAGTGTATATGGCCGCATGCGTCCGCCTAGAGCACCGGCTCCTAGGGGGTCGCCAAATATTCATGGGGTCACAAGGTCTTCTTGATTTTAAGGGGTGCAAGAACATGAAAATATGTACAGTTGGCCTATATCTCAACATTTCATTCAATTCTGTGTGGTTGTGATTGGAATATAATATAAAAGATATAAAATTTTAAAAAGAAATCCCACAGGATAAGGGCATGATGAAGACCCGAACACAAGCTCTTGTCACAGAGTTCCTTCGCTGCTAAACAGCCTCGTCCTGCATAAGAAAAGTACACAGTTAAATTAGCCAAAGAGCTTACAGAATAATGTCCAAGCACCAGTGTTACAAGTTCCTAAAAATGACCTGAAAACTCATCTCTGATACAATATTCACGGGAAATAATCTGCTCAAAATTCATCGTCATCGCACAATTCTTGCAGCTACTGCATTCACTATTTAGGTTAACTGTACAGTTTATCAGTTGCTCTGTACTGTTATTGTTATGTATTGAATATAAAATGAAATATTCATAAAATGTCACTTGGGAAGGAAAAAGGATGGGAACCACTGGCTGAGAAAAAGCACTGCTCCCTGCGTCACAACGTTTTTTTGCAGCCACTCTGAGGACTTTAAGTTTAAAATCACTGAACTATCTGGTTTCTCCAGCACCCTGCCAGTGCTTTTGTGCCAGACAGAAACGCTATATGGACATGCAGCCTTAATACAAAAGTATCTTCCTGCTGCATGCAAACTAAATATAGCAGCTCTGTGAATGTCTCATTATTATAATTGGGGAACTAGCATACTCTGCTGTTAGCTGGCAACTTTTGTTCCGCCTTTTTCTGACTCCAGCTCTTCGTCTTTTGTCAAGATTAATTTTAAGTTTCCATCTTTTGGTGTTGATAATTCAAAGTGTTGCTTGTGATACGCCGAGGTACTGTAGTCTCATAGAATCTGTGAGGCAGAGTGACGGCTGAGTATTTATGAATGGCTTTTAACAGCAGGGGAGAGATGAACTGCTGGATTTTCCCTGCTCTCGTTTCATCGCCTGCTCTCCCTTTTCTCTCAGCTGCTCAGCCCCCCCCCCCCCACCCCAAGTCAGTGTGCAGCATCCCATTGTGTGTGACATTCAGCCTCAGTGTGAAAATCAGCAGATGGGCAATTTTGTTTGTATGGTTAGTGTGGGAGTGTGTGTTTCTGTCTGTGCATGGAGAAAGAGAGGGGGGTGAGGGAGCGCTAAGAAGCAGGGAATAATTTATGACCACTGTACCCTATAATTAGCAAAAACTAAATTACGTGTCAATGTAGAGGGCAGTTAAATAGGGCTCCGCCTCTGTCAAAGGACATTAGAAACCTCAAAAAGAACTACAGTAGCAGGCGACAGTGTGTTTCCACAGACTCCCTCACTGAGCTGGAATGGGAGCCCATGGCCTGAATCATTTAAGACCCAGTTTGGCGAGACCAAACCGCCAGTAACTTTTTGATGAATTGCTAATTCTCAATTACTTTTTGGCTTTTAATCTGTTAATAACGGCGCAGCCTGAAGGCAGACTCGCATTTGAAAACACAGGGCACATTCTACAGAAAAGACAGCAAACTGCCATTTTTTAATTCTTCCTTTATACACACTGCTGCCTGTGAAGGAGGAGGCTAGCCCGAGGTGTGTGTGTGTGTGTGTGTGTGTGTGTGTGTGTGTGTGTGTGTGTGTGTGTGTGTGTGTGTGTGTGTGTGTGTGTGTGCGCTACACATCAGCATAGCACTTCCACAGATGGAGGCTGTTCTCATTTGAAAAAGCAGTTGGCTGATTGATCAGATTGACTTTTTAGCCAACAACAACCCCTCAAGCTTCATCCCAGACCTTGAGTAGGGATGGGACAATATTTTTTTCCTCACTGTTCAAATCAATTCATGACACAGTGTTCGCAATACTACTCAAGGGAGATACAACAAAAATAAAACTCTAATGACAGCAAAGACTGACAAAATGCTATTATCTGCTTTATCTTCTCAATTTTAGTTTTTAAGAAAAGGGTTGAAGAACAATGTAACTATGTTGTGCTTTTTACAGTGATTTCTTATTAAAGGTTGGCTATATTATATAAGATCAAAATGTAGACTTGATGTTGTCTGAAATATGGGAGAATGATGGCTCAAGAAAATCACAGGCAATTTGACTCAGCATATCACTAGGGATGTTAATAATTAACCGTTTAACTGATAACCAACATTAAGCATTTTAATTGATTAATGGTATCAGTTAAACAATTGAGAAAGAGAAAAGAAAGATTAAAAAGTAATGAAAAAGCTGAGAAAAACACAGAGGAGCAGCTCCTCTCTTTAAGGAGAAAAGCTGGTCCACCTAACATTTAACTTAACATTAACACTTACATTTAACACTGAACTTAACATGAACACTTCATGCAGCTTTGTAAAAGTCCTTGTTGTTTTAGTATCTTAGCCAGCAGCCCCTCGGCTGTCCTCTCCTTCTCATCTCCAGACAGCTTTCTGCATCTTTCTGCATGTTAGCAATCCATGAATTATTATAGACGTGCCGCCTCAGCAGGCGACGCTACTTCAAACATCACTCACGTCAATTTACATCAATGTCGCGTGTGACAGGAAGAAGCACACTAACAATACGCAAGTATTTCAAAACAAATGCGTCTTCGTAGGTAAAATTGTGCGGTTTGTCTGAGACTTCCTGGGCCGGGAAGAACCGTCACATTGTCCAGGTCTGAGCTAGACTATAGGATCCTCACACCCCTTCTTGCTATGAGCAAAATAGAAGGCAACCCTAAAACTCTAGCGCTGTGCTTTCGTCATCTGACATTGACATAAACTGGGAGGTGGATGCATTAATGATTTAATTAAATAGATTGGGTAGCATCTTGATTGCTCCCTATGGTGCAAAAAGTATCAAGGGTGCTAGACGTGTAGGTGTAGCCACGGCTTGTTGATGATTATTTTACCACACTATTACTTTACTACACTTTAAGGTCCAATAAGCTACACATTAAATACTGCTGGGTGTTTTTTAGCCCCTTGATGCACATAATCAGCACAGAGCAACAGATTCCTATAAATTGTTGACGCTGACATGAAACATGCGTCTTTATTTCATTCAACAGGCTTGCGTGAAAGCTGTATTTCACTGTTTGAGTGTTTGCAGTCACATAATTAATACCTCAGAATTTAATTGCTTGTCCTAATGGCTTCGCTGCATTGTTGTTTGTAAATTACTGTCTAGCATTGTTTGAAGAGCATGACGTACCAGAAGTTTATTAGTGTGCCCCATCTGCTTGGGGGCCTCTTTAGGGCTGTTTACATCAGACAACCTGATGTTCATGTCATTATTTGATGTTTTGCTTCGGATCTTCCTAATTGATGGGATGACAGCAGAATACCTCGTCATTTTTAACTGGATGTCAATAGTGCTTGATGCACTTGACAAAGCCTACTGTGCGCACAATGGTACAAATTGTTAAATTAATTTCTTGCTCCATGATACTTAATTCATGGCACAATGAAGCTATTTTATTGATCCTATAATGTCCCTAATAGTTCCATGATAATCCACTTTAGATGTGACATGATTACATTCTTTAATGTGCACATAATGAACTAGCTGATGACCTGTAATTGTGACTACCGGTAAATGTCTATTATGGATCTTGACACCCATCACTATCTTGTAACACTAGCCTCTTATCAGAGGTGGAAAGAAACAGAGTACATTTACTCAAGTACAATTTTGAGGTACTTGCACTTGAATATTTCAGTTTTTTATTACTTTATACTTCTACACCACTACATTTCAGGGGCAAATACTGCACTTTTTACTAGGTACTTTGCTTCAGCTCGAGTCACCTTAATAATCCAAAATATAATCAACTAATAAAGATCACATAATGGTACTGATTAAAATATGACTTCATTGATGCAAATGGGGAAATTCAGAAGCTACCCGGCACATAAATAATGTCTAATTAAAATTAGCCCCACCTTTACCAGCTACAGCATTAAAGTGAGGTAGACATTAATTCAACAACAATTATAATCCAATAATAAAATAAAATATACATGATTCTGAAATGGGCCATTCTGCATATTGAGTACTTTTACTCTTGATGCTAATGCTTTGAGTACTTCCTCCACCATTGACCACTATCTTGCTGCAGGGCAGCTGTGGCTCAGAGGGTAGAGCAGGTCGTCCACCAATCGGAAGGTGGGTGGTTCGATCCCCTGGATTTGTCCTTTACATTATTTGTCCTTGAGCACTTAACTCCGAAGGCATAGCCATCGGTGTGTGAATGAATATTTAGATTAGATCCTGGTTGGCACCTTAGCAGCCTCTGCCATCAGTGTATGAATGTATGTGAATGGGTGAATGTGACATGTAGACTAGAAAAGCACTATATAAATGCAAGTCCATTTATTTGTAGCACTGATGCCAGGAAACGTAGTATCACAGATTCCAGGTCTGCCAAATTCTGATTTAATGCTATTTGGCTTTTGGATCAGTATGTTGCACAAAGTTCTGCTTGTGGTCAAAGATGAAGGATAGTTGTCCTGAGTTATTATGGATGACATGAGCTAAGCAGATGAAAAAATAAGTACATGTTTGCTTTGTAAGCAAGTGCTGTATCGCTGTATTTTTCACAACTATAAAATGTGGCACATTGCATTTTGGGATTGTTACCAAAGTCCATCCCATGAACGCTGCATTTTTGTTCCAGAGATTCAGGTATTGAGTTCATGCACAAATGTCCCACTTATATATTGGATGTACAAATAAAGCAGCAGATAGGAAATATAGTGCACGTTATAGTAAACAGGAAGTGATTTATGACGCAGCTCATATTCAAATAAACTGTAAAAGTTGTCCCTCCCACACAGCTGCAACAAAACTATCAGAGATGTCAGTCACACAGTGTATACCTGAGCCCACAGTCAACTCCTGTGTGGGTGTATAATAGGTGTGGAGGGGCTTCAGTCACTCAGTATGTATCATGTTGGCATGTTTGTCTATAGATCAGCTTTGGACAGTAACGCTGTAATTTAAAGAGTAGCACATTACAGTAATTACTTTTTCAGTGTGTGATATTTGATTTTACATTACAGCTACTAATCCCAGAAATGCTTCTTTTGGTCAGTTTGTTTACTGTCTTACCTGTGATTTCATGGGAGGCTTAATGTCAGTTTCCTCTGTGGGTTCAATGAGGACAGGTCTGGTGTAACTTGGTGTGGGAGCTGTAGATGGGGGATGCAGATACCGTCCACCAGAAGGGAGGGAATACGTCTTCTGGTAACTCCTGTGGGCAACCTCCAGGTCTGAAAAGTGAAGTCAATGTTACCAGATCGCATGAGCAGCGCATGTTGCCTTACCTAACGGCTGCGTGATTCATGCCTCCGCTGTTTACACCAGCTGCATGTCACCTGCGTTTCAGCTGCGTTTCAGCTGCTGCAGCTGCCAGAACTTTCTTTCTGCAGAGTTTGTCTTTCATAAATGCCATTTCATTTCATTATAAATGTCATTTATATTTATTTTAGACAGAGAAAGGTTGATAAACAAGTTGTAATTTGTAAATAATAGTAAAAATCCACAATTAAAATCTTTACTACATTCATTCATGGAGCTGTGCAAGGCATTGTATGTTCTACAACACTGTCCTGCAAATATTTCAGAATAAAAGCCCCATGTTAAAAAAATACATCGTCAATCATTTACTTCTACTGTCTGATGTTGCTGTGAATCGTGCAGCTTGTGTTAAAAACAGGCAAGACCTCGAATCTTTAGAAGACAGTGTGTCTGCTCTAACCTGTTAACACGGATGTCGAAATGAAAAACAACAGGTAACACAGCCGCCACGCGCTGCTCACACAGGCTTGAAACTTGTATTCTTTCTAATAGCTGACATAGATCCAATAACTGATCTGTAAATCTGCAAATTTATGTTTGGCCTTCAGCTTCTGTTAGAAACATTGTTGCTGACACATTTAATTAAGGTCGTAGCATTTCATATTTTATTGATGCTGGAGGAATAGTTCAACATTAACTAGGCCACATCTTCATCTCTCTTTGGACTGAGCCAGGCTAACTGTTTTCCCCTTGTTTCCAGTTTTTATGCTAAGCTAAGCTCAGCTAACCTATTAGCCCTAGCTAACTAGCCAACGCTTAAGTGCCTTAGACTTGCATTCTTTCTAATAGCCAGCAGGGGGCGACTCCTCTGGCTGCAAAAAGACTAGATTGTATAGAAGTCTATGAGAAAATGAGCCTATTTCTCACTTGATTTATTACCTAAGTAAACATTTTAAACATGAGTTGATGGTCTCAATCCCTAGTTTCAAGTCTTCTTCAATACAGTATGATGTTCATTTAGTAAATTATGGTCCCATTTAGAGTCAAATAGACCATAAAGCAGGGGATGCTTTAGGACGTGACTACCTTGTGATTGACAGCTTGCTACCGTAGTGTTGTCCAGTCTGGGTGTTGTGTTTTCGTCTTTAACCCTTTCACTGTGTTTGTGAATGGTAACATTACAATCTGGTCACCTAAAAATGACTTATTCAGTGTCATGTCACTTCTGGTTGCAAAAAAACAAGATAGCAACATCCAAAATGCTGAATTTGGGGCTTCAAAACAGTCAACAAACCAATGGGTGACATCATGGTGACTACATCCACTTCTTCCAACTCCTAGGTTGTATTATTTACATGTTGTGTCTTTGTTGTGCCTATGGTAAGCCATATTCAGGAATCACATGGGAGGGATAAGTATTTAATTTTTCAAGTAACGTGCCCAACACTGCTGTAACACCACATGTATGAGTAAGAGTAGAACAGCTACTGCCTCACAACTGCAACATACAACCAAATTATGCCATCAACATCGATTACCCATCAAAAGGTTCACACTCCTGAGCACATATGCAGCATGCCAAAAACTACCACAATCTGTTCACAATGGCGCAGCCCATATTTGCTTTTAAAACCTTAGTATACAACATTTATTTACTGTACTGTATTTATCTGTACTGTTGTTGATGCTGCTGCTAAGACACCTGAATTTCCCTCCGGGGATTAATAAAAGTTCATCTTATCTTATCTTATTTATAATAAGGCCTGAGGGAAATGACTGGTCGTATGCAGAGTATGAGCCACATCCAGTCGACAACAGTAGTAAAATTATCACAGTTGTACAATTGTTTCGGTTTTGGTTCCACTGAGTGAATATAAATTGCATGAATCCTTCATTCAGATATGCGTGGCACTTCTTAACTTTACAGTCATACTCAACACACCTCAGCGGAAGCAGTTGCCAAGAAATTCGACACTCCTCTGCGAGTCGCACGGCAAACAATTGTCTAATCCAGAGAATAATATTGTTTTCCATTTCATTATCATACAAAGCAGGTGTCGCCTTCAGCAAACACCCTGCCTGTGAGACACAAAGTTTTGCAACGTTTTGTCAAATACCCTGTTTCACTTCACAGCCATCTGACAAAACTCCTCACTCGAGGGTCGCCCTGGTAGCTCACTGGGTAGAGTGTGCACCATTTAGAGTCCCAGGGGCCCGTTGCTGCATGTCATCCCCTCTCTCTGCTGCCTTTACTGTCCTGACTCTCTCAAAATCAAATAAAGCAAAACTGCCAAAAAAAATTATAATAATCCTTGCTCGCTGCCAAACATCTCCACTCAAAGTAAATGATCTTGAATTTAGTCTTTAAATCCTATCATCCTTAAAACGGGGAACATTTCGCTCACCTTTCTCGTGGAAAACTACCTTTTTAAGACTGAATGTAAGATTAAATGATTTGTTGAAAGCGGCATTTTTTTTTTTGCTTCTTTCTGCCTGGTTTTCACTCTCATCCTGGAGTCCCTGACTAGTAATATTTAAATCTGTTTCCTCTGCAAAGCTATCCATTTTAACTCCCAGCTCATTAGCAGCACTTCAAAGCCTCCCTGCACCGCATGTCTTTTGCCTTTTATTCGATCACGTGGAATAGCAACCCTTGCTCTCTTGCATCAATCTGTCTCCCTCCATCTCATCTCATCGCTCTTTTCTCTGGTTACTTCTCACCACTGGAGATGGTGCATGAAGGTGACTGGTGTTGCCCTTTAGTGTACATCTGTTTTAGGCAAACCTGTGGGAGCAGCAGCAGGGTGAGAGGGTGTTTAATTGAGACAGAAAACAAAGTAAATTTTAGTGGTTAACACAGCAATGGGTAGAGGTCGAGTAAATATGCTTTTAAAAAGTTATTCTTAAAAAACGGGCATTATATCCTGACAGAAGTGCAAAAAAATCATGTGCCTCTGTGTCCTCCGCTGGTCCTAACGGCATCTGCAAGGTTTCAAAGACCTGAGGAAAACAACCAATCAGAGCTGATCTGGAGTCTGCCATCCCTGAGCAGCTTTCAACCACTCACAAACTCTGATCAAATGGTCAAACTAGGCATCAAATGATCAAATATGAATCAATATTCTGTTACTGTAATGCCTATTTCTTTCCTGAAATGTTTTCAGAAACATCTTGTAGAGTAAAATGAGAAAGTTTGTGACCCAATAGCCATGTTGAAATCAGTTGAGGAAATACCAAGCACCACCCACTAGCTGGAGCACAGCCAACAGGAACGCTCTCTCTCTCTGAAATGACCTGTTATTGGCCAAAGTTTCCTGTCACCGACTAGATTATTTAAAGCCTGAGCCATGAGGAGGTGCAGAAGTCTAGTTTCCTCCCAGAACACTTGAATTACAATATGCTGAGAGCTTATCATGGAATTTTTGCCCAATGATGCCAAAAACCTTCCCCCGAATGAAGCTTTAAACACCACCTGATAGAACTGGAGGATTCTTCTCTGCAGCTCTGCGTTTTCAGCCACTATTTGCTGCATTAATCCAACACAGAATTGAAAAATACTGAATAGGACCTGCAAGGTTTTGATGTCTTTGGGAAGTCATTTTGCCCTCAAGTGGGATGGAAAGCAAACAGAACGGAAGCGTGACTGGAATGAGGCACGGATGCCTCCTCCCTTAGGGGACCCAGATTAGAAATGGCGACAGTGAACACTGGAGGAGGAATTGCGAGGCATGGCAAAAGAGCAAGCTTAGGAGAGGAGAAAGCAGGGGAGTAAAGGGGGGGGGGGGCTATTGACACAAAGATTAAATGGATCTCCCTGTAAAACCGCTGGATAAAAATCACTTCTGTCCCTGGGTGATCACACACCCAAATTATCATTAGAGAAATGAATATGAAAGCTGGTATCGCATGGAAAAATCAATATGCTTGTTAAACTCTTGCATGGGTGAATTAGGAACTAGAGGAGTGCGTAATAGTGTGTTACCACGGTCGAGCCATGCCAGAGATATTTGTCTGAGCATGTGTGTGTGTGTGTGTGTCTGTAAAGACGAGGGGTAATGGTAATCACTTTATGCTCTTTTGTGGCCCTTGATTTAAAAAAATGAAAGGTGTCCCAACAGTCTTGAAGGGACAATCTAATTATCAGTGTGAGGTAGTTACAGTATGCGCTTGAAGGTGTGTTCTTTTTCTTTTCAGCAGAAGGGATTAAAAAGAAGCAAGACTCAATTATTCAGCCAATTCCTAATTGTTATTACTTGAGTTTAAGTCGCAAAACCAGAAGCCAGAGACAAAGCAGCTGGGATTTATATGTGGTCCCGCTTCACTGACTGCAATCTGGGAGTTTTGATAAAAGTGAGAGAAAATGAGAGGTTATTTCCAGGGTTATTTCGTTGATCAGAGCTGACAGAAGCACGAGAGGCTAAAGCACATTTGGGTGTTAAAATGTATTTATAGGTCGACTGAAATGTCCGAGACCAGAGGTGTAACCTGCAATAATTCTTAGACTGAGTGGGGTTTCCCTTTATAGTATCGGGTTTACACTGACAGCAGTAGTTCCCCATTTCTCACAGGGGCTTATTTCATTTAGTCCTATTAAACAATGACAAAAGGGATCTTCATAGGCTTTTGTTGAAGCATCAATCAACTCAAACGACATGCATTATTGGCAGAACATCATGTTTTTATCTTTAAAGCTAATCAATATCTTTATAGAACAATGGCTCAGATATAATGTGAAATCCACAGAGGAATATCATTAACTCTGCAGTTCCCATCAGCTCTACTCTAACGTTTCAGCATATTCCAGCTCATTGTTTTAGTTTTATGGCCCGCAACCCCAAAGCACATGTTTTTAACAAAAAAAGCCCAAACTACGCTATTTGTCCTACACCAAACAGCGGACACACAGTTAGCAACCAGAACATAGTGAAGTGTTTACTGTAGCTGCTGTAGAGCCAGATATTTCCCTCAGGAGCTGCTGGAAAGCAAAAAAGAAGAGGTATGTGAATATGGGTGTTACATTCAGGTGGCCAGGAACAAAATTTGAAATTACTGCTAATGTTGCTCGGTGTCTGCTGGATGTGGAAAATGGCACTTTCGTCATGTCAACTTTATAAAGTCATAATATGTCCGTGTCGTGTTTACAGCTTGTTCTGCCGCCTACATGAGGATAAAAATAAATGCTGCTTTCAAGGCAACTATTTACAGTTTAATTCCTTTTAGGCAAATTTCTTCCCTTCTTTTATGGCCCAAAAAGTTTATTTTTGTAATAACACTAAGTTTTGATGAATGCTTTTGAATGATTTTCTTATATTTACAGACACAGTGCTACACAGAGACCTGACATGAAACCACAATTTTCAGTATATTTTAAGTATAAAAACCTCATTTAAAATCACAATGATGTAAAAACACAAATTAACAAAAATCCAGCCCTGGAACGTAACCTTGCTTAATGCCAAAAACACACCAGAGCAGCGTCAATGTGCGGCCCGCAGCAAGAGGCCATGCAGTGTGTGAGCTGCAGCCATTTTGATTCATTCATTCATTTTTATTCCATTTTGAAGTTGGAGATAGTTTAACTTTTAGAGGCAAAGTGCGGCCAAATCCGTAAACCAAGTCCTGTGAGTCCTGTGACATGCTGACCTGTATTACACAGAATTTCTTGCCGCATGAAACAAATGAACATGCCACTCGGCCACAAAAAAATTCAATTATTGGTGTATTATCTGGTGTATTATCGACGTGAGAATATGACCCCTTTATACCTGTTTTTAATATGCATTTTGGATGATCAGACTACAGTTAGATAATGCTTGAGGGATGCTTTGTGACCCTATTGAACACAAGTATAAATCCAATTGCGTTTTCAATCCACATACAACTAATATGTTGGCAGAAACACGTAATGCTCGGACTGTCCTGACTATCGTGTACCATTTTTCAGGCTCCGCTCAGCATCCCCTCTCCACATCCTTCTGTGCGAGTGTAGACGTACCTCAAAGTCACGTTTGCGGTCCCTCTCCCCACCTGAATGGTGGTGTTTTGAGGCTGACGTTGGCACATTAGGTGTCGCCTCTCCAGCAGTGTGCAGCTGCAAGCATGCTGCCTCCAGAGGCTTCCTCTCAGCAGACAGACTGATCAGATCTCAGTGTGGACACTGTAGACAATTAATACATACAAATGTAATCAGGTTAAATCATATCTAGATACAATCTGGATAAGAGACATGTATGGGACATGACATGGGACATGTTAATGCCGTGTGGGAGTATAAGGGGGTCTATGTCATGTATTATATGGAATATAATTATGTGCAGTAAGTATATAGTATGGAACATTTTGCCCGAAATGGCTGAACATGGTTGTTATTTTTTAGAGTGAAGGTTACAGCTAAACCGTTAGAAGTGTGTGGAGCTCAGTCAGAAACTAAAGTTTTAGACTATAACAACTAAATCATGATTCAACTGAATCCAACAGCAAGTGCTGTAGGAAAAGAGGTTTTCAAAGTTGGAGGCTGGCCTCCCCAGGGGGGCTCAAAGTCTTCCAGGGGAGGCTATTACATTATATTAGATATCAAGTAGGGATCAAAGAATAGCCTAAATGAGTGTGATTTAAAGAAAGCAGAGATGCAGTAGTTTTGGGGAATTTTATTGTTCCACTTTCCTATAATCAGAAACTGATAAACGCCTTAGGACAGACTCTTTATGTGTTGTAGTCTGAAGTTATTTCACATATAATAAGAGCAATATAAAGCGAGTGTCTATGGGATTAAATAGCATAATAATGATCCCATAGGCATACAGGTGTTGAGCGAAACTGAGCAGTAAACTACAGGGGGGTTGACAGGGTGCCTTTTTCCAAGCTTAGTCCAAAGGGAGGCCTGCTGTAGAAGACACTCATTGATCGCTGAGCATTGCAGTGAGTTACAGAAGCTACTGGAACAGTGGGAGGGGCTCTCAGTGGTGTCAGGACTTTCTGTACAGTTCAATAACTCAATATATTAATGTGACATTTCTGATATTCCTAATCAAGAAGATGGAACCAGCCAAAATAAAAAATGTAAAAAAATAAATAAATGACTATAAAATATAATACATAAAAATAATAAAAAACAATATCAAAATACATAATAAATATATGGCAAATAACACAAATTATATTTAATTCTCCTACTTACTCTTCTATTTAATTTTCTCTCTTTAGTCATTTACTTCTAAGTCTTTAATCTATTTATTTTTGCATTTATTTTTAATCACTTTACATGTATTTAAATTTTTCATTTATTCATTGAATTGTATTATATATTTATGTATTTCTTTATTTAAAGTGCTTATATGAAAATGGAAATTATACACTTCTTAAAGTAATAATCTCAAAGATTTTTATTTGAATAAGTGTCTTGCTAAGTCACCATCTGTCATCGCATAACTGTTATTTCTACTTATGTGCAAGTACAATGAGAGTCAGCAAACAGGCATTACAAACAGGGTGGCGACATTGCTTTTCTCATATACCGTCCTATGAAAAGTAATACTGTACTTCATATAGATCCCATAAAATTAAGTTGCATGTAATTCAAGTAACCACAAAACAGGAAGTTTAGAGGGAGGTGTCGGGTTGGATGGTTGGGTCAACAAACACCAGACTTTCGTACTCCATGTCAGCATTGATTTATTTGTCATGTAAATTACAGACTTAAGTTACGGCAGTTATTTTAACCCAAAACACAACCTTTTCTTAAACATACCTAAGTAGTTTGGCTGCCTAAACATAACCAAGCTGTTTCCTGTGAAGATGGAAGAAGTCATTTCACGAGGGGAAATTCAAACATGTTGCTGGACATTCGTTGGACACTGCATGAAAAATGAGGAATAACTTTTCAAAAGGTATCATACAAACTGTTGTATGAGGATATGTTCTATGTATAGGTTATGTGCTCTGGGAAGTGAGACCCAAAAACACACCTGCAATTACCTTTTATCACCATAGGTGCCGCCAAAGAGAACAAAACAGAGATCTTTGATAGTAACTTCATACAAAAAGGTTAAACTTTTCACAGCCGCAGCCACTTAAGCAGCATCATTTTTACTTTTATCTTCTTTTTTTTTTGCAGTTTTTTTGTTTTTACCGCCGTTTGTTTGCTTGTTTGTCTGTTCTTGTCGAATTTGAATGAAATTTTTTGGGCGGGTGGTGTGTGCCATAAAGAACAATCCATTAGATTTTGGTAGCGATTCAGATCGTTATTCAGATTCAGGATTATAATCAGCCATAACATTAAGACCACTGGGTATAACACATGCACACAACTGCTGAGTCGCCATATTTTCACATCAAACTCGGTGGAATTAGAGTTGACTTTAACCAAAGCACACTTGGTGACTGGAAGGAGTAACAACGACAGTTTAGGTGAGTTTTATTTTGTTTCCGTCTAGTTTGAATGAAGTGTTTGAATGATGCTCCGCTACGTATAGCTGATCTCAACATAAACAAAAATACGATGATGGCACAAGCTGGACGGGGGGTGGGTGGGGGTCTGCGCTCTCCAAGTGCCATTCTAGTAGGACAATACTTCAAGAGAGTCTCGTGTCTTGTGTATACTGTACGTTGGAGCAGCTATTCGTCTTTTGCCCCTCGTGTCAGTGACTAACTGCTGGGTGGGACGTCACAGGGCTGCTCTTCACTTTGATGGTGACTCGCTGTGGCATAGTGCGTTTGATCCTCTACCCAGCTTTGTGAATAAAGAATACACTTTGATTGACGCTGCGCACATTATGGCCGTTTGAGAGTTGGCAGGGGAGAAAAAGACACGTCTCATGTTGAAAAGACGCCATCTCTGCCGCTCTGGGCCAAGTTGGAGGGAAGCACTTTTGAGCTGCTTTCTACATCTAAACCTATGCAATGCCTATTATGGGAGCCTACCCTGCACAGCAGTTATCTATCCTTTGTCATGTGCAGCGTGTTTGATTTCGGCAGCGTTTGATCAACACCCACGGCTATTTAAAAGCACCGACAGCCCAAATACAGATTGAGTTTGTTGCAGTTATGTGCTGAAATGAACCTTCAGTGCTTATCACATGCACACAATGTGACATGGCAAAGTAGAGTGAGGATCAGCCTTAATCAGTCATAATGGGTGATAAAATGAGCTTAGCCACTGCTACAAAACGAGGCCTTCTTCTTAGTTTCAGATCCTCCTCAGTATTCTAACCTCATAAGCAATTACAAGCATATTATGCAGGCATAACAAGAAAACAAGAGAATGGGAATCTAAGAGCAGCAAGCAACATACAAAATGTGTGTATTGTGTTTTGACTAATTGAGGTGTGCACGAAATAGGTGTAAAGAACTGCCCAAAATATCGAACGTGAAATGCAAACCGGGCGCGTTTAGAATTCCAACAGAGCACCACACTGATCCATTAGATGCAGTAGATACACATGGTGAATAATGCATCACAGAGAAGGCTAAGTCCTATAAGGGCAGCGGAGTTTGGTGGTTTTACTACGTTAAGGAAATGTGCCGAGCGCCTGGGAGATGTTAAACACATTCGTCAGTGCAACCGGTCGAATCAGGCTGACATCCTCAAACACATGTTGGCTATCGGAGACACGTCTTAACATGCATTCAGGGATATCATAACTTGCTATGTTATAATCAGTACAGGATGTATGCAAACAGTGTGGTTTACATGACCAGGATGTGAAACATGGGATAAAGACATGACCTAAGGCTGCACAATTAATCAAATATTAATCACAGTTTTGGATTGCCATTAATAAATGAACTTGGATTGACTCTAATATTGACATTTAATATTACGGCTGTCAAAGTTAACAAGATAATTAAAATAATTTGTTTTAACGGTACTAATGCATTTACGCAACTTGTAATTTCTAGGTTGTAGTGGGCTCAGTTTTAGCTTAGCTAGACTGAAGACAGTGGCATCTGTGAAGCTAGAAAACCTCACGAATCCACTGGTAGCAATCATGTCATACTAGCGTGTCGTGAACGAGGTTAAATAACGCTCCAAACTGATATCACATTTTTGGCAAAGAAAAACTGGCATGGTCTTGACCTCTGACCTCAAGTTAAGTGAATGTAAATGGGTTCTCTGGGTCCCCACCAGTCTCCCCTTTACAGACATGCCCACTTTCTGATAGTCCCAGTCAGTCTGGATCAAGTCATAGTCAAGTCAGCACTCTGACACACTGACAGCTGTTGTTGTCTGTTGGGCTGCAGTTTACCATGTTATGATTTGAGCATATTTTTATGCTAAATGCAGAACCTGTGAGGGTTTATGGACAATATCTGTCACTGTTTTGTGTTAATTGATTTCCGATAATAAATATATACATACATTTGCATAAAGTAGCATATTTGTCCACTCCCATGTTGATAAGTACTTGACAAATCTCCTTTGAGGTCTTGTTCATGAGTGGGGGAAAGATGAAGCTGGAGGTGGTGGTTGATAAGAGTATTAAATACTTTAGGTACATTTTGAACGGAAAAAAGCTGCAATTAATTTGCAATTACTCATGATTAATCGATTGACAGCTGTATTTAATACATGTGCATCGCTCATCAAAAACTCTGCTGCATATCAAAGCAAGCCTAAACTAACAGCTGGATCAGGGAGCGATCCAGATGTTTTGACTTCACTTTTAGGGAGCTGTCATGCCGCTGAGCGTGCACCCTACAGCAGCAGCCAGTAAAAACTGTAATCCAGAGAAGAAGAGTAATATCCTGTATATTTTACAGGTAAATTGAAAACAAACTGAATTCAAGGGGAAGAAACACCTTGTTTCAAGTCTCATTCATTAGCAGGAATGTGAAAGTGAAAGCAGTGCTCTGTTTATTTCATTGTGAAAATGCAATACAAAGTGAATAATCGTGATAAATAATCATGATCTCAATATTGACAGAGTATATAGGTAAAGAGCTGAAACTCTGATGCTATTTGGCCATAATCATGCAGCCCTAACGTGACCTACAGATGTCCATCTTGTCAGTAACCTTCAGGCAAGGACAGTGCATGTAAGAGCTTTCAGACACATGTGAGGGCATGTGTCTATACTGTTTGTGTGTGTAAACAAGCTCTTGTTCGGCTGAGCTGTGCTGAGCTGTACTGTGTGTACTGGACAAATTCAAAGCAATCTGCCACCTCTCCCAAAACTAGCCGAGCGCTGAGTGCAACACAAAGGACGGCACAGAACACCTGCTGAGATGATGGAGATGGCTGGCAGCCAAGACGACATATGGGTCTCATTCCGGCCCTAATGAAGACAACCTGACATAAATATCGAACAAAACGGGCCGCTCTGGAGACCCACGCTGTCCCGCCACACTGTTGCTGACATTGACTCAAACATTTGATGATCCGTGGGGTGTTGAGGCATTAGAAAGGAGAGCGGAAGCGTGGCGCGAAAGCAGAGTTGGGGGATGTAATACGATACATTTAATGCATAACAATGCGGCTTCCCAAAAGCATAAACATCTCAGTCTTCTTTGAAGCCCACAGGTAACACAGCATCCCATCCGCAGTTGCAGGATGAAATGATTTTGCTGCTGTAAACAAGCTCACAGCCCTCACAAGGTGTATGAAGTGTCAGCGATGGAAGAAAAGCTTCTTGAAGCTTGGAAGACTTTACTATCCTTAGGCTCTGAGCCCGTGTCAAAAAGACAAACATCAATAGTAAGAACACAGGTAATTAAGATAAGTCGGAGCTTGAAAGGAAGCTGTTTTCGAGCATACTCAAACGCGAAATCTGGAAACAGCAGCGTTTAAACAACCTATATGCTTTCCATTTGATTTTTTTCCACATGGCTGAGTGGATGAATCCTGTGCCAAAATACCGTTCTTCCAGCTGTACTGACCGTCTTGTTCTTTGACTCAAACAGACCTCCTCCATGTTTTTTATTACAGCCGGAAAAAGAAACCAAAAAAGAGTAGCAGTAATGGCACTTGCTGCCCCAACCTTTGCCCTTGTTGTGATCCATGCGGAAGCCCGCGGCCAGTCAGGGAGGCTAACTGTTAATATAACTGCCTGACAAGGAAACTCTGGCTGTTGAGAGACATAATGGCCTTGACCACAGACACTGTAATAGCCTTCCCTCTGCGAAGAAATGTTGCGCTGCCACTTCACAGCCCTCCACGCTGCCTTTTTATAGTACAACATAATTAATACGCTGAAATTGAAGCATTATGTATAAGCAAAGCTGAAATGTATAGCGTGCGGCACAAGGAGACCTTGTGCTCTCACAAAAAAAAAAAAAAAATCAAGCAAAGATGTGAAATGATAGTCGTCACAGCTGTCAAATCACGCATCGACGGACATTTCTTTCTTTCTTGTTATAATCTTCAGCCACAAGTTATACATTATAATTGCTGGACAGAAGATGCAAAATCACAGCAGAGCTCTTTTCCTGTCATGATATCACAAAGACAAAGCCGCTTTTCTACAGTATATGACAGAAAAGGATTAATAATCATCTGTTGCTGCCAAAGTTCATCAGCTTCCTGTTTCGGAGCGCCAAATCACGCCGATGACATCTCGGGAGCCATGTTTCGCAGCTGGAGTCATAACTCCTCTAACTGGGAGGTTCAAACCATCCAATTTAGCACACTCATATTATCGTGCCGGCTGTAATCCGTTCATTAGGGAAACAATCTTTTAGTCTTTTTTTGATAATTAATGGCATTTAAATGATGATGTGATGTACCGTATATGTGGGAGCAACCTTCCTTATAGCATGTTAATGATCCACAGCATTCTGCTAATCAGTCAATTAATCACCACCCTATGAATTTAATCTCTTTCTTAGGCACTGTTCTACATAATGGGTTTTAAACATTCAAATTCATGCTTGGATTACAAATGAGGCTCGTTCTGGTGTCATACTCTTCTTAAGCTGGGCTTGACAGCCTTTGATTTTAGATGTTATTAGATGCAATGTGTTATTTTTCTTCTTCAGCACACAAGGTCATATCGCAGTGACACAGCACAATGCATCAATTGAAATTTCTGCATGGAGCTATTAAAGCTGTATAGTTGTTTTTCCTGTATATCCTTTATGGGTGTACACAGAGTTCACGTTATTCAAGGGTGGTATTTTCTGATGAGAAATAACCTCTCCACAATCTCTGGGTCTCATTCAAAAACCTCAAAAGCCCAGTTTGCTTTGGTGATTTCACACAGACAACACAGCTGAAAACCAACTCATGTTTATTTATCACATACTTAAATCTCTCATATCAAGAGCAAAATAGAGGCCTTTGATTTAGAAAAGTAAACACAGTGGTTGAACAATTTGTTATGCATTTCTGAATTGCCATTTTAGAATTAATCTGATCAATATCACTAAAAGGTTAGCAATTGTTTTTCTGAACTGATCTGGAAATGTCAAGAGTGTAAATTTATGTTTGGCTTCAGCTTCTGCTCGAAACATTGTTGATGACACATTTAATTAAGGTCGTAGCATTTCATATTTTATTGATGTTGAGGGAATAGTTCAACATTTTGGGACATATGCCAGATATCTTTGGACAGAGCCAGGCTTGCTGTTTTCCCTCGTTTCCAGTCTTTATGCTAAGCTAAGCTCAGCTAACCAGCTACTGGCTCCAGTCCAGTGTGCAACCTCCGGGTCCAAAAAGTGAAGCCAATGCTGAAGTGCCTTAAATTTGCATCCTTCACAAGAGCCAGAAGGAAGGAGGAGGAAGAAGTCTGCTTGTATAGAAGTCTATGAGAAAATGAGCCTACTTCTCACTTGATTTATTACCTCAGTAAACATTGTAAATATGAGTTTATGGTCTCAATCGCTAGTTTCAAGTCTTCTTCAACACAGCATGATGTTCATTTAGTACAGATAAAGATCCGGCTACATTAATATTATTAGTATTATACTGTTGCAGAATTATATTTCAGTGGTGGCTGCGTAGGATTGTTACATTGATCCAAACATTTCCAATAACTCCAGAGCGTTGTATATAAAAAAAAAAGATAGATGCAATCATTTCCAAAATTCAGTTTTTATCTCATGAAATTCTAGTTTAGCCTTTCAAAAACATTTTCACTGCAGTCAAAAAACTGTTCTGCTGCTTGTTGCACACACTTGTAGCAGCAATCTAACAGCACCATAAATTACATTTATATCACCAAAATAACAAAAACTTTTCCCCCTATTTTATTTAGGGTGATGATGTCAGAAAATATGATGACAGACATTTGAAGCTTCATTCAAAAACTAAAATTGAAACTATGAATGTAAAAAAAATGCCATTCAGTACAGCCCTGCGAGGCGAGAGAGAAGTTTCATGGTCACTTGCTTTAGCCAAACAAGTTTGATTACAAGAGTCATATCTTGATTTGAAACATACCTGAGCTGACAGAAACACTTCTGTGATTTATTTGTGTTCTGCCTCAACAATCCAGTGACAGGAGGAGCAGACAGATAAATTCTACTTTCTCCTGAAACTCACACCAAGAGCGGCGTTTCTTCTCGATTAACATGTTTCATTTTCTTTCATTCAGCCTTGTTTGCTCGCTATGCTAATATATCAGACACGCTGTGTTATTTATGGACGAGGCCAGTGCACAAGGTGGGCTCCTGCTGGCGAGCTAAGCGCTCGGCATCTGTACGGTTTCTTTTTAGAAAGAGCCGTAAATGTCCGACTACTGTTGATGAGAGGCACCCCCCGACCCAACCCGTCACACGCTTCGACACACACGTCAGATGGAATATTAAGCAGGTTAAAACAGAAACACCTTGAAACAAAAATAGACTGTAAATGGAGTTGAATTGAAGGTAAGACAAAAGATGAGGAACGTTATTACCAATATGCAGTTTGACATGTTTTAGACAATGAGCACGCACGAAGGAGACAGTCCAAAGGTTATGTTTCCAATACTCCATGAAAAACATTACCTAACAATCCTAGTTCAAATTCTTCCACTTCAAAAGAGAATCTGGTGATACAATACTACTGATATCCAGGAGGCTCTGTGCACACAATGGAGCCTTTGGCCATGACATTTACCTTGTGCATCATCAGACTCTACCATTGTGCACAGTATAAAATCAATAAAAATAAAACAACTAAACTGTATAACTTTGACTCTCAAATTGGGTAGTTTTATTATAAAATTGAAATATGATTAAGTAAAACTTAGATAATAGCAAATAAGATCAATATAAATGTAAGTATGATTTAAAAAAGCATCTAAAGTTTGTACATTCAATATAAAAACAGTCAAAAAAAAAGTAAAAATACAATTTCTCATATGTTGATTTGTTACTAAAATACTGAAATCGTTGCCAAACAAACAGTGTTTGTACAAAATATATTAGGAGTGTTGTTTTCGCTGCACTAAGGCCTCCTTTTGTAGGAAGAATTCAGAAAAAAACAGACCACCACAGCCTTTTATGAAGTGTTTAAAGGCAGTGTTTTAACACACACCTCAGCCGACACAATCCGTTTTTTGTGCCAGGTAGGACACAAGGTCGACTAAAACATGCTGGAAATTAACTCATTTCCATCATTTTTCCCATTTACTGTCACCTAAGAAGAAAATGCAGCACCAGTAATGCAGAAAATACAAAGCTACTATATGAGACTTTAAAATTGGTTTCTACAATTTCTTGTAATAAATCCTCTATTAATACAACTCCCAGAATTAAACTACTGGGTATTATGCCCCCATATATGCTGACTATAATAACATTACCACTGGAGCATATTAAGCTACGCGTCCAGATGTCTTGTGACACATCGCAGACAATAGAGAGGTAATGACATCCTGAAGCAGTTGTACTGTAACATGTGCAAAATGATATACCTATCAATAGTAAAACAGGCTATATTTGACAAGCTGACACATTGCTCGGCTCCTCATATGTGGAGGGCTGCTGGCAATGAACACTGTGTTATATGGCCCAGTAGTGCTGACAGGTTTCTTTCTCCTTCTCTGCCCTCCCCCTCCTCTCTCTTCTAGGCTGTGGAGAGTCTGGCACGTGGCAAGACGAGGGGGGAAGGATGGATCTTCAGCCCGGTGTAAGAGCCTCCCCCCAGGGAAGCCGGCGTCGGACGCAAGGCCTCATGGGCCGTTGACCTACTGTCTCTGTGATTTATGGCGACTGGGGGCCTCTGGCCACTGCAGACTCCTCTCCTCTCTCTCCTCCGTTTCCCTTCACACACACTGCAGGATTGCACGGAGCCACACACACTGCACCACCGTCTGCAGGAGTATCCAAAGAGGAATTCCTCGTGCATGCCGAGCCGCAGCACGGGCGCGCATACAACTCCGGCTTCCTACACGGCCTCATGCAAAAATAAATACCTCCATAAACATTTCTACACTGCAGCACACTGTCCCGCAATCCCATCACATGTCCAATAGACGGAGCCTGCTCTAACAGTATTCTCCATTTGGCTGTGTATGGATTACTATCAGTCATGGCGTGTCAGCTGTAGAGCCGTTGGTTGTAGCTGCTGCACAGGGGCAGAGGCAGATCAATGGAAGTGCGTTGAGTAACGAGGTGATGTTCCTGATTTCACATGGTCTGAGAGCAATCAGCAGCCTCCACACACTGCTCTGCTTCTACACTGCAATAACCATCCTCCTCTACGGACTATTAGTGCAGTGACTTATAGTATTATTCTAATATTAGACACACTAGCCGGACTTTTGCTCCTGTGCACGCCACAGCTGTCAGAGCACCTTAAATACTATTTTTTCTCTCCAGCCGTAAAGGTTTGGAGTGGAAACAGTGCCGTATTTACCTTCTGGACTATTTTTGCTTTGGAAACTGGGGACTGAGAGTGAGAGTCTGCAGGTGCCCTCGCCATGGTGTTGCCGCCCCCAGACAAACGCCACGTGTGCCTGACCACCATTGTCATCATGACCAGCATGGCCTTCATGGATGCCTACCTGGTGGAGCAGAACCAGGGTCCCAGGAAGATTGGTGTGTGTATTATAGTGCTGGTGGGGGATGTATGTTTCCTCATAGTGCTGCGATATGTGGCAGTGTGGGTCGGTGCCGAGGTGCGCACCGCCCGACGAGGATACGCCATGATCCTCTGGTTTCTGTACATCTTTGTCCTGGAGATCAAGCTGTACTTTGTTTTCCAGAATTGCAAGGCAGACAGGAAGAGTTTGGAGACGGTGGCCAGGAAGGCTTTGACGTTATTATTATCTGTATGTGTGCCAGGCTTGTACTTGGTTCTAGTGGCTCTGGATAGTATGGAATATGTGAGAACTTTCCGGAAGAAGGAGGACATGAGGAGTCGTCTATTCTGGGTGGCTCTGGACCTGCTGGACCTGCTGGATATCCAAGCCAACCTGTGGGAGCCCCAGCGGACAGGCCTGCCCATCTGGGCCGAGGGCCTGATGTTCTTCTACTGCTACATCCTGCTGCTCATCCTGCCCTGCGTGTCACTCAGTGAAATCAGCATGCAGGGGGAGCACATGTCGCCCCAGAAGATGATGCTGTACCCGGTTCTGAGCCTGGTCACCATAAACGTGGTCACCATCCTCATACGAGGTGTGAACATGGTGCTGTTTCAGGACAGCCGAGTTTCCACCATCTTTGTCGGAAAGAACGTGGTGGCCATCGCCACAAAGGCGTCCACCTTCCTGGAGTACCGCAGACAGGTGAAGGAGTTCCCCCACCCGCAGAACGCCATGGCGCTAGAGCTGCAGCAAAACAGCCACACACAGCCGTTGCCCAACGCTACCAGTTTGCCACATGAACCTTCGCCGGCGCAGGACGTCATCGACACATGACCGCCAGCGCTGGACTCAGCACCATTAGAAACTGACTGCTTTATATGAAAGCTCCGAGAGTGGAGGTAGATAGAGAAATCAGCTGCATGACAGGATAATATTCTGCTCTTGTCAAGCCCACATGAACTGCTGTGAAACCATAAAAGAGATTTTCAGCATCACCTGCCTGTCAGAACATACTGTAAACCTACACTTTGACACTGAGTGCAGTGTGCAGACCTTGAAATCAAAGGTTTTTATCATGCTATTGTGTTTTTAATTGTTTCAAATGTTTTAAAAATTCAAACTTTTATTAGAGACAATCTCCACAGTGTGCAGCCCTGTGACATTATGTTGTGTAAAACGGACAGTTGATCCCCACTCGGTGAGTATCTTGTGTTTTTTAAAGGTCACCTTTTCAACAGTGCATTTGTGGCATTTCCTGTGAAATCCAGCACCAAAGGACGTACCACTCAGCGTGAAACACTGACGGAGAGGAGGAGCGGAGAGTGACAGGGGTCAGTCATGGGGGGGCTATCAGTGCTGTGCTAGAGCAAGGTTGGTGGCAGACGAATGCTTTTCCTTCTGTTTGGTTCTGCTGAGAAATGAGCTCTGTGAAAGCTGCTGCCTCGGTCAGTGTGACGCTTTACGACCAAAGGTCTGATTAAAGCACCGGAGCTCAGCACTATACCATCCACTGCAGGCATCAAGCGTGTGTTTTATTGTGTGTGTGTGTGTGTGTGTGTGCGCACACACTAAGTCTATAGAGTGTGCCTGCAAGCATATACGTGTTCACCACAGGAGGTTTGGGTTATTTCAAATTGTTTTGGATCAGATGTGAGTGGTTGATGTGTGTATTGCAAATGAGACAAAATACGTAGTAATGTCAGAAAAAAAAAAACTAATATGATGGGAGTACTTCTGTTTCCTGTACTGTACATTCCTCTAAAACTAGCTGAAGCCTTGAAGTCAAAGAATGCAGAGTCCAGACAGCGCCTCACTGAAGAATTCACAAAATATAAAGCATAAATACTATAACATACAAACAGAAAATACCTTTTTTCCTGATGTTCTTCAGTTTATTATTATGATTATTATGATTATTATTATGTATATTCTTTACTTGTTGGAGACCAATGATGTTTTAATAAAAGTATGAATAAAAGAATAACAAGGGAGCATGGCCTATTTTTCCAAATACTCCGTTATTAATTACTGTATGTATTAGTTTTAGCTAAATTAAAAGTTTACAATACAATATGCAGAGCATGCATATTTCATAAAACAACTATGTGCAATGTAAAGATATAGAGGAGTAATGTCTACGTGAGCAGAGTGAAGCCACTCTCATGGCCGCTGCTCTGCACTGTGCTAATTCGGCGGTTACAGCTGATAGCGCTGTCCGTACGACGGCGCTGTCGGAGAAGTGTAGCATCCACCCTTCGGTTCCCCCGCAGGTTTACACTGTTAGCTCGGTCAGCACTGTTGCCGCTGTCTTCAATAATAATGCTGTTAGCGCTGTTAGCACCGTTAGCTGAGAACTGCCAGCTCAGCCGTAAGAAGAAGAAGAAGATCTACCTTTATTAGTCCCACAGTGGGGAAATTCAATTTACACTCTGTTTAACTTATACATGGTACATGCACACAAACACACACACACATGCATTAATGGAGAGGTGTCAGAGTGAGGGGGCTGCTCCAGACAAGCGCCCCGAGCAGTTGGGGGTTTGGTGCCTTGCTCAGGGGCACCTCGGCAGTGCCCAAGAGGTAAACTGGCACCTCTCCAGCTACCAGTTCACACTCAGTTTTTGGTCCATGTCGGGACTTGAACCGGTGACCCTCCGGTTCCCAAGCCAACTCCCTACAGACTGAGCTACTGCCGCCCCCATGGTGGATGGGCATGGTGAGAGCCATGTGAAGCAGTGATGGGCGAGTTATTCAGGAAGCAAAATTTGTTTTTACTCGAGTATTAATACTACTTTACTTATTACTTCATGTCAAAAATAATTACGTTACTCATTGTATAACTATATCACTTTCACTTCCCATCCACCTAATCCAACCAAAATCAGCACAGAAAATAACTTTGTGTGAAAGTGCTCTGCTGTATACTGTATGAAAGTACGATCAGTTCATAAAATCCCTGCAGCATCTGAAGGCAGTAAGACACATATGTTGATAAAGATGTCTAGAAAGTGCCGCGCCAGAGCGCAGTGCCATTACACAAGTCTGCTTACTGTGTTTACCTCCATTAAATCGCCTGAAAACAACACCAGGCAGCTACAGTACAACCATACAGACCTCTACACACATCAGACTGGTCGATTATAACTCCATTTTGCTTTTTTACAAAGTACTTTTTTACAAAGTACTACACCCGCTGATCTATATTCACCTTCACCCACCCGTTTTACACGTTGCGCTGCTGCAGATATGAACTAAATTTGAAAGTGAGCATGGAGATGCCCACACACATGCGCCTAAAAGACCTACCACTTCGCACTTCAAATTTTAGCATTTCAAATTTCAATTTCTGACGGTGCAAAATTTTAAACTGAGGGTGCAATGCATGCTTGTGCACCCTCGTAGAACCGGGGCTGTCACTTCCTCTCAGGATACGGGCGCATATACGCCTGAGGCAATAGCCATCTAAAAACAGATTGTGTTCAGGTAACAAAGTAACACAGCATAACTTGGATTAACTGCAATATAATTTTGGAAATTATAATCCCTTACAGTACTTGTTGCTGCATGAAGTAATATTACAGTAATATTACTGACTGCCCAACACTGGTGTGCAGGCATGTGAATTTTGAATTTAGCACCTTTAAAGCGTATTTGGTGCTCTTGTTGTACTTGAAAGCAGCAGCTACATAAAAGGAAGAGTCACACTTGGCACATACATATTTAGGCTGAGCAGCCTCTTTATGGCATTAATATTCTACTCCTCAGGCTACCACGTTTGGGGAAAGAAGCATTAAATTTATCTTTACAATGTGATAAAAATGTATGAACCTTTTCTCAAATTTTCTCCCTTTTCCTCCCAGTTCTCTTTATTGCCTTCCAACTTGCTTTTTTGTTATGTTAACACAAATCTTCTCCGCACTGACCCGATATCAGTTATCAAATACAACTTTTACAGTTGGTGAATTGACTCCGTGATTCAAACAGAGAATCACATTAACTGACCCAAGTGTTGTGTTGGGAGATGGAGAGGTCGGGCACAGGAGGACACTCTCTTTACTGTCGTCAGGTTAACGAAGGTTAACTCAGCTCAACAGGGACTCCCTCCATTAGCGTCAACTGTCCGCTGCACAGTGACAAGATGAGTAAGGTTTCTTTTTTTACTGTTTAAGCATAATGTAGGACATTTTGATTTCATTCATGGCTCTCAAAATAGTTCAAAGCTGTTCATTTTAACCACTGGAGCAAAGTCAGACCGACCAGCACAAACTTGTTATAATTTACAAAGGTAAGCTATTATTAATTTCAGGTCTCCTCTTTTTGTAGAGGTAAAACCACAGTACAGACAGAGGAATGACGTAAGTGGGTTTGCGCAGTCTTCTGCCAGATATCCTGAGTAAAGCAAAGACAGCTATTGCAACACCTTAATTATATATTTATTTATACTCGGGTAGAATTGTGCTTGGTTGGCAATTTCCTACAAGACCCAAGTTACAGTATATTTTCTTGCTCACAAACTAGGAAGTTTTTTTGCTAAATATGCAAAACATAGACAGTAAAACTTGCAAAACCTTGTTCAGAAAGTTACGACTAAGGCCGCCCATCATATCAACAGCTTCAAGCTCATTTAACAACCAGTCGTTTAACTGGCATGGCAGGATCCGTTAGGGGCTTACTGTATCTGTACAAACTGCCAGTCTCTTCTCCTGGAATATCTATTGTAGAAAGATATTGATCGTTCTTGCTGCTGGAGTTTTAAGTATTACTGAAGCATATCTCTCCGGACACATCCAGTTCATTCTGGTTGTCTGTTGTCAGTTCAGCTCCTGTCTTACAGTAACTCTGCACCAGGAAGCCTAATAACTGACATATGAAATACAAAAATATTAACTTACTTTGACATAGTGTAGTTTTGATTCTATTTGCAGGGGATTTCCTAGTGTTGAATTCTTCATGGTTTTAGGAAGATGTTTATATGGCGTGTTATATATGTTACACATTATTCTGTTTAACTTTATCTATTTATTTAGACATTGCCATTAGTGTGAACAGTTGAGTGTGACACAACATAATAAAAGAGACAGAAGCTGTGTCTCAATTTGGATACTTCTACTTCCATGTACACTGAGTACACTATATACTGACTTGAGTAGTGCCTGAATTTCGGCAGTGTTGCATTTCCTCAGATCGTACACGGATGTTGTGCGCTCATCAACGCTCGGTAGATCGTGACGGTCAGCCACGGACATCACGTCGTTTCGGCAGTGATTCAATTCAGACGGATCGGTTAAACCATTAACGGCTTCTATCCAACTAGCTCACGGTACATATTTTTGAATTGTCCTCTATGGATTACAACTGTTATCTACAGATTTGCTGCGGTATAAAATGGACAAAATTCTGCAAACAAAAAAGAGGAAAGTTACAAATGTCACGTGGCCCATAAATGCACAGGATGTGATCTGCAAAAACGCAGATATCACTCCACATGTAAAAACTGATGCACAAATGCCTATATATCAATTTACATGAAAACCTTAAAATACGTATTTACAGAGTAAGCTATGCGTGTTTGCAAATCAGCATTTATTTTTGTGGATATAAAAATATGTTTGTGAATAGTGAAATATCTAGAAATCATGGTACACATTTGTGGATTGTCTTCTGTGGCTTACTAACGCAAAAAGTCCAATAAAAACTACTACAATATAGTGGCATTTCGCGAAAAACAATACATGTATAACTTAAATGTGTGTTTGCTGTTTCAGTCTCAACCACTAATACATCCTCGCATGCCATTTTTACAAATTTGAAATAGGTTTGCGGTCCGCCCTTTTGCAGAAAGGTACACTGCACTTTGCCATCAGTGTGAACACACCTATGCACTCAAAATAGCAAATTTATGTACAGAAGTGTGCTAAATCAGACAGAGCAAGAGAGTCACAGCCTTAATTCCTGATAATTCCTGAATGCCGGCAAGTCAGGAGCATTCCAGCTCATAGTTTAAGCCATGATTCCTATCGGTAATAATAACATTGTACTCACCAAGGGAATTGCTGAGATCTAGGAACGTGGCTACAGCGCTAAAAAGAGATCGGAGCAAAACACATGCAGTCAGACACACAGGTTTCAAACAAACCCACAAACAAAAGCCACAGTCAAACTTATTTGGAAGAGAAAACAAGGATGAACAGTAAAATTATGTGTTACCAGAAGTGAAGCACTGAGCAGCGCATTGACATTATTTCTAAGCGTGTACTGCCCTGAGTTTCTGCCATGTTTTGTCGCAAAAGTTCAACTGAATTAAAATTTCACCCCAAATATGCTGACCCACGTGTCCAGAAATTCTGGTATGACAGCGATAATTTTACTGAAGAGATGAACTGAACATGATTTTGTACATTTCTGAATTCCTGGAGTAATTTAACTATACTCTCTGATATTACAAAGGATGGGGAAACCAAACCTGACCCTGTCAGTGGTTCGTTTCACGGAAGCATTTGAGAAGCCGTCAGTAGAAACTGTTTGGAAAAGAGCAGGCACTTTGACAGATGAACCATCTGTCATTTAATACTCTCAAGTTCTGATATGACTTATGCTACCACAACATCTAACGCTAACCTCTTCAGGAGCCACTATTGTTTTTCGAACAAACAGCCGCCACTGCGTGTTGTTGTGTCACATCCCTGAGCCACACCTGTAGCTGCCAGGAGCTCCTCACAGGACACTAAATGGATAAATGGACTTGCATGTATATAGCGATTTTCTAGTCTTCCGACCACTCATAGCGCTTTACTCTACATGTCAGCATTTATCCATTCACACATACAACTTATCCCATCAGGATCTAATCTAAACACTCATTCACATACTGATGGCTAAGCCTTCGGGAGCAGTTTGGTTTAAGTGTCTTGCTCAAGGACACATCACCAGGGATCGAGCCACTGACCTTATGATCGGTGGATGACCCTCTGAGTCGCCCCAGATGCCGATTTGTCCGTCTTCTGGCCAGCTGGACTCAAACGCATAACTTGAAGCCATCCAAGATGGATTTCTATGCGACACTTGACCCCGTGATTCTTGCGTGATCTCGTGACATCCTGAGAATCTGGCTGTTGTGGGGAAACCTGGAAAGACATTTAGTACTGTGATTGTTTACATTCTGAGGTAGTCTGTAGCATCATATAAAGCTGCTTTGTATGATTATGTTCTGCATATTCTACACATCTCATGCAATTTTTCTCCTGTTGCACGTTTGGTGAACTGTCTATTATAGCAAACATCCATCACAGTTTACAGACCACTGGTTCAACCTTGACCATCCATACTAACCGTAGTACAGGTGCGTGGCTTTCCTGTGCAATAAGGGATTATTAATGACATTTTGGTTGCACTCACTTTCACCTTTACCTCCAAATAAAGTGGTTCAGCAACCAGAACGACCCTATAATACCAGCCTGTATTGTGCATCTCTTGTGGCTGATGAACTCAAATACAATTTTGTCAACTAGTCAATTAGTTAATTTAATTGAAAGATTTGTAAAAACAGTCTCTCCACAAAAAAACAGAAACACTTTAAATCTTGTGTTTACCAAAGATGTGCTCATACGTTTCTTGGAAATATGTTATTCAACTTGAAAAAAGCAGAAAAATGACTAATCAAAAAATCTACGACCAAAACAACAGATTAGTCAACTAATCGACTAAGAAGGTGGAGTCCAAGTTTATTTTGTTGTACAAATATTGCCATATTAGCACTGAAGTAAGAATTTCTTATGACTGACTGAAAGAGTGAACAGAACTACACAGTAAAGCCAAAGTTATAATAAACTGGAATTATACTTGAAATGAGACAAAAGTGCTCAGTCAGACTAAAACCCAGGACGTCACTGTTCATTATATAACATCATGTTAAGTAAAAGGGTGTAATCAGTTGCTTTTCCTGTTTTCCACTGCGCCCTAACTTTTCTCATTAATAAACAATAATATTGCATTATATTGTTTACTGTCGATCATCTGTCACCCGCAGGAGGAGATACTATCATCTCTGCCCCAATAAATAATATCTCGAAATCTTGTCACCTTGGCTTGCACACCTTATTGTCACATGCAGGTCTCTATATTTAGAGCAGCCTTGTTAGTGGGGACAGCAGTTAATCTCATTCTGACACTGCAACATAAACAAGTGAAAAAAAAATCTAATTACACACCTCATGCACCACAAAATGATTTGTTAAATGTAAACAGGCTATAAGTCTAAATGTTGTAATGACACCGGTATTCTCTTTTAACTGCAACTGAGCTGAAGATGCTGAAATGCGAGGTTGACAAAATGTCATGAGACTGTGGAGCCTAAGTGGGCAGACGATGGCCTGGTTGGCTCTCTGCTGCAACTCACATTATTAAATCTCTCTTATGCTGTCTAAACAGTAGACTCAGCAAAAATGTTTTTTCAAAGAATGGAAATGGAGAAGCAGGTCCAGCATTTAATTAAAATGTCCCCCATTATGAATAAAAGCCACAGAGCCAGTCGGTGGTACCATTTAGAACCTTTATGTCTGTGTCTGAGTCCAAATCGTCACTGTGGTCCAGATCACAGCTCATTGTTAGGCTTGTAACATAACACTGCTATTGTTCGAATAAATCTTGTCAGCGCAACTGGTTGGAGGGGAGAAAGTAAATGGCAAACTTGGGTATTGAATAAATTACCTGTGGCTGCCTCTGCAACAGATCACCGTTTCCAAGACTCTCTGAGTGAGGGATTCATCCATAAATCACCAGGCATGCACATCAGGAATGTAATTGTGTTCTCTCCATATGTAATAACTCTGTAAAGGCGCTTTCCTCTATCCCTGCCTTTGATTTACTGTGCATCCATGACTTCCTGTAGCACTCAGTCTCAGCTAAATTAAATCAGAAACAATCAGACGAGGGATGCCCTTTCCAGTATTAGACTCTCTCTTGACCACATTTAGATTTGCTGACTTGTCCGTTCAGTTGCTTCATATTTGTCAGTAAATATCTCTGTTCTCACGCCATAATCAGTTTATTAGCTGCACACGCCTTCAGCTGTACTATCCACTGCGCACAGTCATCTATATGGAAATCAGTCTTGGACTGAGCTTCTATCACGACACTGCAACACATTTATCCATTGGATGCTTGATCAACAAACAACAACCTTCCTGCCAAAAGTTAGAGAGACAAAGTGTGCTCTGGATGATGACATTTCAGCAGCCAGATATATTTGCATATTCACAGCGCTCCGTGACAATTAGTGGGGTTTTCCTCTAGGCAGGGGATTTTCAAAGTCTGACACTGTGGGTCAAGAAGGCCCAACATCAAACAGGAAGTATACAGTAATGATGCCACGGAGTCAGTGAATTAGCTGGTAACAACTTGAGCTACTTTGTATCTCAAATTTGTTTACATTTTGTCAAATAAGCGTCATTAAAAGTATGCCGAATTAGCAGTTAGCAGTTTCAGACTGCAGTGTTTCCATAGCTGTACAGACAACTATCGCTGGGTTACTTTGATAATGAAGAAAACTTAAAAACGTGTTAAAAACGAGGCAAGTTCCAGACTACTGTAGGAGCGTCTTATTTTCTACGATTTCTAAGCGGACTTACAGACATTTATATTCACATTTTCAATGTGTAATACTCTTAAACGTATCTCTTTCTTACTTTAAAGCATAAGTTGATGCACACTAGTTCACATATAAATGAAGTTTGGCGACAAGTAACTCCCTGAGCACCGGTTTCAACCTGAGCAGAGGCTAATCAGCAGCACTAATTAAAAACACCTGTTTATGAGCAGGGTCTTACAGTTATGTTAGGTAATTTCCCATTAAACCGCAAGTGTTATTTTTGCATTTATGTATGGATTAAACAAACGAGATACACCATGTTAACAACCAAGCTTCACAAATGCTGGTAACGTTAGCTGTATTTGTTTACTTTGGAGAGAGCTAATGCTAGCTGCCCCCCCCCCCCCCTTCTTTCAGCCTCTATGCTATGCCAGCTAAGCTAATAGCCGACTATCTCCTTTTCCATATAAATACACGCAGAGACATGACAGTGGTAGGCCACTGTATGCTATTCTCTGTGAGAAAAGACAGATATTTCCCTCATCAGTTAGTGGAAAAATTCACGGAGCAAAAATAAGAGTGACTTACATTTGCCACGTGTTCAGAAAAGACTCCAACTTAGCAAAGAATGCTAATGTCGCTCCATATCTGCTGCACATGGTACTGTTCGATATCTCAATTAATTAATGTTACGGTACCTAACTTTACCTGATACTTCACGTGACAATGTCAACGTTGCATGTAGGGGTTGATGCGCCCCCAAGTGGCCACAATAAGCGATCACTGAAGCTCTATCAAATCAAGGAGGCCAGGTCGAATCAGGTTCCTTGATTACTTTGAACGGCAGCTGAATTCTCGCGATATCACGAGATCTCGGGTCAGGTTACGTGACAATCCATAGACTTAATAAAGGATGCGTCTCATGTATGAATAAATAAATAAATATATGAATACATAAATAAAATTACAAAAATGTGATGAATTGTAACAGATGTAACAAAGAGATGTAACAGTGAAACAAAAGCTCAAGAAAAAAAAATAGAAAAACAACTAAAATGAGAAAATATTATTAAATTAAATCGGTTGACTGTTTGCCACTATGAAATGCTCCAATAGTTACCACAAAACATCCAACTTGTATTAAAAAAAAAAACTTTAATGTTAAGAAAGAAAAAATAAAGAAAACAAACACACAAATACTAAAATTAGCAACGATTTAATATTTAATCATTTAGTAACTTTAATAAAATGAAATTCATTAATAGTGGAGAAAGCAATCAGAATCAAAATCTAAGTTATTGCCATTTTTTTCACATGTAAGCAATTTGTTTTAGTGTATTGGTGCGTAACTTTAAATTAAAGTAATCAAGAATCATAAATATAGACAAGAAGAAAATTACAATAAAATACAAAAAAATATAGTATAAAAATATGTGCAGTATATCTGAATTAAAATGAAAGCTGCATTGTGGAAAATTGCAATGAAAATATTTAAAAACAAACACTATCAAATATGTACAATATCTGAATTAAAAATGAGAGAGCTGCGCAGTTTTTGTAAGCAGTGTATCTGAGTCAGTTTTACTGTCTTAATTTAAAATTAGATTTAGTGAAAATCTATATCTCAGGCTACAATAAATGCAAACCTTGGCCTGTCTCCAACACTAATGTGTTCTTGTAATGATGGATGTCTGTGGATTAGCCTAACAAAACTATTCAGTGATCTATGGTACACTACACTATAAGTATAACCTTGATTTAAGGGTTCAGTGCATGACTCACCATTAGCTGATTTTTCCAAATGGTCTTATCAGAACTATCAGTCTCCGTTGTACACTGTTTGCTTCAACGGGGCCGACTGCTTAATATTCATACATACGTAGATAAGAAGGTATTGTTGCCTTCATGAACTGTACAGCGTGTGCAGAATGGATTAATCACTGAGCCACAATGCACAAGGGAACAGACTGTGGGGGCTGCCATAAACAGATAAGCATAAATGAAAGCTGAGCGAGCATCGCGGTAGAAAGTCCTGATGTTAGTTGTGAAAACGGCTGACTGTCGTCTGAGTTTATGACTTGATTTCTGTGCTATTTTAAAAGCTACTTCATCATTGACTGGGTTTCTTCAAAAAAAGACCTAAAACAGCCGGTGACCACGGGTTACAGCTCTGATAATGTCACTGTCCTCATCATTATTCAGTTTACTTTAATGCTCTCTAGTTATAAAGTTTGCAGAGGGTTTAATTACCAGGAAAAGGTCACATGGTGGTGATGGAGTTTAATTGCAATGTACCATTTAGGATTTTGGACAGTTAGCTTACAGCCTTTAAATAGACTCAGCTGGTGGATTTTTGACTGCTGAACAAAAAGAGAGGCGACACAGATTCATAAAGTGTACCTGGTGTCGCTGCCAAGAAATCCAATGAAAAGAAGCAACATGTCAAGACCAGCGTTGAGAGTAAAGTTCACAAAATTGCTTTTAAAGTGTTTTTCATATGCTGGGTTGAAATGTTTTGCTTTGAAAGCTTTGCTGTACTTTGAAAAGCGTCATGATCTAAAGGTTTACTTCACAGCAATCTGAATGGAAAAAACAGATATCACTTCTATACTGGAGGTTCCCCTCCAGAGGACCTGCCTCATTCAAAACCCCACTGACATGTATCATCACTGAAAATCCATCCCACAACATACCACAGTTGGAACCAAGTCATTGCATTGCAGGCCACAAGTCAGCTTCAAGTCTTTGCAGACTAACAGGTCCCAAGGCAAGTCCCAAGTCAAGACTAACAAGTCTCAAATCCAAGTCAAGACTGACAAGTCCCAAAATTAGTCAAAAGTCAAGAGCAACAAGTCCCAAGTCAAGACTGACAAGTGCCCAGACAAGTCTGGCAAGTCCCAAGTCAAGACAGGCAAGTCTCAAGTCAAGACTGTCAAGTCCCAAGTCAAGAGCAACATGTCCCAACTCAAGACTAACAAGTCCCAAGTCAAGACTGAAAAGTCCCAAGCCAAGTCTGACAAGACCCAAATCCAAGTTAGACTGACAAGTCCCACATTAAGCCTGAAAAGTCCCACATTAAGCCTGAAAAGTCCCAAGCCAAGTCTGACAAGTCCAAAGTCAAAGCAGGCAAGTCCCAAGTGAAGACTGACAAATCCCAAGTCAAGACAGGCAAGTCTCACATCAAGACTGATAAGTCAAGTCCAAATTCAAGACTGATAAGTCCAAAGTCAAGAAAAGCAAGTCCCAAGTCAAAACAGGCCTGACAAATCCTAAATCCAAGTCACGACTGACAAGTTCCAAGTCAAAACTGACAAGTTCCAAGTCAAAACTGACAAGTCCAAAGTCAAAACACGCAAGTCCCAAGTCTAGTCCCAAGTCCTATATAAGTCAATGTACTGCTATGTAATGTGTGTTTTTTGTCGAGTGCTCCATAGTGTTTATTCGTGAACAAAGTCTCTTTGGTGTAATTTTGTCCAACTAGTGCTCAGTAACGTAACATTAATTCCTTGTTCTCTCCTGCAAATTGATTGGCTGCTGCCAGATTGGTTCAGACAAAGTGGATCTGGGGAATGAAGTGTTGATCTGCTGGAAATGAATAGCATTAACATTAGTTGATTCAGGAAATGAACACCCTTTTTAAATAACTTACTTTTTAATCTGTGGGCTTGAGCAAGTGTTTTCAATCAAAAGGCTCAAGTCCAAGTGAAGTCACTGGTGTTGAGTTGCAAGGGTTTTTTTTATTATTTTGTCAGGTCGAGTCTCAAGTCATCAAATCTGTGACTTGAGTCCAACTCCGACTCAAGTCCACACCTCAGCAACATACTGTAAGTTGTGTAATGCTTAAACTTTGTCATGTGAATCATTCATTTTGTCTGAAAAGTGTTGGTAATTCTTGAGAAATGTTAGAAAGTTTGACATTTTGGGGTTATTTTACCTCTTAATTCATCTAAAACATTTTCTGATGAAACAATCTGAGAGGACAAAATGACTCGTTGGTTGAACTGACCACCACCCAGTGACACTTATGAGAAGGGATGGCAAGAAGACATGGCTTCGTTTGTCAGAGGGGCTACCACTGCTTTAACAAACACCGGCTATGTTCCAGATATTACATAAGTTTTCTTTTGACTTTTAGTGCATACTGAAGCTGCCCTTACAAAGTACTGTTACATGCAGTATACTGTACATTCTACTTCATCATAACATTGCATCTTGAACTTTGACCGTCCTACTCTTCTGTCCACATTGCTGGCTTGCATACTGCAGTTTGATCAAATTCAATAGGACCCCCTGGTGTTTTTTGCATACTGCATTTAACATTCTGTGTATTATGACGTATATATTTTTCTGTGTTATGGGTGTGGAACACACAGACTATTTCACACAAACCCAAGACTTTCGAGAGTAGAGTACATGTCACCAGCTCGACAAACTGAAGCCAAAAAGGGAGATACACCACATTTTTTCAGACGAGAGATTATAGCTATTCTGGAAAATCCAAATTGCTTTCTACTGTCAACAGTTTTTATCAAGTCTTTCTTTTTTTTTGTGAAAAGTAGTTCAAGTAAAAACTATTCACAGCAATGTCTGTGGATTATCTCGAGTAACTGGGACATTGTTTCTGGGAAGAGATGTTGCTGTTAACTTTTTCTAATGTATTTTTTTTTTCACAGCAAAATTCAGTTTACTTGTGTTGAATTGTGCGAGGCAGAAATATGTGAGATGATATCTCCAAACCAAAACTATCCACATGGATAAATAGCCTACCACTAGAGGTAAAGGAGATTTGTATTGTCATTTGAGCTAACTCTTAAAAAAAGTCACCAGCTAATGCCATTAAATTATAGAGACAGCCAAACAAACCAGTAGTTAAGGAAACAGGGGTGACCCACAACACCTTATGTTCAGCAGCACTGGATGCCCTTATGAGGAACTGCAGCAAGCAGCAGCAACCCAGTTTGTTCACCATCCATCACTGCAGCAGCAATTTACCCAAACAGCAGAGTGGAGTCAAAAAAAATACTGGCAAGGCACAAACAAGGAAAGAAATGTCCCCAAACTGTAACAGCGGGGGCGTTGGGTGAACAGATAAACAACTTTCCAAAGCAGGATTACGGTGCGGCTGTATATGTGGAGGCCAGGATGCGTGGGCCTTGTCTCTCTAAATGTGGCACAACAAATGGTGGAGGGGAGCTAAGCCGGCGTTCACGGGAGACGCACAGTAGCTGCCCGAACGGGCTTGTTAGAGGGGCAGAAGAGGGAACTCATCAGTGCACAAGATCACGGCTGACAGAGAAGCTTGTTAACTGCAGCGCGTAGCCAAGAGGGTGGCTCATTAGGGGGAAGCACCAGTAGCATGCACGGGCCACGCTGGTCTCACCAGATGGTTCCCTGTCTGCTGTGCTGATCGAGAATATGGACATCCATCATTAACAAATCATGTGCAGTATGTTTTTATGTGCAGGGGGAATCATATAGAAAGAATTACAGTCATGGTTTGACTTTGTCACAGTTTGATATTTGAAACTTTATCACAAACTGCCAGAGTATTATTCACTTGGGTAAAGGAGCTCCATTTTAGCTGCAGCAAAGTTTATCTGTGACACTGTGAATCCTGCTGCAACATTGCCCCCTACTGGTGCTAATACCTACAAAAATCCAGATTGATGCAGGCAAGATACAATCAGGACATGAATTTTCCCATCACTCACCTCTCAGTGGACTCTTCACATGTTGCCAGCCATCACTATAAATAACAAACTGTTTGCAATCACCCTGTCTTGGCTAAGTACAGTTCTCTTCAGCTTGATTAGCGCACGTTTCCAATAAGGACCAAGAAATCATTATTCATCTTTCATTGTCTCAGGAGGAAATACAAGCTGTTGCAGCAAAATCATAAGTGGGACTCATTCATTTAGATGTTCTTTTCAGGGATGCTTCAACAAAATACCACATGATTTATTCACTAATCTAACACATATCCCCAAAATTAAAAGTATTTTTGCATTGCATTGCTTTGAATGTTAACCGAGTGTGAATTTATCCACCGCTGATGTGATTTTTTTGTACTGCACGGCCAGCAGAATGATAAAAGAAAGGATGCAATCAAACCAGGGTGATATGGCCAGAATATATTAAAGAGCTTTTGAGGCGACATAAACTATTTTTCTTGAAAAGTGCTTTGCTGCTGCAACAGAGTAGCCTTAAGGAGTACATCAAACTCATTAACTTTACCTTACGGGTCATTTTCACCAAAAAACATTATCTTAAAACTGTGAAAGCTGCTCCGTGTCATTTGGCTTCTGGAAACTTTGAGTCAGCAACTCTGAAGTTTTCCTGCAGTGTTGTTACTTGCTGTTAATTAAATCTTGTAGTCATGAATGAGAAGAAATTACAGAAAAGACCATTTTTAGTACATGATATTGTTCTGTATATCTTCAGGAAATAGTGAGAGGAAAGATCACTACTAGTACAACAACATAAAAAGTCATATGGAGTACTATACAGTGTGTCCGAACACTTGGGTGAGGCCTTCTGCGACTCTGGAAGGAGCTTTCTAAAGGTTTAAGTTATAAAGTTTCATTATGGGAAGTGTAGGATCTAGTGTTTTGGACAATAGAAATAAAACTCAGCATATTTTGACCATATTAGTTTCCCTCAATCCCCCAATCTTTATGAAAGTGTAATACCACACGACTGGAAAACACAAGACCCATACTGTCTTTAAGAGGCAGTAACGGGCAAAAAAAATTGGAATGGCCATATTCAAATGGGTCTGACCATTCATGTGAATGAAAATGGGTTCTATGGGTACCCACAAGTCTCCTCTTTACAATATTTTTGCACACTGGGGTTTGTAAACAGTCTTCAATTACATAAATTGGGTATCACTGTAAAGCTGAGACTCCTGTGGATCCAATGAGCCCAACTGTACTCATGTGTGATGATGTTAGTCCCCACGGGAGCCATTTCATTGTAGTGAGACTTGAACTCCCTGTATAAAATGACCTGTGGTGACCTCTAGGATAATCACAGCCTCATGAAACTTTACAGCTACAAGCTAGAGACCTGGAGCATCCAGAGGATGGATAGCTCAGTCGATTAACAATAAGGGGGTTTGTGCGCAGTTTACACAACAGAAGTGCTCGCCATCCAGGTGCCAAAAAATGCAATTCTTGCACAAATCTCCAAATGTCATAAGTTTTTGATACCAAATCATAAGATGGCTTTTTTGTAATGTTCATCAAGGTCTTGGTGTCTTAATGTGGTATTTGGGAGGATTTTTCATCAATTTTAACAACTTTGAAGTGGTAATTAATGGTTGAATTTGGCAGTAAATCCGTGCAACAAATGGTATCAACGCCTAAATTGGTGCAACTTATGAGATATATTAGAGCATGGGGAAGACGATCACATACTCATCTCATCATGTCCTAAACCCTTATACATTTTCACAATTCATTTCAATTAACTGAAGTCTTTAAAACTAGAAAGACTTGAAACAAAGACCTCCTGTACTCCCCTAAAAAAGACAAAAACTGGTCTATGTGGGTCTCTTAGGGTTAAGTATCATCAGCAGACTTTAAATATGAAAAGTAAAAGTACTCAGAAAAATGTTTTTACATAAAATCTTAATCTCAAAAGTAACTACTAACAGCTGTGAAAAACATTTGGTGGAGTAAAAAGTACATTATTTTCCTCTGTGTTGTAGTTTGGTGTAGTATAAAGTAGCATGAAATGGAAATACTCACGGAAGCACCTTAAAATTGTACTCAGGTACAGCACTTCCATTTATTTTATCCAAAATATGAGGTAAAAAGAGTGAAGTGTCCTTTAAATAATTTTAAAACATCAGTGCATGCTGTGAAAAACAAAACAGCCGAAGCAGCAGATACATGTACAAATGGCTTCATTTAATTTATGCATTTCACAAACAATCCAAGAACTTATGAGACAAATGTACAGGAATTATTTTTGCCATTTTATTTTTTTTTTCTTCACATTATTGCTTTACAGTAAAATGCATTGGTTGGATATGTCCAGTATAGCAAGACAATACATTCATATAAGTTATACAGATGTCCTCAGTAATGTTTTATAGTAACTAACTTTACATTAAATATATTTTTTATTCATTTATTATTCTTGACAAACAACTCCCACGTCACATTGAGCTCACAGTGCATCAGGTCGCATTCAATCAAGAAATACATACCGGTCCTCTCGTGTTCACTTGCCATTTCTAATGTGTGTGTTTCTAAAGTAATGTGCGCTTAGTTTGTACACAGGATTTCCATACAATCTGGATTTATGCAGCTATGACAAGTATGGCATCTGAATTGTTTTTCTTCCTCTTCCAAAAAAAAAAAAAAGGGTAAAGGTGTGAGTCAGACAACCAATGAGATCGTACGTATGCTGTGCGTCAAGATGAGGACAAAAAGAAGAGGAGCAGTGTGGGTTTTTTTTCCCCTCCCCTGTTGTGTGTGTTACCACTCAAACCTGGCAACCCGGGACATGACCACACAGAGCAAAAGCATACACACAAAAAATTAACACTGCACATTCTGAATCAACTCAAGTACAACATAGACGTGCCTTCCCCACAAAAAAGCATCAAAACATAGGTCCTGTATGTACAGAAGACCCACTGAAAGGGTTGAGGGGGAGGTTACAAGGATGTCAGTGGGTGTGTGGAGGCCCTGTGTGGTCACCTCCGTCCAGTGTGAACCCTGATAGAGTAGCAGCTTAAGGGGGGTCCAACTTTTTTTTAAAAAAAATCCTTAAAGTCTGCTCTCATCCATGTCCTTCTGAAAACGTCCCCAGGGCGGTGGAGGAAAGCCATCCATTCATCCATCCCCTGCTGCTCCTCCAGCCAGGGTTGGTGGAGAGTTAATGCCCTTGTGCAAGAGGGGACAAGAGTGGAGGAAAAAAAAGAAGAGTGTGTGGAGGACTTTCGTCACTGTTCTGGAAACCTCCACCCTTTCAGTTCCTCACGAACACACACACACACACACACCTGTGAGCTCACACATCAAGTACTACTAGACAAACCGACGTCACATCTCCGCGGGATCCCCCGTCTTTATATGGCAAACCTTGGGGGGGGGGGGGGCTTCTGTCACATAGAATTCTTTAAATTGAGATTGCATATACAAGAACCTGCTGCCAACGACGTGGCAGAGGAATATTCCCACAAAAACACTTCCCCACACTACAGTCACGTTTAAGTCTCTGCACCTCCACTCGTGGACTCCTCGCGGGCCATTTTTGCATGATGTCAAAATGTCTGGATTGCAGTGCTCGTAGCTGCCGATTTTGTAAAGTGGGTCGGGCGGGTTCCGTGGACACGCCCGGAAAGCCCTCAGCCTTTTTGCTGTGCTGTGTGTGGAGGAGCTGCGTTTTAAATGTCCCAGCATGCACTGCAGACAGAGGCGGGGTGTGCTCATGGTTGTTCAACGAGGTTCCAGTCTGTTCCGAGAGTTGAGAGCCCGGGCGTGGGAAAACGTAGCGTGGGCCCATACTGAGAAAACACACACACACACACACACACACACACACACACACACACACACACACACACACACACCTTTTTTCTTTTTTTTTTTCCTCACACAGTCACATATACACTGAAAATACACACACACACACACACACACACACACACACACACACACACACACACACACACACACACACACACACACACACACACACAAGGAAGCACTAGTTGATTCAGAATGAGAGGACGGCTGTTAAAGTGCAATATCTACATGTAACTCAAAATCAAGAGACCATCGCCACCGCCATCTGCTGGAGTTGTCCATCTCCGAGTTTCCCTGATAACCGTCGGCTGTGGTTGGCACCCCCGCCCTGGGTAGAGGGGCTGCGGTACCCCCTACTGGCCAGAGGGTGTTATAGCAGACAGTCATGTGTTGAAAGCCGCCTGGTTTCTTTGCATTTTCTTTAAAACAACTACCTCCATTCTGCAACAATGACAAAAAAAAATCTGATGCATTCCACAGATCTGGAGCCAGTTTTTTTTTGTTTTCTGGAGTTGTGCAGAAGGAAAAGTGGACTGACCCATCGCTGAATGACGCTGGAGTGGAGTCGTCGTTGCCGCCACCAGCCAGATCCCCCTCTGAGTGGTCAAATCTCCTTACAGCACAAAGCAAGAAAAAGCATTTCCATGTGCAATTTTGTTTCAGTGAAAAACAGGCAATGTCCTATATTTGCAACAAGCTCTCCTCCGTATTTCATACTAGACAAAAACCTTGGTTTGAAAAAATAAATACAAAAAAAAGAAGTGTTTACAAGTTTACATTGTGCAGTGCTGCATATGCATAACACCCTCACAGTCATCTGATCTGGACTGTGATACACCTCGACATAAAGTCCTGACAAAACGTCTTTTTTTGTTTTTTTAAAAGAAAAAGCAGATTTGATCAAGCAGATGAGGGTTGAGAGGAGTTGCGGAGGGTGAAGCGCTAACAGTATCTGCTCCCTGATGCCAAAGGCCATGCCAGGGGGAGTCGGGTCCAGGCTGGAGGAGGGGAGCTGCCGAGGACAAAGCCCTCCTCCACGGGGTCGAGAGGGAAAAAGGAGTGTACTTTGTTCTTTGGGTGTTAGGGTAATTCTTTTATGAAGGGGAGTTATCCCTATTGTGGGGGTTTTGGTTGGAATCATAGGATATTTTTTTCTTCACAGACTCTGGTTTGGTTTGTGGAAAAGCTTTGAAAATGGTGTGTGGAAATCTACAATGTGGAAACAGTGAAAACACACACTGACAATCAACAGGGGCACTTATGATTGTGGAGGTCCCCGACATCTAAAGGCATGCTAGATGGGTAGAAAGGTAACAGGCGCACAGAGGAACTAAAGACTTTACTGCAATAACAGGCAATGCCCCAAATAATGGGCATTAAGGACCGGCACTGTGTGACAAAGAGGACAAATTAGAGACATAGAATGGAGGCCGCTCTCACAGCGTGTACTGCCTCTCGAGGAAAATGAGATTCATATTTGGGACAAAAAGGATTACAAGAAAGAGCGCAAGAGAGGAGAAAAAAAAAAGAGTCTGCAGATAGGTCCAGTATTACTGAGAAAAAAAGAAAGAAAAGGATTTGGGGTTTGCTATGGGAGCGTTGAGGTTTTGGTATCCGAGGCATGCTGCTGTGCTCTACTCCTCCATGCACATGGGCAGGTTGACGAAGGTGAAGACGTTGTACTCGATCATGACGGAAAAGCAGAGGAAGATGGCGTACAACACCAGGACGTACACGCCCAGCTTCACATCCAGCCTCCATTTATTCAGGTGGATCCCCAGCACCTGCACATATTACAGTTAAAACAGGTGATTGAATGTACCAAAAAAAGCTCAACTCAAGGCTGCATCCGTGATCATCAGTGATGAATGCAATAAGATGAAGAGTCCCTTTACCCGCCAACTGTGGCTACACATTTTGACAAATAAACACAGGTCTCAATTAGACGCCGGGTAACTTTTATCAATATGGACATGCTGCACATTGTTAGGTACATTTCAATCATTCAGTTAATTTTATGGAAACTATGAACACCAAAGTACAATTCATTCACATTTACTAGCATGGTAAACAAGAGAGAGGAAAAAATGGCGACTCCCCTCTTTTGAAGCTGTCTATGTGTCCTTTGCTTCATTATTTATATTCCTTTAGTCCATCAAATCAATTTTTTTCATCACATTTTTTCATAACAACTTACCTAAGTTGTGAATATTGTCACATGGAGTCCATTGCTTACTGTCTGCTAACTTAAACTGACATGAGCAATACTTTCTCTTCTTCCTGCATTGTGTTGCTGGGTATGTTCATTTTCCTTAACTTGCTGGCCACATAATAAAAGTGTCCCCACCTTTCTCTGTTTAGTTGTCACCCTTTTTCCTTTTCGGTATGCCAAACAGGCTCGTCGCTGAGGGGCAGGTGCATTATAAGAGTATAAAGACCTGTTGTGTTGCTATGCCGGGTGCCGTAAAACAAGCGTCATTAACTATCGCGAAGCTCAATTAAATGAATGATTCATAATTGATAAGTCATTCGATAGCCTAATTTTTCACACAAACGATTTAATAGTATTTCCCATGTTTCAGTGATAAGAGCAAATAAAAGCCCAGGCTAATCACTGTTTTGCAGTAAATTAACATAAATACTTCATATGCAAATCTCATCCTAATTATAATCCACAAGAGGCATTTTTGTGTCCTCCTGTGGTCAGTGACTACTGTACAGCAGTACAGTTGAAGTTACGAGTTTCTGTGGATGTCACATCACTGACTAGTGTGTGTTTGAGAAAAACATGGACAAACTGAAATTACTGTAGTCTTTCACTCCAATTTATGACTGAATGTAGTGGAGCTACCAAAATCTTGTTCTGTTTCTTTACCTCAGTCAGTGATGAGAGTAGCCAATCAGGGATGCTATTTATCTATATCATAGGGGACTGTACGTAAGTTTTTACATGGATAAACGTTTTCTAATGATTTTTTTTATTGCCAATGTGAGTAGGTTGTAATCTAAACTAAAAAGTTAGACCTCCCCTGACTTTGTTTGGTTTCCTTTATCAGCCTGTAGACTGCTCTAATGTGAAAAATGCAGGGCGTAGAAAATCCAACGGATGTGATGTTGTGTACACACGCGAGTGCCTTTACTCTCTCAGGGCTAACAGTGTACAACCATAGCTGACGTTCGGTCAGAAATGGAGTTAACGCCAACAAACGACCAGCCCCGACTCCAACACAAACTCTATGGAAGCACCAAAAAAAAAAAAGTTATATTGAGTTTCTGCAAAACAGAAATGTGACTGATGTCGGGGGAAAACTAACATCAACATCAGCCGGGCCTTTTGGATTCATGAAGGGACCATCATGGCCATCAGAGGGTAGAGCAGGTCGCCCACCACTCGAAAGGTTGGTGGTTCGATCCCCAGCTGCTCAGGTCACATGTTGATGTGTCCTTGAGCAAGACATTTAACCATAAAATTTCTCCCAAAGGCATAACCATCGGTGCATGGCTGAGTATTTAGATTAGATCCTGATGGACAAGGTGTGCCCAGTGTATGAATGTGAATGCTTTTACATACAATAAGCAGGTAATCTTCCTGGGAGCGGTCAACATGTTTGGTAAACATTAACTGTTGCTCACCGTGAGGGCCACAGAGCCCAGCAGCAGCACCACCGAGTACACCAGGCCCCGACTGTTAATCATCACCTGCAACACACGAGACGGGGATCAACAATTCGCCTGCAGCTCCTCGGTCTTTTCATTCCATATCAGAGATCCTTATCTCTAGTAACTGGATTGTGGTTGTTCCCTTCGCTCACACACATAACACAAAAACAAGGTCTGAGTTCGTGAAGTAAACAAGCTGCTTACCTCTGATCCATAGCTGACACACATGGTCTGTATCGCCCAGGGAATCCCCAGTCCCACAAGAATGTCAAACACATTACTGCCAATAGTGTTGGACACCGCCATGTCTCCTAAACCTGCAACAAAACCAAAAGAAGCCATTAAAAAAAAGCTATGAACTGAAAAAAAAACAATAACTTTAAGCAAGGATATGACAGTTTGTCATCTAGACTTTCAGGTCAAATAAACCTATTTTATTTCCAACTTTCCAGTTTTGCTGTTCTGTTCTGATATTCACTATGGCCCTAACTTTATTCAGCTGCATGTAGTGACGCAGAGCTACACTGTAATGCCTATAAACGGCTCTGCACTATTTCATCTTGTTCCTGTGCTTCTTTCCCACTTGTTCAATTCTTCTATATGCACATAGCAGACAAATCAATTCTGGACACTAAGTCTGTAAGTTTAGTTAACTCCATCTGCATGTAAATTGTGCACAGTGCATACATAAGATATCTTAATACTCTATCCACATTCTTCTGTCTATCCACTTGAGAAAAGGAACATCCCAGAAAGCATCATCACCACAAAGGTCCTGGTCAAGTAATGATATAAAATGTGAACCAGGCAACATCAACGTCTGGCTCTCCACCGTATAATAAATCCACAAAACTGCGATCTAAAAATGTGTCAGAGGGTGAGGAATACCTTGCCGAGCCACAATGAGACTGGCTATGCAGTCTGGGACGCTGGTGCCTGCTGCCAGGAAAGTGATGCCCATGATGACATCAGGAATCCCCAGAGTGTACCCGATTATAGTCACCTGAGACAAATGTACAGTGTTAGAGCTCAAGAATAGCACTCTGTTTGCATGAGAAAAAGCATGTCAACCAATGTTAAATGCTCCCTTACTTAGCTGCAAATGTTTAAACATCACAGTTTCATTACAGTTAAAATAATAAAGTTGTAGCCACCATTTTTTTTAGGGATGCTCGGTTTTAAAAAATAAACTAATTCGGCAGTAAGACTGATGTAAATCTAGTTTCCTCGATACTGTGCCAATTCATTTTTACAATACTCTTTTCTGATTTGCTTGGAAGCACTGACAGGCATATGAGAAAGTCTGGTCTAAATTGATTTTCTCCTGTATTTTTGACTTAAAGGAACAATATGCAGCACTGACAGCTAGCGTTTAAAACTGGGTAACAGCAGTCCAAATTCAAAACCAAATCCACTCCTCTGGTCCGTGTGTTAGCATCTTGATGTTAGCATCTGGCTAGCACCCGTAGTCGGACTCATTCCACTGCCCGTGTGTCTCAAACACTCGCTGCCTTGATAACTCAGCTGCACATGGACCACAGAGAGATGCTGCGAGGCTTGTCAGGTGGGTAGAATCGAATGTTAACGGTATCTCTGTTGATCTAGTTTGTTTACTTGCTTCCAGACGCTCCAGGTCGGATTTCAAATTTCAACGTTTCCTTAATCTCTGATGACATGTCATGTCGTTTTATGATTTATTACTGTAATATATTACATACTGCTCTTTTAAGAACAGGTGATAAAATAGTTTTGCCAGGATAATCTTTCTAAATTTTTCATCTGTGAAACAGGGCGGAAAAAAATTATACCAACATTTTTCTAAATTATTTTTTTCTCTTTCAGTGGTGATTTTTTGTGTTTGTTGTTGTAATACTTGTTTTGGCCACAAGAGGCTGAAGTACACCACTACTCTATGTTTTAAATAGTACCACAGAGTACAAGGGCCACACTGAGGGGGGGGGGTCTGAGATGACTTTTTTCTCGTAAACTTATAACTTTATTCTCGTAATATTCCAAATTTATTCTCGTAATGTTACTATTTTTCTCTCATAAATTTACAACTTTACTCTCGTTATATCATGACTTTATTCTCATAATATTACAACCTTTTTCTCGTAAATTTCTGACTTTCTTCTCGTAATATTACAACTTTTTTCTCATAAATTTATGACATTATTCTCGTAATATTACCTTTTTCTCGAAATCTCAGATCGTTCACATTTTCCCTGATGCCAGATTAGTGCAGAGATAGTGTAGATTACTACAAAACACTTCTAGCCAAAAGACAGTCATGGTAATAATGTGACATAACTTGCTAACACACAAAATATATACCTTATGTTTAGAGTGGGAGAAATTAAAACTCACCTGGAGGAAAACATGATTTTAAACACAATTTTCACCTGTTTTTCACTTGTTTTCACAGGAATTTAGAAAGATTATCTTTGCAAAACCTTTTTTCCACCTGTTCTTAAGTCATAAACACAGGAGAGGAAACAACTTAGGTCAGACTTAGAAAATGGATCACTAGAATTCATTTTTCTCACTTACCTCTCAGGGCTCCTGTGGATTTGAAATCACAAGCACTGAATTTATTGACCGATTTGCAGAAGGCATTTACTGTGTCAACCTTACCAGCCAAATAGTAAATAGTGTCCATTGTAACTATCTACAGCCCTTTATGAAGTTTCCATATTTCTTGTGTTGTCCGACCAGCACTCCAAAATACAGAGATATACATTTAACAATGATATAAAACTGAGAGCTGGAGTAATTTTTCAAGCAAAAATACCAATTGCAGCACCACCGCATTTAAATAAAAGAAGTGTTCTGGCAAATGCCTCACTCTGAAAATCTATTAAAGTGCTTTCCACACAAACATTTACACTCACCATCCAGACCATAAAGTAGGAGAAGATGGCGATCCAGATGGTGGAGAGGATGAAGGAGAGCATGAAGAATTTCTCCCAGCGAGGCTTGGCACAGTTCGGGATGGTTATGTACAGCAACATGAGCAGAGGCCACGAGATCAGCCACTTCATCTTGCTGCCAATACCCCCTACAGCAGGAAGGGATGACAGATTAGCCTCTTTACTAATATGGAGGAAAAAATGCCCACATGTCAAGTAAATGCCATTTTCTTAAAAAGGTGCTGCATGTTTCTTTGAAAGTTCATTTTCAGATTTACAGATTATGATCAATATGACCTGTAGCCTCTTTCTCATGTCAGCAGCACTGTTCAGACCACATCTCCCACAAATGTTTTCACTTTAAAATAAGGTTTAAAGTATAATCAAGTCTGGTTTCCCCTTTCTTTACAGCAGCTGGATTGCTAATGTCAATCTAAGTAGTACTGACAAAATATGCATTTTTCTTAATTTTATGTATTTGATATTAAGCACTGATATTTGAGTGAGGGCATCAATAGCTACTGAAGCACAAAGGTATATTTTGCTTATTTCAAGTTCTTAAATCAGCAATGCAGGAGGACATAAATTATATAATTGTCTGAAATGTCAAAAAGGTTATATATATTTACAAAAAAAAAAAAAAAAAAACATCATTCCTATATCATTTTCACCCCTAAATGAACCTACCCACGTCTGCCTAATTACACACATTCATCAAGTAAATGCATGAATCACATACTTGGAACATGAAACGGCGAGATGGTTTCGTTCTCCTGCGATTCGGTAGGTTTGTCCTCTGGCACGTTTCCATTCTCGATTTCAACCTTCCCGTCAATCACTTGTGTCTCCACTCCATTAGCGGCTTGGACCAACTTCTGGCGCTTTCAGAAAAAAGAAACTAAGTCAAAGAGCACATGAACAGACAGACTGCTACGCTGACTGATGCGCTGCCGCCATATTTTTTTTTTTTTTTACATATTTTTGTTTCTGCAGTCATAAATTAAAAACACAAATATATGTACTGTGTGAGAGAGATAAGGAGACTCTTGAGGGCTTATAAAAATGTCTTTTGGAACTAAACAAAGCTAAAAATAATATAGATTCAAAACAACTCTTAAAGGGATAGTTCTGATTTTTGAAATGGGGTTGTATGAGCTACTTATCCATAGACAGTGTATTACCTACAGCAGATGACGGCCCCCAGTTTGGAGAAACAAACAGGAGTTACCACACAGAACCAAAGCAATGAACTGCTGTGGACGGGGCCGGCAGCGAAACATATTTTAGCCAACTAAAGATTTCAGTTCACTGTCGCGAACATGGACTGTATAGCTTTCTTACAGCAAGGTAAACCAGTGAAAATACTCTAACTGTAGTGTACACTTAGACTGAGTTATTTAGGTAGGACTTTCTGTTATGTGCCTAAAATATGTTTTGCTGCTGACCCAGCCATAGCAGTAAGATTACTGTTTTTTTCCCCCATTGGAGTCTGGTTGTTTTGGCAAGAGCATAGAGCGTATAGTTCCCATTGCTTTGGTTCTGGTAACTCCTGTCTGTTGGTGGCATGTCGACCGCCACCTACGGTAGGTAATACACTGACTATGGATAAGTACCTCATACAACCCCACATCAAAAATAGCTTAACTATCCCTTTAACATATGACAGTAGCGGCTAAATCCTCCTACTGGGGCAACAACGGCCCGCTGTACCTCTGTTATGATGAGGCGGCTGGCCATGCGCAGACGGGTCTTGGGTCCAAAATGGCTGGTGACCATGACACGGAGGCCAGCTTCAGGAAACCTGAACTTTGACGGGCTGGCGTTCATGATCTCGTCCACCATCACCACCGAGCCACGGCTGTAAGCCTTGGTGGGCTTGACTGACGGGTGGAGGGATATGATACAAATATTAAAATATACAATGAATGAATGAACAGTGCATCAGTCTACCAGGACAACACACACACAGAACACTTTTCATTCATTTTATAGGTTTTATTCAAGTGCATGTATGCATGTAATAACATCCTGTCAGTGAACCGTTTTGAAAATTACATCCTGTTGGAGCATCTTAATGTAGAAATTAAGACTTATTAAACCTGATGAGCCATCAAGAGATGTGTACTGTACTATAAACATCTGTAGTGTCATTTTGTAGTCTGTAACACTACAGTGTCCTGCACAAAGTTCACTCAGGAATATTAATGGACGCTCAGCCGGAGCCACTTTGTCACCATCTCAGAGTTAAAGCTGCACCAGGCAAGAGTTTATGTCAACACGTACCGTCCCCATTACCCTAAATCACTACATGGGCAGCTCAGCAAAGACACAAACCAAAAGGCCAGAGCAACAACGTCCTCTAAACTACAGCGCAAATGTCTCGTCTGGACAAGTTTGGGTGTTTTCCAAAGCTCTGACAATCATTCCTCCTTTCACTCCACTCCCTCATCTTTTCCAAAGTGACCTGGAAATCAACATTAGTGCCTCCTTGTCAAACAGACGAGGGGAGTGATTCATGTGTAAGTTTGGACCATTATAATTCCACACACCTCCCTCATATAAAATACTGAGTTCAGTCAAGTTCCCACTACGAGACTTTGAAAGTCATCACATCACTGTACTGTTCACACTACACAACATGCTGTCTTGTGATCAGGAGTCTTCTTTTTATTATTCCTATAGTCTAACACAGACCAAAAATATTGGTCAACATGAACATCTCTCTCCTAAATCCAAAAACTAGAGTGCTGGAGAGTTAGAGAATATATTGGTACATTTTCTGTTTCACAACTGAGAGCACTACGACAGAATAAAGCTCATTCTGAGGGTCTACAATATCAGTCTCCCAGCCTCGTCGATCGTCCAGCTTGTGACCCTGAAATCTCTCTCTCTCATTGGCTGCAGCTCCCCGACAGGTCCAGATATTTAGCACGTTAGATATCTGGAGTGCGTCTGCAATGCAGACAGTCACTCACACAGAGGAACAGGATGGTCATCAGACATTGACAAGTACAGAGGTTGAAAAACCAGAGGTACCATGTTCTGGCATATCCAGATAGAGCCTGATCAGTGGAAAGTGACATAAGGGTGTTTACTGGTGAATATAAAAGTAAGGGTGTTAAGTTTCCATCTTTTTGTCTGCATCCCACAAGGCAGACCCTTTTCCAGATCACCTCTTAATTTCTTAATTTTGCTACAGCGACGAGCCAGTTTGCCTCTGCATCATCTAGTTGATATGAAATATTGTTTTGCTGGATAGTGGCCATGCAAAAAAAGATTTGCATATGAAAATATGAATAAGACCCATGCAGATCTGCAGTAAAACCTTTCCTGACTAAAACACATCTTTGGGCTTGAGCAAATTCATATATATATATATATATATATATATATATATATATATATATATATATATATATATATATATATATATATATATATATATATATATATATATATATATATATATATATATATATATATATATACCAATTAACAAAAAGTGACTGAGGAGCAGATTAACGGTCCCGAATGATTTCTCCCTTCTTTCACCTCGTATCATGAGTTTAAAATCTTCAGGATTTCCCCCCTGGACTCACCAGCGTTCAGCCCTTTCCCCCCTCAAATCCCTTTGGTATAAAACATCACATACCAGCTGAGTTAACATGATTTCTGGGTACTGAGCTTCAAATAGCTTTCCCAAATTGCCTGGCGCAGCTTTGAAGTTTCCCTACCAGTTGTGAATATTCATGATTGATTTCAAAATGACATGAAAGACCTCTGGCATCTTTGAGCTGACGAGCTCAAACGTGTGTATGACGCATTAAACATACAGTATGATCACAATAATACATATCTTGAGATGTTTTATTGGCACTTGATAACTCCTCATTTGCTCTGTGCTCACTACAGCTATAAGATGCAGTGTATGGGGAATAAAAAAGTTCTTCAGTACACTTATTAGTTTAACTCAGCCTTAATTTGACTTATTATGCATGCAAGAATGCACATAAATTAGCTGTGTAAACAGAGCCGGCATAAACATTTCCTCTTGTGAAATTCATTACCACTTCAGGAGCGAGTGGGCCTACACCCCAGAGACCGGCAGAGGAAAAGTAGTATGCAAGCAGAAAGAACTGGCACACAGCAGCACAACACTGTTGACAGTAAGCAAGAATAAGTTTAGTAAGGCTAAACAGACAGGCATGTTAACACTAATGCAGCCAAAGTGGGAAGGGTTAAATCTCTCAGAGGGGTTAAATGTCACTGATTAGACGCTTCTGAAAGGTCAAAGGCAGGAAAAGAAGAAGTGGAGAGCTGTGGCTACGAGGAAATCTCACCCAAACATGACATTAAAAGATGTTATTTAGAAAAGTCAAATTTTTCCAGAATCTGTTTTTAAAAGTTTGAAACCCACGACAACAGAGTCCCTGACATTAAACTGCATTACTGAAGGAAGATTAAGGAATATCTTCATTATGCTGTTCCCATTTTAAACAAGAGCATTTCATTTTGTGCCACGTGTATTCTCAGATAAGCTTCAGTTGCTTATCACCCGGAAAAGGATTTAGTGGGCAGAGAAGATGAATGAGGGAACACACAGAACTTTCCACTGGGAAAAGAAAAGAGAAAGGGAGGGGAGGATTTGACAAACTGTCTCTCTTCAGGTAGTGCAGTTCATGAGGTCAGAGGACTGACGTTTGCTTGATCTTAGGAAAATTTAGCAAAGTCTGCTGAGTCATATAAAAGAATAGTTAGACATTTTGGAAAATGCATTTATTTGTCTTTCTTGCAGAGTAAAGAAGATCAATACCACTCATGTCCTTAGGCTAAATATAAAGCTACAGCTACAGTTAGCATCAGTGTTGCCAGATTGGGCTGGTTTCCACCCATTTGGGCTACAAGTTGGGCAGGGGAAATCACATTTGGCTGATAGATGAAATCTGGGATGCTTTTGTAAACATTTAGCAGGGTTTGAAAATACTGTGCAAACAATATTACAATTATTCAGTCAACTAGTGCTGCAATAACTGGTTTCTCTAACATTTTATCTTTGGCTATTCAGTGCAGATATGAAGCTTTATATGCTTATGATTAGAGGTCAACCAATATATAAGGTTTTTTATGGCTGATGCCGATATTTTTACAGAATCAGGACAGCTGATGACCGATACTGTATATGATGCAGATTTTTTTTTTGCCCATATCATTGTCTGGTTTTCTTTTTTCCTCCATCTGATAAAATCTAACAGCTTAATTATAACAAATGATACAGAAAATTTCTTAACTTGCGTAAACATTTATTGAAGAACACTTATGGTCTGTCTCTCCAATCTGCATTTTGTGTCTGCACGGTTTCTCCCAGTTAGGACGTTGTTCTTCTCACGCACTCCTGCAGACGTTAACCCACTGCAGACGTTAACCCACTGCAGACGTTAACCCACTGCAGACGTTAACCCACTGGGCGACATCTGCTGAGGTCTGCTGGTAGAACGGTAATGGATTGACACAAGCGACTGAGTTATCGGAGGTTATCTATTGCACGTGTAATGGTTGTACACTTTCCTGTGTTTTTCTGGCGAGGTTATGATTTGTTTTTTATTGATATTGTCAGGTTTTAAGTTGTGATTGGGCTGGAAACTGTTGTTCTGATCTGGCGACGAAACAGGTAAAAACAGGGGAAAACTGCCAGTCTGGCTCAGTCTGAAGGTGACAAAGTCGGCCTACATGCACCCCTAAAGAACGCTATTTACCATGTCATATCTTGTTTGTTAAATTCGTACAAAAACTGACACCACTCTCATGTCTACATGCTGAATATAAAAAAAACCAGCACCTCTTAAATCACATTTTTCTACAGTTATGGTAACAGACTCTCGCTACACATGTATTTTGAGTGTAATTCATTTACCAAAAAAGACAAAACACACAAACAAACTTAAAGCTGAATTTGCATGAGAGCATTATTATTTATTTTCCAAATATTCTACAGATATTGCAATAATATTATTGTGAATTCTTTTGGCTGTGATAATCGTGTAGTGAATATCTGATATTGTGACAGCCCTTGTCTGTCGAAAAAAAGGCAAAAAAAGTTGTGGTATCAATCTTCCCATCTGTCTGGCAGCAAGGAGGCAAATTAGCATATTTCCAAAAATCATAAATAATTGCTACAAGTAAATTTTAGTAGAATACAGTATAAGATGAAGAAATTAAAGTTAGTTCAGCAGAAAGGATCAAAGTTTAAAGCCACAGACCCTCAAGGAAGGAAACAACCACAGTCTTCTGGAGAATCAGAGTCAAATTGTCTAATATATTTCTACTTCAACATTTTCTGGCAGAGAACAGTCTTGTGTACCCAGCCTGTCTGATTAACCTTACCTGGTAGGAGTAAAGGCAATGACGGGTCGTCATCCCAAACACAGTGATAAGTAGTATTACCGTCCTCCATCTCGCTGCTGGCTGCAGCGTTACCGTTGGCCACGTTCTTGTTCGACTTGGACCCCATGAAAAAGCTCTGCATGCTGGAGTTGAATCTAGTAACCAGATGGAACATAATCCCCAAATTAGATATACTGAAATTATTCAGCCCAGAGTCCAAAAGGGAAAGACATAAACAAGATAGGGCAAGAGTGTCAAGATTCATAGTTGCAAATACACAGATGAAAGGCTCCAAACTTGTTTGATATATAGTATTAGTCTTAATTAGCCAAAATAATCTGTTTACTTCTATAGAATGAATTTACAGTTAAGGTGGCCTACTTTCTAAAATAAAAACAGCATCAGCATTACACTGCACAAAAAAGGCTGAATTATGCTGTTCTGCATTACAGACAAGGAAGGGGAAAAGAGTTCCCAGAGACCAGTCACAAGGCTTTTATGAGCCACACAGGCTTTCAATGGGACCAAATTTTGTGCCACTCCATAAAAACGGATCACAAATACTGAACACAATGACTGCTGCTGCATCTTCAAAGTACCACCGGCAACTTCACAAGAGCTGCTCTAATCCTTTCAGAGGTTACGCCTTCAAAAGCTGACATTACAACCAAAAATGTATTTGTGGTTATACACTATGGATGTATAATAAGACCTCAATAAGGTGTTGCTGTTGAGTACTGCTTTCAATTGTTTCCAGCAGCCACTCGTGGCTCAGAAAGCATTTTCCCCATAGACTACTACTGTAAAAGAGACGTCTGCAAACTGTTGACCGGATACCTCAAACAACATACAAGGCTTTTTCTATTATGATTGTTTTCTATTTTCTATATTCACTATGTTCCACCCTTTTTTGTATTTCTAAAAAAGGTGGAGCATCTACCATCACCAGGTGTGCACAGGTGTTCTGCATACTACCAGTAATGAGAATGGGAGTAACGTTTGCTCTGATGAACGTGTGACAGACCTAAAGCTTAGTATACTGAAATACTGTGTGGATCTACGTCCTGTAGCATCACAGTATAAACTTCTGTAACAGCGGCTACAGCATTTTAGTTGCCAAGCAAATCCTAACAAAGTTAGTTAATACTACTTAAAAGTTAGTTTAGTTTGACATTATGAGAAAGGACTTATTTACATCCTGATACTTGAAAACAAGAGAGAAGCTGGAGATAATGTAATGAATACAGAAGCAGGGTGTTAGTTTTGGGCCCTACTTGACTAATGACATCCAAAACAAATGCTCATTATTTAAGATTCTAAAGCATTAATATAGATTTCTTTTATTACGTATTTCCCAGTGCTGTTATTTGTTTGAACAACTGGCAGCATTCATTCAATTTAGAGGACAGCCAAGCCCTGAAGGTCACCCCGGTGCTCTAACCGCACTATACAAAACCCACTCCACTCCTTTTTGACTGGACTGGCCCAAAATGTTCAGCGGATATTTTTGGGAGAGGGGAGACATATGACAGCACATCCTACTGTAAGCACTTCTTTCCTCCAAATGAGAAAGGAGAGGAGTGATCCGGTTAAGCCTGTGCTCTTAGCCACTGCAGAGGGAGAAAGATTAAACTCTTATGGCAGGGAGAGAGCAGGCTGCTGCGGACTGTAACACAGATTACCAGCTGGACAGAGACGACGTGGGTTGGCATTATACAGTTTGGACTGTAAAGACACAAAGATGGCGTAATAGATGGAGTCTGTATTTTAAGCCAACAGTTTGCTCATATAAGCTGAAAGGTGACAGATTAAAAAAAAGAGACAGGAGACGTTTTCGGGGCAGATTGTAACTGAAGATTGCGATCAAATGATGCATACTCCTGATAACTGACGACAAAGAAACCCCTACTGTGATCCTATCATAATAATCTCAGGTTCAAAAGAAAGGCTAAAATACAGTGGATTTAAGTATGTGTCAAGGGGACAGTTTTATGAAGGATTTAGAGTTAATTAGCTGGGATATTTTATGTGTAGCATTTATGTATTTTTAATCTATATAGTGATATTATTTAAAATCAATATAATTGTATTTTTATTTATCGTATTGATTTATAAATTATTTTATTTATCTATATTTTTAACTTCTTTTTTTTTCTGACATAATAACATCAGAAGTCTCCCAAGTTGCTAACATTTGGGTATAGGGGCATGAATGAGATGCTCCCCTGCATCTGGGAACCTACTCCTCATCATCAGGTTTGTTGCAGTATCAGTCTAGTCGAACAAGTTAAAAAAAGTGCTGAACTCACTTCATGACGAGGATGTATCCAGCATACATGACCACCAGTATCAAACTCTCCCACCTGATGAGGACAAAAACACAGGATGATTAATAAATGAATTCATGTTCCCACCTTTTTAGAAATACATAGAATATCCAGGATCTTTTCGCTTGTATTTGATTGTTTGCACATCTTCTAGCTGCCTGCTACAGTTATTATTAGGCATTATCATAGACTGTATATAAATGACTGTAAATACAGTCTAAGGGTATTATTAAGAGTGAAACCAATTAAGTTAGAAACTGGAATTTAACAGCTTTAAAGTGAGACTGTGTAACTTTTGCTGAACAATGACCACTGGCACCACAAGTAATAATGACAGACATATATGGTAAACTCTAGTTTAATGAAGGCTGAGATAAAGTTTGCTAACATTAGCCACCATAAGCCAATGATCATACCAGACCAGGTAAGACAAATGTCTGGAGATCAGTGTTGCCAACTCCTCAGTAAGGAAAGCAGCTATTGGCTGTCCTAAAAATCGCTAAATGACGTCATCGCTTAATTTGCATAATTGACCATGTACTTGAAATTGTACTGGATGCTGTAGGAGAGACGAGTAACATCATGGGAGAGAGAAAAAGTGAGTAAAAAAATATGTTTATAACTACAAATGAACTTTCTTCTGTCCATTCTTGATTTTTTAATGCCACAGTTCCAACCAAAGTTTACACTGAGACATGATGAGCGAGCCAGCTAGATGCTTGCTAGATAGCACAGAGGGACACACACAGTGGACGAGGTGAGTAAGTGACTGAGGGTGTGTGAGTCAAATGCAGTGATTTATATAAGACAAAGAAAATTTTACATTTACATCCAGCCAGCGGTGGCTTTGTGCATGTACGATTCATTTGCAGTCTGGACACAGAGGGGTGAACATCTCCTGCTAGGACTGGGCCTGTGAGTGCTCTGGGACGGGCCCACGGCAGCACCCTCTGCTTGTTAAGAAGAGTAAGAATGCTGGCGATTTCTAAATGCGATGTTGTTGCTAGGGCGACAGCGAGAACAACCACTAACAAACCTACACCCTTTATATCATGTCCTGGTTTCAAACAGGCCAATCACAACCTGTACGCATGGGAATGTACAGGGTGCCAAGCGGGAATAACACGCTGTTATTGATCGATGTTGTCTAGGACACAGATCCGTGGAGCGGTCTGGAGATTCTAGAGGAATAATTAGCAAAGGAACAGTTTTGTGCTTGTGTTTCTGCGACAACATCTGCATGTCAATGCCCCAATATGAACGGCCGCCCTAAAGAATCTGGATTGGTTCTGTGGTGCAGGTTTTTTTATACCCAACCAATATTAGTGATGTAACCAGGGAGATTGTCCTCAATCTGTTTTGAGCAAAGTATTTAGACTTGTGCGTCTTGGATGTAGCAGCAAAATAATTATTGAATGTGACAAATTATTGTGAGTGTGTTTCATTGCTAATACATTATTTCTTCTTTAAAAAGTTACACAATCTTGTTTTAAAAATATGGACACATTTGCAGTTTAACTGGATGAATAACTTACCAAACAATCTTTTCGTCGTAGATGAACTGAAAAATGAAGGGAAACATTTGTTCGATTAGGAAAAAAAAAAAACACATAAAAAGAGGAAAGACACAGTTGGTGTTGATTAATAAACGCATATGGTCCAACTTACTGCAATTAAAGCCAAAACAGACAGGATGTAGTAGAAGGAATCCCTGAAAACCGCCCACCAGGTCAACATCACCACCTGATTTCATCGGGAAAAGTGATAAAAAGCCATATTTTCAGATCTTTCCTTGAGCTTCATCTATGTGTGTTAGAGTTTTGTGAAGCATTTTCGTCTGGTATTATCAAACAAACTTAATATATAAACTTTGCTTGACAGAAGAAGCAGATTTCTGATCTGTTAACATCCTCCGTTTCTTCTATGACCAGTTCTGAGAAACTAACTGCAGCAGATGGTTTTGTTTCCTATCAGCAAAAAAATTTCTGCCACACAGCCTATAAATAAACAGTATGATGCAGCCAGAGCGGTAAGTCACTCCCACACACACGCACACGCACATACACACACACACACACATACACACACACACACCTGTCCAGCAAAGATCCCGCAGACACCAATGATGCAAAGGATGTTGAAGACCGCTGAGCCAACGATGGTCCCCACCCCAACATCACCATGTGTGATGAAGACACCTGCACGGGAGAGGCAGCCAATCAGAATCAGCAGTGAAACCAACCATCTGGGAATGCCTGAGTGTTTGCACATACTGTATGTATGTGTGTTTTAAGTGTCTCTACCAATGACGGATGCAAAAAGCTCTGGTGCGGAGCTGCCAGCTGCCATGAAGGTGGCTCCTGCAACATCTTCACTCAGATCTAGTTTCTGCAGAGATAAAGCAAAGACGTGTAGTTTACACAGATAAAACCAACTGTGTGACTGTCAACACTTGAAGATGAAAGACTACAACTCCCAAGTACCTCACAGATCTTCTCCAGCGATGTCACAAAGTATTCATCGCACGTTATGGCGAGGGCCAGAAACATGTAGAGCGCCTAGAGACAGAAACAGCAGAGTTACATTTTGAAGTGTGTGTGTGTGTGTGTGTGTGTGTGTGTGCAAGGGCAAGATAGAGTGTATGTGTGTATGTAAACATCCTTAATCAGCAGAAATTAGCTGAGTTAATAGAGCCTTGGCAGAGTAAGATATTCTCTTGCTAAAGGACGGGTGAAGGGGAATCGCAAAGCACAGCACCCAATTAAAATAGGACCTGCATTAGATTCAAATGTCAATTCAGTGACAGGCACTTTTCTCTGACAATTTGAAAAATCTACAGGATCTGTCAGGATTGATGTCAGAGAGGAAGGGTGGTGGTGGGAAGGCAGCCTATTTCAGTAGCTGAGGCGAGATCTATAAATTATAGATCAGCTGTGACATCATCATGGCCCGGCAGCCCCAGCAGCGGTGCTCTGCTCTATGCTAACCACAGGGGGCAGTGCAGGACTGCAGTACGGTCAGTCCCCCACAGATTAGATTTTACTCCTCTAAGAAGTGAATAATAAATCCTATTTCAGTGTGGAACATTAAGCTGGAGACACTTAACGAGGTGTAAGCGCAGTATACAAATCATATGTGAAAAAAGATTCATGTCCTTGTCATGAGTATTTCTATAGGTGTCACTAAGAAGAATTTCTCTATCCTTACAAATGAAACCAAACTTGACCAGCCATGGGATTGTTGGCATATTTAAAGTTTAGAAAGATTAAGATATGAGCTGCTTCTTTCTTAAGTATCCCACATGAGGATCCCTGTGCTGATGTAATATCTCTGCAGTGTGAAGCGTTTAATCATGCCATTAAGGGACAGTACTTAATATATCACACCTCTGCTCAAACTGGCTCTAATTCATTATGTCAGTAAACTTGTTGAGTCAATAAAAAGGTCAAAAGACAGTGTGTGTTCAGGCCTGAAGCTACCATTGATGACAATGAGGTTATGTCCTCTGTAGATGATGACTGAATCCACAGCCAAAAGTAGATTCAAAATGCCAGCTATGTCTAATGCGCAGCAGCCAGAGTTTGACAAATCAAGTAGATATCTTCAAATCAGGCTTCAGTCTTTTTAGTATAAAATTCCCTGTGTTCCCATGCAGAGCAGCAGCGGAGGCATAGTAAGAAAAAAAAGGGAATTATTGACTAAAAAGACACTTTTAGACAGTTAATCCAACAAAATAAAACATTCTTATAAGATTCAGCATTTCAACCACAGTGTGGAGAAGAAACAACATTTCATGCTTGAAAAACAAATTTCTGTTTATGTCCAATCCATTTCGGCTGTCCAACATTTTCTGGACGGGATGGGCAGAGTGTTAGTGTCTCATGACCTCAGTATTTCTATAATCCTGGAAACAGCCCTGAGTTGCTTTTGACTGAGAGAAACTTTTTAAAGCCAGTTAAATCCAGCATGAAGAGCTGCTGAACAATACTGAAGAACTTCACTGAACTCCACAAGTGGCTTTATGTCAAGTCAGTGAAGCTTAGCATGATTGAACGTAAAAAATAATGTTTTTTTCACGAGGAAAAGCAGCTCATACAATTTAAATAATGGACATTTCCCTGTCCTTTTTTCCTGTCCTGAAGCTGTATTTACCATAGACTGTGTATAAATATGGACGACATGAAAGCTCCCCAGATGTGAAGCAAAAACGTCTGGATTGCCCCTGGTGGCTGGTTGCAGTTTAGGTCATAAGTCCCACCCTTCCATGTTAGCGGATGGCTCAAACTAAAAAGTCACAGTACACGTGAAATACATTTTCCCCAAAGATGGTTCCTGTCATTTTAGGAAGTTCTTACCAAGCTGATATATGTTCAAGTGTAGATTTTTCTGACAAGTTTAGTTTCAATAAGTTATTTGATGCTATAAAAAGGGATGAAACGTCATCATTGACAGCTGCTCCGAGCAATAGTGGAGCCAAAGACTTGGAAATCGTATAAGAGAGGAGATATAACTTTATGATTCGTCAAACTATCGTCCAACTATCGTCAAAATCTCAAGATGGCAACGCCCCTATCCGGGATATTTTGGCTTCACTTTTGTACAGTGGAAAGGAGTGGAGACACGTCATCCATCTATATATAGTTTATGGTATTTACCAAGCACCTCAGCATTGTTCTAATGAATCATTGTTAAATTTAAACTCTGACTAAAAATACTCCACCCTCAGAGTAGCACTACCACATTCATGAAGCTTTCCTCACACAGCTCTCCTTTGAGAGACATCATCGCTTTACAACACTCAGAACCATAAAATGAAATTAATGACATCTTATAATTTCCCAGCTGTTCTGATGTGTATGCAGCACATTAAAAATACTCATGGCTTATATCAACACATTTAAATCTAGTGCTATATTAGTGTACTAATTTGCTACTAGGCTACTTTTTGTTCACTATATTATAAGCCATATTAAATGTGGTTGTGCCTTGTTTACAAAATTAGATATTTGTGATGAAATATTCTGAAGACACTTATTGAGCTATTCCCAGAGCTTTCAGTTGTATCCCATGGCCTTCCTCAACACAGATGTGCTTCACAGAGGATGTGAACCTCCCCACTCAAAGTACTACTGAACCCATTTTTCTTTCTTCCCATCACATTGGTGTGTGAGGTTACACCTTCTTGCGCAAAAATGGGTGCATGCTGGTTGATATGATCATAAGTGCAATCTTTTGAGCATTAAAAAAAAGCTCCTCTGTGACATCTTTTCAATCTGGCTGAGCAAAAAGCTACCATAATTCCAACCTTACCCTCCAGGCTTTAAAAGCCAAAAACAAGCAGTTGGGCTGAAGTGAAAAGCTTCTAAATCCACCTGCAACCAGCTGAGCTCTACTGAGAGTGTTGACTGGGGACCAGTGTGATGGGAGATGCAGGTGAAGCAGCTTAAATTAAAAAAAAAAAAAAAGTCCTCTTACCGCCAAAATGTGGAGAAGAACAGCCCCGCTCTTACGTTCACTGGAGGTAAAAAGGTCATCGGGGAACTCGTGTATTGCTGAGGAGAGAGGAAATGTCACAGTCACCACACATCAGCAGCATGACAGTGAGGTACATGTCCCCAACCCACCCAGAGAGGACTGTGTGACTTTGTGATGAGTGTCGGTCTCAAAAGAAGCATGCCTGGGGTGCCCTGTTGGTTCAGAAGGCTTTGGTTGGTCATGGTACCTATCAGAGTACTATCTCTTCCCACTGATTTATCTAATACAGCAAACATTTCTTGTATACCTAAAAACTGGGCACCACAGCCAAAAAGGGTCACAAGCAAATGAAATAGCAGCCTGTGATCATCATCCAAAAAAAAAACTAGAAACTCAGACATCAAGGGCTTCGAATTTTCAAAGGAGTGAAATGGCTCTAAACACTTTTTGCAGCCTGCAATATGTCACACCACTCGGCAACCAATGACTTCATACCTATTCGTGGAAGAAGAGAAGAGAGAACAGTCAACCATCACAACTGATGTAAAAGCTTGAGCTATATTAAGAGCCTGAAGTCATACAGAATTAAAGCAAGCAGGCAGAAAAAAAAACTCCCATGCTGGGGACTCATCATCCATCATCCAGAGCTCCAGCTGGAGCACAGTGTGATCATGGTACCACCATACGGCCCACATCTCTGGGAGCACAACCGCTCCACGGTGCACCTGGCTGGAGACAGAAGCTGGCCATCTCCCTGACAGGACCCGGCATCTGTGGCCAACGGCCTCGTGTCTGACCTGTTCCTGTTGTGCCCGAGCTTTAGGCCCACATCTTGTCTATCCATAACAAGCCTGCAATATAATTAGCATATTTCTACAGGCAATAATCTATCCAACAACATGCTCACACAAGCTGCAGCTATCTCTAAGCTAGTTAGCCTTACTGCAGGCAATAAGCTATCCAACAACATAAGTAGCGTATTGTTTACACAAACTACATCTATCTCTAAACTAGTTAGCCCCTACAGTATGTTTCTAATAAGCTAGTCAACAACATAACTAGCATATTATTTATACAAGCTACAGCTACCTAAGCTGCAGTTAGCCTTATACTGCAGGGAATAAACAATTTAACAGCATAACTAACATATTACTACAAGAAATAATCAATCCAACAACATGCTCAAACAAGCTGCAGCTATCTCTAAGCTAGTTAGCCTTACTACAGGTAATAAGCTAGCCAACCACATAGCTAGCATATTGTTTACACAAGCTAAACCTATCTCTAAGTTACAGCCAGCCTTATATTGCAGGCAATAAGCTATCCAGTGACATAATTAGCAAATTGTTTACAAAAGCTACAGCTATCTCTAAACTACAGTTAGCCTTATGCTGTAGGCAATAATCTATCCAACAATATAACTAGCATACTGCTTACATAAGCTACATCTACCACTAAGTTATTTAGCATATGCAGTATGTAGGCAATAAGCTATCCAACAACATAGCTAGCATACTGTTTACACAAGCTACAGCTATCTCTAAGCTACAGGTAGCCTTATACTGTAGGCAACAAACTATCCAAAGACATAACTAGGATATTACTTACACAAACTACAGAAATCTCTAAGCTAGTTAGCCTCATACTGCAGACTATGCAACAACATAACTAGCATACTGCTTACACAAGCTACAGCTATATCTTAGCTAGATAGCCATATACTGCAGACAAACAATCCAGAAACATTACTAGGATATAGCTTACACAAACTACATCTACTGTATCTCTAAGCTAGTGAGCCTATACAGTATGTAGGCAATAAATCATCCAACTGAAAACAAAACAAGAGTCTACAGTTATGCTAGCAGCTCTGAGAGGCTGCTGTACATTAAGCTAACATACTCACAATTTATTAAGTTTTTAGCATTAGTTTTTGAGGTTTTTGTAGTTTCAGTTGTTTCAGAAGTTTTAAATACTTACCCAGGTTTAAAATAATGTTTACCATGTTCACCATCTTAGTTTTGGGTGTTAGCATGCTAACATTTTCTAAGTGGCAATAAACACAAAGTGCAGCTGTGACTGTTTGGTCATAAACCACAGATTTTCACCTGATGATGGCACTAGATGAAAGGGGATCACCAAAGTTAACTCATCCAGAGGGGGACACGACTATGTACCAAATGTCATGCCAATCAATGGTTGTCACTCAAAATCACAAATGTCAACCACATGGTGGCGCTACATGACAAGTTAAATGATCATCAAAGTCAGTAGGATTCATCCTCTGGGCACCATGAATGTCTGAATTTCAATGGAATCCACCCAGTAGTTGGTGCGATATTTCAGTCTGGACCATTAGGGTGGAACCTCACCATCCCTTGATCCATGTCAGCAACATGGCTAAATAATAATAATAATAATAATAATAATAATAATAATAATAATAATAATAATAAAACAATAATAATAACAATAATAATAACAATAATACTAATAATTATTATTGTTATTATTGTTGTTATCATCATCATCATCAAGTGGATGGGACTGCTTTGCTGTACCTATGCATAATACAGATTGAAAAATATGACGCGAGAACAATATGCTGTAGTCTGAGCCAGCAGAATAATATAGGAAAGATTTGGGCCCTCGTCACATATGGACTCATGAAGTGGAACAGTGCTCACCTGAGACTCACTGCATCTGTCCCAACCTCATCGTTGTCCGTTGTTATGATATTTGATGGCGTGCCGTGAGCACACATGACTGAATCAACAGCGCAGCATTTGTAACAGTGCACATGCAAATCAAACACTCCAAGCCCACATAATCAACTGCATGCCTCCTTTATTTCACTCAATTACATCACATACAGTATATGGAAATGTGGTACATTTTGCATCTCCATATGCCATCAAACACATTATCTTTGCCAGAAATAGCACTGGCGTGGCTCTTTAATCCGGCCTTGATTTGTTTGGTGTCTCATTGCAGCACTAACTACCTTCATGACAGTAAATGCAACTGATTAGAGGACAAAATAATAATAAAAAGTATGAGTAATGGCTTTATGCCTTTAAATATAATGAGAAACTGGAGAACATCTGGCTGACATTGGAATCTTACAGCAATACTGACTGTGGCGGGCGACTTTATCTCGTTTCATTTCTGACAGGTTTATGTGCTGAATGAAACGTGTTGGAAAGCCGACGGCCTCAAGCTAAGGCGCAATCAATTACAGGATTTGTCAGCTGTGCCCTCAGAGGTGACCGAAAACAAACTGATGCCAATACAGTAGGATAAACTCGTACTGATACCTCATGGACAAACTGCAACAACCATACATTATTCTAGCTGCCCGTTAAGTTTCTCAAAAACATAAAACCATAGGTATCAGGTTTGAATTTCCTGCAGTCTGAGCCTTTTCACCTCCTGCTTCCATGTTCAGCCACCAAACCTGCAGGTCTGCCATTAATCAATAATTAAATGCCATTGCCACCCATGATCTTTAGTTACATGCCCCCGTATACAATCAGGTCTGGCTGAGAGCGAGTTAAAAATAGGGAATCACAAAAGCTGTCTAAAGGGCACCAGCAGAGAGATGACAGGCAGACAGGGTTCACCCCCTTCCCTGTAAACATTCAGACAGACAGCGTCTACAGGGTTCATCTATGTCTCCTTGCTGTAGAGGTCAAACCAGACATGAACATGCTTCCACAGCCGTTTCCCACACAAGGACAGGACAGGAAAAGACAGGACGTACACGCAGGAGCGGGACAACAGACGGATTGCTTAAGTGATGCATCGCAAAGAGGCCTATAAATATGGAACCATAAATAATAAGTAGCTCAGTTAAATTAGGAGGTTTTTTTTTTTTTTTTTACAGAAATTGGAGCCGACATATCATTATGATGCATTGTGGAGGTATTTGCTGCAGAAGTTATTAGTTGAAATCAATTATAATAATTGATCAAGCAAAAATGACCAAGTATTTGCAGGTTACAGCCTCATGAATGCAAAGAGTTTTGGGCTGCAAGTCATGATTTTTATTAGCAACTTAAAGGAACAGTCTGTAGCATTTAGGGGGATCCGTTAGCAAAATTATAACATTCATAATTATGTTTTCATTAGCATATAATCTCCTGAAAATAAGAATTATTGTGTTTTTGTTACCTTAGATGAGCCCTTAATATCTACATAGGAAGCAGGTCCTCTTCATTGAGTCCAATATGTTGCTCCGCCATGTTTCTACATTAGCCCAGAACTTCTGTTGCTCCTGAAGCAGTGTTATTATGGTAAGGATGGCCTCTGAGCGAGGTGAACAGCGGTTTTGTACTTGTCGGCTCACATTATCGCAGTCTTGGAAAGGGAGGATTGAGCAGAGGGGTACTTAGTTTGTCTGTCTAGATGTCTTGCATCTAGCTGCAACCATACAGCTAGATGCCACCATATCCTACATACTGTACATTTAATCAGTTGATTGATATTCTTGATGAATTGATTGTATGGTCTGTGAAAAAAATACAAAAAAAATCCCTTTTCCAGTTTCCTAAAGCCCAAAGTGGCATCCTCAACTGCTTGTTTTGCCTGATGAAAAAAAAAAAGAAGAAAAATTGCATATTCATTTGCTTGGCCAACGAATTGATTGTTTCAGCTCTGAAAAAAGTTTGCTTGCTTTTCATTTTATATAATACTTTTGTGAATACTAAAAGTTTGTGTCTTGGTCACACTGCTTTGTTTTAGACTTTTGATATGTACATGTCATTTCTGACAATTTGTTGATAATTCCAATGTTGCAGCCTAGATTTATCATGAAAGGTGGCATTAAGGGACAAACCTGTATGATAAATATATAAATGTTTGATCACTTTAATCAAATGAAATGTGCAAATTTGTTATCAATTGCACCAGAAATTCTATTCTATCTAATGTTTAAGATGACGCTGATCGAGCTGCTGTCAGAATAAAGGCTGTTCTGCTGAACAAAAGGCTTTGAGATAGTACAAATCTAAAAAAAAAAAAACCTAAACTGTCTTTTCTGGAAGCAGAGAGGTGGAGAAGACTGTGAACAAGGGATTGTGTGGATCATGACGATGGCAAAAAACGAGTCCCCTTCAGAAGCTGAGCTAAAAATCTATAAATAAACCCTGTTTGGATTCTCTGTTTGGACACCTGACTGTGGGGCTAAGGCAAGGAATTACTGGCAACACATTTGTTCATCTGTCTCCCCAACTCCCAGCCCCTCTTCCTCATTTTACCAATCCCAGTTCGTCATTACAAGCTCACACAAGTCGAGTCCTCACAACAAGTGTCGGAAGGATTGTAGGAGATGCAGCGCTGCCATCACTTCTTCAGTTGTGGACAGTTAGGGACAATATGAGAGTTATTAGGGATTAGAAAAGAGTGGTCTGACTTTTTTGGGTTGGGATTTTCTTTTGTTTTCTCACCCCAGATGTATGCTCAGGACAGCAAATTTTCACAAAAAGGAAAAGTTTCAAGTAAAGATAGCCGATAATATAATTCAAGTTCAGCTTGACATGTTGGAACCAGTTCACTCAGGTCGGTGGCAGTAATTTCTTTGTTTATCTATTAATAAAAATGACGAAAGTGGCTACAATATCTACTATATTTACAGAAGAAGCTTCTTGGATCAGAAGTGAAACATGTTCAAGAATCTAAACCAAGTCTAGTTGCTGCTGATCTAACCCTTACTCGGATACTATGAACTGGGTGACTAAGAACTTTCACAAACATATGACTACAATATTCACCATTTTGCAAAGTTGTGGACTTGAGTCACATGACTCATTGACTCATCCTTCGGCAACCACTTATCCCGTTAGGGGTCACAGGGGGGCTAGAGCCGATCCCAGCTGACATTGGGCGAAGGTTGCCAGTCCTGGGCTGACACAGAGACGCTAATATTCACACCTACGAGCAATTTAGTCATCAGTTAATCGGCACATCTTTGGACTGGGAGGAATCCGGAGCACCTGGAGAACACCCACGCTTACACAGGAGAACATGCAACTTGGTGTGAGGTGACAGTGCTAACCACTGCACCACCGTGGAGCCCCTTAAGTCAGACTCGAGTCACAAATATGACGACATAAGACTCAACTTGTCAAAATCAAAAAGACTCTACTTGGACTTTAACACCAATGAAGCGTGACTTCATTTGGACTACTTGGTACCTTCCCCCAAGCCCAAAGATTAAAAAGTAAGTTATAAGCCATGAATCAATTAATTTCCCTTCATTTCCTGAATCAACCAACATTAACGCTATTTAGTCAACATTTAATTCCCTGGATCTACTTTGTTTGAACCAATCTGACAGCATCCAATCAAGGTGCAGGAGAGAATCATGAAGTACTAACGTTATGTTACTGAGCAAAAAAAAAAAAAAAAAAAAATGACCAAGAATTTATTTTGTGTACAAAAACTATGCAGGAGTCAACAATAAACAAACTGAAGTATGTAAAAAATTTGGGAAGAAGTTGGGAGATGTGCTTTTAAGTTCAAAGCCCATCAGACAGGAAAAATTTCATTTTCTCTGATCAAGTACTTCTTCCAATAGACAGATAGATAGATAGATAGATAGATAGATAGATAGACACAACGACATGTATGTTTGCCACTTTCCCACTGAAATTAGTGGTTTGACACTGACCGTATATAAGCCAGACTTCCTCTGATCGCCGGCTTTCTAGTCGCCATGGCAACGGTAAACAGTGACAGCCATTAAAAGAGCCACATCTGGCTCGAGAGCCATAGGTTCCCGACCCCTGCTATACAGTATCACAAAGAATAGTATTGTGATATTCAATATTTTCTTACAACCCTACTTCCTTGGATTTGTTAAGGCACTGTTACACAATAATTAAAATCAAATTAATTCTAAGATCAGTTATTTAAAACACTGAATAAATAAAAAAATGTCAAGTCTTGCATATATTGTCTCTACACAAGCTGTACAAGTCTCTCTGCATATATAAAAATCCACTCAGATAAGCTTAATTTATAAAGCCAGAGCATGCCAGCCATTCTTTACATTTGTGCAATTATTCCATAATCTGGTAATATTCCAGCTATTATGGTGTCGTTACATAACGGAGCTCAGTATCGGGTGCCGTCTGTTGTCCCAGAGACAGGAGGAGCGGCTGGACGGTCTCCACCCAACAGTCCTACTACGAGAGAAGGAGATCTAAAGAATATGTTTTAGAGTAAAATGATGCCATCACGTAGCTGAATAAAATGATTATGATGTGAGCAGGATGTTCTGGCAGAGCGCCCAGTGAAACCTTCTGTCATCGAACCACACACCAGCCAGGTCATGAACAGAATACAGTTGACACTCCAGTACAGTAGACGAGAGACTCTTCAGAGGAGAATGGTTCCTCTGGGTCATTTTTGGTCTATAAGATAATTAGCTCGCTCCAGCAGACATCAGCAAGACATCATGACTCGACTGCCATCAGCCATTCTTCGAACAACATGACGACATCACGAGTCGCCTTACTCGGAAATCTGAGAGGAGCTTTGGTTAACACAAAACACACGATTATCCTCTTTGTTAGGTCGATACTCTCACATGCTCAAACATCACATGTACAACAGCTCTCACATGCTCATGTGAGCACTTAACCACATGCAATTTCACCTGCATGAACACACAGGCATACCTATGACTACTTTTAGCCTTTATGCGAGTGTGCGTATGAGAGAGAGCTGTTGAAACTCCTGGTTCAATAACCTAAAGGTGGACGCCGCTGTGAGACGTATGCATTCAGCTGTGTTCAGGAGAAATAGGTAAACAGCTCCCTCAGGGCGAGGTATAGATCCGCAACAACAAAGACAGAGCAGAGCTTCCTCGTTACTGTGACTGCACGCCTTTAAACCTCGGCGAAATGTCGCCTCAGTTTTAATTAAAAAGTACTCGCCTATAGCAAAACAGAATGGAAATTTAGGAGCAACAAACGGGCTGAAGTGGAACAGACTGTGAATGAGTGAATACATAAAGAGGTCAGGCGCGTTTGAACTGCACAGCGCTGTGCAGGTGCTGGTGCCTGCGCTTCCCCTCCGTCCTTTGCATTGTTCCACCGTTGGCATGCGAGCGAGAAGCAGAGCGAGGTCAGTTTCCATTATGCACAGCAGCATAATCCCCGCTTGTGTAATTCCCTTTTAAAAAGCCTCCTTCTGGTGTTTCCCTGGAGTTGACGAACCTGCATTCCAACGTGGACTGGCGGCCACCCGCTGGCAGATTTACCCCTCGTGCTGCCGCCAAATTTCCTGCCTACAACCCCCCCATCCCAAAAATAACTCAGAAAAGGCTATTCTATCCCTGTGTTTGCCTCAAATCCAACAGCAGAACTCACTCTCTACTTAACAGACATTTACACCAAATCAACACTTTCAGGGTGATGATGCTTCTGCTTAGGGCCACAGTCACCCACACTTCCTCCTCACCCACGCCACATTTCAAGCCCAACACGCAACATGTGCACCCCGTGCCTGTGAGCAGATTAGAGCCATATCTAAAACCACTACAATCAAATCCCATCGGATTAATTCATAGTACAAACCCAGCCACACTAAAACCTTTGCTTTGTTGTTCACTTCTACTTTTTTTACGCTGTCGTCGTCTACTTCTACCCGGCTAATTATGCCACTCAAGTGGGAGTTTTCAATATATGGTATTAGAAGCATCTTTATTAAAAGCAAATTATTCCTCCCACAGAACATTAGCCATGGTGCTCTGCCCCCTCTCCAATTTTCTTTGCTCCACAGTCAGTCGATTCCCACATGGGGGAATATAATCTAATATTCTCTGTCCCCAAGTAAATCTCAAGTCAAACAGCAAAAACATCTCTGATCACGCTCCTCACACAGCCTGGAAGAGCTATCAAAACATTTGAACTTGGAATTAAAAACGGCGATTACTGGGGCGCCCGCTAGCTCAGGATGGTTGTCACGGCGCCATATCATGTCATATCTTTGGGGTACAACACAAGCGCAGTGAATTCTGGTCTGCACTCACTGAAACTGAGCCAATAGCAATGCATGACCGCAGCTGCAGTTACACTGCGCATGTGTCACCCCAGAGCTCAAGACCACGTCCCACCGCGCTCCATGTACAGCACTGAGGCCGAGTTGGGGATGCACCGATAACAGTACCGGGCCGATACTGACTCAAAGACTGAGTATCATGACAATGGGGTCGATCTAGTTAATTCATTTCTATGTTTATGTACTTTATGCATGATATTTTGACCGATATTTTGTTGCTGCGTTAAAAATGTAAATTAATATCTAACCTACAGATTTTAGGTTTTAGGTTTTACTTTAAGACTTGAACATCATTCTTTAAACACACTGGTAGAAAACTTAAATACGGCACTAAAGGGTCTGATAGATTGCAGTACTGAAAATTGGCAAAGTGACATTTTTGGGTTGTAATGTGAAATATTTATTTTAGAGGTCGACCGATTAATCAGGCCGACTTTTTACTTTTTTTTTTTTTTTCTTCATGATCGGCATCAGTGCCTGAGCATATTAAGCAGATTAGCAAGCACATCTGCAGGCAGCCCAGTGTTGTTGCTGTAGAACACGCCGCCCCTTGCGTCAGCCAGATTGCCGTTCTACCAGCAGACCTCAGCAGATGTCGCCCAGTGGGTTAACGTCTGCAGTGGGTTAACGTCTGCAGTGGGTTAACGTCTGCAGGAGTGCGTGAGAAGAACAACGTCCTAACTGGGAGAAACCGTGCAGACACAAAATGCAGATTGGAGAGACAGACCATAAGTGTTCTTCAATAAGTGTTTACACAAGTTAAGACATTTTGTGTATCATTTGTTATTATTAAGCTGTTATATTTTATCAGATGGAGGAAAAAAGTAAACCAGCCAAAGATAACCAAAAAAAAACAAAACTGCATCATATCAGTCATGGGGTGTCCTGATTCTGTTTAAAAAAAAAAAAAAAAAACAATCAGCATCAGCCATAAAAAAAACATATCAGTCAACCTCTAATTTATTTACTGACACTTATTGTGTTTGTGTTGTCGGATTTTTCTTAAAATGTTTTGTTGTTGCATCACAGTCTGACTGTCTTTAACTGCAATGGACTGAGCGCCTCCTTAACCTTATACACATACGTAAATAGATGCTATGACATTTTCCACTACATATATAACATATGCACGTTTATTATATATTTATGTGGTTGTGTACAGTCATCTCTTGGAGTAGGTTATGTGCTATGTATATCATGCATCAAGGAGCTAAGTCTGATATTTAACTGTTGTGGTCACTGTGTGTTGGTGTGTTGCTGGTATAGTATAATAAAAAAATTGTTAAAAAAGGTTTGTAATTCCTGTTAATTTCTGAAGATTTTCTACCAAGTTTCTGGTATGTGATTTATTATTCTAATAAGAAATAATTCTGTGAATGTATACCTATGTATTTGGTACATTTTGTTTTACAAAGTTAAGAGAACTGTTTAAGTCAAGCCTGATGTTGCTTTACACATAACAGGATGATCCCGGTTACTTCCACACAGTGAGGTATAAAGCTTATTAAGGAAACGCTGGTATTGCATCTGTACTCGGTATCAGACGATACCCAAAGCCCAGGTATCGCTACTGGGACAGAAAAAGATGATCAGTGCACCCCAATGGTGAGTCTACCACAGCGGCTCAGGTTCGACCCGCTGTCCTTTGCTGCATGTCGTCCCCTCCTGCCCCCTTTCACGTCTCTCTTCAGCTTTAACTAATAAAGGAAAAAAAAAAAACTTTTGTTCTAAACAGTAATGGCAGTGTGTTAAATGTTGATGAAAAAGTGCATTTGTTCCCTTGGTCATGGGACTGGTACAGAGGAAATGCATCTCAAGGGCTGGTACGACTCAAGCTCTGCATGTGACAGTTAAATGATGATGGTTAAATAAAGAGTATTCAGAGGATGTATCAGCCCTTTACAGGGTGAATTAGCCTTTTGTAGATTACAAGCATGCATTGCAATCAAGCAGGAGCAAAATAGTTTGGACAGCACCTTGAGTTATTACTGAAATGGCCAATAAAACAGGGACTTGTGATGAATGGCTGCCTTTAGCAGCGCAAGTCTCTGGACAAGCAAAACAACATTAGCACCCCGTGAACCAAGAAAAAGGGCTCCCTCGCTGATCACAGAAATAATGATGAGGAAAAGGCAGAGAGCCCAAAGCTGGCTGAGTGTAATCTATGCAGCCCACAAACAGCGGCTTAATTAAACCGAGCTTCAGATGTTGCACACACTCAGCATAAAACAAAAAGCCTCCAATAATAATTCTCATCCAAATCGAGCCAGAGTCCATCCACGGTTAGTGCTGCTTTCCCCCCGGAGGGGTGCACACCAGCGCCGTCACTGGTCCGCTGCTGGATCATCAGTTCTGTACAAACAACTGCTGCACGGGGAATCACGACAATCTGTGATACATAAACAATTTTTCTCAGCTATTGAGAGAGTTGGGAACCAAGATGTCTATTCAGTTCTTAGAAGAATGTGTAGATGGTAAACAAGTTTGTCATGCTGGAAAGATTTTTGACAGAGCATGAACATCTATTCTGATTCATGCTTTCTTGTCTTCCTGATGGGACTTGATGTTCCATGAGCAATAATGCATCTTGACAAGTACAACATGAACAATAAGCTAATTGTCATCAGTCAGACTTTCGGTCAGACTGAGACGCGTTTCAAATGATTTATGCAACATTACGTTTCTTCTTTCTTTCATTCTGAAAGCTTTAGAAAGTGTCATACGTTTCCTGAATCTCTTCATATGGAGCTCATGAGTGAAAAGCCAGCAGATTTGACTGTTATCAGCCCATTGAATGTGCATTATCAGTCACTATAAGCACCACTGATGTAGGCCATGAAGGGCCTACTACACCTACAACGTTGCAAAAGTGAAACTTAAAATCAGCACATCAAACTGAATGAAACGTTACGTTTTGAATACAAACAAAAAGGCTTCTTTAGGTTTAGGCCACAAAACTACAACTTCTTTAGGATTAGGCAACAAAATTGCTCATCCATCATTCACCCTTAACCTCCACACCATATGCCATTTCACACTGTCTATACTACAGCGCCTGCCTTACACTTCTGCTTATGTCATAATTACTATGGTCCCTAGAGGTTGCTGTCATGTTCTTTTGGTGATCTATCGTGTGAATAGATGATAAAACCTACTATTGGGTGTAGTAGGCCCCTATTGACCCACATCTATGGTGCTTTTAGTGACCAGTAAATACTATTAATGGCCTGATAAACAGTCAGAGCTGCTCAGCTGAGCTGAGTAAATGAGAAAAAAGCCCCTAAGCTGAAAAAGTTTTTTTCTTTAAATCATGTCCATGAATTATGTCATTATGTGTTTTCATCTTACCAAAAACAAATCAACTTTATAGAATCAAGTACCATTTTCTTCATACTTACAGTGATTTTACTTCTTCTGTCTTGTTTCAAGATAAACAAACATACCAACATAAACTCAAACTCCACTGAGAAGGAGTACAACAGTCTGAATCCACTGTCATTTTAAGGGAGCTGGGTCTAGTAGTCTAAACGACTGCGACTAATGATTATTTTCATTGTTGATTATTTTCTCCATCAAATCGATTAGTTGTTTGGTTTATAAAATGTCAGAAAACAGAGAAAAATGTAAAAAAAATTTCCCAAAGCCCAAGACAATATCATTAAATGTCTTGTTTTGTCCACAACTCAAAGATATTCAGTTTACTGCTATAGAGGAGTAAAGAAACCAGAAAGTGTTCACATTCAAAAAGCTGGAATCAGAGAAATTTGAGGGGTTTCCTTCTACTACTACTCCTGATTAGTCGATCATCAGTTTAATAGATGGCGATTAATTTAATAATTGAAAACTAATCTATTAATCATTGCAGCTCTTTTGTAAAAGCAACATCAAAGCAGCATCTGCATGGTAGTCTTGTACAGCTACAATCAAAGCTACTTATAACTGCCCACAACTGAGCGACAACCGGTCAGCTGAGGTCCCTGAAATCTGCATACATAACAGGATTATTCATGATACCAAGACCAAAAAACAAGGAGTCATATGATCAGCTCACAGTGACGAGGCAGAGCGGCGGTGGGATCGGAGGAAGAAGCCAATAAGAAATGTGTGGAATGTGAAGTACAATCTGGTGCCTCCGGTGCAGGATGCATTTGAATGGAAAAAAGGTAATCCTGGAGGATTAGGAGGAAAACTTCAAGCTCATAAACTTGTCATTTGGCACTCTGACAAAGTTCACATTCAAATGGTCACAACACTGACTAGTTCAAAGTCAGGGGTGTAAAAAGGGTTTGTTTCGCTTGTTTATATGTAATATAGCGGGTTGCAGCACCAGTGATTCACTCATCCCTGAGGGACTCTGCCTGCTGTGACCAGTAATAAAGTAATAGCCAGTTAGTCCTTACTGGATCACTCGTGATGCCGCAAATAAAACCTGTAAATTTTTAAATTACTTCCTAAATTGTCTGCGCCCTGGTGTCATCCTCTCGAAACACAAACACAAATCCCAGTACTGAGTTGCACCTAATTTACCAAATAATTATTCTCAGGGCTTAAAGGGGAACTACGCCCATTTTCAAAATTCATGTGTTATTCTTAAGGTCTCAAACAGTCTAAAAATACTAATAAACACAAAACAATTCTCTCCGAAATCCAAAACTAGACCCCAATACTCAAATCTGTGATGACTACGAAAGGGAAGAAATTTTCTAGATGACACTGAGAGCACCCAGAGGAGTATATGGGAACATTTTCTGTTTCACAATTGACAACACAGCAGAATAAAGCTCATTTGAGTATAAAAAAGAAATTCTGTGGGTCCACAAAGTAAGTCTCCTAATTGTTCATGCAGCAACTCCAGATTTTATACCCTCTGAATTCACAAGTTTTAGACTTAAGGCATTTACACACGGGGCATGATGAGTAATCGATAAATGAAAATGCAAAATACTCACCTGTTTAGGGATTTAGGGATTTTATTGTGTAAGATAACAGAAAGAGTGCTGCCTTTGTCAGGGTTGAAAGGAGTAATAAAGTTTGCCGTGTGGCTCTGTGCTGTTTTATAAATGCCGCAACTCAACACGCCACACGGCATGATTGGTGATGCCTCAATACGTCATTCAAAAAACAAGAAACCGGTCCAAACAGAGTGTATGTCTGAACCGTGTAAGGTCAGTCTGAATTTGTGGCCAAATTGTTCCACAAATAGTCATTGGTCACGTCTATAGTGTTAAATCCAGTGGAACATGTCCACCAGGTCTGGCGAGGAGACTAGAGCTAGAGCTGCTCCACTCAACTGGCCGTTCAAGTGGTGGCGCATTGTTGAATGCACCCGATTGGTCCCTAGTCAAACGGGAAACAACATGGCGGCCAGCTCGTGGACTTTCTGTCTAAACAATCTACCAAAATCTACTTCGCTTGACTGATTCTCCTGCTTTCCAAATGAAATGATCAGAAAGCGTTGAGACGCCCTTCATCATTGGATCTGGTGAGTGGAACCGCTGACACTCTTCCCCCGACAACGTAACCAAAGGACGGTTTCAGCTTTTCATTTTGAAAGCGCGACTAATGAGGAAACTCCAACACTCGGTCAACCAATCATCTAACTTCATCACTCAGTGACAGACTTTTGCGTTTGCAGGTCGGGTCCTGTTGTTTCCAGCACATAATATTTGTGTTCTGTGTGAAAGAACTCGTGACACAAACAGTTCGATGAAATACATTGACGTGCAAATTAATCATACATTTCTGCCTTTAACAGAGAGTAGCTCATGTTCACAAATATTGATTGAAGCAGGCCATGGAAATAACATATGGGAATTCTTTACTTAGGTGATGTTTCCCTTTAAAAATCCACCTTCAACAGGTCTCCTTTCCATATACATATCCACTTTATGATTTTAGTTTAAGCAGGTTTTTATAAATGGCAAGAGCAGGTAATTCCTAAATCCTGTATAGCCAATTAATATCACAATACCACATATTTATCATGACGTGATACTAATGAGACTCTGTCCCTGGCTTCTTTAATGCAATGATATCTCACTCAGTCATGCAGGATCACAGAAAACTCAAATGAACCAACAGTATGAAACACAAAGTCATTTAAACGACATCTTGTCATTCCTGCCGGTGCATTTCAATCATTTTGAATGTTTTTCGTAGCCTGATGCAGATCAGCAGTGTCAGTGGAACTGTCAGCGTAGAGTCCAGCAGAACTAATTATAGAGAATGCTGCTTCCTTTAAGTGTACCAAAGATGCTGTAACATAATCAATAGCTGACCCTTTTAATAGTCCTTTCAGTGCTTATTGCAGCGCAAGTACTCTAAACCAAGTCAGAACAATAGAGGTCACATTAAAACAGCATCAACTCAACAACTCCACAACTATTACGTACTTTGAGTTTTTCCTGCAATTTTATCGATGGATTGCTTGTCTTGGAACAATACACCCCCTTAAATTGAGTTCACTCAGAGTTTTCTGTGTCTGTAATGATCTTCAGACTCTATTAATCATGCCCTGAGCTGCTGCACAGAGACTGACATCAAATCTTATTAGAATATAAATTATTATCGCGGTTAAAAAGAATTTCCTGGCTTAATGTGTCTTGATGCAGACTGTTCTCATACACACTTCACAGCTATATCTACGAAAAGTAATGCACTGTAATTCATATACATCCAACAAAATGAATTTGTACTGTATGTAATCAATGTAACCGTGAACCAGGCAGTACAAAGAGTGACAAATGCCACGTAGGGAGGAGATCAGGGTGGACAGGTGGGTCAAAAAACACCAGACTACAATCTCTTCCTAAACCTAACTAGTTTTGTTGCCCAAACTTTATCAAGTTGTTTCATGTGAAGACAGAAGTTTAATTTGAAAAGAGTGAAGTGGAAATTGACACGTGCATCACATGTTGCTGGACATTCGTAGGAAAAGGTAAGAATGAGGAATAACCTCATTAGATATCAAACACACTACTGTATGAGGATATATTGCTTGATCACAACTTAATTTGTTCTGATGTTGATGTTGGTTTCAACTTTTGGCACAATTCATTTGAGGAAAATTACTAAGTTAAAGAAGTGTTAATTGATTTTTGACCACTTGGTAGAAGAGGAAAACACGCAAGGCAAACATGTTAAGAAACGAGGAACCCATCCAGCAGACGTGGAGCAACATTAGCATTCATTTGGTTGTTGTCATGTCACGTTTCTTCCCACCTGATGACTACAACTCAAATATTATCTTTTCTTTAAGCTGGTTTTGTTCTCCAAAATAGATGTCCTGAGGGAAGTATCTGGCTCTTTAGCGTCTAAATGCTCCAAAAACCTTGTGGGGAAACCAAAACAATGCATTAAAAGACACTAAAAGACTTTGTAGAGCTAAGGAAACAGAGTTGGCTAATAAATCTCTCTTCATCCATCACTATGAGTGTCATTTGATCCAATGTTAAAAAAAAAAAAAAAAAAAGTGTATCTTTAATCTCATAGCATACCTGGCGCTGAACAGTTCTTCTGCTCTGTTTCATTGTCCGGTACTGAAGCCATTAGCCGTCTCCCCCAGTGTTCAACATCTGGATGTCCCTCCACGACCATGCCATGGCCTGCAACAGAAAACAAAAACAGCTCTGCTTATTATACATTCAACATGAATATAACTGTCTAAGCTTGTAGCCAAGTATGCAGCACACGTTGGAGATTAATGCTGAAGACCTGCTGATTCTAAAGGCCTTTGCTTTTGTTGCAAGAAAACTTGCAAACTCCATTTTGCACGTTGCAAAAACTAACATGGCTGCTCCTGCACAAAGCATGTTTCATGACCCAAAACATCCATGATCATGATCATTAATCCAAGTAAGGTGGCTTTCCTTTAATCTCTTAAAAGTTTTCATTCATGCAGATATGCCATTTTCATCCGGCGGCAGCAATTACACATCAACATGCAGCTGCTGTGCCATTATGTTTTTCGGGGTGGGAGAGTGGGAGGAGGAGCGTACAAGTTTCATTTTTCATTAAACTGCTCTTAAGCCGCCGTAATGAGGACATAAAAAAACTGCTGTCCCAAACCTATTATGTAAAATCATACGCAACGAGCTGAGCGGCGTTTTGAACTCGCAGTTTTCATAAAATGTCGCCACACAAATCCAACGTTGAATTGACAAAGCAGTATCTGACTGCAGCATGATTAAACAGTATTGCTGTTCACAAGGGAACACCCTGAGGACAGACAGTCTGTGTTTAACGCATGCACAACTTGTTCACTCTACATCTGTCTGGCTTTTCGTTGTAGGTTACAGAATGATTGTGAAAGCCTTTGTAGCAGTGGACTCACATGATCAGTGCAATTGTCTCGCTGATCATGTGAATGTGTCCGTATGAACCCTCCCAATAATTCCCCTTCTGGCAATGATTTCCTGGAACACGTGGTTAAGACAAATGAGACCGATTTCAGGGGAACAAACTGAAGAACACAGGCCTAAAAGTACAAAAAAAATACATATACACAATATAAAGACAAAGGAACATTCACTGATCAATTGTATGGTATATAAAATATGAAAAAAGTTAGAAATGCCCAGAAAAATATATTAAAACATCAAAGATGATATAATCAAAATACTTTATTAAAAAAACAAACTGTCCAAAACGCAACAAATATTCAGTTTAATATAACAGAAGACAAAGAAAACCAGAAAATCCTCACATTAAAGAAGTTTAAACTTGAGATGTATTGCATTTTGCTTAAAAATAAACAATAAATAGATTAGTAAAATAAGTGTTGATTAATTTTGTGTTCATTAACTTAGTTAATTGACTAATTATTTCAGCCCTAGTTTGATGTAAATTTTAAACTGCACAGAGGCAGCCTGGGACGTCACAATACCAGAAATTTTGAATTCATTATCAATACCAGTGAAATCCATCAATTCCCAATACCTCGGTAAAAAACAAACGTAATACAATAAATACTTCAACTACAACTTACTTTATGACCATTAGCATGCTGGGTTTTGTTTAGAAGTTAAACAGGTCATAATTATATATTATCCATTTTAAATCGCTGTGAAAACATCTCCTTCAGACATCTGGATTTATTCAAGTTTCTCACCAAAAACTGTTTTGGAAAATTTTATGTGAACATATCATGAGAACATTAGAATTTACACCCAATAGTCATTTTTACTGAACAGAGCCTGAATAACAACATAATGTAAATCAACCAAAGAGCTGACAACAGCTGCTGCAGCCAATTTGGGCTGAAAATGCATATTATATTTATAATATTTTATTGTTCAACACAGGCCATTTTAGTAGAATATAACAGAAATAATTTTGCTTTTGTTTTTCTAAAGTCATCTACCTGGACCCAGTGGTGTGTTTTTGTGCACTGACACAGAAATGTCTTCATTAAATGGCTTTCAATCCAGTACAGTTGGACAGCCTGAAGATCAGCAGGTGCTGGACAAACAGACTGTACACAAGGCGACTGCTGCTTCCAACAGCTCTCCAATCCAAAAGATCAAACCCTCCAGTCATCGCTCCAACCTGTTCCTCCTCACCAACCAGCTCAGTTTCACTCCTCTTCCTGTCTCTGGTCTCTAGCAGTGCTCACGATATAAGTAACAACATAAGAAACATCTCTAAAAAGAACTTAAAACAAAATGCCACTTGCATTCTGCTTGTTGGAAAAGTAAACAGGTACTTCTTCTACGCTACACTAAGACCAAAACCTTCTCTTCCACCCCAACCGGTCTCCAACTACACCTGATCCCTGACCCAGAGTGAACAGGTACAACCATGGACAGCGACTACGTCAAAGAGCAAACAGACCACCTCTACCTTCCATTCATGTCCATTCTTCCGTTTCTGCAGTTAAGTGGAACATTAAGGGAAATTTATCTGACTGTTGTGAAAGCGTGTCAGACATTTTAGAGAAAGCCTTAACGCTGTCTGAACCCCATTTTGCATTTTCACAGATAGAATTAAGGTTTCACAAATCTGAAACTGTCTTAAACAGTCTCTGGCTTTTCTGGGATAATGCGTTCCAGATTTGACAAGTCTAGGTATAGTGTTTTTTGTAAGAGACCTGGTCCAATGTGGTCTAGATGTGTAAAAAAGCAGCAAAATCTCATTATTATTTTTTTTTGCATTTTCACAAATGCAATAAAGGTTTCACAAATCTGAAACTGTGCTTTAAAGAATCTCTGGCCTCTCTGGGATAATGTAGTCCAGATTTGACAAGTACAGTGTTTTTTGAAGGAGACCTGGTCTAGTATGATCTAGATGTGTATTTTCACAAATAAAAGGTTTCACAAATTTTAAAAGTGGGTTTCAGACAGTGCTAAGGCTTCAGCTAAAATACCGAACACATACAACAATGGCAACAATTGAATCAAAGGCAACTGGACTTAGATTTGTCTCTGAAGACTAGTCTGACGTCAGACTAGTGGAGACTAGTCAGACTGTAGCGTTACGAGCTGATGAAACCACTTGGATAAGGGGCGAAACGTCTTCAGGGACAAATCTAAGTCCAGTTGCCTTCGATTCAATTGTTGCCAGAATGAATAAGGGAGGAGGCATCTGTGTCTTTGTAAACCAAAAGTGGTGCCTTCACTTTACACCGAGGGAGTCGTTATTATGTACAAGCCTCAGACACTTATCTCCCCCATGAATTTGGGAATATTTTACTATGTTTTGTTTATATCCCACTGAGTGGAAACACCACAAAGGCAGCCACCTTAATTGCCAACTGTGTGCATGAACAAATGCAATGCACTCCAGATGCACCTTCTTTTATTGTTGGTGAGTTTAACCATTACAAGCTTGAAGCTGTGCTACGTGGCTTTAAGCAACATGCGGACTGTAAGACTTGTGGCAGCACAGACGAGGCTAAACCCGCACTCACCAACTTTGATCATAACACCGAAGTCCCTGCTTAAAAGCAGCAAACTACAAGTACAAACTGTACCCGTATGAGGCAATGATGCCATTGAAGGTTGTTTTTCTTGTACCGACTGGGATCTCTTTCACAGCTTGGACTTAGAAGTGGCAACAGACACCACTGTAGACTATATTAAAATCTGTAGAGACAATGCACTAACTCGAAAGAAGATAACTACGCACCAAAACAAAAAACCCTCCATTTCCAAAGAAATTAAAGAGTATATTACAGAAAAAATGCATTTAAGAGTGGGAACTCACTCATCACTGAACAGCTAAACCTGTGGTAATCTAAGACAAACACGGTTCCAGCTAAAAACTCTCCAAGTGCGTTAAGCAAGGATAAGGAGGCAGATGAACAAAATGACTTTTACGAAGGTTGGAAACAGCTGATTTCTCTGACTGACCATGTAGTACAGAGACTGTTTTCATGCCCCTGCCTCAGGAAGGCATCTGGCCCTGATGGCATCTCTGGGCTCCTGCTGAAATCATGCAATGAAGAAATCGTTGAACTTGCATAATGTTCCTTCCATCTGGAAAAACTATTATTTCTGTTCCCAAAAAACATGTAGTGCTGCTTTGACTTCTGCATTTATGAAATGATTTGAGAAAGCCATTATCTGTTCACTCCATCCTTTTCAGTTTGCTTACAGGTATAGCAGAGGTACATAGGATGCTTTTGGTAACCTCTCTGTGCGACTGAAATCCAAACTAGTCCAACTCCTGCAGACTGCATGGAGGATAACAGTTGTAAGACGGCATCCATCCCTGTAGTCGACCTACGAACAACAGCAAAATAATAACCGACCCATCCTGTGTTCTGCACACCAGCTACTACCATCCGGTAGTTTAGAGTACCACGCTGTCGACTGAATCAGTTAAAAAACTCTTATCGCTGCTTCAATAAAAACATTTAATATGTCAGCAGATTAATAAATAAGGGAAACTGTGATGGAAACCAAGAGAACTTTATTTTTACTTATTTACTGATTGTCTATTTTAGAGTGGCAGTGCCTTTTTTATCCATTGTAGCATCAGTGTATGTTTTATTACGTCCTTGGTTTACAGTTCTCGTTTCTTTTAACCGTTTTGCTCTTGTCTTTTAGTGGAATGTGTTTTATGAATGCAGCGTGGGTGGAAGCCAAAAATATAAAAACACCCCCCATCTTTAGCTTTATACATTGAATACTTACTTCAATACTGCTGATCATACTAATAAATTTCGATAACTGAAGGTCACTTTGGGGTCTAAGAAGTTGAGATACACCTCTGTTGTTCACTTCAGGAAAAGATCATGGTTTGGGTTAAAGTATGGAAGTGTCAGTACTTAACATGCAGAAATTACAGAAGTCATGTGACAAATAAATCAACGTTGCCTTCTGGTTTGAAATGGGAAACAAACACTGAACCTCCTCCAACTTGTTGTTTGTCGTTACTCTCTGGTTCACAATTACGTGGATTAAATACACGATGATTTTGTGGGATACGTGCAAATTACAGTGCATTATTTCAAGTAGGTATTGCTACGAACGGTGTATGAGAACAGCCTGAAATGTCACACACTTTCCCTTTAAAACTACTGAGCCTTGGTGAAGGTTTACATTCAGTGTGCCTTAAAAGCTACTGCATAGGTAAGCGAATCTTATGTGTGTTACTCTGCTTGGCATGCACACAGCAATAAGGCCAGCCTGAAATTCTGACAGTCACATTAAAGAGACACTAAATCTACTCCCTACTTTGGAGCGGAAACAATGAAATGAGCTCAAAATGGGATAAAAACGGCTGCGAGCACACTTCTATCAGACTATATTGAGTCGCAGAGTGAGACGAGAGTGTGCGAGCAACACTATAGCACAGCAGCAGTAATGTCATCCTCCAGCTCTGTCCAATCAGCTCAGCAGGGCGATGGACCAAGGACACCCATCCATCACTCTGTGCAGTGAAGACGCTCTCCTTATACGAGTATTCACCTCCCTGTTGCCCCCGACGACCGTCGCCGTCAGCCCGTTGCGGCTACCTGTCAGAGCCGAGCCCGGCCCTGCTTCTCATATAAAACACCTGTTCTAGTCTCCCACGCTCAGCTCCCCATCACACGACGCTCCATCATCAGCATGCACGACAGCATGTAGCGCCCCACCCCTCTTTATGGAGATGTAACCCAGGAGTAGTACATCAAATCCCATCCATCTGGATCATTCAGCACATCAACACTGCCCCCACCCCTACCCCCACCACCACTATCAATCAAATGGGTGGCAAACACATGGCACAGGTTTTACTGTGACATGACAAATGCATGCTGCTGTTGTGATGGATGAAAGACGAGAAGGCCACAGCTATTCAATTACACAGATCTCATTATGGCGAGATTTTGGGTCTCAGTGGGTTCAGAGGGGATTTCTGCTTTTCTCTCATCAAACATTTCATCTTTTGCATGTCACCTTGAAATCCCAACACTGCCGTCGCTGGTCAAGCAGGCTGAAATTCACAAGAAACGCCTACTGTCAAATACCCCAACATGACAATCAGCGTGTGGGTCGAGCAAACTTGATTAAATGAAAAAAAAAAAAAAAAAAAAAAAAGGCAAGCCATTAGCGACAGAGGGGGGGCTTACTTTGGCTCCCAGTGCCTGCCTTTGGAGATAAGAGATTTGCACTCGCCTGTATGATATCATTCCAGAATAATCTTTTAAGCCTCTTGTTGTTTTTAATGTAATTAATAAAACTCCCGATACATCAGTTAGAGATAGTCGGGCAGTAGTTTGTGGCGAATTTACAGCTGCTTTCAGCCCCGCGACCTAAGTGGTTGCAGATGGACACAACCCGTGACAGGATAGTGTCTAGGGCTGAGGGTTAGAAGCACTTTGCAGGGTAAAAAAAGACCTCCCTCTTCCAAACCCTCTTCTCTTTCATGCCTACGTACAACAATACCTGATTTAAACTGCTGTCCCCTTAAAGCTTCAGTAGGCAGAATGTTTTTGGTATTATTGGGCAAAAATAACTAAATAACCTTTCAATATACTTTAATTCAAGTGTTCTGAGAGAGACTTCTGCATCTCCTCTGTTTTTAAATAATCTAGCACATGATTGGAGACTTTGGCCAATCATAGGTCATTTCTGTGAGAGAGCGTTCCTATTGGATGTGCTCCAGCTTGTGGGCGGTGCTTGGTATTTCCTCAGCAGATCTCAACATGGCTGCCGGGTTACAAACTTCATCATTTTACAGCTAAACAGCACAAGATGTTTCTGAAAACATTTGAGGTGAGAAATAGGATTACAGTAACAGAATATTGATCATGTTTCATCAGCACTGCCTAGTTTGACCATGTGATCAGAGTTTGTGAGTGACTGACAGCTGCTCAGAGAAGGCAAGGCTCCAGCTTGGCTCTGACTGGTTGTTTTCCTCTGGTCTGTGAAATCTTGTACCAGAGCACTTGATTTTTTCATATTACCTGTCTCATGCACTACTCTCAGGATGTATTTCTTTGATAAAACTAACGTTTTTTTAATCATATTTGCTTCAGTTCCACCTACTGCTGCTTTAATATGACCAGCACTGCTTTGGGGGTGTGTTTTGTCTTGTTAACCTCTGATCCCAGTGGAGTGTCAAGATATCACCATCACCAGCAAAATGTCAAGGTTGCTCGTTACATAACTGTGTGTGGGATGCTCTGCGTGTCAGTGTTTGCACGGGCCTGAGCTATAAAGAGTTTTGACATGTGTGCATGGCAGGGGATGTTGTTTGGAGTGTGTGTGTGTGTGTGTGTGTGTGTGTGTGTGTGTGTGTGTGTGGCATGGGAGAAATCATTACGCATGATCAGCCATCTGAGTTGTTCGCACACCTCGAGCATCTATGAATATTGTAACATTCACTAGCCATCCCAGCAGTGTGTACCCCCCCCCTTAAATGATCATCAGTGGCCTCTGCGTAAAATCACAATCCCTCGATGGCCATGCGGAACCTGGAAGCGTGATGATGATGCTCGAGCGTGATTGAGGTGTGTGTGTGTGTGCAATGGTGTGTGAAGCCCCGGGCCAGACGCGATGATGCCAGCATTAACCACCATCCCGAGCTCCAGTGTAGTGTGACCGACGAGGCGCCAAACAAAAAAAGGAAAAAAGCGCAAACAAACCAGAACCAAATGGTGCTGTTCTGGGATCGGTTATCGCTGCGTGCATGTGGAGCATGGAGGTGTGCGTGTGCCGTGATTATGAGCCTGCCTCTCAAATTAAAAACGTGCCGCTGCCACGGCGCGCACACTGCGGCATATACGGACAAACAGACGCATGTATCCTACACTGAGATAACAGAAAAATCCTGTAACCTGGTAATAACATGTGCAGCTGACTTTTCTATTGAGTGCGGTGGGATATTTTACTGCGTTTTATTACAAACTTCATCTAAATGGGTATAAAACCACAATCAGAGGCATCGCATACGCATTTTGGACCTGTTCCTATTTGAAAAAGCAAACCAATATCATGCCCTGATCCCCTGCCCTTGACATTAGATCGTAGGCCTGTTTGTTTGTTTCTGTTCAGTGCTTTATAGTAACAATTAGCCGAACTGTTGTGCATGATTTCACTGCAGATGCCGTTCCGTCCTCGGCTCCCTGCGCCCCCGGTGCATCTCAGCAGCCTCTCCCCCACCACTCACTCACCTGTCTTGGTCAGCAGCGCCGACATGCTCCACGCCACGAAGAGGACACTGCAGATAAAGCACACCTGGACGAAAAGCATCTCCCTCCTCTTGCGAACTTTAAATATCTTGGCGATTATTGTCTTTTTGGACACGGTGTCGGTGTCGTCCCGCTCCATGCTCCTCAGCAGCTCGGCCCGGCGGCCACTTTTTGGTGCGTCCTTGAGAGCCGAAGAAACTGCCGCCCCGATCGCCTCTTCACACGGAACCCAGCCGGGATGTGGTCCTCATTTCAAGCCGTCCAGGGCGCAGATGGAGAGTGGTCAAGCGGACAGTTTTTCTCCCTCTGTCTTGTAGATGCTGGGACTGGGAGGCTGGGCAATGACACGGCGGTCAAATTCCGATAAGGGTCTCCAAATCAAATCAATTCAGCTCCAGAATTGAAGAGGGTGGATATCGGACGGGCTCCCATTGCAATCCTGTCCCGTGGAGGAAAAAAAAATATCCGTGTAGTTTCTGTGTTTGGCATAAAATGCGTCAGCCATAAACGTGGAACCGCTCAGCCGCGCCGTGTCGCGAACTCCACGCACCTGCGCCTGTTAAGTGAAAACAATCTGTGCTCATCAAGGTTAATTGTTGGATTCGGCCGGCAGTCGTGCAGCTCGGCTCGCTCGGGCGCCTCCCCCTTCACATGGATCCCTCCTCAGTGCAGAAAAGATGAGCGAGAGGAGAGAGGACCATCAGCTCCCTTTGCTTCCAGCTGCCCTCCTACCTACGAGACCGGGCCCCTTTAACTTTCCCGAGGACTGCATGTGCACAACAAATCCCTTCTTTTCCCTCTTCTTCTATCTCTCCACTGTCCACCTTGAAACCCCCGTGCGCATCGACCACCTCCTGAAATCTTATTTGCGCGTCACCGTGAGATCACAGGTTGGATTTGCGCGATCATGCTGCTCCAAACAACATCTCACCACCACTGCTGCTGCTGTGTTATGAAATCCAATATCTTTCTGGGTCCCGAGCACAGCCCCTTTAATAACTGGCCTCCAAGTCACCTGCTATCCTCATTTTATATCAAGCTGGATAATTGAGGGTATAGATCTCCAAGCTCTCGGGCATCCCTTCTTTCCAATCCATGAAATAATTCCTCTTTGCCTAAAGGTTTATTATAATGATTGGCTCTTCAGAAAATAGTTTCACACAAACAGCTGCAATACTAGAAACGACTAAAGAAATGTGGACCTTTATGTCAGTGTAGTAGTGAATTAAATGTGGGTAAAATACGCCCGCAGTTATCAGAAGGCAAACAATTACCATTAAAAGGGGGTGGGGGGGTTTCTGCTGTGTGTTCAGAAAACTTCACTTTTATGTGCCATGAATTTTCCACAAATGTATATATCAGCTTAAAAATGCCGAGTGGAGCTGGCTTTAGCCGCCACTACACCCCTAATTAGTGTTTCATAGTTGGCAGCCCTGCAAATGTGTCACCCATACAGGCCAAGTGAGGACTTGGTGGAGTCCTGGAGAGTCTGCGTGATTGGTGAAGCTCAGGTGTTGTTGCTCACCTATTATTTGGTGTTAGCTGTTGTCACCTGGAGCTGTCACCTCCTGTTGCAGGAAATAATTGGACACCCTGGACTCTAGAATCTGTGGAAAGATCCAATATGTGAATAGACGTTATGCTCTGATATAAGTTATTATGACAACTTAGGAAAATGCACCACAAACAGACTGGGTATTCCCAGGATGTTATGTCTTTTATCCACAGTTTCCTCCCTCAAAACATGGACGAGAGAGATTCACAGTTTGTAAAATTTGCAGCAGTGTTGGTAAGAAAAGCCCGATGTTTGCTTTAATGCAGATCTCCTCTGTTCTCACCCAGCTGTATTTATAGACTGCTCCCAGAATAATTAAGTCGCTTCCCCATTACTGAACTTTTATTAGTTTGGTCCATTCAATTAAAAGCAGACAATGTTTCCACTTGCAAGAACTTTAATGAAATGGTTCCACATTTTTGGGAAACACCGAGAGTTCGATGACTCTCATGTCTGCCACTTTAAATACAAAGCTACAGTCAGGAGGTGGTTAGCTTAGCTTAGCATAAAGACTGGAAACAGAGGGAAACAGCTATCCTGGCTCTGTCTGGAGGTAGCAAAATCTGCCTACCCAACCCGTTTTCATTCCAAGGGCATCAAATACTGATGCTTTGTCTTGGCCGTTGACATCAGATACCAATAATTAAGACACACTTGAACGTCGGTATGAGACGCACTGGGCTTTCCATTAACTACCCATCCTTGTCAATATACTGTATGTAAATGCTCAACGAAAGCAAAAGGCTACACACTGGGTGAGCAAGTCCAACAAACACAAGGCTTTCATCCAGGAGATTGCTGTTCATGTCTCGTGCGTCACGTTACAATCAGCTGTTCCTTCAGGTCCCATGTTCACAACATTCAGTGTCATTTTCACTGTACAAACATTGTAATTTTAAGCCCAACCATACTGTTTTTTCTAATCCTAACCAAGTGGTTGTATTACCTAAACCCAAGCCAGTTTTTGTTTACTTGACATCATTAAGCACATGTTTACTGCGACCAAAACGTGACACCCAGGGGCCTGACAAAGCGTCAGTATATGACGAGTTGGGATGAGAATGCATTGCCCTAGCAGCGCCCCATCGTTACAGTGAGGAGTTAAGGGTGTCCAAACCAGGCTAATTCACCAGCGTTCTCTCTTCTCTTTTGCAGCTCTGTGAAAGACAAAACTAAAGTAAATGATTAAATTACTTTTCAGCTAGAAAGGTAAGAAGTAAGACTTCAGTTTTACACCATTGAATTAGCCAAAACCATTACATGATCATATATATTAGTAGCTAAAGTTAAATTTAATGCAAAAAGTCTCCAAACTTCTCAGTAAGAAGGCGAATACGCATATTTCCCAAAATGTCAAACTACTCCTTTAACACCTGAGTGCGATTTTGTCTTGAAATTACAAACATCACATACGTTGGGCTGCCGTTGCTGCCTCCAGGCCGGCTGCAGGTCACTTCAACTGACCATCCACACAAACACAGGTTGATGAGGCTGAAACAGCTCGTCAACTTTCCCAGCCACCGTTGCTGCCCACTTAAGCAAAAACCGAGCAGCATGTAAGGGTCAAAGGCCTCGCACTGCGACACAATCTCCTTCAGACCGAGGTTATGTAAGATCAGGGCTGTCCCTGTCGGTACAGTACGAGGCAGACCTCCAAAAACTCGTCATCCCAGAGGAGCCAAGACTCCAAGACTTTGTGTGAAGGCTGCTAGTTTAAGGCGTTGGTGGTTATTAGTCAGGGCTTTCTGAATCTGTCGCCAGGTCTTCATCCTGCAGCATGGGTCACACACACACAGACATACACATCAACATGTGTGACCCGTGCCCATGCCAAGGGATTAGTCCCCCCAGGCCGCGGCCCACACAGCAGGCAGGCAATTGGGGAGCAGTGCCAGGGCCTGCTTACAGAGATTTAGCCACTGCTTTACACTCCCTGGCTCAGTCAAACATACATACATGGCCTCCTTTGCCTGCTGCTGGATGCAGTGAACGCAGAAGAGATAACAACGTGTGTGAAAGTGGTTTTAGCTGCCGGGAGACGGTGAGAGATTGTTTTTGTAGGAGTGTTTTAATGTGGGCAGATGTCAAAAGGAGCAGTCGGTGTAATGTAAATGTGTTGTTTGATATAAATGCCAAGCATGTGTCACGTCCTCGCGCTGCAGATCACTAATGACTTGATGTCAAGGGTGTTAACAATGAACTGTGTGAGTGTTGCACAACAATTGACTCAGCGCCGCTTATGTCGGCTTCCAACTCCATTATTGCTGAGATGATTCATGTGGTTTATTCACTGGTTTAATGCAGTGATTGAGAGCCAGCAGAACCATGGCACAGTTTACATTGTGTTTTTGTTATTGTGGAGATAGTTTTTCAGCGCAAAAATCTGAGTCAAGTACTGGCAATATGTTAAACAATGTACTGTAGATGGATTTTCTCAGTGCTGTCAGAGGTTTGTAGTCTTTGTCTTTGGTTTGCATTGCAGTAGACCACATACGCACCAAAACTGACAATAACTGCACTTTGCTGTACACTGACAATATCAATACTACTCAGGTGCAATATCAATACTACTCAGGTGTAAACCTCAACTCATACTGTGCAGTACTCTCAGGTAAAACTTCATCACAGCAACTGTGCAACAGCTATTTTTCCACTTGTGCAATTGTGTTAATGATTAACTGTCAATGCTGCTTATATTGTTCCTATTTTTATATATTTTCTTCTAAACTGTCGTATTTTATATCCATCTACTTTTATTTAGCTTCTTGTTTTTGCAGTATCCCCTTTACACAGTACACTGCAAATTTCCCCACTGTGGGACTAATAAGGAATCTTATTTTATCTTATCTTATCTTAGTCTATGCCACTAGATAGTGAATGATTATCACCTGCTACTCTTTGCAGGGATGACACATAACTACAACATGGTTTGAAGGATTGAAATTAGTGGTTTCATGACAAAAGAAAAACAGGAAGTTGTGGTGTCTTCCTTCTCATTTAGGTCGCCTGATAATGTCTTGAGAGTGACTCGTGAGTATCTTGGGAACAGACTGCTGTTCTCCCGTTTCCAACCAACACAGACAAATGATGTTGTCGTATGTCTTTTTGTTTAATTTAGAGGATTTGTACTGAATGTTCCTTGTTAGGAGGTTATCTCAAGTCCTGCGTTGTCTTTCATATCAAAAAAGATATTTCATCTTAAGCGTTCAGTTAAAATAAGATTTTGAAAACTCTGATGTAACTCTGAATACAGCTTTATCATTTTCTCAGTTTTTCTGTTGATGTGATACAAAGGGAGAAAAGGGCAACTGGAATACAGTATGTCCGTTCGCAGTGTTTGCAGTGTGTTCCCATGTACAAGTGGGGCTGATTGTGCTGAGGTGTGTTTGTGGTGGATAGAGGTGACACTGAGCCAAAGAGGGAAGCGTGACACCTTCAATTAATGCACTGCTGGCATTGTAACTAATATTTTACTAATTATCTGAAGCGAGTAAACAGATGGAGGGAAATCTCTGAACCACTTTTTCTCTCAACATGCCAACTATTGCAGAGCCCACTTTAGCCACCGGCTGGTACTAATAGTACAGTACAAGCCTGGTGTACATGCACATGCACATGCACATGCACATGCACACACACACGCACATGCACACACACATGCACACGCACACACACACACACACACACACACACACACACACACACACAAGAGGAAATGTCTCTGGAGACCTGCTGATTTTTACTCCTTGCATAAGCTCCTCACTCAGCTGCAGGAAAAATAAAATATTAATCGTGAGTGTTGAGCATTCTGTGGCAGCACTGCAGGTTTATTTGTATGCTTGCTCAGGTGTGAAGAGTAAACAGGGCAGAGAGAAGCAGCAACACAGAGTCTAATCTGTGTATTCTGGAGGCATCTCCTGTACCGCTCTCTTCATCTTCCAGGACATGAAAACTCACCCATTCAGCTGTCGTCAACGTAAGTCAGTCAAGCCACGGCAGCCAGCATCTGTACCAAACATTAGGAGGCATACAGCGCTTTTTATACTGAGATACAGGTTTGTATGCTCCAGAAAACAGCATTCATGTTGACTCTGATTTATTTCTTTATCTCTCATAACACGGTGCACAGGATGTGGCTTCTGACTGTCCTTACTAGAGGGGGAAAAAAAAACTTGGTGTATATTATGCAACCTAATACAGTAGCCATGCAATAGATGCTACCTCTGTTTAAGAACCACTGTGTAACAACAAACAAGTTTAATAATATATAAAAGTATGTTTTCATTTGTGTATAATCACCTGAAAATACGAATCTTTGTGTTTTTGTTACTGTAGAATGAGCCCCTCATATCCACATAGGGAGCGGGTCCCCCTCACGAAGTCCACCAGGTTTCTATAGTAGCCCAAAACGGACAAACCAAACTCTGTTAATGTTTCCTGCTTGGGCCGGAGTCGATAACACTTCTATGTCAAATCTCGGACTTATTGTAACTTCAATTTGGACATAATTGCTGTTGAAAGTCATAAATGTCACAAAGTATTTCAGAATTAAGCCTTGAAAAATTTAAATCTCATACTTTTACACTTTGCCAAGTCAAAGTCAACCCTTTAACACTGAGTTTCCCTATGGGGATTAATAAAGGTTCATCTTATCTTATCTTATCTTTACAGTTAATAGAACGTCCGGTGTGTTTCACACCAGCACTAAAGGTATCACATGTCAACAGCGGTGACAAAGCCTCGGTATATAACGCCCTGGGAAGGGACTGTTAGAGTGGACCTGAAGCAGAGTACAGAGTTTGGCTCGGCCGACCAGCCGGTATAAGAAATATTAAGCGTTTTTTGAACATTAAATGAACATTAAAGCACATAATCAATTTCGAGTAGAAACTCAAAATATGACAATGCTGGAAAATGAGCATATTGTCCTCTTTAAATAAATGTCTGTTAAGTTACTATCTATCACCGAATGCCGTAATACAAAAAAAGCACACATGCAGTTATCCTTTATGGCCACAGGTGCCGCCAAAAAGAACAAAACAAACATCTTCAAGATTGCAACTTTAAACTTTGACTTCTGTTTTATTATTTTGAAGACTCTATTAAAAATTCTGCCAAACCTGCTTATTCTCCACTTTTCATACTTTCCTCCTACAAATCACAGCCCACCTATCAAAACCTCACCTGCATCCACTTGGCCCATTTGACTTTTGAGAATGGTTTTATTCATGTGAGCATGATGAGCATCAGGACTGTGAAATTGGATGAAGGCCTTACTGTTTGTTGCGCCTAACAATGGTCACTGGCTCGGGTAAAAGGAGTGGTTGTATCTGAGAGAGCCTTTTGTAATGAGCTGCACATAAATAACTTCATTATTCTTTTGTCTGAAAAGGATGTGAAGGCGAGCAAAGAGCAACCTTTTCCCCCTTGCAAAGAACGGTGGAGAGTCCCATTCAGACTGGCCACAGAGGTTACGCCAGCAGAAACATGCAGCCCATTCATTCTGAGGAGATAGCATCAGAGTTGGAGACGCAGCCTACAAAGTCTATATTAACGCTGGCTGCATTAATATAGACAGTGCTGTTAAATGGAGGGCAAGTGAGGGCGAGTTCATTCAGTTGGAGCTGGGGGTGGAGGGGTGTGCAATAAAGCCAGTGAGCCAGTAGATTTCCCTGCTGTGCGATTTCATCACCCTGCACACCTCCATACTGGACACAAAAGTTATAGGCACTGTGGAGTAGGAGGATGAGTAGGAGTTGTTAATGTCATAGTCTTATTATTCATAAGCAGGCACGAGGACTGGAACGTGATTTTGATGGAGAAGTTATCAGAAATGTTTGTTAAAGTAAGCCGGAGTTAGTTTGTAATGAAGAGTAGCTACTGCTCAGGCTGTGGAAACAGCTGGATCATTTCTTCTGAGGCTCTGAAGGGAGCTAAACCCATTTGTGCCCAAAGACCACTACTGTTGTTCTGACTGGTCAAAAGTAGGGCTGTCAAAGTTGCAAAAATACGATAATAATACTAATTTCTTTAACGCAAATTGTGATTTTTTTTTTTTGTTTGTGTCTGGCTCGGCTTTAAAGCAAGAGTTGAGATACTGACATCATATGAAACCAAAAAACCTAACAAAACCATCGATAACCATGTCATCCTAGCTTGTCGCAAAGGAGACTAAATAACGCTATAATGGGTTGTATGGGTACTCACGAGTCTCCCCTTTACAGTCGTACCTGTTGTTGCCTGCTGGGCTGCAGTTTGCCATGTTATGATTTGAGTATATATTTTTTATGTTAAAAGCAGAACCTGTGAGGGTTTCTAGACAATATTTGTCATTGTTTTGTGATAGTAATTGATTTCCAATAATAAATATATACATATATTTGCATAAAGCAGCATATTTGCCCACTCCCATGTTGATAAGACTATTAAATGGTAGATTTTTTTTTAAACTGTGCGATTAATTTGCGATAAATAAATGTTTTAATTGATTGATGGCCCTGGTCAAAAGTCTTGAAATTTGGTTTGGAAATTCTTTGGGCAAGTATCTAACAGTACAACCTTGACATTTTTAGATTACATGAAAAATCATACTTTTTTACACTGCATTCTGTATGTGTGCAGGGATGGCTGAAGGCATAGGCCACAGAGGTGGTCGCATAGGGTGAAACCTTCTGAGGGGAGCTGGTCGCCTCTAAAGAAATATCCATCTATCTTCAACCGCTTAGCCTGCCGGGGGTCGCGGGGGGGCTGGAGCTGATCCCGATCCCAGCTGGCACTGGGTGAAGGCAGGGTTCACCCTGGACAGGTCGCCAGTCCATCGCAGGGCCTCTAAAGAAATAAATAAAACAAAATAAATAATAATTTTTAAAAAATGCAGGTGGCCAGCCCCTCCCGGTTTTCTGCATTGAAATAACAGATGAATGAATAAATAAAGAAAGAAAGACAAACACTTTTCAAAGTACATTTAAATGAAAGGAAAGGAAAGGACTGGGAATCCCCACTGGAAGTGAGACATAAGCAAGCGTAAGCAGAACAGCAGCGCATGTATGCGTTCTTTAATTGATTGACTGTAGCGAGTTAGGGGAATCAGCCTGTACTGAACCAGGCATACTCGCAGACAGACTGGGAGCCTTGATCAATCAATGTGGATACAGTTAATAAGTTCAAACTCATACACAGCAGGATGTTAAAGTGATTTAAACAGCTGTCTATGCAGATTATGCTTCATTAAATGTGAGAAAAATTGATTTGAGGTGTCAGACATCTCAGAATAAAGGAAAATGGAGGTTTATTTATTCCTGGAAACACACAACTAAAAAACATCAAAAGATGTGAACATTTTTATAAGAGATACAATTTTGGGGGAAGAATTTGAAATATTTGGGCATTTACTAGGCCAAAGATGCTTGACCCATAAGAGAAGGTTGACCCATATTAGAGACTAAAGGTCAAATTGACGGATCCCCTTTGAGACTCAAGTCAATCAAGGCATGCCCAATTCAGGCATTAAAGGAACAGGGTGTAGGATGTGGTGGTATCTGTAGGTGAGGTTGCGGTACCATAAGAGTAGAGTGCATAGAGGGTGTGTGTATGTGGGAAGTGAGTGGTGAAGCAAGAGAGAGAGTGGCGGCGGCGGCAGGAGCGAGTAACGTTATTGACTTCCTGCCAGTTAAGAAAAGTTAACAGTATTTGGTTTGTCCGTTCTGGGCAACTATAGAAACACAGCGGAGCAACATGGCGGCATAAACGCAGTTTGCGTTGGTTCTGCGGGTTCACTGAATCCCCTAGAAATGCATCTTTTGTAATAACGCAGAACTAATCATACATTATAATGATGAATAATATCGACCTTGATGTGTCTTCTTGACAGAATAAGAAGCCAACATAAGAAGACAAAGTAACTCACAGAAGGATCTTCTCATTTTTCGTTTTTATCTCATTTGATTCTCATTTCTCATTTCAACATACAGATATTTTCACGACAACATGGCCGTTTGGAATGAAGCTAAGCGGTGCGTGAGAGTGGTGTGAAAATGGTCGCCACTTTGTTTCATGTATGTATAACAACGTCTTGTATATCTGCCATCGTCGTTTTCTGATTTTTCCTTTGAGAATGACGAATATAGGCTTTCGCCACCTGCAGCTCTGGAGAGTTATTTCATCTCATGCAGGGCGTAGATGCAGAGCGTACGCTGTAGTTAGCCATTGGTTGTCGTCTTTGCGGTGTGTGAATGCAGCTTTTTGGCCAAGACAAAGGTGACATGAAGCGAAGTAACAGTAGGTCGCTGTTAGTTGTTTGATGTCAGTTTGGTGTATCTAGGCCTTAAAAAGTGTTTCACACAGAGGATGAATGCAGGTACATTCAGACAGAAAATCTGTTTTTTTGAATATTAAACATGTAAGCATGATCTAGTAGAATCCCAAGATACAAGTATTCACCTGAAAATTAGCATATGTCCCCTTTACGTCATTGTTTTTGTGAATTAAATCGAGTCTACAGCTCTGAAACTTATTGTCTTCTTCCAGAATGAGATGACTAACATTGGCATCAAAAGAGAAAATGAGCGCCAGAAAGCATTAAAAGACGTCTTTCCTGTGATTGGACACTATGATATGATTGTCTGCTGCAGCTCACTTATGTTGTACTACAAGTTAAAGCAAGCAGAATAATTTGGACGTTCTATTAGACTGAGGTCTGCAGGCCTCATGTACACCGAACTGCACAAAGACAAACAGTTGTAGTGCTGAGTCACTTCTCTGGATTCACACTCCTCGGCCTGGCCTCCACTCGTTCTCACATCGACATCGTTCACCGCAGATGATTCAGCCTTATCACACAGGCCTGTGTCATGACAGGGAGTCATGCTGAGTTTAGGAGAGACGTCTGCAGGGGTAAACACAGAGAGCAAATCCTCATCGTGAGCTTGAATTAATCATCGGCAGGGTCTCTTTGTAGCTGTCAAGGTGGTGTCAGCCATGTCACATCAGATAAGGCCGGCTCCCTCTGATGTGCTGAGCAGAAAGAGCCGGCCAGCCGGGGTGCATTCTGCTGACTGGCTGGAACCACATGTCAGCCTGAATGCAGTTTGCTAAGAGGCCGACGCTGCCCTCATCCAAGAACGTGTTTCCTGATCCCACTGCCCATGCATCGCCTCAAGTTACGGACAGCCAACTGGTCAGGTTTGTTTTGCTCCGGGAGGAGAAGAATGCGCTGTTTGCACACAAGCCAAGCAAAACAATCTCATGTGATCTGTCCTAAATATCCAGTCACATACACATGATCGCTAAGTCATCCAAATGTCTCTGCCATAGAGCCGGCCAGGATGAGTCCCAGCCATGAATGCACTCAACAAAACGCATTGTTTCATCAAAAAGGAAACATGGCAGCTGCAGTATTGTGGACTGTGGATAATCTGGCAGCAAGTGCCTTTCGTGGATTTGTGCTCGTGAGCATCCCCGCTTTGTGGACGGGTGTGAAGAGCAGGTTGCATAAGAGGATCACCTCCGTAATGGTGTAATTCAGGATTCCTGCTCAACATGGCTTTTTTATGGGTGTCTTAAAGAGAGGGTGGTTCCTTTACTGAAGGACCATTACCACGGGAAGATGCTGGCACATGGGGATTACCCGCAGAGGCAGGAATTAGGGAAGAGATGGAGGAAAAGGCAAGCGAGGGCCTAGAGGGGAATTAAGATGTGTTGAGTGGGAAAGAAAATGAAAGACTGGTGACAGGAAGGGGAACAAATATCATCTAAAAATCTTCTAAAAACTACTTTTAGGTTCTAAATATTTTTATAAGGCAACTCCACATGAACAGATTTTCAAAGAAATAGCTGCTAGTGACATTTTATTTAGATGCAGCTGCCAGCAATGGTGGCTTTGTAACCACTGCACCCAATTCAACTGTTATCAGCTCATTAAATGTGCATTATCAGTCATGATAATCCTTAAAGATGTGGTCCAGTAGGAGCCTACTACACCTACTAAGTTCTAGCTTCTTTAGGTTTAGGCAACAAACAGCTACAAAACAAAACTATTTAGTTAAGTTTAGGGGAAAACATGTTTTGACAAAATAACTATACTTGAAAATTGAATGTGAAACTTAAGTTATGTTTTGTCAAATACTGAGGCTTTGTCACAGCCGTTGGCATTCGGTATCGACGCACAAAACACCTTTAGTGTCAGTATGAAACGCACATTCCATCAACTACAATGTAAACCCATCTGTGGCAGCAGTAAATGCTCTGAGAAAAGTGGGTCCAACCATGTAGTTTTTTCCTAAACCTAACTATAGTGGTTTTGTTGCCTAAGAAAGTAACGCTAAGGGGGTGTGACGCCAAGGGGCCAGGGGGAGTCAAGGAGGCGTGACACTAAAGGGTGTGACGAGAATGTGTTGGCTGTCGATACTAGAGTACCTGACTTCAGCTTTTGCACCTGTTGCTGTCATCCTCTTATATTCTTCAGCTGTATCTCTGAGCAGGTCGTACCTGAACCAGAAGGTTGGCGGTTCAATCCCCCGGTTCCTACTGTCTGCATGTCAAAGTATCCTTGAACAAGACACTGAACCCCAAGTTGCTCCCCAGGTGCTTTACAGCAGCTCATTGCTCCTAAATGCTTCAGATGGGTTAAATGCAGAGGACCCATTTCATGTATGTACCTGTAGGTATGTGATGATTCTAATAAAGTTTACCTTTTATTTTCTTTCTTTCAGTGATGTCCAATGTAAATCAATGATAAAACCTACTAGTGGGTGTAGCAGGCACCTTCTGACCCACATCTATGAGGCTTATGACCAAGGATAACACCCGTTTAATAACCTGATAACAACCTGACCAGTTGACTATTTATTGTTTGCTGACAATTCTGTACTTCTTTTCATTTCCAGATATTTCAGACTTGAAATTACAACTAAGAGGCAGGCAGGAATGTTTCTCGAATTTGAGTGTTAAAATATTGTCTTATGATAGTCTTATGATTTCATTATTTTGCACAATGGTCATTCTGTCAAAGGACTGCTTTGTATCCATTCACAACCTTTGCTTAAGCTCGTAAAACAACCGTAATAAACAACCTTTCAACGTGATGTCCATTTGGGCAGAGTGACAAGTTCCATTTTTAGAGCTGGGTATCATGGGATTTTTGTGCCTTATGCTATGTTTGAATATTGCAAGGTTTCATAGAAATTCGTCCCCTTTTCACATTATTACATTGATGTCATTGGCATTAAGTGGTCTGCTTAGTGAGTGAGTAGACCGGGAATTCAAAAGGGATTAAATTCATTCATCCTCCAATCCACACAGATGAATGGATATGCACGACCAAGTCTTTTTTTTTTTTTTTTTTTTTGGAGTACAGCTTCATGCCAGGGAGTACAGTGTGAAAGGCAGAGGGGTGGTCGGCGCCTGGAGCCAGGTTTTACGGATTTGACGTGGTCTGACAGATTGGCAGGGCACTTGTTGAGCGGGGAGCGCGTCCCTCGCCGGCCTCCAGGGGGCAGAGCGGCCTCGGCGCCCCGGAGAGAGTCTGTGCTCTGGGCTTAGCTGCTCGTTACATTAAAACAGGGGCTTCTGTGACAGAGTCAGCATTATGAAAGCTAAGAGGATTAGCTGATGGACATTTCTGGCGTTGCCGGTCAATTATCAAAATGAAAAGCAGTGACTGGGCAGGGCTGGCATGCTCTGTGGCACAGAAGAGCTCCTCTCTCTCCTCCTCATCTCTAACCCTCACTCAGCTGCTGTCTGTCACAGGTTACTGAGGTTTCTGAACATGAAAGTTTTGTGTGTGTGTGTGTGTGTGAGTGTGTGGAGTGTGTGTGTGTGTGTGTGTGTGTGTGTGTGTGTGTGTGTCACGGATTAAAAAACAGCATTTAAATTTTAATGTTTCTAAAGTGCAAAACTGTATGTTATGCAACTGTGTAAAAACAGGCCCGCACGTCAGCCAGCCATCCGTGCTCAAGTCTAACTCCTCCAGCCGTGTGCATGATCTCCCCCCTACACTGCCTGTGTTGTGCCCCCCTGTGATTGCTTAACAGGCTATCAGTGTAGGAGGAGTCTCCACCACTATGATGCATTCTGGATGATGAGGAGGAGTTGTGGGGAGGCAGGGGGCAGGAAGGGAGGAGGGAGGAGGTGTGTGTTGAGGGGGGACTGTTGTGGTATATCCATAAAAGTGGCATTCCACAGCTATCTGCGTTAAAGATCTACCCCGGGGATTCACACAACGCTGCAAACGTAATCAGCCGAGTCAATGTGCCACCACGAGCTGCAGCAAACACATCTCCCCAGCAATGACACCCTTCCTTCCCCTCCCTCCATCCCCGACATCCCCTCTTATCACCCCAACTTTCTAATATACCGGTTACAGCTGAGGCTGTATATCCATGTGTGCCTGCAAAAGATAAGAAAACAAACCGCTGAACCGTTTCATTAGTTTTTACCCTGTCACAGAGAGGTAACTGGTTTTTTTTTTGTTTTTTTTTTTTGCAGAAAGAGACATGTTGCAAAGAGCAGTAATCCTGGCTCGCTCCGTTGCAGGCTGAATTATATTCAATCCCAGTTATCACTTCTGGGACAATGTCATCTCACCACTGTATAACAGATGGTCCTGCTGCATGGGCACATTCGATATGGGTATTCAGAGGCTGGTTAGATGCAGCTGCAAAATGTCTCCATCTGGTGTTACTGCAGTATCTAGCTCACCTAGTAGGCAGCAAATGTCGTGTGATGATAGTAAAAAACAAAATTTGTACTTTTCAGTACATTAGTTTTGGGATTATTCACTTGTCTTTGAGCAGAATACGCCAGTTTTACACATGAAGATCTGTGTACTTGTCATGAGGACTATTTATCCTCTTAGGAATGGAGGAAATCCTGTATGTCCTTTTTGAGAAAAGTACTCTGATGATGATGAGCAGAGACTGTATTTAAGAAGAGTATGCAGTCACTGTAACGTCACCCACTGGTTTGTCGACTGCCGTTTCGAAGCCTCGAGTTTGGCATTTTGGTTGTCGCGTTCTTGGTTTTTAGCAACCAGAAGTGACACTAGAGGGTGGTGCTACGTACAACCGAACATTGAGTAAGATATTTTTAGGCAACCAAAATGTTATAATTAACTTTCATGAACTGAAAACACACTGAGGAAAAAGTTAAAGCTGTAAGAAGAAAACATGGACAACTCTCAGACCGGACAATGCCCTGGTAGCGACCTGTCAATCAAATAAACCGTCTTCGCCACTTCTAGCAGGATGAAAAGGTTTCTGACTCACCTAGACTATCATGTCCAGCTTCCACTTGCCTTCTGCAGACACTCACTCTCCTCGGTCAGCTTCAGTAATGAGGCTCATATTGTGTGTGAAAGGTAGTTTACTCCACCAAAATTAAAATAAACAAAAACATATCCATATGACCAATTCTGCTGGACAAAAATAGAAAAACAGTCTTCAATCTGTGGTCTAAGATCTGTGATCGGAAAATTGTTGCTCCCCATCCTGCTCCTGCTCCATTGAGGCCTACCTCGCGCTAATCAAATTTAAAGGGACACATCCAAATCCGACAGCCGGATGGCTAGAGCAGCACGTCTTAATAAAATCACACATCATACAGTCCAAATGGGTCAAAGGCCTAACTTCTAAACTAAATGTATACCAAACATTTTCAGAATAACACAATATACTTTTAAAAATGATAATCAAATGCAAAAAACTGGAGATAACACAACATGGCTCTTACAACCATGTAGCCATGCCCTAAAGCATCCTCTGCTTTACGGTCTATTTGACTCTAAATGGGACCATAATTTTCTAAATTAACATCATGCTGTATTGAAGGAAACTTGAAACTAGTGACTGAGACCATAAACTCATGTTTACGATGTTTACTGAGGTAATAAATCAAGTGAGAAGTAGCCTCATTTTCTCATAGACTTCTATACAATCAGACTTCTTTTTGCAACCACAGGAGTCGCCCCCTGCTGGATATTAGAAAGGATGCAAGTTTAAGCATTGGCTTCACTTCTCAGACCTGGAGGTTGCCCACTGGTTCTGAGACATCAGGCCTCTTACAGAATGTATCCTGTGTTATACGATGGACATGTGGGCATTTATCAGACAGGGACAGCTGAATGAAAGATGCCATCATATTGCATTTTGGAAAGTGTAGGATAGATCCAGCAAAACTCAGGATACCCTAACCTCCGCTTCTATAGTCTTCTAGTCTCACAAGACCCCCAACTTTATGGAAGTGCAATAATAAAACACGAGTACTTAAAGGGATAGTTTGGGTGTTTTTAAGTGGGGTTGTACGCCAGTGTATTACCTTCAGTAGATGATGGTCGGCACACCACCGGCTTGGAGAAGCAGACAGGAGTTACCGCATGGAAGCGAAGCAATGTTCTGCTGTGGACGGGGGCAGCAACACGTATTTTAGCCACCTAATAGAAAGGCCAACCTAATAAAAATAAAAATAAAAAATACATATGTTAAATTTTACATTTTATTTAGAATATTTTCCCATGGATGAGCACCGTTGTAGCTCACCTGGTAGAGCAGGCACCCCATGAACCAAGGCTGAGTCCCCGCCCCTGGGTTTGAATCCAGCCTGGGGCCCTTTGCTGCATGTTGTCCCCTCTCTCTCTCCCCCTTTCAATACTATCAATACAGGCATAAAAATGCTACAAAAACAATTCATACATATTTTCCGATGGGGAACTGGACTCAAAGTGTAACTTATCTATTGTATTTTTGTCAACTTTCAGTTCAGTTCCCTGTCAGAAAGAAGACGGAAAGGGTTGTCTTGTCTTGATGGCAAAATAAAGAGGTGAAAATATTTTAACTACCACATACACTAAACTGATATTAATTTGTTTTAGTTGAGCCCAAGGACTATGGATAAGTACCTCATACAACATCACTTCAAAACACCCAAACTATACCTTTAATCTCGTGTGATAAAATACTGCCTACAATGACCAAATATTCCTATTAACCAGGAAATATCTCATCAAAGAATACTAATACAGAATAAATATTACTGTAAGAGTGCAATATATCTATCCTGACATTTGGATACTATAAATGTACACTACAACAATGATTATAGTATAGGGAGCAGTCTGGAGTTTGTGCATCCTGCACAAATATGATAATTAACCATGATGGCAAAGGAGAAATTCACTGTAAAACTACAGAAAAAAAGCCAGATTCAAATAAACTACAACTGTATCTTACGACTACACATTGTGCTAAGGCAGAGTGAAGCACAGCAGCTCTCCCCTGCGGCGTTAACACCTCCTGCTAACATACAACGAGCGAACTCTAGCAAATGGAACACGAAAAACTGTCCAAATATACTAAGAGCGATGTCTTTTAGTGATACTGATCAGATTAATTTTAAAAAGCCAATTCAGCAGGATTTAGCACTGTCGCCTCACAGCAAGAAGGTCGCTTGGGGCTCTTCTGTGAGGAGTTTGCATGTTCTCCCTGTGTTAGCGTGGGTTTCCTCCTGGTGCTCAGGTTTCCTCCCACAGTCCAAAGACATGCAGGTTAATTGATGACTCTAAAATGCCTGTAGGTGTGAATGTGAGCATGAATGGTTGTCTGTTTCTATGTGTTGTCCTGCGATGGACTGGCGACCTGTCCAGAGTTTACCCTGCCCCATGTCAGCTGGGATCAGCTCCAGACACACTGTGACCCCTAATGGGATAAGCGGTTGTGGATGGGTGGATGGATATTGTCTAATAAGTCATATAAAATCCTCCATCAACTTTTCAAATGGTCATTTTCAGGAAAGAAATTCATCCTGCAAGTTGCGCTTTAAGAATTGTACCAAGAATTTGATGCCAACTTCTGATTCTTGGTGCTTTGGCCACATTTTACTCAAAAAGTATTGAAGTTCAATCCCCAGTCTGAACTGTGGACAAACCTTTAACAGTGAAACATATTTGAAAAAAAAAAAAGTTTTTAATAAAGGAAAAGGAGGGGAAAAACATCCCGTTGTCCATTCAGTGCATCAGGACATTACTGTACAGAGGGAGTCTGGGGAAAGCCTCTTTCTCTTGCTTTGTGGAGGTAAACAAAGAATTACAAAAAACATTTTTTGGGAAAGACAAATTATAAAAAAAGAGGAAAATGTACAACAGCATTCTTGGTGAAACAGTTGTAGCCGCCCATGAGGCAGAGTGTGGTACACTCCTCCACTGGGTAAAGTCCTCCTAAAGGATCGTCTCTGTATTGCCGTGGTATGCTCTTCTGCAGCATGTCATCCTCCTCCTCTTCCTCCTGCTGCTATACGACGGCGTACTGCTGATACAGCAGCTCCCGGATCTTATAGTAGTCGTCACACAGGCAGCCTTCCAGGCCGATGCGTCCGGCCTCCGTCTGGACAAAGAGTACAAAGATGCGCAGGTCACACGGGTCCATTCAACATCGTTCACCTTTAAACAGAGATGTGCAGCACACTGCTGCTGACCACTAAAATAAACATGCTTCCAACTCATTCCCACAGACTTGGGTTTAAATGTCTAAGGAAGCACACAACAGCACACACATACAAACATGCACAGTCCTTTAAAAGTCTCATTTCTCTTTGAGCTCTTTTTCTGGGTTGTGTCTATTTTAGGTTCTTGACAATTATGCGTTTTGTTGTTGGTATCCTGACTCACTCCTACTTTCCCTTCAGTTGTTAAGTCCTGCCTGTGATTCTTTTTCTGTTTCTTCTGAGATGAGATGTTTTCATATGCCACTGGGTTTTATATCCTACTTACACCTAGGCTGTATTAATTTCTCTTTGTGTTTTATGTGCCATTTTGTGTTAAGCACTGCTATCTTATTTTATAATGTGTAAGTAAATAAACCTAAAAAAAACGCACTTCACCCACAAAATGACCATTTGTATATCAGTGACTCACCCCGTTTTGCCTTGAATTCTTGAAAACTTTTTTCCTCTCATGCCTCCACAGTGAACAAAGAAATAAATAATGTAGAAACGTCTCGAAGCAAATGAAGTGAAGCAAATGGGAGACAGGAGTCAGAGGATTTATATCTTGTACTTGGGAATTTTTCAAATCATATGATGAGAAGAGTTAGCAGTGAAACGCAAATGGGAAGAGTGAATAGTGGAAAAGTTGAATGGTCAGTATTTCTCTTTTAGCACTAGACATAAAATTACTAGAGCTGTGAGAGTACGACAGTAATAACGTGTTAACGCAATTCGTTTTGATGCCACTAATTTCTTTAATAAAACTTGCAATTTTTAGATTGTAGTGGGCTCAGTTTAAAAGCTTCATACGAAGGTATCATATGAAACATACGGAAACATAAGGAATGTAAAAAATGTGGTTAATCACAGTGACAGTTAATTCATGATTTAACAAGGGGGAATTACTTTTTCACAGAGGGCCAGGTAGGCTTGGATAGCTTTTTTCCCTTAATAAATGAAATCACCATTTAAACTGCATTTTGTATTTACTCGGGTTACCTTTGTCTGATATTAAAATTTGTTTGATGATCTGAAACATTTAAGGGTGACAAATACGCAAAAATAAAAGAAATCAGGAAGGGGGCAAATACTTTTTCACAGCACTGTGTAATAGCCCCTCTCCTTACAGTTATTCCTCAACAGCCCTTATCACAACCAACATGAACCACCTACACCTGCTAACAGGACTAATGATTTAGTGTCAGGGAGGGGTGGGCTGATCTGGCATCTGTGTGATTACATTCTTGTACATTGTTGTATTATTCAGCCCTAGGACTCTTATGGTACAAAACCAATAAAGATAATGTTGGAACAACAGCAAAGCTATATCAAAACACTCATTTACAAACTCTCTCACAACTTGTGCGGTATAATCCAATTCTCATTCATCCGTACGTATCCAAACACATGCAACTTCGCTTAAACCTCGGACATGCACGGAGGAGAGCTTCTGCGCAACCGTGAGACCGTTTAAGCAGAAGTGTTTTAAATGTCTCAATGTTTTAGCGAAGATGCATGTGGTGGTGTGCAAGTAAAACAGTTTTATTTTAAAAAATTCAAGGTCACACAAGGTGAGTAACTGATGTACAAATGTGGGTGAAGTATTCCTTTAACCTCTAACCCTCATTTTCAGCTAAATATAGAAAAAGACACTACTAACTTGACAGGTTTTGTGAACTGAACCATCTCTAAGCCCCTCCCTAGAACGACCACCATCCAATCCTGCATTAGCAACCGTAACTAGGCAACACAGGAGGCCTGTCAAGCTTTCAGCTGTGTGTATGGAACTGGCCAGTCCGACAGCAGATATCCTCAAAGTTTAGACAGGAGTGTCGCAGTTTTTCACTTTTCCAAAGCCAAAAATGGAAGACAAGTGATGTCAGATATGAGTTAAACATTGTGGAAGATCTCACTCACAGCTGAATGCATCGATCAACACAAACTCTGATCCAAGTTAGTAAACAATGATGGTTGAATATCATTTATTGTTAATTTGTGTGAGATCCAGTGCATGGATCAAGCCCACAATGTGTGAGCAATATCCTGGAGTTAAACAAATGAAAAAGTGGGATAATTTAGTTTTATATTAGATAATGAAAGCTAGCACCACTAGCTTTACATTAACTTAAAAACAAATATGTTGATTTACTTTGCCATTCAGGAACATTGTTGTTCATATATAACATCCACCTCTACATGTGTTTCTTTAGACTCCAGAGTAAGCTGCTGTATTTACACCAACTACAACTGCTTCCTGCTCGGGACTCGCGTCAATCCATCATCAAACAAAGGGAGAAACTGGGACTGTGTCACACTGCTCTACAACAATATCGTAGTCTGTCTTATGGGGAAAGTTTTCAGCTGTGCATCGCTGCTTCCGATGGCCCACAGTTCACAGAATCTAAAGCAATAAATACAGTGGACATATATTCACTCTGTCTGTCTGTTGCAGCTGTAAATTACTGGGTTGTTTCTGAGGGTTATAGAGAGGAGATGTGAAAGGATATATTTTTTGTGATGAGCCAAAGTGTGTTTAATTTTTTTTTAATTTGTTGCACATTTAATTATTTTAAGATGATTGGGCGGAGAATCGGAGCAGCGGGGGCCGTATTGCATTTGCTTTACCGCACTGTTGTGACAAAAAGAGAGCTGAGCTGGAAGGCAAAGCTCTCGATCTACCGGTCAGTCTTTGTTCCTACTCTCAGCTGTGGTCATGAGGGCTGGGTCATGACCGCAAGACCTAGATCGAGGGAACAAGCTGCCAAAATGGGTTTTCTCAGTAGGGTGGCTGGCGTCTCCCTTAGAGATAGGGTGAGAGGCTCAGCCATCTGTGAGAGACTCGGAGTAGAGCTCCTGTTCCTTTGCGTTAAAAGGAGCCAGTTGAGGTGTTTCACGCATCTGGTAGGGATGCCTCCTGGTCGCCTCCCTTGGGAGGAATTCCAGACACAACCAGCTGGGAGGAGGCCCCGGGAAGACCCAGAACTAGGTGGAGAGATTATTTGTCCACACTGGCCTGGGAACGCTTCGGGATCCCCCAGTCAGAGCTGGTTAATGTGGCCCAGGAAAGCGAAGTTTGGGGTCCCGCACTGGAGCTGTTGCCCCCGCGACCCGACCCTGGATAAGTGGTTGACGATGAGTGGGTCTTTATGGGTCTTTTAATTCTACATGCTTATAATGGCAATAAAACACTGGCTATATATCAACTGTGCAACTCCCTTTCACATTCACATTTTACACACAGTCTTAAATATGAATCAATTTGAATTTTCATTGCTTTGGTGAAAAACGAGCCTGTGTCATATGTCTTGCATGCTGGCCAACAATCCCTGTTGAGGGCTGACGGTGACTAGCTGATGGATAGCACACTCGCTGAGCCGGTGGGGAGGACAACTCACCCTGCGGACGGCCACCATGTTGTTGCATACCAGCACTCCTCCCACAAACTCGGCCTGGATGCCCTCCCTCAGCAGGACCTGCTTGAAGTCAGACAGGCGAGGCTCGTTGATGAACACCGACTGATGCCCGGGAATCTGTAGGAAGGACGGAACAGAGCGCAAATCACATGGAGGGCTGTCTCAATTGCTTGTATGCCCTTGTGGACACACACTAGTAGAATATAATTATAATTCCTTCTCAATCAGAGTCCCACGGCTATCTGTCCTCCTCTTTAAGACTCACCTTGGGCAAACTGTCTCCACACCTCTTTCCCGACAACATAAGACATTTTGTCCACTGGCTGCAGCAGCTGATGGGACCTCAAAGTCATCTGTTGCTTGTACTGTTTCATTAGCTATTAATCATTTGCATGACTCTTGAGGTTGCCCGTTTGTTAAATGTTGCTTCATTTAGATGTTTCACCTTTGCTGTGCAGAATGAATTATACGCAGAGTTTGACCCTAGAAGGCTGTTTTCTCATTCATCTGCTGAAGGTAGAAAGTTTCTCTGTATTCACCTCAAATCTGACTTTAAACTAAAGGATAGTTCAGGTGTTTTGAAGTAAGGTTGTATGAGGGTAACCCCTAAGTTCCTGTTCAGAAGTAATGACAGCGCTTGCGTTCTGCCTCCATACGAGATAAGACGATCTTACCTCGTATGGAGGCAGTGGCTCCAGCGTGGGGATGATATCACTCTCTTCAGACACCTCCTTCTCATCCTCCCCGAACAGGTTCTTCATGGCACGCTGTGTTGCCACCGCCGTGGTGTTTACATCGATGTCGAACTCAGGGGTGACTTCCATGGCCTGCTCGGCGTCCTCGGCCTCCTCTTTCTCCCTCGAGCCCTCCTCCAGCATCACGCCCGTGTCTACCTTCACCACGCGCATGTCCAGCACGCCGTCGATCCAGGCTAGCTCCGTGTCTTTGGCCTTGCAGAACTGCAGGGAGCTCACCAAGGAGTCTTTCAACCGCACCTTCGCCACGAGAAGACAAGACAAAATGATGAAGACACTGGCCTGTCATAGAAGGTTGATTTTACGCTGTGCTAAAGAAATCAACCTTGTGGCTGGTAACTTCTCGGCTCAATCGCCTAATGATTGTAAAATTTGAAGGAAAAAAAATTAAAGATTTATTAAGTTTTACTATTGCGCAGCTTATGAATCTATTAAACACATTTAAGGATTAGACTTACATATAGCAATCCTCTATATCCAATCAGAAAGAGGCAATCATATTCACTGACCTGGTAGATGTGTGTTTCACTAGTGGCGTCTATGGTCTCCTGAAGTTTGGGTGTGTAGACTTTGATGTCCTTGCTGAAAGCCTTGCAGGACTCGGCCAGGTCCAGACTGGCTTCCGGCGGCCCGTGAACAATCACCAGCTGTCTGGGCTTCATCTGATTAATAATCTTCTTGATGGAGTCGCCATCAGAGCGACCTTCGTAGTCTATGTACATTATCCTGGCTCTAGAGAAGAAGAATGAAGGCAGGACAAAGCTTTTTAAGACCGCTGAGCTGTCGAACATTATTTCATACCAGCACACATGAAATTTGTTGATAGATTTGGTATTTATCCAGGAGATGTTTGCTGAGTAGACAGAACATCTTTTCTGAGCCTGAGCCTAAACAGTTAGACTCAATCACAGCTGGAGGACAGCGAACACACCACAGCAGTACCGTTGGCAACTTATCACCTCTAATGACAATTTAAAAAGGCAGATGAGAAATATTGGGAACTTAAACTTTGGTATTTTCAACCTGGACTCTATTTTCCAACTGACTAAGAGGGGCAAAATTTTTGAAATTGGACCAGTATTGAAGGAGAATACTGTAACAGACTGCTGCAAAATGAGCTGTGAGGGCAACTGAGCAGCGTCAATGTCATGTTACGTCAACTAAAAGTGTTTGTTTTTGCCACTGACAGGCTGAAATTGTTATTATAACTGTCTGACAACATTATGGAAAGGACCCTACAGAGAAATAAAACAATTTTCTGTTTGCTCTTGTATCCAAGTCATCTGAATATCTGTATACTCTGGCTCAAATAAAAACCGGCAGCAATGACACTGAAAGTCTTTTAGATAACACTGAGCTATGCTTTCTGTCCTCCAACACAACAAACTCTGCACAGCTGGCACTTGCAGTGTTTCCACCATGGATGTATTGGGTCTTCTGGCAACATGTCACCTCGCCAAATTTCAGAACAAGACTTCTCCTTGAGCGAGACTCTTCCCATAATGTCAGACACTTGGGAGCTGATCAGACAGAGCCTTTCTTGCAGTTTGCTGCTACTTTATACTTAACCACACCAAGCACCAGATGAGTGCAACAAACCACGAACTGCACACGACCCAAATAGTTAAATATGGAGTTTAAATTAATGAAAACAACTTACCTAAAATTTCAAGTACGGCACTAATTTGCCTCTTGCTGCTTTCTGTTCAGATCATGGTAACTACGGTTGGTAAAGTCATAAATGTATCCAGCAAAAGTCACTACAATGAGGAATAATGTGAATGACGTTGGGCGCTTTTCCACTCTCAGTTGAATTTTTTTTCAATTCGAGTCCAGCTTTAATCTCACTGAAAACGATTACCGTACAAAGAGTTGCTCCAGGCTGCTAAAACACACTGACTAGTCAGAGCGTTATAATAAAAATCAGAGCCTGTCATGGCAAAAACAGGGATGTAAATTACGGTGCCAGCTTGCCCCAATAGCACCATATTGCAGCCTGTGAGAAGATGCTGTCTACAGCACTCTCCCTCAATACTGGACCATATCAGAAATTGTTGTTCAAATTAGTTAGTTAGCCACAAACACATGGAACAATAAGGTCCAGGTTGAAAAATACCAAAGTTACCCTTTAAACGTGTAGAGTCATTGTCACAGAGGCAGACAGATTTGAAGAAACACTGACCTAATTTCAAGACTTTCTACACTGGAGATGCATTTGGTGGGAACGACAGAGAGATCCTGGTCCGTGGGCTCATCACCGTTAGTCAACCCGGACTCCAGTTTGTTCTTCTCCTCCTCTGTGGCTTGCAGCTCAGGAACCAGAAACTCTTCTAGCCTGTGAAAGAACAGTGGCTTATTGATGATTGCAGCAAACAGTGTAAATTCCCTGTTCTCCATCTTTCTGTAAACTGATACCTGATTATTTCCCCATACTCGTCCCATTTGATTCTCTCTTCATGTGTGGGGAACATTGGATAAGACTTTTTGGCTTGTTTGAAGAAGCTGCCTTTGCGGCTCCCCTCGCTCTTCATCATCAGGTCATGGTGTTTAGTTTTCACTGCGGCCGGCTGATCCAGATCATCGTCCATATCGCTCTCGTCACTTGAGTCTACATCTACCCTGCAAATTACAAGAAATAAACATCAACTGTGTGCATATGAGTTTCATTTTTCCAGGGACAAACAACACATTTTTGTTCAGTTTGTTGTCTCAAAGTGTCATGACTCATCTCCCATTAACAGATTTCCATTTAAATAGCCTGTTTTGAATTTGCAATCTGGAGCACCATTTGCATTTCTGTTGGGCTTTTACATAATTTCCTGTTTTAGCTGTTAAAAGACAGTGAAATTGGATGAGACAAGAGATATCTAACCCTCAAACACCCAGTCGACCCATGTCTATTTCTACTCACTCTTTTGCTTGTTCGAGTTTTTTCGCTGCTTCTTTCTTTGCTTTCTCCTTTTCAAGGTATTCCTCCAGCTCCTTGCCTTCGAGCTTCACTCTTTTCCTCACCTGTCATAACGAGGAGGGTGAAAGATGGATATGGTGCAAATGACAGAATGACACATTTTGTTGTTTCCTCAGCTGGATCTGAATGTGAGAGACAGGAGCTTCCCATGGGGCAAACGCTGCAAGAAGAGACAAACCAAAACCCTCCGTCATGATAAATAAGATTCGTGACTGCTGGTCTCACCTCCAGATCCAGCATCTTCTCTCCTGGGTTGTCGATGAGGTAACGGGCCAGGGTTCCAGGTGTGGTGCGGTAGGTCAGGATGACAGAGTTTTTGGCGTCTTGGCACCACTGGATGAAAAGCTCTCTGGAAAAGCCAGACTCGAGGTCGGGCTGGCTGCAGAGCACCACCTTAGGGCTGGGCACCCGGGCCAGATCTGCCAGACTGTGGCACAAGGTCAAGTGACGGAACTGGAACGGGTTATTTCTCTTGTCTTCAAAACACCTCATGAGCTTGTCACTCATCCACTCCACCTACAGAAAGACAGCAGATTAAGTTCATGTTATTGTGTACATCCAGGGGCCATGTCCACTAATGTGTATTTTTCCAGCTGAAAACAACAGACGATCTTCTGAAAATGCTCAGCTAGGAGCATTTGAGAGTTCTTTGGTTTCACGTGGTTGCTGTTGGTGCCTTTAAATTAGGTTGTGTTTATCGTGTTCAGAAGAAGAGTCCATATGAACGCTTCCCTCTTGTGGCAACCATATGAGTAGAAAGTTTCTAAAAGCTCATAGTTTACAAGTTGTGATGTCACTCGGGATGAAGGGAAGGCTTACGGATGTAGGGAGAGAGGACAGACCCGCCTGCCTATGTGGGTTCATGAGATTTTTGTGAGCCCAAATACACCTCAGTGAATACGATCATTCGGTTCAGATACGGATTAAGATCAACTTTATTATCCCATCCATCCATCGTCAACCGCTTATCCCGTTAGGGGTCGCGGGGGGGCTGGAGCCGATCCCAGCTGGCATTGGGCGAAGGCAGGGTACACCCTGGACAGGTCGCCAGTCCATCGCAGGGCACACAGAGACAGACAACATATAGACAGACAACCATTCACGCGCACATCCACACCTACGGGCAATTTAGAGTAATCAATTAACCTAAACAGCATGTCTTTGGATGGTGGGAGGAAGCCGGAGTACCCGGAGAAAACCCACGCTTACATGGGGAGAACATGCAAACTCCACGCAAGCTGGAATCGAACCTGCGACCCTCTTGCTGTGAGGCGACAGCGCTAACCACTACACCACCGTGCAGCCCTTTTATTATCCCACACAGGTGAATTAATTTGGTCCAGTGCTCCAAACATGAGGACAACATAAGTCCCATAATAAAAATGAAAAAAATAAATAAATAGCATAACATGACATTTTAGGTCTTTTACATTGTTGTTGAAGGTGCAAACAAGTGGTTGCTAAGGAGGCAGAGGTGTGGAAAAGAATACTCATCATTAAACACATTTGATCATATCTTTATGGTATGCCATTTGTCCCATCCGTCCTCCACTGTGATTGGATGGCTGGGTAAAAAAACACTGACGAACATAGCGTTTTACCCAAAGATGAGCATTTTTTAACTCTTGGCAACCCGAAAAAAAAAAGTCAAATGTGCAGTGCCCACTGCAGAAAAGTTGCTTAACATCTTATCATGCAGCTTGTGTTTTTAACATGACATAAACAACTGGCATTCCCATGCCAAAGCATTAATTAAAAAAAATACACTGGCCTCAGGAACAAAACACTTTGGTGGAAACAGCCCCTTAGTGTATTTGACAAATAAAGTGATTCTGATTCTGGAAAACTATCCTGGTAAATAAACAAGTGAGAAATGGTACAAAATCAGTATGAACACCAGTGATTGATACCTGTGATTTGGAGAACTCCACCACATTATAGCTGACATTGTTCAGCAGAGCTAGTGGGTAGACTCCCAGCCCAGCATCCTTTGTCCTCCAAATCTGGTCCAGGAGCTGAGCCAGCTCCAACACACGCCCAGCTGTGTCCACGGCAATAAGGACATTCCCGTCACCACGAAGGGTCTCCATTACATTGGCTGAGTAAAAAAAATATATAAAGAAAATAAACTGCATTTTTCTCCCATTGTATTCATTTTAAAGTGAGCAGTTTTACAGGAGGAATAGAGGAGGGGCTGAGAAGAACAAAACATGCAGTTTAATCCTTGTTCAACAGAAGTGCTACTACGACGACACAAATTATCCTGTGATTTTTCACGCAGTAAACAACACAAATACTGGACAGAAAGACATTTGCTCCATTGAACTACATGCAGGATTACATGGTTTGTTTGTTAGACCACTGGGACATGTCATAATAGGATTGCAATACTTTTAAAACGATTAATTCACTTGAGAAGTACGCTGTTAAATATGTACATTACTACTACAGAGTCTTGTGAACATTACTTACTTAGGAGGAGCTCATCTCTCTGTTTGCGACGTGGCTGTACATATGTGGCATTGAAGGAGTCTGTGATAAGCAAAGAAGGACGACTGATACTCTCCAACGTGCAGCCGTTGAGGTGGCTAGAATAGAGAAACAGAGAAAACAATGGCCGCGATCTTACAGCCAAACTAAAAACAAATCCCATTTCATAGCATCGCTCTGTGTGCTCACATTTCTCTCTTGTGGTTGAAGTCCACAGCATACACAATCTCCTCCTCTCCGTCCTTCACAATTTTCCAAATAGTACCTCCAATCATGTGACCAGCTGGAAGAGGAGTGATGGAGAGACCATGTCCTTTTCCTGTCAGGTGAAAAGAAAAATATGATACACGTTATTTATCTGTGGTAACTCCTGTCCTGACATAGAGCATTGCTCCTAGTAGACTGCACACACCAAAAAACTGGCAATTCATTCATTCACTCACTTGTTCAAGTGCAATATCAACACAATAATTTGAACCCAAACACTCATGCAGTCTATTTTTATATTGTTTTTTACTGTTTATTTACTTAATACATCTTGCTTATTTATTAGATCTTGTTTTAGTTTTTGCTGATGCCTCTTGTTGTTTGCATTATCCCCCTTTGCTGCTACAATCCTGCAAATTTCCCCACCATGGGAAAGGTAATCTTATCTTGTGGGTCTGCAACTAACTCACCTTTCAGATTAACAATCTGAGAGTATTTCAGTTGTTGGATTTTATCAAAAGCAGAGTCCACGTCATCAAGGGTGAACAGTGTGAAATCTTCACTGTTGTTTCGAGACTAAAAGAAGGAAATGATTGAGACGTCAATGGTAATCATGCAATCAAGCTGTTTTATTAAAGCACTGTAGATGCATGACATTCCCCACATCCCTGTCTTACCTGATATAGATCATACATGAACATCTGACCCATCTTATAGACAGGGATTGTAGCATAAATAGTGCAGTTTAGACCCAATTTCCCCACAGCGTATGGCAGGGCTCCCAGGTGTATGGGGTCGGGGTGGGAGAGGAGCACAGCATCCACCTGATGAACATATCTGGATGGGAAAAAAAAATACAACACACACTTGTTTTAATTTTCAGAACACGGGGGGAGCTGGTGTAATCCGAAGATAGAAACCATGATTACCGTTTCATAGCGTCGATAATATCCATTGAGAAGGTCTCATCCCAGCCACAATCCAGGAGGAAGCGGAATTCATCCACCTGCAGCAGGTAGCAGAGGGCCGACTCCTCCTGAACCCCTGACACCGCTGTCAGCTTGATAATGGACGTCATTTTTCTTCAGTTGTTACCCTGAAAGCACAATTGGATTAACGTGAGGTTATGCTGACCACAAACATCCTAATAAACAAATCAATACCATTTTAAGTGGCGTGGCTCTTTGTGACTTCGATTACTACGGCTCTCATTCAATACAATTTAATATAAAGTTACAAAAAATAAACACAATCCTGCTTCAACAGTGAGCTGAACTTGTACTACACAATAGTATAGTGTTGCTTAAATGCTCGGCCTTTTGAAATATGTGGCTAGCTAGTCGAGAAGTAACCATATTAAAAGTAAAAACTGTTATGTTGCTAGCCACAGCTAGCTAGTTCGCACTTAGGATGTTAACAAAGTACCCGGCAAAGTCTGCCTATTTAGCATGCTAGGAACATTTAGCTTGTGGATGTAAGCAACTTGGCTCGACAAAGGAAGGTGCAACGTACCCCCTAAAGATGAGATAAATTATTTTTTTTTCTCCCGCTGAAACAGAAAACACAATAATTGTCTATAATTCCAACATTAAGACATTTTGGCTAGCGTTTTAGTACACACTTGGCTGGCAGACATGTTTGCCGCTGCATCGTGTGTGAAAGGGCAGAGGAGCATACCAAGTATGGAGGGGTTAATGCAAAACAAATTATGACAAAAAAAAAATCAAATACTCATTTTATATTGTTAATTGTTCAATTATGTTTATTAATGACTAATTTATATTTTTAATTTGTTTTATAACCCACAATAAAGGTCACTACGAAAGTACATTTGTTTGAACTATTCATATAACACTCTCGCATTTGAGCAGTTGGTAGAGTCCAATGTCCTCTGCTTGGTGAGTGAGGAGCTAAAGGCCACGGCTTGGTGTAAACAGAAGGTAATATTTTACTTGTTACAGTATCGTGTCTTTTTAATATTTGAGTCGTTGTATTCTGGCACGTTAACTGTGCTAAAACAAAGTAATCACATTAATTGAGGAACTATTCTCTACGAAAACCTGGCACATGTTGTTAATGCTAACTAGCTAGCTAGCTGAATGGTTTGCTGGTGGCTGTGGTGCAGTTGCTGTTGAAGTATGAAAGCTACAACTTGATTCAAGGATTACTCTAAACCATACATGCGGTAGCTGTCATTAATCAGTAAGGTTTAGAGATTACCCTCACCTAACATAAATTAGCAAACGTTAGCAACAATGAAAAGTCTAAGTAACACCTCACCCTTCATTATATGCCTGTTAGCACAAAGTCCACACGAGTGTCCACACAAATAAGGTCGCCCGAAGGCTAAAAACATATATTCAAAGGCTGTCGTCAGTTGTGATTTGTCATATATAACCTTAGTTTCCTTGTTGTGCAGTCATATCAATTTCTAACCTGAAATATGTCCTTTATTTGTGGAGAAGCCTTATTACCTCCGCCAAGGAGGTTATGTTTTTGCCGGCGTTTATCTGTCTGTTTGTTTATCTGTCTATTTGTTTATCTGTCTGTTTGTTTATCTGTCTGTTTGTTTGTCTGTGTTCAAGATAACTTATGGACGGATGTTGATGAAATTTTCAGGGTGTGTCGAAAAGGTGAAAAGGAAGAACTGATTTGAATTTGGGGGTGATCCGAAATCCTGGATTCTGGATCACTTTGAAGTTTTCGTTAACATTGGGATAAATGGGACCCAAAAATTGTTTCTCAATATCTCTGGTAATTGTTGCCCAAAGCTCATGAAATTTGACTCAGGGATTTACAATGTGTACTTCTATCAAATCCCACGCTTACTTCAGCAATAATCAACATCCCCAGATATGTGTTGAAGACTTGTTATTTTTCTGACCATGACTGAAACAAACTTACAATATGGGGAGAAACTATGGTGCTTGGCGGAGGTCTGCGCTCTCCGAGTGCTTTTCTAGTTTTCACATTAATTTTGTGCAGGTCCTGTAAATAAAGATAGCCATGTGTAGGTTTGCAGTTGTAGATCCAGATGTGATGGGGAAAATCATTTCATAAGCGCAGCAGATCCTGTAAACCACTTTTTGCCAATAATTATAACCACTTTCTGATTTCAGTGTCTCTTGACAAACCTCTCTCAAAATGCATGGATTTTAGATAAGATAAGATGAACCTTTATTAATCCCCGTAGGGAAATTCAGTTTTACACTCTGTTGTTAATTTCATACAGTACACATACCTGCATTAATGGAGAGATGTCAGAGTGAGGGGGCTGCTCCTGACAAGCACCCCGAGCAGTTGGAGGTTTGGTGCCTTGCTCAGGGGCACCTCGGCAGTGCCCAAGAGGTAAACTGGCACCTCTCCAGCTACCAGTTGGTCTTGGTCCATGTTGGGACTTGAACCGGATTTTCATGTTGTGGCTGGCAGAGAAATCAGCCAGATATGACTTTCAGCTTATATAGTAATAGAATGTGACTAGTAAGTAGCTTTGTGTCATGTGGGTACTTCAATGTATGCAGTATTCCTTCCATACTGTGTACATCTTGTACTGCTTTGTTACAATGGGCTGATCTGCGCTGTAGTAAAGCTACAGGTGGGAAATGGACTTGCATTTATATAGTGCTTTTATAATCCTCCGACCACTCAGAGCTCTGTCAATGTCAACATTCACCCATTCACACACAGATGGCAAAGCAGCTGGCACCATGCAAGGATGGGAATTAGATGCCCTTCAGGATCTAATGTAAATGCTCATTCACACACCGATAGCACAGCCTTTGTTCGGTTAACCGTCATGCTCAAGGACTCTTTGACATGTGACCAGGTGAGCCAGGGATTAAACCACCAACCTGAGTGGTAGACAACCTGCTCTACCTTCTGAGCCACAGCCGCCCCAGTTGCCAACAGCAATGCCATGGTCTTGACATTAGTTTTTTTTTACATCAACTGGAATGTCATTCTGTCAAACTACAAATGCAAGCTACCTGTTGTAGGTCACACCATAAAATCAATGCCACAGACTTCAGGTTACAATGTGTCTTCTGCTCATTTCTGTAGGAACCATGGTCAACTTCGTAGCACTTGCCCGAGAGCACTGGGTGAACATATTAGTGCCCATGGGCTTTGTGATCGGATGGTACCTTGACAAACAACAGGACCAGAAGCTGACAGCTTTCAGGAACAAAAGTCGTTTGTTCAGCAGGTAAAAATAAAAAGCTGTTTCCTCCTAGGTTGTCAACAAATTAAGAATCAAGTGATATTTATTTAAAAACTTGTGTGATGATTCTTGCAGCTCAGTACCCACTTACACCCAGTTTGAACTAATAGTAATGGATACATGTCAGTAGAAAGCTCACTATTAAAGGGAAACCATAATTGCAGGTGCAACACTCACCAGCTATCCAATATACAGTTACTCCACTTAACCCTACCAAACATTTATGACATGGCATACCTGAGTTTTATTTACCATGTCCGTTTGCCAGTGCACTTTAAACATGAAATGTGAGCTAGAATTTGCTATTTTTCTGTTTGATTGTGATAGTAAGCATTAAACAAAACATGCCCAACATAAAGCAGGTCATCCAACAGCAATGTTGCTCTCGGTGTAAGCTTATGCAACTTTCTGACTTCTGTTCTCTTTAGGGAGCTGAAGCCTGGTGAGGAGGTGACCTGGAAGTAGACTTCCCCGACCTGGAATGTGTCCTGTCCTCTGTGGTGTGAATGACTGATGAGAATATTTAAGAAGACTCTTGTATCTCTATATTTTAGTTCTCTCAACCGATAATAAACATGCCCTTTCTCATCAAAATAATTTGTACTTGTAGGTGATTTTTGGTTGTTTAATGTAATACACAATTTCTTTCATTACAAAAACTGGTTTATTTGATGCTGAAAGCAAATTCAGAAATGTGTTGTTCAGAGTGACCATTCCAGTAAAGCTCATGAAGACTACTTGGGGAAAGAAATGGTTTTGCCTTGTATTGTAAAGAGACAAATCTATTCATGCAGTCAGCGTGACTGAAAAAGAAGAATCTGTGGCCACTACAGAGGTTCTTCCATGTGGATAATTCCCCTCTCAAAAAGCAGCTCAGCCAAAGTGATCTGGGGAGAAAATGAAAAACCCTGTGAGGAACACAGCAAACTGCTAATTTCACAACAAAACACAGGCTCAAATATTAATAATTTAGAATAAATATCTAAGTAAAATGGGATGTTTTAATTAGAGGACATTCAAGAAAGGGGTGACAAGACCCCTCTCTTCAAAACACAATCCAACACACAAGAGAAACAATGCCCAAACGTACAGTAGCATCACATCTCAGCACAGACTGTATGCTCTTAAAACAACATACCCTCTCTTCTGCAAAATCACATGGCAAACTTCCTACTGTCACAAATTTGGGATATGAATGGATCAGAAACTCGATGGCATCTGTGTGCTGAAAGACAAAAATGATTATTAGGTGGTGACAAGCAGGGTTATTACAAAACACTATAATGAAAACAAGCAGTGAAATATTTTTAGTAAACTGAAACTATGTGAGTAACTGAGTCCTTGTCGCAGTGGCCCCGGGTTTGAATCCAGTCTGGAGCCCTTTGCTAGACGTCATCCCTTCTGTCTCCCCCTTTCAACACTACTCTAATATATATATATATATATATATATATTATTATATATATATATTATTATATATATATATATATATATATATATATATATATTTATATATATATATATATATATATATATATATATATATTTATATATATATATATATATATATATATATATATATATATATATATAATTATTATATATTTTTTTTTGCCTCGTGTTAAAAAACAAAAATTATTAAATTAAAATTATTACCAAAAAAAATTACAAAAAAAAGGAGAATTGCCATCAACGCGTGACATTGAACCACAGAAATTTCTCAGACCTTATAGTCAAGAGATGATTCAAGAGATGACACTATACCGCAATGTGGTGTCGTAAAACTAAATATATAAAAACTAAACTAAAACTAGCAAACGCACTGAAAACTAAAATGCAATGCAAAGTCAAAAATAAAATAAAACATAACTGAAAATTCAAATCTATTAAAACAAAAGTTTCACAAAGAACTTCCAGTCTACCTCTACTTTTATTTCAAAACTCTTGAGCTCCTCTTTGTGGTAAACTCTGGAGTTTTCTGTCGTGTAGTAAAGATGAACAGCTTCTCCATCACTGCATAACCTGGGGAGACAAAGTAAAAAAAAAAAAAATTACATTTCATCTTTCATGGATCAATGAATCAGGTGTTCTTGACAGCATAAAGTCAAAGTCACGATAATCCACATTTTGAGAAGTCTATTCCCATTTTCCATTGCTGTGAAATGCAATAAAAAGCTGTATTACCTGGCACATCCAGCGCGGAGAACTCTGATTCGGGTCTGGGTTGTGATTTGTGCACCTACATCCATGACTTGCCCATATTCCCACCTAGCAGACGCTCCTTGCACACTGCTCACCAATTCCTCTGCAGGAGATAGCATGAAATAATTAAAAACATAAGCTTTATATATCTATATATCTAGATCACCCATCTAGTGAAATATTGCATAGATCTAAGTGTGTAGAAATCTTTTTCCTATCATAAACTGACCAGGATTGCCAGAGACTCATCAGACTTGGACTCAGTTATATTTCCAGCACCTTAGCTAAAATTTAGACAGGTGGAGCGGTTGTTCATCGTGCATGTCCGGGTCAATTTAAAACCATTAACACTTAAAAGTACAAATTTCTTGTAAATGAGTGAATTGAAAGTTCCAGACCTGATGCATCTGTCATATACCTGGTGTGAGCATGGGAGGAAGACAGTCATGGAGGAAGTCTCTGGCTTTCTGATCCACAGCAGCATCAACTGGGGCGTAAGTTGTCAGCTTCTTCATCAGACTCTCAATTCGTGAGAAGAATTTTGTCCTGCGTGGATCTTCCTACACATACACACGCACGCACGCACGCACGCACGCACGCACACACACACACACACACACAAGGAGGACATGGGTGTTTAGTGGGTTATTGGTGAAAAGCAAAGGGTGGTGATGGTGACAGGACGTGACAAATATATACAAAAGTGACTGATGAACTACCTTGTCAGAGTTCTGTACTCCCATGTATGTCAGGTAATCCAGAGGTAAGCCCTGTCTGAATTCCACATCCTCCTCCATCGCTATTTCCAATGCAGCAGGAACCACCTGAAAAACATGGACGGTCCTTTGGTAAATGCAACAATAATAAATAACATAAAAACCTGTTAAAGTGATTTACTGTATTGTTTATCTATTGCACTACTTTTATCTGGAACACCAGATAATATTAGAACTATTTTTCTCCTATTTTAATTTTGTGGATTGTTAACCCCTCTGAGACCAACAGTAGATCCGTTTTAGTCTTTTTAGGGGAGTGCTGGGTGTCTTTAGGGGGAGATAACAGGTAAACAGTAGATGTCACATAGAAGTCGAGGAAATCATCTGAAAGCTGGAAACCTGAAGATTAATTTCAGATGCAGCTCAACACTGTGTGTCAAGTTGTTCTCGTCATAAATCAGAAATAAACACAAATTAATTGATTGATTATTTTAAATGAATTGTAAAGGTGTATAAAGGTTTAAAACATTATGATAGAAGTATATGATGTCCATCATAATGCTCTATTATGCCTCATAAGTTGTTGTAGCAATTTTTGGGTTACCATCTTTTACACAGATATGGTGCTAAATTTAACTATTTTTGCCCTATCAAGAATTGATAAAAATGATCAATAATCCCTCCAGAATAACACATTAAGACACCAAGACTTTGGGGAACACCACAGAAAAAGCCATGCTGGGATTTAGGTCAAGTAAAGTTTCATGAGGCTGTGATTATCCTCGAGGTCACCACAGGTCATTTTATACAGTGAGGTCAAATTTTAAAAAATGGTCTCACTAAAATGAAATGGCTCCGATGGGGACTAACATCATCACACATAAACACAGTTGGGCTCATTGGATCCACAGGAGTATCAGCTTTACAGTGATACCCAATTTATGTAATTCTAAGACTGTTTAGGGACCCCAGTACGCAGAAATATTTAAATACATAATTTTTAGAATAGGCGAAAATAACACATATGAAAAAAGTGCATGTGATTATCATCAAGTGGGCATGTCTGTAAAGTAGAGACTCGTGGGGACCCAGAGAACCTGTTTTCATTCACATATCTTGAGGTCAGAGGTCAAGGGACCTCTTTGAAAATGGCCATGACAGTTTTTCCTTGTTTGGAGAGTTATCTAACCTCCTTCCCGACATGGCAGCATGACATAGATTCAAATGGATTCCTCAGGTTTTCTAGTTTCATGTGATATCTGTGGCTTCACTCTTGCCCTAAAACTTCCTCTGAAAAGCAGTAAAGGGGGTCAGGATTGCCCCCAGCCCCGCGGGTCTCTTTGGGTTAAACCACGTCGTTTACAACAGCGCAACAAGAAGAACGCAGTGTAAAAGCTTTCATAAAGCATCTGTTGGTTAAGGGGAGACACCTCACGTGAAATTACTAATGCTAATTTACATAAATTCACAGGACAGAAATCTCTTGCTTCACTTCACCAAGTAGATATTTCTGGCTCAGAGTTTGACAAAAAGCTTATATGTTGTAAAAGGGTAACAAATTAACTTCACTCATAGATATCACCATGAAACTTCCTCAACTGATGATTTACATTAAGCCAAATCTGTTTTGTATTACATTTTCTGAAATTTTATGTTTAAATATGCAAATGAGGCATTATCTAATACTAATTTTTGGTGAATTTAGGAGAAATCTACAGACGCAAATAGACAAAATAGTAAAATAAACAGCTAAATGTGTATTTTGGATGTTTTCTTTCCACTAGCCTGAAAAGATAACATATTATGGAAGCAAAAGAAAATCTCAAAATGTATCCGTGCATGAAAAACATCTATGCTTGTAGTGTCTTAAATCACATACAGTATGTATCATAAGGGAAATGCTATTGGTTATTACACTATAGCTGTAATGGTTTATCAGTAAATGTGCAAATAAGTGAGTATCACCCTGTGCAGCAGATCCCCCCAGCTGTTCTTCTGGTAAGAGGAGACGGTGATGTGAAGGGAGTGAACGTCTGGGAGGCAGTCGCCCTGGTGGATGAATCCTCGGGGGAAGTAAAGGAGATCCCCGGCTTCGAGCACCACCTCCAGGATTGGCTTCCCGATGTCTGCCTGATCAAAGTTTGCTGGAGAGGAAACGCAAAGCAGTCGCGTCTGAGAAACGACAGCCATCTGCTATACTGTTTATCGGCTCTGAAGAGATGGTGTAGGGCAGCCTTAAGTATTAGACGTTCTTTCGCCTTTGTGCATTGAGCTATCTATCTTTCTCCTTCCGCTCTGTACTACGCTGGGAACAAATCAGCTCATGGTCGTCTACCACATGAACTAAAGTCTGCAGCAAGTTTTAAAAGCAAATCTTTATTTCACAAGCTTTTAGTTGTGATTAGTGTGTGGTTAATGGGTAAAATATTTACTTTAGAATCAGTATTATTAATTTAATTATACCCTTTTTAATAACAATGGTATCTTATATTATTCCATTTTTATTGTAATACCTAGTGATATTATAATTTTATGTTTTTTAGTCTATGCCTATGGTAAGAAATGTGCAATATAATTAAATCTTGATTGACTGATAGATGTGTGTAAATCCTGTTTCCAACCAAATAAAAAACTAAATGAAAAATATTTACTCACCACTTGAAAGAACAGGCAGGACCTCATCTTCTGTCCTATGAAAAAAGACAGAAAAACATCTTCAAAGTGTGTTTCTTTGCATCAAACAGTCACTCACTTACTAACTTTATATTAAACTACTAAGAAACATTGTTTAGTGCATAAAAAGTGAGTCCAAAACTGGATTAGCTAACAATTGTAAATGATTGGTGCATGACTTGGTATTCAATCTCAAACTGTTTAAATGATCCAGTAGTTTTGTACACTATGTGCTACAAAGGGCAGCACCACTTGGACTATTCCACCCCCTCCTAGAGTCAAGTTTGTATGTTTACATTTATTTTTATTTGCATTTATGTGTGTATGGATGTCTCTGTTTATCTGCACATTTTTGTTCTCTTTGCTTTGTTTTTATATCACTCACTCTGAACTGATTTTGTATGATATGGTGCTATATTAATATGTATATTTCAATGGTGTCTGCATAGTTAACATTGCATTAACAAGTCAGTGTGAATTAAACTTGATGCTGCACCTCTATAAAGGCCCCTCGTTGTATCTCACCTCGGGCTGTACACTCTCCAGTGTTTCTTCCCCTCCAGCTGAACCACAAACGCCTCGATGTCGTCATAATGTGGAGCAAAGCCTTGTGTTCCAGGTGGTGTCAAGTATCTGGTTTAAAAAGGAAGAAAAACCCACAAATTTAACAGTAACTGATAGCATCCAACATGGTTTCCAGGACAATTACTGTCCCACATACTTACACATTGGCTCCTGCCATGCTGCCAAACTGCTCTTGGAGGATGGACAGCACATTCCACACTGTGGAGGAGAAAGCCTGAGGATTCAGCATGCGGAGGGAGCAGCCACTCTGGGAAACGGAGACACCATGATGATTACTAATCTGCGATGAGTGCGCTGTGCAGATGGTGCACTGATACTTTTAATGCACAAAATTGCTTCTAGCTTGCAGCACAGAAAATATTAACATGTATATATTGCTTTTTGCACGGTGGTGCAGTGGTTAGCGCTGCCGCCTCATTGCAAGATGGTCACAGGTTTGAATCTGGCTTGGGGCTGTGTTAGTGTGGGTTTTCTCCTGGTTCTCCAGCTTCCTCCCACAATCCAAAGATATGCAGGTTAATTGTAGGTGTGAATGTGAGGGGGAATGGTTGTCTGTCTCTATGTGCCCTGCGATAGGTTGGTGACCTGTCCAGGGTATACCCCGCCTTCGCCCATTATCAGCTGGGATCGACTCCAGACTCCAAAAATTCAACCTCTACCCAAAAGAGAAAACATGCTGCAAAAGGTCCGATTATAAGGAATGCAAAAAAAAAAAAAAAAAAAAAAAAAATGCTGAATCATAGTAATGTTGCATTGGAAATACAGCATACAAACCACCAGTGAGTTCTTACCGCGTAGAAGTCCCACACAGTGAACGGCAGAGCTCTCCCCAGAGGATTGTGCGTCTCCCTCTTGCCGTTAGTGTAGCTTGTGACATCCAAGTTGACTCCATACTGAACATCATCCTTAAATTTAACAATGCAGACATTCAGTTTGGTATCACAGATCGTCCCACAGTCAACCCCCCTCTGTCCCATAGTCAACCCCCCTCTGCTCCACTACTCAGCTCTGCCCCCCCACCCCCTCCACTGCCTCTGACACACAGCCCCCCTGCTCCAGTTTGTCCTTCACAACCCTTCAGGTGAAGAACCAGTTCAAGAAGATGAATGTGAGGAAGGCTACGGGTCCAGATGGCATCAGCTCCAGGGTCCTGAAGTCCTGCGCAGACCAGCTGTGCGGGACTTTTGGACATCTATTCAACCTGAGCCTGAAGCTGAGGAAGGTACCACAACTATGGAAGACATCCTGTGTGGTACCTGTGCCCAAGACCCCACACCCCAAGGACCCCTGCAGCTTCAGGCCGGTGGCATTAACATCCCACCTGATGAAGGCCCTGGAGCGCCTGGTCCTCCAACATCTCCGCCCTGTGGTGAGTCCATCCATGTGAGGATCATGTTCTTTGATTTCTCCAGCGCTTTCAACACCATCCAGCCGACACTTCTGGGGGACAAATTGGAGACTGCAGGGGTAGATCACCATCTTACATCCTGGATACTGGACTACCTCACAAACCGCCCACAGTATGTGAGGACACAGGACTTCACCTCCGACACGGTGGTCTGCAGTGTGGGGGCCCCGCAGGGAACGGTTCTGGCTCCGTTCCTCTTCACGCTCTACACTGCAGACTTCACTTACAACTCACCAACCTGTCACCTGCAGAAGTTCTCTGATGACTCTGCTATCGTCGGCCTCATCACTGATGGGGACGATGGGGAGTACAGAGAACTTTCCCAGGACTTCGTGGACTGGTGCCTGCGGAACCACCTCCAGATCAACGCGGGGAAAACTAAAGAGCTGGTGGTGGATTTCCGCAGGCAAACTCATCCCCCTCAAACACCGGTGAACATCCAGGGATCAGACATTGAGATGGTGACATCTTATAAATACCTGGGTGTTCACCTGAACAATAAACTGGAGTGGACAACAAATTCCTCTGAACTCCATAAAAAAGGCCAGAGCAGGCTGTATCTGCTCAGGAGACTGAGGTCTTTTGGAGTGCAGGGGACACTTCTGAAAATATTTTATGACACCGTGGTGGCATCAGCCATATTTTATGGAGTGGTTTGCTGGGGCAGCAGCATCACAGCTGCAGACAGGAAGAGGCTGGATAAGATTATCAAAAGGGCCAGCTCTGTCCTGGGATGCTCTCTGGACTCAGTGCAGGTGGTGGGAGAGAGGAGGACGATGGCTAAGCTGTCATCCATGATGGAGAAGGACTCCCACCCCATGAGAGACACCATCAGAGCTCTGGAGAGCTCCTTCAGTGACAGGCTGCTACACCCTAAGTGTACGAAGGAGCGTTACAGAAGGTCCTTCCTGCCTGCAGCTGTTAGACTCCACAACCAGCACTGCTCCCAGTAAACCACATACACATTCACAACCAGCACTGCTCCCAGTAGACCACATACACATTCACAACCAGCACTGCTCCCAGTAAACCACATACACATTCACAACCAGCACTGCTCCCAGTAAACCACATACACATTCACAACCAGCACTGCTCCCAGTAAACCACATACACATTCACAACCAGCACTGCTCCCAGTAAACCACATACACAGTCACATTCACAACAAACTCACCGGACATAAGTGCAATAAGGACTCATATGTACAATTATATCATCTGCTCAAATCATAGTAACTGGACAATTATTTATTGATATGATGGACATATTTCTGGCTTTACTTTTCTATTATGTATATACTAATTTATTTTATTTGTATTAATACTGTTTTTAAATCTATGCTTCTTGTCTTTTATTGCACTATCCACTTGCTGCTGTAATGTGTGAATTTCCCCACTGTGGGACTAATAAAGGAATATCTTATCTTATCTTATTATCTGTCAACAAGCATAATGCAACAGACAACATGTTATAGGTATTTACTGAAGGGACCATAGCTACTAGAAATAAAATAAGGCCAACAAGTAAACAGAAAAGGTACAAAAAAAAAAATTCCTATCTTTCTATCTTCATGTTAATTTTAAAAGTCAGCCTTTAGTCAGTCTGCCTTCCCAGATAAAGTAGTGGGGAAGTGGAATGACATATCAAAACAATAGAGACTCAGGAAGCTTTGTGGTGTTTAAAACCAGCCTCAAGCTTTGGCTAAAGTCAATACAAAAGTGTCACCACCAATGATTGCCTGTACAGTATTAATTGTATTTATCATGCTGATTCTAATTATTTTATCACACAGATGGACTTTTATGTATTGTGTAGTTTTATGAAGTGTATTTATTGTCATGTGGTTGTTTACTGTCTACAGTTACAGACAAAATGCAAATTAGCTTTTAGATAACACAATTTGTTTTAATTGTGTGCTGTTCCTGCATAAACAAACAATAAAAATTACATGAAATGAATGAAAAAAATGACACCAAACTTCATTGAAATTCCCTTGATAATTATCACTCTCTGCAATTACAGATTAAAAAGAGCCACTGTCTGAAATTAAAGTTTACTATTCAGCAAAATCCAGCTTTGTCTGACTCAATAAAGCTGCCAATACCAGTCCAACTTTTGAGAGTTTGACTTGTCTTTTCATAAATGCAATTATTATGTTGTCGATTATGCAACCAGTCTCCAATAGTTTAGATTACTTGTTTCCAAAAAGTAGAAACATTTCCACATTGTTTCATTTTGTAGGGTGTAAAAGATGATGATAACATAACCAACAAAGTCCAACATGGGAGGAAAAGTTATAGGTAAGGATGGATGGATGAGGTAATGTTTCAGATCCTTACCTGTCTTAATATGCGATCAAACTCTGCTGTGGAGAACAGTCCCTTGTAGTAATCTGGATTCTTACGTTGAACGAGAATGGGCTTCTTTTCCCACGTTTCCCTTCAGAGAGAGGAAAAATGTTAGCCGGTAAATGCTCCAAGAAAAAGAGGACATGTTTCACAGGGTGAAGAGCTGCAACAATTAATCAAGTGGTCAACTATTGAATCAATCGCCAACAATTTTGATAATTGATTAAATAGTTTAAGTATTTTTTTTAAGTCATAATTCTCTGATTCAAGCTTCGTAAATGTGAATATTTCTGGTTTCTTTACTCCTCTATGACAGTAAATTCAGTATCTTAATCTTAATATCTTCAATCTGAGTTTTGGACAAAACAAGACATCTGAGGATGCCGTCTTTGGCTATGGGAAACACTGATCGACATTTTTCACCATTTTCTGACAAATTACAGACCAAACAACCAATAGATAAATCAAGAAAATAATCAATGGATAAATCAACAATGAAAATAATCATTAGTTGCAGCCCTCAGGTGTATTATTACCTCCGCCAAGGAGGTTATGTTTTTGCCGGCGTTTATCTGTCTGTTTGTTTGTTTGTTTGTTTGTGTTCAAGAAAACTCAAAAACTTATGGATGGATTTTGATGAAATTTTCAGGGTGTGTTGAAAATGTGAAAAGGAAGAACTGATTTAATTTTTGGGGTGATCCGGAAGAAATCCTGGATTCAGGATCACTTTGAAATTTTCGTTAACATTGGGGAAAATGGGACCCAAAAAATTGTTTCTCAATATCTCTGGTAATTGTTGTAGTACAATGTGTACTTCTATCAAATCCCAAAGGCTGATCCAGATCTGATCCAGAGGGCAGATTTTATAGCAATTTATATAAAAAAATGGGGGTACTCTTACATTTTGGCCTACTGTGCATTTAATATTAGAGGTAGAGATTTCTAACAAGCGGCATCATGTAGCTGAGACAATTCAGCATCTGAAGTATGTCAACGAATTAGATCTAGCTTTAATACTTGAGGAGATAGATTCAGAAGAAACCACCAGGGGGGAAACTATGGTGCTTGGCGGAGGTCTGCGCTCTCTGAGTGCTTTTCTAGTTTTGCAAGTTTCTGTTTTGTTGTAATATTAGATAAACACCTATTGCTTGATTCCAGTGTTTGCTCTCCTGTAGTCTACAGAAATTAACTTTTTTATTCAATTACAGTAAGAGTCATAGCAAACACACTCATCCGTACCTGAAGAAGGACTTAGCAGGAATGGGGTTGATGAGCCACTGGAACAGCTTGCTTGCTCTTTCACTGCTGTTGTTGACTTTTGCCAGGTTGACCAGCAAAGCATCCAGAGCTTCACCATCTCCATTCACACACTCCTCGTCCTGTATCAGAAGCATAAAACCTCTATCAACCATAACTCATTAGCATGGTCAAAAGAAATACTATTAGTAATATTTCAGGGGTTAAAACAACAATGTTAACATTCAGATTAACCGATTACAGATCATTTAACAAAAGAGACTTCAGAGAGCAAGTCTAAAGCACACTGGGGCACAAGGATTTAAAGCAAGACTAATGCCTTGATGTCAACTGTGTCTTCATCAGTGTAAAACTGATCTGAGACTCAAATCCTCATAAATAATCTCACCTAGTTGGGAACTGATTCAGCATAGGCTGGCAAAATGGGGATGAACAATAAACTGCAGGTTAACCATCATATAATAATAAAAAAGACATAAGTAAAAGTAAATAAATAAATAGCTGTTATTGAGTCTTCATCAGAGACAACATCTATGTACATATTTTATTTTTAATAATAATAATAATATTAAACAACATGCATCACAACGATGATGGTAAATACATCCACCATCAAAATATAAACATCTTAAATACCACTCCCTACTGAGGAGCTCCAGTCCACAGTGGGAGAGTGGGCTACATACAGATTATCAACTGATAAATAAGACATAAATAAATGGATATAATCCTCTCTGTTTCTGTACACACTTACTTCTGTATTTCCCTTCAGATTCACCTCTCTTTGTGCAGACTTCTGGAGCTTCTTTCGCATTTTCTTCCTCTCAGACTTTAATTGAGCTTTAACCGCGTTGACCTTACTGACCCCATTCTCCTTCTTCCTTTTCTTCTTCGTCTTCTCTGCCACCTGCCACACCACACAAGTCAACATGAAGTGAAGACAGATGCACAGTCAGCCTGGATAAATGAACAGCGGATAACATGGTTTAACAGCTAACGCTAGCTAGCTATGAGAGGGACTGTGCTAGTTTCAGCACCTCCCCTCCTGCTGCAGCTGTGAGATTATCACAGAGTACAGCACCGGAAACTACACCAGCCTTATACTACGTTATTTAAATAATATCTACCTGCAGGTGAGACTTCTTAGAAGGAGGAGAAACGTCTGCTGACAACGTTTGATACAAAGCAAAAGCTGACATGTGTTTTCTCTCCATTTTCCAGAACTACGTCATCAGCCTGCGACTGCCGGAGAGAGTCGTGTTCTTCTTCTACGGCTAATTGTGCACATTCGCTCTGTGACCGACTCGGTGCTGCCATCTACAGAGCTGTACTACAAGTTGCATCCCACTAGGACTGAAAGGAGTTTATATGTATCTATTCAGTTTTACAAATCTTCAACAAAGACACGTACAAGTGATGTACACATAAGAAGGGCGTACATAGCTCAAGTAAAACAAGGAAATAACAAGAAAACAGATAAAGATAAACAGTGGTGGTGGAAGTATTACTTCTATTAGTACTATTAAGTGTACTTGAGAAAAAGTAGCAGTACTGCAGTCTAAAAATACTCTGTTACGAGTGAAAGTCCTGCATTCAAAATCTAAGCAAAAGTGCAAAAGTGTTAACATCAAAATATACTTAAAGTAGTAAAAGTAAAAGTATTGAGATTGATTGAGATTGGCCCATTTTGAAATCATATTCATACTATTCCTTGTATTTTTAATAAAATTAGCAACAATACAGTGTAAAATATTCTGTTGCAAGTATAATCCCTGCCTTTAAAATATTACTAAAGTAAAAGTGCTACAATATTAACATCAAATGAAAGTACCACAATATAAAAAAAATATTCATTATGGAGATTGGCTTAAGAATCATATCAGTATGGCGTAAAAGTAAAAGTAGCGATACTACAAAATCCTGCATTCAAAATCTTACTTCAGTAAAAGAACAAAAGTATTTGTATGAAAGTTTTCTTAAAATACCAAAAGTAAAATTCATGATGGAGACTGGCCCATTTTGGAATCATATCATATTACTGAATTATAATTATAGGTGCATTTATCTGCAAATCAAAGGTGGAGCCCATTTAAATTACTTTATACAGTGTACTGCTGTGCTGGGTGGCTTATATCATATATTGATACTACATATAAATAATAACCTTTAAAATATGTAACATGTATTGTACTATGTAGTGGAGTAAAAAATATATTTGGCGGAGTAGAAGTATAAATTCGCATAAAATGGAAATGCTAAATAAAGTACAAGTACATGAAAAGTGTACTTAAGTACAGAAGCCTACTTCAATACATGTACTCAGTTTCATTCCACTACTGTACACATAGCATCAGCTGATGTAATTTATTTATTTATGGCTGACTTTTTAAATAAAGTCCACATCCTCATAATGATAAAATATCATTCATTCATTCATTCATCGTCAACCGCTTATCCCGTTAGGGGTTGCGGGGGGCTGGAGCCGATCCCAGCTGGCATTGGGCGAAGGCGGGGTTCACCCTGGACAGGTCGCCAGTCCATCGCTGGGCATGATAAAATGTATGCTTGTTTTTTGTGTCTTTCATGATAAAGAATTTGCTATTTACAAATAATAAGACAAATACATGTTTGAAATACAGTATTGAACACACAACAGAAGCACAAACAAACAATAGCTAAATTAAACAGATAAACAACCAAAAGTATCCTTAAGATCCATTCATTGTATTTCCATATATAAAACATACTTAATTCACATACATAAAACAAACATATAAAATCAATAAATATAGAATGTAATATTTAGAATTAAAATATGTATTCTCACTTCACTATTGTGTTTCACAGGCTGTTATGCATTTCTTCTGGTGCCATTTTCACATCCACATTTTAGTGAAAAATGCATTTTTATCATGTCTTTCGTCAGAAAAATATTTCTGCAAAATTTCTGGTTGTGTATGTGTGTGCATTTATACTTTATGTTCTTAGCACTGCTGTTTTACTTTTATATTTTTTCTTTTATTATAAACAATTTGCTATACACAAACAATACGACAAAAGCATTTTGTAATACAGTACTGAACACGTAACACAAGCAAGCAAGAGTTAAACCAAAAATAAAGCATAAGTATGCTGAAGATGTAAATGCCAACATTGTATTTCCACGTGAATCAAATCAGCAACAAATACATAAAATAAAATGTAACAATAATTTAATAATAATAATAATAATAATAATAATAATTTATTACCTAATTTAATCAATACATTTAGTCAATAAATAATGCAAAATAACAATTCTAATTGAAAGCTGAGGAGTAATTGCTTAAAATTCAACATTTTTATAGAATGCAATGCTTAATATTCTTTTATAGAAAAATATAACTGTGTTATTATACTAGATATATAATCACATATTTTATAAATATAATATTGTATTATAAATAAAACATCTAATCCTATAATAATAATATAAACTTTTTAAAAAAAATTATAAATAGAAATATATCCAGTATTATCCTCACGCCACAGTAGCCATCTTGACCACTAGGTGGAGCTTTTCCCCAATGTTTCATGTGTTTCAGAGTCACGGGTTAAGGAACACCGTTTCCCACAGTGCTTTGCGGCGTGCTTGTCGGTACTGTTTGTCCAGCCGTCGCTCCAACAATGCAGCTTTTAATGGTGCTGTGAGCGGTGGGAACCGAAAACGCTGCAACACCACAGGCTCGTCCGGTGACGGTAGCCGTTCAGATTAAACGTAACGGGATTTTAACGGTCTGACAAACGTGCCGCGCGGCCGTGACTCAGTTTTTAGGACATCCTGGACTCCGCTGCTTGGGGTGAGTAGCTACTGAAGCTAACGCTGGTCCGCCTGTGTAGTTGATGCATTTTGTTGTGACCGTTGCTGGCTAGCAGGCTAGCTAATTGGCCAGATGAGACTTATGGCCCCTTGTGTCTTTCCCCTGCAACCCCCCCTGTCCATATTTAGCTAATACAATAGCCGTGTGTCCACTTGTCTTTAGAGTGTTGTAGACTTCCTAACTGGTTTAGCCAAATGTAAAAGGCTGGTAGTTTTTATAAAGACTTTGAGGCAGTTCAGTCGTAGCCGCTGCAAGTCGTGAGTCTGTTTTGCTTTGATATCGGCAGAGGCACACGTCAACCAAGCCGTGTAGTCGCCGCTTTGCCGCGATGTAAGTAACGTTATATGACAAATAAACCTCATGCTTCTAAACACATTTTATTATTTTGGTCTCCTTACTGATTGTCAAACCCACAAACCCCCAAAACATGCCGCTCTTTTAGTGAGTTATAATGTCACGCCAAACTCCATATAAAAAATGGCATTTTTTTGTCGACATGCTTAGCGGCAAGCATACATACTGTCATGATAATATATGCTGATTATGAAAACCATAATGAGCTTCTGTTTAAGTCTGCACGCCTTAATACGCCGACGACGATTGTTTCTGCGACACACTGGTCCTACCGTATTATTGCACGAAAAATGACTGCTGTTATTATTGACGGTCCCATCATTAAAAAATACCAATCTGGAAATGGGAGTTCTGCATGCTGTGGTCCGGTGAGGGTTGGGTCTCTCACCCGTTTGAAATCTTGCTCTGTGAGTCATGTTTCTCTGCAACTTAGCAAGATAACTGTAATAATTTATTTGCTACCAAATTCAGAGTGACCTGCTCGTTATAGATGTTTTGCTCTGTTAAACAATACTATTTCCCTATAATATAGTCTAAATTAAAATGTAGCTTAACAATAATATGTTTTTTTTTAATAAATACACTCAGTTGTCATCCTAACTATATAAATAAAATATTAAAAACATCTAAAATCTGACTATTACAAGCTATATGAAGGTAGTATTTACTGCAGGGCTGTATACACTGCATTAGTTGTAGGTAGATGTACCTAATAACCTTGAAATTGAGTGCAGATGTTGTGTAATTTGTTTTGTGGTAATCAACTAATGCCTGATGAGGAGCTTAGTAGAGCTGAATGAGGGGAGCCAGCCTCTTATAGTTTGGGAAATGTATCCCAGTAACCTCTATTAAGGCCAGTGTTACACCAAAATCTGTGACCACAGAGCACCAGCAGCACATAAAGTCACCATTTCTGACTGCTGTCGTCAGAAAAAGTGAGCCCATAACCGTACCTATCTTGTACTAGTTTTGTGACTGCATCATTAAATTAAAAATATTGAAATTAGAGCTGTCGTTGCGACAAATGCATTTTTGGAAACCAGTACTGAGCACACAACAGAAGCAAGCAAAAATTAAACAAATAACCATAAGCATGCTGAGGATGTACATTAGATGCCATCTGTAGGAGTCTCATTGTATTTCCACGTGAATAAAACCAGCAACAAATACATAGCATAAAACAAATAATAACTGCAATTAATAAATAATGCAAAATAACAATTCTTATTGAAAGTCAATTATTATATTATTGCTTGTACTTATTTATTTTATAGAAAAATCCATCCATCCATCCATCGTCAACCGCTTATCCCGTTAGGGGTCGCGGGGGGGCTGGAGCCAATCCCAGCTGGCATTGGGCGAAGGCGGGGTTCACCCTGGACAGGTCGCCAGTCCATCGCAGGGCACATAGAGACAGACAACATATAGACAGACAACCATTCACGCTCACATTCACACCTACGGGCAATTTAGAGTCATCAATTAACCTAAACAGCATGTCTTTGGACGGTGGGAGGAAGCCGGAGTACCCGGAGAAAACCCACGCTTACACGGGGAGAACATGCAAACTCCACACAGAAGAGCCGCAAGCTGGAATCGAACCTGCGACCCTCTTGCTGTGAGGCGACAGCGCTAACCACTACACCACCGTGCAGCCCCCTTATAGAAAAATATTATACATTATAAATATAATATATAATCATATATTTTTATAAATAAAATGCTTATAAATAAATAAATTATTATAAATAAAATATATAATTGAAGAATGATATTCATGATTTTATTATGAATAAACAATTATATATCTTAAAATTTAAAATATTGAAATTAGGGCTGTCAATTGGTTAAAATATTTAATTGCAATTAATCGCATGATTGTCCATAGTTAATCATGATTCATCGCTGTCTGGGTTGCATGTTGTTTCCTCACTTCCTAATCAATATTGATCATTTTTTGGTCATGTTATTTTATAAATTTGTCACATATTATAAGGTATCAGAGTGTCTGAGAGAGGTGTTGAGGATTGGGCAGCAGACAGAGGTGTAGATAGTAGTTTTTGTAGGTCAGTGCTACAATTTATGAACATATCACAGCAGATGCTAGCGTTGGATACAGATGGGCGTTTTTATTTGGAGGCATTCTCTCTCTCACACTAATTTTCTATGCTGAGATATAAACAACAGCAGTATGCTATTTTAATGTTTGTAAACAGTGAACTAAACAAAAGAGGCTTTTTATTTTTTAGATATAATTGAGCACAAGAATGAATATTAATATCCAAAAGTAAAATGGCCATATGGATTTCATCTTATATCATCAATGTATATCACAAAAAACCATCACAAGGCCAGCTGTATGATTTGTATTGGACCATAGCATGCATTAATATGGACTATATGCGGCACTGTGTGTATCCCATTGTGGATGAGGGTATTGATCTTGTTCTCATAGGGGCGTGATTACCACGCTGTCTGTGAGTAATTGTTTTTTTTTCCCTTGTGGTCAATTGTAATCAACAAATGCCACAATTCAGAGTAACGGCAAAATCGGCTTTTCATTATGTGACAAAGTGCTGCCTGATGCTCCAGTTTTCTGAAATGTTAACATGTGTAGAGGCTGTTATCGTGGCATAATTAGTAGTGTTTGATAAATGTAGAATATTTGGCCTGTGACAGATGTTGATAATTGAAAAATAATCCTATTGAGATGCTAGATAACATTTGAAATGCCTTTTTTTTAGCAAATTAAACCTCAAAATTGTCTGTTGATGATGAAATTGAAACAAGTGCCAGTTTCAAATACATTTTAACACATTTTTTTAAAGCAGCTATGATTGATATTTTTATGAAAACCATGTATGAAATGACAGTGTGAAAGGGGTTGCTCATAGTGATGAACTTGCAGCTCTAAAAGTGAGTTTCATGTGATTGCTTAGCTGTCTGGCCTAGGCCTGAACAATTGTGAAAGTTATTTTTTTGCAAGTACATTTTATTGATTTTCAAAGTTTTATCCCACAAGACAATAGAACATGCAAGACATAGACGTTTTCTTAAGTCTGTAGAATATGATGTGCAGGCCAGGACATCTCTGCAGCACCACAATATTTAATTTAAAATGATTTTTTTACTCATATTTCACTGTTAACAAATATTGTGTATCCTCTGATTTAAAAAATTGCAGTAGGATATATTGCGACATAGATAAAATTTTGATTAATTGTGCAGCCCTGGTCCGGCCCGAACTTTAATATTTTGATTCACTTCACTCTCACTGCTCTGATACGGTTGTTTTCAGCCACAGCAGGCAGATGTTTTCAGCTTAAAAGCTCTAAAAATCCACTGGTGACTACCAGCTCAGCACCAAACGTGTTTCTGCTGCCCACAAGTCAAAAGATCAGGTAGTGCAGGTTTAAATGAAGTGTGGCCATAATTAATGATAGTTACACCTGTTAAGGGATGCAAAGCGATTGGAAAAAACAAATTTTAACTGATAACTGATATCCCTTGTTAACCGGTGAAGCAGCCACGATGCTGCATTCACTTTCTCCAGCTCACCCTCCAGGAGAGTTACTGTAGCACCCATGGTGCAGCGCGTAGTGTCGTTCGTGGACATGCAGCCAGTAAAAGTCTCCACCGCACATTTAGTTTAGTTTAGCAGGTCGTCAGCTGTGTGTCTGCCCGGCGTAACTATAGCATGTCCGACAAACAGTGTGTGTGTTTGTGCTACGTTAGCAGCTCTAGCATTGCCGGGTGGCTTCATGCTCGCCATCGTCACGCACATACAGTCTGTCAGCACAGTGTAACAGCGAGTTTCCGGATGTGTGCCTAGCAGCGATGAGTTTGGGTTTCTTGGTGGCATTAGAGCTGTAAACGTAGCTGTAAAGATTTAGTCCACATTTTCCAACCAGAAGGGTTTTTGTTTTCATGGCAAAAAATATCTCAAACTATCTAACTAATATTTAAAACACTTTAATATCTGTTGTACATTTATGACAGGAGTGAGTTTCATGGAGTCTTTAACAGTTGTTTTTATCAGGAGTTAATCATACACAGAGTTTTTCAGCAAATTGACCCTCATTATGTGTATGGAGTGGGATGCTAATTTTGAAAAATTGACTGATAACTGACCCTCGTTAACCGATTATTAGTTGTTGTTAGTTACTGTAGCAGCCACAGTGCTGCGTTCACTGTCTCCAGTTCACCGTGAGGAGAGTTACTGTAGCAGTCAAAGTGCTGCGTGTAGTGTTGCAGACATGCAGCCGCTTTCCCAGTAAAAGTTTCAGGTTGTCAGCTGTGTATCTGCGCTGCGTAACGATAGCGATTGTCCATCAAATAGTGTGTGTTTGTGCCACATCAGCAGCTTTAGCGTTGCCGTCAGCTTCCTGCCACACACGTAGTCTGTCAGTGCGGCGTAACTTTAGCGAGTGTCCGACAGACCGTTTGTGTGTGGCGGCAGTGGGTGTGGGGTTGTCGGTGGCATTATAGCTGTTCTGCCAATAGCGATAGTTTGTAAAAACGTCCTATCGCCGTCGATTAATCAGCCAATCAGTCTCTAATTTCTAGGCTGTTTTAACCAGTCACTATTTGTACCTTAGTGTGGGGTTTTGGCAGCCAAGTCACCATACTGTTGCTCTCCAATCTGAGCTTTAACACACAACGAGGTCCATCCATAAACCTCCTTTGTCATGGAGGTCACCCGAGGTAGAATAAATATATGATTTGACATCGCAGCATGCCACTCCATTAATGTCAGGAGTTGAGTATAGTGCTTTGTTGCAACCTGATTTGTGGTTTTAGTCAGTTAAATTTTCACAGTCCAGTGTGAGAGATTTTGGCTGTGGTGTTGAACACTGAGTCTTGGGCGTTAATCGGCATGTCCTTGAAATGGGGGGTTTGGATGAATCACCAAATGGAGCTGCTGACTCTTGACTTGCTTTCTGTCAAAGTGTCCAAAGTGCAGACAGAGGTTTAACTCTGCTTGAATAGCTGAGTGTTCCCGAGCTCTTCTACTCTAATGAACATCTGCTTTAAGAGGCAGGAAGAGTTCAGCTACATTAACCGAGGACATCTTGTCCTGTATGTTTATTGAATAACAGCAGGATATGTGTTTTTTTTTTTTTTCTATTATTGCGCTAGGCATGAGAGAAATGAATGGCGTGAATAGAAGTTCTGACTGGAACAGATGTGGCAGCTTGGAGCATTGAGAGCAGAAAAATGCTGGCAAAAGAGAGATGGCAGGACTAGTTTTACTTTTGGCACAGTAAGCAAACAGCAGCTCCCCATGGCCGTGCCATGCCTGCTAGTCAAGCAGTTGGATTTCTCGGCTAATTCGTTTGCCAAGCAGCAATATTCCCTCAAATAGAAGCACCATTTGCCTCCCGACAGTGGACCTTAGTTAGCGCATGTCATTGTCGAGCTCAAGGTAAGTGCCTTGTGTGACTGAACGGTTAAAAATAAGCTTTGCTGCGAGGCAAAAGTGAATATTTGATTGTCAGTCCTTTATTTTAAACACATCACATCCTGTGGAAAAGGGTGCAATCACTGTCACTTTTTTTAATGCCCTGATTTTTAAACTCTAGACAGTGACAAGTTTGATTAGCGCCCCCACACAATCCCGCTACTTGTTGTTGCCAAGTTCAAGCCCAAAAGGCCGAACGGAAGTCAACGACATGACCTAAAGTAGTGCGTGAATGCCCTACGATGACACTCGGATGCATTTTCTTTTAGGGTGGTACACTGCTATAATTCTCCCATGTCAGGGGCTAATCACCCTGGCTCTCCTCCCACAATCCATCAGTGTCTGGAGAACGAGGCTTGCGGGGTTCTGGCAGCTGTTGTCGGGCTGAGTCAATCTGCTGTGGTCTACGCCAGCATGCACAGGAGGGGGAGAGGAAGAGCTCTCGGGAGGACACAGCGAGCGAGGCTGCTGCCGCTGCTGTCGAAAGATAACAAGGATTTATTCGTTAGGAGGGCAGGATTTCAGGGCTTGTGTTTTAATTTTGCTGTGTTACCCACTAAATATGTGCAGGGGAAAGCCAGGTCGAAGGAGGAAGGATTTTATACATGCAACACAACAATAAAAATAATTAAAATTCAAATTAATCGCACACTATTTTGATAATACATTAATCAGTATTTAAGGAATAAAAGTAAAAATTCTCTTAAACCAGCCTCTTAAATGTGAATAATTTTTTTTTTTTTTTTTGGTTTCTTTACTCTTACAGTAAACTGAATAATTTGAGATATTTGAGGACGTCGTCTTGGGCTTACTAACCGTTACCAATAGTTTTCACCATTTTCTGACATTTAATCAACCAAATAACTAATCAGTTAATCGAGAAAAAAATCAACAAATTAATCGACAATGAAATTAATTGTTAGTTGCAGCTCTAAAACTAACATAGTGGAGATAAAATAATTAATCAATGGACAGAAAATGAATCGGCAACAATTTTGACGATGTTGTTTGCTTGTGATGATGTCACTGAGTTACATTACGTGTGGCGTGTTACAAAACTATCAATGCACTTGTGCTCTTTACAATGAACGTATATCAAAAACTTAAAAATATGCATAATGCAAATGACTTATGGAGGACTAAGAAATGTTTTGTTCATGTTTCTACATTTAAAAATTGTTTGAATTAATAAGTTTGTGTTTATGTAGTCACATTTTATGAAAAAACATGTCTGATTTTTTTGTTTATTATGGCACAATTTTAATACTTTTGTCAATTATTATGCTTGATTTAAATAACCTTTTACCTTAGGTTGTACAGATTTGAAAGATATGAAGAGTTTGAAGATAGTCCAAGAAGTGACATCACAATAAACAAAAATACCAATGTAGGCACTGGTGGACCATTTCTATGGCAGAGCTCAATGAGTTAATAAGATAATAAAAAGCTAGTTGCAGCCATAAGTGATAGAAACAATACTATTTAGTGCACTATGCCTAGCTCATAATTTCCATGTTAGCTATTAGCTGCATGTTTTTTATTGTGCCAATAATTTTTAGGTTTTAACTTAAATCCATAGTCATATCTACAAAGCGACTTTTAATACATTTATGCTATAACAGCATCAAAGTGGTATCATGTTTAAATTGGCCTCGTTATTGAATGAGGACAGTTCTCGGTGGATTTAACTTTTGAGTGTTATCCAGACAGAGGCTGCTTTTTCTATGAGATTATCGTGGCTTACAAACTAGTCTTATGGTTGTAGCCAAATTGCTGATATTGCGGGGCTGGCACGGCGTGGTTGTTGATGCTCGGAGAGGGAGTTGGCAGAGACCTCCAGAATTAGATTCAGTCGTCAAGGCAAATATTTGGAGCCACATTTCCGTTTGCAGACTGTTGAGCGTGCACGGCTGTTCACACGTTTTTGAGGGCAGGCGGAGGAGGAAGGCACAACATCTTATTTTTTGACATTTGTAGATATAATACCGTACTGGGAAAATGTCAGAAGTAAGTGAGGGGGGTGCTGCGTACAAACCAGCAGGTGTACTTGAAGACATGCTGAGGTTTTCTGCTCTAAATTGGCATTTTTCACAGTGGACCTTCTGACTAATTATAGCAGGAAAAATCCAGGTGCACGTAATGACATTTATGATGTCTCTCTTCCATTTAAATGTGCCAGTAAGCCGTGTAAATGCATGTTGCCAGGACCTTGACACACACTTTTTACACCTGTGTTTGATGGATCTGCTTTAGAAAAAGACCAGTAAATGTTTCTCAAGATGGTGAGTGTAGATAGTGTGTGATAACAGGTGATAACAGCTGTTAGCCTCTCTCATATGTAGACAGTTGTTCACCACTAGCAAGAGATCCCCACTTTGTTATATTTGTCCACAGCTGTCCAGTGTGTTCACAGTTATATTAAACCACTTCATGTACTGGTATGTTCATCTTTATATTGTGTCAGTCAAGACACAAGTCATTCTGGTTGGTACTTTACCTCACATTGCTCTCTCTTCCTCCCTGTACATACCCCATCCAATACCATTATCTGGTTCATACAGTTTACCATTGACTTGTTGGTTTGATGAATAGAAACCCAACCGTGTGTTTTTAGTAGGGATGCTAATTTTGAAAGATTTTCTTATCCGTCATCGAACAGGATTTGTGCCTCCCATGCAGTGGTGCTCCAGCTGCAGTATATGAGCACAACAGACTACTGAGTCAACAGTTCACCGTCAGGAGAGTTACTGCAGCAGCCACAGTGCTGCCTTCGCTGTCTCCATTTCACCGTCAGGAAAGTTACTGTAGCATCCACGGTGCTGCCTTCGCTGTCTCCATTTCACCGTCAGGAAAGTTACTGTAGCATCCACGGTGCTGTCTGTAGTGTCGCAGACATGCAGCCAGTTTCTCACTGAAAGCCTCCACCGCACATTTAGTTTAGTTTAGCAGGTTATCAGCGGTGTATCTGGCCGGGTTAACGATAGCGATTATCCAACAAAGTGCGTGTGCTGATGCTACATTAACAGCTGCTAACTGCTAGCGTTGCCGGTGGCTTCATGTCCGCTGTAGCGTAACTTCAGTGAGTTTCCGACAGACCGTGTGTGTGTGTGTGGTGGTGAGTGTGTGTTTGTTGGTGGTGTTATAGCTGTGAACGTAGCTGTAGCAGACAGTGTGTGTACAGTTTATTGTCGGTGAATAAATGCTACGAGGCTACAAGCTACAACTCCTCAGCTGGAAGTCCAGAGCTACTTCCTGTATCTGCACCGGCTCTCTCTGAAGGTGGACCAGCTTTTCTCCTTGAAGTGATCAGCTGCTCCTCTGTATTTTTATCACCTTTTTAATGAATTATTAATATTTTTTAAAGCTTTTAACTGATAGCGTTATCAGTCAAACTGCTTAATGCCGGTTATTGCTTAAACAGTTAATTATTAACATCCCTAGTTTTGAATCTAACAAGTGTTCAGTTTTTAACAGAGGGAAGTGCAAAAAAAAGTATCAAATTTTAATCATCAAATTAAGTTATCATGGAAACATGATGGTGTTATTTTGCTATCCTATAACTTCAGTCTCCTTTTAAGATTTGTTGATTTTTTTTTTTTTGTGTTCTTCTTTAATGATTCATTATCTGCACTGGGTTTGGACAATATTACAATTAATACAGTGAGATGATAATTTGTCAACCATCAGAATTAAGGATGCAAGTTTTACGCATTTGCTTTAACCAATAACTTAGTCAGCCGCCTTAACAATTGATAATGGGTTTATTATTAAGTTATGAAAGACGTTGCATGACTCTCCCATTAGAAAATCATTTTAACTGTGACGGCATTACTAGAGCTGCAGCGATTAATAGATTCATTGAGTAGTTGTCAATTATTAGATTAATCAACGATTAATCAACGATTTTGATACTAAAAAAAGTAAAAATTTCTCTGATTAAATGTGAATATTTTCTGGTTTCTTTACTCCTCTATGACAGTAAACTGAATATCTTTCAGTTGTGGACAAAACAAGATATTTGAGGACCTTATCTAATGACAATACCTAATGACAATAACTGTTAGTTGCAGCCCACATTTCGGCATTACGATATATTAAGTACCGTAAGATGATATAAATTTGTCAACCATCACATACAGGGAAGCAATTTTTAAGCAATTTCTTTAATGTCTTTTGGACATTTTTTTTCCATTATAAAAACATTTTTCTAACTTCTGACATGAATTATGTTCCACGCAAAATCTGAGTCGCCTACATTAGCAGTTAAAAGAACAGATCAAGTTAACACAAAGGTACTTGATAAACTAAACTGCAGAGCTTCTTGCGATGGGTTCACACCAGCTGCGATGCCAAATGGAGCCAGGGTCATGAAGCAGAGGGGGCGACCCTTCCCTATTCCCTGCCCCTCTACTTCGCTGCCCTTCCTCAGACCTTACCCATCTTCAAACTTGGCCTTCATTATGATCTCAACTACACCCCTGGGAAGCTTCGTGACGGCACGTAGCATTGTTGCAACACTATTGTGGTGACAAAATGTGTCCACAGACAGAAATATCAACACCTGGCAAAGTACTCAAACCCACCTCTGTGGTCGTTCCTGCTACGGTAGGTGTCTCCAGGAGCACATTTTGCCAAAATGATTTACACACAGACTCACAAGGTGAAAACAATACTAGTGTTGTTGTCGCAGCTGGTAATAACACAAAATAATGGCTTAATTTAAAATTGCGGAGCTCTCCATCTGTCGCCATTGTACTGTATTACAGTTGTGTTTCTGAAGTGTTACATGCAGCAAACAGCTGCACAACTTCCAGCTTCTTATAGGACATTAATTAGATCAGACTAGATGTGTTGGACATATCTAACGATTAATTAACATTTAGTCAAAATGGCTCTAACCTTCAGCATTAAATAACCTGTAATGTAACTGAATAAATGAAAATATGGCACTCCAATCTCCCCACAACAGACTTCAGTCTGACTGGTTTTATATAAAATAATCTGCAGACCTGATCGACATGATGGAGTAATCGTTGTTCACGATAGCTTGACTGCTACGCTACTGCGCATATCGGAGATGCGCTGTAGGGCCCAATAAGCCAAAATGGCTCGACCTCCATCTGGAAGTGAGCAGCTTTCATAGGAATGAACGGGGCCCCGCCTCCAACGCTGTATCCCGTTCTCTTTATACATCCATGAGCTGGACCGATGTCCCAGAGACGAACAATACGGTTGCTCCGACTATCAGTCCATTTACTGCCACCACTAAAGTACATTTATGCTCAGCAGAGGAGTCTCTTGTACAGTTCATCTCATTTGTGTTGATTTTTGGAAGCAAGTGTAATATTAGAGTGCTGCTAGCATTAACCAGGGTGCTAGTTTAGCATTAGCATGAGCCTCATACAGCTGAACTGTAAAGCCACCAACATCTTTCACACCTTTATTCTTCAGAGTTTATCAACAGGAAGGCCTCAGTGAGCAGAGTGAGACATGCTGTGACTATTTGTTTTACACTTTGTGTATCTCCAAACACACATATAACTAATAATCTCATTAAAATGTAAGAGAGTCCACATAGTGGTGCAGCTGCATGCTACACACATCTGACAGCTACACCACACGTCCCTCATCTTCTGCGTTAACGAGTAATATATTTTTAATTGGTTAAATTATTAACAGCAGTTAACCAATAATGGATTAATCATTAGTTTCTCTTATCAGAGATGTTGCCATATCATTTGTATCTTGGTAGCCATCTCATTATAATCCCTGCTTGTGTTGGGCCACAGCAGGACTGCTATGTGGCAGTGTTTTTTGTTATTTTTATTATATTTTTTGCATCATTGTGGTGGAGTAAAGTCTTTTTCAGACCGTCATAGCTGCTTATTTTACCCATAAATAGTTTCTCAAATGATTTTCTAGATAATTTATAATGAACAAACATCACAGTCACACAGCTGTTTGTGATATAGTCACGAAATTTAATATATTTGATTTGTGTGCATAGACAAAAAAATGTTTTTTTTTCGTGATGCTGTGGGCTGAAATAAATGTTTAAAAATGGGGCTGTGAATCAATTAAAATATTTAATCTTGATTAATGCCATGATGGTCCATAGTTAATCATGATTAAGTGCAAATTAATCATGCATTTTTATCTGTTAAATGTACCTTAAAGGGAGATTTGTCAAGTGTTTAATACTCTTATCTGGAGTGGGCTAATATGCTGTTTTATGCAAATATGGATATATATATATATATATATATATATATATATATATATATATATATATATATATATATATATATATATTTAGTAGTATATATATTTAGTATATATATACTGTATAGTAGTATGTATATACTGTATGTATATAATTTATTATTGAAAATGAATTAACACCACAAAAATTGTCCAGAAACCATCACAGATACTACATTTAGCATAAAAAATGTGGTGAAATGATAACTTGACAAACTGCAGCCCAACGGGCAACAACAGCTGTCAGTGTGTCAGAGTGCTGACTTGACTAGGACTTCCCCCAAACTGCATGTTTGAGCATATTTGTAAAGGGGAGACTCGTGGGTACTCAGAGAACCCATTTTCATTCACATATCTAGAGGTCAGAGGTCAAGGGACCCTGTTGAAAATGGCCATGACAGTTTTTCTTCACTAAAATTTTGCACAAGTTTTAGAGCGTTATTTATCCTCGTTAGCACCAAGCTAGTATGACATGGTTGGTACCAGTGGATTCCTTAGGTTTTCAAGTTTCATGTGACACTAGTATCTTCACTCTAGCGTTAAAAGTAGTATCTTAGGTTTTCAAGTTTCATATGACACTAGTATCTTCACTCTAGCGTTAAAACCTAAAAATCACAAATTACATAAATGCATTATAGACAGTAGTGGTGTTAAAATGAATCTGCATTAACACATTATTATTGCGTTAGCGTTGACAGCCCTAGTTAAAAAGCTTTGAAGTAAATCTCCACCTGACTAAATGGTTGCCAGTTTTGTACTGGATCTTTCCCATTGCGCTAATACTTATTGGGTTGGCTTCAGGAAATGAAGAATCAGGAGATGAGGAGGTTCAGTTGCATCTATGATTTTCCATTCCATGCACTCTTCTTAACATGTAACCCACTTATGTACAGCACAGAAAGGCAGGATGTGGTGGACACTGTGCCTTTATTCACCCTTACCTTAGATGTTGCCTCGCTGAGAGAAAGAAAGAGGTTTCTATTGAGCCTCAGCTGCAGTGAACTCGTTGATTCAATCACTGAAGCAGCTCCCACTCTGGAATACAAAAAGACTCTTCATGTTTTTCCTGCCCTCATTCTTCTTCCCGTCTCGGACAAAATGTTGTAACACAGCGCCGTTGAAGTTGTTGTAGCTGTGACCTGCTGGATTCACTTCGCTCCAGATAAAGCATCATTATAGCCCAGGTGACTAATTAAGGTTCGCCCTGCCTTTCAATACAGCCACTTGATTAATGAAAGGAATTTACTTCACTGACTTCTTTGCATAGCTGTAGCAAGACCTACTTGATATACACCTGGTTAGAAACATTCAGACAACTTGTCTTATTTTGGCTGTACTCAGAGTAGAACTACGAAGAAACAAACGCTAACATGAAATCCACAATGAGAGAAATTAGGATATGATTGGCTAAATTGTACACACTGAAACACAAAAGCAACCCAAGAAGAAAATGAAAAAAATGTAAAAATTAAGGTAAAACTTATGCATGATGTATTCTCATAGCTTCTTATAGCCCCATATAATTGCAGTCATAAGTACTCATAAATATTTATAGTGAATTATTACAATAATCATAACACATTTTCTAGTGACTTGATATTGCTCACTGATATTTTTGTTGTTGCAAGGATCATATTGTATTGTAACTCCCATAGTTGTATTGCATTATAGTCTTTTTATAGTGCTGTGTAACACCACAATATTTAATATTTTGACGCACCTAACACCTTTTAACAAAAATTGCAATTTTAAGAAATACCATGGTTTAAAAATTTCACTAAGCCATATTGCGCTTTCAGTAAATTTTTTATTAATTGTGCAGCCCTGTTTATAATGTATTATACACATGGACATCATAGAAAGTGTTATCAATATGATTTTACAGTGTGTCTCAGATTACGAGGGATTTAAGAGGTGAGATAAAGTAGCATCAGTAGATATAGAGAGATCAGTTCAACTACGAAAATTAATTAAGTAGGGTTGACAAGTCAGCGCGATAACCTGTTGGTTGGTTTTAACGGCACTAATTTTTTAACACATTAACACATTCAGAGGTTGTAGCGGCTCAGTTTTAAAGGTAAAGTGAAGAAACTGGTATCATATGAAACTAGAAAACATTAAGAATCCATTGGTACCAACCATGTCGTAGCCATTTTCAAAGGGGTCCCTTGACCTCTGACCTCAAGATATGTGAATGTAAATGGGCTCTATGGGTAACCACGAGTCTCCTCTTTACAGACATGCCCACTTTATGCTAATCACATGCACTTTGGCGCAAGTCATAGTCAAGTGGACAGCTGTTGTTGCCTGTTGGGCTGCAGTTTGCCATGTTATGCTCACTCATTCACAATAATAAATATATACATACATTTGCATAAAGCAGCATGTTTGCCCACTGAGTATTAAATACCTGACAAATCTCCCTTAAAGGTGCATTTAGAACAGATAAAAATGTGCAATTAACCATGGACAGTCATGTGATTAATCACATTCAAATCTTTACATTGATTGACAGATTTTACGTGTAAACATAACCACGAGTCACAGAGTAACCACACTCAATGCTGGTAAATACAGCCATGTTAATGCTGAAGCTGGTTTTAGCTTCCATTTTAGGTGACGCCTTACGTGCCGTTCTGCATTTTTCTGCCCGGCTGGACAGTGTATGACAGGCCTGTTTGCAGCCTCAGACTCTTGTGTCCCTTTTCATCTCTGCTTAAAGTAATTATGTAGACACGAATGGTTAAATGAGTAGCATGTGGCAGCCTGTAATTAGATTGTTGGTAATGAATGGGTCAGATACTAGTTGCAGGCATTCGGGTGCAGAAATTCCCCTGAAGTCAGGACTTCACAGTATAGCTGGTGCATCACAAGGAACATCATGCCCCATTACAGGACATGATAAACTTGTTTGAACTGCGGCGAGCCAAAAATGTCTTGTTAGTGTTCCACATTTAAGAAACCTATAAAGTCCTGTAAATTAAGCATTGCCTGCTGCAGAGAAACAAGACTAGACAAGTCTAGTTTAGGTCAGGCCACGGTGTGGACCTCTGGGAAATTTGACCGCACACTAAGTGTCTGTAAAATGGGCAAAATACTGGAACATTTTCATGTAGGTTTTAAAAGACAAGTCCTCTCGACAGAGTTTGATAGTAGTAATGTTTCTTCCCTTGATATCAGCTCCAACAAGACTGAATAATGCAGGAATCTCATCAGCACCGACTGTGTGGAGACTAATCAAGAAAGCTAGGTCAGGTTATTTATTTGTGGGATCATTAGAGCGCCAACTGCTACAACATGTGCATGCACAAATATTACAGAAAGTTATTGTTTGTGACCACACATTAGAAGCAAATTATCTTTTTTCTCTGCAGATGGGATTTTCATCTCTCTCTGTCTCCCTGTCAGACATTTTCTGCACTGATAGAATGAAGTGAAAATGATTAAACACCAAATCAATAGTGGCAACAGCAAGTCAGAAGTATCCTCAGTCAGTTTATGCTTTAGTACCACTGCAGCTCTCTTGTAGATGATACCAATACCAGTGAAATTCCCCGATTCTCAATACCAATTCAATACCACGATAAGAAAACAAAAGTCAAACAATAAATCCCATGGACTTCAGCATATAGTATACTCCTTTATTACCATTTACATACTGGTCTTTGTTAGGAAGTTAAACAACAACATAATTTCCTCTCTATTATCTATTTTATATTGCTGTCAAAACATCTTACAACAAGTGGATTTATTCAGTTTTCATGCCTCAAACTACATTTTACAAAATTACATGTCGCCCAATACTCATTTTTACGTATCATGGCGTAACTCGACACCTCCCGTGTTGAAATCATCAGGATGAGAGCTAGTTAATATTAGCTGTTAGCAGTCGCTAAGCAGCACAGTCCTGCAGGGAGCGAAGAGCTAACGTTAACTGTTACTTAACAACTAATGTTAGCTAGCGCTCATCCTGCCAATTTGAACACGGATTTGTTGTTTGCAATGTAGGAATTAATAGTGAGTTCACTTCATCCCAAACACATTTTCTAATGTTCCCGGGACGACAGAACAGCACTCTAGTCTACGGAATAAGTATGGTAACTATGGTAGGCTTTCTGCAGTAGTCGGTGCTACATGGTGGTCGGGCATATACCAAGTACATGACTTACCCACCACCCCCACTGTCATTTTGCTTGTTTTTTAAACCGAAATAAAACCCATTTAGCTCACTTTGGCATATCGGTGCTGTGTTATCAATACATAGTTGGACGACGGCCACTACAAACTGAAAGCTGGACCGGAGAGGCCAGACACACTGCTAGCCGCCATTAAAGATCAAAGTAAGCGCGCTCACATAGTGACCGTTACCTTATCTCGTAAAATGTCCGGTGTAATTGGGAAAATCACTGCTGTCACAAGAAAATTTCCTCACCTTCACATCTAGACGCCATTACTCTCCAGCCCTGACAGTACCTATATTATCTGTGGCACTGTAGAAAAATATGTACCATCACGTTTTCAAATTTTGGTGTTGACATGGTACCAGAGTGTTGGTTCTTGTGACATCTGTATTTGCAATCCAGCTCACATGTAGATGCAATTTTAATAAAAAGATAAATGTGTGACCAGACCGTGCAGGAAGTGGAAAAGCCAGCGGAAAAGCCAAGAAAATAGTCAAATGCTGCTTTTCACACCACATCAAGAACAATTAGTTATGCATCTTGCCTGGAGTCTGCTCACTGAACTCATGTCATACATCTGTATTTGAACGTCACAGAAGCAGCCTGCAACTGAAAGACATTCACTTCTCTCTCCTGCCCTCCTCTGTGGACCGGCAGACTGGCCATTCTGGTGCAGACTGAATTGTAGTCTTTGAAAACAAAACATTAAAATAGACACATTTTGACTGCACTTTGGTTCAAAAACATTTAGTCCCACATCAATTATAATGAACTTAAAAAAAGATACGAGTGAAGCCATAATTAAAGGAAAGAGGGAAAACCAGATGTAAGTTGCTAATCCTGTCCTTTTGTTTTTTGGGAGGAGTAAAGTAACAATGCTAACGAATCGTTTTTGGGAAACCAAAGGACGCATAATTAAATTTTAGCCTACTGTGTGAGTTTCTGGCAAAGACTTAGGAAGTAAAAATTAAAAAGGTATCCCCTTTAGAGGTTTGCTAGAAGTTGGAGCTCATTAGATAAATGTGCGAGCTGTTTAACTGGGGGAGTCCTGTGTGTCTACACGTCTGCTCTGACTCTAATTGGCTGTCACCTTCTCAGTTCTCACCAACGCAGCGAGTCTCTCCTCGCCTCGCCCCTGTGGGGGCAGCTCATGCCACAGCAGTTTTACAGCGGAGGCTTCAGTGACAGATTAGGGCTCGCTGCAAAGCCAGTGTGATGCGTTTCGCTCATCACTGTCCCAGCTCTTACCAACACAGAGCCTCGTCTCTGAAGATGCCCACAGATTGGTCGCCGGGAGAATTTATTTGGATCTGTTATATATATATATATATGTGTCTTACCTTGGATTGTCTTTTAAAAGTTGAACATGTGCCATCCCGCAAGGACACCTTTTTTTTTTTTTGAATTGCTCTCCTGTGTAATCTTTGTCATTTTGCAGGAGCTTTGGAGGTTGGGAGGCACCCAGGCCCATCTGTCATTATGAACCCATTCCTTCTCTCCATCTCTGCCATGCAAAACTGTTTCCAGCAAAGTTATAAATATGCATCAACAGTCCAGTCGTGTGATGTTTGTTTCCAGACAACAGGGCGGTGAAAAGTGGGTTTCCTGTCAGTCTCCATTTGCCTTTGTCCTTTCTCGCTGTTTAATGCACGCACCGAGAGATAAAGGTGAACATGCTCATATATTTTGTGCTGAGTAGGAGGCGGTCCATGTGGAGGGCGGCCTTAATTGCTCCTGCACCGGGTCATCGCCAACACCAATACTCCTGGTGATCATAACAGCCTCGCTGTCATCTCTTCAGCGTTATTAGATAATAAAGGGACCAGCAGGAAGCAGCACCCACCAGCATCACCGGAAAGTTTTCAGTGCTGATACAGGGTGTGCCACTTACAGTTTAATGTCCTTATTAAAAACCCACTTAACAAAATCTCTTTAATTAGGCCTGTATGGCAAAGTATTTAGTTTTAATAAAGAGCATCAGGCTTGGAATATATGACAATAAAAAGTGAGAAATTATGAATCTGTCAATAGTTAGTTAGAGATATTCGTCTAAACCATTGATAGCATGACACAGCTTCCTGCCTCTTTATAACCAGCTCTGTGCGTCGTAGACTTAGACTGTTTTATTGCCATTTCCACATAATTAAGCAATGTGACTTGCATACAGAGTAACGAAATTACATTTCACATGGACCACAGTGCCACATAGAACAATATGAAAAAAAGAAAATAGTAATTAACACACAATACTCAGGACATTACACAGAAATGATGTTGAAGTACTGATCAAGTATGAAAAATATATACAGAACTCTTTGCAGCTGTACACATTAAACATTATGTACACAATGTTAAATACACAATTAAATACTACACAAACCAGCTAGCCAATAAGGATGTCACAGTAAGGAAATTTTTCTACCATTGTTCCCGATTGTGCCGGATATTTTACAAGAAAAGACGGTGCTCAGTATGAGTAATGTGCTTACTTTGGTGTTAAACGTTGGGCGCCGGTGTGTTTGGCCTCTCCGGTAGAGCTGTCGCTGTAGGGCTGCAGGTTTCCACCCGGCGCCATTCCGCCGTGCACACCAGCTGTGACCGCTCCGTCCTCCACACAGCGATCGCCTCGTTAATGTTATGGTGCCCGTACAGTATTGGTTTTAAATCTGAAATATTGCCAGATCGACGCTCTACACCAAATTGTCCGCCATTGTCCTGTCCAGGGGTGGGCAATTATTTTCCCTGGGCGCCACATGAGAAACCCACATTGTTCCCGGGGGCCAAAAAAATACTGTCAAACGTAACCTCTATTTTATCACTATAGCATTTATTATACTGAATATCAATCCTAACAGCATATTATTAAGAAAATTACATTATATACAGGAGTCTTTGAACCGTACAGGAATAACTGTTTTGGGTAGTCATGTTTTTATGAACAAAACTTAACATTTAAGTTAACATTAACACTTACATTTAACATTTAACTTGACATTAACTTAACATTAACACTTACATTTCCTTCTTTTGCTGCAGGAGCTTTGTAAAAAAAGTCCTTGCTGCTTTAGTATCTCAGCCAGCAGCTCCTCGGCTGTCCTCTCCTTCTCATCTCCAGACAAGTTTCTGTATTTTTCTGCATGGTTTGTCTCAAAGTGGCAGTTCAAGTTGTATTCTTTGGATACAGCCACATGTTTGTTGCAAACTAAGCACGCAGCTTTACCGCCAACCTCCATGAAAAATATGTAGCAGTATCCATGAGTTATTATAGATGTGCTGCCTCAGCGGGTGACACTACTTCAAACATCACTCACGTCAATTTACATCAGTGTCAAGTGTGACAGGAAGAAGCACACTAACAACACACAAGCGTTTACAAACAAAAGATATTTTCTTCACTGTTTTTTTTTTTTTTTTGCTTCTTAAGTAATGTTGTGTGGTTTGTCTGAGACCTCCCGGGCCGGACAGAACCATCACGAGGGCCAGTTCTGGCCCACGGGCTGTATAATCCAGGTATGGTCTTGTCTGTCGACTCTCTTTTGTCCTGTGTGTGAAATCTGACTCCTGCTACTGTGAGCTGAGGCTGCGTACCGATCAGACACTTTCCCTCTCAGTTTGTAGCGTCCGTTGTCCGGATATACTGATAACGCAGCACTGATACGGCAAAATGAACTAAATAGGTTTTAGGTTCCAGCGCTCTGTTAAGGTGGACCAGCTTTTCTCCCTAAAGCGACAAGCCGCTCCTCCTAATTATTAATATTTCTTTTAACTGTTTTAACCAAGTAATCATTAATCAGTTAAAATGTTGAATGTCAGTTAAACGGTTAATTATTTAACATCCCTAATTTAGGCGGCAATTGTATAAGAAAGATGTGGTTGTTTTTTTTTTTAGCACACTGATAAGCTAAAAGCTAAAATTAGATCTTCAACGATTAATCAATTAGTTATCAACTGCAAAATTAATTGACAACTATTTTGATAGATGATTAATCAGTTGTATTTATTTTCTTCAGAAAAGAAAAGTCTGAAGTCTTTGATTCCACCTTCTTAAATATGAATATTTTCTGGTTTCTTTGCTTCTCTGTGACAGTAAACTGAATATCTTTGAGTTGTGGACAAAACAAGAGATTTGAGGACGTTATCTTGGGTTTTGGGAAACAAAGATCGACACTTTTCATATAGACCAAACAACTAATCGATTAATCAAGTAAATAACTCAGATTAATCGACAATGAAAATAATTGTTGGTTGCAGCCCTAAACATTACATCACTAATAATAGTAAATGAGTGATAGAAGAAAAAGAAAAAAAATCAAGTAAAAAGTGTCATTTGATGATCTGAATTATCAAAATGGTTTCAGCACTAAATCAAATCACATCGGTTGTTCTTGCATCGTAATGCAGGAAGAAAGTCTGAGATGTTCTGACTTTTCATTACCAGTGAAAAAGGTCCTTGAGATGGCTCAGTCAGCCGTCTGCAGATGAGCCGTGATCCACAGCTACAACAGCTGCTCCTTCACACAACCCTATGGCTGTGCTTTCCCCTGCAGCTGCCTCCGTCTGCCCCCCCACCCCCATCACCTCCACAGGGAGCGCCCTACCTCCATCCTCTCCATGAAATCACAATTAATTATTTGAAGGGTTGTCTGCAAGCACAATGAGCCAGAGCCCCTTAAGGGGAGAAATGCATCAGGATAACCTGGAGTCCCAGAAGCTATGATGAGTTTCTGAAGTGCAGCAGCATCCCCTCCGGAGGCCTCGGCTCACTGCTGCAGTCAGCTACAACTGTGAATATTTGGATTTACAACACTCGCATGCTTCAGTTTTTACTAGCATATCTTTTTTTTTCTTGAAGGCACAGCTTAGGGCTGCAGCTGAAATAGTGAAAAATGTCACAATCGCCTAAAGCCAGAGATAAAATTTTCAAATGTCTTGTTTTGTCCAACCAAAAACACTGGCTCTGATTCAACAGTCACATACTAGAAAAGTATGTAACTTTTAGCCATTTTCTCAGTCATACAGCGCTGTTAAAGTAAACAGAAAATATAAAACGGCCAAATAATGTCAGACGACGTGTGTTGTAACATTATGTTACGTTGTTATACAACTTTAACCTACATTACTCACATTACATGACATTACTCTTCGTTACACTGTATTACATTACACTATGTGATGCTATGTTATGTTACGCTGTACACTGTTACTGTAAGCCATTTTCTCACTCACATTGCCATTAAAGTAAACAAAAATATAAAACAGGCAAACAAGATTATGTGGCGCATGGTGCTGCATTACAATACGTTATGCTACGCTACGCTACATTACATTATGTTACATTATGCAATGTTACGTTACACTACATTACACCGTCAGATTACGGTGTGTTACGACACACTGTGTTACAGTACACTACCTTATGCTATGCCATGTTACATTACGCTACATTATGCTATGCTGTGTTACGTTACATTACGTTATGCTTTGTTACGCTAAGCTTTGCTACCATAACAGTGGTCCATAAAATAATTTTAACATGGTGGTGATGAAGAAACCTTTTAAAAACCAACTTTAAATGACAACTGCTAAGAGAAACATGCCTGCGTATTGACAGTCTTAATAGATCGTGTCTGGGTGGGGGGGGGGGGGTAAACCGGATTTATGGTGGTGTCTTGTGGCTCTCTTCTTGACCCAGCGCTACAGAATACCTTCTTTTCAGGTGTTGTACTGCTGTGGTACCTCATCTCAATGCTTGGATCAGGCGCATGCATTTTCATTACATCATCCGATGCATTGACGCACGTTGCGCAAATCTACATATTTACATAATCCATTACAAATCGCCCCAGACCTTGTTAAGACCCACATACATTAAGTTTAAAATGATACAAAATATAGCAAATTCACACATTAGAGAAGCTGGATTTGTTTGGCACTTTGCTAGAATCAAATCAATTTTCTGTCAGTCAGCTTATCGACAGCGCTGGTTCAGCTCCATGTTATGAATGGAGTGATTAGAAACAACTATTTATTATGACTGTATGCTGATTCACACCCCTGACCGGCTAAGAAAATCCATCAGAAAAGGTTAAAATGATAAATACTCTCAATGCCCTCAGCACCTATTGTAATGTAATACATGTGCAGTGCATTTATTTATGGAGAAAGAAAAAAGTTTGTTATTGATTTCACTGCATTGACGATAAGTGGTCCCAGCCCTGCAGCCCTACAGTACTGCTGCTGCCGTTGAAGTGCTAAGTGGCCGACTGAAATACTCCGGTCTAAACGGCTGTAACATTAACACTGCAGAAAGAGTCCTTCCTTTACCCTTGGACAGTTTCTTTCAGACCGGTATGGTTTGGATATACTGTGAGAATATGGGCACACAGCTGTGCCCACAGCTTGTGTCACAGATACGAATGAAATTTGGGATCGTTAGCAGCAATGGCCATGTCAGCCATGTGGTCAGTCCACCTCCTTGGTTCAGGCTGAAATATCTCAACAACTATTGAATGAATATGTGCATACCTTCATCATCCCCAGAGGATGATTCATACTAACTTTGGTGATCCCAGACTTTTCCTAGACAATTAATGTGCTGATTAATCTATTAATTGTTTGGTCTAAAAAAATGGTGAAAAATTGTTGGATCAGTGTTTCCCAAAGCCCTAGATGACGTCCTCAAATGTCTTGTTTTGTCCACAATATCAAAGATATTCAGTTTACCGTCATAGAGGAGTAAAGAAATCAGAAAATATTCACATTTAAGAATCTTGAATTAGAGTGCTTTGTTTTTTTTTTTTTCCACTGTGATCACACTACAAACAACACTACAATAAAAACGTAATTTTCAGTGGAAGCTTTGAGTTTGGCCCATATGAACGCTCCCCTCATGTCGTATTCACGACTTTGTCAAGTGGAAAGTTTCTGAGAGCTCAGAGTTGACGACTTGTGACATATTTGTTGGCGTTGTGAGAAATGGTGGAGCCCATGGAAGTTAATTTATCGGTGCATAATAAGTTAATATTGAACAGTATATTGTAATTTCAGTCATATGTTGTTTTTTCTTAGTAATTTTATGTCTGTTGAAAACATTGATATTCTCAACAACCTCATCTTTCTCTTTCGCTGTCATTATGTCTTTGCATTTCCTGTATTGTGTTACCTACTTGCTAGCAAGTGTTAGCCTCTGTGGCTTCTAGACTCAGACAGTAACGTTAATGTTACGGTTACTTAGCGGCGGTGTTTTTCACGCCCTAGCCACTTGAAGGCAACGCATGTCGATGGTGAACACGAGTTTCATTCAAAGGCACTATTACTACTTCGTTGCTCCTTGAACTTTGACCCTCTCGCTTATATATCCACTGCACAGAGGATTTTGGGTCAGAATAGGCAGAATAGCATGCTGGCTTGCGAATCGCAAAATGCGACTGTATGTATTAGGACATCCTGGTATTTATAGCATGCTACATGCCATGTATTGGGACATCCTAAACCCTTTTCTGGCATGCTAAATCTTACGGTAGTACGGGTATTGGAGTGGACAACATGATGAACATAAATAAACATCATAATGTTAGCGTGAGGATAGGAGCATGTTGTGCCTAATACAGTCTCAGAGCTGCAGACTCTCAGTCTTGTTCCCATTTAAAAAAGAAGATTCAGTATTTGGCACCAGAAGCCCAACCAGACTAATTGATTACGAAGGAGGCTGTCTGACAAATTACAGATTGCGTTTTGACAGTATGCCTTGGTTTATTATTTATTTTCAGATTGATTTAGCAGTGAGTCATACATAAAGCAGTGGAAGCAAGAGAGCGATTGAAGTTGTGTGGAAAATCACTGTCATTCTCATCATTGGAAGTTAGCTATTTCTTCTTGAGACATTAAAAGAAAAATCAAAGATCCATCCTCTTAATATTTCAGTCCTTGCAGTGCCTACCTCTTGGAGCTTTGCTACCCAGAGCCTTATTAAAAATACAAGCTGTGTGATCTTTCTGTCAGCCCTTAAATCCCTCACTTCCTCTCACTATCTGTCAAAAGCTCAGTCAGATGCCTCATAGACAGGCGGAAAAAACAAACATCCTCGCTCAGTTTTGTTGCAGGATATGTCACCACTCATTCACAAGCTGCTGCAGCTGCCTTTCCCCCCGTCTGCCCCATACGAGACCCTTGAGTTGAGTTGATTGCGGTCACTGAAAACCTGTTATAGTTGGATGTCGAATCTGTCTGTGCTTCCTGTTTCTTCATAGAGGAATTCCAGGGCTGTCTCTGAAAGCCGGTGTGCAGAGAGGCTGTTCAAACATTTATACAAGCGCTCGGCCTCAAATGTCTGGGATCTTGAAAGCAGCGTCCCACTTTTTCATTCAGGCTCTGAGCTCAGCACCTGCTGCTGTTATTCTTTTAACTTCAGATGAGGATATGATGCCCAGATCATATTAATCACAACATGATGCATCTCTGCAGGCGTTACATTCTTTCACGCTCTCTGACTCGCCGTGAGCCACGAACTTGATCTTGATTGATACTAAAAACTGTGTTAAACGCATGTCGTCAGTTTCCATAACTCTAGCTCAAATTAGCAGACTGCTGGACTAATGCAGTCTGCGGTACTCACAGGCCTGACCAGTAATTTGCTGACTAAGTCATTACTTGCTCAGTGTGCTGCTCGCCATGTGGAGTTTTTTTTTTTTTTATCTGGGTCATCAGTGAGGCGAGGCGGCGCTGCTCTAGCTTCCCCTGAGAAGACCCCGTGATTTGAACGTGTTGCAGGATTTAGCCTCCTGAATAAGGGGCCTGGATTGTACAGTATATCATATTAGTATTGATTTTCAGTGTGACTTAATGGAATATTTACACTGTAATATACAGAGATTAGTCATCGTCTGTAAGGAAGTGATTCAACATGGCAAAATCTATAAAAATAATAATATAATGTGTTGCTTGTAGAGCTAGGCAAAATATCAATACTGTATCAGTGTCATGATATGAGAGTAGATATCATATATAAGTCTTTTCCTGGTTTTAAAAGCTGCATTACAGTAAAGTGATATCATTCTCTGAACTTCCCAGACTGTTCTAGCTGCTCTATTATTTACCTTTAACCACTTAGCCATTATATCCACATTAATAAGAAGAAGATGCATTTTATTGATCCCAGAGGGGAAATTTAATTTTTTCACTCTGTTGTTATTTTTTACACGATACACACAGACCCAAAATACATGCATGCACAAACAAGACATGTATATATGTATTAATGGAGAGATGTCAGAGCGAGGGGGCTGACAGGCGCCCTGAGCCGTTGGGGGTTTGCTGTCTTGTCCAAAAGGCAAACTGGCATCTTTCCAGCTACCAGTTCACACTCAGTATTTGGTCGTTGTGGGAACGTGAACCAGCGACCCTTCAGCTCCCAAACCAAGTCCCTCCGGACTGAACTACTGACGCCCCCAGTGATAATCAATCATCAAAAATCTCAGTGTCTAAATATTATGTAAAAGCACCAGTAGTCAAAATTTCATTGTTTGTTGACAATAAAATAACTATTAACCGAAGTTGAATTAACTATGAATTTACCAGTTATAAATGATGGCTATTATAAAGTATTAGCGCCCAGTGGCTTTATGTAATATTGCGGCTGCAGATTGTGTTATAGAAGGGGAAGGCGAGGACTGGCATGTCATTATCTCTCTGTGAGTGAAAACATATTTTATAGCCCACTCTTAAACTCGTGCCGGCGTGTATGCCTAAAGCCCACAAGTGGAAATGTCTGCAACGGGCAGCCCTTTAGGTGCTTAACTCCAAACCGCCTCGCAGCTCAGCGGTAGGTAATGATGGCGTTATCATTGATCCCCACAGAGTAAAATCCAGAGCGATCGATGCCTTCCTGTGTGTTTTCCATGCAGACAGCAGTCAGATTAAGCTGACTGCAGTGGAGAGAAGACTTTTCTGCAGATTACAAAGCTGCAAATGAAGAGATTGAGATTTACTTTCTATCTGTGCGAGTTGCTCCGTGTTCCCAGAAGCAGCCGCGGGCAAAGCTTTAAACCAGCGTGGTTTTTTTGGCCTCAGATTAGGCCGAGCGGCAGCGTTTGCCAACATCTGTCTGCCATTACCCCTGTGACACTGGCAGTCATGCAGCAATTAATCAGACTGTTGTGATAGTCGCTGCTCGGTCGCTCTGCACCTCAGGCACATCACAAAGCAGCGGGACGAGGGTCAGCGTTCACAGGGTTGTCCGTCGCGGGAGTTTCTACTGTACATGTACACCTCCTAACTACACTAAACACCGCTGGCCTGTAGTCACTGTGTAGGACCAGAGCATCTTATCTAATGTTAACCTGGATTACTCTGCTTCCTCATTTAACTGCACCATTGTTGCCAATAATATACTGTACATTCACTTCTGTATGTAATGAGTACTGATGCTGTGTTATTACTTCTTGAGATGCTCTTTGGTAAAGTAAGTCACAGGTCAGTAGCTAGGTAATGTGGTAGTTAGATCTGCAACAATTAGTTTTCAGCCTCTCTGCTATGGAGATTTCTGGCTTTTGTCTGTTTTATATCCACCTGAACTGAATATCTTTGGGTGTTGGACTGACAAAACAAGACATATAAAATAATCACTGTGGACTTTAATAGACTGGGATGGACTTTTTTTCACTATTTTCTGACATTTTATCGGCCAAATGATTAATTGATTAATCTAGAAAATAATCAGCATAAGTATCCAGGTAATCCAGAAGTATTCATGCTTAGTTCTGCCAGGAAGTATGACTGTATTATGATTGAAGAAGTTTCATTAAGTTTCATTCGTTCTAGAGGCTTTTCTTGTGTGGCGCTGAATTTGTGACCTTCAAATCAAGCTTATACACAAACACTCTACATATAAAGATCTACATATCCATGTAGGAGTTGTGCCCAGCGCCACAACACACAGAAAACTTATTTTTAGACATCCAAGACTGGGCAAAAGTTTTCCTGTTAAGGGGTTTATCACGTAGCACTGAAAATGTAATTTATTTATTAAAATGCCCATGTGATAAGATTTATACAGGTAAAACTACACGCACACTGAAACAAAGGACACAATGATATGAACTAGCCTCTTGACCACAGTTTTAATGAATTTTCTCACCCTATCTCCTCTCTATGAGTCCAGTGTATTGAACACATCGTACTGCAAAGAGGGGACGATATGGAAAGAAAGATATGTCAAAGGGAGCTTTTTTGGATTGACACTTTAGATACGTGGATGATACTTGAGATACTTGACGAGGATTTTGATGAGTGTTATGCTGTAATCCAAGATGTTTTCTTCCTTAGCTAAGATTTAGACAGGTGGAGCGGTTGTTCATCCTGCATAAATCGTTCACCATAAATATTGTTAGTTGCAGCCATAGCTGAAACTAGTACTTCGTCAGTCAACAGAAGATGAATCACCTAATATTGTGTTTGATATTCAAATGTTCGTTTTGTTAAGCAGATATGTCAAATGTAAAGATTTGGTACTCTTTCATATAGTTTTAAATTTAATATAGATAGTTTAGATTATTTGTCGGACAAAATATGAAGACGTTGGGGTCTGGTGAATTATAATCGTTTTTCAGTATTTCCTGTCAAAACGAAACTCCATTCATTAAGAAAATTATTGACATAATTGACATTTGAATAGATCATGAAAAATAGTCATTAGTTGCATGAGTGTGGATGAAAATAAAAGAAAGTGGGTGGAGATGTGTTACAAGTCATAAGGACATTTTATTTGTCAGCAGTGTCTGAGGTTTGGCATCATGCAGCCTGATGGTATGTGAGGTTTAAAGTGCATTCAGACATGCAGCTACAAGGAGACAAGTAGCAGCAGGATGTCGGTCATTTTAGGTAAGATGTGCCTGTCATGTGATTGGCCGGTACCTTTCCTCATTCCTCTCTTTGACAGACACACACACACACACCAGCTGTGTTGCAAGTTGCTGTTTTGCGGTGGAGTCGGGGTGGGAGAAAGTAATCTCCAAACATCAGAAATGCCCGTCACACGGAGGCAGCACAGAGAAATGATTACTGGACTCAGACAGAATGAAAGATGGTTTGTGTTTGAGATGGTATCTGTCGACGTTGCGATCTGACCGAGCAGTAATGAAAACGTTGGTTTGAATTTACCGTTTGTGGGAATAATATCCTTATCGAGAGGAGCCGTTATGTCGGCAAAAGGTAAACGCCACCTGCGTTACTTTTCACCTCTGAGACTGTGTCCCTCTGAACTGGACTGCTTTATCGCAGCTCTGTGTTGTGGGTTTAACGCCGTTTTTGATAAGAGTTGTTTGGCACTTGGCCTGTGGGTCGACATCCTCGGGGTTCGTGTGATGTAGCTGTCGAGCTCAGAAAGCAGACGGTCCTGCTGCGGCCCGCGGAAAGAAACAATCTGTGCTGAAATTCAGATTATGCTCATGATGTAAGCCTCACGCCTGTTTAACCCTCTGAGACCCTGTTTTTGTCCTTTTTAGGAGGGTACAGGAGTCTTTAGGGGGAGATGGCAGGTCAACAGTAGATGCCAGCACTGTGCAACAAGCTCAGCACTATGCGTCATGTTGTTCTAGACATAATCATCAATTAATTAAAATACATTTTTAAAGTGTACAAGGGTTTAGACCTCATGATGTCCATTCCCATGCTCTATTATGTCTCATAACTTGTTGCAGCACTTTTTGGGTTGATACCATTTGTTATACAGATTTAATTAAAACAATTTTACCACTCAAGAATTGATAAAAATGATCAATAATCCCTCCAAAATATCACATTAAGACCAAGACCTTGAGGAACACCAGAAAAGGGGAAAGCTGTGATTTGGTAACAAAAACCTTTGACATTAGGAGATTTCTGCAAATGCATTTTTTTGGCAATTGGATGGCGAGCACTTCTGTTGTGTAAAGTGCTCAGAAACCCCCTTATTTTCAATCTAGCCAGGGAAACTCATCATCCTCTGAATGCTCTAGGTCTCTAGTATGTGGCTGTAAAGTTTCACGAGGCTGTGATTATCCTAGGTCATTTTATACAGTGAGGTCAATGAAATGGCTACTATTAGGACCAGCATCATCACATATGAATACAGTTGGACTCAATGGATCCACAAGAGTCTCATCTTCACAGTGAGACCCAGTTTATGCAATTCCAAGACTGTTTAGGGACCCCCATATGCAGAAATATTCAGATATACCATTTTAGTATAGAATCATATCATAAAGTGGGCATGTCTATAAAGGAGAGACTCGTGGGTACATTTTGATTCACATATCTAGAGGTCAGACGTCAAGGCGTCAAGGACGTCAAATGGACATGGCAGTTTTTCCTCACCAAAATTTAGCTTGCTACAGCCTCCGAAAGACAGTAAAGTCAGGATTGCCTGCAATCCAGCAGGTCGCAGAGGGTTAATGGGAACTAATATAACCTCCCATTTTGCTGTGGAGATTAGCTAAGAGCTGTTTTTTTTAAAAACACAAACGAGGACTCCTAACAGGGTGTTTGTGGATGTTCTTGCATTGATCTTAAGATAACTAACAAGCCATTACATCCTGAAAGTTCAGCTCCAGTGGCCGTTGGGAACATCTTGAAAACTCTGAAATAACACTAGCAAATAGCACAGTCGTCTGCAACAGAAGTGGTGGCTGGTTTCCTTTCTTTGTGAAAGCCTTTTTCTCTTCTGAGCTGGAGAAGATAATGCCACATCACTTTCTAAGATGGACTGTTATCAAGGATGCTCAGTAATTTGAGTCATGATGAGGCTGGGATGCAGGAGGAAGCTTTTAATGGGATTTGCTGGAGGTGCTGCAGGTGTTGGCCGGCCTAGTGGGTGTAGTTTACCACCAGTGATGCTCTACCCTGTTTTGTGCACTTTCTGTGTGACTTTGAAGGAGAAGAAATTGAAAGAAAAATATATACCCCCTGGTATTCTGCAGCTCACTGATGATTTTTTCCTTTGTACGAGGCAATCATGCACATAACGCAGTGAGGGGAAAAAGGACGAGCTGCAGTGTCTTGCTTTACAAAGAGACATTTGCAGTGGCTGACGATAGAAAGCCTGACTATAAATAAATATTACTGTGGACCTTACTTTAGAGCTCTGCAGCATTTCACTAACAACACTGTCCTTATTAATGCTCAAGAAAAAGGGACCATTGTGGTATCAGGTTTGTCAGGTTTAACACAATAATAATGCATTAACGTAAATTCTTTTTAATGCCACTAATTTCTTTAATGCGTTAATGCAACGTGTGATCTGCAGGTTGTAGCGGGCTCAGTTTTAAAGTTAGAGTGAAGCTTCTGTTATCATATGAAACTAGAAAACCTAATGAACTATTGGTACTGATGTTATACTAGCTGGTTGAGCAGCATAAATAACGCTCTAAACTTGTGCTAAATTTGGTGATGAAAACTGTTGTTTAGTTGAGTTAATTGACAGATCTGTAAAACTGAGTTTCTCCACAAAGAATCACACAAAAGCACCACTTAAAATCTTGTGTTTACCAGAGATGTGATGCTAAGTTTCTTGGAAATAACTCATTCAGCATAAAAAAGCATAAAAAATGGCTAATTGCCTAAAGAAATCTTAGTCAACTAAAACCAAAATGGCCAGTCAGTTCACTAATCAACACATCACTAATCAAGAGGCGACTGCCCAAAAAATTATCTTTAATGTCAAAGTGAAAACAGATCTCTAACAATTTAATTACAAATATAAAACATACAAACAACTTGTTTGCACATGTACTCACACACCTTTTAAAGGCAGTGCTAACAATAATCAGGGCTGTCAAAGTTAACGCGATAATAACACATTAATGCAAATTTGTTTTAATGCCACTAATTTCTTCAATGCATTAATGCAGCATGAAAATGAGCTTTCTGGGTCCCCACCAGTCTCCCCTTTACAGACATGACCACTTTATGATAGTCCCTGTCAGTCTGGATCAAGTCATAGTCAAGTCAGCACTCTGACACACTGACAGTTGTTGTTGTCTGTTGGGCTGCAGTTTGCCATGTTATTATTTCAGCATATTTTTATGCTAATTGCAGTACCTGTGAGGGTTTTCAATAATGAATGTACATATATTTGCATAAAGCAGCATATTTGTCCACCCACTCCCATGTTGATAAGAGTGTTAAATACTTGACAAGTCTATAAATGCGATTAACTATTTTAATCAATAGACAGCTACTTGGTATCTAATGAGTTTGCTTTACTAACTGCAGCTTCTCTAGTTATTTAATTGTTGTTTGATTCTGTTTTTCCTCCCCCAGGTTCCTGCTTTGAGGGGGAGCCCCCGTCTCAAGAGGAATTCCTGACAAAGGGCCAGAAAATGAGCACAACATGGACAAAAGCAACCGGCCCACCCAGCTATCTCACTGATCTGTGAGCAGCCATGGCCGCCCTGCATCACCCGTCGAGGGGAACCCCTCTCCACATGATGGACTGTTTTCTGACATAGATTTGAAAAAAAAATAAATAAATAAATAGCCGAACCTCACAACAGAAATGGCATTAGTTAATGTGGGCTATAACGCATCAGAGTACATATTAGAATACAGGTGAGGCTGACCTGTAGCCACAGGACTCTCGAGAGGAGGTAAACAGCCTCACATGACCTTTACACAAGGACAGAGCTACAGCTCAGCTTTGATGATTTAGTGTCCATCCCACTGCCTTGCTGACAAGGTCGTATCATGGCTGCTGCTGCTGATCCCCATAGCAACGGTTCCTTGATGGGGCGAGGAGCAGACTGAGAGAGTCAACAATGCAGCGTAACGGTGGTGGGGTGGGTGCCGGTGGCCAGCCATGGGTGTTACGGCGCGTGCGTCTCACCTGGCTCAGTTTCATGCTCTTCTTCATCCTGGTCTTCTTCCCTCTCATCGCCCACTACTACCTCACTACCATCGATGAAGCCGGGGGTCCTGATAAGCGCATCTTTGGGCCGCGGCCTGGCGGCGAACTATGCGAGGCGAAACACGTGCAGGACCTGTGCCGAATCCGCGAGTCGGTCAGCGAGGAGCTGCTGCAGCTGGAGGCCAAGAGGCAGGAGCTCAACGGGGAGATCGCCAGACTCAACCTGCGCATCGAGGCCTGCAAGCGCAGCATTGACAGCGCCAAGCAGGACCTGCTGCAGCTGAAGAACGTTATCAGCCAGACGGAGCATTCCTATAAAGAGCTCATGGCCCAGAACCAGCCCAAGTTATCACTGCCAGTCAGGCTGCTGCCAGACAAGGAGGACCCAGGACTGCCACCGCCCAAGTCTGCGCGCTCCTGCCGCCTACGCTCCTGCTTTGACTATGCACGCTGCCCTCTCACATCTGGGTTTCCTGTGTATGTCTACGACACAGTCTCCTATCCATGGGCGGACTATCTTGACCCCCTGGTGAAGCAGGCGTTTGCAGCTTCGGTTAAGAGCAACATTTATATTACGGATAACCCCAGCATCGCCTGTCTGTATTTGGTGCTTGTAGGGGAGCTACAGGAGTCCTCCTCCCCACTGCCACCTCCTTCAGAGCTGGAGAAGCAACTTAAAGCCCTCCCTTACTGGAGGTCGGATGGACACAATCATGTACTTGTGCATCTGTCTAGAAAGTCCATGACGCAGAACTTCCTGTATAATGTGAGCACAGGACGGGCGGCGGTTGCTCAATCCACCTTCCTGGAGCAGCAGTACCGCGAGGGCTTCGACCTTGTTGTGTCCCCGCTGGTTCATGCCCTCTCAGAACCAAATTTTTTGGAAGTGCCCCCTCAAGTTCCCGTAAAGAGGAAATATTTGTTCACCTTCCAGGGAGAGAGGGTGGAGTCGCTGAGGAGCAGCTTACAGGAGGCACCCCCCCAGTCCTTCGAGGAGGAAATGGAAGGAGACCCACCGGCCGACTACGATGATCGCATCATCGGCACCTTAAAGGCGGTGCAGGACAGCCACTTGGATCAGGTGCTGGTGGAGTTCACCTGCAAGAACCCGCGGCCAAGTTTGCCGACAGAGTGGGCTCTTTGTGGAGAGAGGGAGGACCGGCTGGAGGTGCTCAAGGCCTCGACGTTTGGCTTGGTGATCGCTCCAGGGGATGGACAGCTGGTGGCCTCAGCAGGCTGTGGGATGAGGCTCTTTGAGGCCCTAGAGGTGGGGACCATCCCTGTCGTGTTGGGGGACCACTCCAGACTACCATATCACCAGTTTATTCGATGGAGTGAAGCTGCCATTATAGTCCCCAAGCCTCGTGTCACAGAGCTACACTTCCTGCTGCGCAGCCTATCAGACAATGACATGCTGGCTATGAGGCGGCAGGGCCGCTTCCTGTGGGAGACCTACTTCTCCACGTCTGAGAACATTCTTAACACCCTCCTGGCCAGCATCAGAACCAGCATCCAGGTTCCTGCTGCACCCATCAAAGAAGAGCCTGCCCATGAGATTCCCCACAAAGCTGGGAAGCTGGCAGGAACTGATGCCAACTTGGCTGACAATGGCGATCTGGATTTGGGTCCAGTCGAGACAGAGCCCCCCTACGCCTCTCCACGCTTTCTCCGCAACTTCACATACACAGCTGCAGACACCTATAGAGCGTGGAACCGGGCCCCAGGGCCCTTCCATCTGTTCCCTCATACTCCTCTGGACCCTGTGTTGCCCTCTGAAGCTAAATTCCTTGGCTCAGGTACTGGTTTCAGGCCGATCGGTGGAGGTACGGGAGGCTCCGGGAAGGAGTTTCAGGCAGCTCTAGGAGGCAACGTGCCCCGAGAACAGTTCACCGTGGTCATGCTGACCTACGAAAGGGAGGAGGTGCTGATGAACTCCCTGGAGAGGCTGAATGGACTGCCGTACCTTAACAAGGTGGTGGTGGTGTGGAACTCACCTAAACCTCCTTCAGATGACCTGCTGTGGCCAGACATCGGCCTGCCGATTGTGGTGAGTGCTCCGTCAGTTCCTCTAATTTAAAAAAAAAAGTACACTTCTAAAAGTGCTGGTTTATCTCTCTCTCTCTCTGGAGTGCAAAAAAAAGTAACCTGTAACATCTCGGATGTGTCAGAGGTGGTGCAAAGTTTGCTGAAGTACATTTCATTGAGCTGTTTGGATCAGTGCCTCTTTGAAACTCTGCAGGAGTCCATACAAATTACCAGCAGCTTTACTAAAAAAGATGTGAAGAAGTCTGACATTCATGAATAATAAAATTTGTGCTTTTGAATTAAGTCTGAAAAATCAAATATTCATGTGCTTCGTATTCACACCATTAGTTTGTGACAGGAATGAGTCATAAGCTGTGAAAAAGGAGCGAGAGACTAGTAGAGTCTTTGGTGCTTGTACAGTATGTTTACTATTTCTATATGGTACACCTAGATTGAATGACAGTATGGAATACTTAAACTTAACCATTAGTCATGCAGTCTGTTTGCATTATGTCTTATTCCGTTAACAGTCACAAACAAGGAGTAAGGAATAGAGCTTTACTAACTAGAGATGCTGTGAGTATTTAGATTTCTTAAAATGCCACTACTCAGACAAAGTATTGCTGCAAAGTCCTGTTTTTTGCGCCTGCAGGTCGTCCGCACAGAAAAGAACAGCCTCAACAACCGCTTCCTTCCCTGGGACGCCGTGGAAACCGAGGCCATCCTGTCGATCGACGACGACGCTCATCTCCGCCACGACGAGATCATGTTCGGGTTCAGGTCAGTGACGGTGGCGGGATGCACACGGAGAGAAACGGCTCTGGTTAACATACAGGTGTTTGTCATTACTAGCGCTGTCAAAGTTAACGTGATAATAATGCGTTAAAGCAAATTTGTTTTAGCGGCACTAATTGCTTAAACGCATTAACACAACTTGGAGGAGGTAGTAGCAGGCTCAGTTTTAAAGCTTGAGTGAAGATATTGGTAGCATATGAAACTAGAACATGTAAGGAATCCATTGATACCAACCGTGTTATACTAGCTTGTCACAAAGGAGGTTAAATAACGCTCCAAACTTACACTAAATTTTGGAGAGGAAAAACTGGCGTGGCCATTTTCAAAGGGGTCCCTTGACCTCTGATCTCCAGATATGTGAATGTAAATGGGTTCTATGGTCCCCACCAGTCTCCCCTTTACAGACATGCCCACTTTATGATTATCACATGCAGTTTGGGGCAAGTCGTAGTCAACTCAGCACACTGACACACTGACAGCTGTTGTGGTCTGTTGGGCTGCAGTTTGCCATATTATGATTAGAGCATATTTTTTATGCATTTTTGCTCTATGCTCTGCAGTACCTGTGAGGGTTTCTGGACAATATTTGTCATCATTTTGTGTTGTCCAATAATAAATATGTAATGTACATACATTTACATAAAGCAACATATTTGCCCACTCCTATGTTGATAAGAGTATTAAATACTAGCCAAATCTCCCTTTACGTTACATTTTAAACAGATAAAAAATTAATTTGCAATTAATTTCGTATTTTAAGTGATTGCCACCCCTAGTTCAAACCCTAGATATAATAGTTTCTTTTCTCTGGAGAAGTCCTGTATAGAAAGTTTTTAAAAAATGCAGTAAATTAGAAGGAAATCTTCATCTCCAGTGAGAAGCATCATATTCCTGGAAACACTAAATTGGACTGAAACTGAACCGACCACTTGAGACTGAACCAGAGAAAATAAAAGGGAAGCGTGCCACCAGTGCCTTGTAGTTACCATTCATTTGCTAATAATGCGTTTAGATAAGTGTGAGTGTGAAGGCCATGTTTAAACCAATTAAAAGAGCATGTAGACTTATTTTGGTGCACCACCCCTCCCTCTCCCAGACTCGCCTACAGCTCGGTCCTGTGGCAGCTTGTCCAGGCAGGCACAAAGTGTGTGTGTGTGTGTGTGTGTGTGTGTGTGTGTGTGTGTGTGTGTGTGTGTGTGTGTGTGTGTGTGTTGTGTGTGTGTGTTGTGTGTTGTGTGTTGTGTGTGTTGTGTGTGGGTGTATGTGTATAGGGGTGTTATTTGTCATGAATTATCTCAAACTCCCCCAGAATTACCCAGGAATGTTATGAGGAAACATAAAGCAGCAGCTGACTGTCGGACATTTAAGTGATTTTTTGAGCTTTCTTGAACCTTATGTCAGAAAGAACTCTAAATATCTAATCTGATCAACTGAAACACAGATTTTAGTCTGAGACTTTCACGCTGCACTACAGTGTGTGTAAATATGAGCCCAGAGTGGCATTTTGGGTTTAAATATACTAATAAAAGACAACAGGGTGGTTACTTAATTGTTCCCAAGAGGCAAATAGTTGTCACATTGCTTATGTACAGTGGGTGACAAGGAAACAGGTGGATGCAAAAGCGTGGCATATGCACAGACAGACGGAAAACAAAATAATGATTGTTAAAAAAGTGACATAATAAAAAGTCATCCATAAAGCACTGATTAATTCTGCCCAGTCAAGTCTTAATGAATAATGTGACCCTTAAAACCACCAGGTTGCTATTCTGTCTTTAAAAGAGAGAGAGTTAGTTAGTTAGTTAGTTAGTTAGTTAGTTAGTTAGTTAGTTAGTTAGTTAGTTAGCTAGTTATTTGACTTTATTAATCCCCAGGTGGATGTTGAGGTTGTTGATGGCTAACTTGTCTGGAAGATTGCTAAAGAATGCAACTCTTGATGAGGAAAAACTGGCAGGGTGATTCTCAAAGAGGTCCCTTGACCTCTGACCTGAAGATACGTGAATGATTAGTTGAGTTAATCAACAGATCTGTAAAACTGAGTTTCTCCACAAAGAATCACACAAAAGCGCCACTTAAAATCTTGTGTTTACCAGAGATGTGTTCATAAGTTTATTGGAAATGTCATTCAGCATGAAAAAAAGCATAAAAAATGACTGACTAAAGAAATCTTAGATGACTAAAACCAAAACGATTGATTTGTCACTTAGACTTCAGTGTCAGAGTGAAAACAGATCTCACATGTACTCACCTTTTAAAGGCAGTGCTCATAATAATCAGGGCTGTCAAAGTTAATGCGATAATAAGACGTTTAACAGCACTAATTTCTTTAACGCATTAATGCAAATTGAGATTTTTAGGTTGTAATGGGCTCAGTTTTAAAGCTAGAGTGAAGACACAGGCATCATATGAAACAAGTAAACCTTGTAATACTAGCTTGTCACGAAGGACGCTAAATAGTGCTCCAAACTTGTGCGTCATTTTTGATAAGGCAAAACAGACATGGCCATTTTCAAAGGGGTGCCTTGACCTCTGACCTCAAGACATGTGAATGAAAATGGGTTCTATGGAGACCCACTTTACAGACATGCCCACTTTATGATAATCATATGCAGTTTTTTTGCCAACAATATAAATGTGTTATTTTCTCCTATTCTTAAATGGTTTATCTGAATATTGCTGCATACTGGGGTCCCTAAAAAGTCTTTGAACTACATAAATTGGGTATCACTGTAAAGCTGAGACTCTTGTGGATCCAAAGTGGCCAATTATATTCATGTGAGATAATGTTAGTCCCCATAGGAGCCATCTCATTGCAGTGAGACCATTTTTCTGAAACATGACCTCACTGTATAAAATGACCTGTGATGACCTCTAGGATAATCACAGCCTCATGAAACGTTACAGCCACAAACTAGAGACCTGGAGCCTTCAGAGGACGGATGACTTTAGTAGCTAGACAGATAATAAGGGGGTTTCTGGGCAGTCTCCAGGACAGAAGTGCTCGCCATCCAATCACCAAAAAATGCAATTCCTGCAGAAATCTCAAACGTTTTTGATACCAAATCAAAGCATGGCTTTTTCTATGGGGTTCCTCAAGGTCTAGGTGTCTCAATGTGGTATTTTGGAGGGATTATTGATTGTTTTTATAGGATATTTATTATATTTGATAAGGCATTAAACTTCTAACCTTGTGTTTGGCGATGTCTCTCAGAGTGTGGCGTGAGGCCAGAGATCGCATCGTGGGTTTCCCCGGGAGGTACCATGCGTGGGACGTGAACCATCAGTCCTGGCTGTACAACTCCAACTACTCCTGTGAGCTCTCCATGGTTCTGACTGGAGCTGCTTTCTTCCACAAGGTCAGAACTTACATTCCTCATCCTCCGTAAAAACATATTTGAGCCCTAATTAACCTTTCTGCTGTCCCATCAGCGTATCACTCACTTGCATGTTTTGTATCTCTGTAGTACTACGCCTACCTGTACTCCTACGTGATGCCCCAGGCCATCAGGGACATGGTGGACGAGTACATAAACTGTGAGGACATCGCTATGAACTTCCTGGTCTCTCACATCACCCGCAAACCACCCATCAAGGTCAGTGACGGAGCACACAGTCGGACTCAGCTCAGCTCAACGTCCGCAAACTTTGTGTCTCCCCCAGGCCCAGTGCATTTATATATTTGCCCACTTAGCCTTGCCATTACTCAAACTGACACATCCATTCCACACAAATGATGAATCAAAAACACAAGATCGACTCAGTGCGCTCTGCCTGTTTTGTTTTTTTTTTCTTCCACTGGATTTTTATCGGAAGGGCATTTATTACCGGGGTGCATATTTAGGGCTCGACAAATAATTCAAGCAATCAAACCACGGAGGCTGTTGGAGCAGAAATGTTATTGCAGCCCTCAGTTTAAGTTCCTTTTGATTTAGTGGGGTGTTTCAGGGGTGTTTCAGGGGGGAATTAAGGACTGCTTTGATGGAGTGTGTTGCATGACAGCACTGTTTGGAATAAGCCTTGTGAATAATGAATTTGGGGCAAGTTTAAATGGAGAGGGACTATATTTCTCTCTTAGTCCAAATAAGAAAAATAAAACCGAAAATAAGTTGTTTCTATGCATCAGTGGTGATGAGTTAACAACATTCAAACTCAATTTTAGGGATAGTTTTCCTTTTCTTAAACATTTCTGTAGGGTAACTTTGGTGTTTTTCCAACCTGAGGCCTCATTACAGAAAAATGTTCTGCTTGTCCTAACTTTACTTAACTTTACTTTACTTAAGATTCAAAGATAGGAAAAAAAAATCCTATCTTCCTATTACAGCAGCAAGTCCTAAACTTAGTCAGACCTCCCATCTTATTTTTACGTAAGAAGGCCAGACTGTAACTGTAAATTTGATCCTTCAATCAGTAGTCCTGCTTTAATCAGAATATACCAACGGAGTTCAACTTTACCTACAAGGAGTTCAACATAAAAAAGTTAGTCAGAATGAATCATCCTGACAGTCAGTGTACACCTCATACACAACAAACTGATGTACTGTGTGTTCTGACACCTTTCTATCAGAACCAGCATTAACCTTTTCAGCAGTTTGAGCTATAGTAGCTCTTCTATTGGATTGGACAACACGGGCCAGCCTTCGCTCCCCACATGCATCAATGAGCCTTGGCCGCCCTCACCGGTTTTCCTTCCTTGGACCACTTTTGGTAGATCCTGACCACTGCAGACCGGGAACATCCCACAAGAGCTGCAGTTGTGGAGATGCTCTGAGCCAGTTTCTAGCCATCACAATATGACCCTGCTGTCAAAGTCGCTCACATCTTTACGCTTGCCCATTTTTTTCTGCTTCCAACACATCAACTTCAAGGACAAAATGTTCACTAGCTGCCTAACATATCCCACCCACTGCCAGGTGCCACTGTAACGAGATAATCGATGTAACTCACTTCACCTGTCAGTGGTCATGTTATGGCTGATCGGTTGTATATACCCTTTCATACATGGTCCAGGAAATTCAAAGCATCATCATAAAGTGTGAGTAGTTTTTCAATCATTATATTTTGGTGTTCATGTTGTTCCCCATCTTCATTGTCAATGCTATACAGACCTAACAACAGGATAGGGTTTATGCCATCCTAATTTAGGATTCCTGATTTGGGAAATCCTTAAGTTAGGATGGTTCTGTAATATGGTAAGATAGGTTTTTTTTTTTTCCTAAATGCAGTTAAGAAACATGTTTCTGTAATACCAAAACTCCTAAATGTAGGAAGTTTATGTAATGAGGCCCCTGGACCCCACTTTCCCATGTTTTTGTGTCTAAGTGACTAATGGTTTTGAAACTGGTCCAGTATTGAGGGAGAGCGCTGCAGCCGGCAGCTGCTAAACGGGCTGCAATGTAATTGCTCGGGGCAATTCCTCACCATCAATGTACAGCCACCAAAAGGGCTTGTTTTTGCCATTGACAAGCTCCGATTGTTATTCTAAGTGTCTGACAACATTATGGGAAAGACCCTACAGAGAAATAAAATGTTTTACTTACCTTCTTTGCTTAATGCACCTTACCTTACCTACCTTACAGTTGCTAAGACATGATTGACAGTTGCTTTTCAGTGGATTAATGAGCAGTCATTCCCTCTAACACTTTTTCATCCAATAGCAGCATTGTGCTGTTAAATATGACATGCACAGGTTAATACAGACCACATACTTTATATAAGAACTGGATTTAGTCAACGTGACATCACCCATTGGTTCGTTGACTGCTGTTTTGAAGTCTTGAGCTTGGCATTTTGGCTGTCACCATCCTGGTTATGTGAAACCCGAAGGGTCATGAGAGGGTGGAGCTAAGCAAAATCAAACATTGTCATTTTTAGGCAACCAAATAGATTATAACCAACTTTCATGAACTGAAAACACACTGTGAAAGCGTTAAAGTTGTAAGATGAAAACACAGACATCTCCCAGTTTGGACAATGACCTGTCAATCACAAGGCGGCCACGCCTAAAGCCTCTCCTGCTTTATGGTCTATTTGACTCTAAGTGGAACCATAATTTACTAAATGAACATCATGCTGTATTGAAGAAGACTTGAAACTAGAGATTGAGACCATGAACTCATGTTTACAATGTTTACTGAGGTAATAAATCAAGTGAGAAACAGGCTCATTTTCTTCTATACAATCAGATGTCTTTTTGCATCCAGAGGAGTCGTCCCCTGCTGGCTGTTAGAAAGAATGTAAGTTTAAGGCACTTCAGCATTGGCGTCACTCCTCAGACCCCAGAGTTGCCCACTGTGTTATTCATGTTGCTGCTCAGTGTTTTAGCAACTGGTCAATACCTAAAACACTGTTCATCCTTCAGCAGCGCTGTGCTGTGACGTAACCACATGCACAGATGACATACAGACTGACCATCTGTCTCTCTGTCCATCTTAGGTAACATCGCGTTGGACTTTCCGCTGTCCCGGCTGCCCCCAGGCCCTTTCACACGACGACTCGCATTTCCACGAACGCCACAAGTGCATCAACTTCTTCGTCAAGGTGTACGGCTACATGCCGCTGTTGTACACGCAGTTCCGCGTGGACTCCGTGCTGTTTAAGACTCGTTTGCCCCATGACAAGACCAAGTGCTTCAAGTTCATTTAGCAGCGGGCTGAGTGGCCCAGCAGAGAGCCAGAAGCAGAGAGGACTGGAAGTATTTAAAAGAAAAGCAGCTCCCGCTGCGAGCAGGGAAGAAGATGGATGGATGGACTGCCAGATAAATGCACAGGAGGGAAGTATGGGCTGAGGATTTTTGCCCGAAGGGGGAGAGACAAGTTAACTTTAAAAGCTGTTGGCTTGGCGGTCTAATCCACAACTCTACGGAGAATTTTTAGAGTGAAAGCTGAAAGGGACCACTGCCAACAAAATAAGCCTTTTCAGTGGACACCACTCCTCTTTTCTCATGTTCCTCAATCATGCTCAATCATCAACCACTACGGATGTCATTTGCACCTCTTAATGGCCTGCTGAGGAAAGAGGACAGTTGTACACGGTGTACAGAAACTCTCCAAATGATGAACTCTACCTGACAATGGAGCTATCAGTTACTGTATCGCTGACAGACTGATGCCAGGCTGCGTTCAGCCCAGCAGCCTGTTGACAGTTTCAGCTGCTGTGCTTTTTTTTTTTTTTCTTTTCCATTTTACAGTTACAAACTGTACTTCTTGTACATGTACGTGAGAGAAGCACTGATGGTCAGAAGTATTTTATTGAACAATCTCTTTTTTTTTTTTTTTTTTTTTTTTTTAAATAATGTCTAAATGTGTAAATGTTGAATGAACATTTTCCAGAACCTCTGCCTGTGGGAGATCAGACACCGACACAGGACCTGGACTGAAGAGGTCAAACAGGTCGGCCCAATCATGTTTAGTCATGTTCAAGAAGGAATTCACTTCAGCGGTCACCATAATGCCTCAAATTTGTCATGAAAACCAGCCACCATGTTGTCATTTTGTTATGCTTACAGGACCTGCACTCTCTCATGAGTGTTTTTATGCTATAGGACGTTTGCTAATGTTTGTAAAACTGGTCCTAGTTTGAAGTAGTCATGTTTAAACGTAATAATATTTAACCAATCAACGGTTACAGTGTCCCATACAGAAGTGTAACAAAGTCAAGAATCACTGCTGCCAAAATCAACAAAAACTCACTTTTGATTTTGTAATTATAAAGAAGGTTAAATGTACTGTGAGGATTATGGTAAAAGAAAAATGTTTAAAGGGAATAGCTTGGCATTTTAAGAAATACACTCATTTGCTTAAAGGTGGAAAGGTAGATGCCGTACACATGCCGCATCTAAAAACGCTTGGAAAATATGCTTGGGAGGTTGCGCTCCTGTCGTGCCTGCTGTTACTAAGCAACCAAAACCTGCGTGCTGCAGCAATGACAATGATGATGAAGTTGAAGTAATTTAGCAGGAAGCCTCACCGACTTATCTACAGAGAGTCAAAGCAAAGATAAATGCATTTCCAGCACCGTAAATCCCTCACAGCATCAGTTTCTCTGTCAGTTTGGCTCACCTTTCAACCGGATGTTGTGACGTCCTCAAGAGAGTGAAGCCAGTAAAATAGTCCGTGGGACAGCTGTTAAAGCTCTGGGTAGTCCTGCACTGAAATGATTAACTTCTCCTCCATAGACTGATACTTACAGAAGAAAGAAAAGATATCTACTGGCGGTGTGCGCTGATAAAACTATTTTTATCTTGGGGTGCAGCCGCCACGTCCTGACAAAATAGGCCCTTGGGAACGCTTGTGCACCGTGATGGTGGCGCTCTCCTGTTTGAGCGCTGCTGCTGCGCGTCTGCATCGACATCAGTGGATTTTAAGCGTGCAAAAGGCATGGCATGTGTACGGACCCTTAGATGAGAAGGTCTGTTCCTCCCTCACATCTATCCAGTTAGCGTAGCTTAGCATAAAAACTGTAAATGGGGAGAAACAGCTAGCCTTGCCTTGTCCAATGGTACCATATTCACCCATCAGCACACCCGAAGCTCACTAATGAACATCTTGTTTGGTTAATCTTCTACAAGGTGTAAAAACGACAAGGTGTTACCCTGTTTCCAGTCTTTGTGCTAAGCTAAGCTAACTGACCTCAGGCTGCAACAGGACTAGATATTCCCAGCCAGCTCCCCACCAGAGAGCAAATTAGCACGTTTGCCAACTATTTTCTTTATTGCCAGTTCTGGCGTAGAGTGCTCCAGGGATGACTGATTTTTGTAGACCAATCAGGAAGTTAGCATCGCCCCAGATTATTGTAGAAAATAAGCTCTGTGGCAAACACATGTTTATGATACTTACACATTTTATTCAGCAAGATAATCTCCACAAATGAGCACCACTTTTATGATTTTTTTAAGTGTGAATGCAATCGGCAGAAGTAAAAACCTAACGTTAGGCTATAAATGAACTAGACCACGGTAGCATGAACACGAGGACCCGCCTTTTTCAAGACACATAAAAGCTTTAAAATTCACAAGTTGGATATTATTATTATTATTATTATTATTAGACCTGTTTTTCTTTTTTTTTTTTTTTATCGTAGAACGAATCATTAAAAACTCTTCAGCTTGTGTTAACCACAGACCTTATTTCAGGTATCTAACTAAAAACCTATTGACTTCCAGACGAGGAAAACCGAAGTGCTAAAACTCATGTCTTGGTTTTCGGACTCACTCCTGTAGCACTCTATTGAGACAGATGTATTAGGTATGTCCCATCATGTTCATGTCACCCTCCTGTATAGAACTTTCCCAGGTCAGACCGAAACGTCACTTTACAGTGTCGCCATATTGGTTTCACTTTTTGTTTTTTTACCATTGCTTGATGAATGTTTTCTTTGCCAAATAGGTACGATATCTGCTGCTTTACAGCACAATTTGTAGGGTGCACCACAGTGTAAATGGTTGCTAAAGGGATGCAGTCTGGTACACCCATATCCTCTCTGCATGGTACATCTTAGGAGTCGACCCGTTCAAGTCCTTCCCATCGTGTATTATAAATCCAGAGTCCTTTATTTGACCACATTTAATTCCTGTAATCTGAACAAAACATCAACCTGAAAAGTTCCCTTTTATAAAAATAAAAAGATATTGAGATAAGTTGTTTTTCCCCAAAATAAGGTTCGAACTGTGAGGTTGCTTTTATGAAACAAACTCTCTTACGTTCATGTATATTTATTGAATATATTATTAAAAAGTTTTTTTTAAACTGATAATGACACATTGAATAAAATGACAAGACATTGTAGTTTATTATTCCTTATCGTAAAGAGGCTCCAGCCTGATTGAGCTTAGCTCATTGTCAAGGGAAACAAACATGTGTCACTTAATGCTTGAGGGAGGACTTAACTGACCTGAGACCAGCACTCAGGCAGGCAAATGTGTTTTATCGAAGGTGACCTGGTTGTGTGGAAGGTCGACACGTCAAGTGTCAGATTCCTACCTGCTCCAGGTGGCCCCGCCAGTGAAATATACAAATATTTTGATTGGGGGTGTTTAGCTAAACAGATAAAAGACAAACCAGTTTCCTAATTATACTGGTGTAAAATAGCAATACGGCTCAAGCAAATTTTAATTTACACTCCTGCTGCACCAGACTTGAAAAACCAGCCTAACCTTGACACACCTGAACACTTTAATTGGCGCTCCAGGGCTTCATAATTACCTGGCTGACTAAACCAGTCCTGAGGCATACATTGGGTCAGCTGGTATTTCAGAAGTCAAAACCTCCCAGTCCTCCAGCAGTCCCTGCCTTCCTCCCCCCTCTAGGATCAGTGGCACAGCTGGTTTTCCAAGGCCCAGAGCAGGATTAAAAACCCCTGGTAGGAAGGCCATAGTCACTCTGCTCGGTGTCAGGAGCTGTGAAACTGTGGGCGAGGCTCCAGCCACCTGCATCGCTGTTAGCGCTGCTGTGCCAGGCTGATGATGACAGCGTCAAATATACCATTGAAGGCCAGATTAATGGAAATAAAACTGTCAACATTGTTAAAACATTATCTGACTCGTGGCATTATTCTTTTCTCCATCTGTACACAGCATGTACCTGCGCTTTGTCCATTTCATGTTGTCTTAAAATACGAACTTACGTTTTGGGAGATGGGTTCATTTGCTTTCTTATTGAGAGATAAATTAGTTCAATTGCTTGATGAGCTACAGCTAGCAGCTAGCTAGATGGCTTAGCATAAGTAACATAAGTGGCAGCTAAGTAATCACAAAAAAGGCATTGTAATATGTTAAAAAAAAAAACATAGTATGTGGAAAAAGTCCAAAAAAACAACAGTATAGTTTGTCCAAAAAAGGAATAATATGTTACGTTAAAAAAGTAATAAAGTCATAGGTTTCGTCTGACATTCTCCACTAACTTATGTATGTATGTATGTATGTGTGTATGTGTGTACTAAAGTATGTATGTGAGTTTTTATGTCTGTCTTTTTATGTCTGAAACCTTAGTATGGAACCAGTAGTCTGCATACTGTTTCCAGTTAAATATTACACATATGCAACGCTGGACACTACGGCAGCATAAATATCCCACAATGCAATGCGGTAGGGACGACTACGTTCATAACAGACATATATATACTATAGCTCTGTCACGAATGATAAATGTGAAGCTAACAATTAGGTTCCTATTTATCATACAAACATAGCTTCATATTTATCATAGACATGAGTCGGTCTGTATGTTAGATATGAAGCTGTTTCATTTAACGCTCAGCAAAACAATTCCTCTGGTGGTTTTAAATGCATGAATTACGCTTAGAACAAAATGCAAGCCACACTGATGATAAAAGCACTCCAGTGGCTGTTACTCCCTTCTCTGCAATCAAAAGCCAATTTTTTATCTGGCAGGAATGCTCGACATCTGGCTTGTATTCGTCTTATAATGAGCGCAAGTTGACTTTGTAGAAGTTTGGCCCTGCAGGAGAACTGACGGGGCGAGGTGTGATTGCAGCACCCCAAATAAACCCAGAGGAGGTGTTCAGATGTGACATCACTGGGACAAGGAGGAAGACAAATGCTCCCCACACCCCTCAGCTTCAGCCAGCAGAGAGGAGAGGGTTTCATACTTCATACCGGGACACGGGGTGTAGCTGTGTAGTCCAACTCAGCTTTTATTTGCTAATGAGGGTTAAAGATGGGCTTCATTCCAGATAAAAACAGCACAGCTAACAACAGATTCCTCACACTTCTGGACAATGTTTTCATTTACTTTATTCAATGATCCATCTTCAATTCACTAGCAATCAGAAAATATGATTTACTCTTTTTTTTTTTTTTTTGCTGTAATTTCATTTCGCCACTCCAACTCTCTTCGCAGCCAGCACACTGCTGTCATGGGCTCTGCCTCAGCCCTCAGAGAAACAGCCAGGTTTATTGGAGGAGGAATTGGCTTTTTTTTGCATACTCCTCCTCAGCGGGAAGCACCGTGTTTCTACATGAATGAACATGGCTGAGTTGTCAGAAGGCTGAATGGTGAAACAGGCTCAATCTGTATTACACAGGAAAGGAAGCTGCTCTTAGATACCAGTGGCATGCCGAGCTGTGTCCAATTCTGCAAGAGACAGAATTTCATTCCTCTCATTTAAAGTGGCGTCAGATGCATAGAGTACCGAGTTATGCAAGACCACAAAAGGAAAAAAAAAAGCGCTGTCTTTGTACCCCCCAGAGAGACACCCATAAATCTAGTAAACCATTTGACTGATAATCCAAAAGCATAAAAGGGGGGAAACCAATGAATGGATCTTGCATAATGTCATGTGCATGTAAACAAACTGTACAAAGCATAGCTTGTAAGCATAGTTGCAGCATGTTTTAGGCCCTTTTGTAACAGTCTTTTCATTGCCATCTCTTCTGTCAATGGCTATGACTGATAGAGAAATGTCTTGTATGCTGGTGGCAGCTGAAGTCCAAGAAGGAGACACGGGGAGGAGTCTGCTATCGTGGACCAAGCTCTTTGGTCCGAGATTCAGAGACGGAAAATGTCCCGTAAACATTTAGTGTACATGCAGGTCTTGCTGTAGGCAGAAGTTACTGGAAAACCTTCTGTTCTTGGTTAGTTCAGTAATTATAAAGTAATTAATTTGCAGTCTGTTGCTGCCTTTTTGTGTCAGTTAAAAGGCTGGCGGTGGAGCGTCCACCTCCACCTGTAAAGTGGCAGATTAAAGGGTATTCATGCAGTCTCTGGCAGTGAAGACCAGGAACCCGTGCCCGCCCTCACACCTGTACGCAGCACACACACATCACACGTCTCACATGGTGCTTGAATGCTGTTAATGTCAGTCTTATAAATCGTCCTCCTATGTGTCGGTGAGTGTGTGCCAGTGGCAGACCTGCTGTCCCTCCGCCTCTTTCATCTCCGTCCAGTGGGCCTGCTGCTCCTCGCCGGTGCTGTTGAGGCCCAGGGAGACCCAGCCCAGCCGCTCCCTGGGCCTCATGCTGCTCCGGCGGCAGAACACCGACAACACCAGGGACACCTCGGACAGCTGGAAGAGCGCCACCTGGAACAGAAACGTCTCCTTGTAGGTAGGGTTGGGCTGGCCCCGGCACACTGCTGTCTTGCACTTGGACATCTCTTTCCCCTTAGAGTCCAGCATGGTCAGCTTCACATAGGTGTCTGAAAGGAGAGTGGTGAGAGAGTGCCATCAAGTGGTGGGATATCAGCACTGCAACAAACGCAGCAGAGGTTTTAAATTTGAAGTTTTAGTTTAACTAGAAGTTTTTCTAGGTTTGCAATTAACGATTATTTTCAGTGCGGATTAATCTGTCAGTTATTGTCTGGATTAATCGGTTAGTCCTTTAGTCTCACATATTCAGTTTAATGTCATAGACGAGAAAAGAAACCAGAAAAATATTCACATTTAAGAAGCCGCAATCGGAGAATCTTTTTTTTTCTTCAAAATTGCTCAAACTGGTTAATCAATTACCAGAATAGTTGGTGATTAATTCAGTAGCTGACAACAAATAATTAATCGTTGCAGACTGAACCTTGAAAGCAGAGTCAGTATATAGAAGAAAACCAGAAGTCTGGGTCTCAGTGAAAACCAGGACAGGAGTCTGGTGCTGTATATTAATAGAGGCCTAATGTTTTAAAAGGTTTTTAAAGGGTTAGTTCATAAAAAAACAAAGTATTTCTTTTCTAAATTAACCATATTCGTATCTAGCTGTGAAGATAGTTTGAGCTTTATTTCATAAACTTGGAAAAAAAAAGATTTGGTGGAATATTTCTCTCACAATGCTAATTGTCATTGTCAAACAAAAAGAGTTTATATCGACCTCTGAGATTTTCTGTTTCATTTGTGGTGCCCACAACATTAAAAACAACATTTCTAAAATCATCAGAAACTTGTATTTCCAGAATTAGAGTCATTAATACTATATTTATATAATAATCCACAGATATCCCCACGGACAGTTTTCAAGGCGGAAATGAACATTGCATTACTTCCACCCTCAAGGCCACTTTCCTTAAATGAAAAATGGCAAATTTGTGTTGTGAATGATGAATGTAAGATGGTGAAAATGATGAAACATGACTCTGTTTTCATCATATCACGCAAAAAAAATATGCTGCTGTCATTTGGATGAACTCAAATATTCAGAGGATTACATGTTTTATTGTTTATTTTACGCACTGACAGAACTTTTGGTGTTTTGGGTCAAAAGCTTAAAATATAATCCACACGACTCAAACATTCCTACCACTGATCAGATCAAATGTAATTCCCTGCTGACTCACCTCTCATGATATAAAGCTGGCCGCCTACGAAGTGTTTTACACAACAGAAGAGACCGTCTGCGGCACACATCACAGCACACAAATGGTTGGAAAGAAGAAAGACAGGAAGCAGTTTAAAGATTGTCATGATACACACCAGAAGGTCAGCTCTCATAAGAACTCTGATAAGCAGCAATTGCTTCAGCATCACAGCTTTAATCACTTCAGCATCTGTTCCGCCAAAACAATTGCTGTAGTTTATCAGCACACTTCGGGGGAAGCAACATTAAAAGGGAGAATTGTACTGAAAGGAAAATTAACATCTTAAACACCGCACTGGCAGCTGGCACAAAACCCAAGACTGAAACTGTTTAACATGAAAGCTTTCTGTACGTACTGACGGGTTTATCGGACGCTGTGGTTTTGAAGTGGCTTCCCTGGATGACCTCTGCAGATAACTGTCCCGTGGCAGAGTTGTAGATGAGACCCAGGAGGATCTCTGGCAAGGAGGAGTCTTCAGTGGAGCGATAGGACAGAGCTCCTGCACTGCGAGATACACTCACCACAGAGCCACAACCCTAAGAAATGAAACAGAAGACAGAAGTGGGTTTTTTACAGTATGTGCAAAGTCTACTTTGGTTTGTAGTCATAACCAGAAAAGACAGCATTGCAAGGTAGTCCTTAATCTAAGAGAATCAGGTCAACAACTCTCCAAGGCTCCAGTGAAGGAGGTCTGTCAGTCCACCACTTTCATTCACACAGAAATTGAGTTAAAATATGAGATGGGTTGCCATGAAAATTTGTACACAATTTACAAATGCAGACGCTTTGTCATGGCCGCCGGCGTTTGACATGGCACCCTTTAGCACTCGCACGACACCGGGCTTTCCATTAACTACAATGTAAACCCATCGGCGTCAGTATTAAACGCTCAGGGAAAGTGGTGTGGTGACATGTGGTGCCTTCAAATGGAACTTGTGAACTCGTGTTCACAACGTGGGATGGCCTGAGGCACATTGTGCAAGTTGTAAAAGTGTTGAAGGAGTGTGTGACTAGTTGTAAGTTCAAAACAGTTAGCAGGAGTCTGTGCTAGGAGGACCCACGGTGGCAGCAGGCCTGCTACTAAGCAAAACTTACAAACATTAGTTGGTTCCAGCTCCGCAAATGTGAGGATTTTTTGCATTTCATTGTCTTACATTATAGTACATTTAATATTATTTAGATTTGGACTGTGAAGATGTGTACTTGGGCTCTTGGAGACTATGATGGGTATTTTTAACAGTTTTATAAACCAAATAAAGAATTGCTTCAAGCTGCAGAGGGTAGAAATGGAGCAAATATGATTGAAAAACATTGTATTTATAAAACTGTCACTATGTCCTAACAGTAGTGCATGAGACAGGTAATCTGAAAAAAATCATGTTCCTCTGTGTCCTCCGGTGCTTCTAACAGTATCTACAAGATGTCACTGACCAGAAGAAAACAACCAATCAGAGCTGATCTGGAGCCTACCGTCTTTGAGCAGCTGTCAATCACTCACAAACACTGATCAAATATGAATCAATATTCTGTTACTGTAAAGCTTTTTTCTCCCTTCGGATGTTTTTAGAAACATCTTGTAGTTACTGTTTAGCTGTAAAATGAGAAATTTTTTGACCAGTTGAGGAAACACCAAGCAACGCCCACCAGCCGGAGCACAGCCAATAGGAACGTTCAATAGAAATGCTTTCTCTGAATCGACCTGTGATTGGTCAAAGTCTCCCATCAAGGATTACATTTTTTAATGCCTGAAGACAGAACCATGAGGAGGTGCAGAAGTCTAGTTTTCTCTCATAACATTTGAATTACACTATACTGAAAGGTTATTATGGAATTTTTGCTAAATGACGCCAAAAACTTTCCGCCTACTGCAGCTTTAATAGATAGTGAAATGTGTCCTTAGTTGAAGCCCAGGACTGATCTGCTGCTTCAGGTGAAACTCTGCACAGCGCTAGACAGAAAATCACAAAGTGCTCTCACTGTGAGCTCAGAGCCCGGCTCCAGGGTGACAGGTAGAGCGATCTTGCCCTGCAGGTTGAGCTTAGTCAGGTAGAACACCTTCTCTCCCAGGACCTTCTCCTTTTTCATCCGCCTGATGCTGTACAGGCGAAAGCGAACGGCGTAGTCCCCCAGGGCCTCCTGTTCCACCCTGGAAAACTTGAATGTTTCCGTGAAGACGGGACAAGGGCCCTTCTGTACACCCGTCTTGGCCCGTTGCTTCTTGGTGGGCAGCAGGACCAGGTGGACCTGCCACGCGATGTTGCCCGTCTGTTTGAGAGCGGGGATGTCTGTCGCCGCGGTGACCGTGACGGCCAACCACTGCTCGCCAGAGTCGTACTCGAAGGCGACGTCCAGCGTTCCGTATTTGGCAAGTGGCTCTGGTTCGTAGGCTGTAGGGAGCTGAGGACCGGAGCCATCCTGAAGGAGGAAAGAGAAGAGGAGGAGTGAAGGAAGGATGAGTGTAAAAGAGGTGTTAGAGGGCCCTTCATCAACTTCCTCCTATTCCTGAATAATAGCAACTCATGTCCCCAACAGACTTGGGTCAAATATGAGATATACCAAGCACCACCCACCAGCTGGAGCACATCCATCATGTTGCACCGCCATGTTTTTACAGTAACCCAGAACAAACTAACCAAACACTGGCTCTAGAAAGAGCCTTTCATGATTTTACGTTACCTGAAGGCCACCGTCGTTCTCTGACACGCTTGTAAAACTGTGGTAACGTGAGCCACAGAGTGCTAAACCATAGTACCGCCAGCCGCCATCTGACTTGCTCCTAAAGAAGTGTTATTATGATAAGGAAGGAGCCTTTGCACTTGGCGGCTCATATTACCGCAATCTTGGAAAGGGAGGACTGAACAGAGGAGTACTCAGTTGGTTGCAATCTGCCAACACACCACTAGATGCTGCCAAATCCTAAACACGACACCTTTGAATAGAATAACCACCACCCTGTCTCCTAATGTTACGATGACCTGAACCGTAACTGACACTGTAACCAAAGTCATCTAATTACTGTAATAGTCTTAAATATATAATTATTTGGTAATAAGTAGGGTTTTTCATGCTATGGTTATGTGAACTAGAGGCCAGATATTAGCTAAATGACAGAGAAAGGGGACCTTATAGTAGCTATGATCTGACCTCTGGTCCCAGCACAGCGGTGCTGTCACTGGGAATGTCCTCCTCACAGCCTTTGTTGAGGTAGCTCTCAGTGTCCTGGTCCACGCTGGCCTCACTGGAGCAGCGGGGGCTGTCGCAGCGCTGCAGGGACGAACCCCTCCTGACCCCTCGCTCCGAGCGGGAGCGAGAGGTCACTCGCGTGGCCGCCGAGCCCTCGTCCTGGTACGGAGGAGGCTGGGTCTCGCTGTGGGAGGAGCTCCTCTTTATTCTCTGGATGCTGTTGGCTGCTGACAGAGAGAAACACAGTGGGAGTAATGTGATACCAGAGGTGTGTTACTGGAGACCTACTGTGCTCTGCAGAAACGCTCATTATGTTTTCAGACATACAGCCGACCACAGAGTCAGGTTAACCTCTTAAACTGTGCCGCACACTCAGATGAAACTGTCCATTTAAACAGCTTTGAGTTTTATATTCAATTCTTGTTTCAAGAATTATGATGCAGCCACACTCGAGTTTCAATATTTAACATTTAAGAGAATTAAAGGACTAGTCCAACATTTGGGGGAATATGCCGGTCTGCTTTCTTGCTGAGAGTTAGACAAGAGGACCAATACTACTCATGACATGAGAAAGGTATCAATCTCCTCAATCTAACTCTCTGGAGGGACCTGAATATTTTAATTAATTTACCATAATGTCAAATTTTAAGATTAAATTTTGGAGGCAATTCAGTCATTTGAGAAGCTTAAATAAAAACAAATTTACCTGAAATTCCCCACATGGATGGAAAAAATATAAATGAGTAATAATAATACATTTTATTAATAGAGCACTTTAACCATAGGGACTCATTAGAACTCCTGTAGGAATATAATAAAATATATTAGGGACACACACACGGTATCTGCAGGTTTCAACAAGTCAGATTTAAGACCACATTTCAGACCATTATGAATGCAATTTAAAACCCAATTCATGTCCATTTAAGACAACTATGAATGTTATTTAAGACCTGTTTCACATCCATACTGGCAAGACAGTACTAAGGATATGAAAGAAAACTGGAACATCAATTTTGTCATCGCTGCTATATGACTGATGCTCACCCCGTTCGCTGGAGACTTCGCTGCTGTAGCCTCCCTGCTCACTGGACTGTTTGCGCTTGTTGCTCCACGCCGAAGTCGTGTTCTGCTGCGTCACCTCCTCGGGGCCTTTGTCTTCCTCGCTGTCTGATAAAACTCCCTCTGCACAGAATAACACGGAGACTCTGCTTCAAACATTGTTTTTATCTCATAAAACATAATATGTGCAGCAGGAGACAAGATGCAGATGCTGAAACTGGCACTCTGAGAGTTGAGAGGTGAAGTTCAGGGAAAGAAATTCAAGTAGGACTTCAAAACGATAGACGAAGAAGAACAAGAAGAAACCCAGGCGGAGAAATAGAAGCAGCATACCATCTAACCTTGTTTTCCTTTCTTTTTCTTCTTGCTCTTCTTCCCTTTCTCCTTCTTTTTCTCCACATCCGAAGCTTCCTCTGACTTCTTCGAACCCTCCTTTGCTCCTTTCTTCTTCTTCTTGTCTGACTTTTTCTTTTTCACCGTTGAGGAAGCTCTAGTGATCTCAGCCTCTTCCTCATCATCCCCCTCTCTCTCAGGGCTGTCCGCCACCTCTGCCTCTTCTTCTCCCTCTTCTTTCTGCTTTGATGACCCGCTTTCAGTCTCAGGACCAGGTGATGGAGGAGGCTGGTTACAGTCATCAGCTCTTTGCTGAGCGGCGGAGTGGTCGCCGCTGTCACTCGCCTTTCTCTCTGTTTCCTCGTCTTGCTCTCCATCTTGGGTTTCCTCTTTGATCTTCTGTGCCTTGATTTCTTTCTCCAGCTGCTTTTCCCTCCTTTCTTTCCTCCTCTGCTCTTTCTTCTCCTGCAGCTCCTTCTCCTCCTTCTTCCTCTTCTCTTCCTCTGCCAACTCGGCTTCTGTCTTTTTAACTCGCCAGCATCCGTCCCTCCATTCCCACTCCAGCTGGCTCTGAGCGCTCTCAGCCTCGTTGGTATCGCTGGACTGGTTGGTCTTCGAGGCTGCGTTGCTGGCTTTGCTTCCTCCTTCCTGTGCCGTGGAAGTCTGACCAGACTCCTGGCCACAGTTCTCGCCATCCTCCTCGTCTTGCACCTTGTTGATTATAGTGGTGACCTGCTCGGTCAGCTGGTCGCTGACAGCGTACGTGACATCGCTGACGGCGTTGGCCAGGTCGTCCACTCGACTCGTGACCGAGTCCAACAGGGAGGAAATGTTGACAGATGGGAGGTTCTGCTGGAAGCTCTTGAAGAAGGCCATCTCTCAGCCGGGGATCCCGTCACCACGTTGGCCGCTAGATTAGCTCATCAGAGGCACTGACATGGACATGTTGTGTTACCAGCATGTGGTACCAGCATCACTGTGTGTGCTGAGACCATGTGCGTACAAAATATGGTCATTGTCAAGGTCATAATACATGTAATTGTAACAAGAGCTCTCTCACAATGTTTTTTTATTCAATTATTTGTACTCTAAAGACATTATAACAGGGTGTTAGACGGAAATTACAATGGAATGTATATTATGCAGCACAGCAAAAAATAAAAGAAAATCTATGATCTCAGTTAAGCCTCCACTTAACTCTTATTTTACACATTCATGACACATCAGTAACTCTGTTCTCCTTTCCGACTCTGAGTGCTTTCCACTCGGCTAATTATGCTTCGTCTGTCCCTCACTCCTCCATCCCGTGACCCAGAAATCGATTGAGGTCCTCATGGAGAAAGTTCCCAACCCTTATTAAAGGAAGAGCGAGGAGATTGGAGGAAGGAGGCAACCCCCTTTGATCATAACATTTATTAATTGGTTAGCTGATCCGGTGGGACAGTTAAAGTAGCGGCTGGCCTGTTCTGAAAACGCCTTTTAATATTAATAATAGTGCTAATCTTGTAGAAATAGGAACAACAACACCAATGTTGGCTCTAAAGTTATTCAAAAAAACTAAACCTGAATTATGAATTAATCATATTAAGCCCTGATCATGCACTGGCATCTTCAGGAAAAATATGCAGCCACAGAGTTGATCATAAACATACATTAAAACCACTTATGGAACAAATTATGTATGCAAAATTACACTAAAACAGTGTTAAACCCTACTCCTTCATCCTTACAATTAAAAGTGTCTATTGTACTGTATATTACATGCCAGGTGCCAGTTGCATAAAAACAGACTTAGTCTTTGTTTTAAATATAACTTTAAGTCTGACTTTAGACACATAAATGTACGTGTTGCCCAGGAATCCAAAAATATAATGGATAAACGATAAGTTGAAATATTAAGCTAAAAATGAGCTAAACGATATGGATAACAGCTCAGATAGTTTACTAAATGTAATCAATGAACAGTTGAAATAGTTAAAAATCAGCTGAACATAATGGATAAACAGTTTAATTAGTTTGCTAAAAGTAATAGATAAACAGTTGAATTAGTTAATGTTAGCTAAAAGTAAGGGATTAACAGTTGAAATAGTTTGGAAGGGGGACACAACTCTAGTGGTTCTCTGATGCGTTGCTTAAACGTGTCAGGATCAGGATAAGAAATAACATGGATGAACTGAGGCCATATGATGAGACATGTTTTTGTCTTTGGAGTACTGCTATCCCAGTTCATAAGCTGCATAACACCCATTTCACTCAGAGGAACAGCACATTTTGCACTGAATCCTCCTACAGCAGTGTGTGTAAATGCAGCCACTGTGGCAGATCTATATGTGTGTTGTGTACCTGGCTGGTTGTTCTTATAGCCACTGAGATGTGACAGATCGGCAGGACTCTCCACTGACAGCTTGTTGCTGAGGTAAAGAAAAAACAAAGCCATCAACGCCATGAAGGCTGCAATGGAAGACAGGACACCCAGAAGCTCGGGAGAGACTGAGGAAGAGAACGGGAATAAAAAGGGAGGGCGAGGAAAAGAAAAAACAGACAGAAAAATTAGACTTAGACAAACATAATACTGATTATGGAGGTATGTAACAGTTACATTTCTAAACCAAGTCTTTTATTTTGAAGAAAGACTGCTATAAATAAAAACTGTGATGACTGCAAGTTAAAAAAAAAAACACAAATATAAATCTATTTGATGATCTTATTTTGGCCTCAAACTCCTTGTCAGGCGAGCGTTAGCTATTATGCTTTTAAACAGTCAGTGTTTGTTCCACTTCAAAGACACACCAGATGTAATCTACAGCAGTGTATGTAGGCCAACCATACTTCATGTAACCATGCAGTCCTGCGCTGCTGATGTGCTATTTTTACGAGAGCCTCAAAGGGGGCTGTATCTAACTGAAACGTAGACTCAGTAAACCAGCCAAACTGCACTCGGCATGCACATAATACGCTACAACGCAGACACACCGCAGGGTAATAGCTGAAGAAAAGGGGGAAGTTCGTGGACAATGAAGCATGAGTGGTATTTCTAAAGACTAGTGGAAAGGGCAGCTTGTAAAATGAAGCACACTGCAAGCAAAGCTCTGGGAAATGTGGTATCTGGATTTCAAGATGAAGCACTTCTTGAGCCACATAATACGTTTTATTGATCCCACAATTACATGGAGATGTTCAACAATGAATCCCCTCGTATGTCACTAATCTTAAAGGCTTTGCACACCCACACAGGTGTTTTCTATTGACTGTTCACGAAACCCAAGCTGAGGCAAGTTGTGGATTTCTCCACATGTTGACATGGTGAATGGTGCTATAGAGCATAAAGAGTCTGTTTTTTCTAAAACCCAGACCACAACAACCAAATGGTAAGGACTGAATTAAAGTATGTCTTTATTTGCTCTACCATATGAAAAGTTAGCATGCACAGCTAACTAGCTTAGCCCGTCAGTGTTGTAGTCAAAGAGACCTGGATACAGTGTTGGAGGCAGGGCCCCATTCATTCCTATAAAAGTTGCTCAGTGGCACATGAAGCCAAAGTAGCTCGACTTCCATCTGGAAGAGTACCCAGATCTTTTGGGGTCTTCTGGGTCTTATTGGACCCTACTGCGCATGTCTGATATGCACAGTAGCATCCGCTCATTCACATTACTCGATCATGGGGTCCCAATATCACGGCTTGCGCTGTCGTCATGGTCTGGGTCTCCATAGACATAAACAGAAGAAGGAAATAACTCTGGATTCAGCTATTGGTGCATTTTACAACTTTTAGGACCATCCATCCATCTGCAACCGCTTATCCCATTAAGGGTTGCGGGGGGCTGGAGCCGATCCTAGCTGGCATTGGACAAAGGCAGGATACACCCTGGACAGGTCGCCAGTCCATCACAGGGTACATAGAAACACACACCCATTCACACTCACATTCACACCTAAAGACATAACTAACACAGGGAGAACATGCAAACTCCACACAGAGGGGCCCAAACCCAGAATCGAGTTACAGACATGTCTTTCTCAATGTAAGTCTATGAGAAAAAAAAATCTTTCTGGACCCCACAGCATCACGTGATGGCCAAAGAAAGTGCAGTACCACCGTTGGCCACTACGACCATGTTGGGATCAACGACCAGAACTCTTCCTGGGGGCTTGGCAGGTCCTCTTCGCAGAGTCCACCGTGTTGCACTGCCATGTTTCTACAGTAGCCCAGAACTGATAAACCAAACACTGGCTCTAAAGAGAGCCTTTCACGTTTTTACTTTACCTGAAGGCCACCGTAGTTCTGTGACATGCTTGTGAAACTGCAGTAGCATGAGCCACAGAGTGCTAAACTGTGGTACCGCCAGCCAGCGTCTGACTTCCATTGCTCCTAAAGTAGTGTGAATATGTGAAGGATGGTCTCTGAGTGAAACGAACGGCTCACATTAACGCAGTCTAGGAAAGGGAAGAGTGAACGGCGGGGTACCTGCAACCACACCACTAGATGTCGCCAAATCCTACACATCACCTTGATTTAAGAACTTGTAAGGGGTATTTTTTACTTTTTTCTTACATTATATGGACTCATTAAGTTAAAATGTGTTAATTGCAGTCCTAATAAAAATAAACAGAAGAACAAAAAAGGTGGTGCATTTCAGCTCAATGTGTCTGCAGGTGCTCACTTCAGAAACAACCATCACCTGTCACTGAATAAACTGTTCAACGGTGTGAAATCTGGTATCTCCCTGAGAGCACAAATGAGACAGGAGAGAAAATAGAGACATAATAGTCTCTCAACCCTCCTGACTACAGACTGAACTTATGGACAGACTTGTTTCACCATGGCAACAGGCAGAGACCACTGCAGCCTGACAACTAGCGCTGCTGCAGACTGCCAAAGTGATGAATGCTAAACTCCCAAGAATGGCAAGAGAAGTAGGAGAGCGATAAGAGAGGCAACGTGGCGGCACAGGCTTACCTTCGCTAAATGCATATCCTCTTTAAAGCCAGCTGTTCCCAAAAAGCACTCTCAGTACTTCTGCTGTTAGAAATGATCAAAGTAAACAAAGTTGTCCTGCTCTGAGGTAATCCGACCAGTAATAAATAAATCCCAGTCGGGACCAGCACTTGCCAGGCTTACGGATCAACTCTCACTGGGTTGATTGTGCCAGAATGACCTCCGCAGACGTCGGGCACAGCAGCCGCCTGTCCAAATGAACAGTTCATACATGGCCCTGCTCTGTAAATGTCAACGACAGCTGAATAATTTAGACACCTGAGGTAACCTGATGCCTCCGTCAATGTACACTGGAAAGTGGAGCAACCTGGTCTTTGAAACAGCTCACCCTGCTGCTTTTTTTTATATAATACCCATCAATCTCAGAAAAGCCTGATATTTCTCTTAACAACAGAGCAGATTAAAGTGCTTCTCAGCCACTTCCCTTTCTCTTTCTCTGCCCGTCTTTCACCCCCCTTTCTCTCTGAGTGTATGCATGTACAAATTGCGAGTCTGAACAGAATAAAAAACAAAACATAACCGAATAAAGCTGTTTTTTTTAACAGCATGTGTACTGGCTCTGAACTGAGCCTCAGGATTCAATCTGTGTTTTTTATTTTCCAGGTAATGACTCCACTAAGCTTGCCTAATAATTTTGAAAACACAGCCACTGAACCGTTCAGCGTGCAAACAGCAAATGAATAACAACCTCCGAGGAATGTGGGCTCATTTAGATGAAATGTTTTGTGACATAAAAACAAGGGAAACAAATTATTCTGTCATGTATCTATGACAATTGTTTTTCAAATATCTTAATTTCATTGCATGGCTTTGTTGAATACTCAGTTCTGCTTGTTGAAGCTATTTGTTTATAACAGACCATTGCTATGTATAACAGAGCGTAGCTATGGATGCAGTTCTGATGTCAGACCCTCGCAGACCGTCAAATTATTGAAGTTATTAGCCGTGAAATAAGCTTTGTAATGTACAGCTAGTCGGAAATAAAACCTTTTAGGGCGATGCAGACCTAAATGTCTGTTTATTAATCATTTAAATGGTAGATATCATCCACCTCTCACATGATGGCGGCTTTTTAAGTAATGGATAATGTACAGTGAGCTGATCACTGTTGTAAAGTAAACCCTAACCTGAAGGGGTTTATTTCACAACAATGACATGCTAGCTGTACATTATCCCACTTTTTACATGGCTTCTTAGTTAGGAAATTCATAATTACCACAAAAACGCCAGGGTGTGACATCAGAACCGCGCCCATAGCAACGGTGTGTTATACATAGCAACAGTCTAATATAAAGAAATAACAGACCGTAGAATGCTGTGATTGACCAATCAGAATCGAGTATTCAACAAAGTAACGTACAGCTAGCAGGTCGTTGTTGTGAGATAAAACCCCCTCGGGCTTGGTGATTTCACAACATACCCGGCTGGCTGTGCATTATCCCTTACGTGGACGTTAACCTTCACTAATTTATTAATTTTAATAAGCTTTTAGACCAGCCCATACTTAACTCGGCTGCAGTTTATAGGGCATGCTTGTTTAAAAAGTAGGTAGGCACTCGAAATGTTGCTTACACATGGACTTCTGATACGAAACAAAACCTCCTCGCTGAATAAATCATGAACACACAGCTGCCTTCTTTTGCTGAAGTAAACCAAAACTTGATACGCCATGCATAATTCACACGCAGACATTATGCTTTCTGAAGTCTTTATAGAAACACTTTCTGCACACCAAACTTTAGTGAAAATTAAGGTATGAATCGCAGAATAAGGGAGGTTAAGAGCAAAATATTAGTAGCAATCTTTTAAAGTGATGTAGTGTACTGCAGCCAAGCGTGGATGCCATTATGCTCAGGATGAAAACACAAAAATATGCTGTTATGCTAATTATGCTAATGCAGACACACAAGCGCAGCGCTCGGCCGGCTGTAACATGGCCTTACCTCTTCTGGCACAGATGAGCTCATGAACACCACAGTTCCTCCCCCCACCTGGGAGAAACAGAGGAGGAGATGAAAAGGTGGTTGTCAGAGGTTATAAATATGACTCCATGTACTGTAGAAACATATGTTCAGTCCTCAGGTTAGAGAAGCAGATGGTTAGCAAACAAATAGAAAACTGATTAGCTGGATTCAACTGAGAAAAAAAAAAAACAATCAGTTGTTAATTTGTTGACATAATTATGCCATAAAGGGAGGTATTTGGAAAAAATGACTGTAGAATATATGTGAAAGTAATGTAACCCTGGAGCCAGTTAGCTTAGCTTAGCTTAGCTCAAAGACTGGAAGCTAGCCTCCAAACATACAAAGAGTGTAAAAGCCACAATTTTTTTGTTTCATGTGCAGGACTATTTCTTGGCTGTGTTAATTACTGAGCTTTAAAGGTGCTTTTTACCTATGAAAAGATAAGCTAGCTGTTTCTTACTATTTCCAGTCTTTATGCTAAGCTAAGCTAAGCTAAGCTAACTGTCACCTTTCAGCTTCATATAGTTATTACCAGCAATCCTCTCACCCAGCTCTCCTCACTGTAAGCTATCTGTAAGCATCTCTAAAGCAGAAATAACTCTCGTTTCAATGAAATAAACCTCTCCACATGGGTCAAAACTGTGCTAAAGCCCATTAATGCAATGCATTCTTCATAATAAATGCAATGATTATTACTTTAGTGCACCTTTCATAAGCTCTAAAGTAATAATTCAGTCATAATTGCATTTCCTAACATGAAGGTCTAAATGCTCTCTGAATACTGATGTATTTATTGGTCTAAAAGTAGTCAAATTCAATTATAAAGAGTCTAAAAATGGTGAAATCTTCCTATAAAATACTCACTATATGTATGGTTAATGTATACTGGTTGCTAAAAACCATTACATTGCCAGATTAAAATAGCCGAGGTCGTGACCTCTGTTACCTCAACGTGTTGGGATATTACGAGCATGAGATATCATCAGTTAAAGGCATGTTTCACCTAATTATTACCAATTAATATGATCTTTTTACATCATCTGGAAATGGTATTACTATTTTTGCTCTACACTTTCCTTCACAACCCCCCCGAGGCTTAATTTAATGAAGGATGCTGTCACTTGTATCACCCTGACACACACATTCACACACCCACAGGCTAGCGCACATACATTCACACATTATCTCTTTTGGCTCGTCACCTCAGTAGTTAATGGTTCAGGTATCTACGGCTCTGTGAAAATTTGGGTACAAATTACAAAACTGTGTCAGCGACTTGAGAAGCAATATTTTCCTCCCCTGAACTCCAGTTGTAGAGCTTAAACTATTCATCCACAGACGCTGGTTTGGATGCTGAAAATGGTCTGAGGTGACGACTCGAAGGCAGAGCAAAGAGAAAGCTCTGAGGCCGACTTGTCTTCTGTCACACAGCAGACAGACGCTCGCTGGACCAATTCACTTAATGATAGAGAATCTCTCTGTTGGCTCTTCTAGACAAAAAGCTTGCCAAAATATAGCAATCAGTAATACACTGGTTACTGATATCCTTAACATAAAAGGTATTCTTATACAGTAAGAGGGCTTTTTACAGTATTAGGAGATAGAAGAAGATATATTGAGTGGCTTCTTCTTTAGTCATATAAAGAAGTCATTCCCAAAGACTGGTTCTGGGCCCACAGGTGGGTCGCAAAAATTTTTTTTTAAGGTCATCCAGTAAATTTGCAGAATTACTTTCATCATCTTTTAATATTTACATCCGTAGTACAGCTTTGACTGACGGATTAAAAACAAGAGCCTGTAAATTAAATGCATGCATTTGGTCTGAATTATATAACATGCATAAAACAACGTTGCGATTAATCATACGTATCTCCACCAAATGGCTGGTTTATCGATTCAAGATAATATAAGTTAACACAGAAAAGGCAGAAAAAATGGTCATGATAAAAAATGGTCAAATAAATTATAATGTTACAGTAAGCATAATGCTCTATTGGAGAGGTTTAACGTAATAACCCATTTTTCACATCTTGGTATGACCTAATTACTGTACATCCTTTGTTCTGGACTTCTCCCTTTTGATTCTCATTCAGTTATGTTTTTCCATCTATTGAATCCATCTATTGAAGAGGGCTTCAATCGCTTATCCCGTTAGGGGTCGCCGGGAGGCTGGAGCCGACCCTAGTTGGCATTGGGCGAAGGTGGGGTTCACCCTGGACAGGTCACCAGTCCATCACAGGGCACATAGAGACAGACAACCATCCACGCTCACATTCACACCTATGGGCAATTTAGAGTCATCAATTAACCTAAATTGCATGTCTTTGGAAGGAAGCCGGAGTACCCGGAGAAAACCCACGGTTACACGGGGAGAACATGCAAACTCCACACAGAAGAGCCCCAAGCCGGATTCAAACCGGCGACGTGAGAGTGCTAACCACTGCACCACCGTGCAACCCAGTTATGTTTTTCCACTGGATATATTTAAGTTAAGTCATCAACCAGTTCATTGTTATTTGCTTAATTATGGAAACTTATCATAAAGAACAGATGCAATTTTTGTTAATCTCATCTGTATTGTATGCATTTATTTTTAATTTATCCATTTTTGCAATTATGTTTTATTCATTCTATATTTATTTTTTTAAATGTGTATTTATTTATTTATTTATTTATTTGTTTGTTTATTTATTTATGGAGTCGAGGTCCCCAGTTGGTAGGATGCGGGTTAAAGATGTTTTAAGACATATTGTTCCCCGATATTTTTAATGATAATATATATTCGGAATGAAAGGATGAACCATTGCTGTGTGAATAATATCATTTAAGAGTATTTGTGTTAATAAAATGTGAATCTCTCTCTCTCTCTCTCTCTCTCTCTCTCTCTCAGGTGTCGCGTATCAACAAAACTGCACGTATGGCTGCACGTGACACGCCAAAGAGCGGTGACGGGACGGGGCACGCGCCTACTCCTCTACTGGCTGCATCCTTCCGTGTCGCTGCTCGGTGTCACGGTCATGAGTGTCCCGGTCACTTTCACTAAAACCCCGAAGAAACACGTTTCCATTCATCCGTCGTCGTTGTACACATTACCCATGGGGCTTAGCGACAATACCAACAAGCACGTGCAATCCACAAGAATAACGGCTGTTTGACAACAGCGGCTGGGTCTGCAACTCAAACCCTTATTAAAAAAATCAATACACCATATTCATCCGCCAGGTGATGTAGTTCTTTGACAGCAGCGAAACAAAGTAGGTGTGATGCCGAGGAGCATTCTGTTGTGATTTTCCATTAAAAAAATATTTAAATCATTTTCTATTTGTCACAGGCGTGTCATAATCGAGTATTTTACTCGTATCAAAGCACCGGGACTATGCGTGTCCGTGTCCACTTTAGCGTCACTTCACGAAGGGATCACAACATTCCCGCATCAGCGCGGGTGTCCGCACCACTTCAGCATCATCATCAGCCTCGTGCCGTTAGCGGTCCCAGCTCCGGAGCACTGCGGTACTCACGGAAACGTGCTTCAAAACAGACACCGGTGGGCACAAAATAACACTCCTCTGAATATAATATAGGATTTAAAAAATAAAGAAAGAAAAAGCAGCATTCCGTCCCGAGCAAAGTTTCACACGAGTCCCGCAGGACACCTGAGACCGAGTACTTACCGTCAATCGCCATGATGCTCCGTCCCGGACTCTACCAACTGTGGGGGGTGGGAGTGATGGAGGAGGAGGAGGGAGGTCATTCAAGTGCCAGCGGACGGTGTGTGTGTGTGTGTGTGTGTGTGAGACAGTGAGGTTGTATAAGCATTTCAATAACTATATAAGATATGCTAATTAGAAATGTAGGAGAAGATAAGATGAGGCCAAATTCAGTAGTTGCAGCAGCACAATGACTAATTAATAAAGAAAGCAATAAACAAATAATAATAATAATATAGCCTAACTGTTATATAAAACTAAGAGATTTGAAGTAAAGATAGAAACTATACAAAGCAATTAAAGACAAATTTACAAGGCAAAGTAATGTCAGGGATGTTATGCAAATCAGCTTTTATTGTCATACACTGCACACATTAAATTTAGTCACTGCAATACAGCACCTATACAGCACCAGGGGAGCAGTTTGGGTCTCCTGCACCTCTATAGATCTATATATCTATAGATCTACAGCTATAGATCTACAGCGTTGATTCTTATGAGTATGTGCCAGCCAACCAAGTGCCAGCCTGCCCAGACCTGCTTACGTCACTGACTGGTGCCACGCCCACCAGTTTTTTTCCTTAAATACATTTCCGCAAAGTTGACAAGTTGCTGCTGCTTCTCATTGAACCGGCGTTAGTTTGAGTTTTAGCGCGTACAAAACTTTATAATAATGAGTGAAATCAAACCCAACGACTCGACTGAAGAGGAAAAAGACTGGGCTGCGGCCAAAGCTTTCTTTGACAACCTCAAAACAAACAAACCGAGACCTGTAAGTGTTTAGCTGAAAACTTTTATGAGCATTAGCTTGTATGCTAGCTGCTCACACTTTCCTGCATACTATGTTATGAAGCGCACACAGTGCTGTTGAATCTGTTTCTCCATCCACTTCCAGCCCAAACCCCGTTATGCTGTCACCGTCGCCGTGTCGTCTCGCACCCTCTTCAACATGGTGGCAGAGAGGCAGATCTACGAGGACGAGGGGGTAGAGAAGTACGTAGCTTATCAGGTGGAGCATGAAAACGAGCCCCTGATGCCCGGACCTGCCTTCGCCTTCGTCAAGGTAGGCCTGCTGAACCCTGGTAGTGTTTAACCTGCTGCATGCCTGTCTCTGTTGGCGGGGCGTGGTGCCTGTATAACCTGTTGCCTCACCTAAATGCCAGCATTTGACGGTGCACGCTAGAAAAACTTGCTTTGCAAAAAAAAAACCGAAATAAAATGAGATAACAGACTGCATCGGTCAGAGCTTAATCCCCCCTGAATCCACATCTAGAGTTTAGTTTTAATACTGAGACTTACAGTTGTAATGTTACACCTGAGGCCACACCTCAGTAAGTCGTGTGAAGGCAGGTATTTGGATTTTGGGACAGATCCAGTACAATCATGAAACTGAAAATGAAAATGCTTTTCGTTAAAGACACAATTTGTCTTCTAATTTTCCACATTTTTTTAAATGAATGTTTATTGATTCTTTCAATGTCAGCTATCATCCACCTCTGATATGATGTAGGTTCCTCACTGGGCCGGTCATTATTGTAAAATAAACCCCAATGAAGGGGTTTATTTTGCAACAGTTCCCGTCTGGCTGTATGTTATCCTGCTTGTTACACAGCTACTAACTTAAGAAATCAGTAATTTGACCAAAAAAAATGGTCCTTCGGAGTCCAACATCAGAACTGTGCCCATGGCAATGGTCTGCTATAAAGAGATAATGCTGTAATTGACCAATCAGAATTGAGTATTCAACAAAGCCATGTTGTAATAATAATAACAATAGTAATAGTAATAATAATAATAATAAGTTTAACCTAAGGGAACTGCAGTCTCATTACTCAATTTCTCATAATTAATAAGAACTTTAAATGTAGTCCTGCTCAGTGTTTAAACACATTACTGATGTACAAACAGTATATATATATATTCACTCACACACACACACACACACACACACATTGATGGGACATTTACAGTTGAAAATTAAACTTGTCAGTGCTCTCCGTGGACAAACATATATGTACAACAGTATCTGTGATAATCTAACATCGTGTGATGTGTCAGCTCGGTGTAGCTTTAGTCAGCTGTAGTCACGTTACTCTGTTTCAGTGCTATTTTAATGCCTTGATGTTCACTTTTAAAAAACTTAACTGAAACACAGTTGTGGTCTAATGTTGTAGTGTTTGTGTTGTAACTCTTGATGCAACATCCTGTCTTAAATGTGTGATGTAATGATGTAATAAAGCGATCCGTCCTCTCACACAGGCGTTGATGAATGTCAACTCTCGACTGAGGGAGCTCTACCCGGACAGCGAGGAGCTGTTTGACATCGTCTTAATGACTAACAACCATGCCCAAGTGGGAGTGCGCCTCATAAACAGCATTAATCACTACGGTACGCTGCGTCTTTAACCAGACATTGTTGATTGGTTAGCACGGCGGTGGCGGTGGCTCGCCTGCTGCAGTGACAAACATAATCAGTCTTGTAATTACACACTAGAAGTGAAGAGGAGCTGTTATAGAGTAATTAGAATGGGACTCATTTCCTCACACATTTCCAACTTGCTTTTCTTCCTTCAGATCTGACCATAGAGAGATTCTGTATGACTGGAGGGAAAAGTCCTATAGGCTACCTGAAGGCCTACATGACTAACCTCTACCTCTCCAAGGACTCAGAGAAAGTCACGGAGGCCATAGAGGAAGGTATGCGATGCTGCTGCTGGATTATATAACCCTCATGTCTATCACACACACACACACACACACACACACACACCTTATTTTCATACACGAGTTACTGTCAGCAGCCTCGAGACGTATTTGTACTTCACTGATATTTACACACTTTCATGTTGACTCATTCACGCTGTTGAAGGGAAACCTCGACCCCTCACTGTGCAGCAAGACGGAGCTGGTTGAAGACAGCGTGTGATTTATGGCTCCCTGTTGTCCAAATGCACACAAAACAAGCAAAATCAAATGTAGCGCTAGAATCAAATGCTCAGTTGACAAAAAGTGTTAATTGATTAATGTCACTTATTGAGCAAAATTGCGAAACATTTGCAGGTTTTAAATGTGAGGATTTACTGCTTTTATCAGTTTTGTGTCATCTAAATTGAATATATTTGGCTCTGACAAAAGGGAAGGCATATGTTGGATTCTGTTTTCAAACTAATTAGGGCTGTGTATTGATTAAAATATTTGATCAGGATTATTCGCATGCTTGTCGATGATTAATCATACATTTTTTATGTGCCTTAAAGGGAGATTTGTCAAGTATTTAATACTCTTATCAACATGGGAGTGGGCAAATATGCTTGCCTTATAAAGATGTATGTATATATTTATTATTGGAAATCAATTAATAACACAAAACAATGAGAAACATTGTGCAGAAACTCTCACAGGTACTGCATTTAGCATAAAAGATATGCTCAAATCATAATAACCGCTGTCAGTGTGCTGACTTGACTATGACTTGCCTCAAACTGTATGTGATTATCATAAAGTGGGCATGTCTGTAGAGAGAACCCATTTTCATTCACATATCTGGAGGTCAGAGGTCGAGGACCCCTTTGAAAATGACCATGCCAGTTTGTCCTCCCCAGAATTTAGCGTAGCTTCGTAGCGTTATTTAGCCTTCTTCCTGACAAGCTGCCAAGGTTGGTACTGATGGGATCGTTAGGTTTTTTTAGTTTCAAATAATAACAGTATCTTCACTGTCACTAATTAGTGGCATTAAAATGAATTTGTGTTAACATGTTTATTATGGCGTTAACTTTGACAAGGGTCGTTCTGTTAAGGACAGAGGTTGTTGTATCCTGTACACATTCTAAAGCCCCCTGAGGCAAAATTGTGATTTTTGATTTTGGGCTATACAAATAAAATTGATTTGACTTGACAGCCCTAATACTATTACATCTTTAAATATTAATTTTGCGCTTGTCCTTGTTTATGAGCAGCTAGGACTTTCATGATATTAGATTTTCATAACACGATTATCATGGCAATAATATTATTATCACAATATCTATAGAAAAATTCTAAAATAATCAGTCAAATTCATCTTTAACATTGTTTATTGTGCAACTTGTCTCTTTTTTAGAAAATGTATTACACTCAAAATACGAGCATAGGTAGATGGGGAGAGAGTCTGTTACCAGAACTGTATATATAAAATGATTTAAGAGGCACTGGACTATTTATACAATATGTGTTTTATTAACACAATGACATCAATATCTCATTTTTTTAAATATCATTGTTATCATCAATATTGTGACACCCTTATGAACAGCCATATAAATAGAGATGTCAGTGGTGTTTAGACTTTCTCAAACTTTCTCTTGATTCTCAGACAAAGCGATGTTTGTATTTTGGTTGGGAAACAATACATATTTCAATACATATGACGTTTGTGGTAGCTGAGAGACCTGAACTGTGCAGATATAACATTTGAATCTCTTCATTGAAAGACATTGTAATCAAACCCAAGGTGGAAGTTAAAACAGGAAGTTGAAGTAACCTGTGAGGTATCAAATTTTCCCCATGAAACACAGTGACAGAAGTGTGTGTTTAACCACCCCTCCCCTCCTTTTCTTCAGGCATCGCTGCAGCCACAGTGTTTCGGCCTGACACGGAGACCGAGTTGAGCGACACTCAGCTGAGAGTGGCGTTTGATGGCGACGCCGTCCTCTTCTCTGATGAGTCGGAGATCATCGTGAAGCAGCACGGCCTGGACACTTTCTTTGAGCACGAGAAAGAGTTTGAGAACAAACCTCTCGCTCAGGTAACTGATGGTTGTTTCTACGTACTGAAACATCACTGTGTGCGGACTGGATATACAGAATGTGCTGTATATTTTCAGGAAAAAAAAAAATGATCCTATGTGGGATAATAGCCTAAAGTTGATCTGAATCTGTATCTGAACCGAACAATCATGCTCGGCGAAATGTTTTCTTGGCCACAAAAATCTCATGAACCCACATAGATTGACAGGTCCGTTCTCTCTCCCTACGTGCTTCAGCCTTCCCTTCATCCAGAGCAAACATCAGAACAAGCACTTTACTTTGTGCCAACATGCTTACTTCCAGCAGATGCAACCAAAGCATCTCAACTGGAAAAACTCAGCACCTCCAAAGCGCTGTCGAGCGTTTTCAAAAGAGTGCCTGGTGTTTTGAGCCGGGAGAAAAATGCTTTAATGGACTCAGCCCCTTTATATTGATCTTAATGTTTATAAGGAAGTTGTGTTATCCAGCGCTGGTCCTTCCTCTCTAATCGCAGCTGCAGAAGCGTTTTCTTCTTAGTTAATTTTTCTTGAATACTGTAGATGTAGTGTTTCAATGGGTCATTCACCCTCATAAACAAATGTCTCTGTCGCATTTTAGCACTTACAGAAGTCAGTGGGTTTTTTTTAATGGGTTTTTAGTTAGATTCCTGAAACACAAGTGTAATAGTGAATTTTGAATGAATATGTACTACCTACCGTGGTGTAATTTGTTCATAGCTTAACGTTAGCTTTTGACTGCTGCCGATTGCATTCACACTTCAAAAATCATAAAAGTGGTGTTCATTTGTGAAGGTTATCTTGCTTAACAAAACATGTAAGTATCATAAATGTTTGTTTGCCACAGAGTTAATTTTCTTCAATAATCCAAACATCCCACAGGCTTTTTGTCGAGGGAAGAAGGATGATGCTAACTTCCTGGTTGGCTTACAAAAATATGTCATCCTTGCGGCACTCTATTACTGTTTCAGAAGCTTTTCAATCAAAGATAGATGAAAGATTTAATCAAAGATACTCAAACTGAATAGAAAGTACTGAAAATCATTGTTTACCATCCAAATGTTTCTGCCTTCAGTTGACTGAGTCCTAATCCCTCCACACTCATCTAATGTGAATATGTTTGTATTTAAAGCACATGTACAGTATACAACAGCATAAAACCAGAAAGCAGAAACAGATGTGCCCTTCAATTTAAGAAAAAATACTAAATTGATAAATAACACATGATTAGAATACAAAGAAGTGAATGCAATATTTAGTTCCTCTTCCCTCTATCTGTGTTCCTTATTTCAAACCATGTTAAATGAACTTGACTCTTTGGCTCTTTCAGGGTCCCTTGAAGTGTTTCCTGGAGGCTCTGGGGAAGCTCCAGAGGAAATTCTACGCCAAGGACAAGCGCATGAACTGTCCCATCCGAACCTTCCTGGTGACGGCCCGCAGCGCCGCCAGCTCCGGGGCTCGCGTCCTGAAGACTCTGCGCAGCTGGGGCCTGGAGATCGACGAGGCCCTCTTCCTGGCCGGCGCTCCTAAAGGGCCGCTGCTGCAGAAAATCAAACCGCACATCTTCTTTGACGACCAGATGTTTCACATCGAGGGGGCCAAAGAACTGGGAACCGTATCCGCTCACGTCCCCTACGGGATCGGACAGAAGTACCACAGGGGGAAACTCATCGAGCAGCCGCAGAAAAAGTAACAACATAAAACCGGTTAAAATATTAAACATCCGCAACGTCGTCACCTGCATATGAGGAGATTTCTCAAGGATGCAATATTTTATTTTGGAGCAAATGATCTGTTAAAAAATAACACCAATTTTATAGGATTTAGGTAATTAATTGGTTATGTCGTCTACAAAGTTTCTTACTTCTTGGGGTTTTATAAAATATTTTCTACCGTTTTCTTTTAGGATGGGGTGTTATTGATGGGTGAGGGAAGCAAGAGTTACACTGAGTGCAACACATTTTCACTTAATACTGTTCTGGTAGACAAATGCCTTTAACTGTACTATCTGTGTAACTTTTTACCTTTAAGAGGGCTTTTTGTCTCATTGACATTTGAGTTTATGTAATTTTCTTCACACTTTTATACAACACATGTTTATTTATCTTGTTTAGGAAATAGGAATCACTTTGCGTTCTGGTGCGCTCTGCCATTTTTGCAGGGTAGTGTATGGAGCTACGGTAGATGATCGTTCATCATCAGAAAAATACATGAAAAAGACAAATCACATATAACGAGAAGCTGGCAGAGGCAAAGGGGTGATATATTACAAAACTGAAGTTAGTTTATGATATCGATGCGAACGAATCAGGAGGACTTTGACAGTTTGCCACCTGCAAGCCAACCTGACACCTGAAAAATATGTTTTACAAACGAGTGGGTATATGACCCTCAGATTTACAAGCTAAATACCAATTACACAATCATCCAGACAAAGATAAGCTAGCTAATGTTATGCTGACAGAATACTAACAAAATATCGGCTAATGCTATTTATTTAATCTACCGGTATCTTGCGAAGTGAAACCCATAACGTTAGCCTGTCTTTGTGTCTGACTGTTAATACATATACTGCAATTGGGCTTTTGAATCTTATTCACTGTGCAGTGTTTTGTGTTAGCTTTGACACTTGCAGTAAACAGCCAGTGGATGGTGTTCTTATGGTACACGTCCACAGGATCCATCCTTTCCAAGCTTATGTAAGCTATTTTCATTTGAGAGAAGAAAGTTTGCAGACGAGCCGCCATGTTGGTTTTGGTTTGAACTCTGGGAGCAGCAGCCCACGAGGGAAAGCCTTCGTCCAATCAGGAGCAGAGTGCTTTTTGTCTAGTGGCAGCCCATTGAGCATCCAGTGCTGGGAAGCAAGGCGATCCTCTGTGATAAAAAAAAACGCCCCCGTGAACATGTACCATCACCCTTTATCCTCCAAAAATGGCCGACTTGCTGTCAGTGACGTCACATTCCCATACCCTCTTGACCGATTCAGTGTGACCAGGGTGGGATTATCTGCTGTAGTTGCTGTTTTTTCTACACTGGCCCTTTTATAGACTTTAACGTCACCAGCCAGGTAAAAATGGGCAATTCCAGTTCAACACTTCCAACACTTTTACTGTCTGCTATTAATGTAGCATATTTAATAGGACATATTAATATTAGCTATTAGTTTTAAAGGGAAATTTCTACAGGTTGAATATCTGTGGCTTACAGGGAACACTGATGCTGTTTTACTTTATCGTCGTTGTTGATGCACAAACTATATAAAACATTTATATTTTTCCTTAAACATATATACATGAGTTTACACTTTTACACTGTATCTGGATATCAGGCAGCACACTGTAACCACACTTCTCTGTCACGTTATAGTGTTTTTACATAGGACTGAATACTTACTATGTATGTTTGCAGATTGCATTTTATGTATTTCATATTGCAGAAATATGTTAATGTTTTCATCTTCAAGGAGTTCTACAGTTACACTTGTTTGTAAATGTTCATATCTGGAAACATTCCTGTGCCAGATCATAGGATGTTTTGCATTGATTGTACTTATATTCACAATAATCTGATGGTTGCACCATTTTTCACTTTTCTATACTCAGATTTGTATCTAACCTTTAAGTGTCGAGTGCAGAGGAATAAAGGCATTTGGAGCAAACAACCAATCAGAGCCAAGTGGGAGTCAAACTCACAAACTCCGATCACACGGTCAAACAAGGCAGCGCACGGCACCACCCACCAGCCGGAGCACAGCCAATAGGAACGCTCTCTCTGAAACAACCTGTGATTGGCCAAAGTCTCTTGTCTGGGCTACATTATTTAAAGCCTGATACATGGTATTATTATTATTATTACTAAAAAATGTGTATACATGCGCATGAATGTCACTGATGAAAAGTTACAAACAGCTATTTATATATTTACTTTTACTTGTCTCTTTAACCTGCCTACATGCAGTTTATTGTTCCCCCTATTTTTTTCCAGCTGAATCAACTCCCAGCTAGAGGAGGTTATTAAGGAGAATGTGAATCCCAGATTGGTTTGACTCTGTTGGTGAAGCGTTAACCTTAAATCTGTGTGCTCCACTGTGCCTTGGACCTGGTTTCTGAAGTTACTCCTGTTAGAAAAGTCCTGAGCTTTGAAACCACTGGACTAGACTACCAAACTATATGTAAAGTAGTTAAAACTAGCTCCAACTAAACCAGTTATAAAAAAATAAAATGCAGCAATCTAATAATGTAATATATAATAATATATCTGTCACAGGAAGCATTTTTCCTTTTGATATGTCTCTCCTCTTTAATTTTGATTGCAGGTCTTTTACTTTTGAATTGTTATATACTGATATTTTACCAGGTAAAGGATCTGGGTACCTCCTCCACCCCTGGTCCTTGTACATTTCAGCAGTAGATGGTGCTGTTTAATTGTAATTGTTCTCCTGCTGCTTTGCCCTACAGCCTTGTATTTGGCAAGGGGTCACTTCCTCGTGACAGTAAACCAGCTGAGGTCAGCAGCTTATCTTTGGGCAGATCTGTCCTGTCATTGTATTTCAGTGTCTGTCCAACCTCAGCTGATGGAGATCTTCTCTCATCTTACATGTACGCGATGAAAGAAGCCACAAGAGGGAGCTCCTGTTTAACCAGATTTGGATTTTACAGAGTGGAGTGACAACCAAAGAAACCACTTTTACATTTTCTAAAGTATATAGTCTCCAGAAAGATGAAAAAGGGGGATATATCATCAGAATGGATTATAAAAAAATGAAATGAAAATAAACTGCAAGAAAATAAAAAAATCTACAAAAGACAAAAAAACTATTATACTATTTTGCATAGCGTACAGGGCTTTAAGGTGTATTTCCTCCTTTCTTTAATAACTGAGCTCCTACTCGGCCCACTTTTTCCAGGTACCAAAATATTACTGCAAAGCACAGCAGGAATAAAATGCAAATCACTCTGCTTTCACTGAACTAACATTAGGCCTAATTGGAAGTTAATGAGCTATGTGGTCCCAGATATATTAATAATATCTGTGGTTTATCCTTCTTGGACTAAAATGAATTATATAAGGTAGCCTATATAGGCCTATAGTAGGAACAGCAGTGTTTTCAAAGAGCAGGTATTAGCTAAGTAAGTTAAGTAACTGTGTGTTCATAGACTGTCCTTTCCTTGAGTTGTAAGAATACCATACTCTGTGCTACATTAGCCTACAAGTAAAAAGTCTTGCATTGAAAATCTTACTTAAAATAATAATAATAATAATAATAATAGTGCAAACAACAATAACAATAATAATAATTGCAAAATCTGATTAAAGATTTGCAAAAACTTGCAAAAACTCTCGCGAGACTCGAGATCAATGCCTAACTCTAACTAGTTCTAGCCTTCCCCAACTCACGAGAGTTTTCCCAACTTGCGGGATCCCTCCTAGACACTGCCCGCCAACAACTGGAGTGGTAGCTACAAGGAAGCCTTCATAATGGGAATAGTCTCGCGAGACTGCTGTGGTTAGACATCCATCTCGAAATGTGGTTGAGGAGAAAGTCTCGCGAGAGTTTTTATAAGGCGCTCACTTCAGTGGCTCTGGTTCGCCTTTCGGGTGTTCGGGTGTGTTATGCTAGCAGGTAGCCGGAAGCAGAGGTGAGGAGCGCGCTACAGTCATGGCGACAGAAGTCTGGTAAGTTCACGTCTGTATAACTTTACACGTCCATATTTGTTTGTCTTTCAAACTTGAAGTCTACAGACCCAATTGACGCCGACTCAACTGAAACTATTTGAGGCAGCTTATCACGTGTGGCACAGCTAGCATTAGCACTGCAGCCCTAAACACAACTTTTTCTTCACATACAGTAGCTAACGTTACTCCCCAAATCCCCCCTTTTAAAATATAAAGTTTTATTAGCAAAATATACTTAGAGCATCAAAAGTAAAAGTTCTTAATGCAGAAAAGTGTTAAATATCTTAAATGTCTGTGTTATATGTCATTATTGCATTGTTGTTGCAATAATGTGAGTAGCATTTGATGTTGTTAGCTAGTGAAGATGGAGCTAATTTCAACAATTTTATGAAGACTAAGCTACTATTTGGTAGGAGGCCCTTGACATGAAAAAGTTTGAGATTGAGACTGGATTTTTCAAACCCCCATTAATGTCCGTCGCTCACTTTATGCTCCTCTGGGAAGCGGCTGGGCAAAAAATTGAAATAAATAATAGTCATAACAGTATGCATATTTATAATATTTTCTATTGTTCAGCACAGGCCATTTTATGGCAGTAGTGTAGAAATATTGTTATTGTGTACTTTTATGTCATGGTAGGTGACTTGATTACAGTCCAAAATGGCGTAAGAATAGGTCTGTTGCTGTAATTTACTTTCACTTCTTAGCAATATACCTTTGATTTCAGTTGGTGCAGTGTTTGGACTTAGCAACAGGCATTTTTACCAATTTGGTCACTATGGTAATGACGGTGAATATTTCCTGCCTAGAGACCATGAGGAGGAGAAGCTTATGAGGCTTAAAGCTCAATGATCCATTGGAAATTTATTTTATTTTTACTTCATTTTTCTTCAGTTGAGTTATTCATCTTGTCAGCACAGCATCTTTGCAGCGAGGCATGGTTTTGTCAGGTAGCAGAGTGAGTGTGTGTGCAACCCTGAGAGCCGGGACCAACCGGCTGTTGCCATGGATACTTGGTGCTGACACCACAAGAACTGTGTAGGCTTGTTGAAGATATAATTAATAACAAAGGATTAGAGGCAAAGGTAGCATGGGGCTCAGTATGAGAAACCTCATCACACAGTTACTATAATTGGCACCCTTTCTGTTTTTGTGTGTGTGTGTGTGTGTGTGTGTGTGTGTGTGTGTGTGTGTGTGTGTGTGTGTGCGCGCACGTGCATGTGCGCATGTGAAGACGCCACAAGAAAACTTACAGAAAAAAATAAGCGTGGAAACAGTACTCTCATACTCTGCTGCTGCATTTATCTTCTTGACAAGCAATTTGCTCTAAATATGTTTTCTTGGTTGGTGGCCAGAAACTTGTAGGTAGATGTTTTCTGAAAGTAATTTATTTGGGCCAGCATTACCTTGGTGGATTACTCCATGCCTGCATAATGTATATTTTGGGACTATTTATTAAACATAATGAGATAATTGATATCTGTTTAGTATAATGTAGCTTTACACATGGATGTACAGAGGCTTTGTCTGTTGTACATAGAGTACAGGCTAGTTGTTAGTCGTGCTACTGGCGTGGCTCTTTGGATGGCAATATTGGTTGATCCAACAACTACTGGATGGATTGCCATTAAATTATATAAAGACTTTCATGGTCCTCAGAGGATGAAGCTTAATGACTTTTGTGATCCTCTGACTTTTCCCCGAGCACCACTAGGGATACTAATTTTGAAAATTTTTCTTAACCGATTTCCGACCCTCGTTAACCAGTTCGCTGATTAAGCGAATGTTAGCATCCTAGCACCAAACATCAGCATACTCATTGTCAGCATATTGGCATGCTGACATATTTAGTATGAGCTAGGTGTATCTAATAAACTGCACATTTTTGGATTGCACTTCCCAGAAACCACAGAGAAGTTCCTACCATGATGTCTTCTTCTTCTGTTGAGTTTCTGGAGTTGAAGTTAGGGGGTGTTTATGCAGGTGGAGCTTATTTCTTCATCTGTTCAGCCATGAAGTCTGTCATTACTCGCTATAACAGCTTAGTGAATCTGCTGCATGATGCCACAGTCACCATTTGCTGTTTGACTCTCACACACATATGACAGGCTCTGTTGACAGAAAACTGTGGTATGATAATGACATGTATCGAGGTCAGCTGGTCCCCCTCCCCAGTAGCTCATCCTTATAGAAATATTATCCACTCCAAACCCACAAGAATTAAAGCTATAGATTAAGATGCTATAAATCTACAGTAGAGTTTATACTCCTCAAGTCTTTGACCCAGAGACACAGAGCTATTGGTTGATGCTTTATCTATCCATCTATCTATCTATCTATCTATCTATCGATCTATCGATCTATCAATCTATCCATCTATCGTTCTGTCTATTTGTCTGAGTAAAGAGGTTTTGTCTCTGCTAACAGGCTTCTTGTTAGAGACAGATGCTCATAGCCCTTGTGGTATACATTATGTGCTTCTGTAATTGCTGTCTGACTGTTGTTATTGCAGACCTTAGCGTGTGTTCTCCTGGGATCCCTAGAAACCTATCTGTACACCTCCAGACTGAGCTGGCCATTATTCAATTGAGCCCATTCTCATTTGATTTCACAGTGTGGCTCTCTGAAAGCTACCTCACAGGTCTAGAGGCATTGACAAGTGTCTCTGCATGAGATGGATTACTGATGCTGCATCTGATGACACGCCATTTCCTCATCTAGGCTTTTCATAAGTGCACCTGTTAGCCATTATTGACAAGCTTGGCTAAAAGTACATGATATAGTTAGTAAGCTCCATGCCCGAACATTCAGTATACAGCCCTAAAGATGGGAACAGGTTAAGTGATTCTCTGAAAGTGTTTCCAGCAATCTGAAATCAATTGTGGCGGTGTTGCTTGTGTTCCTTTAAAGGACAAGCAGGAGAGGAAGGCAGTGATCCTGCTGATAGCACGTTGCTTTAAGTTTTAGGTCAGGCTTTCTGGTCCTCTCATATAAGCTCTTAGTTCACTGGCACATTTTATCGGTTTGTAGGGTAAAAACTAAGGCTCTCAATTAAAATATTTGATTGCAATTAATCAATTAATTGCATGATTATTCATAGTTAATTATAAATTATTTGCACCTTTTCTATCTGTTCAAAATGCACCTAAACGGAGACTTGTCAAGTATTTAATACTCAGTCAACATGGGAGTGGACGAATATGCTGCTTTATGCAAATATATATAAATATATATATATATATAAATATATTGTTGTTGTTATTATTATTACTGGAAATCATCAACAACACAAAACAATGATAAATGTTGTCCAAAAACCCTCACAGTTACTGTATTTAACATAAAAAATATGTTCAAATTATAACATGGCAAACTGCAGCCCAACAGGCAACAACAGCTGTCAGTGTGTCAGAGTGCTGACTTGACTATGACTTGATCCAGACTGACTGTGATTATCATAAAGTGGGCATGTCTGTAAAGGGGAGACTCGTGGGTACCCACAGAACCCGTTTACATTCACATATCTTGAGGTCAGACGTCATGGGACGCAGCCAATATTCAGGACGTTGTACTGGGCTAAAGTAAACATAAAGTAGTTGACCACTCCCATGTTGATAAGAGTATTAAATACTTGACAAAACTCCCTTAAAGACACAGTTTGAACAGATAAAAATGTGCAACTAATTTGCAATTAATCCTGATTGACTAAAACAATCATGTGATTAATTGCAATTGAATATTTTAATTGTTTGAAAAACAACATACATTTGCATAAAGCAGCATATTTAAGCATATTTAATACTCATGGGAGTGGGGGAATATGAGGTATTAAATAGTATTTAATACTCTTATCAACATGGGAGTGGAGGAATATGAGGTATTAAATAGTAAATAATACTCTTATTAACATGGGAGTGGAGGAATATGAGGTATTAAATAGTAAATAATACTCTTATCAACATGGGAGTGGGGGAATATGCTGCTTTATGCAAATGTATGTATATATTTTAGGGCTGTCTATCGATTAATCACAAATTAGTTGCACATTTTTTTATCATCTTAAAACACTGCATTCAAATTTGTCAAGTATTTATTAAATATGTGACAAATCTCTATTTAAGGTACATTTTGAACAGATAAAATCCATCTATCCATCGTCAACCGCTTATCTCGTTAGGGGTCGCGAGGGGGCTGGAGCCGATCCCAGCGGCATTTGGCGAAGGCGGGGTTCACCCTGGACAGGTCGCCAGTCCATCGCAGGGCACATAGAGACAGACAACATAGAGACAGACAACCATTCACACTCACATCCACACCTACGGGCAATTTAGAGTCATCAATTAACCTAAACAGCATGTCTTTGGACTGTGGGAGGAAGCCGGAGTACCCGGAGAGAACCCACGCTTACACGGGGAGAACATGCAAACTCCACACAGAAGAGCCGCAAGCTGGAATTGAACCTGCGACCCTCTTGCTGTGAGGCGACAGCGCTAACCACTACACCACCGTGCAGCCCAACAGATAAAATATGTATGTTAATTTGTGATTAATATTTTAACCAGTTGACAGCCCTATGAATATTGTTGTGGCGTTATTCCTTACTTCATGAGCTATTTTGGGATGTATACATTATTGTTAAATACAAAAATTAAAAAGACGAAGCATTCGAATAGTGATTTGGAGGTTGAATAGCAACGGTTGAGGCTCTGAAACGTGGAAGCATTCAGGTCAGGCTTATATCAAACTGACCTCCTGTCCTCCTGTCAGTGTTTAGCAAGAGGCTGTGTGGACAGGTGAGAGGGCTGATCTGATGAGGTCGAGCAGAGACAAATCACACTACCATAGTAACTGCTGAGTGGCATAAGGCCATGCTTCTTCATGGCCTGAGAGAGCTGATCAGCTGTGGCATTTAGTCTGCTCTGCAGGCTTAGTGAGGGAGGCAGGAACTGTGGCCCCTGCAGAGGCTCAGCTCAGCCAGGCAGCGACGCAGCTAGTCAGTGAGGGAAAAGCGCATTCCAACCACCGAGCAAGCAAGCATCACCAATTATCTCCAGCTCTGCGCTTGTAGCAGGAATCCATTTCAGCACCATTACCTACGGGCAGCCACGAGCTGACTGTCTCTCCCGTCAGGGCGATACCTCTAAATTGGCTCCCACCCCTCTCCTCCTCCTGAGATTGAAAAGAGATTATTAAAGACATTCATCATCGAAGCCTGTCTGGAAAGTCTGAAATTGGTGAGAAATGGCAGCACAATGGCGAGGGCCTGAAGAAAGAGGGGAAACGGGATGGAGAAAATGATATAGAGATATGTCTGTGGCTCGGTGCTCCTCCCCAGTACCAGACATGGTGGTCCCTTGGGTGTCCTGTGAGCCAGCTATAGCTGTAGCAGCATGCACAGTGTGGGGCCCAAGTCTGGAGGAACGCATGCGCACAGCAGGCCACCCAGTCATGGCTCAAACCCTACATATCAGATGTGGCGCTAATGATACCCCTGGGGACCGAAACAGTCTGGCTGCTGCATGACAAGATGCACTGTACAGTACATTATCCCTGTCTGATCCAAGGGAAGGACTCACCGAAAGACTGTATAGGTAGCACAAGTTGAAGATCTCCTCTGTGGTCTTATGCTCAGACATCAAATTAGATCATAAAGGCTTGAAATATTAAATATTGTTATGGTTGAGACGTGCAGTGTTTTGTTGTGGTGGAATAATACACAATTGTTACACACAGCACGAGTTAAAATGCTGGATGCTGCGCTTAGTGGTTTCTCCTGTTGCATGCTCTAGAAGACTAATGAGCCTTCGTTTCCAGTTCAGATTTTGTACAAGCATTCATTTTTAACTTATGCTTTCGACTGGGGTCAAAGAATGTATATTGTGAAGAAGTGAAAGTCAATTTTACGTTCCATTGCAACACCGGCACCCAGCAGCAGACCTACAACTTTTTTGGACTGTAATCGAGTCGACTACCATAATGACTGCAGTAAAATGTCTGCCTACAAAGTGCCATACAGAAGTAAAACAAAATGATTTCTATTCTGTAGTCATAACTTTAATGTCTCTACTGATATGGCCTGTGTTGAGCAATAAAAATACTATAAATATGCATACTATTTAAAGTATTTACTTACTTATTTATTGAACTTTTTTGCCTGGCCACTTTCCAGAGGACCATAAAGTGAGTGTTGGACATAAATGGAAGTTCAAAAAATCAGCACACAGATTTTGAGAGCAATCTCAGACCTCCAAAATAAGTAAATGTGCTTTTGCCCTGCGTGCTAGTAAATAGCCTACAACTCCATTAAATTCTGTTCATGTCATGCTACTAGCACTACTAGCTACTGGCTGATAGCCGGTCATTTGGGAACAGAGACTTTAATACATCCACCACAGTACAGGCTTACGGCACACAGCCCATGGGTGTATTAGAAGGTAATAAAAATGATGAATTTCAGCTATTATATCCATTATTACAGCTAGCAGGAAGCTGGCAGAACCAGATATGTCATATGAGCGTGGAGAGTGGGGCAATCCTGTGGGTCTGATGAATGTTTATTATCGTGAGGAAAATAACCCTGGACTTGGCTATTAGTTAATTTTACAACTTTGACGATGACTTAAATGAAGGCTATTTAAGTGTTGCGATGCCTCTTTATGAAGTCACGACTATGGACTTAGTAGCCATATTTACATGCGCCAGATTTCTCCAATCCGATCTGAACCTTGGTTGATCGAAAATTTCAAATCCACTGTTTACATGGACACTAAATAAAATGATCCGATCATGACGTGTGTATACATACACCATGCGTTTAATCAAAAAAATCCTTTGGGCATGCGCAGAGTTGTCTAATTTTCAGGAAATAGTAGAAGAAGAAGCTGTTCTGGCGTCACGCTGACGTAGGACATGCGCAGTGGAGATAATTTTACCGCAACCAGGAAGACATGATCTGAATGGGTGTGTACATGGATGCCGATCAGAACAATGATCGGCATAAACCACCTCTCTCATTCGGAATGAAAGTTCTTTCCGATTGGATCCGTATCGGATCACAATCTTCCGATTGACGTGTTTACATGAAGCATTTTTAATCTGATCGGGCCTTTATTCTGATTATTTGTGTCCATGTAAACGCAGCTATTGGCATTTTCAGTCCAAAATGGCAGCAGCACTACTGCAGCGCCATCAAAAAAATCAAGGTTTCACTTCAGCGTCTATCCTTGTTGTCTGGGTCTTACATTTAAGAGAGTTCACCCATACTGGCTTTTTGTATACATGGCATTTCATTTTTGTCAAACTGCTGCCACTCACTTGCTCCTTTCACTAACAGAGGTGTTATCGATGCAGTTATGTAATCATTTGAATATTGATGAAGAAGAGCTACAGTATGCCCATATGAATACACAACGCTTCAGTATGTGAGTGCTGTCTTCATGATTTCATGCATATCAGGAGATGATTAAATTAGAAGATACAGACGCGTCACACAGTGTGTGAAACTGTAACAGCAGCTAGGGCCAATTAGGTTAAGTTAGCAAACTACACATCTTGTAGTACCTGTGTGTGTGTGTGTGTGTGTGTGTGTGTGTGTGTGTTGAATTTATCAGTTATCAGGCATGTGTTTTGGGGGGGGCGGGGGGTTTTGGGTGATCATATTGGTCCTTATATTTTGCTAATTTAATCATCCATCTCCAAAGAACTAAAGCTGCTCACAGTTGAGAGGGGTACAGCGGTGGCAATGTGCAGAGCCGGTGTATTGCCACATCTAACAGCACATTTCCAACAGATCTGGTGACATGAACACCCATGTACCATTCATCGGTGCATAAAAAGTTAATACATAGTAATTTTAGTTGTATATTTTTTCAGTTATTGTAGGAAAATGTTGACATTCCCAACAGCCTCATCTTTCTGCTCATTAAGCTTTTGCATTTCTTGCATTATGTTACCCACCTGCTAGCTTGCTAAATATTAGCCTCTGTAGTGTCTAGACTCAGATAGTAACGTAAATATTGCTGTTGCTTAGCAGCAGTGTTCTTCACGACGTAACCACTTAAAGGCCAATCGTGCATACGTCTTCCGATCTTGTAAACACAACCCCGTTTGAAGGCACCATATGTACAGTATATACCTGTATGTCTATGATTTCAATTCACTTTTTATGGAAAGCAGGAGAAGCAGTTGCCCAATGCATGGTGGGAGTGTTACGGGGGGTTGTATTCACATGAAGTAGAAAAATCAGCAGTAGCATAGCCTATTTCTCTCTTCAAATGTTTTCAGCAAAGAATTTGGTTGATTGTTCAGACAAAATAACAGAACGTTTATGAACAGGCTGCCATGTTGCTTCCTCACCTGACAGTGGCCAGTCAGAGAATCACCCAACCTCCACTATATGTGTATGGACAATCCTAAAGTTACATAGAGAGTGGTAAAATAAAGAAAATATATCCAATGTAACCATGTAATTTAAAGGAATAGTGAATATAGATATGCTTATTCACTTTCTCATGAACAATTAGATTGAGAAGATCAACACCAAGTATGGAAATGTAGCCGGGAGGCACTTTGCTTAGGAGTCTTATTGAGTAATGGATTATGGTGAGCTTATCAATATCTGTCATTAACAAAGTAGTCATGCTTATCAAAAAACTCAAAGATCTACTGTATGTTTGAAATTGAAAGAGTTAGATTATGGAATTATTGATAAGAGCATGTATAAATATTCATCAATACCTTATTTGATACCATATTTCCATAAAGGGATAGTTACACTTTGGAAAAAATGATTCCTTTTGCATTAATTATGTAGATCACGGAGGCCCTTAGCTTAGCATAAAGACTGGAGGCAGGAGGAGAGAGCTAAGGCTGCATAATTAATCAAAAATTAATCGCGATCAAGATTTTGGCTTCCCACAATTAATTGAACATGAACATGACCGCGATATTGATGTTTAAAATGCCTGCTACGCTCATAGAAAAGCTGCAGGGGGGGGGTTGATTGAGATCGGGAGCTGTCATGCCGCTGAGTGCCCACTTTACAGTCCACAGTATAAGAGTAATTTACAGTATGGCAGAGCGTGAAAGTGACAGTAGTGCCCTGTTGATTTAATTTGGGGTATAAAGTTTTGGTAAAATTTTATTTATATTTTGCCTCCAGAAGAAGTGAATAAGGATCAGGTTTATTATAGTAAACTAAAACAAAAATAAGCAGTGGGAAATATTTTCACTAAACTGAAACTAAATAAAAACTGGTTAAAAAAGAATAAGAATAAAATAGAAATGCTTGTAAATGGTAGGGCTGGGATGATACAGTTATGTCCCAGTTCAATACTATCACAATACTTGGGTGCCGATTTGATGTATTGCAATTCTACAAATTCTACAAATATAGCCATTTAATATTATGATTCACTGAGATTTTTGTTTACTTTTTTAACACTAGCACACACACAAGTTTAATCATATACTTCTAGTGACTTTGAATTTGGAAAATATCAAAATTAATACATTAAAAAGTTTGACTTTCATGTCCTGAAGTCAGACATATCAGGCATTTTTTATTATTTTTTCCAGCATACAAAAAAAATCAAAGAATAACCAATTAGTTGTATTTTTTTATTCCCATAAATGTCAGTATATGGTTGCTCTACAGTTGTAGCGCCGGCTGATTTTACCACGGAGATGAGAGTGACGGCTGACTTGACCGCACGTTAATGCAATGCAACAACGTTTGAGTTAGCATGCAGCTTTAGCCATGATGTCCAGCTCTGCTTTTCCTGTAATGTGTGAAACCCAAAGTGTTTCCATACTTTAAGTTATATGTAGTGTTTACCACGGTGGATTTAAAACATGAGGGTGCAGGTTGTATCCATACAGACCCGCCGCCATTTTCTGCTTTCTCGTTTTGGCTCGCTGCAGCCGACTGCAGTTTGGTTTGGTTGACAGATACGGAACAGATATGACGTCATGTTACAAAAACATATAAAAAAAAAAAAAAACGGTACATAGGTGAATTTTTTTTTCCTCCCCTACTGGACACTGCATGCCATGTTTGTCAGTACTATGTAGTCGGTGGTTTCGAATACAGCCCATGTCTTTCTTTCAGGAGCACCGCTGTTCTGTTAATGAGAGACATTGATGAGGTTATCGTAATCCATTACTCTACAAGCCCGTCCATTAGTCTGTGTGTCTGTGTGTCAGCTGCCATGTGCTCTGCTGGATCAATGCTTTTCTACAACCACTGACCTGGAAAAAGCTGAAAAAGCCTTTGCATGCTCTGCTATCAATAGACGGTCTAATTAAGAACAGCAACCCTCGGAGTAAGCTCTGCTTGACGAGCAAAGACTCTCACTGCGATTGTGCTACAATCCCCTCTCATTAAATCCAAACCTGAAGCTCCAGCAGATTAATAGCAGAGAAGCTTGTCTTTGGCCTCAGAACGAAGATACAAGAATATTATGGGCAAATATTAAAAAATCAGTCATAGTTTTGTGAGGCTGACCCAATAGGATGTCTCCATAATTCTCCTGCATTAAATTTTAAGTCAAGGATGTCCTTGCCTGACATAGCAGGGGGTTATTCTGGCACTAAAGGAGGCCATCTGTTCAGCCTCGAGTGAAATGTATTGGATCTCTTCTAGGTCAGGCTTGCACAATAATGAGGCAGGATTGGGGTAGAACTCTTTAAATTTGGGGCTGTCCACTGGACCATGGATCATCTGCCAGCTGCAACAATTAGAGGAAGAACACATCCATGCAGACAGGACTCCCATCAGGATGGACGGAACAAGCAGCACAGCCTGCAGCCTCACCCAGAGAGGCAGAGCAAAGCAGCCATCTCCAAAATCTTGGGCCCCCTCTGGAGGTCTCAGCGATCAGGTCTGGCTTGAGGAGTTGATAGGCCCCTTATGTAACCAGTCCTCCTCTAGCCAGCTATCCTGCCCAAGTGCCCCCAGCAGCAGCAGCGAGGGCACCGGTAGCTTGTGCAGCTGGAGCTCAGGGGTGACCTGCCTCCTGCACAGCTCCATCAAGAAGCAAAGCCAGGAAGCCTTTCAGAATCGCCTGAGAGAGGAGAGAAGGTGGGGGAAGCTTGCAGGATGTCCATCCAGAGGGCTTCAACCACAGGCGGAGCAGGGCGGAGGCAGCAACAAACTCCACGCGTGCCCAGAGAGTGGTGGGCTGTGTCAGGGGAGGAGCTCTGCACAGATCCACACCAGCACCAAAAGTGAACTACAGTGTTGGCTGGAGGAGAAAATTGAAGCCAAAGTGAAGTTTTCTCAGTTCCTGGATGAGGTGGTATCCAATGTGCTCGACCCAAACAGCCTGCAGGCGTTTGGGAAGCCAGTCTCCCCTTCCAGCTTCACTGCCACAACTCCACTTGAAGACGAGGTTCAACCGGCGACACAGTGGAGCCCCAGGGTGCCCTGCTCAATGGCCCAACAGCAGGGCTCTTTACTCAGGCAAACCCAAGAAGAGCCCTTTGACCCGGCACAGAAAGCCTATCTGGAGACGGACATCGACACTGTGAGGAAGGAGGACGAGCCACGGGATGTGGAGATAAAAGTAGAGACGTCGCCATTGCTGGAGATAGACGAGAAAACCGTGGCGGTGATCCCACCTCCTCCGCAGTTCTGTGAAGGGTTTGAAATGACGAGTCCCCATCCGGAGTTTCATCGCGACTTCCCTGGATACCCCAACAGATCTGCCTCTCTGCCCAGGGGCATCAACATGGTGAGTGATGAAAGTCGTCCCAGTCTTTAATCAAATCCAGGCCTTGAAACATATGTTATGATTGGAGCGGAAATTGTTTCTCACAGAGTTTGAAATGGTGCCTGAATAAATCAAGCCTTTGGATGATTAGTTGTTCTTGATTTTTCTAGGACTTTTCTACTCTATTATTCAGAGCGTAAAGAAGTACTGGAAGAAATCTGCACTTCATAAAGTTACTAGTTCTTTATCTAATGCAGTCTATGGGGTTTTGTTTTAATCTACAGCATACAGGAAGTAATCCATACAGCCATAACATGAATAAATTTAACAAGTGTTAAAGGAGGATATGTTTATAGAAAGAAAACTTAGTCTTTATTGTCTCAGGAGGAAAATGTGTTTTCACAATCTGCTCACATTCATGTCTTGCAAGAAAAACATGCACGAAACAAATAAGGTAGACATATGGTCTCACAGTCAAAGAAAAAAAACAGGTTTATGATTTAAAGCCGCTTTAATCAAAGTCACTGTTTTGGTTCTCTGTCACTGTTTGTAGTTTAAAAAAAACTCTAAAAACCCTCTGTACGCTCCCTGCTCTCAGCAAGCAGACAGGAAATGTTACAGACTAGCTGGTGAACATACAGGCGCACGTTCACTTAAAACAGAGTAAATATTTGGCCTTGCATTGGTCAGATGACTGGAGAAACTACTCAAAATGAATGCTGATGTTGCTCTGTATCTACTGGACATGTAAATAACAGTGGTCTGGTTGATTGTATAGAAGTCTGTGAGAAAATGAGCCTACTTCTCACTTGATTTATTACCACAGTAAACATTGTAAACATGAGTTTATGGTCTCAATCTCTATTTTCAAGTCTTCTTCAATACAACAGATGAGTTGACTGACAAAGAGGGGACAGTCCTACAGCTGACCCACAATTTATGACAACAATGATGGCGATGACGATGTGTCTATAAGGATGCTTCTCGCTGACCACTGAACAAGCTTTTACGGATGCATGCTCATCAGCATTCTTTCCATCTGCAGCTCCTCAACACAGTCAAAGCTGAACAATGCAGTCATTTACTGACTCAGCCCACTCACCAGCATTTATTGTGTGACATCCATCATTTACTCAGCTTGAGATGTAACCTCGCCAAAAAAAAAAAAAAAAACGACTGTGGATGCGAAGAACCTGTTTCACCAACTGTGTTTCCTTCAGGAATAGCAACCGGTGGTTTCCCCTGACTAACAGTGTGCGTGTCACAGGAAGGCAGGCCTGGAGGCACAATTAGCAAATACTGCATCAGAAGTGACTGTATTTCTAGTCTTCATCTCAGTGGCAGAGGATGATCCATCCGTCTGTCCTCCAAAATTTATTACTAAAAAGCAGAAAAATCACATTATTTAGCTCATTTATCATATTTTCTATTGTCTGGACAATCTTTAAACAAGTGATTGCACTGCTCACAAAGACTTTTTAATTTGCAGTCTGTCAGTGTTTCTCTCTGCGCACAAAACATTCTTGACAGATCTTCGAAAGTATCACCGCTGCCATTTAATAATAAAGGAGAAGATCACATTGCCTTAATTTATTGTCTGATTAAAATTCAGCCTTTGCCGTCACCTTAGCAACTGCTTGAAAAAAAAAAAAAGTGGGTGGTGTGGGGGCTGAGAGAGGCAGGCATGTGAGCCTGTTGGTGTTCATCTCGGTGTAGTGTGTGAGTGTCTGCGTCTGTGTGTGTCGCTGTAAAGTTTCATCTCCTCACACGAGTCCTTGTGTGAGCGCGGTAACGAAACATTCTTCACAGGCACACGACCTTCAGCTGTGCACTCGCTGAAGATGCAAAATTCGATAAAAGCGTGTTTTAGTCGGTGGGTTATGTTTCCCATTCATCCTGGAGATCAAATAATGTCTTTGCTGCCTTCATTAATGACACTAGTAGGTGTGTAATGATACGCTTCCACAACCATACCATACATATCACATGGTTCTGATACAATTCAAGGAAGATATTTGGCTCATCTAGAGCCATACAATATGATATAATTCAATGACTTGAAATCAACACTAACTGTTCTTTGCCAAAAATCAGTGCGACTGTGAAATAAATACCCGGGTACTGGACAGTGCAGATCAGGATTCTCCAGAGTTTTTCTTGTAAGGGATGAATTGTTTATGGATGTAAACAAGTAAACACAACAGTTAATGACATATGCATGCACCTTTTATTTGAAAATAATAAAAAGTTAAACTTCAGGACCTGCTGCTTCGGTTCTCAGGATACGAGACAGTACAATATTTAACAAAAAATAAAATAAACCAACTTCTATTCAAGTTAAATGAACCGTGGTTTAACCTGCTGCTTAGGGATGCTAATTTTAAAAAATGTTCTTAACCATTAACTGACCCTCGTTAACCGATTATAACCATTAACAGGCAAGATTTGTGCCTCGCATGCAACAGTGCTCCAGCTGTGATATATGAGCACAACAGACAACTGAATCAACAGTTCACCGTCAGGAGACTCACTGTAGCAGCCACAGTGCTGCATTCACTGTCTCTGGTTCACCATTCAGGAGCATTAGCAGCCACGGTGCTGCGTTCACTGTTTCCAGTTCACCATTCAGGAACATTAGCATTAGAATTTCCCTCCGGGGATCAATAAAGGTTCATCTTATCTTATCTTATCTTTGCATTAGCAGCCACGGTGCTGCGGTCACTGTCTCTGGTTCACCATTCAGGAGCGTTAGCAGCCACGGTGCTGCGTTCACTGTCTCCGGTTCACCATTCAGGAGCGTTAGCAGCCACGGTGCTGCATGTAGTGTCGCAGACATGCAGCCAGTTTCTCACTGAAAGTCTTCACTGCACATTTAGTTTAGTTTAGCAGGTTATCAGCTGTGTGTTTGACCGGGTTAATGATAGCGATTGTCCGACAAACAGTGTGTGTGTTTGTGCTACATTAGCAGCTGCTAGCAGCGAGCGTTGCCGGAGGCTTCCTGCCAGCTGTAGCGCAACTTAAGTGAGTTTCTGACTGACCGTATGTGTGTGGCGGTTGTGAGTGTGGGTTTGTCGGTAGTATTACAGCTGTGAACGTAGCTGTAGCAGACAGTGTGTGTACAGTTTATTTATTCGGTGAATAAATGCTACGAGGCTACAAACTACAATTCCTCAGCTGAAAGTCTAGAGCCAACTTCCTGTATCTGCGCTGGCTCAGACTCACGTTTTTCTCAGCTTTTTAATTAATTATTAATGTTTTTTAACCATGTTATCTGATGCTTAATGCTTATTGTCAGTTATTGGTTAAACAGTTAACATCCCTACCGCTGCCTCTGTTCTCATTTTCAGTATAAATGGTAGAGTAATAATATTGGCGTCTCAATAGGTGCGTGGATTGATTGGTCGTGTCCGGGTTGTTGGGGGGGGCTGAAGCCAATCCCAGCTGGCATTGGGCGAAGGCGGGGTACACCCTGGACATGTCGCCAGTCCATCGCAGGGCTGACACATAGCGACAGACAGACAGACCCATTCACGCTCACATTAACACCTACGGGCAATTTAGAGTCATCAATTAACCTGCATGTGTTTGGACTGTGGGAAGAAGCTGGAGAACCTGGAGAAAACCCATGCTAACACTGGGAGAAAATGCAAACTCCACACAGAAGGGCCCTAAGTTGGATTGAAACATGCAACTATCTTGCTGTGAGCTAACAGTGCTAACCACTGCACCGCCATGCAGCCCCAATTGTGGATATCTCTAAAGTTAATGCCGGATAGTCAAGCTTAAATGTTAAAAAGGCTTGTCATAGTTACACCCCTCGACACTAGTGGACTTCTGTGAATCCATCCCCATAACTACTGACTTTCCTGCAAACCATGAAACGACAGCATGGGTGCTACAGTCCATCAGTCCTGCACCCTAAATCTGAATGAAGATGAGAATACTGGTAGGAATGATGAATAATTCATCGCCTTCAGAAAAAGGGCCAGCAGCAGGCTTGTATAAAATGTATTCTCCCTAACAGCCTGGGACTTGAGATGTAAGATTCAACAGATTGGACCACCTGTTCCCCCTCACCTTCCTCCCATTCCTTTCTCTATCTCTTCCCACACCCCCTCCTCTTCGTCCTCTTTCTCCGATTCAGCACCTAGACTAGATATTGAGTTGCTGCCAGTATCCCTCGTGGGGGGGCTTGCCATGTATCTGCAGTCTGGCTGCAATGGAGGTTTCCGCTCACCCTCCGCACTCCCTCCCCTTCCTTCCCTCTCTCTTTCTCACTCTCTCCTCTCACACTCTTGCAATGATATGATTGTTCTCACCTCCAGTAAGCGCAGACATAGACAGTCTGATGAGGGCTTTCTCACAAGCAGCGATTAAGAGGAGCGAATGAGGGAGCAGGGAGAGGGGGGAAGAAACATAAACAAAAATAAGAGGGGGAAACAGAGAGCGTGCCCGCTGATGAATATGTATGTTTTATTTCTGTTTGTGCTGCAGCGATGCTCTACTTGGCAGCTCCTGGGCCAGTTTTATGGGTCCCCTCCACTAACACGCTGTCATTTCCTTTTAGGTGCCGGACGAAGAGATGAACGACATAGACGCTATCAGGTAGGCGCTCTCTCTCTCTCTCTCTCTCTCTCTCTCTCTCTCTCTCTCTCTCTCTCTCTCTCTCTCTCTTCTGCACACATCTTTCAGCGCTCCATCATCACGCCCCCGCGTTCTCCCTGTCTTCTTCCTTTAAGCTCCTTCCCTCCCACTCTTCCTCTCTGTCTTTCCACTCTTGCACTCCCTCCGTCTTCCCTCCTGGCTCAGCTGCTGCTGCTGCTGGAGCGGCGTGCTGACGGTGGTGGTGGCGGCGGCGGCAGTGGTGGTGGGGTGGTGGTGTACATGTGGTGGGGTTTCTCTGAGCTTTAAAGGAGAGCTGGGTAAGCCAATCCAGATAGCACATAGAGGGGGGTTTTCTCCATTTCCCCGGCGAGGCTCTGAGGCGGGCAGGATTTTTATCTCTCTGTCTCCAGGATGAAGCTCTGCGTGAGCGGAAGGTACTGCCTCGCCGTTTGCATCTTTGATTTGGATTACAGGACTGGCATGAATGTGTGTGAATATGCTCATCTGTATGTGATGTGGCTGCACTCGCTGTGTCAGTTCGTGCTCTCTGTGTGTATTGATGCAGTCCTTGTTAGGAATGATCTGCTTTTCTGATAGTTTGAAAGATAAAAGGGTGTTGTTTGTGCAGAACAAGGCTGGTGGTTGTATGCAGGAAAATTCACTGCAGCATATGTGGCGCTACTGTAAAAGCTTCTTCTCCTAGGAATCAATCAAGAGGGTTGTTTTAATTAGTCCTAGATAGTAGAAATTACTCTTATACTCTACATGCATGATTTCAGACAGTCACCTGTCGGAATGCACCTATAGCGCTGATTAATTACTCTGCATGGCAGCGCTGCTTCACCACTGTGAACAACTCTAATCAGTGATTTTTATGTATTTAAAGCCACCTGACAGTGTCAGATGTTCACACAAAGCTTAGGTAATAACTGATGCCTGCATAAACAGATTTTAATGATTTCATTATGAAATTACAAGTGCGCTTCCACTTTTCTGATTAAAGTTGCATTACACGGGAATTAAAGCAGCAAAGCAAACATGACGACACATAGGAAAGGCTTCTTTTGCAGTTTCTCCCTCCTCCCTCCCTCCCTCACTCGCTCTCTCTCTCTCTCTCTCCTTTTCACCTCACTGTCCTACAGTAGATGTGCTGTAATTGATACTATTACTAATGAACCATTATTAATCCGGCACAGATGGAAATAGATCCCGAGCTTTCCCTTTTGTGTTCGATTACCGATGGTGTTATTACGATTTCAGGCAGATTACAGTTTGAAAGACGTTTAAGCAGCCGATGAGGGGGTAATTAATCTGGCGGGGTGTTTCTCCAATATCAGGCATCAATTGTCCTCACCTCTGTGTCACAGCTTTAATTGAATTATAGCAGCTCTGCCGAGATAAGAGGAGGTAGTCCTGTGCATTTTACTCCTCGCTCTGTGCTGAATGGGAAACAAGGTCACCTGTGGCCTCTGAAGACGCTCTGACGAGGTTAAACAGGAAGCTGGATCTACCTGGGAGTCTGACCCTGCATCTACATCCCACCCACCCGCACCTCCACCCCCACATCTCATCTCCAAGACGCCTTCCAGTCGAAGTGATGAAATGTCCTGAAATCTCTTCCCCTCTCTTGCTCTCTCTCTCTCTTTCTCTCTCTCTCTCTCTTTCTTTTTCTCTTTTGCAATCTCTGTCCCTCCCTTGGCCGGGCTCCTGCGTCGGGGCCCTATGGCGGAGATGGAGATGTAAATTTTACATGGAGTCACAGCACAGCGGGGCGCTCCAGAGCAGAGGAGACCTCGGTTGGATAAACAGATTTAAAGTTTTTAAGAGTTGTGTTGCCAGAATATTTAAGCAAATGTCAAAAAAACAATCTTCTACCTGAGTGTTTTATTTTAGAAATGAGATTGACACCACTTTAAGAAAAAGAAAAGAAAAAGTTCCTGCTCCTCTGCCAGGGTGATTGACAGCCCAAAATTGAATGCTGCTTTCCGAAAGAGTGATGAGGCAATTACATCCTTGAGTGGCAAGAAAACAAAAGCTGAAGGATTTAAGATCTTGAATGATGAGATTCAGGTAAAGTGAATGTAAATTTAGAATAATCTGTAGCCAGGTCATCATTTAAACTACCATCGGAGAGAAAAGGCAAATAAAAGTGTTTATTAAATATGAGCAGCATATAAGACAAAGCGCAGTATCAAACAGAGCTTTACACTTTTGCAATTTGCTATGTTATCCACTTGCTAGCTTGCGAAATTGTGGCTTCTCGATGCCGACAGCGACGTTAATATTGCCATTGCGTAGCCTTAACTGAGCGTATCGTGTACACAACTTCCCAAGTTGTAAACACAAGCCCATGAGTTTAATTTGAAGGCACCAAATTCGTAGTTTGGAGACCTCACCAAGGTTTCCTCCTGGGAAAAGATCTTGTAGTGTGCTGGTCAGTCGTGTTAACAACAGCCACTTCAAGACTCTGATAAGAAGACAGCAAGTTGTGTTGTGCAAGCAATACAGTGATCTGGTGAGTTTGAAAGTCCTGTAGTGCGAACTTGGCTTTAATTAGTGAGCTTTTTTTTTTGGTTACATTTGGACTGAGGCAGGCTAGCTGTTTCCCACCGCTTCCAGATTTTATGCTTAGCTAAGCTAAGCTAACTGACTGCCAGTTGATGAACTGTTCAGGTGGGAGTCACTGCCCATGCTGAACTACAGAAATCATCCATCTTATCCTGTTAGGGGATGCAGGGGGGCTAAAGCCGATCCCAGCTGGCATTGGGCAAAGGTGGGGTACACCCTGGACAGGTCATCAGTCCATTGCAGGGCTGGCACATAGAAACGGGCAACCATTCCTGTGCACATTCACACTCATGGGCAATTTAAAGTCATCAGTTAACCTGCCTGTCTTTAGACTGTGGGAGGAAGCCAGAGAACCCGGAGAAAACCCACGCTAACACGGGGAGAAATGTAAACTCCACATAGAAGAGCCCCGGATTCAAACCTGTGACCCTCTCTTGAGGCGACAGTGCTAACCACTGCACCACTGTGCCCTCCAGGCTGGATTCGGACCCGGAGCCGGTACATGGGGCACCTGCTCTACCAAGTGAGCAACAACAGCGCCCCATGTCAATCAATTGAACTTAAACAATTTAAACTTTATTAGGATCGTCACATATATACATGTACAAACCTGAAATTTGACCTCTGCATTTAATCCACCCGAATACCAGAAATATTAAACACTTTAGCCACAGACATCCCAGATGAATTAGACATCCAATGAACCATTTTTATTATAGATGAAGTGATGATAGCAGACATTTCTATGTATGAAAGTGATGTGGGAGAGCGGCAGGTATGAAGAGGCTAGAGGTTAGTTTTGATCTGTTAAGTGGACAGTGTTGGTCTAACAGACTAATGCTCTCCTCTATCCTCTGTGGTCTGAACAGCCATCCTCTCTCTCCCACTCTGTCTGGGTCTCTCTCTGTGGTAAAGCTTTGACAGCTCCTCTGGGGTTATTAAGTGTATCTTATCATCTCCACCCCATTATCCCTCCTCCCCTTTGCCCTCCTCAGCACCAGCGGTCAGGTCGTACAGGTCGGATTTATTCCTTGTGACAGTGAAGCAGTCGGCCGTGTTAATGGCTTCACTGGCTATAACAGCTGCCATAGCTCAAGTTTTTGACTTGAATTGGACATTTACATAGTAATCTACAGTATCAGCTCCTTCCTGAAATAAGAGCACATGATAGTAATTTAATGAAATTTAAAGTGAGACTTTTGCTGGACAGCAGCCTCTTTGACGACAAGTGACAGTGATGGAATAATGCTAAAGTACTAAACTAATACCACAGTAGTAAAACTGGAGAAGAGTCATCAAGTCATGCTCTATGTGCCATCGCAGGCTAATGGTCAAACCAGACCAACTAAGGCTGAAGCAGCAAACCCCTTAGTGTAGGCCTGTTGTGTTTTGTTGCTTATGAATTCAACTTTTTATTTGTAAGAGGAAGAATCAGCTCATTTCCACTTCCAAAAGCGTCAAACATAAAATAAGGATGCCATTCGGATTTCTTGTTTATATGTGACAGCAGCAGCAGGGATGTAAGGGACTCTAAGCCACAGTTTGCCTACTTTTTTGTATGTAATTGAGTTAAAGTGATAGTTAAACATTTTCGTACCTGTCCGTTAAATATAAAGCTATTACCAGTAGATGCTTAGCTCAGCATAAAACTTGGAAACAAGGGGAAGCAGCGAGTCTGGCTCTGTAAGCACCTCTAAAGTTCACTGATTAGCATATTAGCATATTTAATTTGTTTAATCCAGACAAAAACTGCTACAAAAATGTGTCTTTGAATTTACATAAAGCAATAAAATATAAAATGAAAGTAGTTTTATAAATGAATTGTCACTTTATTAATGGAAAAGTTACAGAAACAGGATTTCTTGCACAGAGATAGACTAAAAGATAGACGGCATTCTTGTATCTGCATGCTAAATATGAAGCTATCATGCATACATAGCCAACGTGATCACAGACCTACACTCATATTTTGCTGCCTGGGCAGCAGCCTTTTGTAGAAGGTTCACGGGTGGTTGACATTTTAGTGAACTGGTCGTGATTAGCTTTAAGGCCCTGACAAAACCAAACTGACAGTCGACCGTTAGACACTTTGGGGCCGTCACTGAGTGTCTGTCGGCCTAGTTTTTGTGGTCTGTCTCACACTGTCGGCTCTAGTCTGGCCGAGTTTTTATGTGACATAATGTTGTCAGTAAAAATAACTCACACGGGACATGAACGGCGGTCCCCTGGGTGAAAGTCCTGTGTTTGTTGGACCCACCCTTAGCGGACTTTCTCCGTCATGGTTCTGAGCATTAAATAATGACTTGGCTGAGTTTAATTTAGAGTTAGTTGAAAGCCCGGTGCATCTCCTACAGACGCTAAATTGTACCTTGTGCATCGGTATCAAGACGCTGAGTGCTGCTGCCCAAGCATCGGTATTTGACACCTTGGGAGTGAGCCAGGCTGACATAACATACACATAACCCCTGTGAAAACCACAACTTGCCATTTATGCGCTTTAATTTTTTTGTACAGGTTAAACAAATGAGATGTAACATGTTAATTAATTATATTTGGAGCCGCTGGTAAGGGGGATTTCATTACCTTTAGACAGAGACAGCTTAGCTACTCACAGTCTTTGTGCTAAGCTAACAAGCTGCTGGCTGTAGCCCATATTTACCAGACAAATATGAGTGGTAACCATGTTGTCATCTAGCTCTCAGCAAATAAACATGTTCTCATCATTGCTTTAAACTTTTAAATGTGAAATCACTGTGACCTTCTGAATAAGGCATACATCAAACCGTGAGGGAGGTTTAAAGGAAATTACACACATAAATGATGTTTTCTGTGTAATTTCTGTTGCTTGTTTGGCTGCAATGATCCCAAACTCGAGGTCACAGATTACATGTCTTTTTTATATCTATATATATATATATATATATATATATATATATATATATATATATATATATATATATATATATATATATATATGCCATTACATTAATGCACTATGCTGGTTGGCTGTAAGTGCTATATTGCTTTCTATATTTTCTCAGTGCACTTTCTCTTTTTTTGTAAAAACTCCATTCATGCATCCCTGAGCTGAACCTTTTTAGGCTGCCTCTTGAGAGTCATGGATGGACCCGTAGTACATCTGAGCCGCCCGCTCTATGTGTATAAGAGGCAAATGCTTATGGACACACAGGCACACACCGACATACATGAAAACACAGAGCGGTACACTGCAGACTTGCAGATTTGCAGAGGTGGTTGCTTTGTTGTGTCTAATCACTACCTGTCCGTTCCAGCGCCACTTGTAAACAGTATGTTGTGATGGTGGGCGCTGTGTCGTGTTTGTGTGCGTGTGCGCTGTGCGCTCTGCCCATATGTGTGTTTGTGTCCGCTCTATTTTTAATGAGCTGAACTCTTTTGAAAAGCTGCCTGTGCGTCTTCGTCCCATCTCCTTTTTGTTGTGGCTGAAAAGATGGCAAAACTCTGGCCTTATTTTTGCATGTGCCACAACATTTAGCACCCTCTTTTATTAAGAAAATTACAGTTCAACCCAAAAAATCGGAAACCAAATAAATGAGGGGACTGAATGAAACTGAGTGGACAGAATCAGGATCTTCTTTTTTACCTTCTGCTTTATAGAAAAACATTTAAAGACTCAGAAGTTTCAGAGTAAGTGTGAGGATTCTGGATCGGAAGAAGACCAGGTCTCGGTGTCTTTGCTAGGATAGCTCTCAGTAGGATTTACTGGCACTGTAACATGATTTTCTGGTCTAGAGGCAGATGCTGTTTTTTGTCAAACAGCATGTGCTTGTGTGTTTAATTTGCTTAGTGTGTGTGTTAGTGCTGCTATGGCTTGGGGGGGGTTCTTGCCTCTACTCTACTCCAAACTTGTATTTATTTCAACTTGAATAATTTATAGAAAACACTTTCGAGAGACAAGTTTTTGTGACAGCATTTTAAATTATTTTGCATATATACTGTTTATGTATATACTGTTCAAACCCTAGGTTTAGATTTTCATAGCCGGGTTTCCACCAAAAGTGGAACTTTTAGTCCCTAGAACTGTCTTTCAAGCGACTAGAAGGTTCCTCCAGCCCGTTGTCTGCATTTCCACCACAGTCTTAAGACCTCCGAAGATTAGGCAAATGAGTCCACTGACATATGATAATGTAACATGACAGCGACGAGGGCTGTGAGTGGTCACAGCGATAAACACACTTTGTAGTCTGCAGTTCATTGTGCCTGCCTGTTTCATCTAAAAAACATTCAGTATTCACTGCGAGTAATAGTATTTAATACACGTTGGATTTAATGAATGTAATGCAGAAGTGGAAAAATGATGAAGTGAAGTGAAACTAAGAGCGTCTGTCTCCACACTAAATCATCAGTTGAGTGCTTGATGGTTATTTATTTGTGCTTTAGAACGTAACCATGAAACAATCAGACGATAACTTTTATTTCTCTCTTTGTGTCTGTCTTTTTAATGTTTGTTTTACTTTTAATCTTATGAAATCCTAATCTTATCCTAAAATGGTCCTAAATCGATACGAGAGTACTTCCTTTTCCGTTTATGGATGAAGGGTTAATAATAAATTATCAAATGCCAGTATGGAGTGTATGTTGAGATACATGTGATTTATTGTTGGCTTTTTGTTTTTTGCTATGGTATCGAATTTGGCATCAAGAATTTCACTGGTTTTGGTATCGACTACTGAATTTCTGTTATTGTCACATCCCAAACCTGCACCAAAACCCATGTAGATTTTTATTGCAGTGCCATTAATTGTTGCACTCTGGTATTGATTTTGGACTCGACCTGTTCCCCGTGTTGACTTTTTGATTTGCAGAAGACCGACAGAACTGTGTATATTTTTGTGTTTGTATTTGGAGCTCAGCCAGCCTCCATCACCTCGTCCGCTCATCCTAAAATCCTTTTGGGACGGTTGTCATGATTACATGCTCCCCTGTGCCAAGTGCCATCAGCGGCACATGAAATCCGTTCAGCGGGTCATTATCCCCTGCTGCTGCTAATGATGTTGGTAGTTGGTGTGTAACTACTTGCTCCCGAGTTAATCAATGCTGGACGGAGACGCAGCAGAGACATAAACCCACACACACTCACAGAACTGTATAGTTTGAGAGTTGATTATTTTTTATATGAGCTGGTTGAGTCATACTGTACATGTCATTGGGCTGCTGAGTGACTGCTGCAGGTTAGCTACCTTGTTAATCCGAAGGTATACGGGGCAGATAGAGCGTCTTCTTCGCCTTCTTCCTCTGCTGCTGCTGCTGCTGGATGAGTCAGCCGCTTGGGTTCCCCCCACTCTAATGCTCAGGTCTGGGCCTCTTATAAGGGTTTTTCCTGAGCACCCATCTGTCTGCTAGGTAGATGCAATCAGCAAGGCAGAAACTGATAGACAGATGAGAGGAAGGAGAAAGAGAAATTATGATTTTCAGTGGAGACTTGACACCCACTCTGTTTGCTTTTTCCTCTCTAATTTAGTCTCTCTTTGCTGTCTTTGACTAAATTGCGACTACTTTGGCAGGCGTACCCCCCCCACAAAATAACGCTTCCTGCTTTTCCCTCTACCCAATTCCCCAACTTTAATGTCCTCCTGCTCCTCTACCACCTCCCCTTCCTCTTCTTTTCAATGCTCCGAGTTCCTCTCAAATGTCAGCATGGCACGAGTGGGTGGCAGGCAGCGGCATCTGAGCGAGCCCCGTCTATGGTTTTGCTGCAGTGCGAGGATCGGGCTAAAAGGAAGATGAAGCGAGCGAGTGAATGAGCGAGAGTTGTTGTGTGTTGGCGGTTTGACAGCGGACACCTGACGTGGCCTGAGATGTGTCGCTAGCAGCTGTCCTTTTTTTTTTTAAATTTCATTTAGAGTTTTATTCCTTGAAATAAGGGATTGTAGGTGATGCCGCAGCACACAAACACATGCAAAAACACATGCACAAGCGCAGAAATGTATAGATGCACACAAGTAAATGTAAAAGTATGCACCTACATAACCAACAGCCTCATACATGCACAAAAACATGCTCACACCCACCGCTTCTTGCACACACACATATCCAGAGCCGGTGTGCTATGACTCAGAGGGGAGCAGCTGGAGTGAAGGCTCCAGTGGCGGTGGTGAGCTGTCACCATCTGGAGGAGTACACGTCTCCCTGCCTCCTCAGCCAGCAGCATAAATCACCTCCCAACAACTGGGTGCCAGTGGATCAACTGGATGTTTCTCTACTGTATGCCATCAGGGTTTTTACTCGTTCGTATGTACAGTATCCACGGATACAACATCCCAAACCTGGCGCTTTCCTCGGCTATTATGGTAAGCCGCTTTAACATTTAATAGGTAAGCTTGACTCTCCATAATTGCATTGTGACTAGTCAGAATTCCTATTCAAGATAACGTGATTCTGACAGTTAGAGATATCTGTAATTCAGTTTTGACAATCCTGAATAACAGTTACAGATATCTCAAACGTCATTAAGACTGGTCAGAATTGTTGTGTATGATGTTGCTCATTAGGGGTGGGGAAAAGAGTTGATTCACCTATGTATCGCGATTCTTGATGATGATTTGGAAACTGATTTTTTTAATGCCGTAATCGATATATCTGCGTTATTTGAGTCTATGAGGTAGAAGGAAGTTACCACTTTTATTGTTGTAGTCTGAGTAACGCGACATCATATCTGTTCTACCAACACAAACCGCAGTGAGCCGAAACAAAAAAAAATAGGAAACGGGGGAGGGTTGGCGTGGATACGACCTGCACCATCACATCTTAAATCCAACGTGGCAAACGTTACGCATACAGTTAAAAATGAAAACATTTTGTGTGTCACACATTGCAGAAAAAGCAGAGCTAGACATCATGGCTAACGCTACATGCTAGTTGTCATGGACAGAAACGTTAACGTATTGCGGTAATGTCATCTCTGTGGTCAAATCGTCCGACGCTGTAATCGTCCGAACTGTAGAGCACCCATATACTGACATTAATGTTAAATGCATTCGACGACGGAGCTGACGGGAGAGCTAAGTCAGCTTGGTGAAGTTAGAGGAAGCACACTGTACATGTGACTACGTTTGGTTTTCAAAATAAGGTTAACAAATGGAACTGTATATACTAAATAAATATATGGAAATAAGACATGTTCTAGTGTTAAAAAAAGCTAATAAAAATCATGATAAATTACAATATTGAATCGCAGTACTTAAAAATCACAATACATCGAACTGGCACCCAAGTGTCGTGATAGTATTGAATCATTCCAGCCTTATTGCTCATGCCAGGCTTCCCATTAGATATTGGCCCAACAAAGCATCCCAACAGTGTTAGCAGGTTTTGCTACTTTTGATGGTTCAGTAAAGTTGGAAAGATTCAAAGTTCATGCATGAATAACACAAAACATTGTTAAAACAGAAAATGATGGCTCTATCTAACCGTAGTGAGGAAGACAACGAGCTACAACCTCACTTTAATCTAACTGCCGTCCTCGTAGCTGGACACATAACATTGATCTCTATGTGCAGCCGGCTGTGAGACGAGTCGTCAGGGTCCGTTGTGCATGAGATAGTTAGAAAATGACATGAAGTAGAAAGAGCTTATCATCAAGGAATTAGTGGCGAACGAGAGCTTTGTTCGCTAGAGAGTTGTGTTAGAAATTTACAGCTTATAGTAGAATTATTGTCTCCAGACACACTTTATAAACCCATACAGCTGCAGTGCGGCACCATCCCACCCTCCTCTAACGTAATTACAGATATCTGCAACGTCATTTCGCCTTGTCAAAACTCTGATTCAGGATATCTGTAATTAACTCCAATTGGATGTATCCACAATGTCAAGTCAAAATTTGATTTTTCATTTCAAAAAAGGACGATGTAGATATCTACAATTGAGGGGAATAAAAGATATCGTAACATGCAATTCTGACTAGTCAGAATTAAATTGTAGATATGTGAAACTCAAAATTCAGTTGCGGATATCCATAATTCACATTGCGGATATAAACAACTGAATTCTGGATATCTGTAATGAGCAACCCCATACACATGAATAGCAAAAGTATTTTGACTTGTACTACTCAAAATGTAATTATGGATATCTAAAATTAGAGTGTTGCCAAGGCAAAGCAGAAGTATGGATATCTTGAATTATAGTTTTGACTAGGTAAAATGACGTTGCAGATATCTCTAATGAATATCCTGCCTAGCTATTAAATGTTAAAATGGCTTGCTGCGCGGCTATGCCCTTACTGCAGTCAGAGTTTCCTTTCCGAGTGGACAGTTCGGCGGTTGGATCAGAGCCGCTTTGATCAAACTCTGACAGGCCGTCGCATCTAATAACCCGCACAATTTGTCTGCAGGCCGACAGCTGCACCTGTGCTGCCGTGGACGCCATCGAGTCACATGCGAGATCTGGGAAAGAAGCTTCGGTGCATCGGCCTTGTCAAACTCTTTTCAGTCAACGCTGGGTGGATGTGTCAGTTCATGTCCTTTGTGTTTGGACATATAAGAGATGAAGTCTGTGGGGAAAAAAAGGGTTAGAGGGATGTTTGTTTTTACTGATAAGTCTGCTTGTCACAAAGGCCTTTCATCAGTCGCCAGTGATATGAAGCAGTGTCCAGTAAGAACATGAACGCAGCATAAAACCTCCTGTTTTCTTTTCTTTAAAGAGCTCTGAAAGCACATTTCCTCAGTCAGCTCATTACTATGTTTTCTATTTTGATTCTACATTAAAGCACAACATGTTCTGCTAAATTTCGACAAGTTTTAGTCATTTCACGAGAGATTTCTGTTTTTCTCTTTTTTCATTGGTTTAAAGATGAAAGGTGACGTCACGTCAGGAACATTTAAATCGATATGTGATGACAAAGGGTTATTTGTTTATGTTGCCAGACCTTTGTCAAGATGTACTGTGATAGATAATAGCTGCTGATGTTTTTTCTGTGCTTTTTAACATGGATTTTTGCTTATTTAGTCATGAAAATGTCATGTTATAGAGAAATGCTTGTGATTTGAAACCAAGTTTTCAAACCATTTTCCCCAGATGTTGAATGAATAGACCGTAGAATGTATATAAAAATGAATGACGTGTCTCTACTCTCTCCCACTGTACAAAAGTGAAGCCAAAATATCCCAGATACGGTAGCTGCCATCTTGAGATTTTGACATCATTTGGAGCCAGAGTCTGTGTATTGCTCAGGGAGCAGGAGCCACGGTTTCGAGGTCCCGCCCACACATCCGCCCAAGCCAATCATGAGCTGAGCCCCGCCGCAGCTTGCGAGTGTGTGCCACCTAGCTGCTACGATAGCACCACGGTAGCTGTTTGGCTAGAAAGACACAACAACTAGCTTATTATATTATCTCTACAACTACATTTATGATCAAATTGATGTGTGATCTATCACACAATTGCCCATAGGTGTGAATGTGATGATTGTCTGTCTCTGTGTGTCAGCCCTGTGATAGACTGGCGGCCTGTCCGAGGTGTACCCTGCCTTCACCCAATGTCAGCTGTGATCGGTTCCAGCCTCCCGCGACTCCGAATGGGATAAGCGGTTATGCCTATGCTGCAGCCAGCCATCAGGGGGCAATCCAGATGTTTTGACTTCACTTTTGGGGAGCTGAAAAGTCATCCATCTTTGTGTACAGTCTATGACATAGAGCGGGAAACATAGATTTAAGGAAAAAAGTACACAGAAGTTGTATTATTACACAGCTTTGTTGAATACTCGATTCTGATTGGTCAATCCTGGCATTTTACGGTCTGTTATTTCTTTATAACAGACCGCTGCTATGCGCTCAGTTCTGTTTATCATATTTCTCAAATTATTGATTTCTTAAGTAAGTAGCCGTGTAATAAGCAAGATAATGTACAGCTAGCGGGTCACTGTTGTGAAATAAACCCCTTCAGGCATCATCCTGTCAGGGTTTATTTCACAGCAATAAACAACGGCTTGCTGTACATTATCCTTTACATATTTAATTTTACCAACATTAATTCCTCAAAGGGACACACTGTGGAAGATGTCTTGCCTCTCCCTCAGTAGATTTGTCCTCATATGATTGTTGAACTTTGTTGCAAAGCAGAAAGAAGCAGTTGCTCTTTAAGTCTGAAGGACTGAGACCAAAGCTTGACATTTACCACTGATGTCTTAGGTATTTTCATTTTCACTTCCCCTGTATATTTGTATTTCACAGTGTGACACATAAAAAATACTAAAATTAGTCCAAAAGCTGCATCACCAAGGGTGGATTTTAACCTTTTAGGAGCTTTAAAATGGTCTGTTGGATTTGCTGTTTCTGATTGCATTCCTGCGGCTGGCAAAACTGTGGGGGACTTTTGCCATTTAAATAACTATCACTGCAAAGTGTATCTCGACTTACGAGATCCCTGTGTGAGTCGCAGTTACTAATAGTTGTGTGTGTTTGCTTTGTTTGGCAGGGTCAACACAGGTAGAGCACTCAGTAACTCTGCAGGCCACACTTAGCTGGTCTCCTTTGGGAAACTAACGCATATGACGACTACCTGGTGTCAACCCCTATAAACACATGAGAGGGAAGGAACACAGACAAACCATGAAAAAGATATACATTGGCAAAACCGCCTTAAAAGTCCCCCGAAATGGCGGCAAACATCCGAAAAAGAGGTAAGAGAGTAACTCTCAGACGCCATCTTTCCATCCATCCTCGTTTTTATATCTGTTTGTCCGTTCATCCGCCCACGAGGTGTCTCCCCTCGCCACCCAGTGGTGCTAAAGCAACCTCATCCCTCCTCTCCAAGCCCCGGAGTCACGCCGCCTCGTCATCTCATCTCACCGCAATGAAAGCACTCATTATGTCTGACTCAGCTCCCGTTCACAGAGGAGGTCACTAATGGGGGATTTTTCATCCCTGGAGCTACTTCACGTAAACTCATCCTCTATCAAACAACAAACACCTGTATTCCCCTGCTGATGCCCGCCAATCAAAGAGAAGCAGGGGCTGCTGGGTAACGCAGCACTGAAATGCCTTCCAGTGAGCTGAGACACTCATTGAATCACTCTGTGGGCAGCTATAGTTTTACTCACTGATTTGGTTGTAGATGCAGCAGGTTTCTACTGAAGAAGTCACATGAAAGTAAAAGATATTCCAGATCCAGTGGGAAATTATTATTTCTAATGAACTTCCTTTGTTTAGTATTTAGTAAAGCTGCAACTAACAGTTATTTTCATTGTCGATTAATCTGTCAATTATTTTCTTGATTGATTAGTTTGTTTTTTGATCTATAAAATGTCAGAAAATGGTGAAAAATGCGTCACGGACATATCAACGACTTTCATGTGTCTGTAACTTCTTGTCACTGGCTTCCATTGAAAATGACTTGTAGCCTGTTGCTGTGTTGTTTGTATTGTGAACATATTAATGGTACGCGTCCACAGGATCCGTCCTTTCCATGCTTCCTATTCATTGTTAGTGTGGAATGCATTCTGGTAGCATGACAGCACAATTCGAGAGATGGGGCGTCACGTTAATTGCATAATTTTGAGGTCTAGGCTGCTTTAAGCAATTCAGAGTGTCCAATGCGACTGGCCGTATCTTTTTCCGTAGAAAATTTTAAACTAACCATTGTTGTTCTAAAATAAAGACAGTTTCAGCAACTGCATGGCTTATTTCTCGCATAAGATGTTTTCAATAACAGATTTCGGTGAACTATTTTCATGCTATAAGAGAAGAAAATAACAGGTGCTACCTGTCTAGTGACGGCAAGGCGAGCCCTCGTGATAAAAATGGCAAAAACCGACACAAACTATAAGAGCTTCCTTCCCGGTTGGAGACATGCAAGTCTGAACTCATTTAAAAATATACGTATTACGCAAATAGCAAAGTGAAATCTATACTTCCACTTTAATTGAAGCATTACAGAGCTAACTGTCAACGTCTTTTATGTTATGCTATTATATTAGTTTATCCAAAATAGTATGCAATACACATACTATTGGTTTCATATAAAGTTTCAGACATACCAACAAACCCCACATACTGTCTTAGTGTACTACATAGTAGCTGAATTTCGGACGCAATCTTTGACTCCGCTCACTGAAATTTAGTTTAGTTTTCTGCCTCTGTTGCAGCTCTGTGTCTGAGAAATGTTTATTTCTACAGCACATCATTTATTTGCTGCATCTCTACAATACTAATCAGTTTATGAGTATTTTTCATTCAGCTGTCAAGGTGCTCAGCCCACATGGGCTTACATGCCACTACTTACATCGCCTAGAGAGGCAAGAGAAAATACAAGGAAAGCAAGAGAATGCATGGTACTCTATACAGTATACAGTATATGTGACAACTGCATTATATACCATTGGTTATAGAGTGCTGTAGAGATGACATATTTCTGTAGCCCAACCAGGAAGTTAGCATCGCCCTGGTTCCCTCGACAAATATCCAGTGCAATTATTGCAGAAAACAAGCTCAGTGACAAACACTTATCATACACGGTTTGTTCAGCAAGATCATCTTCACCAATGAACACCCCTTTCATGATTTTTGAAGTGTAAATGCAATCGGCAGCAGTAAAAAGCGACAATTAGACTATAAATGGACTACACCGCGGTCGCATGACTTCAGGTCACCACCACTGAGGTAAAGGCGAATAAGTGTTCAGCGTGATGAAGTTTAGTTGTCTCATTTATCCCAGCCTCAAATCACATATAAATGCCAAGATAATGCACAAGGCATTAAGTGTGCAATGAGTACGCCTTTCTTGATTTCCATGTGTCTTTTGTACGCCATGTATCCTGTACTGACTGCAGTGTAAACGTATCTGCGTATAACTGCTACGATTTGAGTTGATGGTCCAACAAACACTGGACTTGAACAGAGGATCAGTTATTTCTGTATGTGTTTTTTACTTAGTTTACTAACTTATTTTAAGCCCAACCATGATGTTTTTCCCTTACCCTAAGTGGTTTTCTTGCCTGAAACAGAGGTAGTGGTTTTATTGCATAAACCTAACTGCGATAAAGGCTATGAACGAACTGCAACACATGAGCATGAGTATACACAACGAGGCTGTGAAGGCGGACGAGGTCGGCGTCATGACGTTTAGTAGCCTCATTTAGCTGCTTTTAGCAACTGTCTTTTTTAGGCATATAAAGGCTTAAGAATTTACCGGTGGGGTTTTAGCTGATGTATTTTACATTGCAGAACAAAACGTTAAAATCTGTTCAGGTTGTGTTAATCACAGACCTTATTTCAGGCATCTAACTAAAAACCCATCGACTTCCAGATGAGGGAGCCAAAAGCTAAAATGCGAACTCATCTCAGGGTTTTAGGACTCATTCCTGTAGCACTCTATTGTGTCTTTGACATGCCTGTGAATCAATTTATATCAGTAATACCTTATTTGTATTACTTGTGTGACTGTCCGCAATTAATAATCAGCTAAAGTGGTTTATAAGACAAAAGGTCACTAAAATTTAGACAAAATGACAGGGAAATAGCTAGACAGGTGAAAATCAGCCTTATCATTATACTTAGTATGTATATTAATGAGCTGGAAGCTGGATCATACTTCCACGTAGTGAACCTGAAAACACTGAAAGGAACCTGTCTGATATTTTTTTCCTCAGCCCTCACCTCATGTCTTTCTATGATCTTGTTAAAAGAGAGACAAAGAGAGGAAGTGAAAAGAGCGACGTGACCACATCTCCATCCACCCGCTGCTATCTGTTATCCGGCTGCAGATAGAGTCATTACCTTCCTTCCTCCATCTGTCCGTCAATACAGGCTCCATTAAGCCCGGCCGTGCACACTCGGATCCATCACGGCAACAGACATTTCCTCTTTCCCCACTCACACTTGGCCTTCTATTAGATTGAAGCCCAGGTAATGCACATACTCTGAAAATAGTCATCATTGTGCTGTCTGGCTGAATTACATGTGGGGGGATTGCTGTTCTGTAAATCTGAGCCTTCACAGTCCATTCATGTGATGTATTAAGAGTTCATCGCCTCATATTTCATCACAGATTACACCCTCTCTTTTTTCTCACTGATGATTGGGTTTCTGATGATCTGAAAAAGAGATGTAATGCTCAGATGACTTAGAAAAAGCTCTGTATCCTCGCTTCCCCCTGCCTGGATTTTTAATTAGAGAACTGTGTTTTGGTCCCATGTTTTCTTCATACAAAGCACTTTCTCACACAACTTTTCTGCTTTTATCACCCTCTCATGATGTTCTCATCACTGCTGCATGGCCGCTGTGGGGTGTATTAAAAAGATATGTAGACCCTTATAAGTCCATTTAGATAAGCATATACCCAAGTTACAAGCTTGTTTCCTGCACCATATGCCCTGAATGTAATCATCTGCTGTGTATGTGTGTGCAGCTCTTTGCTGGAGCAGAAGGAGGACTTACGGAAGAGGCTTTCCTACACAACACACAAGCTGGAGCTGCTGCAGAGCGAGTTCGACTCCACGCGGCAGTACCTGGAGACGGAGCTGCGGCGAGCGCAAGAAGAGCTGGATAAGTTTACTGATAAACTGCGCAGGTGGGCGCAAACATACTGTACAACACAGTGGTGGAAGAAGCCCTCAGATCCTCAATATATACAACATACATGCATACAGGTGTCTTAACATTGTACTTAAGGGAAGACACCCTAGGAAAAAACATCGTCAGTTGTGAGATTTTGGTCTATTTTCTTTCTTTCTTTCTTTTCTTTCTTGACGAGTGGCAAAAAACACTGAAAACACACATTTATGTATTTCTTTAATACACATTGTCTATTTGCATCTGTAGATTTCTGTAGTTATCATTACCTAATGCTGTATTTGCATATTGAAACATAAAATTATTACATAAAATTAATACAATGTAATGGAAATAATTGTCTTAATGTAATCAAGAGACACAACAACACAGATATTTCAGTCACATGTGAATATAAACTATCAGCATTGAAAAACTTTCTTATCCAAAAAAGGCCCACAGTTAAAAGGTCAAATTGATCCAGTGAGATGAGACATTCAAGCTACAAATCCTTTGTTTTTCACTCCATTTAAATGCTATGAAGTGCTGCGCTGAACTTTCAAAACTCGGTATTTATTTATCCATGGGTATCTAAAGTTAGCCAGTGTTATATTCTGGTCCAATGACCAGCAGCTTTAAGACTGAGGAGAGATGTAATATACTGCAGAGGATTTAGGAGGAGGCCCTTATAGCCTAAATATCAAAGACCGAATGTAATTCTTCTGTTGCTGCTAATGAAAGACCAGCAGACTTTTTCTCATAGTATGAGAATCGCAGTAATGAAGCACAGAAATTATGTTTTTTTCTGTCAGATAAAGAGAAAAAATTAATCCAAAGAAACCAAGAGGCACATGTTATCTCTATTTGCCTTATAATTAGTACCGTTTTCTGAAATGATTTCCTGGAATCTTTCCTGTTGATTATAAGGAAATAATGTAAAATACAACATTATCAAAGTGCCATCCTAGCCGTCTTGCTTACCTAAACATTCAAACATTCATTTTGGACCCGCCAAAATTGTGATTAGCTCGCAGTCATAATAATTTTTTTAGGAAAAGCCATACTTTCATTCACAGGGGACGACCCCCCTTCAGTTTTCATGTGGAAATTTCTGATCACCGACGTTGTGACTGTGGAATAAATTAAGACATTATATCGATGGAAGACTCACCCTTTTCTGCAGAAATGGAAGAATCTACTAGAATATGTGGGAGGTCAGTATAATCTGGAATTAAATGGATAATAACTGTGGACATATGTTTGAATTAGGGACACTGGGCCTGAATCAGATCCAACCTCTAGGTCGGGATCCACTGGCCATATTTAGGGAGTGAGTGATTCAAATTATTATGGTGCATTATACAGTACTATATCTCTGCCTTCTGGATCACAAATAGCAGAATAAAACACTCACTAAAATCACCATATCAGTAGAGTGAGGTCAGCGAGATGTGAGCATGATGTACAAGTGCTGTAAACTGAAACCCCGGCACAAATTTTAGCTCTGACTTGTGTACTGCTGAGATAGCCAATCTCAGCCGTTATGGTTATTTTCAGTTGGGAGAGGTCTCCAGCTGCTACGTACAAACTATTATCTGCAAGTGAGCAATGTCATTTTATTGTGTCGTTTAGAATACAAAGCAGCTACTCAGCACTGCAGAGGATCAACCAGGATCTGGAGGAGAAGATCCACAGAAATGTAAGTGTAAGTGCGTTACCCTTTGTGTGTGTGTGTGTGTGCGTGTGTGTGTGTGTGTGTGTGTGTGTGTGTGTGTGTGCGTGTGCGTGCAGTGTATCCAGTCATAGGAATTCCCATGCTTAACATTTAAAGGGATAGTTTAGGTGTTTTGAAGTGGGGTTGTAGGAGGTACTTATCCATAGTCGTTGTACTACTTACAGTAAATGATGGTCGGCACACCCTCAGCTTGGACAGACAGACAGGGATATATATATATATATTACTGCAGGGATATAAAGCAATGTACTGCTGTGGACGAGGCCGGCAGCAAGACTTATTTTAGACGCCTAAAAGAAAGGTAAAAAAAAATGATTTAAGTGTATGTTATATTTAGAATATTTTCACAGCTTTACCTTGCGGTCAGACAGCCCTTTTTGACAGGGAACTGAAGCCGTTGTATCAATTTATGTTCTTTCCAAAGCCACCAGACTCAACTGAAAAATCCAGCAATTTTACCTCTCAGAACACAGGAGTTGCTGGTCCACCGCTGCATCGAGTGGTTAGTTTGTTTGTGTCATTGCATGATTTTGGTGAATCCAAACTAACCAAAGTCACACAATAACGCAAGCAAATTGAACAACAGCAACTCCCACGTTCTGCGAGGTAAAATGACTGGATTATTCAATGGAGTCTGGTTGCTTTGGCAAGAAGCTAGATAGCAGCTTCAGTTTCCTGCTGAAAACATAGACTGTATAGCTAGCTCACGGCAAGGTAAACCGGTGAAAAAAATCTAAATACGTCATGCATTTAAACTGATATTGATTTTTTTAGGTGAGACTTTCTCGACAAGTTGGCTGTCGGACAGTTTGGGGCAGTCAGTGAGCATCTAGCGACCTTGTTTTTGCGGTGTGTCCCACACCGTCAGCTCTAGTCTGGCCATGTTGGAGGTCTTTTGGCCGATTCAGCATGTTGAAATGGCGGCGCCGCCTGTCGGTGAGAGAAACTCACACTCTGATTGGCTGTTCAGCTTTAAAGAGTCAGTGCACGAGAAGGGAAACGGAAGTGAGGAAAGCAAGACAAACGAGTGAAGTCAACATCATTCTTCATCTCATCTGATTGTTCCAATGCATGGATATCCTCACAGCGACGTGGCCATCTGGAATGAAGCTAAGCGGTGAGTGAGAGTGGTTTGAAAATGGTCGTCAGATGCCTCTTTATTTCATATATTTCCGGTTTCACTTTTTGAATAACAAATACAGACTACCACGCCATGCTGGTTATGAGGTATATAGAGAAGAAAGTACAGCATGTATAACTGGCTGTCGGCTGTAGTCTTTGGTTGTTCGAATGCAGCTTGTTGGTGATGTTAAGCAACGCAACAGGCAGCCTTCATCGTCGCTAGTTCTCTGGTGTCGGTTGGTGTGTCTGGAGCTTTAGGTGTCTGAAATAAATATGTTTTTTTCTCCATTGTTTTGCTTCGGTACGGTAACTCTTGTCTGTATCTCCAAACTGGGAGCGTGCCGACTGTCATCTACTGTAAGTAATACACTGACTATAGATAAGTACCTCGTGCAACCCCACTTCAAAACACCAGAACTATCCCTTTTAGTACCTGTGGACACAGAAGAAAGAGAAGTGCCAGAGCAAGTCATTGGGTTTAGACATGTGCAGAGCACTTGGAGAGCCAATCTGAATATGAATATCCCCTGCTGTTGGTACCACTGACGTTAATTATGGCCTATTACAATTGGCTGTCCTCCTTCCAATGGCAGAGTGATAGCAAACCCATTGTTCCTCAGCGCGCCACACCTCACTTCATTTGTTAGACATTGCTGTTGCCGGTGGAAAGATGCAATTAACCAGCCTGCCTGAGAACACTGTATGACAATCAGGTGTCTGTGCTGTTGAATAGACGGCTGAAAACGCTCAGCGGATGGGCTTCGTTACAGCACAAGATGATAATCATCATCGTCGTGATTACAGCGCTACAGCAGCGAGATAGCGGGTCAATAAGGAGCTGAGGGTCACCCGCCTTTTTTGTGAGAAGAAAAATGGTCATTTTTAAAAAATAAACGGCATTGCTTTTTATTTTTTTTTCCCGTGGATGGTCCTCATCAGGTTTTATTGATTCGTCTCACGTACTGCCTCCTCAAGGGGGAGCGAGGTGCTGAGTAAGTCTCTCTGTAATCGTAAAGCTTGTTTACTCCAGAGGTGCCACAAACCGATCTGACCCCTGTGGCCCCGCACAACTGGAGAATGTAATTACAAGACAGATAAACACAGTGATATATACTTGGAGTGTGCTTCTACTCGCACAGCTACGCTGTTCAAGGCAGGAAACGCCTGAAGAGAGAAGACAGACCTTTTGCACACAAGGCCACATTTTTTTTTAATCTACTGCAGCTGTCATATAATACTAACCTCAAACACTGACAAGAAATCAGCTTGGAAGGCAGAAAGCGATGCATTAAATCAAACAATAGAAGTGTTTCAAAAAGACAAATGTGGACCTCAAGAGAAAATGTTCCTCTGTGGAGCGCTCAGTTTACTGACGTTTCTTGGTAACCCATAGTAACCAAAAAAAATCAGCGAGACAGCTACAGTATCTTCACTGCCACTTAAACACTCTCAATGTGTGAAGTTGCTTAGCGTGCCTGTAGGCTATCCATCCTGTGTTTATATTTAGAGGCAGAATCTCAAACACACTCTTATAGAGTCTCCGTATCTTAGGGCTGTCAGTTGATTCAAATATTTAAACATGATCACTCTGCTCAAAATATACCTTAAAGGGAGATTTGTCCAGTATTAAATAAAATAAAATCAACATCAGAGTGGGCAAATATGCTGCTTTATGCAAAAGTATGTATATATTTATTACTGGAAATCAATTAACAACACAAAACAATGACAAATATTGTCCAGAAACCCTCACTGGTACTATATTTAGCATACAAAATATGCTCAAATCATAACATGTCCCTCGAGGGACCCCTTTGAAAATGGCTCTGGCAGTTTTTCACTAAATTTAGCGTTAGCTTGGAGCATTATTTAACCTCCCTCCTGACAAGTATGACATGGTTGGTACCAGTGGATTCATTAGGTTTTCTAGTTTCATATGATGCCAGTATCTTCACTTTAGCTTTAAAAATGAGTCGCTTCAACCAAAAAAAACATGTTACGTTAATGTGTTAAAGAAATGAGTGCTGTTAAAATGAATTTGCAATAAAGTGTTATTATCCCATGATCTTTGACAGCCCTATTCTGTCCACATTAAAAGTAGAGATGTTGTTTAGATATTGTTGAGCCTTTGCAAGGTCCAGGTATTTGTAATCCTGCACACTTTTAATGGTTATGTCATTCATTCATAATCACAGGGGACAAAGAGGAGGTTCTTCTAAAATCAATACACTCCTTATGTTTTCTAGTTTCGTATGATCTTCAGTCTAGCTTTAAAACTCAGCTCGCTGCAACCTAAGATAAGATAAGATAAGATGAACCTTTATTAATCCCCGGAGGGAAAAAAAAAGAAACGTAAGTTAAAGAAATTAGAGGCGTAGCCCTAGCCCTAGTTTATGCATATATTCCAAAATAGCCCATGATTTAAGGAATTATTCCACGTTATTCATATTTAACATTAATTATTATTAGTTATTTAGTGAGGTGAGTGTTCAGTGAAGAAATATTAATAATAAATTTGAACATACACAAGTCATGCAAATGTGCTCAGTGACTAATTGAAAGATTTAAAAAGTGGGGCACATGCTTTGATGGATGTGGTTTTGACTGAAAACTTCAGTGCGTTAGTGTGTTAGTTATGTTGTAGTTTCTTGCTGGTGTAGTTTCTTTTAACGGCTCTGGTGTCGTCAGACTCAGCACCACGACGACGAGAAGCGAGCGCTGAGCAGAGAGATCATCGTCCTCAACAACCACCTGATGGAGGCGAAGCTCACCATCGAGAAGCTGCAAGAAGACAATGTGAGAGCCCTGTTATGTTTTCGTCTTCAGAGGATGAAATAAAGCATATTAATAGAATTAGTAAAACCTTTATTGGCCCTCGGGGAATTTGCTTTTCACAAAGAGCATAAAAGAGTATCAAGAGAGCATCAACAACTATACAGTGTATGACAGCACACGAAGCATGAGCATTGTGAAGATATCAGGTGCAAGTTAATAAAAAGTGCAGAGTTCAGACCATGCGATCACAGCTTGTTAATCAGCTGAACGCTTTGTGGGATAAAGGAGGTGATGCTTCTTTTAGTCCGCATCCTGGGAATACTACACCTGCGTCCTGAAAATAAAAAGTACATACTCAGTGATCAGTGAACATGTGAGCTAAATTCATTCAAGTTCATTTAAATTCAACATACCTTCAGGATATTTTTGATTCTAAGGTTGTCACAGCAAAACTCATTAATGAGAGACACTTTTGCTCTTATTAACCGTCATAATTCTGCACAAAAGCGGTGAGAAGGTGACGTTTTCAGTTTTCAAAGCAAAGCAGGCAGAATAACCAGTGGAGATGATGAAAATACTCAGCAACACCAGTGAATGTTCATCCCTAAATGTTCTGTCTTATCCTCTGATTGTGTCTCCACACAGGACATGTACAGGAAGGACTGTAATCTGGCTGCTCAGCTTCTCCAGTGCAACAAGTCTCTTTACCGGGCACAGCTCTCTGAGGTGAGGCTGACACTGACCCGAACATGTCATTCAGTTTTGTAATCATCCGACGTTTTACATGTTTCAGCAATTTAATTAAGGTTTCAGTCACGTCAGATCCTTGGAAGTTTAAGTGTAACAGTAGTTTACTTATAAATGTTTGCTCAAGAGTCACAAGCAGGTAACCTTCTTGCCCTAAACTTTGCACAACTCAATTTTTACTGAATTTTTCAATACAGCGGTAGGTAGCTAGGTAAAAGGGAAAGATCTGGCGAAATAGTCAGGGAGGAGGAGATGAAGTGTTTCTTGAGCCGCACTAAGATGAATTTTCAGCTCATGACATGAAGTCGGTTAAAAACAGAAAGTGCTGTCTCGACCATAACGGAAGGTCATCGCGCCCTTTGTGAGGCAGAAGAGATAAGAGGCGAGAGGCGGTGGAGCGACGGCTGCTGCAGGTCGCTGCAGGAAGGCCGGAGATTAAAGCAGGAACAACCTTCAACGGAGGAAGTGACAGAAAGTTGGTGGCTAATTTAACACGGCTAACATGCTGCCTGAGGAAAGATAGTTGAGACATATAATCATTTACTTCAGATACAGTACTTAACCATAATTTATACAGTGATGGATGAATAAAAAGTAATAGTATATAAAGTATTATGTATTTATTATATTAAGCATTCATGTGTGGTTAAAATTGAAAAATAAAAAGTCTCATTTCTATTTAGCTATTTATAACGATTAATTATAACTATAATTATTAACTTTAACTATTGAAATTATTACATTATATTACATGTAAATTGATATAAACTATTAGATTATTACATTACTAATTAATATAACATTATTTCCACTCTATTATTACATATTACATACATACTGTACATACTCATTCATCACATTAAAGTTTATTTAAAAGCTTTTTATTGAATATATCTTTTCCTTTTATACGTTTGTCCTTTTATTGTATGTCATAAGAGAAAAATATCATCTAGAATTTACAAATTGTCAACATAAACCAGTAATGGAAAGTAACTGTACATACAATTCTTTCTGTTTTATGCTACTTTATACTTCTACTCCACTACTTTTCTGAGGGAAACATACTTTTTACTCTCATTACATTTATTTGGCAGGTGTAGTAACTACTTCCTTTGCAGATTCAGGTCATTAATACAAAATATAATTAACATTTGAATTCTTTATAATTGATTAATCAACCAGACTGTTTATACATTTGTTAAAATTAGCTCCACTTTTACTTTTTTTTAGGTTTAAATATTATTTAAAAACCTTATTTTTCATCAATGTTTCCATTTATTGTATGTCAAATGAGAGAAATATCATCTAGAATTCAAAAAATGTCAACATAAACCAGTGATGGGAAGTAATATGTACTGTACATACAGTTTTGAGGTACTTGTATTTGAGTAGTTCTGTTTTATGCTAATTTATACTTTTACTTTACTTTTTTGGCAGCTGTAGTTACTTTGCAAATTCAGATTATTCATACAAAATATAATTAATTTGAATTATTAATTATTATTGATAAAGCAACCTGGCAGTTTATAAATTTGTTAAAATTAGCTCCACCTCCAATTTACGTTTTCACATTTATGCGTCAAAAATTCAAATTATATAATATATACATGACTCTGAAACAAGCCATTCTGCCTCATGGGTACTTTAAAGGGTAACGTCAGTACTTGTCAGCCTGGTCCAGCATTGAGGGAGCGCTCTGTTGACGGCAGCTGCTCAGAGACTACAGTGTGGTGCTATTGGGGCAAGCTGGCACCGTCATTTGCTTGTTTTTCCATGACGGACTCTCACGGTTACAGCGCTCTCCCTCAGCACTGGACCAATTTTAAAACTGTTGTCCTCATTAGCCACTTCGACACAAAAACATGGGAAAGTTGGGCCCAGGTTGAAAAATACCAAAGTTACACTTTAAGTCCATTTTGATTCACTTTTGTACTTTTAAGTAAAATTATGCATGCATGACTTGTACTTAACTAAGATCTTCTACCACCTTTGCTTTCATTCTCATCAAATCCTTTTTGGAAATGAACTGAAATTACATGCCAGCTGGGATATGAAAATTAACAGCAGCACAAATCTTGTGTTTGCATCGATCAGTGAAACAGGAGTCTACAGTAAGTCAGGGCTCTCTTTCTTTCTTCTCCTCCTGTCACTCAATATGCAGCCAAGTCAGAGTGTAATTATACTGCACCGGGTTTCGTAATCATGTAATTGTTTAGAGAATGATTAAGCATGAAGCTCAACGGATACTACTGCACAAACGTGACGGACAGCTAACCATTCAAGGAGCTGAAACTACAGCACACTGCAGCCCCGTCGTGCTGTTTCTTGTGAAAAGAGATGCATGTGGGTATTGATGAGTGTTTCAACACCAGGCCAGCTTGGTGCCACTTTCCGCTGCATCAGCCCTGGGCCTTGTGCTTCGCCCATGTGACAACGGTGGCTTTCAAAGTGTGAAAGAGTGTCCCCCCGCCGTTAATGAATGCACGTTTTTGCCCTTATGGCTGAGTGGAAATATCAATGCAAACTGCATTTGGTTGCGTAAGGTTCATGAAACATCCTCATCCACACAAACACCCTGCTGCTGTACACAGTATAGGATCAGTTATAGAGGGAAAAACTGTTTTGCAGGCCAAACATAAAGGGGGTCAGAGGCTATACATGCACTTTCTGTATGTTCACCAGTCCCCCGTGGGCGGGAAATAATCGAAAGAGTATTGATGAATGGTGCTGCAGCATTTTGAGGAGTGCAGTGGCTCTTCAGCGCCCACTGAAGTGCTTCAGTCATTTGTTTTGCTGCAAAACAACTAACAGAGAAGGTATAAAAGCGACGGGGCTCGGATCTCTGAAATGCCACAAAAAAGATTATTGTGATCCCGTTCAAAACGAGCCCAAAAGAAAAACATGTGGAAGGTATTAGTGCAGTTTAGTTTGGTTCAAGTTGTAGTAAAACTGCTATGATAAAATGTCTTTTTATGTTAGTCTTTCCTCCATCCACAAAGTTATAATTAGCTCGCCTCTCATTGCCAATTAGGAACAACTGACTAGATTCCTGTTGATGATGTGCTGCAGTTGGCTTAATGCTTGTTGCTATGGAGAGGCACAGATAGTGGATGGAGGCTTTTTTTTTGTTGAGCAAAGCTCAGAATAGTCTTTCTTTTCCAAGGAAGGAAACTCAGTTCGCTTTCACTTTCACATATATTTTTATTTTTTGTTACAGCTCTTGTCATGTCAGGTAAATGCAGATAGTAGGTGTATGTTGTGGTGATATACTATTGTACTATGTGACATACTGACACACATACTGCAGCGCACAGGGACAGAAACAGTAATATATTTAATTAAGACCTGTAGTATGCTCAACCAAACGCAACCCGCAGTAAAATATTGAGCACGGTGTGACTATAAAGGGAAAACCAACACACACAAACCAAAATGATGGAGGCGAAATGAAAATGCGATATTTTTTTTTTTTTTTTGCTCCAGCTTTTTTAAATCAATACAAAAAAAATACAAAAGCAACTTACAGAACAAGAAAGGGAACAACAAAGAATCCAGGCACAATATGAGCATGCTGTTAAGAAAAAAATAAAATAGGAGCAAAGCAATAGTAAATCGGAGTGTAAAAATACAGTTCTTTAGTTTTCTGTTCATCTTAGTACGATTTAAGTGGTAAAAACTCGTTACATCACATTTATGAGAAAAATATTTGGATATTATCTGAAGTTAAAGTGGCTGATTTATGAGAAAAAATACAAATTTGCAAGATAAAGTTAGAAATGTATGAGAAAAAACCTTGGATATTAATAGAGATTAAAATGTCAAAATTTCCGAGAAAAAGATCGCAAATTTGTGAGATTATGCAGTCATAAATTTCCAAGAAAAAACTTGGAAGTTCTCTGAGATTAAAGTGGCAAATTTAGGAGAAAAAAATCACAAATATTCAAGATTTTAAAGTCATAAATTTATGGAAAAAAACACAAATACACAGGATTATAAAGTCATAAATTCACAAGAAAAAACTTGGATATTCTCAGAGATTAAAGTGGCAAATTTACAAGAAAAAAATATTTGCAATAAAGTGGAATCATAAGTTTACAAGAAAAATATTTGGATATTCTCTGAAATTAATGTGGCAAATTTTAGATTATAAAGTCATAAATTTATGAAGAAAAAAAGATATTTAAGTCACAAGTTTACAGAAAAAACTGTAAAACAATAATAATGAAAAATATCACAAAGAACCACATCGCTTCACTTATGTCACTTTTTTTACTTACAGTGGCCCTAATATGTCACCATATCTTAGATATGAACTGGAAATAAATAGAAAATGTCTTGGGCCGTGTTATGCATATATGAATGTGATATTTAGCCAGTAATATGAGTAAATGAATCCAGTGAGTGAGTTTCATTTTCATCACCTAAGCCGATGATGTGTCTCTGCTTTCATTCACTGTTTTCTATTTACATTGTCATGCTACGATTCACAATGAATTCATTGAACAGTCTGGTAAATTTGATATTGTATAGTCTAGTACACAGATTGGGACTAAAGATTTTATTAGAGCCATCACTCAGTGTGACATACTGTACAGTAAACCTACACAACTGTAACGCGGTCTGAAAGCACCTTTAATGTAGATAACCTTCTGAGTATAGTGACAGTCCAGGGAGTGTTTTGTAGTGCAACGGAGCATTCAAAGCCTGTAAATGTTGTAGTGTGCAAAAAAAAAAAAAAACATCAGTAGAAGAAGTCGTGATCTCATGCTACAGTACAGCTCCATCTGTTGGCACAGCAACACTTATATCACATGTATTTTCTCTGACACTTGCAGCTGCCGGCTGATTTTCAGGAGCGACTGACGATGCACATGGAGGAGTCTCCTCTCTGCCACACCTACTCCGACTCCGTCCCGGCCTCTCTCATCGGCAACGTGCTGGAGAAGCCGGAGGAGGGCTGCAGCAGCAGCCAGGCCTCCCGTTCCCCCAGCCCCCAAACTCAGGAGCATACTTTTATCTTGGAGAGCTTGGGACCGGGAGGGCGGCTGGGGCTCAGAGCTGCCTACAAATCTGACCTGTACAGCAGCGACACGGCCCTGTACTGCCCCGATGACCGGCACCGCGAGCGGAGACCCAGCATGGACCTCCACGGGGAGAGGAAGCTGCTGTACGGACCCCAGATCTCCACCGACAGCAACCCAGAGGAGGGCTCGGTGGGGCTGAGGGCTGGCTTCTCCCAGGAGCACTTTGCTAAGTTCCCTGCCACGCTGGGCGCAGGCTCCAGCTCCTACTCCAGCTTCAGTGGAGGGGGCTCTGAGGACAAAGGCAACGGCCCGCCCAGCAGCGCTGCTTCCTCCCCGCACCACCATTCCCTCTACATGGAGTGGAGAGATGCAGGGGACTATGAGAGGAAGAGTGACTCATCCTGGGAGAGGGACAGTCCAAGAGGCTTTGCCAACGCTCATCCCTTCCAGCAGACGGAGCTCAGCCACCACCAGAACGGCAGTTCGCCCGTCTACAGCCGCACCATGTCCTCCTGTTTCAGCGAGCCCTACGAGCCGCTCCCTCCCTCCTCATCACCAAGCGTCGCCTACGGAGACAGCCGTCGAGGCAGCACGTTAGCCCCTGAGGAGGAGGAGCTGATTGGCCGGTGGAGACAACTTAGCGTGGAGGATTTAAGCGCCCACTCGTACCGCAGCCCAGGCCGGGCGTCACCGTACAGCTTCTCAGAGCAGCACTTCTCCGTTCGGCCTTCCAAGATCCGACTCGGCCCGCTCTACAGCAGCTTCCAGGAGGGGGCTGACTACTACCACCACGCAGTGGGCGTCATGGACCCGGTGTGGGTAGCCGCCAGCCCCAGCCCCGAGTGCAGCCCGGGGCTGAGGCAGGCTCACAGCCAAGCCCACCTTTACCGAGCCGAGGACAGCCAGGGGTCGGAGCACAGCCTCTACCACTCAGGGAGCTCCAAAGACAGGGAGGGTAACGTGGCAGCTGGCGGCCAGAGCACGGATTATGTGGACCCCAGCCCCAACAGCTCCACTGAATCTCTGAACCAGAGGTCCCTGGAGATGGCCGCGGAGCTGCAGCACTACCAAGTGGAGATGCACAGCCTGCCTGCACAGGTGAGCCAGTCGCCACCGCCGGCGCCGCCCCCTCCTCCTCCATACAACCAAAAATTTGGCTCCCTGGGACTCTCCAGGAAGGACAGTCTGACCAAGGCCCAGCTTTATGGAACACTTCTGAACTGACTTTCCAATCAGGTTCATTCTTTGACAAGGACACAAGGTACGTCCAGCTACACCTCCTGTTAGCACGATCATTTTGAAAAAGGTTTGCAGCCTGGGGCCGAATAATTCAGCATCATGAACGTCTTACTATTGCCGGTTATTTAAAAGCTTTGATCGATGGGCAGCAGTTTACACAACCTGAGTAAGTACAGTAAGAGTTGGATGTGGAACAAAAAGAGTGGAGAGAAGCTCAAGCGGCCCATAAAATTTGTAAGAATGTGTATGTATTTAAATTACAAATGTATAAATATATACTTATAACTAAAAATTGAGTGATATATTTTGTATGTAGCTGTTAGCAAGAAATACATCCAAAACAATCAAACGAAATGCAAAATCTTCTTGATAAACCTGGAACTTGTATATAAATTTAAAAAAGGGTATTTTAATTGAGAGCTGACGCCCGTAGAAACTGCACAGTCGTTATTTTTAATGGGCTGTTGGGGATTTAAATGTGAATGTTGAGCAGACAGCAAAATCTATGAATCACTTAAATGAGAAGCATACGTTTAGTTTTTCTTCTGTTGGTTGAGTTTGACAGTATTGGTGGGTGTGTTATATCGTTATTGATGGAACATTTTGAGAACTGTGTTTTATTTTTGCTCTTCTGTATCCCACGGAGAGCTTTTCCTGCCCCCATTCTACCTCAGATTTGGACGCCCACACCCCATCACACCACTCTTACCCTGTTTCTTTGACTACAATGCATGTTTATATATTTTTGGTTGTTTTGTTCGCCTAATAAAGCACAAATTATACATATACATATATATACATACGCTCCCAAGCCTTCCTTTAATGTTCAAATGTGGCTGGGTGGGGATTTACTTTAACGTTGATTGAGCTCCAACTCCAGACTCTCCATCATTCACAGTGCTGCAGCCATGTGGAGCATGCCTGCTGAGTCACTACGCCGGCCTGCTTCATCACTGTTGTGAATTCAAAAATAGGTTCGTAGAGACTTTTTGCCAAGATCAGCAAGCTCAAAACAGAGAGGAAGTTTATTTGTGTTTTCCAGGGAGTCATCAAGAAAATACTACGAGGAAATATTTGTTACGCTGTGGGTTTGTGTGATATTTAACACTCTAAAATAACAGCTAATACTCAATCGTTAATCGTTATTAATTACAAATTATTTGCACATTTTTTTATCTAGTATTTAATACTCTTATTAAGATGAGTGGGCAACTATGCTGATACATATATACATACAAATGTATGTATATATTTATCATTAGAAATCAATTACCAACATAAAACAATGACAAATATTGTCCAGAAACCCTCACAGGTTCTGCATTCAGCATAAAAAATATATTGAAATCATAACATGGTAAACTGCAGCCCAACAGGCAACAACAGCTGTCAGTGTGTCAGAGTGCTGACTTGACTAGGACTTGATCCAGACTGACTGGGACTATCAGAAAGTGGGCATGTCTGTAAAGGGGAGACTGGTGGGGACCCAGAGAACCCATTTACATTCACACAGCTGGAGGTCAGAGGTCAAGGGACCCCTTTGAAAATGGCCATGTCTGTTTTTCCTCACTAAAATCTAGTGTAAGTTTGGAGCGTTATTTAACCTCCTTTACAACAAGCTAGCGGTCGGTACCAGTGAATTTCGTAGGTTTTCTAGTTTCATATGATACCAGTATCTTCACCCTAGCTTAAAAACTGAGCCCACTACAACCTATAAATTATATTAGTGTGCTCAAGAAATTAGTGCTGTTAAAACAAATTTGCATTATTATTATTCTGTTAACTGTGACAGCCATATTTACGATATATTATTACAGGTTAAGCCACCCAGCGTGTATACACCTACAGACTCATGACAATGAGCTCCACCTTTAACAGCTGCAACATTAAAGTGATGAATCGGTGATTATAATTCAATAATATAACATATATGATGTGAAATGGGTCATTCTGCATGATGAGTATTTGTACTTTTGGTGCTTTAAGTAGATTTTGATGCTCATACTTTTGTACTTTTACATGTAATAGAGTACTTTTACACTGTGGTATTGATACTTTTACTTGAGTAAAAGATGTGAATACTTCTTCCACCCCTAGCTGTATGATACAAGTGTTACACTGGTACTAAATATCCACACAGTGTGGACAAAGACCTTACAATATAAAAAATATCCCAACAATATATAATGTTTGATGAAACTGTGCCAGAGACCTGCCAATTAAACTCTTTTTAGGTCAGTATATTGCAATAAGGTGTCGGGCTAAAACAATTAATCTCTCGTCTTCTCAGATCTGAGGACTTTTCTCTGTTGTAAACTGAATATATTGGAGTTCAAATACATTTGAAGGCATCACCTTGGATGGACGATTAATAAATCAACAGAAAACTTATCTGTATTTTTCAGGCAAAAATGCCAAACATTATCTAACTCAGCCTCTCTAATGCTGTGGTTTCTAACCTTTTTCTTTAAGGGAGCCCTATTCTCCATCTTTCTATCCGTCTATGGATATTTAGGGCTTGAGCACCAACAATGTTAGGCCATGAGGACCATACAGAAACTGAAAGAATTATTATTATTATAATTTTTCTCCAAATTGAATTACCTTTTTGAGGGCCTTAACATGCTGATTAAACGTGATTAAACTTTGCACACTTTCAGACGTGGTGAAGAATGTGTTATTTTAGGGCTTGTTCATATTATATATATATGTGATGCATAACAATAGCAGCACAGAACAACTGATAAACTGTACAATTAACCCAAATAATGAGCCCAATAACTGCAGGAGGTTTGTGTAAAACGAGCGATTTGGATGAATTTTGAGCAGATCATTTCATCTGAATCTGAATATTGTATCAGAAACATGTTATTACATTATACTTTTCTAATACAGAATGTGGCTGTTCATCGGAGAGGGAAGTCTCCCTGAACACAGCATGGTCAGGTATCACCGTGCCCTCATCCTAACTTTAGATTTTAAATAATAACCAAATCTTAATCTAGTTTTCTTCACAGAAATGGATGAAATGCTGAGATACAGGCCAACTGCATATTTTTAATATAAGCTGTCTTTCTCCTGTTAAAATCAAGGCCTTGCGACACCTCTGTGAAGCTTTGGCGACCCCTAGTGGGGGTCTGGACCCCAACGTTGGGAACCAGGAAACTACTAATTGGCTGCTCTGTAACCTCTGTATCCTCTGTAACAGTAAACTGAAGATATTTGGGTTTTTGAGCTGTTGCTTGGACAAAACATTTTAAAACTTCACATTAGGCTTTTGGGGATTGCATTTTTCTAATTCTATAGACCAAACAATGACAATAATCAAATTATTGATAAAAAATTGTTGCAGGCCTAAATTTAGCCTGTACTTTAGTCAGCATCCTTAGCAAACAGTTGTTTTAGGGCTGTCCCCGACCAAAGAAGCTCTTAGTCGATTAATCGATGAATTAATTGAATCGACAGATTTGTAAAACTGAGCTTCTCCACAAAGAATCACACAAAAATACCACTTTAAATGTCGTGTTTACCAGAGATGAGCTCAGACGTTTCTTAGAAATATGTCATTCAGCATGAAAAAAAGCCTGTCTAATCAGACGGAAGAAATCGTAGTTAACTAAGACCAAATTGATCAACTGATCAAGTAAGAAGCCTGAGTTGTTTGATTATCATGTACCGTATGGGACAGTGATTCCAGAAATAGTCTTATTCTTATGCATGTGAAATTCACATTGTATTTATTGCTTTATCTCCTTTCACTCCTTCCTGCCGAGGTGAGAGAGGATTTAGGTGAGAGACTGAATCGGTCCATCGGAGGAAGCTGCGGTGAAGCAGCATCTCACTGATCTACATTGTCAACCTTATTGTCGAGTCTCCTCCAGACACAGCAGAAAGCATTTACACTTCAAACACATCGACAGAGGGAGACTGGATTAACAGCTGCCCCCCCACCTCTGCTTTCTTTTTTTACACTGCAAAATACATGCTAAAGTATGCACAAATTTAGCATTCAAGTACAATAACTGAACCAAGAATGGAGATGCTTTTCTGAGGGATTTGCACAACATTGAGCTATAATGAGACCTCAGTGGAGGAAAAGGTGACAACTCAGCCTGGTTTTGAAGGATGCAAGTGATGAGTTTGATCATAATTAAAGACAAAGAAGAGTGCAAGGTGCTAGTTTTATATTCATAAAGTTAGGACCGAGCAGGTTTTCTGTATATGGCTTATTTACTTTTAGTAATAATGTCCACATTTCTGAATTTCCTTCATTAATGATTTGAGAGAAGTTTTGACAGGAAAATTTACTGTCAGCTCATTTAATCCCATTATTTTTTTTTATGTTTTTAAGGCTCTAAATATGTTACTGAACCTATGCATTTACAGCAAGTACTGAAATAATGTGGGTGCTCCAGGAATGAGTTAGTATCTTAGCACTTCTGGTTCCCTCGTCTGGAAGTCAATGTCTGTGGTTAACACAAGCTGAAGAGATTTTAACATCAACGCAAGAAGGTTCAAACACAACAGGGTCCAAGTTCAAATCCGGCTTGCGGCCCTTCTCTGTGGAGTTTGCATCTTCTCCCCATGTTAGCGGGAGTTCTTTCTGGCTTCCTCCCACAGTCCAAAGACATGCAGGTTAGGTTAAGTGATGACTCTAAAACTGAACATTGGATAAAGCCAGGTTCAAAAATTATTGCCTCATTTTGTTGACATATTAGAGTCAAAGTTATTTACGGACACTACGGGACTATCGGCTGAAACTGGAAAGTTTGGTGTATGTATGTGCTACTTGAAGACTTCAGACAGGGGAAGTTATTGCAGAGCAGGTAGGTAAAAGGAGTAGAGCTGCAACTACCAGTTCATTTCATTTTTGATCATTTTCTCAATTAATCAATTAGTTGTTTGATCTCTAAAATGGTGAAAAATGTTTCAGTGTTTCCCAAAGCCCAAAACGACGTCCTCAAATGTCTTATTTTGTCCACAACTCAAAGATATTCGGTTTCCTGTCATAAAGGAGTAAAGAAACCAGAAAATATTCACATTTAAGAAGCTGTAATAAGAGAATTTGTACTTTTTTCTTAAAGAATTACTCACACTGATTATCAAAATAATTGACGATTAATTTAATAGTTTATAAATAATCAGTTAATCATTGCAGCTCTAGAAAGGAGATCATTTTGATCCATCACTTACATTTTTAATTCAAAGCTTTACACATTTTCTGTACAACCCACTGCAATACACACTCTTGCTCACAAATGTACACACTTCATTGGCACATGTCATTCAATATATCCCCAAAGTAGCAATCAGTCTGTTCACAAGCCACCTCCTGCAGAGCTGCTGGAGATTAAGGATTTAGTCCACAGTACAGGGCCCTGCTCAGTCAGCGAGCCCCACCATCCTCCTGCTTATGTCCCACAGCCTCTTGGCTGCCTCTTCATCTGTAGCTTTGGCCATCAGCTCCTCCTCCTCACAGTTAGCGAAACACTTCCCCGACACTCCCTCCACCTCCGGGGAGCAGGCCAGATAGAGAGGAGTCTGGGCCCCTTCCAGCGGACTCTTGAAGAAGACCAGCGAGGCGAGGTGGAACAGCGGCTTTGCCAGGAGAGGGATTTGAACGTGCCGGCCCAGTCTGGTCCTCACAATGCCCGGAGTGAGAGCGTTGACCGTGACGCCCGTGCCCTCCAGCTGACGAGCCAGCTCCAGCGTGAACAGCAGGTTGGCCAACTTGCTCTGACTGTAGCAGAAGGCCTTATCGTAGCTGCGTTCACTGTTCAGGTCATCAAAGTTGATGTGGCCGTACTTGTAAAGCTTGGAGGAGACCACGACGACGCGGCTGGGAGCCGAGGCCTTCAGGAGGTCCAGGAGGAGGTGAGTGAGGAGGAAGTGACCCAGGTGATTCACACCGAGCTGCATCTCAAAACCATCCTCTGTCTTAGTGTAGGGACACTGGTAGACGCCGGCGTTGTTGATGAGCACGTCAATCCTGGATTCCTCCTGAAGGGTCAGAGGAATTCAACCCATTTAAGACTCCAGTTTCAACTTAATAACTCACATCAAAGACTTAAATCGCTTTTGTAGAGCTCTCTTTGTTAAATCTAAAGCTACTTACTGTGTATAAATACAAGTAGTAGCGATCACTGTAATAGCCACCTGTAGCTGATCATATATTCTACATCTATATGCTGTCAAGGTGTTTCGGACATACACAGGTAGCGCTTTTATTTAAGCATTTAATTATACTGGCTCTAATTCATCACTATTATTACCTTATAATACACCCATGGGCTGTCTGCTGTCAGCCTGTACCGTGGTGGATGTATTAACATCTCTGTTCCCAAACAGCCGGCTATTGGCCAGTAGCTAGTAGTGCTGGTAGCATGACGTAAACAGAAGTTAATGGAGTTTTAGACTATTTAAACACACAGGACACAACCTCTTATACATCCATGGTCTGTGGACTGCAGTACATCTATTCTGAAGATTCCTGACATGACAAAGATTGAGTTTGCTTTCAAAATCTGTGATGTCCATCGCTCACTTTATGCTCCTCTGGGAAGCGGCGGGACAAAAAAGTTTGTAAATAGTTGTAATTGTATATTTATTTAATATTTTTATTGTTCAACACAGGCCATTTCAGCAGAGACATTTAAAATCATGACAATAAAGTAGAAATAATTTAGTTTTACTTTCACATGGCACTTTGTAGGCGGATGTTTTACTGGCGTCCAGTAGTCGCTTTCAGTCCAAAATGGCGGAGGTGTAGCTCTGCTGCCGAACGCTTTAGCAATATACCTTTTCGCCCTCTGTTTGAGCTCCTGCCCCGCCCATCCGAACAGCCCAAACTACTCTGATTGGTCAGCTGATTGTGATCGGTAAACAGAACTAAACTTTTTGGACTCGGATGGTTTTTGACATGGATGTGTAAAGAGAACTGGATCCAGCGTTAGAAGCAGGGCTCCGTTCATTACTATGAAAGTTACTCAGTGGCGCATGAAGCCAAAACGGCTCGACTTCTGTTTGGAAAAGTACCCAGATCTTCTGGGGTCTTATTGGGCCCTTCTGTGCATGTCCGATATGCGCAGTAGTGTCTGCTCGGTCACATGACTCGATCACAGGGTCTCAGCGTCAACGCCTTGCGCTGTTATCACGGTCTTGGTAGGAAATCATTCTGGATTCTGCCATTAGAGTGTTTTACAACTTTTAGGACCAAAAGTTTTAAATAAGGACTATCAGAGTGTTCATTCTGGGAAGTTGGAAAAAAAAATATCTGCTGAGATGCAGACATCTCTTTCTCAATGTAAGTCTATGGAAAAAATGTCTTTTTGGTCCAAATGAGGTCACGCAACAGACACAAAAGTTATAGTACCACCGTACGAACATTGAGATCAACGACCGGTGCTCTTCCTGGGGGGTTGGTTTTTGTTTGAAGGTGTGCCACAATAGTGGTTTGCTACTTGGTGACATCACCATGTTACAGAAGAAAAGGTTGGACTTCAAGCAAGGTGTTTCAGGTAGTGATTCCCTTTATGGTGGCCTTAGGAGATTGTAACTTTGCAGACCTTTTACATGCACAATCCCCCTCCAATTTAACACACTAAAGGGAAAGAGAAAAGCACAATAATAGGTCCCCTTTAAAATCATTTCTAGCTAGACCTCTAGCAGGAATTAGCTAGTAGATGCTGTCAGACTCATCCTTGTGATAAGAGGTGATATCGCTGATGTGTGGTGACAGTGGGTTGAGGTAAAATACTGAAGTTCAGCACCAGGGACGGTCCTGCTGCAGCTAAAGCTCATGTAATCTCCTTTGTACATAAGATGACAACAGCTGGAATGAACTAGACACTAGTCGGTTAAATAGATAACCAGCTAACTCACCTCACGTATTTCCTCACAAAACTTTCGGACGGATCTAAGGGAAGCGAGGTCCAGGTGTTTGATGACCACCTCCCCCTGCTCTGGTCCCGCTTGTTTCTTGATGTCCTCGGCCGCCTCCTTCGCGCTCCGCTGGTCCCGACAGGCCATGATGACCCGGGCATGCAGCTTCAGCAGCTCCCCGGCCAGGGCCTTCCCTATCCCACAGTTAGCCCCGGTCACGATGACCGTCTTTCCTCGCATAGTGTCGGCTGGATACCGGAGCAGCTTCACCGCTTTCTGCCGGGGGAACAAACGGCGCATGAGGAGTAGTATCCCACCGCCGACGACAGCAGCTACTATCACCGCAGTGGACATGAAAGCGGTGACTGTTAACCACTGACAAGTCAGCGGGTAGGTGGAACGGTATGTTATGTATCCAAGTTATAACAGTACCCCGGAAATACTGCATACGTAAGTTCGCCAACTTATTGAGCAATGTTATACCCGTACACACTATATATTGTGAGTATTATCTATAATATTTGTATGTTACCATAACCAACACAATGGACTGAAACAAACAGCTCACCTAAAAGTGAAACGGTCGCAAAGCAGCGATGTAGTATTTGTAGCTAATGGCTACATATAGCAGGCTAACTAAGCTAGCAGCTAGCTTCCGAGGCGGGTTCTACTTCCGGGGTGCTCTCGTAACGGAACTATATTGCACGTTATACTAAATGTAGCGTTACACCAGTTTCAAAACTCTATGCTAATAATAAAGATATTGTTTCATTTTTTTTATTTAAGTACCGTAATTATGGTAATTTAATAATAGCTAGTTTACTTTCACTATAACTTAGCCAGTCTACTTCTCACTAACGTAACTTCTCTACATTGAACACTAGGTGGAGCTGTATGAACACAAAAAGACTATTTTGCTCTCAACAAGGTTTATTTCTGTTAGCAGTTTCAGATATAGTAGAAATGCTAACAATGATTGCAGCCACCTCCACAGAGTATTATTTAAACGCTGGTATCGGATCGGTACTTGGTATCGGCCGATACCCAAAGCCCAGATATCATTGTCAATATTGAGACTGAAAAAGTTGGATCATGCATTCCTATAAATAAATCAAGGATTAATACAAATATAAATAAAGAAACAAATTAAAATAGACATGATTTATATCTCGTTTTCTCAATTAGTTAATAGCTACATTTATTTTCAATATAATTTTTGCAACATTTTTAATTTTATTATTATCATTATTATTTTTATTTGACAGGTTTTGTCTTCTGTATCTATGATGGGCTTGGATTGCTTTCAGTCTTATTGCCATATATCTGTTTTTATGCAAAAATTAATAAAACGCTAAATAAAAATAAAAGGGCAAATTAAACAGAAGAGTAAACAAATAAGGGAATTCATACAAAGATAAACAAAGAACCAAATTTAAACATAAATTAATTAATGGCTACATTTATTTTTAATATTTTGATACATTTATTTATTGTTTATTTATTTATTTGTTTGTTTATTATTATTTTTGATTTTGGCATGTTCCACCCTCCATACAGGGCCCTTGGCATGTGAGAGGGTGGCATAACTTTGCTCACACAATAATGACATTTATTTATTGTTTATTTATTTATTTGTTTGTTTATTATTATTTTTGATTTTGGCATGTTCCACCCTCCATACAGGGCCCTTGGCATGTGAGAGGGTGGCATGACTTTGCTCACACTCTCCTCCACTTTGTGTGCTGTGATGTTCTGAGCTGCTGGGTTGTGTATTTCTACTGTATTTTAGCTCTTTGGATGTATCGGATATCATAGTAATTGCATAATTTCCCTGCAGACAGTCTTGGGTTACTTGCTAGAATTGCTTTAGGTCTTTTCATCTTTCCATTTATCTGTTTTTATGCATCCTACTTTAAATCCATTACTGCAGCTCTAGATATTGTGCAGACAGCGGTGTGTGATTCATAGCTGAGTCATAACAGTGTGTTTGTGGATTAAACACGTTACTCTCACGTTGCTCCGAGAATAAGAAACTGAAATTATCAGTTTGAGAGGCTGTCAGGAAAAGAGAAGGGTCACGTCTAGAAGACATCTCGTGAGATTTCTCATGTTATACACAATGACAGGGCAGCAAGTCTCGCGAGAGCTTTTTTTTTTTTTTTTTTTTTTTTTTTGGCAGATTTCAGACCAGATTTCGGGTTACCTCCTCGGCGCGACCGTGATGAAGTTAGTCCACTTCCTCTTAACTCGCCTTGTCTCTAGTTGGGTAATTCCTCCCGTTTATTTCAGGGTTTGCTTCAGTTCCTGTTACTTGATGGCTGAAATACAGAGTTATTGAGAAAATGCGCTGCAGTGTAGTTTACAGTCGGTATTATCAGACATAGTAAAGGCGATTTAATTATTTTATCTTATTTATTTATTTTAAAGTCTTTCTTTATTTATTTCTTTCTTTCTTTCTTTCTTTCTTTCTTTCTTTCTTTCTTTCTACTTTAATAATCTAAAAGACATGCATTTATTTGTAGCCCTGTTCATCCTGGCTGCAGCCGCCTCCGTTTGTAAAGGTAAGTAAACCTTTTATATTTGACAGCTACTCTGGTTCATGCAGAGTAAGTGACTGGTCAGAGCCTGTTGTGACTGGGATTTATGGGAAATGCTTGTTTTGTTTTGGTTTCATAACATAATATTCACTGAGGTTAAAATGTGTTAATATAGACGACAATTGGAATTTATCTAGAAATCATTTGCTAGAGTCATAATGTAGTATTCCTTTCATCCACTCAGTATTTTAAATTATTATTAATATCATATAGTTACAGATGGGCCCAGGATTATTAAATTACATCAACTGCATTAAAATCTACAATATTTTCATTTTCTGGTGATAATTCCTATTGAAGAATATGTTAGTTATGATTTATTTATGATTGAGAAATATTTGTTTGAAATTTCAACATTATAATGCTTTTTATTCTCATATTAACACATGGCCCTAACAGGTAATAGTACTTGTTTTTGGTGTCTAAAAACCAGATATGAACACAACTTAATACAGTCAGTGGTGGAAAGTAACTAAAGTAAATCTGTACCTTTTTTTTAATGACTTTAGTATTTCTGCTTTATGCTACTTCTACTCCACTTCATATCTGAGGGAAATGTAGTTTTTATTGTCCCTACATTTATTTGACAGCTGAAGCAGATTCAAATTAATGCCAGATATAATAAACAAATAAATTAGGATATATTATTGTTGATTAGGAAACCTTGCAGTTTGTACATTTGTTAAAATTAGCTCCACCTTTATGAGCTGCAGCATTAAAGTAATGCTTACACATTAATGCATCAATAATATGTTATTCTGGGCTATTTTGCATTGTGAGTACTTTTCACTTTTTATTAGTATATTTTGATGCTAATACTTTTGTTTAATTAAACAGTTGTATGTGTGACTTTTATTTGTAACAGAGTACTTCTACACAATTTTATTGCTGTTTTTACTCAAGTAAACAATCTATATAGAATCACTTTTGGTTCATGTTGTCCAAAAATGCTCAAAGATAACTTTATGTCATTTCCAGCAAGTAGGGCAACAGCTTAAAAATGTTATTTTGTCATGCGTGTTGACTTCTCACCTGTAGTTCAACTTCAGTTCATTTGGTTTGGACCAAAAAATACACGTCGTTGCCTTTTAGTTCTGGCTGAGTTCATGTTGACGCTGACATTTTAACATTTTACAAGCAAACCAAGAGAGTAAACATAAAGTCTGACAGCAGGTCATGCACCACTTTAATGGTTTTTTTTATCTGTATATTTATGCTCTCTGGTCTCACTGAGAGCTTGTGAAAACATAACTGAATATAAACATTTTTAGACTGTAAAACGACTACATGGCTGACAGGTAGAGACCAGATGAAAAAGAGATGTTTTGTGCATCAATATCCCAGAGTGTGTTACTGCACTCTCGTAATCTCACAGATGATAAAAAGTCTTTCACAAACTTTTCTCCAGCTAAACTCAGATTAATCTGACACCATTATCATCCAGATTCCTTCGTCCTTCCTCCTTCACTTCGGTTCTCTGTCCAGCTGCATCAAAACCCAGAGTAGAAATCTTGGTGTGATCTTCGACAACAAATTTAACTTTGACAAACAGGTTATTCAATCGTGTTTTTACAACTTTGGAATGTCTCAAAAATTTGATCTTTTTTTATCTCCTAAGAATTTAGAGACAGTCATCCATGTTTTTCATTACATCCCGTTTACTGTAACTCACCTATTCCTGTCTAACCCGACACAACCTCTACAAACCTCAGCTAGCTCAAAATGACACAGCACTTAGCCAGCACTTAACCTTTGTTGCAAAGGACTTTACATTTGAAATTAATTTGATTTTAGAAGGTAATGTGTTGCAGAGTTGGCAGCCATTGATGTAGAAAGCCAATTGTCCAGATAGATCAGAAACTGTGTCAAACGCCTGTGATGGGAACAAAAGATTAACAAGGCTTTATGTGACCAAAGCAGTTTGGTTTGTAGTTCATTAAGTTTATCACACGGTGAAGCAGCATTAGAACAGAGTGGCAGGCTCATCTTTCTACCACTGTTTTATTTCAGCATCTTCAAGCTCTTGGTAGACAACTGAGACTAAGCCAGCGAGTCTCCGGTCCTTCATTTGCAATTAAATGCCGATAATCATGACAATTATTCAGATGAAAGTGCAAATTTTGCTACCAGCTGAGGGCACCAGGTGTGATCATAGAATCGTATTTACATTACAGTTAAAACGACCTCCTGGGTCTCTCTAAGATCCCCAATATTTATTCTCCAGAAAACCGGATGCTTATAGCTCTGAGTCTCTGAGCTTCTTTGGAGCTTATATTCTTATGCAGGATTCATAGTTTTCTAATGGGCTCTTCTTTGCTGCAGGAGCTATAATAAAGTCTCTTCATGATGCAAATTGAAGTCTTCCTATAGCTGCTTCAATTGGAAAGCTTTCCATCTGCAGCCGTTTGTGAAGCAGCAACAGGAAGTGTTGAGTCATCAGGGTTAGTGACCAGCCAACCATCAAACCGCCATACTTGTAGATTTGGACTTTTTTTCTGCAGTTCATCATTCAGTTTCTAACAGAGCAAAGGAAGACTGGAAGAAAAGACACAGTCACAAGTGAACTGAAAGGTAGAAAATACAATAAAGTGGACGCTAGAGCGGATGTTGTGTCAGATTACAGCGTTTGGAAACAGAAAGACACGCACCACAAAATGTGCACCACCGTTGCCAACACTGTGGATGACTCTCAGCTTAGTTTGAGTGCATGAGAGGAAGATAATACCAGACTTAAAACCATCCAGGAGGACAACAGGTTGTGTGAAGTATGTGAGTTAGGAGAAGTTATAAATTAATCACATTTTCTTTTGTATTGTTTATACTATGATGAGTTACAAACTTCTATTTTAAATTAAATGTCTTTTCAAAATCCAGAAATGTTTTGGTGCTTGGCTGATGACAAGTTGAAATGACTGTTTAATTTTAATGCTTATATTTTAGCTGCTTTTTTTTCTCAAGCTTGGAAAAAACCTCAGGATGTTTTTTTGTCTAGTTTTATTTGTAATTTATGCTGCCTTTGTCTCTTTTCTCTCTTCTAAATTGTAAGAGAAGCTGACTGATGCATTTTCTAATATCAAACTTCATTGTAGTTGTAGAAGAAATATCTTTACTTTCTATTATAATATTGTTCGTGTTCCACTGGTTATTTTTAGGAATAAGAGTGTTACATTACCAGCTATTGTCCCTGTTGGTAGAATAACATAGCTGTGCTGCATGTGAACACATTCAGTAGACATTTGGTGGTGCAACGGTTCAACAAGTCCACAGTTTGTTTTGTAATGTGGTGTTTGGTCAATTCAGTTTGTTTTGCACATTAGGAGAAGAACATAACCATTTCCAATGTGTTTTGACTCCAAATTATATAAATTAGGGCTGTCAATCGATTACAACATTTACAACATTGAAATTCGGATAAAATGTATGCGCCCAACGTGGGGCTCGAACCCACGACCCTGAGATTAAGAGTCTCATGCTCTACCGACTGAGCTAGCCGGGCTGCTGTCTAGCTATCTAACCCCTGTTTCCAGACTTTATGCTAAGCTAAGCTACATGCTGCAGGCTCCTGCTGCATATTTGCCATACAGACACAAGTGATATCAATCTTGTCATCTAACTCTCAGCAAGAAAGCAAATGAGTGTATATCATAAAATGTCAATTTATTTACATTTTGAAATGTTGAATAACATTATCTCTTCCTGCAGGCCGGCTTGAGAACACCTGCAACGTTTTCCCTAAAGATCAATACATTGAAGTGGGATCCGATATCAAAATCGTGTGCCAGACTTCATGCGTCCATGGAAAAATCTTCTGGCTACTCAACAGCAGACGCGTAGACGAAAGCCTTTCAAACACCGTCAACTCCTCACACACAGTCCTGTCTCTGAGGAACTTCACCCACCGCAGTGCGACGCTGCAGTGCCACAGTGCAGATACTCAGCAAGTCCTTGGAGGCACCACCATCAGAACGTACTGTAAGAAGTATTTTTGGCACTTATTTTATGGCTGTAGATACCTGCAGTAACATGAAATATATGACATTGCCTGCTTGCTTTTTTCACAGCAAAACCCAGCAATATATCATGCATCTTTCATAGTAAAAATCAGTTAGAGGAACTTCTACCAGACCAGTTCACATGCAAGTGGGAGCACCAGATTAATCCTTCATTGGAAGTAAACTACATTGTACTGAGGTAGGTGTTTTATTTTCCTCCTTTTGTGTAAGAATTAGGGCTGTCAGTCATTAAATATTTAATTGAAATTAATCATGTGATTGTCCATAGTTAATTGTGATTAATCGCAAATGAATCATGCATTTTAATCTGTTCAAAATGTACCTTAAAGGGAGATTTGTCAAGTATTTAATACTTTGATACATGCTGCTTTATGCAAAGGTATTATATATTTATTATTGGAAATCAATTAACAACACAAAACAATGACAAATATTGTCCATAAACCCTCACAGATACTGCATTTAGCAGAGTAAATATGCTCAAATCATAATATGAAGAAACTGCAGCCCAAGAGGCAACAGCAGCTGTCAGTGTGTCAGAGTGCTGACCTGACTATGACTTGATCCAAACTGCATGTGATTATCATAAAGTGGGCATGTCTGTAAAGGGGAGACTTGTGGGGACCCAGAGAACCCATTTACATTCACATATCTAGAGGTCAGAGGTCAAGGGACCCCTTTGAATATGGCCATGACAGTCTTTCCTCGCCAAAATTGTGTGTAAGTTTTGAGTGTTATTTCGCCACAAGCTAGCATGACATGGTTGGTTTTCTAGTTTCATATGATACCAGCATCTTCACTCTAGCCTTAAACCTGAGCCTGCTACAACCTAAAAATCACAAGTTGCGTGTAAGAAATTTGTGGCGTTTAAACAAACTGCATTAACTTTGACAGCCCTTGTAAGAACTAATGCTGGAACAATTCTTTGTGTTGCCGATGTGTGTACTTCATATAAAACACGTATTTCTTTCAGTTCCACTAGGTTACACCCTTCCCAGACAGAGATCTGCAATTCAAGAATAACAGAGTGCACATCTAATATTAGTAATAGTGTTGCTCCACAGATAATTCAGTTGAACAACACTATTACTGTAAGAGCTAAAACTGCAGCTTGGGTAGCTGACTCCGACCCTCATGAATTTCACCCATATCACATATGTAAGTATAAGAAAAATATATTTCTTAGTGACATTTTATGGTTTTAACACTGTACATTTCTGCATTTTGATCCCTCAGTGAAAATTATCCCTCCGAAGTTAAATGCAAATACCCTCTCTGATGGTGTGTTGGTCAAGTGGAAACGGGCGAGTTCCTCTCAAGAGTGTCATTGTCAAGTCAGTTACAGCAAGGTACGTCCCTCTTCGATCATTAAATGCAGCATTTGAAATTTTTCCCAGTAGAAACTGTGAAAACAGTGTGGAATAAAATGCAAAAATATTAGTGATTGTGATCATAAATCAGAAAAAGATGACCATAATCAACAGTTCGAACAAATGGTATTGTAAAAATGAATCGGCACACTAAGGACTGAATTGAACTACATTCACTGAACTATCGACTGTTAAGATACATCCCCCCTCGCGCCGGGAAAAAACAGTATCACACAATAAAACAGTAATCAATCTAGCAAACATTTACTGCCTTCAGTTCATAACATAAAAAGCTATACCAGTAGTTACAGAAGCTATTTCTGTTTGTCTTTCTTTTCCAGGCTGTCAGTGAAAGAACTGCAGTGGTAAGAGACACATTTTTTTCTCTAGAAAAGCATCTGAATTCAACAAAACAAAGCTGTGTCTTGAGCTTTCCTGGTAACGTGTCATGTATTCAGCTTTGGAAGCTTCTGCGACTGTTTCCAACTGAAATCTTTTTGTTTTTCTCAGTGGGTAGTCAATGAGACTGTAAAGAAAGATGAGCATGGGAAGAGGCTCATTGAAAATTTGGAGTCCTGCAGTAACTACACATTTTCAGTCCGCTGTGCTTTAAACAAGGCCCCCTGGAGCGACTGGAGCAAGAAGGAGACAGTTCTGACCCAGCTAAACAGTAAGTGTGGAAACAGCTTCACAGCAGTCACAGCAGGCTACTGCATCACCTATACACAAATATCGTTGAAATATCTTACATTATTATTAGTTTTTTTTTTATTTGATTTTTAGTAGTTGTAAAGGCCTTTATGGTATATGTATGAACCGGCAACAATAACACAACGATATGGCACCAATCTGCTCTCATGGTCCAGGTGCTCATGAAAATCACACATTAACAGAAACTTTAAGAAGTTCATACTGTCTTATCAATTTACTTAGAAATGATAGATACTTCATTGATCCCAAGTTGGGAAATTGTGGAAAATCATTCTTGGCAGCGGTGGGATTCGAACCCACGCCCCCGAAGAGACTGGAGCCTTAATCCAGCGCCTTAGACCGCTCGGCCACGCTACCCAATGCATCATCATATTGCTTTGGGGGGAAATTACTGCATTTGCATCATATTGGAGCTTTGCTAATAATACTTTCACAGTTGTGTTAGACCCTCATCAGACCTGTTGTATTTAACTTAGAACTGGATATGAGATTTTTTATCCATTTAGGGATTTATTTTGTATTTTGAAGCACTTTCTAAGAACAGATTCAGACTCTTCCCATCATCCACATTATCTCAATATGATGGATATTATCCACACCATAGATCTGGGTCAGTAGGGGCCTACTACACCCACTAGAGGGTTTTATCATCTATTCACATGGTTGACCTCCGAGGAAAGCTATTAAAGAACACGACAGTGACCGTAGTAATTATGACAGGAGCAAAAGTGGAAGTTAGGTGCTGTTGTATCGATGGCATGAAACGCCATATAGGGTGGAGGTTGGGTGTGATGGATTGGATATAAAACATGGGGTTATCACCAACGAGACCAGTGTTTGCATCCTGTGTGAAACCAGCAATGTATAGTAATATTTGTGGTTACAAGCCTTCAGTTTCATTTTCACTTTTGAAACTTACTTATTTTAAGCATAAACATGATGTTTTTCCCGAAACTTAAGTAGTTTTGTTGCCTAAACCTAAAAAAGCCTTTATGTTCAAAATGTTACGTTTCATTCAGTTTTACATGTTAGAACGTGGTGCTTTAAGTTTCACTTTCATTTTTACATCGTAGTAGGTGCAGTCGGCCCCTTCTGACCCACATCTATGGTGCGTATAGCGACTGATAACGCCTATTTAATGGCCTGATGACGGTTAAATCAGTTGCACCCATTTGCTGAAGTTTGGAGATAAAGGAAAGCTAGCTGCCACTATGGTACCAGCTAATGGAGATCCTAATAAAGTAAGATAGTTTCCTGCCAAAAAATACTTGGAAATTATCACTTATGAGGGGAGCTGCACAACAAGCCCTTTTTGGCTCTTCTGGTCAGTTATTTCCCTGTGATACTTTTTTTATTGATTTTGATTGATTGATTTTTTGAGCGCAAATAAATTAGAAACAGACCATGTCAGGGATCACGAATAATGAGATTCCATTTCATGAAGTATCCCCACCAACTGCCAACAACTAAAATCAACAATGGTTTACGTCCAGATGGCTGACAAATTAATGGAAAAAAAGAAAAGCATATTTGTATACAGTATATACCGTATGTGTGTATACTGTATATGTCTGCATATTCTCTTATTCTAAAATACATGATGGACTTGGCAGAGAATGATGGTTTGTGCTGCTGACGTAATATGTGCAGCTAGTTCACCGTTAAAGGACCAGTGTGGAACATTTTGGGGATCTATTAGCAGAAATAGAATATGATATTTATGACTATGTTTTCATTAGTGTATAATCACCTGAAACTAAACGTTTTTGTGTATTTGTTAGCTTAGAATGAGCCCTTCATGTCTATATAGGGAGCAGGTCCTCTTAAGTTAGTCCGCCATGCTGCTCTGCCATATTTCTACAGTACCCCAGAACGGACAAACCAAACACTGGCTCCAGAGAGAGCCTTTCACGTAATGTGAGCTGCGGAGTGCTAAACTGTGGTACCGTCTGACTTCTGCTGTTCCTTAAGTAGTGTTATTATGGTAAATATCGCCTCTGAGCGAGGCTAACGAGGCACAGCGAGGCACAGTTTTACACTCGGCAGCTTACGTTACTGCAGTCTTGGAAAGAGAGGAGTGAGCAGAGGGGTTCTCACTTTGTTGCAATCTGCAACCACACGGCTGGATGCTGCCACATCCTGCGCACTGTACCTTTAAGCAATTAACATTGGTTTTGTTTCCTGTAAATAAACCAAAAATATTTGCAATGTTGTGTAGAAATGGTGAAACCCAGAAACATTATTGTTGGCTATGAGAGGGAATAGATATCAGTTTGATCTGCAGGAATCTGACACATTCAGGTTGCAGGTTGGAACTTGAATGTGAATATCTTAAGAAACACCAACTACAAAGGCTGCTTTGCTTTCAACTTCAGGTGTGAATGGTGATCCTGTTCTCTCTTTTATGGCATCATTAGAGACTGATCAATTAAATGGTTTGGCTGATTAATTAGCTCCGATACGATGCTATACAAACTATTGTTATCTGTGGAATTGGCTCAGATAGTGACTGTTTGCTCCACAGCGGCCTTAAACATTTGAGGTCAATACCTAACCTTAACTATTCAAGGCCCATACCTAACCTTAACCAATGGAGGTCAATACCTAACCTTAACCAATGGAGGTCAATACCTCACCTCAACCAGTCAAGGTCAATATCAAACCTTAACTATTCAAGGCCCATACCTAACCTTAACCAATGGAGGTCAATACCTAACCTCAACCATTCAAGGTCAATATCAAACCTTAACTATTCAAGGCCCATACCTAACCTTAACCAATGGAGGTCAATACCTAACCTCAACCATTCAAGGTCAATATCAAACCTTAACTATTCAAGGCCCATACCTAACCTTAACCAATGGAGGTCAATACCTAACCTCAACCATTCAAGGTCAATATCAAACCTTAACTATTCAAGGTCAATGCCTAACCTTAACTCTTTGTAGTCAATTAAAAAACGTTGGTCGACCTCTAGTCATCATATTGTGTATCACCATATATCTTTAAATGTCTTTCAGTGTGATTGTTTTAGCCTATTTTAACCTTTTACAGGGAATCGAGTCAAGCTGCATCTGTGGAGAAAGGTAGCTGAACCAGAGAAAAGTGGAGTTAGAAGAGTTCATGCCATGTGGACAGTAAGGAAGCTTCTCAATTAAAATATTCACTCCCTTCATCTCCAAACTCATATTTCAGCTTACAACAGCTTACAACCTAAATATAATGCTCTTTACATAACTTATTGTGCTTCGAACTGTCTACGCAGGAGATTCCTTCAACATGCCAAGGCACATTTAGCTACACTATCAAATCATCTCCCTACAAGGAACACGCAATGGGAGTAAATTATGCAAATACTTTATGTGGCAAGTCGACTTGTGATGTTGATGTGAGCCAAGATGCACACAGAATAAATCTCACAGTCTTCCATAATGAAGTCCTGCTTGTGGAGGAGTCTGTTCATGTTCCAGCCATCGGAGAGAGTGAGTTTTAATGCTATTGATTTTGCTTTTTTAATGGGTAACCACAATTTATGGATCATAATGCATCATTTCAATGGAACGATGCATTGGCCTGATGTATGTTTGTGATTTTGTATCAAGCTTTCTTTCACTTGATGTCACTTGGCAGGCCTTCCCCAAGTTACTGACATCCAGACCTCAACCCTCGAGGGTGTTATTCTGGTCAGCTGGAAAGCTCCCATTCAGCCTGTCAGTGGTTATATGGTGGATTGGACCCACAATGGAAATAAATACTACTGGAAGGAGAGCAAATACATTAACGCAACACTGTCTGGTAGGTTAGAGGACTGGCATGAAATGCTTGATGGATGTTGAGCAAACACTTGATGGTTGGGAACAGTAATCCGTGGAGTGAACCTTGTGGATGGAGTCATTCTGCTTGTAATGAGCTACTTCACTTGTTTGACCAGATCAATTTGTGTCTCATCTCTGATTGTCTGAGTGTTGTAAATAATGGATTCACTGTAGGAAACGGTAATGCATTTTACATTTTAAAGGTGGAGTTTTCAAGAAATATGACTCTGCTCTCAGAGAGATGAGATGTGCCTCAGTCTTTCCCGTATGTGTCGTCAGAACTGCTTGTCGGATAGCTTCAGGGAAACTCGCCCAACACATATCTCCCACAGTTGAGGGGTACTCTGTCTGACCATTTCTGTAGTTTTCAAAACCGGTGTGTCAAATGCTGTTTTCCATCAATATGTGTTTTCCCTACCTAAACTTGAACCAACCCTTATCCCAAACCCTAACTACAGAGGGGACGCTATCATTTAAACAGGAGGGAAACACTGTTCGATGGGGGAACCAACCTGGTATTTAATGAGTTGGGAGTGCCAACTTGTCGAATGCCACCGACTGGGCAGTGCCAACTGGGCAACGCCAATTGGACAGCACCAAGTTGGTGATCAGTGTGAAACTGAAAGTAACTTTGACTTATTTTGTCATCAGTCGTTAGTCACCCTAACTAAGTGGTTGTGTTGCCTAAACCTAAACCTTTATTTTTAAAGGACACTATGCATGTAATGAGTGTATTTTGACACACCGCCCACGTTTGTCCAAAAGTAATGCACCCACTTCACCCTGTGATTGGCCAGCTGTCCGGAGGTAAGAGAGGAGCATTTGAGGTATTGAACTCCTCTCTCGTTTTTCAACAACTTAACATTTTGACCTGATGATGGCACTCATAGACTTATAAACATGGACAATGTGTCTCCACCTCCTTCCACTGTACCACTGTTCCACTATGAAGCCAAAATGTCCCGGATACAGGAGCTGTCATGTTGACATATTTTATGTTTGACATAATTTGGAGTCTAGTAGTGATCGGGCGGTGGAGCCATGGTATCAAGGTCCCGCCCACACACCTGCCTGAGCCAATCATGAGCCAAGCATGGCTGTAGTTTGTCAGGCTCAGAGACTCACAGCTGTCAATCATGATGTCTCACCACCTTTTTATAGCTTCAAATAACTACCGCGCACCGGATTATAAGGCGCACTATTAATGAACGTGTCTATTTTCATAGATAAGGTGCTCTCGTCTTGTGATAGTGGAGGAACTCGCCTGGCGTTGCCTCCATGTCTTGGTGAATGTGTGTTCGCCTTCTGTCATCCAACGCTCCCATGCAGCTCGCAATTTAACTCTGAACGACCTGTTGACACCAATATCTAGCGGTTGGAGTTATTTAGTTAATCCACCTGGAATGATGGCAAACTCCAAATTAGGTTTTCTCACTTTCGTTTTGGCAGTGTCGTAATGCCCCGACAATCCATCCAGCGGTGTGACTTCGTAGCTTACCAAAGTCGTAATAAAACATTTTGACAGATTTTTGAGCACCCTGTACCACATAAAATTGGTTCAAGGTCAGTAAGCACAACCAGAATTGATACATAAGGCGCGCCGGATTATAAAGCGCACTGTCTTACAATACATCATGTCATATGTCCTGATCATATACAGCATATCAGCGTGATAAGAACTACCTAAAATGACAGAAACCATCTTTGGGAAAAATTTCTTTGACGTGTAGTTTGACTTTTTAGTTTGACCCATATTTCATCCACTAACATGGTGGAGGAGGGGTTTATGACCTATACTGCAGCCGGCCACCAGGGGGCAATCGAGATGTTTTGGCTTCACTTTTGGGGAGCTGTCATGTCGGCCATATTTATATACAGTCTATGATGATGCTAAATGAAAAGTCCAGATATATCACCAGTTATTACAATTCGGGATGGCATGACATTAACGTCATGACAACTTTAGTCATCTCTCTTTCCCTCATTTCCTGTCTACTGGTGCTATCTATGAAAGGCACGAAATGCCCCCAAAAAGAATTTAAAAGTCTAGGGAATCCACAAAACCAGTAGGTTGTATCCTCTGGGGAACATGAATGCCAGTATAAAATCATGACAATCCATGCCATTTAGTTTTTTAGATAGTGGTGGACCACCTGACCTGCCCACATTACATCCCCAAAGCTACGTCGCTATGTGGCTAAAAAGCTAAGCCGGACCATTAGTAGATGAGATCTGCGTCTTTAATGTGTTTTAAAATCACTTTTATCATAACAGATTTTCAGAACAGTCTCTCCTTCCTCACAGACCTCCTGGATAAGAAGCCATACAATATTACAGTAACTCCCCTCTTTGGTGACCAGACCGGTCATGGCACACAAGCCCTTCACATCTGCTCCAGAGTAGGAGGTAAGTCATTCGATTTTTCTATTTTTATGATTCTGAACATTTTTTCATGTTTAACCAGTCTGATTTTGAAAACGTGGTCCCTACAGATCCAGGAAATGTCACTATCCATGTTCAGCCTAACGACAAAAGCGCCCTTGTGAGCTGGAATGTGATGTCGCAGGGGGGATGCAGCGGCGTCATTGTTAACTACACTGTCTTCTACGGTATACAGGATGGACCACTGCTCAGTAAGTCCACCTCAAACTTGTCTGAAAATGAGTTGAAGATTTCCTCTTACCTTATATGACATTTCTGTCATGGTTTTCCTCTAGATGTCACTGTAGATGGCTCAGAGCGCGACATCTCTGTGAAAGATCTGATTCCAGACACCCATTACAGTGTCTATGTCAAGGCCACAGCTCTTACTGGGGCTACAAGAAGCACTGAGATGCTCTTTAAAACTAAGCGATATGGTGAGTACTCCCTAAGGGATGACAAGGGTGACAAGGTTAAAAGGCCTGCACTCGTAAGACTAGGGGTACAATGTGCAGCCATTTTATTACACACTGCTGTCTCCCTCTGATTGCTCTATTAGTCCATGAACCAAACCACCAAAATTTGTCCATCGTGCCAGTTTGGAGGGACCATGTCTTGTTAGCCGGGTTTCCACCAAAGGTTCCCAGGACTTTTAGTCCCTGGAACTACTTTTCAAAGAACTAAAAGGTTCCTCCAGCCCAGTGTTGTTTGCTGTCATCTCACTCATTGTCAACCGCTTATCCGGGCAACAGCTCCAGCAGGGTACCCCAACCTTCCCTTTCCCGGGCCACATTAAGCACCTCTGACTGGGGGATCCTGAGGTGTTCCCAGGCCAGTGTGGATATTATCTTTCCCCTTAGTCCCGGGTCTTCCCCCGGGGGGAGACTATATATATATATATTAGTTCATTTTATCATAAGAGAGACTATATCATTTGTTAATAATGAATTAACACACTCTCCCACACACAAACAAAAAAAATACATTTATAAGCAAATAAAAAACAAACTTACTCAGTTAGATACACTCAGACTAACTTTGTCTGGTATAACCAGTAGCTTAAAGTGAGTCAGTTTGATAATTATATGACTCATCACTACTATAATTGTCTCTTTTGGCTACAGACTCTGCTGTTCAGGAAATATGATAATCTTGCTTTAATCAAACCCAGATCCAGAAGACAGATCTGTCTCACAACAGCCGCTATAACAACCTACTGCTGAAATCAGTGCCATGTTTTCGAACACCACACAGACATGGAGGGCCTGGAGCGAGAGGTGATTATATGTAGCCCATATCCACTCTGCAGCCTCCAGAGACCAGTGGCAAGCTGAGTAGCTAGAAAGTATCTAGAAACCCAGACAAAAGTTTCTGGACACCAGCAGCTGTAAGCTGAGTCCCAGTGCTGTGAGATTTTGGCAGAATCAAACAGACGACAGAGGTGAAGCCTGTGTGGTAAAAAAGGATATCTAAATATTTGTTTCTGGGTTGTAAATCAGTATGACAACACAAATATCAAATCTGTGCCATATTATCAGCAGCTGTCATAAACTCCTTGCATTGTTTTTAGTAACTAGCTGCTATTGTGTTTTTCCCACCAGTGAGAATAAAATGTATTTCATATGCATTTCATAAAGTTATGGATAAGTGAATCATTTTTCATGCTCAACAAACTAATATGCAACATGATTTATTCTTTCTCCATCAGGTCTGGGGCTCATCACAGCAGTCAGTGTGTGCGGAAGCATCGTTATAGTCCTTGTGTTATCGCTTGGATTATGCTGCGCTGTTCAGTAAGTTTCGGTCTTTTATTGTCACTGATGACACGATATGGATTGATTTCAAATGTGACCAGGGACATATCCATGCCAGCAGTAATAAAAGACATGTTGTACCCCATTTTGTGGTCATGCTGGGGATAATCTTCACATTTCTGACCACAAAATTGTTAAAAAAATAGTGATGCTATTGATCTGCTTTTTAGGTGGAAGAAATTCAGGGATAAGCCGGTGCCTAACCCGGGCCTGGCCAGTTCTGTGAAGCCGTGGCCAGCGGCAAGTTGTCAAGAGGTGAGCTCAGCGAGGAATTACATCTGTTTTTAAGTGGCTGAGGGAGTGAGATGATTCACTTCTTGCTTATTTGTGATAAAACATGAAAAAGGTTTCGTTTTATTCTGGTGGTAGTCATGAAGACGTGTATATAAATATTAGGGTTGGCTCACAGATTTCGACCAGACACCAAAAAAGTTGGAGCTTTAAAATTAATGAATCAGTTTGAAAATTAATTTGAAGATGTCACCTTTGGCTCTGATAAATTATAATGGGCATACGGTGTTTGTTTATTTTCTGACATTTTACAGAAACAAAACACTTAATTGTTTGAGAAAATGATGAAAATGGTTATTAGTTGCAGCCCTAGTTTAACACTAAAACCCATGTTTTAGTCTTTTTTGAGAGGGGTACAGGGCGTCTTTAGGGGGAGATAGCAGGTCAGCAGTAGATGTCACATAGAGGTGGTGAACATCATCTGAAAGCTGGAAACCTGAAGATTAATTTGAGATGCAGCTCAGCATTGAATGTAAAGTTCTTCTTTTCACATTTAGAGATTTCTGCATAAATGAATTGCATTTTCCAGCGATTGGATGGCGAGCACTTGTGTTATGTAAACTGCACATAAACCCCCTTATGGTCAGTCTAGCTAGGAAAGCCATTCATCCTCTGAAGGCTCTAGGTCTCTAGTTTGTGGCTGTAAAGTTTCATGAGGCTGTGATTATCCTAGAGGTCACCACAGGTCATTTTATACAGTGAGGTCAAATTTTAAAATATGGTCTCACCACAATGAAATGGCTATTATGGGGACTAACACCATGGCTCACTGCATCCAAAAAGGTCTCAGCTTTACAGTGATACCAAATTTATGTAATTCAAGACTGTTTAAGGACCCCAGTATGCAGAAATATTCAAACGCATCATTTTAGAGTCGGCGAAAAATAACACATTTTTACTGCATGCAAAAAAAAATGCATGTTTTGCTCTAAACTGCATGTGATTATCATAAAGTGGGCATGTCTGTAAAGGGGAGACTGGTGAGTACTCATTGAACCTATTTTCATTTCGTATCTGGAGGTCAGAAGTCAAGAGACCCCTTTTGAAAATGGCTTTTTCAGTTTCAACAAAATTTAGCCCAACTTTGGAGCATCATTTAGCCAGCACCAACTTTCTGTGTGTTTGTGTGTCGGGTGTGGATGTGTCCATAGGGGATGTTCCAGGCGTTCAGTAATCCATCCGAAAGCATCTGTGACAGAGTTTACATGGAGGAAGCTCAGAAAACGTCCAGCTCCCCACTACACTGTTACGGTAACCCAACCAGTGACCAGACAGAGAATCACATTGACTCAGCCACGACTTTGGCGCCAGATGAAAAGCGTGAAGTCCCAGTCGATCCCATAGAGACACAGCATGTGTCCTCTCCTGATGATTCCACGGCACTGCTTCCTACAGAGCACAGCCCTTATCGAAGTCAAACTTTTGTAGAAAATCCTGCCTCGAGGTCCAGTAAACAGTGTAAGCGAGCTCCAGTGAAACAGCAAGAAAAAACAGCACCGGTAACGATTTACGTCACTATGGACATGTTTGAACAAAGTGAGGGGAGGTGAGGGAAATGAAAACAAATCCATGACAATGTACGTCAAATTATATCAGTCAGCTCGGAATAAAACAGACGTGGTTTAATCTTCCCAGTGAGTCATGTTCCTGCTAACTGTGGAGTGGAAGTAAAGTACGACTGTAATCTTATGTTAGACTTCATAACCCATTTAAGTAAATATAAGTACAACTGCATATATTTATTGATAGGAACATGTCATGACAACGTTATGTCTGGAGGTAACTCGCAATAGCAACAGTTTTAGTCTCATTTAATGCAAAGCCAGTGAAAGAACTTTATGTTTCCTCCAGAAGTGACAACATCTGTTGCGATGTGGACCATTCAGAACTCTTAATAGAAATTAAATTCATTTTAACACATTTTCTCAATATAAAGAAATGGCCATTATGGAGCTGAAATAATTAATAGAAAATGTACATGTATGGGCTGTATTATATTATATCTCAAAACACAGGTTTGTCCAGCGACAGCATGCTAAGGATTTATATAAATAGTGTGAATGGTGTTTTTGTTGTAAAAGTTGTAATGTATTCTTATACTGTATGTTTCCTGTTTGTCAGTAATGTCTCTGTGTGTGTTTAAATGGTTAGTAAACAAACATATCGATGACGTACTATACATAAGCTGTTGGATAATGTAGCATTTATTGTTTTACATCTGATTTTCAGAACTGTACTCATACATTGTCACATATTTAATTTAAAATGTATTTATTGTATTTGTTAAATTGTTCAAAATGTATTAATTACCAAAATACACTGCAGCATGAAATAAATATTTACCTAGTTTCTCTTGTGTACATCTTTGTTTCTAAGCTTTAGTACTCACTGGTTAGCCTACATGTTTAAAAGGAAGGGGACATTTTGAGTTAATATGTTGATTGATAAATGTACCGACAACTTGCCAAAACATATGAGATTTGGGATTTGATGAAAAAGTTCCAAAAAACATACATCAATGTTATTTTTAATTTTAATGTAGAAGAGACTCGGGACTCTGAGGGATAATGATGCCAAGAAAGATGCTGCATGCTTTCTATGGTTTTATGCAGCTCTCTCAATGTACTTACACAGTGTAGAGAAAACAACTAGGAACAATAATGATCAACAATAAGAATAAAAGCAAAATAAAATGTCTATATATAAGTAAAGTATTTTGGAAGTTATAAACAAAACAAATAGTGCAAAGAAATAAATAATGGATGGATATACATTTGCTGGACTATATATAGATTAACAATATAGTCACGAAAACAATAATAATCACAAAAACATACATCTATTTTTTAATTTTATTGTAGAAAAGACTGCATGATTTTTGTGATTTAATGCAGCTCTCTCGATGTACTTACACAGTGTAGAAATAACAGCTAGCAACAACAATGACCAGCAATAAGATAAGAATAAACAAAAATAAAGTACACGTGTTTTTTTGCAGAAAGTGTGTCACAAAACAATAATGATCACAAAAACATTCATCAATATATTTTTTAATTATTATTTTTGATGTAGAAAAGACTACATAAGTTTTGAATTTAATGCCTTTCTCGTGTGTACCAGCAGGTGGCAGTGTGGCGCGGGACGCCGCCTGAACTACTACAGGCTTCAACCAGAAGTAGAAGGCTAGCTAGTTTAGCTCTAGCTAGCCAGCTAGCACGTTCGGCGACTGGAGCTGACGTTATGCTAGCTAATTGCTAACTATTTTGGATTCCAGGAAAACAGACTGAAAACAATATCATCATTTGGGGATGCTAATGAGCCGTGAGTCGTAATAACCTATGTTCCGTGTTATTACCTGCCGGTCCGTCATAAGGTTGACCGGGCTTAAACTTGTTGAATGATTCTGCTGAATTAGTAGCTAAAGGGCCCCGAGTCCGCGGTGCTTGGGTGAACCAACAACCGGGGATCACCGCCTTCTGAGCGAGGTAGCATCAAGCCACAGGCTAGCTAGTAATACGAGGTTTTAGTTATTATCGAGGATTCACTGCACCAAAACCTCCTCCTGAACATGGCACACACCGGACCCCCTCCTCGATGGCGGAATTGTCCCAGAAGAGGACAACCTGTGGCAGGTGAGAAAATCCATCACAATGTTAGGTTAACCAGCTTAATGTACGTAATGCTATTGCTACTTCGTTGTACAACATGCTGGTGAAACATGACTGGGTGTCTTCTCTGATACGTTATAACATATATATTTTTCATTTTCCAAACGTACTGATGAAATAAGCAGCACTTAACACGCCATTTGTGTCCAGTTTCAGTCATACCTAAATAGCAAGGTTAGCATCACAACATTGTAACGTTAGCTAGCAGTGTTGTCAAAATTCGTATTGTTTTATATAAATTAAGCGATGGTGGGTGTGAACTGGGATGCCGACCTCATTGGATGACATTAGTATACTACAGAAGCTCACACGTTTTTTCAGTTGTAGGTGCGTTTGCCTCTTGTAGCGAGACCATCTTAATAGCCATATTTTTTTAAATGGAGTTTGGTGTGATTGTACTCAGGCGCGCTTTGTTTAGCTAACTTGGCACCTGTGGCTAACGGGCTGTCAGTGCCCAACTCCTCGCATGCTTACGTGCTTTTTATTTGTTAATAATTCTAATTGAATTCAGAGCAAAAGTTGAGTTTGTGGGTTGTGTTTCGTTCATGTATTTTCCATTTTTTTAGAAGTGGTGCATCAGGAAAGTGCTACCGAGTTGGGCTAGCTTCACTGTTGAAGCATCACGTGTCAAAACAAGCCGTGGCTGAAGCATGATGGCTGTGTAGTGGTCGCTTTCCATTAGAGCCCTGTGTAACAACATGTTTGTTTGGATCTCGTGTTTCCAGACGGCTCTCCTCTCCACATTTACAACAACACAAAAGTCTAGACAGATGTTAGATTTCAAGGCACAGCTGGTGGCGGTGACACTTTTAAATCCAGACACATAACTTTAAGAAATTAGCTGCTAGAGGTTTATTGGATATAACCACCTTTACTATGTCAATAAAAATTATTTTTCTGCTATTTCAGGCTTAATTTAACACGATCACAGCATGTAGTTCATACTTGGTTTGGATTAAATCTGTTTAGATTTGATTTGGATGAAGTGTAGTAATTGTTGATAAGATTTTACAGTGTATTTGACTGTTCTTTGCAGAAATCGGTAATAAGATAAGATAAGATAAGATATTGCTTTATTAGTCCCACGGTGGGGAAATTCACACATTACAGCAAAAAGTGGATAGTGCAATAAAAGACAAGAAGCATAGATTTAAAAACAGTATTAATACAAATAAAATAAATTAGTATATACATAATAGAAAAGTAAAGTCAGAAAAAATGTCCATTATATCAATAAATAATTGTCCAGTTACTATGATTTGACAGATGATATAATTGCATGAGTTCTTAATTTTTCTTAATAAGATTAAAACTCTGAGACCCATAAAATACCTGTTTTTTCTTTTTAAAAAAAAAAAAAAAAAAGAGTCTGTACATTATGACTGTTCTAGTCATAGATCAGAAATAAACATGAATTAATGAATTGATTATTTTTTTGTAATTAAAATAAATTGTAAAAGTGTATGAAAGGCATAGAACGTGTTGATAGAATGAGTGATGTGAGTATGTGATGTCCATTACATGTGCTGTTATGTCTCATAAGTTGTTGCAGCAGTTTTTGGGAAAATTTGATAAAAATGAACAATAATCCCTCAAAAATGCCACATTAAGACACCAAGACCTTGAGGAACACCATATAAAAAGCCTTGGTGTGATTTGATATCAAAAACTGTTGACATTTAAAGATTTCTGCAGTAATTGCATTTTCACGTGATTGGATGAGGAGCACTTCTGTTCTGGAAACTGATCAGAAACCTCCTTATTATCAATCTAGCTAGTAAAGCCATCAATCCTCTGAATGCTCCAGGTCTTTAGTTTGTGTGTGTAAAGTTTCATGAGCCTGTGATTATCCTAGAGGTCACCACAGGTCATTTTATACAGTAAAATGATTTTTTTTTTTTATACAAAGAAGTGGCTATTATGGGCAGACTAACATCATCATACATGAATACAATTAGTCTCATTGGATCCTCAAGATTCTCAGCTTAACAGTGATACCAATTAGTGTAATTTAAGACTACATCTTCTTAAGTTCCTGACAAGCTAGCATGACATGGTTGGTACCAGTGGATTTGTTGCATTGTCTTGTTTCATATGATATCTGTACCTTCACCCTAGCTCTAAGACTGGACCTGCGACAGTCTCTGAAAGAGAGTAAAATTAGTCATGATCATGGGTCTTAGAGGGTTTAAAGATAACATCATCATTAATCTCGGCTGAGCAAATTAATTGATTGGTTTGCTAGTGTTATACTGAGGACCACTGGTTCATTACTTGTGTTTTCCCCTCATAGGTAAATTCCTGCCAATGAAAACGATGTTGGGTCCCAGATATGATGACCAAGTTGCAGAAGAGAACAGGTTTCACCCGAGCATGCTGTCCAACTATTTAAAAAGTCTAAAAGTAAGTAACTCTGAAGACGGAAAGTTCAGAGTGACATCTTGAAGTTGGAAAAACTCACCATACCTTTTTTTTTTTAATCTCTCTTCAGGTTAAAATGGGTTTGCTTGTGGATTTGACGAACACTACACGTTTTTATGACCGCCATGACATTGAAAAGGAAGGCATCAAATATGTGAAGCTTCAGTGTAAAGGGTACGAATGAATGCACTGCCATAATGATATGTTTTATTTGTGATGAGCTTTTCTAGATCCAAAAGGCCACTAGCTACACTAATTGTAGTTGATTCAGTGATAATGTACTAAGACCAGTGTTGTGTGTGTTTTAGCCACGGAGAATGCCCTTCAGAAGACACGACTGTCAAGTTCATCCGGCTCTGTGAAAACTTCATTGAGAAGAATCCTACAGAATTGATAGGTAAGGAAACCACCAACAGTTTTGATAACTGATTATGTGCTTCTGGCAGATGATTTTGATTTTCCTGCAATAGTCAGTGATGTTTATCTGACTGTGAACATGTTTTGATATAGAAGGCTTAAATAATCTGGAATTTCCAGTGACGAGAAACAGAGGCATCAAAACTACTGTTCGTCTCTACTGTGTGTGTTACGTTGTTGAATCTGAAGTACATGAGAGTAGAGCTGCAGCAAGTGATTGAAACTGATTAGTTGTCAGCTATTCTATTAATCATGACCTGCTTTAATCATAACATACAGCTTGTTAAAAATTATTGCAGCTTCTTAATTGTGAGTATTTCCTGATATCTGTACATCTTTATAACGGTAAACCAAATATCTTTGAGTTTTGGACAAAAACGATATTTGAGGACACCATCTTGAGTTTTGGGAAATATTTCACCATTTTCTGACATTTTATAGGCCAAACAACTAATCAATTGATTGACAAAATAATCAACAGGTTAATAAAGACAGTGAAAATAATTGTCAGTGTGCAGCCCTACATAAGAGGAAACTATACCTGTCACTCTACTAGTTTATCTTAGCACTATGTTTGCACCTCTCTGATGGTTTTATTGCAGTTTTTGGAAGTTTTACTTTTGCATAAATAATTGTCAGTTTTTTTTAAATATTTAGAAATGATGGAAGGATCATTTTTGCCTGCTATGAAAACATATACTGGACCAGATTGTTTGAGATATTTTTTCCTCATATAAGAGGCAAGGTTCCCATGGGGTCTTAAAAAACAACAACAATAAAAGGTCTAAAATCCAATAACCCAAATTAAATATCATTTTGTCATGTCTTAAAAAATAATTATCATTACTTTCATTTCAAAAGAAATGCATGAGCTTGTGTTTAAATGTTTTGTTCGTTTAGCACGCTGTAACAAAATTACCTCCAGTGTAGCTACAACTCCACTAAAAGCTGAGGTGATCTGGACTTAACACTCGGTAACAATGCATCAGTCATACTGCAGCAATGATGATGTTGATGTGCTAGTTTCCTTTCATATTCTTAGTACGTTCTTGCCAGTATGGATGTGAAATAGGTCTTGAAAAGCATTCATAGTGGTCTTAAAATGGACGTGAAATGGGTCTTAAATTGTACCTGTAATGGTCTTTAAGGAAACATCTTAAATTTGATCTGTTGAAACCTGCAGATACCCTGGAGTAAATATTCAGTTCAACATTTGGAGCATCTTTGCGTGTCTCTGTGTCTTTTTAACTTGTAAAGATTATATCAGCGTGACTGAAATCCAGGAAGTGTGATGTGTATCACATCAGCTTACAGAAGAACACGAAGATATGCAGTATGAAAGTAGAATTTCAAGGTGTGTAAAAACAGCTGGCGCTGTAAATAAGTTTGCACTGTGTGTAATTTAGACTGTTGCTGTTGACTGGTGTTGAAACAGCTTTGCCTCGACAGTAACACAGATTTTATTTTGATTTTTTAATTTTTTTTTACCACCCTTCTGTCTTTACCCTGTTTATCTCACTGGGTTAAAACCTTGAATCTTAAGTACAGGTACCTGGAAAAAAAACATTACATTGGCAACGCTCATTTTGCAGTAAAGACCGATGTTCACAGTGACCATATTTTATACCAGTAATCAGTTTTCTGTGACAGCTGTGTACTTTCCTTGAATTTTCTGGCAACTATATTTATTCTTAAGAGGTTATTCAGCCTCAGAAAAAATATAATTACTAAATTAGAGCTGCAATGATTAATCGAACAGTAGTCAACTATTAAATTAATCACCAACTATTTTGATAGTCGATTAATCAGAGTTATTTATTTATGCCTTAAGTCTTGAGTGTGAATATTTTCTGGATTTTTTTTAACACCTATGACACTTAAATGAATGTCTTTGAGTTGTGGATAAAACAAGACACCTGAGGATGCCATGCTGGGCTTTGGGAAACGCTGATCAACATCTTTCACCATTTTATAGACCAAGACAACGACTCTATTCATGTGGAAAATATTCAATAGATTAATTGGCTGTACACTGAATGCTTAATGACAGAAAACTGACACAGGACACACAGATAATAACAGAAGAAGAGTCTTTAATCATGATAATATTATGAATGTTGGCCGTATTCCATTATATAGTATTACTTACTACTATTTTCTTATCTTAAGTAAAGGTAATTTGCAAAATGAAGTAGCTAAGGTTCACTAAAACAGGCTTTAAGATTTTCAAGAAATGTTGTTATTAGTATTATGCCTGTTATGGTAATATAAATGTCATTATGGGCTGTAAAATCTAACAGTGTCCTGCAACTTTTATTTTCTTTCCTCATTTGTTCCACAAGATGCACTCAATCATGAACTATTGTTACCCTTCTTTTATACATGGCATACTATTAATACTCAATTATTACGCAAATAAACTGTGCTTAGTTTACATACTACGTTTATTTTGAGTGTGAAAACTAATTTTTTTTTTTTTTTTTTTTTTTACTATCGAAAAAGCTACTAAATAGACCTTTGATTTAGAGTTATTTAGTGAAAACATTTTTATTTTTAAATTTGTTCACAGTGCAGAACTGGCCTGTTAGTTGCATCACCTCATATGTCCAGCAGAGAGCAGCCTTACTCTGAAGTTGGACTGTTGCAAAAGCACGAGAGGTTGCATGCTTTATTTATCAGACAGCTTCCCAGTACAACCAGTCTACTGCTGATGGTCACAGTACTTCCACGTAGCAGCTGGAGGTTAAAAGGCCGTCCCAAAGTTTGCTCACACGTCAGCTGACGTTTGCACATTTCCAGCAGTGCATGGCTCTCAGTACTCACCAGCATCATTAAAAGCAGAACAAAATCAGAGCTGTACAGGTTGCTGTGTTGTTGGTGGGAGGATCACATGAGAAACAACACTCCTCTCCCAGTGAACACTGTGTAGGTGATTCTGAGGTGAAAGTACATCAGTAGGCATTGAGCCTAAACCCTGATCAAACACATTTGCTTTAAAAGACACAATTGTGTAGATGCAGGTATGTGGGCAGGTTTTTGCACTGTTGTTTCAACTGTATTGTATTTTTAACTTCATGGGAACACTGTAGTTACAGGTGCATTTAACATCATTCCCTTTATTGTTTTTTTGTCAGTATTTTAAAGGTGCTCTGTATGATATTCAGAGCATTAATATAGCAGCAAACAATTATCTACTATGTAAAGATAAAGAGGAGTAATGTCTCCCTGAGCAGAGAATGAAGTCACTCCCTCTGTGTGTGTTATAATCAGAACTTCTATGTACTTTGTTGGCATAGCCGGGCCGGCTGTGTGTGCCTTTTAGTGCATCTTAGTGCATTGATATGAGACATGGATACGGTGCTGCTGCTCAGCCTTGCTTCCAGTTTTTTTCAGTGGGCATTCGTGTTAAAGTGAAAAATCAGAGCATTTCCACCATTGTAAAAGAGGCATCTGTAACACTGTTTAACAGGACACCTCAAACTGCAAACAAGGTCAATTATGAGTCTTTCTGTTATGAACTTTTGATCCGAGGAATTTTTACATCTGGCAAACTTTCCTTGAGTTGAGAAAAGTGATTTAAAAGTCTGTGGCATCATCACAATGTAAAGTCTATGGGCCAAGCAGAAGCTCGTTGGCGGGGCCATCGGGAGAAACACTACTGAGCATATTCAGTGGGCCACATATCCCTGAAGTAACCCTGGGAGCTAGAACACCTTTTTGGCGTATGTGCCAGGTGAACATCATTGGACTGAACAGGCACCATCTTGGGGTCCTCTACGCAGTTCTCTTATACATCATGATCATCCACGATCATGTAACGGAAGCGTAGCATTCACCCCAAATCCCTCACCAAAGTCGTCAAAGTTAGCACCTTTTATTTAAGTTGGGACATTTCATTTCAAAATTTTAGCAGAGGATCCTTGAGATGCAGCATCTCATTTTCAAGGGGCTCCACAGGCACAAAACATAGAAGGAAAGTATTAATTTAATTAACTAAAGTAATAAATTATATAATGCTGATTCCTCAGTTGTTTCCAACACAGCTGTGAGATATATATACAAAAGTGAACCTACAGCTCATTCAAAACTGATATACTGGCCGATATGAGTTTAATGCACATATTGGTATCAGTTTGTAACTCTGCTAATAAACATGAAATCACTGGGCAGAAACACCAAGTGAGGTTTGAGCTCATTTAGAAACAGAGTCACCATTACACACAGTAAATTGTCTGCCAGAGAGCATAGACGAGTTTATTTTTACAGTCAAATGTCCTGCTTCGAATGAACCTTGGTCACAATAGGCCCTTTTCACAGCAGCCATGTTGACATGGTGTAATACCATTAATTACGGCCCCGTTCTATTTACAGTAGGTGGGCCCTGCTATTGTGCATGCCGGCTCACTGGAATGGCTGTGACACTAAATAGAACAGGACCATCATTCATTTTATCCTAACCTGTTTACTGTGCATTTACATGTCAAACTGGCTGTTGTGAAAATGGCATAATAAAAAAACTAATGTAAAAGACTTGTATCAGTCGGGCTATAATTGAAATTAGTACCCTAAATTGACAGGATTTATGAAACATTACTTGTTTTTTCTATTTTTGTTTTTTATGATTGACAGTGTGGTCTAGTTCTGCCTTTTGGCAGTTAGAAGTCCAGGGTAACCAAATTTTTTGAAATTTTGGCCAAAAAGTGATTTTTTTCAATTTCATTTCCAGAGCAGAATATGAAAACTCTTCAACCTAAGAACTTCAATTTGGTTTGATGGTTGACAGTGTGGTCTAGTTGTGCCTTTTGGGCGTTAGATGTCCAGGGTGGCCAAAATTATTATTATTATTATTATTATTTTCAACTTCAGTTTCATTTCAGGGGCAGAATATTTCAGCGTGGTCTACTTCTGTTTTTCTGAGGTTTGAACTCCAGGGTGGTGCTATGAGTTTTTTTTTTTCCTCAAAAAAGTGATTATTTTCAACTCCTATTTCATTTCTTTAGCAGAACTTGGAAACTATTTGACTGAGGTATGTCATCGTTGTTATAATGGTCGACAGTGTTGTGTGAGCAGAGTGAGTGGGAGTATGTGAGCCATGCTCACTTCTGCCTTGTTGTGCTAGTGTAAAAATGAGGTGTCAGTTCCCAAATAATTATTCATGAGCTTCCATATTCAAGTTCTGGTGGATTTCGTTTCTAATTTATCTTGTTTTTAAGCAGCTTCCTCTCACTTCAATTTCAGTGTCAAAAAGTTAGTTAGCATCAATTTTCTGCTGGACACTTAGAAGTTGCACTTTCACAGTATTGACAGCAGGGTGCTCTCTTAAACCTCTCTAGATCTGTTCCTACCCACTAACTGCTGCCTGGTTTCTAAATCAAACTGCTCAAACATCAGAGCAGAATGTGTGAATGTCATCTTGGTAATGTCCTGTCCTTTGGCCAGCCGGTGATCAGGCTTTGTTGTCTCTGTGGTACACATGTCCAAATTAGACAGTTGGGCTGGTGAATGTGATCCCCGTCCTCTGACGTCGGTTCATTTCATCTTCATTAGCGTTGCCAGCCAAACTTCCTTTGCCGGGCAAATATGAGAGTCAGATGGTTTTATTTTGTGTAGTTTGAACCCTGCTGTGCATCTGCTTGTTTGTGAGAGTACACCATCTTTTTGCCGAGCATTTTCTTGAAGTGGTGAACAAATACAGTATGACTAAAATCATAAGGTTTTTTTGTGCCTTCAGGGACGCTTTCTTCACACATCTTCAGTGTGTGCTTTATTGACAATTTGCTTCAAAATAAAAAGCATCATTTTTTAAACTGTTTTTGCTTTTCCTGTGGCCTTTTCACCCACTCTTTACCTCCCTGAACGTTTCATCAATTGTCTCTATGTGTGGCTGGTTTGTAATGTGGGTATAAAGACAGGTCCCCCCTCTAAGAAGATCAGGATCTGCTGCTCCTGCTCAAAACGTAGACTCCGTACATCTCAGAGGACTATTATTGATGTGAGAGGGGAACACATTGGATAAGACTGTGCTAAACCACAGGGCTATTGACTCCACACTCACATTATGCTACATTAAATTGATTTTGTGAAGGTGTTGAGCATAGGTGGGGGGTTGAAAGATGTAGTGATATGGCTTACAGCACATTGCACTTCCAAGAGGGTTCAATAAATGGCCAAGATTTAATATAAATGAAAAGCTAAAGTGGAATTAGTTAGATTTAAAACTTCATGCTGCTTCTTTTTTCCTCCTGAAGGTGTTCACTGCACGCATGGCTTCAACCGGACAGGCTTTCTGATGTGTGCGTACCTGGTGGAGAAGATGGACTGGAGGTAAGCCCCTTCGATCACTCAATGCAGTCACAATCCTCACACTTGTCTCGCATGTCAACACGACACACATCATTACTCTGGTTTCATAATCTCCCACCCTGTCAGTCTCATTTAGCTAATAATCCCGTCCTCTGCTGATACTTTCTGTACGTGTGATGCACCAGAGGTTGCACTTCTGTCAGTTCAGATGAAGACAGGCTTCACAAAGAAGCCGGCTGGTTAGCGGTGACCGAGATGTTAAATAATTTACAACAGCAGAGCAGAGGGGAGGGTGAGGATGTGTCTTTAGTTGGAGGTGGAGCAGCAGTCTGAAAATCCCTGGAAGCAGTGGAAATGTAGTCTGGATAAAAACCCTCCCACCGCCCACTACTTCCTGTGTCATGAATAATCAGAGAGCATTTACAGCCCTCATCCAGTACCATGTGTGCATCATCATTTTACTATCAAATGAAGTTATGCGTGCAACTATAGATTATTTACACTATTGAAAATAGTAAAAAATATCCATCACTATTTCCTAGAGCCCAAAGTAACATCTTAAAGTTTTCTTGTTTTGTCTGAGCCACTGTTTAAAACCCTAAAAGTTTCCATTTAGAGCTGAAACAACGCGGGAATCATTCGTAGGAACAGATTAACCCTTCAGTGGCTTGTGCGAGTGATTTAGGAGAACAATTTTCTCGTATATTGAATCTTGTCTTAGGTGCAAACACAATTTACGAGTGGTCCAGAGCCGTCATAGGAGTCATGCAATTGAGTTTTTCACTAATTGATTGTATTTTTCATGACAAATAATGACAAAAGAATAAATAAATAAATACATCTTCATAATTATGTTGACATTATCCTGTTTGACTAATTACATATGCATTCATATACTCTAAAGGTATCATTCATTTATGTAGGCTATTGATGATATCGTATAGCACTGCAATATGAACATCTCAAACTCCAAAACAACTTAAATTACACACTAACCGAAGGTTAATGTGTGTCTGTATATAATAAGGTCAGCAGGAAGTGTAACCAGGTGCATCCTGGAGGACTTGGAAGAGAGCGCCTCTTTAGACAGTGTGCTGATATATTGTCAGAGGCTGATGATCGGGGCAGAACTGGTACCCTTATATGGCATCATTGTGGCGTTAATTATGAGTTCATTTACAAATCTCATGAACGTGCTCGTTTACACACAAGTGGCATTCATCACGTTTACCACTGAATCACACGTGGCACACCCGTACGAGCCCATGGTACAAAAAAATAAAAGAGAGCTAAGACAAGAATACGAAAATGTCCTTGCATGAGACCCATTGAGTGGGTTGAGATAATTGGCAACTACTTTTACAATCAATGTTGAGGTAATTTTTTCTCTTTTCAGCCTCTCCATTAGGAGGTTTTGCTGCTTTTCTCTTGGACAAAGACGTTTAATGGCTTCACCTTGAGCTCTAGGAAATTGTGATGAGGATTTCTTATTGTTTGTTTTTTTGTTTTTTTCACTGATCTAAAGACTAAAGAAGTTAATGCATGATAAATAAATATATAATATAATAAATATCTTATAATGTCTTGGAAAAGCAGCAAATTCTCACATTCGAGATCCTGAAATCATTAAATGTTTCAAATTTTTGCCTGAAAAATTACTTAAATTCATTTTTAGTCATCTTCATCTAGTTATGATAATCAAATCAAATGAGAAATACAGCACTTGAGATCACTACCATCAAACTCAGCCATTTATCTTTCCACATTTTTCCACACTAACTGGTAACTTTATTGCTGACTACACAGCGATACCATGTGATACCAACATTGTTACTATTATAAGATAAGATAGATAAGATATTCCTTTATTGGTCCCACAGTGGAGAAATTCACATGCTACAGCAGCAAAGTGGATAGTGCAAAAACAAGAAGGATAGATTTTAAAAAACAGTACTAATACAGATAAAATAAAATAATATATACATAATAGAAAGTAAAGCCAAAAATATGTCCAGCATATCAGTAAATAAATAATTGTCCAGTTGCTATAATTTGAGCAGATGATATAATTGCATGAGTTCTCATTGCACTTATGTCCGGTGAGTTTGTTGTGAATGTGACTGTGCTGGTTGTGAATGTGATTGTGGTCTACTGGGAGCAGTGCTGGTTGTGGAGTCTAACAGCTGCAGGCAGGAAGGACCTTCTGTAACGCTCCTTCGTACACTGAGGGTGTAGCAGCCGGTCACTGAAGGAGCTCTCCAGAGCTCTGATGGTGTCTCTCATGGGGTGGGAGTCCTTCTCCATCATGGATGACAGCTTAGCCATCGTCCTCCTCTCTCCCACCACCTGTACTGAGTCCAGAGAGCATCCCAGGACAGAGCTGGCTCTTTTGATAATCTTGTCCAGCCTCTTCCTGTCTGCAGCTGTGATGCTGCTGCCCCAGCAAACCACTCCATAAAATATGGCTGATGCCACCACGGTGTCATAAAATGTTTTCAGGAGTGTCCCCTGCACTCCAAAAGACCTCAGTCTCCTGAGCAGATACAGCCTGCTCTGGCCTTTTTTATGGAGTGCAGAGGAATTTGTTGTCCACTCCAGTTTATTGTTCAGGTGAACACCCAGGTATTTATAAGATGTCACCATCTCAATGTCTGATCCCTGGATGTTCACCGGTGTTGGAGGGGGATGAGTTTGCCTGCGGAAATGCACCACCAGCTCTTTAGTTTTCCCTGCGTTGATCTGGAGGTGGTTCCGCAGGCACCAGTCCACGAAGTCCTGGGAAAGTTCTCTGTAGTCCCCATCGTCCCCATCAGTGATGAGGCCGACGATAGCAGAGTCATCAGAGAACGTCTGCAGGTGACAGGTTGGTGAGTTGTAAGTGAAGTCTGCAGTGTAGAGCGTGAAGAGGAACGGAGCCAGAACCGTTCCCTGCGGGGCCCCCACACTGCAGACCACAGTGTCTGAAATGAAGTCCTGTGTCCTCACATACTATGGGCGGTTTTTGAGGTAGTCCAGTACCCAGGATGTTAGATGGTGATCTACCCCTGCAGTCTCCAGTTTGTCCCCCAGAAGTGTCGGCTGGATGGTGTTGAAAGCACTGGAGAAATCAAAGAACATGATCCTCACAGTGCTCCCAGGTTTCTCCAGGTGAGACAGAGTTCGGTCCAACAGGAAGATGACGGCATCGTCCACCCCAATGCCAGGTTGATAGGCAAACTGTAGTGGGCCCATGGATGGACTCACCATAGGGCGGAGATGTTGGACGACCAGGCGCTCCAGGGCCTTCATCAGGTGGGATGTTAATGCCACCGGCCTGAAGCTGCGGGGGTCCTTGGGGTGTGGGGTCTTGGGCACAGGTACCACGCAGGATGTCTTCCATAGTTGTGGTACCTTCCTCAGCTTCAGGCTCAGGTTGAATAGGTGTCCAAAAGTCCCACACAGCTGGTCTGCGCAGGACTTCAGGATCCTGGAGCTGATGCCATCTGGACCCGTAGCCTTCCTTACATTCATCCTCTTGAACTGATTATTGTGCTACTGCTATTGGCTTACAAGCTTTGTTAGAAGTGAGAACTAAGGGCACGTTCACACCAGTCCTGTTTAGTCCAGTTGAACGTCTGGAGAGTTTACCTCTTTGGTGCCGTTTGTTTGGGTTGGTGTGAATGCAGACCAAACAATCGCTTCCTGGTCTGCCTCGAAGGGGTGGTCTCGGTCTGCTGTCAAGTGAACTCTGCAGCGGTTCTTTTCAGGTGTGAATACCATTCAAACCAATCACAGGAAACATACCATTTTACCTGTCATTTCATTGGTTAAAAGAACATTTTCTTGTTTTGGTGACTGGTGACTGGTGGCTATTAACATGTTTGCTTGCAAAATGTGGAGTGGCAGGGGACAAACCTGGACTCACAGCGCAGTCAGATGCCTATATATTAAGGTGTGTATTAATAAATAATTTAATAACCGCTGCAGATGCTCTCCAGCTCCAACATGAACAGAACCTGACGATGCTCCATGCTTTAGGATATCTAGCTAGAAATAAGAAGTGGTTTATTCTCTTTTTTTTTTTTGTCTTTTTACCCACTGTCTGTCTGACCAGTGATCAAATTTTCGAGTTTTGCCTTTGTGAACGCAAATCAGACCAGCTGTAAAACTGGTATCATCCTGGCATTGGTTTGGTTCAGGAACCAGACCTTTAGGTGTGAACCCGACCTAAATGTCAGAGATTAACACAACATTTGTTTTGGACCTGTCAAATTTTGTAAATGACAAATTCAGTCATAATACGTCTTCTAAGAAAAGTTTTTTTTTAATTTTTATTCAGCACCTTTCTAAAAGTTATGTGGATGTATTGTTTTTTAAAAAAATGATTCATCTACATAAAAATGTTACCAATAACCCCTCTAAAAATAAACCTTTTTTTCTTATCAGCGTCGAGGCAGCTGTGGCGGCGTTCTCCCAGGCCCGGGCCCCAGGGATCTACAAGGGAGAGTACCTCAAAGAGCTTTTCCGTCGCTATGGCGATGAGGAGGACGCGCCTCCTGCCCCCGCGCTCCCTGAGTGGTGCTTCGAAGACGACGATGATGGGGAAGTGGATGACGACGGTAATGCCGTTGGCCAGGAGTCAGGCCCCAGCTCCTCTGGGTCGGCGCCCGGCAAGCGAAAGAAAGAGAAGCTAAAACTGGTAAGACTTCCTCCTGGAAATGGACTGTTAAGTAGAAAATCTTCATGACATGGACCTCATGCAGAGTGATAGAGGGTCTGTAGGGAGGCTCTTTTCTAAGTGATGAAGCTCTTATGTTATATATACTGTATATATACTATGTATATTTAATCCAATAAATTTGGATTTCAAATTTAGAGAATGTGACACTTTACATCTCCTCAACTGCTGGCAAATGTATTATTTTGATGATAAAAGTCATCTCCCTGTCTTTATGTGAAGCTAAAGGTGAAAGTAGAAGCGTCGGATCATCTTCAGTTGCATATAATTAGGTTAGGTTTTCTTCTGTTTACATTGAGCTGATGCCGGACTAATTTGGAGTGTGAAAAGAAGCTTAAAGGGATAGTTTTGGTGTTTTGAAGTGGGGTTTTATGAGGTACGTATCTGTAGTAGGTGTATTACTTACAATAGATGACGGTCTGCTCACCCCCCAGCATCAAGAAACCGACAGGAGCACCGATACTGGAGTAAATAAATACAGTACAATGCTGTGAATGGGGATGGCAGAAAAACATATTTTAGCCACCTACAAGAAATACTCATATTAAAAAAATTTAGAGCATTTTCACCACCAGACAGCCGTCTCCTTCTCCTTTTTGAAAGTGAAACTTATCTGTGCTCTCTCCAAAGCCAGCAGGCTCAGATGACAAAAAAGTACAGATAAGTTTCACTTTTAGTTCAGTTTGCCATCGGAAAATACTGTAAATACAGCGTTAAACTTTAACAGATACTATTTTTCTAGGTGAGCCTTTTTTCTAGGCTAAAATATGTTTTTCTGCCGTCGCCATCCATAGCACTACATTGCTTTGCTCCGGTGTTGGTGCTCATGTCTGTTTCTCCAGATTGAAGATGTGCCGAACGTCATCAGCTGTAGGTAATACACTGACTGTGGATAAGTTCGTCATACAACCCCGCTTCAAAACACCCAAACTATCCCTTTAAATCGAAAGGGTACCACCCATTAAAGCAGACATTGGAGAGCCAATGGAAAGCATCCATGTTTGAACAGTAGAAAGTAGTTACATATATATATATATATATATACTGTTATTGCACAAAGCTTGCTGAAAACCTGAATGAAGGCAAATCTAATCATGGAGTTATACATCTATCTATCTAACTATATATCTAGATGGGTCTAGAGGGAAAAAGAGAGGAGAGAGCAGCAGCAGCATTAACCTCAGCAGACTGCATTACTTCATTGTCATTAAGAAATACAGTGTCTTGGTTGGCTGGCCTGCCTCAGAGTCAGACTAGTTTGCAGTTGGTTGGCTGTTTTGAAAAGAAACTTCATAAAATCTGTTCAAAAGTTTTTTAAAAAAAGGTGAAACACCATCAAATGAAACAAAAGCCTGGAGAGTTTTATGCTTTATTCGAATATCTTTGACACTTTTCAACCGTAGGCCCTCCACTTTTGAGTTTAAAAGAAGAAACACTGCTCTGCTATGTTGGGTAGTAAATACGTAGATGAATCAATAATTGGCTTCTGAGGAGTATGCATGGGAAAGTGTCCCCATCGTGATGGGTTAGAGATATTTGAGGTAGAAGAGGGGTATGAATGGGGTAGGAATGTGATTTCTGTTTCCAGTGAACGGCGTGACATATAGCTAATTGTAGTTATATTGCATGTAGGGTTGGGCAGTGTAAAACAATTCCAAAACACTAGGTCTCCCACTCGACTGAGCAGCTGCTCCACCAACATTCAAATAACTGGTCCACCTTTAAGGTCAGCCCACCTTTATGTGAGTCTGAGCCATTGTCGTTGCTAACTTCGGGGCTAACCCCCCACTTTAATCAGCAGGTGGCAAGCAAGACACAGGAGCATGGCTTGTTAATCTTAATTCACGACAAACTGTACACACACTGCACTGCCACATTCACAGCTATAATGTTACCGATAACTCCCACCTTCTCTCTCACTTCATCACACGCTTGCTAACACTAATACAGATACAACAGTCACCCAATCAATTAGTTGATTGGCAGAAAAAAAAATTGCCAACTATTTTGATAATTGATTAATCGTTAGTTGTTTTATTTTTCATGCTGTTTTCTGTGGCTTTTTTCTATTTTATATCATATCAAACTGAATATCTTTAGGGTTTGGAAGGACAAACAAAGACATTTAAATACAGACTTTGCTATTAATATGACACAGAAAACCAAGAAATTATGACATCTGAGAAGCTGTAACCTGTGAATGTTTGGCAGTTTTGCTTGAGAAATGACTGAAACCATTAACTAATTTTCAAAAACACTTGCCAATTAGTCTCCTCTTGTTGGCTAATTGTTTGACTGACTAATTGTCTTGACTAATTGGCGCTGAACACCTCCCATGATAATGAATGAAGCCATATTGCTCAGCCACATCTTTCAGCAAGGCCTTTTTTTTGTTTTTGTGATCAGATTTTATTGGATTTAAAGACATGCATTGGAAATTATTGACAAAAAAATAGATAATTCAAAAAATTATTTAAATATGTATAATAAAATTAAATAATAAGAAATAAATAAAATGAGTAATAATGCTAATAATTAATCATGTTCATTGAATTTTTTAGATTGTTTTGTGTATTTTGTTGTAATTACACTTTCACAGCTTATGAAGGCTAAAACCCCCCTCTAGATCGAGTTCGGTGGAGAATAAGAATTATATGACCATGATGGGACTTTCTCTTCTCGCTGCAGCCATTCATACTAAAAACATATGCACATTATGGCACTTGGGGTGACTTGTATTATCATGCTGCATCTGTTTCTTTTCTAATTGGCATATATTATCATATTATACCAGTTCTGGCTCAATCTGGGCTGATAGAGGGAGAAAAGATCATGTCAAAAGAGAAGTAGGTGAATAAGCAAGAATCATTCTTAGCAGAGAAAGGAGTGCTACAGATGTCATCAGTGTTTCTCTCAAAGCAGGTGGGAGATGATATCTGCATAAACAGGAGTATAGGGGTGAAGGTAGTGAGGGGGTGAGGAGAGAGGCAGCAGTCTGGTTTCCTGGGAGATGAAGCTGTGGAACAGGGTTTATGTGGTGGATTCATAAAATAATTACACTGAGAATTATAAAGGGCGAGGTCAAAAGAAAAACAGCATTTGTAATATTTCTACCTGCACGCAGGGATTTGTAAAGCAAAGCAGCAGCTGTCTGTGAAGTATCACGGGGATTTCAAATGTGTTTATTGTATGTGTGGGAGGATATGAGTGTCTCTTTAAATTCAGTCCAAGTTCAACTTTCTGTCTTTCTTCTTCTTTTCATCCCAGGGTGCAGTTTTCCTCGAAGGTGTTGCAGTGAAAGGCGTCACACAGGTCACCACACAGCCCAAACTAGGAGAGATCCAAAGGATGTGTCAGGGGATGGCTGAGTGGGACAAGTAAGAAGAACCTCCTTTAGCCTCCTCATACCCCTCTGGGAAGCCCTGTGGGTCTGTGTACACATACTGTATACAGTGTGTGTGTGTGTGTCTATATATATATATATATATATATATATACACAGTCGGGGATAGATTTTTGTTTTCTAGAGAAATATGCTGCTGTAGCTTTTTTATTTTATTTTTTTAAGAAATTGCAGAGAGTCAGCTCTACTGCCACGTCTTCTTGTCACAGCAGAAGGAACAGTCCATGCTGCTATTTCCAGAGTTGTTGTGTTTTTTTGTTATACCTGTAAGGGTATAATATAATGAGATAACCCTCGGAGACCTGCTGGGTCGCTGGCGATTCTAGCTGACACTACTGTATTTAAGAGGCTGTAGTGGGCTTGTTTCTTAGATGTAGAGTGAAGATATTGGTATCCTCTGAAACTAGACAGCCCAAGCATATTTGCCAACCTTGAGACCTTAATAATAGGGAGGATGTTGAAACCAAAGTGTGAGGTTTGTGGGTCCTCCCCCAGAAAAATTTGAGTTTGAGAGACTGTTTCCTGTATTCTGGTGACTTTTTAAAGAATGAAAGTTGCTAAATAATTATAATTATAAAGTACACAGCAACAGCCTTCAGACTCTCATTCACTCACTCAATGTTAACCGCTTATCCGGGGTCAGGTCGGGGGGGGCAACAGCTCCAGCAGGGGACCCCAAGCCCCAAAACTCATTCACTTGGGGTAAAGCAACAGCCTTTTTATGTTAAAAACTTTTGATTGTACTTTTAATTCTCAGGTGCAAATACAGAGTAATTTGCCCCTCTGGTGTGCACTTGTGTGAGACATCACCAGTTTTCATTGATTTTCTGCCCCAGCTTGAGTATTTCTCTCTCCTCTTACTCACTGAAGGCCCTTTAAGACACAACACTGTATAGTGCCAGAAACTGGTTGGGATAATGGGAAGGAAAAAGGTGTGAATATTTGCCATAAATCGGGAGAAATATGGGAGAATTGTGACCCTGGGAGGAAACTTGGAGAGGGTGATAAATAACGGGAGCCTCCCAGGAAAATCCAGAGGGTTGGTAAATATCACGTAATCACGTAATAAACAATGTAAGGTGGTCGCGCACATCCAAAACCATAGCAGGCCGGTGCTGGACTAGTAGAAGACAGCAATGAAAAACATATAAGAAGGTTCGCACACCCTTTAGTGCATTTTATTGGCACATCTTAGTGATGTGTTGAGCACAAGCTCTGTGCCAATAAATTGCACTTAAAGGGAGCTACAGTGTGTGGACCTTCGTCTGTTTGTCACACTTGTACCATGTCATGTCTCGCTTATTGGGAAGGGGGCTAAATTATACCCCAAAGCTAAAGGCTAAATTTTGACAAGGGGAAATCTGCACACAATCTTTGAAGACAGATAGCTGGTCTTGATTTCTGCTGATTTCTGTTTTATGACCAGAAAAACTTGACACACAGTGCTGAGCTGCATCTCAAATTAATCTTCAGGTTCCCAGCTTTCACATGATGAGCACCACTTCTATGTGACATCTACTGTTCACCTGCTATCTCCCCCTAAATACCCCCTGAACACCCCTAAAAAGACAAGAATTGGTCTATGTTAAAAAGGAGTGGAGGAGGTTAAAGAAATGGTCTTAATATGGTCCTGAAGTTTAACTTATAAGTAAAAAAAAAAAGTGAAACATAGGACAAGATAGGATATTTTTTTTTATTTTTTTATAAAGAAGCTGAAAGTAACTTTAGATTAAGTGCCGTCCCTAAGTGCAGACTGCAGTGACTCCTAAGCACTTGAGGTGCACTCAGAACTAGACTGGCACAGTGCTGGTTTGTTTCAGTTGGGCGTGGCACACGATGCAGCTTGTGCTGACCTGAACTGACGACTCAGATGTACCGGCAGCATCGTAAAATAATACAATGAAAACATTTTTCACATGGCTTGTTGTCTGCCAACCCTTAACACGCTGTGAAAAGATGAAATTAAAACACATCACAGCCTCTTTGCCACCTGCTGTTTGATTATTAGCTAATAGAGATTCAGGGTCTCATACCTCCATACCTGTCACCTCATATGCTGCCTGGACTCTATTTAACCAAATTTCCCCACCCTGGCTGCTACATAAAATGATGCCCATTAGCTGTTGCCTTGGCAACAACTACTCTTCCTAGGGTGTATTGACATATGCAAGACGAAAGCTTATGTAAGATATTTCTTCCTACAGTTATCATAACAATATCGAATTTAGTAAGTTGGGATCCATCCATCCATCTGTATCTGCTTATCTCGTTTGGTGTCGCAGGGGGGTGGAGTCAATCTCAGCCTACGGCAATTTAGAGTCATCAATTAACCTGCATGTGTTTGTACTGTGGGAAGAACCCGGAGAACCCGGAGAAAACCCACGCTAACATGGGGAGAACATGCAAATGCCACACAGAAGGGCCCCTTTTTGCTGTGAAGTGACAGTCCACCCCTTTGGGGTGTTATTCTTAACAAAATATGAAGTGAGTTAAAGAAGAAGTAACCAAGTGAAAATCATCTATAAAGCTCCTATAAAATGTTATTATACTGTATGTCTGTATATTTATTACACATTAATGTTTAGGAACAATCGCACTAATGTGATCATTCAGTTGTATTTCACTCTCACCCACTCATTGTCAACCTCTTATCCGGGTGGGGTCGCAGGGGCAACAGCTCCAGCAGGGGACCCCAAACATCCCTTCACTGGACCACATTAACCAGCTCTGACTGGGGGATCCCGAGGCATTCCCAGGCCAGTGTGGAGATATAATCGCTCCACCTGGTCCTGGGTCTTTCCTGTGGCCTCCTCCCAGCTGGTTGTGCCTGGAACACCTCCCTAGGGAGGCGCCCAGGGGGGAATCCTTACTAGATGCCCGAACCACCTCAACTGGCTTCTTTTAACGCAAAAGAGCAGCGGCTCTTCTCTGAGCCCCTCGGGGATGGCTGAGCTTCTCACCCTGTCTCTAAGGGAGACGTCAGCCAACCTCCTGAGAAAACCCATTTTGGCAGCTTGTACCCGCGATCTAGTTCTTTCGGTCATGACCCATCCCTCATGACTATAGGTGAGAGTGGGAATGAAGATTGACCAGTAGATAGCTTTGCCTTCTGGCTCAGCTCTCTGTTTGTTACTCCCCACTGCTCCGATTTACTGGCCAATCAGTCGTGTTTTTGCTGATTAATAATTTCACAGATGTTTTCTTGTTTTATAGGAATAGGACCTTTTCAACTCCAAAGTGTGTAGCCTCTGCTGGTCACTCCTGACTTACTGAGGTGATGTCTGGAGCTCTCTTTAGTAATTGCAGGGCTAAGACCAAGTCTTAACACTTAAGGATCATCCACAATGGTCTTAAAAGGTCTTTAAAAGTCTGAAACTTGTCTTGTAGAAAACTGCAGATACCCTGTTTTAGGTTTAGACTGCAGCAGAAGTGCATGTATTTGTGAGGGTTAGGCATGAAATAGATTAATCCCAGAGGTCAGAGAGGTGAGAGATCACTGATCAAATGAATGAGTGCCAGTTAGAAACAGATATAAGGTGTGTGTGTCTTTATTGTTGTTGCAGGTCTGGTTTTCCTGGTGCTCAGCCCGTCTCCATGGACAGACAAAACCTCTGTTTCCTGGAACAGAATCCATACAAAGTCAGCTGGAAAGCTGATGGCACACGGTAGGTCTATTGTGCATGGCATTTCTTTACAATAAATTACTCCTTGTCGCTGTATGTCATTACAGCTATAGCGCTTTGTGTCTGACTAGACTGAATGGCTTCTTGTCCCATTCATTAGGCTCCTTTTCAGAGTCAATACTTGTATAGAGAGTTCGTGTCCATCAGTTCTTTGTATCAGAGGTGTTAATTTACCTTTCTGGTTTATCAGTGAAGACTGAGACGAATGCAAACATGACTTCTGTTTCTCATTAGAGTTTGATTACAGTTCCTTCGTATAGCTAATCAACCTGAGTGATAATTAAGCTGTGGAGATGTGGAATAAAATGGCTTCTCTGATGGAGGCACAGACTGAACAGGATGTCCATTGCAGAATAAGAAACACTATAAGGCGTTTGTTCTTTCCTTTTGCATTTCAGGTTGAATTTGTTATTTTCTCCATTGCCAAAAGCTAGTATTGAGGGGCTAAAAAGGATTTTAGTATTCCACTAGTCTGCTGTGAAGCACTGTCTCTCTCCCTCTCTCTTGCTGTTGCAAATGTGCAGTGTGCTGGTGAATATTTAATGACTGCAGTCAATTTCACAATTTTTACATATCGGTGCTTTAATTTCCTGGAAGAGTGAGAGAAGCAGAGTATAGATCTGGCCCCTGACCAAGATGTTGCAGATGTTTGTTAAACGACTTGCCAACATTCTCAAGTGCTTGAGAGTGTTGTTGGAAAGTTTTGCTCTTAAATGTGAATAGAGAGCGATGATGCTGAGCTCCTCCTCTCCCGCCTGGAGCGCTCGTCCTTCAACCCCAATTTCCCTGCGGCTACGTGAAGAGTCTCACTGAGTAGTGATGCCTTATTTCTTCAGTCATGAGAAGCAGAGAGGGGCACAGTATGTTTGGTATGAGTCACCTCATAACAGCAATACTATGTACTACTATGTACTATGTTGAGAAGATGATATACTATGTTCTCTTCAAATTTAAAATACTAAAATGCAGTATAAGGCTGATGTTGTTATCAGAGACTTGCCTTACAGCAGTTGCTCCCAACCTGATGTCCAGGCCCCCCTAAGAGGGGTGCCAGAGATCACAGGGGTTGTACTTTAAACTTGTCAATTTTTCTCATGGACGATTAACACTTACTGCGTAATTTATACAAACGTCTCTATATAAAACCTTTTTTTAGGGCTGTCAAAATTAGCTTAATAAGGTATTTATTATAACAAATAAATTTGTTGTAATGCCACTAATATCTTTAACACATTAATACAACGTGCCATTTTTAGGTTTGTAGCGGACTCAGTTTTAAAGCTAGAATGAAGCTAGAGTGAAGATATTGGCATCATTTTGGTACCAACTAACTAAAGCTCCAAAATTGCATTAAATTTTTAGTCAGGAAAAACTGTCACGGCCATTTTCAAAGGGTCCCTTGACCTCTGACCTGCATGTAAATGGCTTCTATGGGTACCCACCAGTCTCCTCTCTACAGACATGCCAACTTTATGATAATCACATGCAGTTTGGGGCAAAGTCATAGTCAAGTCAGCACACTGACAGCTGTTGCTGCTTGTTGAGTTTGTGATCTTATGATTTTTTTTATGCTAAATGCAGTACCTGTGAGGGTTTCTGGACAATATTTGTGATTGTTTTGTGTTTTTAATTGATTTCCAGTAAAAAATATATACATATCTTTGCATAAAGCAGCATATTTGACCACTCCCATGTTGATAAGAGTTTTAAATACTTAACAAATCTCCCTTTAAGGTACATTTTCAACATAGAAAAATTGTGAGATTTATTTGCGATTAATCAGTCGTATTTGTGATTATCCAAGTCTTACTTGACCGTATTTCATTATTTTAATAAAACTACTCCATTTGGAGTAGTGTTTTTTGATTTTATACTGTGCACAATAGTAGAAAGTGATGGTGCACAGGGTAAATGTCATGGCCAACGGCTCCATTGTGTGCACATAGCCTCCTGTAGTGGATATCAAATAGTATTTTATTGCCAGATTCCCTTTCAAGAGGTAAAAAACTCTTTTATTACCCTTTGGGTATCCAAGTGGTCGAACGGGGAGTCTGCTTTGTCCTGTTGTCACTAAAACTGTTGTAGAATCTGTGTGTTTTGTGTTATTTCTATCTGCTTTGGCACAGTTGTAGTCAAGGAGTTGCAGAATGAATTCAGTGGCATCCCTGTACAAGGCTTCACTGCTGTTGTGGTGTTATCCACTGTTTAATCTAGAAAACAATCTCTGATGTCTTACCTATCCACAGAGACCAGGTTCATGCACATAGACCTGGTAGTTGTGGAGCTATTCTTGATTTATTTTGGGTAGTCTGTCTAGGTGAACCACACCTTCCAGCACTTGACAAATTTCCCTTTAAGGTACATTTTGAATGGATAAAATATGTGTGATTAATTGCATTTAACTATGCACAATCATTAATTGTTGTGATTAAATATTTGAATTCTTTTGCTGCTTTCAGCAGCAAAATCAAACAAAATACTCTGCGCCAATCCATCTGTGTTGGTGTTTATCCTTTCAAAAACAACATTTTCACAGCGGTCAAAATCCTGTTCTCCTGCTTGCTGCACACCAAGGGAGGCCTGCACCTGTATTAACAGGCTGATATCAATCTAACAAATTCATAAATTACATTTATTTAACCACACTAACAAAAAAAATCGATTTTGGCTCCAAAACTATTATGGTAAATTAATTTTGTTATAAAAAAGACCATATTCTGCAGCTGCATTCTCTTGGCAAATCCATCAAGATGTCATTACTTATATTCAATAAAGAAAAATGATTAACTAAAAAGACTAACTCGTTAAATACACTGAATCACTTTATTCAAAATGAGGACTTTGTTGAGGACTTGTAATTTTTTTAGGGTGATGATGTTGAGGGAGGCTCAGCTTTTTTTAGACATAAATAGGGGGACTTGAAGGAAAACAGGTTGGGTACCACTGCCTTACAACATACAGAATAAAGTCTTATTTGTAATGATCAAAACAAGATCAGCAAATCCAGGAAAAGTTTGTACAGAATAATTGTACCTGGAGAATCTATTAATACTCAAAAGTTGTGCCTCAAAGGATCAGACTGGCTGTATTTTTTATTTTCTTGATGTAAAAAAGAAAAGCCCTGAATCAACGATGGATTTATCCTTCCACCAAGTATTGTGAGTGCTATGTGTTGGGCAGATTGGAAATCCCCCTGTGAAAAATTTGTGATTTTGGGTTTCATAAGAAACTTGAGTTACTGCCAGTGTAGCCAGAACCTGATATATCTTATTCCTCTGTGCCATCGACCTCGATTGTTTCCAAAAACTATTAAAACACATGAGTGAGTCACACTGTTGCACTGGGTAACATGTTCCTTCATTATGAGAAACGTGGGCACTGTAGTTTATTTTGAGTCAATACTCAAATAGTCTTTGGAGTGCTATTAATCCATGGGTGAAAATAGTACCCAACAAGTGCAGTTTTAGCTGTTTTTAAAGATTTACATCTTCAGTAGAAACGGTGGCTTGGGGCTGCTGAATACCACAGACGGGGTGGGGAAGTTAGAAAGTATTGTGAGACTAATGCTTCCTTCAAATGCGGTCGTGTTTACCGTGCTCATTATGAGTATATATGAACACCCCCCTCTTGTGGTATTCACATGAATGTATTAAAGGAACACCCATGGGTGTTCACGATCTTGTAAGGGTTAGGGTTAGGTTTAGGGTTTGTAGCTCGCTACAAGTTGTGACATTTGCTGGTGTTTACATAAATGGCGGAGGTCGTGGAAATTCATTTTTCAGTAGATGTCAAGTTAAAGGGGCTGTGTACGATATTGTCTATGTAAAGAAATAGTGGAGTAATGTCTACCTGAGCAGAGAATGAAGTCTCTTGCCCTCCGTGTGTGTTGTAATCACTGATGAAGCATACAATCAGCCATAACATTATGACCACCTGTCTAATACTGAGTAGGTCCAGCACATCCCACAGATGTTCGATTGGACTGAGAGCTCGAGAATTTGGAGGCCAAGTCAACACCTCAAACTCGTCGTTGTGTTCCTCAAACCGTCTTGAATCATTTTTGCAGTGTGCACACTGCCTCCGTTGGCTTGCCTTCTTCCCATAGTGCATCCTGGTGCCATGTCTTCCCCAGGTGGGCGATACACATGCACCCGGCCATCCATATGATGTAAAAGAAAATGTGATTCATCAGCCCAGGCCACCTCCAGTCCAGTTCTGATGCTCACATGCCCACTACGCAACAAACTGCGATGCACTGTGTGCTCGACAGCTTTCTGTCAGAACCAGCATTGACTTTTTCAGCAATTTGAGCTACATTTGTTCTTCTATTGGATCAGACAACGTGGGCCAGCCTTCCATCCCCACCACTCTGTCGCTGGTTTTCCTTGGACCACATTTGGTAGGTCCTGATCACTGCAGATGCTCAGACCCAGTCATCTAGCTATCTCAACTTGGCCCTTGTCAAAGTCGCTCACATCACTTCCAACACATCAGCTTCAAGGACAAAATGTTCGCTTGCTACCTGACATATCCCACCCACTGCCAGGTGCCACTGGAACAAGATTATCAATGTTATTCACTTCACCTGTCAGTGGTGATAATGTTGGTAATGTTATGGCTGATCGGTGCTTTGTAATTTAAGAGTTTTTCTTCAGAATTTTATAAGTCTGAGGAAAATGTTAATATTCCCAGCGGCCTTATCCTTCTCCTCTGTCATTAGGCCTTTGCATTACCTGAATCATGTGACCTGTTTGCTAACTTCATAAATTGGTAGCCTCTGTGGCTTCAGGATGCCCACAGTAGCATCCATGTTTCCGGTGTTCTGGCAACTTTTTTTTTTTTCCAGTATCCAATTCTTAGATTTTGTTAAATATGTGCTTTTTTTTTTTTTGCAAAACAAGTACAATACAGTAACACACAACAGACGTATATCAGGGGTTACGGGGTAAAAAAAATAAATTATGAGAAAAGTGTTTAGCAAATTCAGATAAAAATAAATTATTAACCTATACCAAAAGTATAGGTTAATAATATATAATATAATATATAAGTATAAGAATAGTTTATTTGAATCGTTGCATTTCATTCATAAAGGCTCACACTGCTTGAACAGCAGTCATATCATGTGCATGACTTCCTGTTGGTTGGTTTTTAATGGAATTGGTCGACTAATGTAGTAAAAAATGATGTCCTGAATTGCTTTTCTAAGCTAATTTTGGTTTTACACAGTGTTTAGGTGAATGATTTCTTGTCTCTGTAGACCTCATATATAACAGCTCTTGCTCTGTTGTCGCCCATCTGTTACACAACCATGACCACCCACCAGAATAATTTAGAGTTAAGTCTCACCAGAACATATTGTGCTGGAGTAATTTAAAGAGACTAATTTATTTATCCTAAGTGTAATCCAATCAGTGTCCGTTGTGTGAGTGTGTGTTACATTGCAGATGAAGGTCTTCGTACACCTCATCCTGCTTGGACCTACTCGTCATTATCATACATAATGATAGTGCTGCCCTAATACATGCAGCCCTTCCTGCCAGTCACTGTTTCCACCACTGGAGCTCCTTTACAGATAACTGGGACACTGTGTAAAAGAGGAAACTTGAAGATATGCTGTTAGTAAAACTTCACTAAATCATAGGAGCAACAGTTAAGTATAACAGCAAATCCAACTTGTTATTTCTAACTCCTTTCTAGGATATCTGCAAGTTCTTGAAGTTTGTTGATGCTCCACGACAGAAACGTGGAGTTAACATTCATGTCCTGTAATGTGTAAACGACCTCAGACAAAACATCAACTTCAGCATCTTTGCATGGCAAAAGTTTTTTGATTTGGCAGACAGTAAACTTTAGTCCTGTTCAAACATGCAGGATATCCCTGAAATGTTCAGGAACATTTCCTGTATGGGTTCTTAAGGCCGAGTAACATTTCAGGGAAAACTTGTGAATGAAAGCAGCAACGTTGCAGGGACAAGCACATAAAGGGTTACGTGGAGCGAACCAATCAAAAGACTCTGCTGATGATATACTTGAGTCACCGTTTTAACGGTGTTGTTTCAAAGTGGTGTTTGTGAAGGGAAGGTGGCTCTCCCAGCCAAACTGAGACATACAGGAAACAAATACTTTAACACCTGCTCTTCAGTAGATTACGTGTTTGCTGAATTACAGGAGATGCTTGGACGGATTCAGAAAAGATGTTGAAATAATTTTTTTTGGTGAATTGATTGATAATTAGAGCCACGTCATTTTTCCTTGTATTTATTTATTTATTTATTTATTTTTAGACGGGAGCTTTGCTGGTACAGACAGCAGGTGAGCAGTTCATGACCTGCTTTACTCTTCTATTCAACTTCAATTGTTGACCCCATCCTTTTGGTTATAATTACAGTTGCTCCAGCAGCAACAAATATATAACTGCCTGCTCCTGCAGGATCCCAAACCTAATGGTGTCCTCTAAAGCAGAACGCTGCACGTCGACGCAACTCATGGCTCTCATTACAACACTGTTATTCTTTAAGTAGTAAAACAGGGTTTCGTACTGTTTTTAACAGCAGGGTATTGCAATAACTTTCTAGTATCGGTATACCATGCAACACAACAATGCTTTCACAGCTGAATTGACTTGTCTTGCAAACTTGTTGAATATTTAATACATCACAAGAACATTCGCTTTGTTTTTCTTGGAAAATTGGCTCAGGCTGTACAGTATGTCCGATGAAGGCTGTAGTTAGGAATTTGCATAAGGGATAGAGGCAGTGCTGTTAGACGGATATTCACACATTTCTAGCCTCGCTGTGGTCCGCCTGCAGGTAATAAAGCCGTCCTCTCATATGGGGAAAGCTTACATTTATAGGCACATGTTGAAAGATGTGAGGGACAGTCTGTTCTGGGGCTGCTGGTCTAATATTACATTATTCTACTGAGCTGAGAAAATGGATCACAGCTCTCTTTTAAAAGCCTGCTACCTTATTAGTGCCTCAGCTTAACCACTGTGGTGTTTAATTCTTCCAGCAAAATATGCCACGTCTTTCTTACAGGTTTGGTTTTTGTGTGAAATTGAATTCGCACAAAAGAAGTGATGATGGGAGACAGTTTGGTTAAAAAATGAAGTTCAAAATCTATCTATTCATGATTTAAAGTTCCACAGGTCTTCCACAGGTGTGGGTCTTCATTAAATCTGGGCAATATCTCAGATTGATGGACAACAAACAGCAGCGTTAAAGCCTGAGACAGAAGGATATGGGCTCTTCTGGGGTCAGTGGGTACAATCAATCACTGTAAAACATGATTTATTCCCCTTTTAATCACCATTTATTTTGCTCCGTTAATCCTAAAATCTCACTAATGATGGAAAAAGTATGAATTCTGAAAAATTAGCTTGCAATGCATCAGATAATATTAACGAGTTTTGTACAATTTCATGTGAGATTTACGGGCCACAGTGCTGCAGTGTAATTTGTCATTCTCCCCATGCATTGCACAGAGTGTGCAGAGAATTTCTTATTAAATGTCCCACTTTCTAGCCTATGGCATTTTTTAAGACCTGAAATGGATTTTTAATAGGAAATTTGTCTCTTCAAGGTGGTCTGGAAAGATTTTTCTCTGTACATATTGCCAGAGGTCCTCACTTATGTGTTACACATTTTAAATCCCACCAGATTTACCTATTGTTCCAGGGGTAAGGATAAGACAGTTTCCCATTCTATTAGAAGTCATTTTCACTTTTAAAATTTTTAAATTTTCATACAAAAGCATAGTTTTCACAGGAAAAGGTTAAGTGAGCAGATGCGTTCATTGTCGTCAACGTCAAACGCTCTGACCCATTTCTTTTCAGTCCCACGTGGATGACTTCCAGCCTCTTTTTATGGCCACCAGGCAATGCACCAACCATTCTGACAGTTGAACTGCCTTGCTAAGTAGCACAATAATAGACAATAAGACAGAGTACTGAACCAACGCCTCTTACCTAAGAATATTATGCAGCTCTCCCTGACGCACACACCAGTCATACAGTGAAAAACACTGTCAGTGTCTGCTATCTGCCAAGAAGGCAGCTTCTAATGGGCTTTGGAAAGGACAGAAAAATCAGTGGATTTGCCAAGAGGGGAAACATAGGCTGAGTTTGGTCTTTAATCAACTTGTTGTCAAGCCTGCTGTCAGGGCTAGATTGGTTTGAGCCCCAGAGAGGAAGAGGAGGAGGGAGAGAGAGACCAATTATGTCTTTTGGGACTTAAAACAAACAATGCTGCTCAACTTGGACTTTATTAGAGAAACTGGACTTTATGAAGGCTTTCTTAATTTCCAACTCAAAGTCCTCTCCTACCACTACCTCCTCAGCCACTCATTTAAAATGAGGAATCAATAATCCTTGTTTACACTGATGTGCCAGATTAGATCTTTTGAGTTAAAGAGAATTTAACACAGCTGCTTTCTGTTTATTGGCTGGTTTATTTTCAGAGCATTAATGCTTGTCTTTACAGCTGCCAGCTCTTAGTTGATTAGTTGAATAATAGGTCATTTTGGGCTGAGTCGACAGATTTCTTTAGTCGATTAGTAATTTTTAATGTTTTTTTTCATGCTGAATGACTTATTTGCAAGAAAGTTATGGGCACATCTCTGGTAAAACAAAGTTAAAGTGGTGCCTTTTTGTGATTATTTGTGGAGAAACTCGTTAATCAACTAACTTAGTGGTCCCCAACGTTTTTTTGTACCACGAACCGGTTTTATGTAAGATAATATTTTCACATACTGGCCTTCAAGGTGTGGGGGATAAATATGAGAAAATAAAATGATACTACTGGCATAAAAACAAATATAAAGTGTGCTACTCGGAGCCCTGAGCTTGTTTTTCTGCAACGAGCTGGTCTAATCTAGGGGTAATGGGAGACAATGATATCTGAAGTGTGTTCCTTATGTCCAGTCTACTCCGTCATTTAGTTTTGGTCACTGTCCCTGCAGAAAACCCCACTTCACAAAGATAGGATGTTAGAAATGGAAGCAGGGTGTTCAGTGCTTTTTTTGGTGATCTCAGGGTAATCTGCCTTTATTTTAATCCAGAACAACGGCAGAGTTGTTGTCTGAAACATACTTTTAAGGCCTTTTAAGGTCTCCATGTGCTGAAGCAGTTTTGAAGGCTTCATTGCCTCATTTTCTAGCCTGTCGCCACATATTATGCAGAGCAGGCTTGGCGCGTGAGAATCACCTGTAGCGATAAACTCGTATTTTAAATAGGACTCCTGATATTGTCTTTTAAATGCAGACTTCTTTTTCTTGGAAGTCGTAGGCTCGTCGTCTTCTGTCTCCTCGTTGGACCTTTTCCCGTTTCCAGAGAAGCTCCAAAGACGTTTGTTTTTTACTCATTTAATTTGTGGGGTAATGTATCATGTGACCAAGATGAGCGTCTTCACGTGTCAAGAGGCAGAGTGTATCCAGGCATTTTTCAAAATAAAACATCTTTCACTGATAATCAATGAAATATTTTTTTTATCCACTCTCTGTCTGTGCGACCTTGTACCAAATGACCCACGGACTAGTACCGGTGGTTGGGGATCCCTGGACTAGTCAACAAAATCATACAAGTGTTAGTCGACTAAGAGCTTCTTTGGTCGAGGACAGCCCTAAAACAATGGTTTGCTAAGGACGCTGACTATAGTAGAGGGTAAATTTAGGCCTGCAACTAATATTTTTTTATAAATTAATCTGCCGATTATTGTCAGCGTTTGATTTATAGAATTAGAAAAATGCAAATATCCCAAAGCCTAATCTGAAGTTTTAAACCCAAATATATTAGGTTGGCTATCACAGAGGATACAGGAGAGCAGCAAAGTATTAATTTACTGTTTCCCAACCTAGGGGTCCAGACCCCTGTTAGGGGTCGCCAAAGCTTCACAGGGGGTCGTGAGGCTTTCTTGGTTTTAACGGGTGCAAGACAATTTATTTTAAAAATATGCAGTTGGCCTATATCTCAGCATTTCATTCATTTCTGTTAAGAAAACTAGATTAAGATTTGGTTATTATTTAAAATTTAAACCTCAAATAAATCTGACAGGTTGAGGGCACAGTGATACCTGAACACCCCCTGTATTCACAGACTTCCCTCTCGGATGAACAGCCTTCTCCTGCATTAGAAAAGTATGCAATGATTTTGCCAAAACAGCACGCTAACAGGTAACAATCATGAACAAGATAAAATACCCGGAAATGTCTCACAAAATCTTGACACTAATTTGTACTGAAAATTCATGAAGAAAAGCAAAAATTAATTGATGAATCAGTAACGGCTACACCAGACTGCACCAAAAGCTACTAAAATGATAGGCTGCTTGTAATGATTATGCTCCAAATGGCGTCCAAAGAGTAATAATGAACATGGGAGAAATTCCAGCTCACAAAAGTTGTGAAACCAGGAATTTGTAAACTGCATTACTGCACGTTTATGTTTACTAGTACAGCTGTTCTGTAATGCTCTGTATCAAAGAAACCACTGGGACGCCAGTTGCAAAAGCTGCAACATGGGTTTGTTGAGCTTTATTTAAGCGCACTCAGCTGCTGCTCAGGAGACAGTTTCTGCTTTTCTACATCCCATACCTTTTTTTATTTGTCACTCTTCATCAGCAGAGAAATGTGTTATAGCTAGTTGAGATCTGACTGTTGTCACATCCAATGTTATTTTTCTGTAGTTTGACAGATTTGTGTGGTTCAGGTTGGTTATGGTTAGGTTAGTCATGAGACTTTAGTGTGTTTTATTGTCTTGCTTTGTTATTTCTCATGAGAATACATGTTAGATTTGACCAGTTTTGATCTCTTTGTTAATGCCAGAGTGGCGCTGTTTGGATACTTTCCATTAAAGTCTGAACGCTTTGAAGTTTTGATTGTTGTCATGGCAATGGACATCCAAATCAGTATTTGAATGCAGGGTTTTTAAAAAAAATCTTTGAACATTACCCCAAAAATGCCAAATAGTCCATGAAATAAGGAATAGTATTCCCAGAGTATTCATTATGCATCAACTTTAATTGATTATTCTCAGACGGATAGCGCTGTTTAATGTGTGTAAAGGGTGTGGCGCTGTCCCAGGTACTGAAACGGAGCGATAGTCTCAACAAAGAAAGGTCTTTTAATTTATATCTTGGCATAGGCTACAGTCTGTTTATTTATTTATAGCTCTACAAATTTGTTTTGTCTTTGCTAATTATTTGATGTGATTATTGCACATTTTGCAGCTGTTTTTGTTTCAATAACTAGGGAAATCATTGAAAAGGAAAGTATGACAGCTTGTGTTGTGTTGCAGCTGTCCCTTATTGTCCCACAAGTGCATTTACCAAAACGTTGGTACCAATGTGAGATTCATGCCTTAACAGAAGTGTTTTCAAGCAGTGTGTTTCAGTTTTACAAGAGAAAACACATCAAGGATGAATGTTAAATGGTTGGTTTGGCAAACGTACGTCTGGTTAACCTTCTCGTGTCTGATGAAGTGCACAGCTGCATCCCTGAGCGTTTCTATGAGAAGCTTTCAGGATTTTTTTTTTTTTTGGGTGAGTTATCTTTTCTCTGCTGCAGTGATTCACAAAATTATCAAACATAATGAGAAATAATTTTCTTTATGACCAGGTGTTTACATTCTATATAGTTAAATTTGACTTATTTGATCCTTAACTCTGTTATCAAAATGAGAAATCAACCAGGTCTCTCCGAGTATAAGAGAGCAGTCCTGCCCATTGGCGCACCACTAATGATGTGCAAAGCTGCTGGATCTGATCTAAGACCTCCCCTGGAGCTCAGCTGCTGTCAGTCATGCCGCGGGACTCGACTGGCAAAGCCGACACAATGGCCGTCTGTGCCTCATTAGGACTAAAGTGCTCACGGGGGGACGGGACTGGATGAGGATGAAATCTGAGGCACACAGCACCCATCAGAGGACAGGGGCGGGAAGGAGAGGAGTGAGCAGGTGGGGAGGGAATAAAGGAGCACATTAGATTGGATATATCCCGATTGGTCATAAGAAGAGAAGACAGTGTATTTCAGGGAGGAGGACCACTGGGAGTCAGACAGCACTAATGGGCTCCCTCTGCTTTCCTCTGAACATACTTGACGGCGTTAGCCATGGCTAACTGGCCAATTAGACAGCAGGGGAACCACTTGAGCTCAGACCTGTTGTGTCCTCGCTGGTTGACAGATCTTCTCTGTTGAGACATGTGGTTTGATCTTCTGAGACATTGGTCCCTTTCTGAGATAAAAGATATCATCCCTTTGCAGGAGAGGATCTTCTTGTCTGTGGGAATTTGCCTAAACTGAGCCATGCAGGCATATCCTGTTCCCTGTCTTTAGTACGGTCATTTTAATGCTTTCCTTGTGTCCACTCCCACCCCGGAAATCTAAGCGGGGCTATATCTGGCCCACTCACCATTCTTTTCTTCTCCTCCACACATTTTTCTTTGCAGTTTCCACCACACTATTGGATGGCCCTGATTTATATCTCAGGGCTTGTGTTTTGCTGGTCCCTCCTGACGTGACTGGAGGGGGCGGGGAGGTCAAAGTCATCGCTCTGAGCTTTCCACCGATCTCTTTTAAGTCTCTCTTAAAGAGAGTGTTGAGGGTTATGATTACCACTTTCCTTGGCCAGTCTGCTTGAGGAGCATTCATGGAAATAATTAGGTTATACTGTGTGTCTAGCTTCTTGCTCCCCTCCTCCCAAAACAAAAGCCTTTTATTGAAATGATCACAGACTAACTTTAAAGGGTGCGGCATCTGCCTACGCATTTATTCCCCTAGGTACAAAAAAGCAGTGCATTTTACCAAAGATAGGAGCTTTTTGTAAAGTTGATGGTTTCTTCTCTTATCTCCACCCAGCTTTACTTGGTATGACAACAATAAGTACATATTCACTGCTGTTTTGAAAAATTGTGCTGTCAAGTTCAATAGTACTTTTATGCTAAAAAATAATAGACACTGATAATGAACTGCCCTCTCAAGAAAATACACTCTTGTACTCTTGTGTTTGGGTTCATAATGCAGTTTTAAAGCCCAGGTAAGTGTTGTTTATAGAAACTGACCCACTATGATTAGTTATTTATGGGGTTTTCTGAAATTTATGGGGTGTAATTCTGTGCGGTATGAGAAGCCGTTTGAAATCCAAAATCCAAATTGCAGCCTAATATTAAAATTGCGCAAAATACTTTTATTGATTCTTAACTATGATTTCTATCAACTTGCTATGACTGCCCTCAGTTCTGTTGTATTTAGCATGCTGCTGTTTTTAAGAAGCAGGGTGTAACATTTAGGGGATCTCTTGGCAGGAATTTAATATAATATTAATAAGTGGCTTATAATCACCTGAAAATAAGAGTCATTGTGTTTTCCTTATTTTAAGAGCCGCTTGTATCTGCATAAAAAGTGAGCCGTCTCTTCACGGAGCTGGCTTCCATGTTTCTACAGTAGCCCAGAATGGACAAACCACTGCGTTAACTTTTCCTGCTTGGGCTGGAGTCAATAATGTTATCATGACACATGGCCGAGTCTATAACGTCACTCGCTACCGAGTTAACCCTCCCAGGGAGAGGTTTAAATTGGTTGCAGTCTGCAACCTCACTGCTAGATGTCACCTACACACTGCTCCTTTAAAATGAACTTAAATTGTCATTATTGTGATAGTATACCGGAGTTGAAACAATTAGTGGATTAACAGAAATTGCAAAAATTAATTAACTGTTCTGATAACTGATTAATCATTTAGATGTTTTTTCAAGCAAACATACTCAACTCCTCCAGTGTGAGGATTTATATCATATCATTGTAATTGAATAACTTTGTGGCAGACCAAACAATCAGCTTTACTTTCCGAGGTGTTGTGATGAACATTTTTTTCAACTAATTTCTGATATTTTATAGACCACAGGGTTAATCTAATAAAGGTAGAGTGTATAGGCGTTGACGGCATCCATGTAGTGTTGAGGTTGCAATTAACTGAGTACCCCCCACTCACTCCTCCCTTTCCAAGACTACAGTAATGTGAGCCAATGCAAAACCGTGGTAACGCCATTTGCCTCGCTTAGAGGCCTTTCTTACCATAACAACACTACTTTATAGCTACAGAAGTCAAAGTGGAAGCTGGCAGTACAACGGTTTGCTCTTTGCAGCTCACATTATCGCAGTTAACAAGAACTATGGTGGCCTTCAGATAATGTTAAATTGTGAAAGTTTCTCTCTAGAGCCAGGATTTCGTTTGTCCATTCTAGGCTATGAAATAGAAACAGGAACATGGAGGACTCTGTGAAGAGGACCTGCTCCATGTGTTGATATGAAGGACTCATTCTAAGCTAACGAAAACACAATGATTCTTAGTTTCAGGTGATTATACACTAGAGAAAACAAAATAATAAATAATTATAATAAATAGTTAAGTTATTATATTCCATTTATGCTAATAGAGCCCCCTAAATGTTAGGCACTGGTCCTTTAATTGAGATATTTTGCAGATAAATCAATAATGATAACATAAATTGCAGCCCTTTACTATGAAATTGGAAAACTATTTACCTTTTAGTTCGACCCTCATTAAATTCTGCTTCCAGCGCTGACTTTTGCCAGCTTGTACATTATTCTGCACACGCACTAATGTTTGGCAGCTTGTCAAGTTTCCACTTTGAACCAGCTGGTATTGATGGCATATTTATTACATCTAATCCCTTTGTGATAATGGTGGAGCGTCACAGCAGGTATGAGAAATGTAGAGCTCCGTCAGTGGGGAAGTCATTAATCTGAAGTCTGTCATCAGACTTTGTTTTCCCAGAAGGTGTGCATCCCTTCAGCCTGTGTTATCTCCGAGCTTGTGCACCATCAAAGCTTTGTGCTCATTTTCATGGCATAAATTCCCAAATATGTTAAAGTTACAAGGTAATTAGCCTCTGTTTCCAGTCTCATTGACTGGGATACTTAACCTTTGGAGACGTAGCAGGACTGCAGTTTCTCATTAGGACATTAGTTCTTCCTGCTTTATTCACCACTTGGTATTTTGTCTGAAAGAGCAGCAGGCAGCCCACAAAGTGTAATTGGGTTCACAAGAGCTGTGTAATGAAGCCATTGGATTACTAAATAGTCAATACATTTTTTTCTTTATTTTTAGACAGTCATGTACAATGTGACCGAGCTCACAGCAGCATGCCTCGCTAGCTAAGCCCACCCCGTCGAACTAATCAACCAGTTGTTGCTGAAACAGTCAGTCGATTAATCAAAAGTTTGATTAGGACAATTAATAATAACAACAACAATAATGTAATTGTAATTAATTATTCAAGCAATGATGATTTGTAGCTTTTTTATATTGATTAGCCCTTGTGGGCGGTCACCAGTGGTCAACCTCCAGGTCTGAGAAGTGAAGCCAATGCTGTGAATGCAATGAAGTGCGTTAAACTAAATTACAGCCAGCAGGGGGCGTCTCCTCTGGTTGCAAAAAGAAGTCTGATTGTATAGAAGTCTATGAGAAAATTAGTCTTCTTGTCACTTAATTTATTACCTCAGTAAACATTATAAATATGAGTTTATGGTCTCAGTCACTAGTTTCAAGTCCTCTTCAAAACATAATGCCATTCGGAGTCAAACAGACCATAAAGCAGGGCAAGCCCTATGGCGTGACTGCCTTGATTGACAGGTTGCTACCACGGCGTTGTCCAGTCTGGGAGTTGTTGTCATATTTTCATCTTACAACTTTAACCCTTTAACAGTGTGTTTTCAGCTCAAGAAAGTTAATTATAACCTTTTTGGTCACATGGAAATGTCTTATTCAGCATTCTGTTGTACTTAGCTCCGCCCTCTCTTGTCACTTCTGCTTGCAATTAACCAAGATGGCGACAGCCAAAATGCCCAACTCGAGGCTTCAAAACAGCAGTCCACAAACCAGTGGTCGCCATCACGGTGACTACGTCTGTCACACCTCTAATGTTGGAGTCCATATGTGTGAATGATGGTTTAAAACTGCAATATTACACCGTTTTGTTAAATGGCCTTCATTTCTGTGGTTATGCAGCTCATACTCTCAGGAAAAAAGTTTGGAAACTTGTGTTTGGTGGATTGTTTTTCTGTTGGTGCAATGCTAATTGTCATTGTGTTTTACATTGTTGGAAAGCCTGTTTTACCTTCACAGTGATGTCCAACTTGTAAGGATCATGCATTTGTGGGATGAGCAGTTATGTGAGTAGCGCCCAAGTGAAACTGGCTAAACAGTGTATTCTCCTGTTGGTAATGACTCTTGTTTTAATGTTCTTGTTTAAAAAAAAATGCTCATTTCTTCTCTGACATGATTTCAGATGATTTGCTACCAATCAGGCACCTGGAGCTCAAAACAAGAGTCAATACCAACAGTACATTGTTTAGCATTGGCAGAACATAGCAAATTTCATTTGGGTGCTATCCACATAATCAGCTGTGCTGCTCAGCCCACAGATGCATGATCCTTACTAGTTGGACATCATTGTGACGGTAAATAAACAGGCTTTCTAACAATGTAAAACACAATGACAATTAGCATTGTAACAACAGAGAAATAATCCACCAAACACAAATTTCCAAGCTTTTTTTTTTTAGTACAGAACCATATACCGATAGTCACTACAGCCCAGATATGGTAGTATGGTAACAACGATTGTGTTTTGAAAATCCATATAATTTTCAGAGTAGTAGAAATGACAAAACAGAAATCCCAGTAAATGACAGTGTTAACAAAGCAGTTGGATAAAGATCTCTCCGCAGTGAATGTTGTTACAGTTGAAGACTCTTCTGGAGGATAACACAAAGGCAACAATGGTGCCTGTGTTTTTGGGTGTGGCCCATCTTTTCAGCTCGTCTTTGGGAACCAACAGAAGGGAGGATCAAGGATTTTGCCAGTTTGCTTTCCCCTCATTTGAAATTGCCTATCATGTATGCCAGCTCAGTGATCAGCCAACTCTGTTGATCAAACAAAGAACATTTGGTGTGGACACTTTGCTTGCGCTTGTGCCTCTCCGGACTATTGTATTTTGTCACCAAGCTTGTATATTTTGCAATCTAACATTACAAATAAAGACATATGGCAGTTTAATTTAATCCCAGTTCGCTTAATTAGAAAGTGTTTAGGCCTTATTTATAGATCGGAGACTCTTCTGAATGTAGCTAATAAAGAAATTGACTTCATACCAATATCTCATTTCTAGTTTAATTTAACCCCAGTCAGACTGAAAAATTACATCATATGCCACATATTGGGCTAGTTTTTCTAAATTAAGCAGCTCATGCAAGGACGGGCAATTGCTTAAAATTGTAATTAGGTTTCAAATGATTGGATGACTCTTGTCCAGATGGGGTGCTTATAGTATATTATAAGAGATCGGCTTCTATGGAATAAGAGCTGATTACTTTCACAGCTAACACCTCCTGTGAACTTTATACCTGAAAGTAGAAAATTTGAGTGCACACCTGAAGCGTGCACTCGTTATTTGAAACCTATTTTCTATCTGCTGTGGTATTTCTGAGTGTGGAGATGGAGGTGTCTAACAGGAGTCTAAAAGGTGAAGTGTACGGGTCTTAATGTCTGTGCGCCATGCTCCAGCGACCTGGCACACCTGTGAGCTTAATGTAGAAGAAGTGTGCAGACAAATTAATATTAGCCAAATGTTCATATTGTGACCCATGCTGGTAGCTGACCTGTTTTGACAGCTATTTTAACAGTCTAACAGTCTCTGCTCTCAGGTTTCTGAATCCCCCAGTCGAGTGCACTGGTGGATGAAAAAGTAATTTTCCAGCAGTATCCTGTCTGAGTTTCTCTGTTGGTTCTATTTAATTATACTGAAGCCAAAACAGGGAAATATACAGAATATGATGCACAAAATAACAGTGAAACCCCTACAGCGTAATGCAGTCTAATCCAGTAATACCATCAAGATATATATTGTTGAACTACTGGGGGTTGCATTTATTTAGCCAAAAGGATTTTAAAGTTGCTAATGATATGTGGGAGATATGTCCAAAATCTGCCATCATCTTCTATATGTAAATTTATATCACGGTAATAGTACATGTCATGATACAGTAATTATTCTGTAAAGTCACTTAAGAAAATAATAACACCACACTTAATCACATTTGATTTTTTTTTCTTTTATTTTGACCTTCCAAACACACAAAAACAACTACCTTGTTTGAGACAACAGTCTTAAAATCATAAAAATTTCAAAGTGGAGGCTTTAAGGTTCCTGCAAACAATGATTTCAAGTGTTACATGTTGTAAGGTAAAATAAATACCAGGCTAACTTCATTCAGTGGCATAAAAAGCACACTAATTTGGGGTTTGTAGTATACCAGAAGAACATATGGCTTGACGATTCCTGCAGGATTTGCTCATCTTTCATTTGAAAAAGCTAACAAAACACCGTCAAATAATTTTTTTTTCTGAGTTTATTAGCTACATAACTTCAGAAGTGTAGGCCATTCAACAAAGCAGCATAATATTGCAGTTTTAAACCATCATTCACATATATGGACTCAAACATTAGAGGCATGACAGCCATAGACTGTATATAAGAAGTTGACAGTCACCGTGACGTCGTCCATTGGTTTGTGGACTGCCGTTTTGAAGCCTTGAGTTGGGCACTTGGTTTTTGGCCTTCACCATCTTGGTTAATTGCAACCAGAAGTGACAAGAGAGGGCGGAACTAAGTACAACTGAACGCTGAATAAGATATTTTCAGGTGACCAGAAAGGTTATAATTAACTTTCATGAACTGAAAACACACTGTGAAATGGTTAAAATGAGCTAAAGTGTGCAAATGCCTGGTAATCACATATCCAGAGTTCTTCCTCATCATTGCTCTGTATTTACAACTTCACTCTTCTCCATGTCTGCCCAAACTTGCGAGCCAGCTGGAGGCTGGAGAAAACCCTTGCTGTGAGGCGACGGTGCTAAGCACTGCAGTGGTTAGCCTCACAGCCCATGTAGAGCTATAAATAAATATATAGTCTGTGGCAAATGCCGCCATATAAAATGAATGACCTGGCTTTGTTGAGACTGTCTATTGATCTGCTCTGCTGTATTTCAGCACCTAGGACAGTGCCACTCCTACATGCACACTTTACACACAACAAACAGCTCTATCCGTCTGAGAATAACTAATCATAATTCATGTTGATGCATAATAAATAATGTTGGAATACTATTCCTTTTTTCATGGGCTGTTTGTGGGTAATGCATCCTATATATAAAACAAAAAAAAAAACATTGCAGCTATGGCTGTCCTCATCCAAAGAAATTCTTTTTCGACTAGTCGCTAAGTTGATTTAATCGACATATCTGTAAAACAAAAAAATCACACGAAAGCACCACATTAAATCTTGTTTATACAAGAGATGTGCTCATAAGTTTTGTGAAAAATAAGTCATTCAGCATGAAAAAAGCAGAAAAACGACTGATTGATTAGTCTACTAAGACCAAAACAACTGATTAGTCGACTAAGCCACTAAGAGGGTGCAGCCCTAATGACAGCAGTCAAAGCTTTAAACCTTCGAGTCAGCCTTAGTCCTCTCAGTACGTTATTTCATTGTCATATTCCTGCAGAAGTTGAATTTGTGGGAGTCTGTGGAGGTGATTTTTAGTTGTTTTTTGTTTTTCTTCTAAGTCTTTATCTCACCTGCAAAGGCTGGCGGTGGATTAGTTGAGCTTCATGCTCATGCAGGTAAATCACGTATGCAATTTGAAGATAGAATAATCTTCTACAAGAGAAGGCTTTTTGTGTTGGTGTGAGGCAACCAGGGACAACTGTAATAGCAAAAAAGACAATTTGTTTGCAATTCACTGTAAGAACGATTTTTTTCACATGGTCCTAAGTAATTAGTATTTGTGAACCTAAGAAACTATACTTTTCTAGTATCTCAATCCTCCGGCTGTAGCTATGAGAGGCAAAAGTAGATAGTTGTTGATGTGTATATTTGTTGCCGAGCAGTCATGTTGTTAAAAAAAAGCCTTTTGTTTGCAATGATGGTTCACACAAAGCACAGCTAGATAAAAGGAAAAGTGGTTGCTCAGGTAATGCGTTGCAATTAGCAGGTATCTGTTTGGAGATCTTTCTTCTCGTCTGACATGATAAAAGCTCTTACAGCTTCACCTTTTTATTATAATTTGAATTGAGCACAATCGATTTGCACATTAGAGATGTATGCAGTGTTTGTTGTTCTCTTGTTGCTGAGTGATACCCATATATTCAGCTTGAAAGTGTGACTTTCATATTATGTCCTCCAAATGAACTAATTAAAGAAAATAAAGCAGCTTTGTTTGTCTGCAGGAATGACATTTAAGCAGAGAAGTGCTTGATGTATTAATCAAGTGTGTCATTATAGTTGATGGCAATCCCACAAAAAAGTCCAATATGCATGTATACTCAAGTATACACAAAATGCTTCTCCCCCATATTTGCTTTTACATCACGTACATGATCATTTGCAGTATTTGTACATTCCTGTTCAGCTAACATACTCTCAGTAGACCACTGTTATGCACAAGGTGAAGTTCCATACGTAATTTTCAGTAATTAATTCCCACTTGAATGTTTCCATCGTTGGGCTGGGCAATATAGAAATATTATATTAATATTGTGTTATGAGACTAGATACCGTCTCAGATTTTGGATATCGGAATATCACAATAGGGCATCAGGGTGAGGTAATTTTCCTCAGACATATTATAAAATTACCAATATATGACTACAATTACAATATTCTGTACAATAATAACTTATTATGCACCGATAAATGAACTGCCATGGGCTCCACCATTTCTCACATTAACAAACACGTCACAAGCCATGAACTCTGAGCTTTCAGAAACTTTCCACTTACAGTCGTGAATACATGAGGGAGGCGTTCATATGGGCCCAACTCGTAAACACGACCCCATTTGAAGGCACCATACGTCCACATGGTTCGACCACAGTCACCAGCGCGAATACAACTTGCTACCTTGTAATTAACAGTATGTTTCATCCTCTCCTCCCACAGGTACATGATGTTGATCAACGGGAAAAATGAAGTATTCATGATCGACAGAGACAACACAGTCTTCCACATAGCAAATCTAGAGTTTCCTTTCCGGAAGGATCCACGTGTCCACCTATCAAATACTTTGTTGGATGGGGTGAGTTATTGTCATTTCCAGTACTGGTCTTCGTTTTGGATTGTTATGCACTGTGCTATGCCAGCTTCTCCTGTTGGTTCCTGAAAATCCCATAGCTGTTTCTCCCTTGACTGGAATTGCTTGTCCCCTCCATTTCCAACCATGTCACCCTCCAGTCCCTGCTGCTCAGTCTTGCAGATAATAGACATCGGTTGCCAAACCTTGGGTGAGAGAAAGGCATGTTTCAGTCCGACAGTAGAGTCTGTAAAGGCAGCTGACAGGAAAATGAGCGTCCATATCCTGGAGAAATAGCTAATTAAATTTTTTACAGTTTTCTGTCACTGTTTCCTCACTATTCCACCCTGTGTTGTGTAGTAATGCTCAGCGGTACGCTGCCCGGGGTTATGGCGAAGGTTGCTGACCTTTCCTCGCCCGGGAGATACCAGACTCAGGCTTTTATTGGCACGCTCCCGCTGTTGAGGTCACACAGGTCGCCTGCAGCAGGTGCACAACATGCATGAGTCATTATCACTCAAGCCAAGGAAACTGCTGTGTGATAATGTAGTCAGTCGAGATTTGAGTATAAATGTCTGGCAGTGTTTTGTGTTTGATTTTCCCGTACGGGAGATGACAGATAAGTTGCCTGTTTTTGTTTTGCTCCTGGCCTTGTTTTGTCAGAGTTTAGCAATTTTATGTAAAGCAGGTATGTGCTTCCTCTCGGCTTAACAGTTGCTGATTGATGCAGCGAATTCAGTTTCCTCACTCAGGCAGGACACCTAATTGCAATGTATTAGTGCTACTTTGAAGGAGTGATGCGGATGTGTGTTTAGATTGCTACACGGTTTGTTTTGACTTTGTTTATTCATCTCTTGATGCTTCTGGCTCTCAGCTCTGAGAGGCTGTGTGCGGAGCCAGTGTACAAGCCCAGCTGTGTTGTCTGATATGTTTCATCTTTAGCCCAAAGGCACTGGTCTTTGTCTTGACGTGCTGTTTTGTTGTACAGTTTTTAATGAGCTTTACATCAACTTGAGTGCGCAATGTAGCTTGAATTCCTGGCGGTTTCCTTTGGTCACATTAATGTATTCATCCGTTGCTGTCTGTGTGTGCAACGCTTCAGTGCACCAGATGCATAATGATGGCAGCCTCCTTGAATGACATCATTGCCTCTCTGCAACCCCTCCTACAGTGAGCTGTATGACTGCCATGCTCTCCTCTTTCTCCGCTCCACCGATCTGGCTTTGGCTATTTAGTGTAGATGTTCGGTCCTTTGTCGTCAGATGAAGTAAAATCATGTCAGCCAGTAGCAATGCGCATTGACAATATTGTTAATTTTACCACGCTTGAATAGTTTGTAAGCCAATTCCAAAGATGCTAGCCAATTGTCACCCACCACTACCAGACAAAGATCGGACTGCCACCGTATTGAGGGCTGTTTAAACACCATCAGTGAGCATCTGTCGCCATCGTGTACCACACCGTTGGCGCTAGTTTGTCCGTGTGGGAGGTGGCTGAGTCCACCGGTGGGAGAAATCACTCTGATTGGCTGTTCAGCTTAAACAAATCGGTGCACAGAAGTGAGGAAAGCAAGACAAGTAAAGTCAAGAGGAAAAACACAGAAGGCTCTTCTCAGTTTTCATTTCGTCTTTTCTAATACACAGATATTTTCACGACATGGCCATTTGGAAAGAAGCTAAGCAGTGTTTGAGAGTGGTGTGAAAATGATTGGCACTGCTTTGTTTCACGTACATATCGTAACAACAGCTTGGATATCCCCAGTCCACAGTCAGTATATCCCCAGTCCTCAGTCAGTGTATCCCCAGTCCTCAGTCAGTATATCCCCAGTCCACAGTCAGTGTATCCCCAGTCCTCAGTCAGTGTATCCCCAGTCCTCAGTCAGTGTATCCCCAGTCCTCAGTCAGTGTATCCCCAGTCCTCAGTCAGTGTATCCCCAGTCCTACCTGCTGGTAGGGTGAGTTATTTTATCTCACACAGGACGTACGTACTAACTGGCCGCAGACCGTAGTAGTCTAGCGGTGTGTTCAAATGCAACTTTTTGGCAAAGACACAGGCGACATGAGGTGACAGTTGGCCTTTGTTGCTGCTGTGTGGCCTTAAAAAGTCCCAGCGTCTATAGTGAAACATAAAGTAAAGAATTTTGTCCGATAGCTAAACTGTAGACACTCATTAGATAATTAGATTCACTTAAGATGTGCATCTTGGAGGCAACTTGAGGATTTGTTTCATGACGGGACTATTCAAAGATGGGATACGTTTGCTTGACTTAAGGCCAAATTTATAGTTTCATCGTCCACGAGACTGAGAGGTCCATGTGAGTCTGCATGATGAGCCTCTGCATTCACACCAGATCCAGTGTTGCACTGATTCGCTGCAGGGTTGTGCAGCGATGTGGGACAGTCACTTTAGTGGCCCATTGACTGCGACGATTAGCATCTTTTGTTCCCTCATGGCTGGGTTGTGCAGCGCTGTGATTGACGTCGGATTGTGTTTCTCCAAAAGTTGACTGAGTTTCTACTTTTCTGCCACATGTTGCAGTGTTTTTTACCAGCACCCCTTGTGTTTTTGCTGCACCTCCAGATCTGGTCTGAATGTTACCTTAGTTCAACTTGAACTCCACCAGGCTTCTGCTTCCTGACGTCTGAAACCAATGAAACATTGATATTAATTTTACTACAGATTATGGTCTTTACTCTTGGATCCAAAAGCAGATTTTCATCCACATTCAAAACACACAGGATTGCTGATAAATTTAGACAAGAAGGCGCTGTCGTCAACAACATGTCTTTTCATCTGGCTATTTTGAAAACACAGATTTTGCTGAGTGAATCGCCTTCGTCGTCAATGTAGCAGTATGTGTGTGCAATAATATATTTTAATTCCTGGTTTGAAACCATAATTATTATGTCAGCTCAACAGGGCTGGAGTTTGCCAACATGTGGCACAGATGAAACAGCAGTAGCTTAACTGTTATGTCCACACAGGCCCTGTAGAGAGACTGTGGCCACAATCTGAGGTAAATGAGATGAAAATGGCACATTAATCAGTGTACTCATCTGGTTTGACCACTACAGCCGAGTCCCTGGAGATCATATGTAGCCAGTTTCAATAAAAGCAGCTTTATCTAGTGGACTATTTAAAAAAAAATTCAACTTCAGAACAGGGCTGCAACATTATATGGCTGATATAAATTACCCAAATTAGTGTGCTACTTTTTGTATCTTAAATATCATGAATGTGAATACATTTTTGTCACCCAACTAAAACACTACCTTATTTGTTCATCTGGTCAAAATGCCTTTTTTATGTAATTGCCGACCCTTTCAGTGACTTCTGACCTGCCACCCATCTACCTGTCAGTAACAGCAGCAGAGCACAGTTAGTCACCTGAATGTTTCATAAGGGAAAAGGAAATAAATATAGTTCTCTAAATACCAGCAGGTAAAGCATCTTGAGGTGCGACCCTGCGTCTGTTTACACTGCTTCAGCGGCGGCGGTGACGTCTCCATCTTGGTTGTCGCTACATCGTCTGGTTGTGTAACGGTTCTTTGAAAAGTTCTCGTGTGTGCTGGGTGTCCTGCACCACCGCTGCACCTGACTTTCAACTTGAGAGTGTTGCATAATGGATGTGCATTGCTATTTCTGCTTCATGTCCTTCTTCACACACACATACACAGACAGCACACACCCACCTCCCCAATTCCTTGCTATCTTCTTATCGCTGCAGGCATCTCCCTCTCTGAACATGCATCCCCTTGAGAGCGCTCCCCCCCCCGGCGTCCCACTGTTTTCATCCTCCATAACTGCTTTCAAAGAGGAACCATAGATCATGTTAAGACTGCCCAGAATAAGGACTTTTCTGTGTAAATATTTTCAACATTTTCTCCACTCAATTGTATGTATTAATCTCAATAACAACGCTATATATCTTGTGTCTTTATCTCTGCAGGAGATGATCATCGACAAGGTGAACGGTCAGCCCGTCCCCCGCTATTTGATATACGACATCATCAAATTCAATGTGAGTAGCCCCAGCTGTTGTAAGAATGTGTCGTCTTTAATTTGACCTATCGCTCCTTCGATGCTGACAGATCAAGAGGTTGGACTGAATTAACAAGCAGAACATTTGAAGCGTGGGTTAGGGCTGCTTGATGTCAGCAGTGGCAAATACTCATTGACTTTGGAAAACATCGTGCATTTACAAAGAATATTTTGCAGCGAGGCTTACATACTATGACTATGAGACTTACATACAGGGTAATGAAATTACGTTTCACAGGGACCACTGTGCCACATAGAACAATATGAAAAAAAGAAAATAACACACAATACTCATATACAAGAAATTGAAGACATTGAAAAGTATTGAATAAATATGAAAAATAATTACAGAACTTTATGCAACAGTACACATTAAAAATTATATACACAACATTAAATACACAATTAAGCACTATATACAGTCCACATGCACTGTACACATTAAATATAATACATTTTACAGTTAAATGCAAACAATTTTGTGCTTGTGATCAGTTTAATCAAACACATTGGTTGCACAGATGTTAGGGCTGCCAGTTGATTAAAATATTTAATCACCAGTAATCACACATTTTTTATCTGTTCAAAATGTACCTTAAAGGGAAATTTGTCAAGTATTTAATACTCATATCAACATCAGAGGGGACAAATATGCTGCTTTATGCAAATGTATGTATGTGTTTATTATTGGAAATCGGTTAACAACACAAAACAATGACAAATATTGTTCAGAAACCCTGACAGGTTCTACATTTAGCATGAAAAATATGCTGAAATTATAACATGGCAAACTCAACAACTGTCTGTGTGTCAGTGTGCTGACTTGTCTATGACTTGCCCCAAACTGCATGTGATTATCACAAAGTGGGCATGTCTGTAAAGGGGAGACTGGTGGGCACCCAGAGAACCCATTTACATTCACATATCTAGAGGTCAGAGGTCAAGGGACCCCTTTGAAAATGGCCATGACGGTTTTTCCTTGACAAAATTTAGCACAAGTGTGAAGCACCATTTAACCTTCTGACGTAGCCATTATACATGAACGAACTGATTCCTCAGGATTTTAGTTTCATATGATACCAGTGTCTACCCTCTGCCTTAAAACTGAGCCCAATATGAACTCCGAAAGATTGATTGCATTAATACCTTGAATAAATTAGAGGCTTTAAAACAAATTTGCAATAACGCGTTATTATCGCTCTATTCCTCCCTGCATGAAGAGAGGGCACTGTAATCATTAAAGGCGAGGTCCAGGCGACGGGTGCTGTATAGCTCCATCTTCACCCCGGGCCTTTCCGAACCAACTCAGAGCTGGTCGATAGGATCCTCCAACACCAAGCAGCCGTCTCTGACCTACCAACAGGGACGAAAGCGTACTGCTGTGAACGAACAGGATGTGCTGAATTTATAAGACAAGGCTAAACAGGAGTGTCATGGTGGACACTAAAATATTGAAAATATTGCAATATTGTTGTGGGATATTCTTTAGATTTTTATTAATAGTTTACAGTTTAGTCAACACTATATTTCAGATGCAAAGAGACCCACTCTCAAAGTAGAGCTGCGATGCTGGATGCTTTTCCCAGGACTGTGAGGAAATTGCCATTTTTGCAGTTGTGTTAGTAGCATACATAATCAGAGCAAGGTGTAGGCTGTACTATACGTCAGGAGGAGAAAGCATAGATGGGATTTGCTTGTCTTGAAGTCTGAAAAATCAAATTCCTGCTTGGCTTCCTTTCAAGAGCCGTGTTCATCCAGGCTCTGCGGTATTTGCACAGGCATGACGGCACTTTGTCAGTCTCCATGTTGGAGGGAAGAGCATGACTCTGCTTGACCCCCCCGACACCCCGTCACACACTGAGCTTTACTAAACTGTGACCTTAGCAACAACACTGACCCATACTGAATATTTATAAGTTAGCGCTTTTACCACTAAAATTGGTTTTGCTGAACTCCATTGACCTATGTTTTGATAATCACTTGGAATAAAATTTTGTTCAATATGAATCCATTATCAGAGTCGCTGTGTTGGGTTGGAGTGATCCCGATGTTCAGTCCATTACAGCTGGGCAGCAGTAATTGCCCTGGTACATCTGTACTTGTAAAATTAGAATTCATGTGTGTTTTTTTCATGTTACATTTTTTTTACTTTGCCATTTTACATGAGAACAGCCTCAGGACAACATTAAAAGGCTGTTAATTGCTGACACTTTCCCGAACTGTAAATTAATTCATCCTTCAACCGATCTGCGTGCTGCTAATAGCAAGCAGGCAGGAAGAGAGACAATTGAGCCTACAGTTTGCCCTTAGCCAGCCTCTGCTGTCGTACTGATAAAAAGTTGATGAATACCTCGGGATGAAGGGGAGGAGGGGGTTACTTTGGGCATTATGTTCGTCTGTCGCCTCCTTTTCTCCATCGATCGTGAGGATCAAACAAGCAAGCGGCTCAATAAAGGCTCCAGCGGTGAGGGGAACATCTTTGTAAGATGGTGCAGAGGTTAGCAGCTCCACATGACTCCCCCTCCCCCAATCCCCCCGAGCTATCAGTAAAGCGCTGCTGTATTGATCCTCGCCGGCCATTATTAGCCTCCTCCATTATCGGTGGCGGGCTCCTCCTTGGCACTGAGGCTCCATCCTGAGACCGAGGATGGAAATGCAGCAGGAGGGGAGAACACGCCACCTGCTAGGCCTATGGCCCGACGTAACACCTCGCTTGTTTAGAAAGCACAGCACTGGGATCCTTTTGATCAGAGCCTGATGAGAAGTGTGTGTCCTCTCGCCATGATGGCTGATTTAACCGCAAGTGAAGGGTCAGAGTTTACTGTGGATAAATGAGTGTAGTATGTACTGTGCTGCTCACGGCAGAGCAATTGATATCCTTAGTCAGTGTTATTATACTGAGATGTGTACAGTACCTCTCCAACCATGTAACTGACTGACCCCGACTATCACCCCGATACATGGAGTGAATCTATTTCTGCTCTCCCTTCAAAGTATAAAAAACCTTTTTTTTTTTCCTCCTCCAGGAAAGTTGTTGCTGCCCATCAGTCACTGTCAGCTCCCCCACTGTGGGGGAACTGACAAGATGTGATGAAAGCACGACAACAATTACATATATGTCCTTAATTTTGACGTTGCTGCTGAAAGCTATTATCTTGAAATAAAACTGTGGAGGTTTTAACTCGACATCACTGTCTACGCCCTGACACTTTGATTGACCTTGTTATGTTTCATCTCGCCTAAAATAATCTCGCTTTAGATGCAGAATTAGGCAAGATGAATCAGCTTAATCAGATTAACAGCCGTGCAGTTAGGAGTGATTATAAAATTCACAGCAGAACCCTTATCTGTGGAGGTATGGGGTGACTTCAGCCCTCTTTACTTCCACTTGAGAAATTTGTCTGCAGGTAAAGTCTGTAGCTCTGTAGGGCTTTCCACCCTAAGAATAGTCCCTGGGCTGAATCAGTCTTGTCAAACCAACGGCAGCATCACTCTGATGACACACCAGTACTGGTGCTAAGGTTTTATTGGTCTCTAGCCAGTAAAATACACTAGTAGCTACCAAAGATTTAACAGTTAAACCCAACTACTTTAATTTGCCCATATATCACAACTCATGCAAGCGACTCTGCTGGGACTTCATCTGCATCTAGCCTGTGATTATGACACAAGTCTCCACCTTCATTTCCATGTTTAACATGTGGGTATTCATTAAGGAAGGAAGGCGGATATCATGGGGATAAAATGTAGTTGAGGGGGCAGTAATGTTGTCTGTTTGATAACCATGGTAGCCTGAAAATCCAACACAGTTACACTGCATTTTCTACAGAATACTAACATACTCTGTAGGGATGTGATGGTGAGGACATTTTAACGGTAACGTTGACTACCGCAACAAGCCTATGACTTAGTCATCAACCCCTACCACTGGCTGCACCCGCCTTTTCATTTAGCACCCAAAAAGTGTTTTTTTAAATGGATTAATTATAATAGGATGATGAAATATATTCAGTGTTTGAAATAAAAATAGTCATGAATCTGAAATTATGTTGAAGATGTTTTTCCACTTCCTTCTGAAATTGAACAACAGTGATCTGACGGCTCATTGCTGTGTGTTAATTGCCTTTTTTGTGCTGTTTTTGAACTCAATCTAAGACTGAGAGGTAAAACCCAACTGAGTATTGAAGTGATTCATGAAGGAGCAGGAATAGCAGGCTTCAGGAGCTCTTACAATATAACTATTGTCACAAATTGTGGCCTACGATATGTCAGTCTACATTTGTAGACACAAATTAAGTCCCGTCCAAAGTCAGAGACCATATAATTTAGACGAGGGATGAGGAGAAATTCGATAAAGCATAGTATTACAATATTTTGCGTAGCAATATTGTATTGATACATGGACGTCAAGTATCGATCTTTTAAGAAGAAGAAGAAAAAGAAGAAGATGACACACTTTATTGATCCCCAGAGGGGAAATTCAGTTTTTTCACTCTGTTGTTAGTTTACACACAGTACACACAGACCTGAAATACATACAAGCACAAACAGGACCTCTATATATGCATTAACGGAGAGATGCCCCTGAAAAGTGCCCAAAGCATTTGGGGGTCCGGTGCCTAACTCAGTCCCCAAGCTACCGGTTCACACCAAGCCAAGTCCCGGCGGACTGAGCTGCCGCCGCCCCATTTTATTATTGAAAATATTGACCTCTTGACAATTCGCCAGCTGCCCAGCTGCAATTCAGTCTTCCAGAGATGTAGTGGACTCAGTCTTAAACCGTGTGGTGACTGTGTTACCTCTTGGCTGCGTGATTCACACATCCCTTGTTCACACTAACTGCGTGTCAGCTGCAGCTACTGCGCTTTTTGACTTTCATAATGGCCATTTCATGTCATTATAAATTTCATTTATATTTGTTTTAGACAGAGAAGGGTCAATACACCTGTCGTAATTTTGAAATAATAGTAATAATCCACATTTAAAACCCTGAAATATATCCATTCATGAAGCCCTGCAAGTCACTGCATGTTCTACAACACTGTCCTGCACATATTTCAGAATAAAAGCTTGTTCTGTCCACAGAAAAAAAGCTTGGGTGGTTTTATTTTGAAATGAAAGCAGGAAGCCACCATGCGCTGCTCATGCGGCTGGTCTGGCCCAGAGTAGCTCATAATGTTAGGCACTGGGGGAAGATGATGGAAAAAGATGGAGGCTCTCCTGTGAGTATAAACCTGCTCACATGAAATTTAAATCTAGGAAAAACATGCATTATGTCTTTGGAACAGCTCTAAACGTATATAATGACAAGATCTTCTGGCTTTCGAGCGAGGCTTCTGTGTTCAGACTGAACACAGAATTAAGAAACACAGAGAATAGATAAACATAAGAAAAGTGTTCTCTGATTTTCCTTTTATTAAATCTGCCCCGAGATACTGCTCATGTATTGACTTGGGCTCCATGATGCAAACAAATGCAGTATGTGGTTATAAACTGTTTTAGGCCAAAACAGCCTAAAAGTCTCTGTCTTTGTCAGAAACATGCCAGGGGCAGCTGCACATTAAGCTTCTGTCGAGTGGTCCCAACACTGATTTTGTCACCTGCGTATCATGCGTAAAATTTATTCCAAATCATCCCAGACAGTCCCAGCAGTATTCCCAGGCAGCACTGTCAGAGCTTTTAAAGATGTTTTTTGCTGTATTCTTGAGGGCATCCATCAGCCTCTGCAGCCTCATCCTGAAGGCTTTTTTCTGATTCTGCAGATCTCTGCTGTTTTAACATTTAATGAGAGTGTGTATATATAGATTCTTTATGCACTCAGTTCAATGTAGCCATAAATGAGGTTATATAAGTAATACACTGAACAGTACCTTGTTGGACTTGAACACAATCTTTGTCTCTTTCCATTTATAATGAATGCATCTGTGGATTAATGTTCCACAATATAATGTTTAATATTGTAAGAATCTCCAGAATACTGCATAGAAACTCATAGCTGTATCTTTTTTTTTTGTTATTGGTAGGATATGTTTATGAGTATTTTCATTATCGGTTAATCTGCAGATTAGTTTCTTGATGAATTGTTTGGCTTTAAATATGAGAAAAAGGTGATGCCCATTAGTAGAGCCAAAGTGGAAATATTTTGATTTAGTTTATTGTCATAGAAAACTGAGAAAAACAATAAATACTTACATCAGAGTTGGTGGAACCGTTGGGTTTTTGACATTGTTGCTGAAAAATTGAGGCTATAACAGCAGAAAACAGTTGAAAATGTCTTCCACAATTTGTTGTTTTGTTTGACTAACAGTCCAAAACCCAAAGATAGTCGGTTTACTATCACATTGGACACAAGCAGAAAAAATTCTCACAAGTCAGAAGTTTAACTAGGGAACAGTTTAAAAGCTGTTTGTCAGCAGTGTGATGCAAAAATGTGGTAAATTCGAATGCACATTTTTGACATAGACAACTATGCACACCGTGTTCGATGCGAGTTATGCACGTTGCTGTGTACCATTTTTGCACTTCGAGTTTCCTCCTAAATAGTGCCGTGTCCACTGCATAACAAAAACCTATCCAGACAGAGAACGTCTAAGGGGCTAACGTTAACTACACAATTCATATAAACTGATCAGACCCTAAATGTGACGCTAGCTGTTATGGCTAGCCCTGTTCCATGTCCAACATATAACTAGGGATGTTAATACCGATTTTATTGTTTAACCGATAACCGACATTTATTGGGAAAGTGGCTGCATGTTCGCAGCACTACACGCAGTACTGTGGCTGCAAATGCTTCCGGACGGTGAACTGGAGACAGCGAATGCAGCACTGTGGCTGCTAATGCTCGTGGACGGTGAACCGCAAAGCAAAATCTACAGGAAATCTACAGAAATCGAAGTCCGTCTGAATATTTGTGCAATCATTCATTCATTTAGAACGAATACCACAAAAGGACCCACAAAATCAGATTTTAGAAATTTCCATGCAAATTTTGCGGAAGAAAACCTGTATTTGATGTGAAATGGCTTTTAATTGACAAATTGTTTCAGCTGTAGAGGACTGTATAAATAGACTGATTAGAAAATCTGAGCGTTATAGTACATGTGTCGTATTTGGAGGCTATATAGGCAGCGATGTCCTGAGGCAATCTGCACTATCAGCATCAGAGCAGATCATGACATTTCTATGTACATTGGTATCTGTTACATAAAGCCTGAGCCTTTGCAGTTTACTATTTTGACTCTGGCTCAGCTCAAACCCACAGTGAAGACAGTAAGTCAACACAGAGCAGCACAAACAAATAAATAGCAGCCATCAAGACATATTACCCTGTGTAATCACAGCAAAACAACGATAAGGAGATTTCCCTGATACGATTGATCTCTATTCGCAGAAATGTGGGATTAACAAGATTCTTATCGGCAGCGTTTTGCCGTTAGAGCAGGCGTGGACAGCACATGCCTTGAATCATCCACAGTTACATCTTGTTCTGTCCTGATGACACAGCTGACAGATGGTGCTGAATGTGTGGGACATGATACCAGCTGTTGCTCCAGCAGAAAGTAGTGTGGATTTTTGCAGTCACACTAAAAAAGAAAAACAAGTCCTCAAACTAATGCCAAAATGAGAATTTCTCTAACTTTTAATTTGCTTTGACCTTATTTGTAGTTGCCAAACTCTCCTTTTAGAGTTGTTAAGGCTGCATTAGTCTCAGACAGAGACACAGTCATGGCATTCTGCTTGATTATCATGTTGTTATGGTTGAAGTGTAGCTTACTTACTCATGCAGCAGACACAGGGCATCCCAAACGAGTCAGGCTACCTGTTGAATGCCAAGTCAAAGTCCAATATCAACTCTACCTTTTACCTGTTTTTCACCAAGAACTCCTCAAGGTGATTTAATGATTGATTTTACTTGGGCTGCAACAAGAGGTGTCGCTAGGGCAGGAATTTCATGAGGTCCACGGCCGCTGTGCCCCTTCTGTTTGGCCTCCTGCCCCTCAAAAAATGGTATGCCCTGCCACGGTGGCCTCGATGCTCTGCCCACACTGCACCGGCTGATTTCAACATCTTCTCAGCCTCTTTTCTGCAGCATTTTTGAGTGTCCTTTGTTGTTATTCAAAATTCTGGCAATATCAAGGGAAATGGCGCACACATAAACAGTGGTGAGTTCGATGTTGAGTGAACCACTAGAAACAGTTCTTTGCTCTGCGCTGCTATAGCATATTTCTGATGGAGTTTCTCCTTCGCTGGTTGATGTGATGCACGTAAAACCGGCTCCTTCTCCTCCTCTGAAGTCTTTCAAGTAGGTGAAGAAATCTGAGCCTTCTCATCCTGCTACCAGGCACTGAATTGGAAATATAGAAATGAAATAATCATGAGGATGAATGTATTTTTAACATCTGTAACACAACCACAAATCTTGAGTTAACTAGTTCTACTAAAACTATGTTATTACTACTGTTAGGCTATGATAAAGGCAAATATCAAGGAATAATGACCAAATCAACAAAATCGGGCATGCACAACACATTTACATACCAATAAATTATTTTGTGGAAGAAACTACTTTTCGATTATGTTATTGCACTATTGCACAATTGCACTATATCATATATTAAAAATAAAATAATCCTTAAAGTCTCGGCCTGTGTGGCCATGTCATGTTAATAATACACATAAAACTGCAACACGCAATAAGTTAAAGATGAATTTGACAGATTTTTTTTAAATTTGCTGTAGATATTGCAGTATTATTATCATGAATTCTTTTGACCACAACAATTGTGTTGTGAAATTCTGATATCTGCAATTAAATATTATTTTTATTTTTAATTTATCCGCTGATTGTTTTCTGAAGTAATTAAACTGAGTCCAGAAAATGTCAGAAAATGTTGAAAATCGCTCATCACCATTTCTCAGAGCTCATATTGACGTCTTGAAAGTGTTCACTTTATATTTTAGTTTACAATCAAGTTTACAACTAGAATTAGAGAAAACAGAAAATTTGGTATTTTTGTTTTATTAATTACCTAAATGGTTACGTGATTGTCAAAATGCTACCATAAGACTCTTTCCTGTCGATCGATAAATGGACTTCAGTGTGATTGACATTTCAGCCGGCCATAGCCCCACCTTTACAAGGTGTAGTCTTTATTCTCTGGTGGTAGTCAGAGTTAATCCCCAACTGTGTTATTCATATTTTGCTGAAATTGAGTGAGTCTTCTTGTTTTACAGTGTTGATCTTAATGATATTCTGTTATTCCTCAGGTCTGCATTTTTCTAATTTTGTCTGTAATTTAAAGACATAATCAGCGTAATTCAAAATTGAGTAAATCTTCTCACCCTTCACACCATCTAACAAACGGTAATAGCTTTTTTTTTTTTTCACACCTTCTAGTATCACTACACAGAGCAGGCACAGCCTGGTTATATATGAACAGTAACTGGTTGAAGATTTGTTTTGTCTAAGGCTTGACATTATACTTGTTTACATAAAATGCTCTGATCTCCTTTTCTGTTTTGCTGAATATCCGTATGACTCACGAGACAGTACAGTCTAGTAATTGTATCTAATCTTAACTAATCATTTGTCATCCACATCCTCATTTGGGAAAAAAAAAATCATTTTCCTCCCTCTGTGGTCCAATAACTCCATAGAAAGCTGCTGAGGAGAGAAGTGGCCTTTACCAAACAGTAAGAGAGCAGAATACAAATGCCCCCAAGTCACATCTTCTTCCTCAGTGCCTCTCGATATAGATCAGGAAATATTGATCCATAACCCACTAGTGTAGGAACAATAAAGGTGTAAATGCTCACTGTATGTTTTTTTATTTTTATGTTTTTTTTATTTTTTATATATTATTGGAAGATTTTTTAAAGGGTAAAAACAGTACACAATGTCAAATAGGAAAAAATGCTGCATAAAGACAGAAAAATGATTGTCTGGTATCTTTTCCCATACTGCTTTGAAGAAAAGTTTATAGTAGAGCTGCAACAGTTAATCAATTAATCAATTAGTCCATTAACAGAAAATTATTCTGCAACTAATTTTATAATTGAATAATACTTTTAGTGATTTAGGGTTCCAGGATTTGTCTTCTGTTGGTCATAGACAACAAGCTATCTGAGGCATCTTAGTCTGAGGGAAATTATAAAAGGCATTTTTGTTCACATTTTCACTACTTTCTGACAGTTCATAGAGAAAATAATCAATCAAAAATTTTTAGCAGATACATTTATAATAAAAGTAATCACTAGTAATCACTTTCATTGTAGATGAATCTGTTGATTATTTCTTCAAAGAATCGATTAGTTTGGTCTCTAAAATGTTGGAAAATATTCACATTTAAGAAGCTGGAATCAGATTTTTGACTTATTTCTTAAGAAAAAAAAATAGTCAAACTGATTAATAAATTGTCAAAATTGTAGGTGATTAATTTAATAGTTGACTAATCAATTAAATGTTGCAGCCCACACTTTAGCCATATCTTACAGAGAATATGACATGTAAAAGCATACGTACAGCAAGTATAACACGGAGGGATAAATGATAGAATGATATAACATTGGGGGGGAAATGTGCTGGAGAGATGTTTAGAATAAGCAAACAAATTTTAAATGCTTGATTAAGTCAAGATCATTTACATAGATATGAAAAATGAAAGGCCTTAAGATTGATCCCTGAGGAACTCCAAAGGAAAGTATTCTATAGCCTGAGGAAACATTTCTATTTTATTTTTCACAAATATAATGTTTCCTTTTGTAATAGCATATACTGTATAATACTTACATGTGTTAAATATACGGCTGAAATTCTTTATTGACTAACACTTGAACTAACTGAGTTTCTCAAAGAATCCTTGTATTTACCAGAGATGTAATCATAAGCTTCTTCGAAACAAAGTCGGCATGAAAAAGCAAAAAAACATTTATTTGACTAAAGACATTTTAGTTGTCTAATCGACTAAGAGGTGCCAGTCCTTGTAAAATACCTTTTTTAATGTCTTTTGTTTTTATCACAGTCTTTATTCAAAGTGCAAAGTTTTTTTTAAACAGTTCAAGACAACTTCCATCTTTGGAAGATAGATTAGAAAAAGTATTTGAGGATGCACAGTAAGCATTTTAAAAAGGTTTCTCTGCTCATTGCAGGTGACGTAGAAAATGTTTGCCTCATTATGTTTTTTTCTGTCTCTTGGCAAAAAATAAGAAATGGCAGCTTGGTTGCTGAGTTTGGGCTCATTTTTTCCCACTCTGACAACTTGTGTGAAATATTAAATGTCAGATTGTTGTCATACATTTAGTACATGTCCATCTGGCAACTTTTATAAAAATAATTTTCCCTCTTCTTTTAGGCTTTTTCTTTTTTCTGCTGATGAAAGTGAGTCATTGTTTTTAATCATTTTGTCAATTGAGCAGCAGAGATATGTGGTGGTGACCATACAGTTGACTGTATTCACAACTCCTCTGCATCCATTTAACACTTGGAAATGATCTTACAGTCAAGCTTGTTAAATTTGTTGCTTGGCTGTCATAATTTTCCACCCAGGTTTTATTATTTATAGCAGGAGCAGGAGCTCAAGTGTAAGTTTGTATTTTGCCAGACTCAGTGGTCCGCCAGATGGGTTTGGAGGCACCTTTGCTCTGCCTCGGTGGCCCTGTCTGTCTGAGAGGCAGTGACGGATCAGGTCGCAGTGCTTATCTGTTTGAAACAACTGTGTGTGGCTGGCCATTGATGGGAGGAAGCTGTTGTCATAGTGACAATGGGAAAAAAAAAAAATTTTTTACTGTGCTGTTTACTTTTGGTTTTGACATTCCCGTGAGCTCAACTGATGTCAAGGTCTTGTTGTGTTACTGTTTGCACCTGCATACTGCTCACCTGTGGTGTAGAAACTGCAAGAAGAGACTTCTGATGCTACGAGGATGTTATTGTCAACTAATGATTATCTTCACTATTGATTCATCTGGTGAATATTTGCGTAACTAATTTATCGTTTGATCCATAAAATGCCACAAAATAATTAATGACCATAATTTCCCTAATTTGAGATATTAACCATCCATCACCATGGAGTTTTTACCAAGCCCCCAGAAAGAGGGGGCCCAAGACGACTTTTTCCCACATGCATTGGGAAAGAGACGTCTGTAAGTCTGCAGATAATTTTTTTTAGGGCGAATCAACTTTCCAGTAGGACCACTCTAATAGCTGAACCCAGAGTTTTATTCCTTCCTCCGTTCATGTGAATGAGACCCAGACCGAGGCTGGAGCGAGGGAGGTGTGACGGCTGTGAATCTGTGACAGAACCATGTGACCAAGCGAACGCTACTGCCTCTGCTCCATGGGCCCAATGGATGCAGACGATGCGCCGGAAGATCCGGGTACTTTTCCAGGCGGAAGTCAAGCCACTTTGGCTTCATGTGCCACTGAGCGACTTTCAGACGCCCTGCTTCCAATGCGGCAACAACTTCACTTCATACATCCATGTTTTTTACTTAATCAATTAATCTCTTAAATAAGGCCATGTATTGGCAAGAATCTGGTGATACCTAATGTAATGATTCAGTATATTGTGATATAGTAAGCAAGGCGATATAATGTGATTGATTTTTTTTTTAGTTGTAGGAAATCTGTCATATTATAAATAACACCAGAAATACACCATTTTAGAATAGGCAAAAACAATAAATGTATTCTGCATGCATATATGTTTTTTTGCCTCAATCTACATGTGATTATCATAAAGTGGTCATGTCTGTAAAGGGGAGACTCGTGGGTACCCCACAGAACCCATTATCATTCACATATCTTGAGATCAGAGGTCAAGGGACCCCTTTGAAAAGTTTTTCCAGTTTCCAGTTTTTCCTCGCCAAAATTTAATATAACTTCCTTTTCAACAAGCTAGTGCAACATGGTTGGCGACAATGGATTGATTTGTTTTTCTAGTTTCAAATGATGCTAGTAACTTCTGGCTTTAAAACTGAGCCCTGTAACCTCTGAAAGATTGAACAGGAGTTGGGCCCAACGGTGGGCTGTTGAATTTTTTAATTGTTAAATAAAAAATTGATGCAGTATGAAGAATCCATAGAGTATCACACCACATAATAAAGCGATACTCATGTGTATTGATATTTTCTTACACCTTACTTCTGTCAGTTCATCTCCAGCACTAATCCGATGGCTCATCATCATGTTTGCACGTTCCCAAGGACTCCAACAAAAAGCTGCATAAAATATACTTTAGAGTTGGTATAGAGGTCTCTTTGTCCACTTTTGAAAATATCTGTCTAGTTCTGACTCGCAAAAGTTTTTGCCCTTGGCCTTACAAGTTAGATTAACAGTGTTGCCATGGCAGCTCATTAATCTGTAAAATATTTTCCCAAAGATTTATTTCCGTAGATGTATGCTATTAATGTCATGTTGGAGACGTTGTACAATTCAGTCTGAATAAAGACGAGAGACTGTTCTGTATTGTTTCGTGTTCCAAACACTACACATTTTTCATACATGTGTGTCTAAATGAGTTAATTCCCAGGTTATATTAAGAGATGACTGAGTTTGTTCTCTTTGTGTGTTTCAGGGACAGCCTGTTGGCCAGTGTGACTTCAATATCCGGCTGTTATGCATAGAAAAGGAGATAATTTCTCCCCGGATGGAAAAGATGAAGACTGGACAGATTGACAAAACCAAGGAGCCCTTCAGTGTCCGAAATAAACCCTTCTTTGACATTCATGCATCACGCAAGGTAATGTGAACAAAGGCATCTTTTTCACTTTCCAATCCATTTTTCTTTCGCAGTTGTGGCCAAAACACAAAAATATGCAAATCCAGGTGACCCCAAATACGTACTGCATTTACAGTACAAATTAAATTTGTAGGGCTCCTGCCTGTCGTTTTGGTGTTAGTTGACTGTGATTAGTCATTTTTTTATGCTTTTTTCATGCAATGAATGATTTATTTCCCAGAAACTTAAGAACACATCTCTGGTAAACACAAGATTTAAAGTGATGCTTTTGTGTGACTCTGGAGAAACTGTCGATTAAATTAGCTAATCGATTAGTCGACCAAGAATTTCTTTGGTTGAGGAAAGTCCTAGAAATTTTAGTTATTAATGTCCCAGTTACCTCCTTGGAAGGCAAATTGGTCCCAGTTGAGGTGCCAGAGTAAGAGCAATTGAAAGACATCATGTACTAGTGTCTTGTGGGAAGGCCAATCTCGCCCAGAACAGGGAAACTGGCCTCCTCCAGGAGTCAGACCGGAGGGAGGGAACTCGCAGGTGAATACCTGGTAGCTGGTGTCTGCTGGACCCATAGGGACCAATCAGGCTCAGCCCTAAGTGTGTGTGTGTGTGTGTGTGTGTGTGTCGCTGCCGTGTGCCACTGAGGTGGCAGGAAAAGGCAGGGGCCTTGATGATGCTGAAAACTGACTCTTATCAAAAACTACAGTCCAGGAAGCTGGCTCCTGCCATTGGTTAAACCCACAGGCTGCTATAAAATAGCCTTTGCCATTTTGGCAGTGACGAAACTCATGGCTAAGCCAAAAATGGGGTGGATCGTCAGTGGACCTGAGACGGGCCTGGGTGAGGCAGCAGAGCAGACAGCTAGCAGCTAGCGACCTGGTATGACGCCCACCTGTCACTCAAACAGCCACGGATGTTTATCTATCTCTTCTTACTGTGAATTTTGAACTCAGGGACGGCTTATGACCATGTCCCATCACTTTCTGATGGGACATGGTGCTGGGATGTTGTCATCCGATCCCTGTGTAACTGGAGTGAGACCTCATTCTTGGTTTGACTTTGAGCTCTAACAAGTTGTAGTCTTGTTGTACCTGATTCTGATTTCCATGTAGACCCTTTATGGTTTAATCTAGTTGCAAAAGCACCCAGTAGTATGGTTTTAAAAAGGGCCTTATAAAAAACAACTTCTTCATTGTGGGAATATAAGAATCACAGAACGATCAGCTCTAATATCTCAAAGATTGTACTGTATAACATGGTGCTGTCACTGTGTGATGCTAACTAACAGACAAGGTCCAGCTCCAAAGTAAAAGCAGGAAGTCACTCTGTCGGTGCAGTCCTGGTCAGCGCCGTAAAGCCTCAGCGAGCTGGGCATCGCTGAGTCTTCATGTCTCTCTGCAGGTGGACTCCTCCGTCCCTCGGGGGCCACCTGATGATGAGGAGACGTCTGCCAGAGAATATAGTGAACAGACTCTTTTAGACAGACTGGACCCAGAGAGACTGTGTGCTGCAGCACCAGAATAACCAGGACATGTTACTTATTTTATGCTTCGACTCCTCCCTCATTGGATGTGTGAGGCAGGAGTTGCTCTGTGACTGATCAGAGGGTGTTAATACTTTTTTAAAAAATAGAAATTTTATGACATTGATAGGACGCTGAACACACCAGTCCACCTTCCGTTCTCAACTTATAAAAAGGTCCTAGAGACTCGGGTTGAAGACTGACAACCAAAAATCCAGGAACCATTTTAGTAACTTAACCTTTGTTTTGACCACGGACTGTATATAAGAAGTGGACGTAGTCACTGTTTGGTTTGTGGACTGCTGCTTTGAAGCCTTGGGTTCGGCATTTTGCCCATCGTCATCTTGGTATCTTGCAGCCAGAAGTGACACGAGAGGGTGAAGACATTTAAGATAATAAGATAAGATAAGATGAACCTTTATTAATCCCCGGAGGGAAATTCGGGTGTCATAGCAGCGTCAACACAGTACAGATAAATACAGTATAGTAAAAAGTAAAAGAAAAGGTGCAAGTAAAAGAGAAGGTGCAATGAAGGAAAGAAGGTGCAATGAAGAAAATTGACAATAAAATAAGTAAGTAACAGTAATAAGTAAAGTGCAGCAGGTGGTGGGTATTGTATATGCATAGCATATATATGTAATTATATAATTATATGTAATTATATACATTTGGTCCGGTAATAAATACGGAGCAGATGATCACAGAGTCACGTGGGGGTCAGACCTTGGTTCTGGAGCCTGATGGCCACCAACAGAAAGGACTGACCCAGACGGTTTGTAGTGTGCCGAGGGGGGATCAGTCTCTGGCTGAATGTACTCCTCATCTGGACCAGTTGGTCATAGAGGGGGTGGGAGGGGTTCTTCAGAATAGTCTCCAGCTTCCTCCTGGTTCTCCCCTCTGCCACCACCTCCAGACTGTCCAGCTCACATCCAACCACAGACCCAGCCCTCCTCACCAGTTTGATGACAAAAATGTTTAAAAAGTTTCACTATGAAGGTATTAAAGTTTTAATACAAAAACACAGACAGCACCCAGACCGGACAACGTCGTGGTAGCGATCTGTCAATCACAATGTAGCCACGCCTTAAATCATCCCCTGCTTTATGGTCTATTTGACTCTAAATGGATCATAATTTACTAAATGAACATCATGCTGTATTGAAGAAGACGTGAAACTAGAGATTGAGACCATAAACTCATGTTTACAATGTTTACTGAAATAATAAATGAAGTGAGAAGAAGGATCATTCTCTTATAGACATCTATACTATTAAATTTCTTCTTGTCACCAGAGGAGTCGCCCCCTGCTGGATAGTAGAAAGAATTCAAGTTTAAGGCACCTCTGTGTTGGCTTCACTTTCAGAACCAGAGGTTGCCCACTTTTGACCAAAGGGCTCAGTCTGAATGTCTCATCTTGGCTCCCCCAAAAAATCATTGCTTTGTGTCTTAATACTCCTGGTAGCCCAGAAGCTATCATGATGCTGATTGCAGTGCTCTGAATCACTGATTGGTTTCTGTCTGTGTGAATACACAATGAGGTATAAGTAGCTGTGTGAAGACATGGCAGTGGAATAAACTATTACAGTACACTGCTGATGAAAGTCATTACTGCTGGTATGTTTGGGAACATTTCATAGATTTAGTTGCACCGGTATTGCTGTAATTTGCTCGATAATACCAAGGGTAAGTCTTTGATGTTAATTCATTACTTTCTTTGAACTATTTTGGTTCAGATCAAATTTTTTGTTTTTTTTCCTTGTAGTTGTCATAAATAAATGATCATGGCTCAGGTTGTAGCACTGTGCTGTTCACAGGCTGAGGACAGCAGAGCTTTTATCCTCTGAATAGCTGTTAAGCCTTCCTCAAAGGCCTGCACTTGTGCCCCAATATCAGGTCTGTGGGAGGTCAGACCACAATTAATTTGATGTTTTGCTTGGGCCAAGATCAGTCGGAAATCTTGGCAGTGCACATTCGCGGATGATCAAAGTATAGGGAGGGGGGTGAAGTTTTAGACATTTCTTGTGTTGTGGTCGCATGTCTTCCTCGGCCAACACTTACATCCTGGTGTTTTTATTCTTGGTATGAATAGTCGGGCTACCTCCTGGTCTAACCCTGCGCTGTAACCCCTCTGAGAACCTTTATGAAGGATCGCCCCCCACCCTTTGAGGGGCATGTTAATGAAGATACTTTAGGAATTAAGTCATTGGATCTGTGTGTGATTTCTGACTGCTCTATTGTGTTGTACAGCGACCATCTGCTCCCCATACAGTCATATCTCTGTTGTATGGGACATTAAAAGAGGGAAACTGGAATCTGGCTTATTAATTCATAGCAGCAGCACAACCCTCCACTTCATGGCACATCGACCAGACAGTCCTTTCGGGGATATTTCAGTCACAGACTGGAGTTGTATGATGGCTTTTGTCTGTGGCTAGGCTGCTGTTTTTCATCTCAGACACTTACACATTCATGCCGCCATTTCTCCCTCCAATTGGGACCATTTATTCTTTTTTTGCTTCCTCCACTCGTCCAATTATCTGACAAAGACTCCTTTTTGTATTACAGAGCTTGTACATTGGGACAACTAGATAATACAGTTTGGAACTTCCCCTTTGTGTAGGTTGAATGGACTTGGCTGACAAAATATATTTTGAGTAGAACATAATTTGGGATTTAATGGCACTTCACAACTCAGTTGGTGGAGCCTGTTTAACAGTTAATTGCGTTTTGCATGTTTAACTGTCACTCAGCGCTGGTTATGCCACTGTATTCCTATGGGGAAAGCGGTGCCGCCCAACAAGGTGGAAGCGCTGCCCTTGGCATGGCGCACCGCTCGAAAATTGCCACCGAGCACTGTGCTCAAAGTTAAAGTTATGTCAACTTTGACCTCGGTTACAGCTGACCTTTCAAAGCACAGCTAATGTGAACACCCCCCACTACGGTTTTGAAATCCTCCCTATTTCTTGCTCAAACTGATTTAATTGATTATCAAAATAGTTGGTGATTCATTTAATAGTTGACAACTAATTGACTGATTGTTGCAGCTCAGTAGTTAATAACAATTTTGGCATAGTTGTACTTTACTTGGGTATTTCCTTTTTCTGCTACATTATACTATTTTATATATATATCATTGTACTTTTTCTACAACATTTATTTGACGCTTACTTACTTTTTACATACCAAAAACATTACAAAATTATTTTGTCGCAGCTCTTCCAATGTGAATGTTTTCTGTTTTTGAGACTGTAATCACATTTGGCCATGGCAGTTTTTTCCACCATATTCTGACATTTTATTGACCAAATGAATAATTGATTCATGGAGAAAATAATCAAGAGTTTTTATTTTAGTAGCTTGTACAATGAAGGGCCACTCTTAATATAATATATTGGGTGGCCAGGATGAACTTAAATCATCAGCTGTCAAACTGTCTTCATTTAGATCAGATTTTGGCATTATACAGTTCTGCCCCGGCCAGGAGGTCTCAGACAAACCACACAATTTTTCTTCCGAAGCTAAAAAAACAGTAAAGAAAATATATTTTGTTTTGAAATGCTGATGTGTTTTTAGTGTGCTTCTTCCTGTCACACATTGATGTAAATTGACGTGAGTGATGTTTGAAGTAGCGTCACCTGCTGAGGCGGCACGTCTTTAATAAGTCATGGACTGCTAGTATTTTTTTCGTGGAGGTTAGCGGTAAAGCTGTGTGTTTAGTTTGCAACAAATGAGGCTGTATTCAAAGAATACAACTAGAACCGTCACTCTGAGACAAAACATGCAGAAAAATCCAGAAATCTGTCTGGAGATGAGAAGGAGAGGACAGCCGAGGGGCTGCTGGCTGAGATACTAAAGCAGAGAGGACTTTTACAAAGCTGTATGAACCAAAGAAGGAAATTTAAGCATTAATGTTAAGTTAAATGATAAATGTAAGTGTTAATGTTAAGTTACATTTTTTTAATGGAAACATTACTACCCAAAACAGTCAGTCCTGTATGGTTCAAAGACAAAGATGTAATTTTCTTAATAATATGCTGTTTAGAGTGATTTTCACTATAATAAATGCTGAAAAATAAGCGCCCAGTATGTTTTCTACAGTGATAAAATAGAGGTTACGTTTGACAGTATTTGTTTGGCCCCCCAGCAACATCTTGGTTTTTCATGTGGTCCCCCAGGGAAAGTAACTGCCCACCCCTGGCTTAGACGGTGTTGTCTAGACTCTGAATATATACCTCAGTGTTATATCCACAAAGTTACATTTGTCCATCTAAAGTCATTGTTCTCCAAAGCAGGGAACATTTTAAATTGGAGCGGTACATTTTTCAGTTCTGGAAAATGAAACCTTCTGCGAGGTGTACCCTGTTTGAATAAGCCTAACATTTGCAGAGAGCATACAGTAATTAAATGTGACTCATATTTAATAAAGTCACAATTTGATAACTTTAAAATTACAAAAGGAAATTAGATGGTGTTAATTTGTCTTTGCTCTTCGCAGAATATCTAATATCCCTTGCTCATTTATCACATCTCTAAAGAAATTAGGTCCAAGCTGAATAACGTTTCCCCCTAATGAAAATGGTATCTCCAATTGACCCCGGGCCGTCACCCACTGCCTCCCAGGAGTCCAGATAGCAGAGAGAGACTTCATGTGAAAGAATGAGTTTCTTACCTGAGAGCAGATCTCATCTTGAAATGCCTTTTTGAACCAAGATTGGATTTGGATAGAGAGCTGAAAAGCAGTTACATACTTTTGTAAGACTGCAGTGTTTTTGTGGAGCTTTAAACTAATCACAGCGAGCAAGATTAAGGCTTAGAGTATGTACTGAATATAAATAGATAGATAGATAGATGGACAGATAGATAGATGGATAGATAGATAGATCTATTATGTGTTTCAAAGCAAGGGTGAATTTTTTTTTTTCCACAGTAGGTGCATGCATTGCACAAACAAGTAAGACATACAGAGCAGTATAATACAGAATTATACTAAATTATACAAAACGGCATGGTTTGGCACTGTACTCACCACATACACCCCCACCTCGTAACTTCTTTATTTAAAGCTTGTATAGCTGTGAGAGCAAATTTCAAGTTTCAAGTTTTCTGCTCATGGGAAGTCTATACCTGTATCCAGAAGGAAGGGAGGTAAAGTTCTGGTAAAAAAGATGATCTGGTTCATGTGTGACTGTGAGCTTTGCGAGTCCGAGATGAGGTGATATAGCCAGATAAATTGAGGTTAGGAATATTAAATAGTTTGTTGGCTAAATGAGTCATCTTTAAAGGGCCAGTCTGTAGCATTTTGGGGAATGTATTAGCTGAAATGGAATATAATATTCATTGTTGTATAAAACTATGAATTGTGTTTTCATTAGCTTAGATAAAGCCCTTCATATCTACACAGGGAACGTGTCCTCTTCAGAGTCCGCCATGTTGCTCCACCATGTTTCTACAATAGCCCAGAACAGACAAACCAAACATGTTTTATGTTAATTGAAGGCCACTGCTGTCTGACTTCTGCTGCCCCGAAACCATAGACTGTATATCAGGAGTGGACGTAATCACCTTGACATCACCCATTGGTGTGTGTGGACTGCCGTTTTGAGTTTGGTATTTTGGCTGTCGCCATCTTGTTTTTTTGCAACCGGAAGCGAGACGAGACATTTTTAGGCGACCACAAATGTTACATGTTAACTTTCATGAACTGTAAAGACTCTGTGAAAGGGTGAAACATGGACAACTTCATGGTAGCAACCTGTCAGTCACAAGGTAGCCATGGCCTAAAGCAAAACAAAAATGCTTTATGGTTTAATTTACTCTGAACGGAAGAAGACCATAAACTTATGTTTACAGTGTTTACTGAGGTAATAAATCAAGTGAGAAGTAGACTCATTTTCTTACAGACTTCTATACAATCAGACTTTTTTTTTTTGTAACCAGAGGAGTCGCCCCCTGCTGGTTATTAGAAAGAATGCAATTTTAAGGCACTTCACCATTGGCTTCACTTTTTGAGTGGTTTGCATTCGGCGGCTCACGTTACAACAGCCTTGGAAAAGACTGAGCGTAGGGTTACTCAGTTCTAACAGACAGTTTATTCTTCGAGCTGGAAGAAGAAGAAGAAGGTGATTTAGATAAAGGATGACTGTAAGTCTGTTGACCATACTTATTCATTGACTGATTGTATTAAAATATTGTTTTTTAATTGTAATACTAATGTCCTCTTGATGTATCTGTTAGTTTGTGTTAGTGTCAGTATGTCTGATAGATACTGTCTGCTGTGACCTGTCTGACTGTTTTATCATTTGTCACAATGGACGGGCAACAAAACTCATTTCTCCTCTAGAGGTTGATAATTCATCTAATCTAACTGTGACCTACCTCCAGGTTCTTTACTAATCCTTTCCAGACCACATTTTCTGATTTCAGTTTTCTGATTGTGTATATTTGATTCCATGCCAAGCTTATGGTTAGGTTGAAACTCATTAAGAGGTATTATCTACATCAAGGTCTCAGGCTTATTGTTAATATATTTGTGGTTCAGCCTGTGGCTGTCGTGTGGCCCCGAGGCCTACATATGACAGGGCTGGAAATTAGCACCACCCATCAGCTAAATGCTGGTAAAATATGCAAGTGGCTGCTAGATTTGCTTATCTCACCAGCTAAATAAAACAATGGTAATATATTTAGTGGCTGGTAAATTTTGGAAATCCACAGTGGCAGATGGACAAAAAAGTTAATTTCCAACCCTGGTTGCAGAAAGTTAAACAAGTACATCTTCACATGAGTTATCTGCTGTATATACAAAACTTTAAATATCAATTTCAAAGATGAGCCAATACCAGTTTATTATAGTTTAACCCATATCCTATCTCTGCATAGCCAGGTATGCTCTCGGCATGTTTAATTTTCTAGATAAGAGGTAACTTAAATAGATGTACTTTGAAAGGTCGCCACAAATGGAATCCAAGTTGAAATTATTAACATTTTGAGTGCAAACCTCAGTTCGTGCTCTGCAGCTCAGTCTGTTGCATGTGTAGAAGGCCCAAGTGTTGATCCCAGACGGTGTATTGAGTACCTGCAGCCAACCACATCCCTGCAATGATAAGATTCTGTCTCCTTTCCTGACTCACCTTCCTCTCCAGTGGGCTCAGTCACCATTAACAGTCCTTGAATCTATGTAGTAGGGGTGGGGAAAAGAAACATACAGGACAGTATCACATCAAGTATCAATCTAATACAGTATTTATACACTATTGTAGTCTGTTTATTGTCAATACTATATATATTTTTATTGCTATTTATATTTCCTTCTATTTAAATTGTCATATTTTGTTTATCTACTTTTGTTTAGCCTCTTCTTTTTACACTGCAAATTTCCTCACTGTGGGACTAGTAAATATCTTATAAACTATTATCCTCTTAACAATCTGACAGCCGATATTCTGTTTTAGGTTTTAGCAGCCTCAGTCTAGAGTAAAGACACTGCTCTCATATGAAACGTGAAAATGCAAAACGAGCACTGGAAATGAAATTACTTACCAATACAAATTGGCAAGTACTGTAATAAAAATAACTTAAGAGTAGGGGTGTAAGAAAATATATATTCACGATATTATGTTATGTATTAATTCTTCAAAGCACTGTCATTGTCTTCCTCTTGTCGTTGCACCCAGATCTCAGAGGCTTTTTGCAGGTTTGCACTGGCCAGGCCGGATAAAAAAAGGAACTCCTCCTTAACAGCATGTCTCATTAGCTGAGTGCTGTCAGTCTGCAGGTCTTCCTGTTGTTCACTGACCTCACAGCACAACCCTGTCAGCTCTTCAGTCTGCAGCCGTTGGAGATGGAAAAGCAAGACCCTGGGTCTCCATCGTCTTTGCCTCCTTTATGTGCTTTAACAAAGTCAGGCTTTGGTATTGTGCTGAATTTGAGCATGATATACGAGTTAGGTTGTGGTGATTCCTAGGGATGTGATAGTAAGGAAATTTTCTCACTGGTTAATAAACTTGTGCAAATTTGTGTTACCGATTACACCAGACATTTTACAAAAATAGGTGACCCGGGAAATCTGTAGAGCGTTAAGCCTTTGGGTGGCGGTGTGTCTGGCCTCTTTGTTTGAACTTTCCGCAGGGCCGCAGGTTTCCACCCAGCGCTGGTCCTCATTGCTTCATTAATGTTATGGTTCTCTCTTAGCATTGGATTTAAATTTGAAATATTGCTAAATAGGTGCTTTGACTTAATCCTCTGCCATCGTCTTGTCTGTAAATTCACTCTTGTCCCATGTGTGTGAAATCTGACTCCTGCTACTATGAGTTGAGATGCCATATGGAGACTTTCACTCTGAGTTTATAGCATCCATCGTCCAACCATGTATTGATAACTGGCACCTATGCATTGCTATTTTTTTATGATATTGAAATAGATTTTTTAATGCCAGAATCGAAATATTTGCTTCATTAGAGTCTATGTGGAGGTAGAAGGAAGTTACTGCTTTTATTGTTGTAGTCTGAGTAACGTGACGTCATAGCCGTTCCGTATCCGTCAACCAAAACAAACTGCACAACAAGCTGAAAAAAGAAAGAAGACCACAGAGGGTCTGCGTGGATACGGCCTGCATCCTCCCTTTTTAAATCTGAAACACTACACATCCAGTAAAGTATGGAAACGCTGTTGGTTTCACACATTACCAAGAAAAGCTAGAAATCACAGCTAACATGCATGCTAACTCTGCCATGGACAGGAAACGTTATGGTATTGTGGTAACTTGTGGTCAAGTCAGCCGTCGCTCTCATCTCTGTGGTCAAATCAGCCGACGCTACAACAGTAGAGCACCATATACATGCTGCATTCCAGTTACATTCAGGACAGAGCTGACTGGAGAGCGAGCGACGGACTTGGCGAAAATAGAGGAAGTATAAGCCTTTTGTTAGAGAATGACAGAGCTAAAATCTGCCTTATTGACATGTAAACCTGCAGTAGTATATTTGTTCTAATTTACTGCACAAATGTGGGAGTAGATAGACTGTTCATGTCACAACTGTGTTTCCTACTCAGTTTAAGAAATACACAGCAAGTAAAGCGTTCATCTGCCCGCGCCTCTGGCCTCGGTAATCCACCCATCCTCCACTGTTAAGTTCAAGAACAAACTTCATTTATCACCTGCATCCTCTCGCTCTTTCTGCTGCACCCACTCACAGAGGAAACATGTTGACTGTTGTATAAGGCCTTCAGCTGCTTGGAGTGACATGGACTGGATGACTAATGTTTGTGTACCTCAGTTGCTTTGAATTTTTTTTTTTTTTTTTTTTTTTTTTTTTTTTTTTTTTAGTTTTCTTCAAAGCCTCCAAGACATTACGCAACATCTGATGATGCAGAGCACATCCATACCGTAAAGGTCGGATTCATTGGAGAGAGAGAGAGAGAGAGAGAGAGAGAGGGGCGAATATGTGGCAGCATTGAGTGTAGCGGCTCGTTTTATTTGTTCTGCTCGCCTGCTCTCGTCGTGCCTCCCAGGCTCGGAGCCGATGTACTCAAGGAAAAGAACAAGCGTCCTCTGGGTCGGGTCAACAGGTGTTTTTCTTCAGATGTTCTTTGGACTTTTTTGGTGTTTATTCCGGTTTGTCCTGCCTTTAGTCTGCTGTCTGCCTTTTGTGTTTGACCGAATGTGGCGATGTCATGACATCCTCGCCCTCCATCCCCGTCAACAATAAGTCATTTTGAGATAAACAACACAGCTGCTGCCATAGTAATACACATCCACGCTGCTTCGTTTTTCAAGTTTTTTTTTTTTTTTTTTTTTTTGCTAATTTAAAGTCAGACTGACTTCCTTACTTTTTTTGTAAGGATATACAGGATAGCTAAGTGCATTTATGAAAATACTGTACTTAAGTACAAATTTGGGGAACTTGTACTTGTATTTTACCATTTTGCTGGGCAAAATATCAATATTATATCGATATCGTTATATGACACGAGATATCATCTTAGATTTTGGATATCATAATTTTGTATAATGGCACAAGTGTTGTCTTTTCCTGGTTAAAGCTGCGTTATATTGAAGTGGTGTAAGTTTAATGTTCTAGCTGTTCTGTTATTGTCCTTTACCCACTTTGTCATTATATCCACATTACTGATGATTATTTTTATTATTATCTTATGAAAGCACCAATAGTCAGTGCAGCAAAGTCGTGGCAAGGTCAAGGTATTTGTTTAAAAATATCTTCATATTTCATTTTACGTGTGAAACAAGATAACAATTAATCACATATTCTTAGTTCATCATATGTTTTGTATGTAAAATCTATTAACTACCCAACAGTATATAAATGTTCAAATTCGCTTCAACAACTACAACAGTGAAATGATAAACACACATGAATGCATCAGTGATAATAATGCAATATATAATAGTAAAACACACCCATTTTGTGTGCTTTTTCTTATGATACAAAGTATATGGTATACATTACATAGTTGTACTTACCATGTTTTCAATGCAGTGCTTTTAATTGTGTTTTAGAGTATTTCTGGGATTGCTACTTTTACTAACCACAGTAAAGGATCTGAGTACTTCTTCCCACCACTGGTATTTTTCCATTTGAAGATAAAAGGTTGGCTGAGTGAAATCTGAGCGCTGACATTTCCAGGAGACTTTTGTGGTGCCCTGCGGACTGAAAAACATCACACTGTGTATCCGACCAATATGTTTTTCACACTTACTCTATGAACTCCAAAGCGTCTGGCTACCAACCGGTTAAGCTGTCTGTCTCTTGATAATTTATCATTCGGGAGGACTCGTCATGCTGGTAAGCTTGTGTTGCGCTTGAAAAGTGGAACTTGGCAAGCTTGGATAACTAGCTTCCACTTTAAATACTTTTAAATGCCTTTATTTTACATGGCAGTCGTAGTTTAAAGCCTGCAGCACGCTGCTGCTGCTGCATGTTGGCAGGGACCCTGATGATGTTGGTCGCAACGCATTGGTCATTTTAAACAATTATTGCCATGTAAAATAAAGGCATTTTAAATTTGTTCAAACACTACAGAGTGCTTTGGATTGTTTTTGAGGGAGCCTTGCATTTTGCACTTTTTTGAAATGGCATTCCACCCATACAGGCTGCACAGTGGTGTAGTGGTTAGCATAGCAAGTGGGTCGCAGGTTAGCATGGGTTTTCTTCAGGTTCTCCGTCTTCCTCCCACAGTCCAAAGACATGCGGATTAGGTTAATAATTGGTGACTCTAAATTGGTGTGAATGTCAGTGTGAATGATTGTCTGTCTCTATGTGCTCTACGATTGACTGGCGACCTGTCCAGGGTGTACCCTGCCTTCGCCCAATGCCAGCTGGGATCGGCTCCAGCCCCCCCATGACCCCTAATGGGATAAGCGGTTGCAGATGGATGGATTGTACCCATGCAGTGAGCCCTTCACATAATTAAATGAACCCAATACACCTGAAGGATCCAAAGAGCACCTGTAAATGATTACCATAAACTACTCACTACTACTACAGCACTGCCTAGTTTGATCATTTGGTCAGAGTTTGTGAGTGATTGACAGCCGGCTCAGGTCAAATCTGATTGGTTTTCAGTCTGTTTTGGCCTCCAGTCTGTGCAATCCTGCAGATGCCGTTAGGAGCGCCAGAGGACACAGAGGCACATGATTTTTTTTTTTTACCTGTTTCATGTACTACTGTCAGGATATAGCAACCGTTTTATAAAACTAACTTTTTTTAAAATGATATTTGCTCCAGTCTCACCTACAGCAGCTTTAACTAGAGGAGTAAATTCCTTGTACACCTTCAAAATCCGAGTCAAACGTTCCTCTCTGTCTGACATGCAGCCAACAGCAGCTCTCTGTAGCTCCGGGCTCAGAGTCTCTTCTCCCACTGTGTCTTAGACAGCACACATACAGTACAGCAGCAGGCTGCTGGAGCCCAGAGACCGAGTGTGACTGAGTGTGACTGAGTGTGTCTGAGTGTGTGGGCTGTGCTCGGCACCGCTGTGTGTTTGTGTTTGTCGGTTTATCTTTTCTCTCCCAGAGACGGGACGGTGAGGTGTCTAACTGGCAGGGGTATAGCTTCAGCACAGAGTCCCATCTCTCTAATGATAACTAGCAATGCATCGGTGTGACCTTTTCTGTCCTGATACCGATGGCGATACCTGGGCGTAGGGGTATCGACTGATACTGAGCACTGATACTAGTGTTTAATTAATAAGCTGTGTTTCCCACTGAGTGGAAGTGACTGGGATCATTCTTTTGTGTAAGGCACACTTAAACCTAAACATGACTTTCCTCACTTTGTAAAACAAAATTTAACAAATAAATACATAGATGTAAATTTTCTGAATTGATATTTATTATTAAAGTAATATATCATACACCAGCAACTTAAAAAATCTTCACAATTAACAGCAATTACAATTCAAGTGTTAGCTTTTTTAATGCAGCAACACGTGTCAAAACTTAAACAGGAATTAAAACTATAATTACTAATATATAATGTATATAGGTTATAAACAATCAATTAAATAGAATATATCTGCCAGTTTGTCATAATAACCCATCCACCTATTGACAAATAAACAACACGGAAATGTGACAGGCTTCACACGGGATTTTACAAAGTCTTTAAAAAAAAGTCTGAAGTCTAATATCCTGAATTTCACACCTCAAAATATCTTAGAATCTCTCGAATTGTCTGAAATCCAATTTTGGTAGGTCTTAAAAATTCATTAACGTTAGTTTCATTTCAAAAGAAATGCATTATCTTGTTTTTAAAGTTTTTTTTTTTTTTTTCAAAACTAGCAGAAACAAAAGGGAATAGCTGTGCTCACCCATGTCTGGATCTAGAGCATCAACTCCAGTCGACCTCCAGACAGCGTTTGAGGCTCCACCTACACTAAAAGCTGACGTTCTCTGGACGTAAACACTCTGTAACGAAGCATCAGTCATATAGCAGTAATGACGTTATTGATGGTCCAATTTTCTTTCATATCCTTTCTTGCCAGTATGGACATGAATTAGGTCTTAAATTTTAAGTTTGATTTGTTGAAACCTGCAGATATCCTGTGTGAAACACTCACCTGCAAATTTTATATGTCTCAGACTTTTATTGTCAGGGGTAATCATTAAAGGAGCCTTTGTCCAGGTCTAAAAGAGTAATAAAGTTTGCCATGCTGCTCCGGACAACAGCGTCTCCGTGTTGTTGTTTCATAAATATATGTGCAGCTCAACCCGTTCAGCTCAATGTAATTGGTGCACGCCTTTATTCGCAGCGCGAAAACTCAGAAAATCAAACTTTTTACAAGATAGTGTTGCTTTTTTGCCATGAAATATTCATGACTATATTGATAAGTGAATTAATTGCACAAAAATTTGTATTTTGATAATAGACTAATCATTCGTGTTACTTTTAAGTAAAAAATGGGAATATTTTCTAGTTCATTAGTCTTCTATATTACTAAATTGAACATATGTGGATTTTGTACTGTTGGCCAGACAAAACAAGACATTTTAAGATATCACTTTATTCTCTGGAAACAGAGCAACATTTTGAAATGCAGATAACTGATAAAGCAAAAAAATATTGTATAGATTAATCTGAGAAACATAATTGTTAGTTGCAGCCCTACTTTCTATAATTACCATGATTCTTTCAGGCAGACAACTGTTTAGGATAGAGACCACTTTGTGAATGAAGTGTTGCATTGTGGTGAATGTAGTGGTGGGGTACAGAAACTTTTCATTCAGCCCAGTTAACGCTGACAACCAAAACCTATTCATTTTGATAGCTGTTTATGTTCTTGGAAGCTGAAAACGAAACCCATCTGAAAGCTTACCCGAAGCTCAGATTATGAATTTCAGTGCAAAGGTTTCTTGGTTCTTAATTCTTTATCATCTTGCTGCTATCCTTTTCTAATTTCACGGTAGGGGGTCTTAGGTGCTAGTCATCACGACAATTGTCCAGTTCGCCGCAGGTTTATACCACAATTCAATTTCATGCTGTGCCCTGATATTTCTCATCATCCTCGCCTGTTCTAGTTTCATACCCTTATTGGTTTAATCCTCAAAATGTTAATATCTCTGTTCATCTTCCCCCTGTCACCGCAAATGTAAAATTTTATGTTTTTTTCCATGAAACGACCAGTATCCATCAAAAGATAAGATGTCTGAAGATGTTTAACTCCTTCAGACTCTAACTTTGTTTGACTGCAGGCCAGCTAGTGGTTTAACGGCCCTGCCCATGCACTCTGATGTGGGCTTTTCGTTTAAGAGGGAACTGCACATTGGCTTCTGAGGGCCATTCACATTAGGCTTGAAAGGAGCCTCTAGCAACACAGCCCTGCGGTCTGACTGGAATATCAATCCATCCTCTCCGCCTTTGATTCAGCCCCCGCAACCTAAACCTCCTCAGAGCAACGAGGATGAGCAGACCGCAGGAAAACACAAAGGCTTCAGGAATGGAAAGTGCATATCGTATCAGTTCAGGTGTGCTGGGGAAAAGCTGTCGATATCACACAGAAAAGGAGCCGCGGCATTGCTTTGTAAATGAGAGCGTGCTATATTGTTCTGCTCGCATATGGGTATTAATAAACCATGAGGTGAATAAGTATTTTACATACATGATACCTGTTGAACCATGTTGCTTTTTACTTTTAGAAACATACTTCTTTACTCTGTATTCACTGCATGCTAATTACCTCTTTAATAATCTTTAAATCATAAAACTGCTGTTAAAATTTGATTTTATTGATCATGTTAGTGTTTTATAATATGATTTTTAGGCTGTAGTCAACCTGAAAAATCCAATCACTGTATCAGTTAGTTCACAGAAATGAATTCTTCACTCTCAGTGGGAGCTTTTTGCACATTTTGCTGTATTTTAGACCTGTTATGGTCATTCATTTGAGACTTGACCGACTCCGCTCTCTTTCAGAGGCTGTAGCAGGGCTAGAATCAAGGTACAGATACATGTCGTATGAAACTACAAAACATAGAGAATATGTTGGTAATAATAACCATACAATAGCTTGTTGGGAAGAACACTGTGTAACACTCCAAGGTGATGCTAAATTTTGACAAGGAAAAACATTGTCAAAGGGGTCCCTTGACCTCTGACCTCAAGATATGTGGATGAAAATGGATTCTATGGGTACCCATGAGTCTCCCCTTCAGAGACATGCACACATGCAGTATAAATGTTTTTTTACCTATTCTAAAATGATGTGTTTGAATATTTTCGCATACTGGGGTCCCTAAACAATCTTTGAATTGCATAAATTGGGTCTCACTGTAAAGCTGAGACTCTTGTGGATCCGATTAGTCCAACTGTTCATGTGTGATGATGTTAGTCCCCATTGTTTCTTTGTATCGAGACCATGTTTTGAAACATGACCTCACTGTATAAAATGACCTGTGGTGACCTCTAGGATAATCACTGCCTCATGAAACTTAATAGCCACAAACTAGAGACCTGGAGCCTTCAGAGGATGGATGGCTGTTCTAGGTATATTGAAATAAGGGGGTTTCTAAGAAGTTTACGCAAACGAAGTGAATTTGCCAAGAAATACAATTCTTGTCGAAATCTCTCTGACTCATCGTCTTATCTGGGGTCGGGTCAGCAGTGGACCCCAAACTTCCCTTTCTCGGGCCACATTAGCCAGCTCTGACTGGGGGATCCTGGGGCATTCCCCGTCCAGTGTGGAGATATAATCTCTCCACCTAGTCCTGGGTCTTCTCCGGGGTCTCACCTCCCTAGGGAGGCACCCAGGGGGGCATCCTTACCAGATGCCCAACCACCTCAACTGGCTCCTTTTATTGCAAAGGAGCAGTGGCTCCAATCCAAGTCCCTCACAGATGGCTGAGCTTCTCACCCTATCTCTAAGGGAGAGGCCAACCACCCTCCTGAGAAAACCCATGTCGGTCGCTTGTACCCGCGATCTAGTTCTTTCAGTCATGACTTGTAGAAATCTCCAAATGTCAGACATTTTTGATCCTAAACCACAGCATGGCTTTTTCTCTGGCGATCCTCGAGGTCGTGGTGTCATAATGTGGCATTTTTAAGGGATTATTGATCATTTTAACAATTCTTGAGTGGTAAAAAAAAATGGTTAAATTTGGCACCAAATCTGTGTAAGAAATGTATCAACCCAAAAAGTGCTGCAGCGACTTATGAGACATAACAGATCATGGGAATAACCATTGTATACTTTGATCATAGTGTGTTAAACCCTTAACATTTCAACATTCATTTTGATGTAATTCATTAATGTGACATCTACTGCTGACCTGCTATCTCCCCCCCTGTACCCACCTAAAAAAGACTAAAACAGGTGTACTGTATGTGCGTCTCAGAGGGTTAATTGTACATTGTTGGAAGCAGAGTTAAGGTTCTACAGTAAACCTTTACTGCCTCTTGTGTTGCTCTCACCTTGGTGTTTGCCTCTCACTGACAGCACCTTGAATAGAAAGTAGTAGAAACGCTGTTCTGCATTCCACTCATGTCTGCTTACTTTGTGTTCCAGTGAAACAATTGCAGTCCAGCTCATACAATCTGTTAGTCAAAGTCACACCAGGGAAATGGTCATTTAAATACAAAGTCAAGGTCAAAACTGTAATTTGTCCCCCCCTGGGATGCTTGTTGCAGCAAAACATAAGACAACAACACAGTCTGAAGCTTTCTGTTAATCTTTGGAAGCAGAAATCCAGTTAAGAGGTAAAGACAAATTAACTTTAGGTCCATAAAAATACCTCAAAGTCTTTGTGAACATAGCCAGTGTTGATATATTTGTCAGTATTTTACTCTAAATTAAAATTAAGTGGGGGTTTTTTTCACGGAAGTTGGCGGTAAAACTGCGTTTAGTTTGCAACAAATGTGGCTGAATTCAAAGAATACAACTTGAGACGTCACTTTGCAACAAAACATGCGGAAAAATCCAGAAACCTGTCTGGAGATGAGAAGGAGAGGACAGCTGAGGGGCTGCTAGCTAAGATAGTAATGCAGCAAGGACATTTTACAAAGCTGCTGCAGCAAAAGAAGGAAATGTAAGTGTTAATGTTAAGTGAAATGTAAGTGTTAATGTAAAGTTAAATGTTATGTTCTGTTAATGGAAACATTACTACCCAAAACAGTCAGTCCTGTACAGTTCAAGGACTCCTGCATATAATGTCACTTTCTTAATATGCTGTTTAGAGTGATTTTCAGTATAATAAATAATAAAAACAAGTGCCCAGTATGTTTTCTATTGTGATAAAATAGAGGTTACATTTGACGGTATTTGTTTGGCCCCCGGCAACAATCTGGGTTCCTCATGTGGCCCCAGGAAAAATAATTGCCCACCCCTGCTATTGGCCAAAAAACTAAGATAATAATCATCAGATTAATCGATAATAATTGGAAATAAACATTAGTTGCGTCTCCAGATCTGACTAATATCTCGTCACTGGTTAAACAAGAGGTTGATGCTGAAGATTCCCTTTGAATTAAATGTGTTTTTGTGCCATTGTGTAAACACAGTGAACACGTCCCTGGGATGTTTGTGGTTTTGTTGAGTTTTTTCTTTTATGACCTTTAACTTGCATTATCTTTGTGTTACTACTGATTCTGATCTATTATTCATTGAAGTAAGATTAAGGGTCAACTAGAATTGAAGTGATTTTTCTGCTTGACTGGCTAATGAAAATAAAGCCTGGCTGTGTAGAAGACAGACTACATTAGAGTGAAGGTGAATGGCGTACTTCATGTCATTTCGCTGCTATCTGGCGAACCCCGAGCTGGATATCATTCATCATTGTGTCCTTTTGTGAAATGAGCCCAAATGTGAAACACTGGAGGGGAAAATGGTCTGACTTCCATCACCCTGACATGCAGTCTCTCAAGGGGAAAGACATTTCGTGGCATGTTAGCGGTTGATTTGTCTCCCTGAGCTCTTTTGTTGTCCCGTCTCTGGCCTGGAGTTAACACTGAAAGCTCGATCTCTTAATGGGGCTTTGCTGTTGGCCTCCACCCACATGGCCCTACTGTACCGGGCACAACTTTGTGTTTCCTTCCTGAAAAGGTTTACCATGAAAGCAGGGTCGCTGCCCCCTCTCTGCATTATCGCTCCGAGGAACTTCCTAACTGTAGGAGGATGTGTGAGTGGAAGTCTTCTTTCTGCTCATCTCTGCATCCAGGGTTCACTGTGCTCGACGAAGGTGGTGGGTGGGTGTGCTAAGATGGCAAGAGAACTGAAATGGAACTCCCAGATCTTACCGCCTACATGCCGTTCCCTCATAAAGGCACCAGTTCTTTTTAGTCTGGCTATCTGCCGTCTCCATGTCAGCATGATTGTCAAGCTTTGTGTGATCTGCTGTGACTCATTCATCATTCTGGAGAGCACTGATGTTGCTCTGCTTTCTTTGCAGATAGAGCAGACACCGAACAGTTTTCTGTGGCTGTAGATAAATGTATGCAACGCTCCTCAGAGGGCTGATGACTTCACTTACTTCTCTGAGACGCATCTTTTGAGAAGTAGTGATGTGTTGCATCAAAGTGTTTTGTGGAAAGGTGAAATCATCCAGCGGTATAAATATAGCAGGCAGGATATTTCTCTTTATCAAAGGCAGTGCTCTGCAGCTGCAGAGCCACAGTTCGCAAAGGTTTCTCTAAACCTATTACAGGTCCTATCTGCTAAAACGAGTTTGAGAAGTAAGAATTACATTCATGAGCACATTTAAGTGCATTTTCATCCCCATTTTTATGTGCATCTTCAGTTGCAAAAAAATAGAGTGGAAATGTTGGAAATCAATCACGACATACATGACTTATCTGTCACTCGATCCTCCGCCACACTGAAGAGAGATAAGTGTGGGGCGACGAGGAGACTGTAATTCTCCTCGGATAAATACATGAGACAAACATTAGCGCCATATTTCCATCACATTTGCCACATGGCTTACCATTGTTTGAGGTCAGGTCAGGGTCAGGGTCAGGGTAAACTTTATTGTCCCGTTAGGGAAATTTGTCTTGGGCGTCGTGCTACATTATTGCTTCACAGAACAACGACAGAGAAACATAAACATTGACAAGGTTTGACCCGTGTTATTTGAATCGGCCTATCTCGTCACACCCTCCTCCTCTACAATGGTTTAATGCACCCGACTGGAAAGTAGCTTGATGCACTCAGCCAATATTTGCTCAACAGTAGTGAATGGAAATGTGCAGTAATTCACATTTTCCTTTGCAGATTTGTCTGGAAATTTGTTTCAAATTTGTGCTGCGAAGGCAGGGTTATTATAGTCACCTGTAACTAAGAATTGTTGTGTTTTTGTTAGCTTAGAATGAACCTTTTATGTCCGCTATGTTGCTCTGTCATGTTTCTACAGTAGCCCAGAACGGACATGTTCAAAACCCTGATACCGCCAGCTGCCGTCTGATTTCTGTTGCTCCCAAAGTAGCGTTATTATGGTGAGGATGGCGTCTGAGCAAGGTGAGCACAGGGGTACTCCGTTAGTAGCAATCGGCAACCACACCACTAGATCCTGGCACATCCTACAAACTGCCCCTTGAAGCAAGGCTCAATGTATCATCATAGATGGTTATCCACTGAGACAGACTGATTGGGTCTAATGCTAGACAAAGTGCTTTTGTCAGAGGTTTCTCTCACAAGAAAACCTGCAGTGCTCCTGTTTATGAAATGGTTTACCAGCTCTGCATGAAGTACAGATGTATTAATTATGTTATATTACACGCTTTCTTGTATTTGTGATTGAGGTCCTAATTTGGTTTGTCTCAGAGCAGCAACAGGATGGATGATGATGATGATCTGTCCTCTCCTGCGTACGAATGTGTGAATGCGTCTTGGCTCTGATGATTGTTGACGCTGTGCTATCTCCTAGTCAACAGGCACTTTCATTGTCCATGCCTGCTGATTGAAATGTCAGAGCTGAACAGAGATGCAGACATCAATTAAAATTTAATCATTTCATTTTATTGTCTCCTATCATTCAGACAGGAGGCGACTTACAGTATGTTATAAAAGGCCCTTCAAAGCACACTGTTGTTGTTCCACCTTTCACTACCTCTCTGGTCTTGATGACTTGGATATGATACCTGATATCCGCTGCAGTGCACTAATGCATAAGCTTTCTATTCTATTGATCAAAGCCATTTCCTGCCTGCCTAAATATATTTACCATCTACATCTAGATGCAGAATAGCAAAGATCACTTGACAAGGTTCCACACAGAGGATTGCGATAGAATCCATATTTTTGCACTACTTGCACTGATGGTCAGCAGTGATTCTGCCGTCTCTGATAATGTCTACCCTTTAAAAAGCTGACCGATTCTGCTGTGTAGCTATGTGGAATCATATATTAGATTTGGCATTTGGTATTACATTACAGCCAAACATTTTCCAAGGCATATGATACATTTTTAGATTGATCTCCTTCCTACCAAGCAGCAGCAGGTTTTCCTTCATGCCGCTGCAGTATGGGAATAAGCATCCATCACAATAATAGCACAACATCACATCTAACTTTTTGTTGCACAGCTTTATTTTTGTGAAACTGGTTGAATTTACAGTTCAATTTCAGTTTCATCTGGTGTTCACTTTTAAAACATCGATTTGAAGGTCTTGCATTTCAGTTCCTGGCGTTTTCAAATATCACTGCAGACGGAGCACTCGGCTAACCTCGTCTATGCACACAAAAGCCTCAGAGTCTTCATATTCATGCTTGACTGCACTGAATTCTTGACATTGTACAATTCTGCTTCTCTGCTTTGACACTGTTTAGAATTAAACCCGAACACTATTGTGAGCTTATCTGTTTCTAATATTCAGCTTTATTTTTATGTTTCGTTGAAGGTCTGGTAGAGATGTGAGGCAAAGAAACAGCATGAGGTGAAGTGCGACAACATTTTCACTCTTTGGGAGTCGTAATCCAGTCAAGTCTGAACATTTCAACATTTTGTGTGACTTACACTCTCCAAGGATATCGCTCTCTCTACTGTCATTAGTGAATAAACAACCATAAATCTTTTCAAAGAAAAAGACGCTCCTTGTAACTTGCCAGAACTTGCTAGAACATTGTCAAGCTTTTAACATCCACGGACACTGCAACAAGGAACTGCTAATAGCTAATTCTGCATACTTCTAATTAGTGGTGTAAATTGTTAAATTGTGGTACAATATTATATTGATTCTTTGGACAATGATATGACATTAACTGATATTACAAAGTCCACCATGATACAGTTTTGATTTGCTTCACTTCAGAGGCCTGATTGATATGAGACTGTATCATATACCCATTTAATGCAATCAGTGACATTTTTATCAATTCAGAAAAAGCAACCAAAATATGATTTAACAATTGTATTACTGGGCCCTATAGGAAGGAGGTTACACAGACATGCCATGGGACTTTCAAAATAAAAACCTAACTTAAAGACAGTGAGTAAGAACAGTGAATTTAGTGCGTGGTTGAAGCCGGTGCCTGGAAACGTGTTTGAAGCTTGCTGCACCCTCTGCAAGAAAACTTTGAAACTTGGACCATTGGGCATCATTGGAGTCGCATGCCAAGTCAGAAAAAAAAACATAAAGCGGTTGTAAAAATAAAAAAAACAGCAACAAACAGCTGCAATCAGCCAGTATTGTTCCACATCAGGATCTAGAGCATCAACTCCAATCGACCTCCAGACAGCGTCTGGAGCTACACCTCGACTAAAAGCTGAAGTGATCTGGACACTCATTAACAAACATCAGTCATATAGCAGCAATGACCATATTGATCTTCCAATTTTCTTCCATATCCTCCGTACTTGCTTGCCAGTATGGACATGAAGTCGGTCTTAAATTGCATTCATAGTGGTCTTATATGGATGTGAACTGGGTCTTAAATTGCTTCCATCATTGTCTTTTAAAGGTCTTAAAAAGTGTAAAATGTGACTTGTTGAAACCTGCAGATACCCTGTAACTCAGATTTCTTAGAAAAGCTGACCAGACTAAGTTAAATCAAGAATATTGTCTTATTCTGATCACTCTGTATTTGTGTGCATGGATGTAAACATAGTCATTGTAGAGCTGGAAATATATATTAATTTTTTTCTCTATATATTATTTCTATTTATTGCTCGGCTGTGTTGAATACTCGACTGACGGTTCTACAGTCTGTTATTTCTTTATAACGGACCGTTGCTGTCTGATGTTCTGATGTTGGACTCTGGGGGAACATTTTTTGGGTTGAATCACTTATTTCTTAAGCAGCTTTGTAATAACTGGCATAATGTACAAGTAGCGGGTCATTGTTGTGAATTAAACCCCTTCAGAGCGATGCATTTCACAAAAAATGTGCAGTGTACATTGTCCCTTACATACAGTATATTTTTCTATATTTTACTTGAAACTGTCATGTTCATTTTGCACAAAATTAGCACAAAAATACTATTTAATTCACATTCACAAAATAGGCTTCACCATGTGGTTATTTCATATAGACTATTTATTTATTGAATCACCAGAAACCATGCAATATCATGACATATATTGTTAGATATTAAATGGCCTACAGTATATCAGGATAGAAGATTTTGGCCATGTCGCCCAGCCCTAAGCATACATGACAGTTGACATGACATTTATGCAAATCTGATGCACAATAACGTAATCTGAAATAGTTTAGCCAAAGTTGTACTGAAGGTGTTTCAGGCATTTTCCAGTGTTTTATTAAAATTGCCTTTTCTGTTGTAAGACCATAAGCCAGACCAATAATTATTTGGTTAGCGCCTTTCATGCAAAAAACGCTGCACAAAGTGCTTCGTAATAATAGACAGAATGAACATTAACACAGGGATAGAATGCCATACTTAATGTAAAGTAAAACTTGATAATAATAGTAAAAATAAGATGAAATAGGATGCATAACGTGGGTGGAAAGTAAAACCCACAGAAGAATGATAATAAAGTTAAATAATAAAATCAGTAGCCATGTTTGCAACATGCTCATATAAATCAATAAACACTGCAGTGACATCAAAAGGTCTCCATTCTCTTCTCCTCTCTTCTACTTATCTTTTCTTTTTCACATCAGTGGTGGAGATTAGAATTTTTAAGATGAAATCTCAAAGTATTTCGCCTGAGTGAAGTTGCTGGAATGTAAATTAGTGCCCTTCAGTTTGGGAGGAAGAGAGGAGTTGTATGAAAGAGGAGTCATAAAGGAAAGCACTCTGAAATTGGGGGATCTCTTCATCTGTTTCCATATGCAGATTGGTATATTCAGCTTTATTTTAGTGCCTCTAATGTTCCTCGCTGTCGTTGCCATGGCTGTTGATGTGCTTCATGATGTAGAAAATGTGTTTTTGTTGTACAGTAGCTCTGCCGCGTCTCCTGGGCATCCCTCCTTCTCTACAACCGCTGTGGTGCTCGGTGTTAATGGAAGAGATGAAATTCACTCTTTGCAGTCGTCAGGATCTTAATGATTGGTTGCTATTCTGGTCCTCAACCTGGGCTGTCAAGTTACAGATATTGATCTCTCAGTCATGCATTATCAATCAAAGAGATTGGTGCTCAGTTTCAGGACTAGATGGATGAAAACAAAGACTTGTGCTTATAACTCTGCAGGATTTCTCCTGCATAAGCCTCCCAGTTGTGTCAAAACTTGGCTGAGTTTTCGAGGGCATTGTTGGCAGACTCAATAGCTGCACTTGACTTTATAAATCAATGTTATTTCATGTGTTCCCAGCTAAAGCTTTCAGCTACCCATCTTGCCATTTATTTTGTTTTGCTTGACTGAAACTCTATCCTCCTCTTCTCTCTATTTTCCAGCTACTGGAAGGCAGCTTCACGTCCCAGGTCAGCCACGAAGTCGACGGGCTTATCTTCCAGCCGTGCGGGGTAAGCCTCCATCTATGTTTGAAAATCTGTCACTTCTCAAAGCCGTAGCCCCGTCGCCACAGGTTGATTGTCAGGCGAAGCTTTTTCTTCCACCCAGCTCAAACAAAGAATCGGACAGCTTGCCGCCACCACCCGCCGTTTGTCACTCTCTACATCCGTCGTGCCCTCCGTGATTGTAAAGGAAACCACACTCCTACATAAATTCACATAAACACATGGCTCTCTGTGAGAGGCTGCACAGTAAAACAGACACATGGCAGTTTGCGTTACGACTGAAACGGCCTTGGTAAGAACACCAATTTACTTGGTTGGTAGTACAGCAGAAAATCACTTTTATCTGTGACAGTAATACTGGTCCTCTTTCCCCACATGTGTACACTGTATAACGTATAAAATATATCCCTTTGTTCATAACATTAGTGCAGGAATATGACAGATTGTAATCTAGATGTAAGCACAAGTAGTATTAAAGATATTTTAGATGGAATAAAACTGCAGGTAGCTGTAGTGCCAGCTGACTCTGCAGCTTGAGAAAAGTATCACAGTTTGTGCATATTATTCTCAGCTTTGACATAATTTAATTAATAATTTTGTTTTTTCAATCTGTATCAAAATTCTGTCCTTAAAAGATCTGTTGGCAAAAGTGGAATATAATATTAATAAGTATGTTTCTTTAGTGTGTAAGCGCCTGATAATAAAAAGTGTTGTGTTTTTGCTACCTTAGAAAGAGCCATTTACTGTATATCTACTGCCTATTTTATTTACCTATTGGCACACCTTCGAGCAGAGAGGGAGAATTTCATTATAGCAACAAACACAGTGAAATGTTTTCGTCTGGATTGACTTCAGCTGATTTGCATGACAAAGAAGTGGATGGCACTCGCTCATGTGGATAATGGATGTTAACATTTTGTGTCTGGACACCTGCTTCTCATTTGTTTTGACCCTGGACATGTTGAGCATCTCTTCACTCAAAGATATATAATCAACAGGGTATAACAACAGCTGTTGTGCACTTAAAGCCTATTATTTATCTGGCCACAGTCTAATCAGAGATGTTACATCAGGTATTTGGACCTTTAATTTGGTTCAGAGTGGGATTTTAAGCATTTGAATCCACAGATGGCAATGTAGAGATTTTCTCATTTATGAAACTGGCGAGTTATTGCTTATATTTTATTCCTTGCCTAGTTTCTCCCCCAGTATCAATGATGATTACCAAAACTGCTAACACCCTTTTAATTTAGCTGATTTCCATGGGAAGTAATAAGCAGGTGAAATTCTAATTATGAAGATTTACCCTCAAGGAAATTTATGGAGGCAGTGTTTCTCTCAGCGTAGCTGTATACTATTCATTCAATTCATATTGATTTTGTATATTTACAACAACCAAACAGGGACATAACGTATCTCTGGTGATGACAGATGAAAATTGTAATGTAAGAGTGTTATAATGAAAATGCTTGTCGGTAGTATAAACATTAAAAGCCTTGGGGAAATTAAATTGAAGGTATAATATATAACATTTCCACATTAAAATGTCATAGGTACATAAAGTGAGAGCAGTGAATGGATGAGTGAGAACAACAGTTTATATCTTCATCTGCACCTTGGCTACAGCTATACAGTGCTGACAAAAGTGATAATAATAACTGTGGTTTATAATAGTATATAAAGATATATAGTAAAAACAATCTAGTGATGTAATATATCATATATACATACATTATTATGGATTAAATAGAAGTGTAAATAAATACTATACAAAAAATAGACAAAAGTACTGATATATATATATATATATATATATATATACACACTGTATATATTGTAGACAATAATAATGAATACTAGGTATTTGTAGCTGCCCCTTCTGCTTCCTGTTATTTCCTCAGAAAGGTTGGATGATATGTCAGAGAGTGAGGAAGGAAGCCGGCCAGCTTTATAACAAGACGTTCTGTTTACAGTATTTTTTGTGACGAAGTGCAATTATTCATTGTCGTTTGCTGCAACCACCGAGCTAATGTGTACAGTAATATTACAACAGTCAACATCCTCATGAAGTGATTTTCAGTGTGAGTGTTCTGACCACGGTTCACAGCGCTGGGCTAACCCACGTTGAAATTCGCCACATAGCATTAGCTAACTTTACAGTAACATTAGCTGTATTAGCAGTCAACTCATCTAATTCTAAGTTAGCAAATAAATGTTGCGTTACTTGCGGCTATTTCATCAGAATGAATTGACATAATGTGATTAAACGTGATGAAACGTAACGCAAATAAATATTACATCAACTGTGAACATGATTTCTGTCTGAGTCATGTTTTCATCAGCAATGATGCCATACTCCCTTTTTGTTATTGAGAGCCCCATTCCAGCAGACATACATATTGTGTGCCTAATATTAATATTTTACAGTGCTGCTGAGTGCTGATGTCACATTACCACATAAGATAACTCTTAGTTGTTTAAAAGCAAAAGAAAACCAATAATATTAACTGTGCATTTCCCCCTCTTGTTGCTGCTGAGCATTTTCAGTTTTTGCTCTTCCCTGTGATTTGTGAAGTAATTAGTGTGTAACTGTGGCCGTCAGGTAGTGGCAGTTCTCAGGAGAGCTGGAAAATTAAATTTGGTGGAGACAAGTTTACACAGCTGCACTTTCTCTCCACCACAACATGAGCAGAGATGATGTGCATCTCTGAGCAGCCGACGCCTCTCCGAGCCTGGTTAATTGATGCGTCGCTCTCTTGATCAATATGGCAACAACATGCTGTAGATGTCTTATTTTACTTGCAGATTCTGCCACTCTGTTTTGTTTACTGTATAATATCATATTTCTCCTTTCTGTTTTTCATATATTTGGTTGTCAAAATTGGATTTTGCTTGTTGATGAAAACGTGATTGAGGAGATGCCAAAGTGCTGTCCCACGTTTAAATTTTGGCCAAAAACTGTGATGTCAAATTTGGTAAGATGGTTGAAATTGTGGTGTAGTTGTGCCTTTTGGGGATTAAAAGTTCAGGCTCCTCAAAATTATTTAAGTTTTGGTCAAATTTGAGATGAAGAGCAAGATTCAAGGTCTCGCCTATTGTTGAAGTGAGCCGCTCGCAGTTCACAGCAGCAACAGACAGTGGAAGTGATCGTTTGACTGTATATTGACATCATATCAGCAACAGCAGATTCATTTTAGATCAATACTTCCTGCTTTTACTTCAAAATTAAAGCCCTCAGGAATTTTTCCTATGGACAGAATTCTGTGTTTTGTTAACATGAGGCTTTTATTCTGAAATATTTGTAGGACAACATGCAGTGACTCGCACGGCTCCATGAATGAATATCGTAGGGGTTTTAATTGTGGATTATTGCTATTATTTACAAATTACCACATGTTTTGTGATCTTTCTCTGTCTAAATGTTCTGACGTGAACAAGAGATGTGAATCGGTAAGATAACGCAGCCGCCACACGCTATTCGTGCAGCCAGTGTGGCCTTGGTGTGAGGAACCCATCGGTACCAACTATGTCATACTTCCATGTTGCAAAGGAAGCTAAATAACACAACAAACGGCAAGCAAACAATGGCATGGCCATTTTCAAAGGGGACCCTTGACCTCCGACCTCAAGATTTGCGAATGAAAATGTGTTCTGTGGGTACCCACCAGTCTCCCCTTTACTGACATGCCCACTTTATAATACTCACATTCAGTTTGGGGCAAAGACATTATGCATGCAATATAACTGTATTATTTTTACATTATTAATATTTATTCATTATTCATGTTTCTACATACTGGGGTCCCTAAACAGTCTTAGAATGACATAAATTGGGTATCACTGTAAAGACCAGACATCATGTGGATCCAGTGAGCTCAGTTGTATTCATGTGGGATAAAGTTAGTCCCAATTGGAGCCATTTCACATAGTGACTCAAATGGTGGTGTGTCTTTATACTATGATAGTTTTTCCTGAAGTTAGATTTTTTTAGAATCTCAGTATATCACTTTGCTTACAATATATTGAACGGTAACCCCTGTACCTTCATACATATTGTCATATTCTTGAATTCACAGCACTGTAGGCACAATCATTGGCTTGTATTTTTAGTGAGACATTACACAAGAGATGCTTTGGAGAATATTTTAGGTGATTGTATTGAATTTCCAAAGTAAACACAACCCTGAACAGAAAATGGTTTTGGATTTAGAGTGCTGGGGTTCATATAGCCACTCATTGATTTATTGCCCTCTGTAGCTTCAGTGAATTTGATGGATCATGAACAACGGGGTCGGAGGAAGGTATTGAAAGCACTGTGCGGCCCTCTGGTGTAAGGATGAATGTGGCATTTATTGAACTGGTTGAAGAAACTGCAACAACATCGTCTCCGTCTCAGGCATGGATTAGAAATACGCTTTTAACTCGGGTTTGTGATTCGTTTTGACGGCAGCTTTTGAAATGATTGCTGTTCAACAAGCAGGAATAGAATCAACCGGTACAATGTGCAAATGTTCGGACAATAAGAAAGCTGATTACGTCGACAGGTCGTCTTTCAGACACGTCCATTCTGTTGGCAGGTGCTGTTTTTTTTTTTCCACCTCGCTTTATATAATTCTCGCCTCTGAATTGGTTCTTTCTCAGCGCTGCGAGGCCGTGTATGGCACACAGCTCATTTTAGAAATTACCACCATAGACAGAGATCGTCCATGTGTCCCATTAAAGCTGCTCAGTCTGATTTGTCAATCTGTGATCAAATCACCGTTCATTAAGACGCTTTGCGGCAGTTTCATGCTTCTGACAGAAGGAAATCTCTCCAAACTCTTGAAGGTCAGCAGCTGGTTCCCGTCTGCACAGTCGCTCAAACAAATGGGCCGGGTCGGAAAAGCTGGCAAGTCGAATGTAACTAAATGATGATGCAGATAGTCGGCCATCTGATGTGACATTACAGAAGAAGCTATTATGCAACGCTGTCTGGCTTCACTTTTTTATTGCAGCATCTACATTAAACAATGAAATGCCTTGTTTATGAGGGTTTTGTGTTCCATGAATCTGAAAAGCATTTTAGACAACACAAACAGGATTTCTCTCATAAAACAAGCATAATTACTTAAACTATATAAAACTCTTTCACATGTGTCTAACCACGCTCTGCTAATGAGAGCGATAGTGTGGCAGTGGCCTCGGTGTCATAACGACAGCTTCACTTAAATACAGCAGCAGAGACTCATTTAAATGGTATTAACCCTGAACACCCAAAGGCCTGGTGATGGCTAAAGGTGGACAGGTCGTCGGACAGTTTGGGACCGTCGATGAGCATCTCTCGGCTTAGCTTTTGCAGTGTCTGGTGCATCGGCGACTCTCGTCTGCCCATGTTGGAGTTTTCAGCATGACGTCGCCATGTGGAATGAAGCTAAGCGGTGAGTGAGAGTGATGTGAAAATGGTCGACAAACACCGCTTTGCCTGTCCACAGTTCTCCGTGATCTTCTTGTCCACGAATACAGACTACCGCCTCCTGCTGGTGTGGAGAGTTATTTCCTCTCATGCAGGCACTGAGCATACGTGCTAACTGGCCGTCGGCTGCAGTCTTTGCAGTGTGTTTAAAGACACAGGCGACATGAGGCGATGCATCTCAAGCTTCATGGGCCGTTATATGACAGACTGCACTTGCCGTTTGTAGGTCTGCTTTAAAATAGTCTGTAGACTCTTAAGCGATATTGGAAAAGACCAAGGTCACTCTTGAGGAGTCGCATCAACGTTGCAGTGTTTAAATTTTGTCCACATGTATTCGGCTAGTGCGTCCACACAGTCAGTAACAGTAAACCTAACTTAATTTTGAAGGAGATAGTGTGATGTGATGACCTACACCAAACACAAAGTAGTACAGCATGATAGTAAACATCACTGAAATACCAGACAAGTATTTTCCAAGAGGTTATTAAATATTTACAGGGAAGGATTCAGGACATTGGCTAGAGGCAGATAAGGGGATGAGGGCCATTGCTGCTATTTGGCACTTCACTATCAGTTGAGTTTTATCTTCTTTCTAGCAGAAAAGATGTGAAAAGGTAAAGAATACAATTTTGTGAATTTGTGATGTCATCCATTTTGTCTGCAGCATACACAGAAAGTGAATGAGCCGTGCATCCACTTTTGACTTTGTTCTGGTCACCTTGCCCATAAAGAAAAGTCTGGCGTCGTGTGGTTTGCTGAATTAATGCACTTTTTAAAATGCATTTACGTTTTCGACCTTTAGCTTGTGTCATTGGATTATTGATTGACACTGTAAACCCCGTTGATGTGCCAACCTATGTAAATAAGCCATTATTTGTGAAGGATGCTGCTGTGCAGTGGGAGCGAACATGTTGGGTTGTTAGGGAGCTCTTAATGCCACCCCCCAGAGCGACGACTTGTGGAAGTCTCCATGTGGAAGCACATTCTCCTTATGGACAGTTCCTTTGTGTTTCCCTCTTCAGTAAAAAATCTTGTTTAATTGCTTTAATTTACTCAAATTCATTAAGTATTAATAAACAGAGAGACCCTGGGGGTCTCTGTACGACTTTCAAAAGTAGTTAATCTTACTGTGAAGGCTGCTAAACAGACACATAGACCAATTTTTGTCTTATTTTTTTGGGGGGGGGCAGGGGACCTCAGTATGATTGAAATATGGCAATTTTAGAATTGGTGAACATAACATTTATGTTTTTTCAGAGGTCAAGGGAGTTTTTCCCTCTCCAAAATTTAGCATACATTTGGAGGGTTATTTAGCCTCCTTCTCCACAAGTTGACATAACATGGTTAGTACCAGTGGGTTTTGTAGTTTCATATGATATTAGTATCTTCACTGAGCCCACTACGGCCTCTTTGAGACAGCAATATCAGCTGGGATCACTGCTGCAAATTCGTTTTGAAACATTGCATGGACGAAATAGTTTTAGGCCACGCTAGCTAGTGTGGCTCTTACAATGGCAATGTGGGACACCTGTGGCCCACCTTTTTGATCCACACTGAAAAAACTCAACAAATACTCAAGATTGCCTTGACATTGATGTCCAGGATGAACTGAAATCACTTTGGTGAGCCCTTCACTTTTCATGTAGTGCTAACATCAGGCCAGACTTTAAATACACAAAACTATTGACATTCCCATCAGCCTCAGTTGTACTTTGTGTTTAGTGGTAATTAGCAAAGTTTTGAACTAAGATGGTGAACTTGATAAACTTTAAACCTGCTTAACCATCGTTTACCATCTTTGTTAGCATGCTCATGTTAGCATTCAACCTCATACAGCCTCCCAGAGCTGTTTGCATGGCCTAGTTCTGTTATTGCACATTTAACAAAGTTTGATTAAGAAGATAAAACTTCTACAAGACTATCTTTACATCTTATTAACTATGATATTTTTATAGGGGGAGAATTCAGAGGAGCTATGCATGAATTTCAACAGGTCAGTTTGTGAAGGGGATAAAAACACACCTGGCATTAAAATACGACTTGTATCATCTAGATATGATTTAACCTGATAACATTTAAATCTGGTGTCTCTAGTGTCCACCTATGAGATTCGACTGAGATCCAAACACTCTGTCCACCTCAAACAACTGAGTATCATAGTGTGATTACATATTTCCACCCACATGGTCATTGTATGTGGACTGTTGCATTTACACTTGTGTTCAATGTGTGGTCACAAATCATCCTAGACCACCTCCAGAGGTGGTTTGGCTGATCGGATCGCAAGCTTTCCTCAATGCGTTTTGGTTGCATTTACACCCGTACTTCCATGTGATCAAGCACTATCTGATTGCAATCAGCAATCACCAAAAACACATTTTCGCGACAAAAAAAGTAGTGTCATTGCTGGGGTTTTCTCTCTAAATCATAACAGAATATACAAAATGTTGCTTCAGCACAATAATCATAGTTCATTTCAGCCTCGAACTGAATATTTGATAAGATTAAAGGTTACAAGCACATTAGTTGTTTATTAAAAGCCCATTCACATCCATTTACAGCAACAGAACGATGAGCTGAAGTTCTTTTATCACCAACACCACTACTAATCATTAATGTTTGCATGGAGGGGCCAATCACACTGCCTCACATTGTCATTGTTTTCCAGAGTCTTTGCCTTTTCGCTGCACCAACCAGTGCAGCGTTAATCTCTTCTTGCGTGAATGGGATTAGCGTTGTCTTTGGTTTTAATCTCAGCAGGGTCTTGCTGCTGTGAACATCCATTAATATCAGCACAAGGGTGGCCACTGCGGCGGCCTGCAGTCACTTGGTGTGTTATCTCAACCAACACATGGCGTCCTTGAAATATGTTGTCTTTGTTTAGGGAACATCAGAAAGATCTTTAAATGTATAACTGAACCGTTGCCACAGATGGTAGAATTGCTTATGGGGGGCTCTCCAGCTGGTGATCTCTGTACAAAGACTACAAAGAAGAATAAAAAAAAGATCTCAAATCATTTCAGCAGAAGGTGTTTCACATCAATTTTATATCCAGTGAAGCTTTTAAATCATATTGTTAATAATCACCTGAGACAAATATGTGAATTTTGCTGTTGTAGATATTCTATAGATAGGTACAGTTGATAAGTTGAGTACTTTATTTATCCCAGAGGGAGATTTTACCATTACAGCAGCTTCACAAAAAAACAAAAAAAAACTTGGACGAGAGAGAGAGAAATATTGATAATTAATTAAAAAGCTGAGCAAAACTTAGAGGAGCGGCTTGTTGCTTAAAAGGAGAAAAGCTGGTCCACCTTAAGAGAGTCTGAGCCGGCATCACAAGATTCAGGAAGTTGGCTCTGGTGTGTATCTGCCTTGGGCGGAGGATTTGTAGCCTCGTAGCATTTATTCACTGAAAAATAAACTGCACATTTGTCCCGCCCCTCCGTTTTATGTAAATGTAAATTATGTGTATGTGTAAATAAGAGGTGCTCCCATTGCAAAGAATTAAAAAAAAAAAAAAAAAAAGTTAACATGTTGTGGTGGTTGCTTGCCATCCCCTGCAGTTATTGTGAGAAAATGATGAAGAATATATAATAAGATATTCCTTTATTAGTCCCACAGTGGAGAAATTCACATTAATTAATATGAGTCTAGGATGAGAGTGTTTTTTATAATGGGGAAGTGTGAGGCTTCCCTTTTGTGTTTCATGAATCAGTATAATCATGTTATCTGGGCTCTGCTATTCCTCACTGTATCTAGAATTATCTATCTATCTATCTATTATTATTATTATTATTATTATTATTATTATTATATATCGCTTTGACTTTCCTTCATCCCTGTAGTTCTCAACCTTGTTTATTCCAAGACAAGTCTTTAATGTCTCTGCACCATTTTTTGCACGTTCATGCCAGCAAAAATCGTTAATATTACCCACGTAGTGTCGGTGTTACTGTCAAGAAATGGGCCATTGGGGGCTGTAACGGAGGGAGCTTTTCTCTGGGGAACAGATTTGTTAGACTTATTCAGCCGTTTTGTCTGTAATCTGCAGCACCCTTAAATAGTAAGTCTGCCTCAGAGCAAAAAAGCTGTTGTTGAAATGAGACTTAGAGAAAACACTAATCAGAGGACTTATCTGGAAGCATAACCTCAAGATGCTTTTTCTTCAATAGAATTACACTTTAAACATTTACCATGCTATTGTTTATTGTGAATGCCTTCTTCTGTCATTTGTTATATTCACTACATCTGTGATTACAATGGTATGTGTACAATTAGAGACAATCAGCCTTTTGACACTCAAGTGTTTATGAATAGTTGTGCTGCAGACATTGGGTTTGCTGTCGTATCAGTGCCGGAAAATTCATTCAAAGCTAAAACCACTCTTGAAATGTTTGTGTGTAATAACAAGTGTTCGAAGATCAGCAGAGATTAGACATAATATGGAAGCCATCCATCGTAGATACAGTGATGCATCTAATTCTCAATTTAATCGTAGTGGCATGGTGGTGTCAGTCGGTTCACCTCTTTGCTCCAAACCAAAATACAGTATGTCGACAGCTACAGAGTTTGATTGAAGCTGGTCACTGTAAATATTTTTTTTATCAATGTATTAATATACATTAGCATTTATTTTCTGAGCTTAGTGATCTCAAAGAAATTCCATCTCTGACCTTCACTTATTTAGCTCTCCTTCGCTCACAGAGTTCAGGCCTTTACACACCAGGAGGCGTGACGAATAAACAGCACGAAAATACTTGTCTATCAAAACTATTCATACCAGCAGCGATGTGAATTTGATTTGCGCAGGCGGAGGCCAAAACCAGTCTGTCTGAGGTAAATTGTTGTATAGTACTGTAAGCTTATTTTATTTAAGTTTCCTTTTAGTAAAATGCTCTGAGTGGATTTGTCTCTGTTAAACAGTTATGCGGTGTATTACATTTAGGGCTTTTATTGTGAAATTTAAGAACAGTAGGAGTGGATGTGGTCTGCGCTGCCTTTGTCAAAGTTGAAAGGAATAATAAAGTTTGCCATCTTGGTTCAGATTACGGAGCCTCCTGCCTGTGAGCCTCTGTTCCTGGTGTTCCTCTAATTTGTGATTTAATTTTTTTTCCCGGTTTAGCTTTTGGTGTATTTCGTTTATACTTTGTTTTTGGACTTCAGCTTGTATGTTGAAGGCTTGCTTTTTGTTGAATTTACTGGTATGCCTGGCTTCCCTGCATTTAGGTCCACCATTTGAAAGACACTAACACACAACACGGTTAGTGCCTTTATCTGAGCTGCAAAAAGCTCAGAAAAATCAACCTTGTCTTAAAACATGGCATTGCTAATATTTGTGTTATGTGTGAAAAACATTAGGTCAATAATTCTATTGACAATCGCTCGAAAGTAAAAGTCTGGAGGTTCGGTACCAAGAGCTGGCTGCATAATGAGTTCCTGTATTGTAAATTAGCTGCTAAATACACACTGATTGTGGCTGCAAACTCAATGACATCCATAGCGCACACATTTTCTTACCAGATGTGGCCCTATACGTATTATGTGCATCCAGTTTGCAAACAAACACTCCATTTAAAGCTCAAATAAATGGGGTTGAATCAGGTACAATCAGGTAGACTTTTTTGGGGGTTTATTAGGGATGAACCGATCCGACTTTTTCAGTCCCAAAAGCGATACCTGGTCTTTGGGTTTCGGCTGATACCGTGTACCGATCCAATGCCAGTGTTTATTTAATAAGCTATATGCCTCACTGTGTGGAGGTGACCAGGATCATTCTGGTATGTGTAAGGCGACATCAGGCTGGACTTAAACATTGCTTTCTTTACACTGTAAAACAAAATGTGACCAATAAATAAGTAGATACGAATTATTTTAATTTCTCTTTATTATTGAGATAATAAATTACACACCAGCAGCTTGATTAAAAAAAAAAAAATAATAGGATTTGTAATTGAGGTGTAAATATTTTTAATGCAGCAGCAAATTGGTCATAACATTTTACATATATATATATATATATATATATATATATATATATATATATATATATATATATATATAAGCATAGTATTGAATTGAATAGATTGACCCCATTGTCTCAGTATCTGATCCTGTATCATATTGGGGCATCGCTATCATTTATTTTCTTCTTGGTGTATACGTATACTGTAATAATACACATTTTAGTATCCTGGTTCAGTGCTTTCCTCCCTATACTCTGAGGCTAAGTGAAAAAGATAGGGTCTTATATCTTCCTGTAGAAATATGGGTTGTACTAGATCAAGTACAGCCTGGCTGTTTGTGGACGTGGCAACAAATCTCTGACCTACAGCCGTTTGTCACATTGTCTGTTTGCTGTTATCTGCCTGGACTCTAATAGTTGATCTCGCTCCCCCCCAGGGTTATTTATTTTCCCATATTGACATCAAGAAACAGCAACTCGGTCCCACCAATCACGAACTTACCAGGTCTAAATGAGACTGAAGTTTCATCACTGTAGCATCCCTAAAGCTGCTGTCTGATAACCTGTCAAGCACCTGTAAAGAATAATATATGGTTGTTTTTATGAACCACTACCTGCCTTTTCACTGGTGAGCTTCAGGTTTCTGGAGGAGCTGTAATGTTCAGTTCATGCTTGGACAAGCATTACTGGTGTGTTTCCTGTGTTGTGATTTTCTTGCCAATTCAGGCTATTTTGAAAATGTAGTTGCTTGTGGAAGTTATAAAGTCTTAGGTGGCAGTTTCGTGGACTACTTTGAGTTTTTATCTTTGTCACCAAAAAAGGTTTAGCTGAAGCAGAAAACTGCAAGGTCAGCCAAGCAGCGCTTCCACAGCCGTACTGCTGATGATGCCTGCAGTCACGTCATGCTGGTATTTTTGAAAGCTAGCACAATTTATAAGACTTAGTTATATTCAAAATTCATAAACAAGAGATAAGAAGATGAAGTCCAGGAAACAGTTGTAAGAGCATCAAAAATAATTTACTGAGAGAGTTGCAGGTTAATGGAGAACAGGATAAAGAGGAGTGACTGACCATCAATGAATATTATACCCTCAACTTAACAGTTTTTACTTTCTACAGACGAAAGGGTCCATATGAAAGCTGTCAGTGTGGTCTGTAGAGTATTCTGAGTGACAGGGACATAGTTTCTGAATAAACACAAATAAGTATTATATTCAATGGTTAAGCTGAACAGCAACACAATCCCATTCAACTCCACATTATGGGGCTTCAGTAGACCCTTTAACAGTTAGCAAACAAGGATGGTGTACCTAACTGCGCATGCAGTTTGGCATCTGAAGTATGGTGGACTGCAATAGCTTGTCAAGCTATGCGAGGGCATTAACCCTCTGAGACCCACAATAGACCTGTTTTTGTCTTTTTTAGGGGGGTACAGGGGGCCTTTAGGGGAGATAGCAGGTCAATAGTAGATGTCATGTAGAAGTGGAGTACATCATGTGAAAGCTGGGAACCTGAAGATTAATTTGAGATACAGCTCAGCACTGTGTGTCAAGCTGTTCTAGTCGTTAATTAGAAATAAACACAAATGAATTGTAAAAGTGCATAAGGGTTTAGAACATTATGATAGAAGTATATGATGTCTATCATCCTGCTCTATTATGTCTCACAAGTTGTCGCAGCAATTTTTGGGTTGATACCATTTATTATACAGATTTGGTGCTAAATTTACCCAAAAACAATAACAATTGGATTTATTTACACGAGAACGTTGTAATTTACCTTCGCCAAACAGTCATTTTGCTGAGCAGACTGTGACCGTCTCATAATGTAACACAATGGCACCTCTGTTAATAACTAACTCCGCTATTTAACCAAGCAGGACTGTGCTGTCCACCTGCTGCTAACAGCTAACGTTATTAACGCTCCTCCTGCTTGTTTTTGTTGTATTATCAGGGAAAAATAGGTCCACCCCTCAGGTTTAATAGCACCATGCTGTTGAGTACTTTTGTTTTTCTCTCCACCGTGTCTCTGTTCCCAATTAAACAGAAACATCATGCATATGAGTCATTGTGCGTAACTGTCAGAAAGCATCGATACAGAGGAATCGATAGTCATGGAGGCATGAGATGCCAAGGAAGCAGACAACTGTGGTTCTCTATGCTAGCAATGGCTCACAGCTAACAATGCTAACAGCACAAACAGTGGCAACAGTGCTGTGAGAGCTAACAGTGTTAACCCGGGGGGAACCGGAGGGTGCTTTAATATTTCCGTAACAACACCGTCAGAGAATGGCGTCATCAGCTGTAACCGCAGATCGGCAGCCGTGAGCTAGCCACTGGGGAACGCTCGCATACAAGGCACGCACAGCCGGACTGGCTACGTAAACAAAGCACAAAGAAGCTCTGATTAAAACACCCTGAAAGGGAGAGAGAATCTTCATTCTCTGCTCAGGTGTTTATCCAGAGTCTGGTCGCAGGTCAACAGTTCTAGCAGGGTACCCCAAACTTCCCTTTCCTGGGCCACATTAACCAGCTCTGACTGGGGGATCCTGAGGGGTTCCCAGGCCATTCTAGAGATATAATCTCTCCACCTTGTCCTGGGTCTTCCCCTGGGCCTCCTCCCAGCTGGTCGTGCCTGGAGGCGGGGGGGAGGCGCCCAGGGGCCCGAGCCACCTTTACTGGCTCCTTTCAACGTAAAGGAAGAGCAGCTCTACTCCGAGTCCCTCACAGATGACTGAGCTTCTCACCCTATCTGTAAGGGAGACGCCAGCTTGCCTCCTGAGAAAACCCATGGCCACTTTTATAGTTTGTATATTATAATGTATTACATAATCTATACTATATAAAACTATAGTGTGCATACAAGTATGTGTTTATAAGTAACAATGTCTACAAAGGTGCAACCATGTGTGGGGTAGCAAGTTATCCATTACCAGTAAGATGTTCTTACATATATCCCAAGACAGTTCAAGTAATTGATTTGTTATACAGTAATTGCAGTAAATTGTTTTGGCATTTATGCTCCTCTAAATGAAGAAGGCACACTTTTGCTTTCACACCGTGCATCTCCCTCAGTTTTTTCCTCTCCTCTGTCGCAGCCTCTGAATTTTGAAACAGCAGGCAATTTCTATGCAATGGAACATCATTACGGGAAAATGATTTTGATAGATGGGGAGATGTGTTCCTGAATGCAAGGGCTGGGTTTGAAGGTCTGTTTTGCACTTCAGTAATAACACTACCGTTTTGTCTGTGCGGTCACTTATTGACAAGTCTAACAAAAGTAATGAAAGCGCGAGTGCAACTGGCATTACTTTTTCATTTAGGAATGAATTTGAAGGTAGCCTATTTATTTAATCTACAGTCTGATTGGGTTTTCATGAGGTTGTTGCTATGGCTCTGCTAGCTTGGATAAAGCAAATTTAGCAAGCACATTTTAGCAAGTCTCAACAGATCCTCAGGATAGTGGATTTTCTGGGGCTAACTATTCATTCCCTAATAGAAGTTCACATGTACTGTTATTGTTTTACCTCAGTGAAAAAACACATAAAACTTTTTGCCTGTAGATTTTAGCTCATCAGAAGTTAGTACCATGCTTTTTTCTCTTTTAGTAGCTTAATATGAAGTCATTTGATCAACAACTGTGGAGCACTTAATCTCCTGACATGTGTATAGTTCATTTCGCATTAGAGCTGCATAAGAGGAATAAGTCAATTCACAAGATGTTATTTTGATGCCTGTGCAGCATGGCATAACTAACTGCATTGAAGAATGTTCCTTTCCACACCCACGTTTCCAGAAGAAAAGATGTACTCTGTTGAGGTTCTTCAAAAGAGACGTGCACTCCTTTCCTGCTCTCTGAGCTAACTGCGATGAATAGCCTTTTTGGAGTATGCTGATTTCAAAGGCTCATGAAGGACGCCTCCCACACAGAGAGCTCCAATGTGGACAAAGCAGAAGGACACCCCACACTCGTGTTCCTTTCACTTTACACCTAAACGGCAAAGCCAGCCTACCTTTGATTCAAATGATTTCATAAAAGTATAATTTCCCAACTTCGCCATCAGTACAGGATTTTATTTTTATAATGATACCCACGCTGTACATTATAATAGAGGCTGACTCTAATCATGTTTATTCTTCCTTTTTTTATAGTCAATTTTTTTTAAAAAGGAATAAAAAAGGTCTTTAGGGAAATAACAGAAATGGTCATTGTTAAAAGAAAATTGGAGAAGTTAATCATGAACTCTCCAACCTGAAAGTCAAATATGATAACTATCAGTGAGCAGTCTGTGGGTCTGAGAAGTGAAGCCAATGCAGATGCAGTGCCTTAAACTTGCATTCTTTCTAACAGCCAGCAGGTTGCGAAAAGAAGTCAGATTGTATAAAGTCTCAGAAAACATTACCTTCTTTTGCCTTGAAGTATTACCTCAGTAAACTTTTAAACATGAATTTATGGTTTCAATCGCTAGTTTCAAGTCTTCTTCAATACAGCAGGATGTTCATTTAGTAAATTATGGTCCCATTTAGAGTCAAATAGACCATAAAGCAGGGGATGCTTTAGGGCGGGGTTACTTTGTGATTGACAGGTCGCTACCACTGCGTTGTCCGGTCTGGGAGTTGTCCGTGTTTTTGTCCGACAACTTTAACCCTTTCACAGTGTGTTTTCTGTTCATGAAAGTTAATTGAAACATTTTGGTTGCCTACAAATGTCTTATTTAGCGTTTGATTGTACTTAGCTCCACCCTCTCATGTCCCTTCAGGTTGCAAAACAACAAGATGACGCAAAATCTCCTGCGATTTTGATTCTATTCAATCCATTGGTCTGCGATTGATTAGTTATATTTATATCAACACACAAAAAGGGAAAAGCAGGGGATCCTTTACGACGTGGCTACCTTGAGATTGAATCTAAGGCAGGGTTTGAATTTTTGTCCCTTTTATACATGTTTATATTGTACTTCTGTCCCTTTTTCATGTATTCAGTGCAGTGCAATACCATGAATTCCTTCAAGGAGAGAGAGTCCAAATGTGTACACCGTTATCCCCCATTTGTATGCATCATTGTGTTGAGACTATATAGACCGAGCTCTTGGAGAAATATCATGCAGCCTGGAGGGAGGCTATAAAGGCTTTTTTTTGCTCCTTCAGGTGAGTTCATTTGGAGCAGGTTTAAATACTTGTACAGCCTACTTGGTTTTAAGCATACAAAATCTATTACGTTCTGCTCACTGAACTTAGACATCAGAAATAAATGTGAGCTGCAGAATAATGCAGCATGAGTGTAATTTCTAGAGTTACTGAGCTTGACCCTGAATTGATTGAAAACCATTAGAAAGCTACAAGATTTTCATGCTATTCAGCAAGTCCAACAGTCTACCAAACTCTTCAGTGTACTTGTGGAGGAGTAGTATAGTTTTTTTTTTGTTTGAAGTAATGGTACATTTCTTTCTTTCCATGAGTATTTAAAGTTTTTTGTTTAAATCTTACCAGAGGATCAAACGCAGTGGTGGAAGGAGTTTCAGGTCCTTTAAGCAACAGTGTGTAACATATTGGAGGATCTGTTAGCAGAAATTAATATAACATTCATAACTAGGTTTTCATTAGTGTACAATAACCTGAAACTAACAATCATGTTTATGTTAGCTTAGATTGTGCCCTTCATATCTACACAGAGCCATGTTGCTCCATGTTTCTACCATAGCCTAGAATGGATAAACCAAACACTGGCTCTAGAGGGAGCATTTTGCCTTTACCTGAAGGCCGCCATAGTTCTCCGACACACTTGTGAAACCGTAATAATGCCTTTCGCCTCACTCAGAAGTCAACGAAAGTCAGACAGCGGCTGGCAGTACCTCAGTTTTGCGCTCGGCAGCTCATGTTACCTCAGTTGTCACATTCTTGGGAAGGGAGGAGTGCGCAGAATCTGCAACCTTGCAATCTGCTACCAACTAAGATGCCACAAATTTATATTCTATTTCAATTTGTGCTGATTTGAACTTTTTTTATGCTGTTGAGTAGTTCTTCATCTTCAACCGTTTATCCGGGGTCGGGTCACGGGGGTAACAGCTCCAGCAGGGGACCCCAAACTTCCCTTTCCCAGGCCACCTTAACCAGCTCTGACTGGGGGATCCCGAGGCGTTCCCAGGCCAGTGTGGAGATATAATCTCTCCATCTAGTCCTGGGTCTTCCCCGGGGTCTCCTCCCAGCTGGTCCTGCCTGGAACACCTCCCTAGGGAGGCGCCCAGGAGGCATCCTTACCAGATGCCCGAACCACCTCGACTGGCTCCTTTCAACACAAAGGAGCAGCGGCTCTACTCCGAGTCCTTCACGGATGACTGAGCTTCTTACGTTATCTCTAAGGGAGATGCCAGCCACCCTCCTGAGAAAACCCATTTCGGCCGCTTGTACTCGCGAGTAGTTTAATCTAGTAATCTAATCTGTAAAGAAACTAAAGCATTCAGATAAATGTAGCTGAGAAAAAGAGTACAATATTGTGTGTATTGTAAGATTGGGTATATAATTGTGATTGGCCCTGGTGCAATTTTTTTCTTGGGCCCTCGCCCAAACACAAATGCCACTCATGCATCTATTAGAGCAACACGGCAGTATTTTCCTCTCAATCAAAATCACCAGGGAGCTTTAAGAAGGGAGGTTTTAGAAGTACAAACCTATGAAGATAAGTGGTAATGTCTCCAGTCTGATCTGGAGTGCACAGCTGATAGGTAACCTACATGGTTTGTTGGCATGACGTAGCAGAAGTGAATTCACAGATTTAGTGTGGACACGGTGTAGGAAGCTGATTTTTGGGCCCATGACAGCTAAAGGGCCCTGGTGTGTTGCACCTGTTGCACAAAGTAGCATAAAATTGAAATACTGAAGTAAAATACAAGTACCTTGAATTGTACTTAAGTACAGTACTTAAGTACTTGGTTACATTCTACCACTGATCATACGTGGGTGGAGCTGGGTAACCCTTATTTGGTCGTGTGCTGAGGTTCTCCTGAGGAATCCTGTCTGTTTTCCACACATTTCCCTGGAGTAGACTTCTGTTACCGGGCAACCTGACAGTGACAGAGTCTGGTCATCTGTTCCCGCCTCCACCCGTCATGCCTTTACATTTCTTATGTTCCACTGCACTTGTTTCATGCTCTCCTTAAATGTCAGCCATGCATAAATAATCAAAGTGATGGAAGGAAGCGTGTTGTTTGGTTATGTGTCACATGTTGAAACACAGCAGTGATGTGAATAATGTAATCATGTTCAATCATAATTTGTCAGCCAGTAGTGTACTTACACATCTATTCTTGTGCTCCCACCATGCAATCATTTTCTTTTCAAATGTGGAGTACTTGAGCAAATTCTTTAATAAGCTCTTTTTGTTTTCATCTCATGATGTTGATACCAAGAGACTAATTATTAACATAAGATCAATTCAGTTCTATATCTTACTGCTCTAGATACCAACACTGTGTCATAATGGAGCCTAATTTGTTTCAGGGTTTTCAGCTCATTAATTGTGAAGGTTGCTCACAAATTCACAAATTGCTCAGCCATTAAGTCTGCGGCATTATGGGCTGACTTCTACTCATATTTGTTCCTTGAAAGCAGCTTTAATATGTGTTTATCCCCTACACATCTTCCATATTAATATATATATATATATATATATTTAATCTGCAGAGATACAAAGCCGGGAGGTGTGACGACATCCTCAAGTGGAAGCCACCCAATCTCAACTCTGTGGACTTTCGCCTCAAGATCACCAAAGTCGGAGGAGAAGGGTAAGTCGCTGTTGCCAGGGAAACGCTCTGCCTGATGAGTCTAATAGCACCTATCATTTTGTGACACCCTGGAGTACTTCACACACACACGCACACACACACACACACACACACACACACACACACACACATACGCATACACACACACTTGAACAGTTGCCATGTGTGTCTGTGTCAAAGTCAATGCTATAATCTTTTCTTTACAATCCCATCTTTTTATTGCATTTCCTTTTTGCCTTGGGGTTCAAATCCTGTTACAGTGACGTTGCTGCAGCGTGCAAATGTTCATTCCTTTCACAATCTTCGCCTACATGTGCTTTTGTCTCCATTCCCAGAAATTTATGATTTGCTGTATGTGCAAAGAAAAACACTACAGCCATTCCCTTTTCCTCTCATTTTATGTTTATCATCCTCTGCAACATAAATTATTCAGATCCACTGGTGCTCATCCTACTGTGCTCATCCTACCCTCACCCTGGTAAACATTAGAGCTCGACTGAAAAACAATCCTATAACTAGAAAAGATAATTCCTGTAATGACCTCAATTCCAGAGGGGTCATTACAGCCATTGGAATACAGTCATATGAAATAGAAACTAGTTGTAACATCGGCAGTTGTGTAAAAGTCTGATGCAGTAGTTAAGTTATGAAAAGAAAACCAAATTTTCATCCAGCGTTGGAAAAAAAAATCAACAAAACAATCTTTTTTAGCCATGTAAGTAGTGTGGCTCTAGGAAAGCAATGTGTGCTGTGGTCAATTTGGTCCGGATTGAAATATTTGAACAACCGTTGGATGGATAACTATGACATTCTTGGTCCCCAGAGGATGAATTCTACTGGCTTTGGTAATCTCTCATCATTTCGTCGAGTGCTACCAAGCAGGTTGACCATTTTGGACTTAAGTTAAACACTGCAAACAAGTATTGGATGGATTATCATGACATTTGGTTCAAATGTTCATGGTGCCCAGAGGATGAATCCTAATAATTTTGGTGTTCCCCCAGATGGCAACCTCCAGGCTGAAAGGTGAAGCCAATGCTGCAGTGCCTTAACCTCGCATTCTTTCTGATATCCAGCAGGGGGCGGCTCCTCTGGTTGCAAAGAGAAGTCTGATTGTATAGAAGTCTGTGAGAAAATGAGCCGACTTCTCACTTGATTTATTACCTCAGCAAACATTGTAAACATGAGCTTATGGTCTCAATCGCTAGTTTCTAGTCTTCTTCACTACAGCATGATGTTCATTTAGTAAATTATGGTCCCTTTTAGAGTCAAATAGACCATAAAGCAGGGGATGCTTTAGGGCGGGGCTACCTTTTTATTGACAGGTTGCTATCACAGCGTTGTCCGTGTTTTCATCTTACAGCTTTAACCCTTTAACCGTGTCTTTTCAGTTCATGAAAGTGAATTGAAACATTTTGGTTGCCTAAAAATGTTTTATTTAGCATTTGGTACTTAGCTCCATTCTCTCATGTCGGTTCTGTTGCAAAAAAAAACAAGATGGCGACGGCCAAATTGTCACAAAATCTGCCTCGATATGATTTTGATTCAGTTCAGTTCAGGGGTCTGGTAACATGGTAACGTTTTGCTTGCTAGCACCACTTGCTAAAACCACTCGTTAATTTCGCTCATTAACATTACTAACATCGCTAATGCCGTTACCATTAACACTGCTCTATAACCCAGCTAGCACCACTTGCTGCTGCCGCTTGCTGCTGCAGCCTGCTAACGCCTCTCGCTAACGCTGCTAGCACTGTTTGGATGTTTAGGAATGAGATGTGCTTGGATGGAAATAGTGAAACAGACATGCCATGGTAATTCCAAAATAAAGACGTGTCTTATACGTATCAATGTTTTCAATTTGCATCAATGATATTGGGTTGCTGATCACTGAATCAATACATCGATCAGACCTTCGAGACATCTGCATTGTAATTGTGAGCACATTTGCATGCAGACGCTTTTAATCTCAAAGCACCACACTGTGCCTGAATGCAATCTCACACTAGCGCAGCTTGAAGACTCATTCTTGTTTATTTCTGTCAGCACTATGCACATCTCTGTGCTCTGTGTGATTTTTCCTTCAGATCAGGCTGAGTGTTGTCTGAGTGCGGGCTAACAGACTCATAGCAGTGAGCTTTCTGGTCGCGCTGCCTTTTCCTCTGAGAGCCAGGTGACCTTAGTGACTGTCCCAGCTTTGTAGCCATGAGCCCGCCACCATTCACCAGCAGCAGACTGAGAGGATCACAGCAGGGCACAGTCACTCTTTCTCCTCCAGAGCCAGCCAGCTAGTCAGCTTCTTGACTCCTCCCTGTGTGTGGGAGAACACAGACGATCATTGTTACAGCGTTCTGATATTTCCCCGAAAGATGAATTTCGCTGGCAGAGGAGCACTCGGCAGACCTCACTTCATCTCGGTGCAGGTTTTCAAATCTCTCCTTAGTTACTGTCTGAGAGAGAGAGAGAGAGAGAGAGAGAGAGAGAGAGAGAGAGAGAAAGAAAGAAAGAGAGAGATGGGCAGACATATAAGGAGGTAACAACTGTTTATTCATCAGCCCACACAGTCAATCCTTGGGCACGTCTTTGTGTACCACTGAGGCATATACAGCCTTGCAAGTTTTATTACCTTCACTGGAAGCAAGCACAGAGGCAGACGGTGATTACTGTGAGGCAGGAAGAGTGGAGAGCTGGAAAAGAACAAAATGGAAAGATGAAGCAATCCAGACAGCATGCCAGTGTCCCTCCCAAGTGAACTGTCTTGATTGTATAGAAAGCTTGAATTATAGATAATTTTAGCCAGCATTCTGTGTGAAGAGGTGATGAGTAATGGTTACATCATCAGTCATAAGTAGTGTGTTTGAAGGACTCGGAGAAGGAGAATGGTATCACCTGATTGGCTCTCGAGAGGCCAGAGTCCAGGCTTCATGTTACTGGTCTTTCTACTCTGTGGACTCGAGTGTCATTACAACATCCAGATTTGTAATTTGTGTAAAGGATCCCAGTCAGGTACTCTCACTTGGGACTCATGATGTAAAAGCATCAAAGTGACGTTAACAACACACGATCAATGCTTTTGTTCTTGACCGTATTACCGTAAGATTACATCTCATTGGCAGCACGTCACCTGCAGAGCCGCCATGACGTCGTGGTTTTGAGTGAAATATTAGTTGCTTTATTTCTGCAGGGTCAACTTCAGTGCTGCCATGCTGCGGCCGTTTGATTCAGCGGCCAAACTAAAAGTTGGGAAACTTTTAGGGATGTTAATAATTAATTGTTTAACCATTAACTGACATTAAGAATTTAAAGTTAAACAATTAAAAGACATATTAAAAATGAAATATAAAGCTGAGCAAAACTCAGAGGAGCAGCTTGTTGGTTGGCAAGCAAACCACGGGAGCTTGGCTCGGGTCATGAGGAGTTGTAGTACAGCAGTATTAACCAACAATTAAACTGTACACACTGTGCTGCTACGTTCGCAGCTAAAACGTTACTGCTAACTTCATATTCATTTTCACTCATTAGCATTCAGAGGTTAGGCTCTATCTATTTGGCGATAGAGCCACTTTCTCACTCAATTATGTTCACATTATATTATTTTTTGTCATATGGATTGTCTATGATGTATTTTTTTTTCCATTTTTTTCTTTTTCCCTGCTAAAAGTGTTTTTTTTTTTTTTTTTTTTTTTGTTTGGAGAGTTTTTCTTTATCTGACGAGAAGGTCGCACTGTCAAGGACAGAGGGTGTTGTATCCTGTACAGACTGTAAAGGCCAGAGGCAAAATTGTGATTTGTGATTTTGGGCTATGCAAATAAAATTGAGCTTAACTTTTAATGGCTAAGTGTGGCCAGAGAGGACCCAGATCCTGTGACCCTGTGACATGTTGAGCTTTGTTACAAGAATTCCTCCTCGCCTGAAACACATGAGCACGCCTCCCAGCAACAGAAAAATGTAATTATTGCAGCGTGTCACGCTTCGCTGCTACCTGGTATGACTTCAGCGTTAGAAGCTGCAGAAAAGGACTTGGGTAAGAAAGACATGCCCTGTACTTGAAGTATAATTCAGAGCAAGTGAAATCTGGGATGTCAAGAGAGTCTCTTGCTCGCAGCGTCTCAGCCGTCAGCACAAACATGAAGGATGCTGCAGAACAAACATGGAGCCTGTCTATGGACTCTGGACCATAAACGGATTTCTCTGTATGGAAACAAAGATTTGTGGGGTTGGCACCCAGATGACCTGGCTGTCTCCAGTTGGCATCACAGGAAGTCCAGCATGAAGTATAGCATACACACATTTAGTGGAATTTAATGCCTAATTGTTCCCCTGTTGAACAGACTTGTTGCAATGTGTTGGGCCTGTGTTCACAGTATTTATTGCTTATTATTAATATTAATTTGCAGCATATCATAATGGCTACTCTTAATCCAAGTTCACATTTGACGCCAAAAATGCAGAACTCAAGGCTTCAAAATGGCAGTCCACAAACCAATACAGGGGATGCTGTAGGGCATGGCTACCTTGTGATTAACAGGTCGCTACCACGGTGTTGTCCGGTCTGGGCGGTGTGTTTTCATCTTCGAACTTTAACTCTTGTACAGTGTGTTTTCAGTTTAAGAAAGTTTATTGTAACATCCTCTAGTGTCACTTCTGGTTTCAAAAAACAAGCTGATGATGGCCAAAACATCGGACTTAAGGCTTCAAAACCGTAGTCCACAAACCAATGGGTGACGTCACTACATTCACTTATTTATATACAGTATATAATTCTCACTCCTAAATGGGTCTTTATGCAAATACACTAAACTCAACAAGAAAATATTCAAAACAGCACAAACGACACAATAAAACACAATGACGAGCTCCAGATCATCGGACCTTCTTTAAATGGTGTTTCAATTTGAGTTAAAAATTATTTTATTCATGATCCATTTTAAGGAGTTCCACATATGTATTGATCCCCAAACAGAAATAGGAGTCACTGAGCCAAAAGCCAGCCTTCCTTAACCCTGTCTATGGCACTCAGCCATACTGAAGACGAATAGATAACGTACTTAGTATACTTTCATTTTTATTACTTATTTATTTAGGAACTTGTTCTCAGCTGCCAATTAATACACATTTAGTACACTATTGAGTACTAACGTCATCAAGATGGTATGTGAGATTGACTCAAAATAAACTAGGTCCATGGTCATGTTAAAGGAAAATACCATCCAGTGCAATGCGGTGACTCAATGATTTGACAAAATTGGAGGTCATCCAGGCTTAATCAGACTTTGGCTACACAGGCAAAACTTGATAGTAGGATCAAGTAATTGATAGTTTTGGTCTTTTCATTGGATTTGTGTAACAAATACCATTAGTCTCAAGTGTAGAGAACAAAAAAGAAAAGAAGATTTTAATGCTTTCTCACTTGAGACCCAGCACCTTGGCCATTACTTTCACCTCATGTTGTTTAGTTTTTGACATTATAAAGTTTGTTTTTCCAATTTAATTTTTTTTTTTTGCTTCCATGGATTTATAAATCATTTGACATATTGTTCCAGCTGTTCAGTAATAGAGGTCTGATTGCATGCTGTTCAGAAGCTGCCGTGACATTTAACAGCATCTTGATTGTTGAATAAAAACCCCTCCCTTGTGCTGGAGTCATATTTTCATCAGTGCTCCTTGTTGTTCAGGTCTTTCATGTTAACATAATTCATCTGACCCCAAGTCAGAGACAATGATGTTCCCGTTCAGATTGTGAGTGGAACAGCATGTAAACAGCAACAGAAGAATCTCTTCTTCTGAGGCACTCTGATGTATATTAGGGGTGTAAGACTATCACGATATTGTGTCGTGATACCGTATCGATCCTCCAAAACACTGTTTTTTATTTTGAATTATCCTCTTAAAATCTGATGTCCTGCCATTATGCCCGGCTGCAAGTCAGTCTTTCGGAGGTTGTCAGTTTTAAAGCTAGAGTGAAGATACTGATATCATTTGAAACTAGAAAATCTAATGAATCCATTGGTACCGACATTGGTCACACGAGCTTGTTGCGAAGGGGGCTAAATATCGTTCCAAATTTGCACTACATTTTGGTGAGGAAAAACTGTCATGGTCATTTTCAAAGGGGTCCCATGACCTCTGACCTCAAGATATGTGAATGAAAATGGGTTCTATGGGTACCTACGAATCTCCCCTTTACAGACATGCCCACTTTATGATAATCACATGCAATTTTGGGCAAAAAATATGCAGTTTTTGCATGCTTTATTTTCACCAATTTTAAAAATGGTGCATTTGAATACTTGTGCATACTGAGGTCCCCTGTCCCCTCCCTAAAAAAAAAAAAAAAGCTGGTCGATGTGTCTGTCTAACAGTCTTCATAGTAAGATCAACTATTTTTGAACCCCCCTTCACAGACATGCCTACTTTATGGTAATCACATGCAGTTTGGGGCAAAAAACATGAAATTTTTTGCATGCAGTATAAATGTTATATTTGCATATTTTAAAAATAGTCCATTCTGCTGTGTTCTTTATACTATGGCAGTTTTCCAAAAATTAGATCATAAAAAAGCAATATTACACCTTGCTTAGTGTATCTCAATATATTGAATCGTTACCTTTGTATCATGATACGCATCATATTGCCAGATTTTTGCCAATACGCAGCCATAATATACATATATACTCTCCTCTATTTATTGCCTGTGGTAAAATCTCATAGATGTCTTAGTGTTGCATTAGAAAACTGCCATGATCAGTCCTGCAGGTTTAAAATTGGTATCTGACACACAACACATTCGGAGGTATTAATAGAACAAATGACGGGAATGGACTTTGTGTTGACTTGACCGTGTCTGTGGCTGCATGGCTGTTTGGCTCTCTTAATGTCTACTGCTGCTTCCTTCCTGCTTATGCTAGCTATCATTACACAGGAGGGGTCTTGGGTGGATGGAGAGATGGTCTCCGATTTCAGCTGTATTTGAACTCTCTGAACGAGGTGCGTCAGACTGTGTCCACACTGTTGTTTAGCCGTCAGCTTGGCTCAACAGCCCCCCTTATTTCCGTTCTAAAAATGGTTAAAACCATTGCTCGTACACTGAGCCCGTAACAGCAGACATAGTGTCTGGAAATAACAACGGGCACACGGGGGGTGTTTTTGGTGGAGGGAGGTACAGAGCAGTGTGTGATTAAGACATCTGTTGGGCGTGATCTCTAGGATGAGATGCCTCACAGACACATGTTCAGGGTGCTGAGACACACAAGATTACTGTACATATAAATAAATATAAACCCCAGTATAGTCTGAGTTAACTGTGCTGCAGACAGAGATCCAGTACCTTGTGTTCAACCTCTTATAAATGTTCCACCGACTTATTATTGCCTTTGACTCTGAATGTGGCTCCACTGTAGTTCTCTCAGTAAGTTTATAAACGTGAAGCTGTGCAGCGAGCCAGAAGGGCTCAGTGAGGTGTAATCTCACATCTCTGCCGTTCTGCTACTAGCTGGAAAATGGGAGCGGTGTAGTGATTTCTTTGCACCGTCATTACCACTCACATACACTCCTGTCGAGGGTGTTAACCATGATCTTTTTTGTCTTTGTAGGCTGCTTCCACAGACTGTCGGCTTGCTCTACGTCGGCAGCTATGACAGGCCCTTTGCAAAGATGAAGGTGAGAAAATAAATGTGTTTCTTTGTTGAATTCATCCCTGTGCCAAGAAGCCGAAGGCCCCCTGTGCTCTTCCAGCTTCCCTTTAGCATGGCGCAAGACTTTAGGTTTGTTGAATTTATGCATTTCACGCTGCCAAAGACTAAAGGGAATACTTTAGATTGTCTTCATCTGTGTGACATGAAGAATTGTACCAGTTTCACTGCTGTTCTTTTATTTACATCAGGCTTATATTAAGGAGATATTTTATACATAATTGATATTCAGATTCTAGTAATAAGCTTTCCTGTTTTCTCCTCTACTTGTTTTAATTGGAACTTAATCCCATCTTACCACTTCCTCTATAGCTGCTTATACATTCAGGGTTACAATCATGTGCAGGGCAGCAACATGCTCACCACGCTGTTTCTGACTTTATCTTTTTAATAGAAATACTTTTATCATTCACTAATTTCAGTCTGTCTTACTATGCTGGATTTTGTTTCATTCTGAGTTGAGCTGCCGGCTGTGATACTCAACACTTCCTGTTTCATGTTAGTGAATATGTGCTTTTGAAATGATGCAAGGCTGCAGTACCTACCTTTTACTGAACATATATAGATAATAGATATAGATATAGATATAAGCCCTGGGCCAGACCAGACGCATCAGGAGCGCGTGGCGGCTGCATTACCTCACGGCTTTGTGATTCACGCATCCGTTGTTCACATCATCTCCGTTTCTGCAGCATTTCTGTTGCTGCAGCTCTTTCTACGCAGAGTTTGACTTTCACAATGGCCAATTCATTTCATTATAAAGGTCGTTTCTAATTATTTTAGACAGAGAAAGGTCAAGAAAGGTGTGGTAGTTTTATTTTGAAATGAAAGCAGGAAGTGTTGATGTAAAAATATGTCTTTACTTTTTTTCATGTCCGTGACATTTTCTACAGATGTGTAGACTTTGATCCTGTAGCTTGTTGCTGATATGATGTCAATATACAGTCAAACGATCATTTCCACTGTCTATTGCTGCCATGAACCGCACGCGGCTCACATCAAAAACATATCATCAGTCTTCACACAGGACTAGCATTACCCGACGACCTATAGTGATTTGTAATAATTGTGGAGGTCGTCCCGTGCAAATCTGCCATGTCTGTGATGTCAAGTAAAAATTTCACCACAACTTTCCTGCCATGTTTCGCCACAGAGGTTATGTGATGATATTAATCCAGTGCAAACCAGCATCTCTGTGATTTGTTTTTGTTTGTTTGTTTAGCGAGGTTTTTTTTTGTTTTCTCCATACCTTTTTTCTGCCTTTATCCGAGTCAAGAATTATTATTCTCCAAGTAAATTACAGACTTTGCTTCTCCAGTGTGAATATGCCAGACATGGGGGACAATCAACTGAAAAGAAATCTGCGTCTGTTTTGATAATTTTTTTCTGGTAAAATTTACATTTGTTTGTTCCATCTTCTCAATTGTGAGTCTAACAAAACAAGCTGGATGATGCTGATACCTTGGCCTTCAGGGAATTGAGAATGAATATGTGTATATATTTTCTATATTTTCTACACATCATCAGGCGACCTTTGACCTACAGTGACACAGACTCAGTCAAGTGTGCTCCACAATAACTAGCATCTCATCTCCATGAGGACAATATGTGAATTCACTAACCTGGGGTGGAGAACAGGTTGCGGAGCCACAAAGTAGAATTTATTCTATGATTTCTATTTAGATGTAAATTTCTATGTTATTGCATGATATGAAAATATGCCAGTTTAACTAAATGCCTCTATATATGTGCAGGTCTTTCAGTAGTCACAGTCATGCTTCAGAAATGCAGTAAATGAGTGTTTCTGTTCCCTCTGGTATTGTCACTGCTGTGCCAGATTCCCATGTATCAGCCCAGGGCTCTATAACCGAACACCGTAGAGTCTCTGTACACCGCTCGCTCTCTAAGCTCCTCTCAGGGAGACCGAGCTGCAGCCTCGGGGTCATCTTCTGCTTTCATGTTGCTATTTTTGTTGTGGAATGTGTTTTACAATCAGTCCAAATGTGAATATGCTAAAAAATGGTAATTACATGCCAGAACAGGACACGGTAATTTGTGGTGTGTTTGCAGCCTGCAATGCACCACCACAATGCCTTTTGTTGCCTTGCTCGAGGGCATGTTAGTAATGTTGACGTGCCGATAAGATGTAATTTTGGGGCACATCCATTTTCCTGCTCATTCAAAGAAATCAAGTCAACTTAATGAAAACCTGTTTTATCGGCTCAATTTTTCCAATTTAGGTCCCGCTGGTACCTACGGGGAATGACTAAAATGAGTTTTTGAAGCTTTCAGAGCAAATATTGTGAAAGAGCAACTGAAAACTGTTTGTGTTGTCACTATGTAGAGGTGGGCGATAAAGCTAAAATGTTCCATCACAGTATATGTCATTTTATATCATGGTAACAGTTACAGTGATCAGCCATAACATTATGACCACTGACAGGTGAAGTGAATAACATTGATAATCTCGTTACAGTGGCACCTGGCAGTGGGTGGGATGTATTAGGCTGCACATGAACATTTTGTCCTTGAAGCTGATGTGTTGGAAGCGGAAAAATAGGCAAGCATAAGGATGTGAGCGACTTTGACAAGGGACAAACTGTGATGGCTAGACGACTGGTTCAGAGCATCTCAAGCTGTAACTCTTGTGGGATGTTCTCGGTCTGCAGTGGTCAAGACCTACCAAAAGTGGTCCAAGGAAGGAAACCTGGTGAACTGGTAACAGGGTCATGGGCAGCCAAGGTTCATTGATGCATGTGGGGAGCGTAGGCCTGTCTTGTCTGATCCAATAGAAGAGCTACTGTAGCTCAAACTGAGGAAAAAGTTGATGTTGGTTCTGATAGAAAGGTGTCAGAACGATGAGGCTGCAGACCGGTCAGGATGTCCATGCTGTCCTAAAGTTATGGCTGATCACTGTGTAGTCCTTACAGCATGTGGGTGACTGTCCTTCAGAGGTAGAGTCGCCCACCTATTGGAAGGTCAAGAGGTCGATCTCCAGCTTAGCATAAAGACTGGAAATGGGGTGGGGAAACAACCAGTCCGGCTCTGTCCAGAGGTCGCAAAATCGTCCCAGCCTCAGGCCAAAAAATAGTCTGGCAGGCAGCTCAGTGTAAAACCAGAACTTGTTGTTTTTACGTGTATGTTTTTGTACAGATTAAACAAATGAGATAGGATGTGCTGATTAGTGAGCTTCAGGGGTGCTGGTAGGTGGATTTTGTTATATTTGAACAGCTGTTTTCCCTTGTTTCCAGTCTGTATGCTAAGCTAAGCTAACCAGCTGTTAGCTGTAGCTTCATATTTATTGTACAGACAATGAGAGTGGTATTGTTTTTTTCATCTAACTTGTGAAATGTTTGAAGGGCTCTCAATTTCTGTTTTACCTCCAAATAAAGTGGTAGCTAATCTAATAATGTCATGTTGTTTACAACATGTGAGATCGCTATTATGAGCTGAGATCCCCGTTCGAGATCTCAGTGACAGCTTTGTTGAGTACAATGTTATCAACTGAAAAGAACTGATGGCTGAAGCTTCAAAAATGTAACTGAAGTTGTCATAAATCACTACGTCTTACTTTTCAGTCCCTCCGGATGTCAGCACTTCTAGAAAAGGTAGAATTCACCAAAGCCTGGTAGAAGTAATGGATATTGATTCCCCATTTAGGTTTAGTGTCACCGCTTCATGGAGTTTGCGCCTCGCACAGAACTATATGTGACCTGCTGTGAGTACAGCTCATTAATCATAAATAATTTGAATGGTGCCTGACAGATCTAGTCACCAGAGACGGAGATAAGAGCAGTTCTCTGTCAAAGACCAGCTGCTTTGATGAAGCTGTGAGTTTGGCAGTGTGCACTTTACCTGCTGAGTGATGAAATGCCTTTGACTGTTTTTTTTTTTTTTTTTGGGTCCATCAAGGATTTCCTCAATTTGTACGACTCTATGTGCATCATTAAGCCTGGGGTAGGTAACACTGGTGGTATCTCCAGTACGTGAGACTTTAAAAATGATCCAACTGAAAAGCCCAGCCCAGTGTTGCCAACTCTTTGCCAATCAAAGTAACTAGCAGTAGTGACGTCACAGGAATCTATACTACGGTACCAAGTCGATGCCAAAATCCTGAAAACTTGAGGGTACTCATTTTTCTAAAGTAGGTATCGTCAGGTCTTGAGACTAATGATGTCTCGTTGTACCAGGGATGGTAGAAAATGTGTTTGGGACCCAGTAAACTCACTATCGACGAATCCAGAGGCAACCTATTTCTTCCCTGATAATCCATTCCTGCGGAGCTAACAGCTAACGTTAACATGAGGTGCCATTGATTGACATTATTATGATTCAGGCTCTATTCAGTAAAAGTATCAGATGAAGGTAAATTGTAATGTAAATGTCCATCCATCCACCTGCAACCGCTTATCCCATTAGGGGTTGCAGGGTGCTGGAGCCGATCCCAGCTGGCACTGGGCGAAGGCAGGACACATGCTAGACAGGTCGACAGTCCATCTCAGGGCACATAGAGACAGACAACCATTCCCGTCCCCTCAGGCCTCCCTCCAAAGCCACTCCCCCAGAATTATCATTGTGAACATTAAGATATCATAATGAACGTAAACAGCAAACATGGCTGTTAGTACTCACAGCGTGGAGGACTACGGTGACGCACGATGAGTGCACGGACAGGTAGGTCGACCGTCCAAACATTGCATATAGTCCTGCATTAGCCACAGATAGACTTGATTGCTGTCAGGATGTAATGAGAATTTCAATACATATATATATATAAAAATACATCACCCACCCTAGCTTTAAGTGAGAGTGGGGAGTATTTTTTTCTGTTTTAGTCAACAGTAACACTTTCTGATTGAAGGGTAATTAAAGTATTTCAATAGTTTTTCATTTTCTGTTAAATGTGAACATTTTTGTTGCCTACAGGTTTTGTAAATTACATGAGATGTAGGCTTAAGAACCGTGAGTACAGTCAAGGTAATTGAACGCTCCTCCCACAGAAAACCCTCAATCAAGCTGTACAGCAAAACAAACTAATCAGTTAAAAGTTTGGGAGGTAAAAACACTGTTCTGTTTTTAACAGCCAAACCTGACAATGTCTGCCTGCATTCCCCAAATATGCCTCAGTTACACATTATTGCTTGTTCTCCTCCTCCACGTGCTGAATGGGGACATTATTTCTTATTATCCATAGTCACCAGAGACATCATTGCAGTGTAGCTAATAGAACATGAGGTGAATATTCCAGCTTTACATTAGACTGTTTGCTGAGTCATTTGAGTTGTGCATATTTTAACAGGAGCTGATATTAACGGAGAGAAGACATCTAATGTCTTTCTGTTTGAAAGCATATTAAAGATTGAACATTAGTTTTGATACTGTCCGTCAGCTATGATGTTCCCTCTGAGGGAGTCATGTTCCTACTTTTGCATCTTATATCCTCTCGCCACTTATATATTCTTTCATCCGGTTTCTCATTATTAAAATGGACCCGAGCGCTGCCGCGTGGCAGACCTGCAGGCCGGTTCTGATTAAGTCTAGAATGAAACAACGGCACGGTCAGTCGGAGAGCGGTGGAGGGGAAAACAAAGCAGCTTTGCAAGGAAATTACAAACTTTGAATCTTTGCTCATCCACGTCGCCATCTCTAGAACATTCCTGTAATAAACTGTAGCACAAAGTAGCAGTACAGCAGATCCCTACAGATCTCAGTATTTGATAAGGTTGACCGTGTTGTGCTCTGACTAGTAAAAGGTCGTATACTTCCAGCAGTCTCTAGTTTCTGCTTTACTGCATGGTACACCATTAATGCTGGATTTGTTTAGTGGTTAAAAACTGTTGGTCCTGTTGTCTCTGACTTGTGGTGGAACTGCATTCATAATTAATATGCTGATATGTGGATAAACAGTAGTGTGTACCTTTTTGGATGCACGGAGCAGTAATTTACAGCGTCACTTCCTGAGAGACATGTATCCATGGTAACGCATGCCAACCTCATGACCAAATGATGATTTTGAGAATCATAAAGTCTGAACTAATTTAAAAACCATATTACGCCTATCAAAGTAAAATACTTACTCTTAACGCTCCAGAAGGCAACAGGTTTTTGGCATCATTGGGCAAAAATTCCTCATGGCTGTTTTCAGGCTTTAGAAAATCTAGCCCATGACAGGAGACTTTGACCAATCACAGGTCATTTTAGAGAGAGAGAGAGCGTTCCTATTGGCTGTGCTCCAGCTGCTGGGCGGTGCTTGGTGTTGCCTTGACTGTTCTCAACATGGCTGCTGGGTCACAAAATTTCTCATTTTACAGCTAAACAGTAACTACAAGATGTTTCTGAAAACATTTGAGATGAGAAATAGTCATAAACAGATTATTGATTCATATTTGATCAGCACTGCCTAGTTTGACCGTTTGATCGCAGTTTGCAAGTGATTGACTCGTGGGTGATTGGTTGTTTTCCTCCAGTCTGTGAAATCTTGTAGATGTCATTAGGAGCACCACAGGACGCAGAGGAACATGATATTTTTCAGATTACCTGTCTCATGCACTGCTGTTAGGATATAGTGAAGTCACACTGTCATTGTCCATCATCGTCTGCTATGAACGTTGCATACTGTAATATTTCTCTGGAAATAGGATGCAAGTCGTGTACTATTGTTTTTACACAAAGGTTTTGGACATACTGAAAGCTCGGGCTGTGCAAGCCTCTGCCGATGCGATTATCATACGGAGATTACTATTCAACATATTGCGATACTGTAAGCAAGGCAATTTCACCATCACTTCACACAGTCTACGTACTCTCTAGAGAGGGGCGTCCACCTTTTTGTGTCGGCCGCCGTTGTAATCTGCAACTTGACTGCTATATACTGCCAGATCCTCCACACTGTTCCTTTAACGCACAAACATGAGATGGATCTTCTCTTCTGTAATGCTCAGATAAAAAGTGAAGAAGTGTCAGACTCTTCCTTTAAAAATTATTACACTCAAGATTAGTTTCTTCCTTTTTTATTCAGTTCAAGTGCTGTCAGTGGTTAAATACTAAAGATGAAGTCACAACTGTAATTATAGACTGCAGTTTCTTGGTTTTAGGTTTATTGTCATTCTTTTCCTTATAGGTTATGCAACAAAGCAGGAACGAAATATTGTGCCCCCGGGGCCATAGTGCAATACATAAAAACAGAGAATTAAAGTAAAACAATGAAAGCAAGCATAGGGCAATAGAACATTTTGCATTTTGAATTTTTTATTTTTTATACATATATTCATCCAAACAATCCATTGTTACAAGTGAAGGACACACAAGTAGCATTAAACAGGCATTTCTTGAAAGAAAAAAATCACACAATATTTCATTCTTGTTAGTATTATTTGTAGTTTTTAAACCAGAAGAAGTGGTGGAATATGAAGGCATAAATAGATGTCTTTTCTACAGTAGTCCAACACTGGCTGCTAAAGGGTTCGACTGCCAAAGTCCCTGATAACTGGTGGCACACGTGTGCTGCCATAATGAGACAGATTTGGAAGGATTAAGCACCAAGTGGTGCTGGGAAATGGCAGCCAACATGTCACCCTTCACCAGCAGGAAGAGATCCCAGTCTGCAACCGAGCGTCCTGCCTGCCTGTGCTGCCCTTCACAGTTCTCTGGCAGCTCGCTGTGTCGAGCTTTAGGAAAGCTTTGTGAGTCTTTCGCTCCTTTAGATAGTCTGTTCCTCCCTAAATACAGAAATGTTTGATTTACAGTTAGTCTTAGAGATAAAGCAGAATTTTGAAACGACAATGACTAATTAGGTATGAACATGATTTACAATTCAAGGTTGTTATCTGAAATCCAATAACAAGTGTATTCCTTCACACTCTTTCTTTGCTTCCTGTGTGATTTCGACCCCTGCCGTGAGCCCAGATGCCCCACACTCCAGGATCACACAAGCTCTTACTTTGTATTTTAGCGTCTTTGCCAAACACCGGCGTTTTCCTGGCAGTGATGGTCACGGTCTGACCTTGAAGGTCACGCTGAACCCTGGAGGTCAGCCTCTTTTCATCTCGTCTCCACTCAGCCATTCAGAACAATAATGTCTCAGCGCTTCTTAATGATTCATGTCACCACGCATACCGGTGCGTTTGATTATTTCACTGCACATTTCGCTTACCAGTGTCGTTAGGATTTTGCATTTTCCAGGCCTTGAGAATCCTCCCAGTCCCTCGGCAAATAAACAACAGATGCTCAAATGTCTTCTTTGACTCACTCTTGATCTTAAGCGTTGTGTGCCATTTTCATATACTTCAGCTATGTCACTGTGTGCTCAGTGCGTACAGTTGATTTTGTTTTTAGTGCAGAATATGATGTAATAAGTCAGTGATCCTGTGTAGCTCAGTAGGAGGAGCAGGAACTGTTGCACCGCTTTGTTGAGGGCTTCATCATAGAGATACAGACACTGTGTGAGTATCTGTCTGTATTTATGTAAAAATATACCAGTTTTAGATAGGGGTGTGAACCTCTAGGCACTTCACCTTTTGATTCCCACTCAGAGAGCTTTGATGCGATTATAAAACGATTAATAATGCAACTTGATTAGGGTGCCAATTTTGAAAAAAAAAAAAAAAAAAAATTAACTTATAAACGACCCTTGTTAACCAGTTGTTAACCAACAAGATAAGTGCACTGCAGTGTATGAGCACAACAGACAACTGAGTCCCCAGTTCACCTGTCCGGGAGAGTTACTGTGGTGCTGCGTTCACTGTCCCTGGTTCATCATCAGGAGAGCTACTGTAGCAACCATGACGCTACGTTCACTGTCCCCAGTTCACCATCAGGAAAGTTACTGTAGCAACCAGGATGCTATGTTCACTGCCCCCGGTTCACCATCAGGAGTTGGGTTAGTGTTAGTGTACCAGCCATGATTCTGTGTGTACTGTCGTGGACAAGCAGTCGTTTTCCCAGTAAAAACCTCCACCGCACATTTAGTTTCGTTTCGCAGGTTGTCAGCTGTGTTTCTGCCCGGCGTAACGATAGCGACTGTCCGACAAACCGCGTGTGGCGGCGGTGAGTGTGGGTTTGTCAGTAGTTATAGCTGTGAACGTAGCTGTAGCAGACACTGTGCGCACAGTTTATTTGTACGTGAATAAATGCCACGAGGTTACAATTTCTCTGCTCAAAATGGGAGCTAACTTCCTGTATCTTGCAACGCCAGCTCAGAGTCCCTAAGGTGGGCTGTTAAGGTGGACCAGATTTTCTTCTTGAAGTGACTCATTCTTCCGTCTGTACAGCCACATGCATTTTAAAGTCCCTCTGCATACTTATCACCCACCATGCTCGATGGAACCTCACCATGTCTCAACCCAAGCATGTGAATTGAATATCTTCAGGTTTTGAAACGTTGGTCAAACAAAACCAGCCAATTTGAAGTTGTAGCCGCAGCCTCTGGGAATTTTAAAAGAGGGATGAATCATTAAAGGTACAATGTGTGGCATGTCGGAGGATCTGTTAGCAAAAATGGGATATGATCTTCATAACTACGTTTTCATTAGTGTATAATCGCCTGAAACTAAGAAATGTGTCATTAGCTTAAAATGAGCCCTTCATATTTACATAAGTAGCAGGTCCTCTTCACTGAGTCCGCCTGTTGCTCCACCATGTTTCTACAGTAGCCCAGAACAGACAAACCAAACACTGGCTCTAGAGAGAGCCTATCACATCTTTACAATATCTAAAGCCACCGTAACTCTCTGACGCGCTTGTGAAACCGAGGTACCGCCAGCTGCCGTCTGATGTCCGTTGCTCTTAAAGTAGTGTTATCATGGTAAGGACGACTTCTGAGCGAGGTGAATGGCGTTACCACGGTTTTGCACTTGGTGACTCACGTTACTGTAGTCTTGGAAAGGGAGGAGTGAGCAGTAGGTACTTCGTTGGTTGCAGTGTGCAACCACATCACCAGAGGCCACCAAATCTACATACTGTACCTTTAATGAAAGCAACTGTTAGCTGTAGTCCTGATGCTGCTCAGTTTAGTCACCACAGCATGATTTTTGATTCCTCAAAGGGTAATGGGTTTCAAAACAGTGACTTCTCACTTCCATTTGTAGCCTCCAGTAGATGATTGTCAATTTAAAGGATACCTGCGTAATGTTGGGTTTTTTACCCTTTCACCGTTAAGAGGTGAAACCAGCAAACGAATTTGCTGCAGGCAAATGCTTTTGCTGCCTAAATCAGCATAATTTGAGCTAAAAAATGTGTTACAATTTTTCCTAACTTCATTTTTAACACCACAGTCATTGTGTGTGCATCTAAACGTTGCCGTCCCAACGCCAGCTGAAGCTTCGTTCTCCCTCTTAACAACGGCTAAAAGTATCAAATGGTAAGTAGTAACAGAAAAAGTGAAGATAATAATTTGCAGCATATTCATATCATGTTTGGAAAAGCTGCAGTTTCTCGTGCCAATCATTGTGAGCTGTTGGCTTTCATCAGTGCAGCAGCATGTCTCTGAAAATGTCTCTCCAAATACATTAGAGGGTTTATCATTTTCACGGGGAAACGGTGGCAGCGAGAAGGAAATAAAATGACACTGGTGTCTCAGTCGCTCAGTGTTGTAAAAGTACAAACCATCTGTGTCCTTTCATCTTTGTCCTCTCAGGCCACTAAGGAGCTCAAACAGTACGACAACAAGATCATCGAGTGCACCTTCGCCAATAACACCTGGGTGTTCATGAGGCAGCGGGTGGACAAGAGCTTCCCCAACTCCTACGACACAGCGATGGGTGAGACTTTGTCCTTCCCTGTCCCACAGTTATTAATATCTCACTGTCTCCTCTGTCTGAGGGAAAAACAACCAGCCAGCCTTGCGATTAATGGCTCCTTTTATCTGTATTTCACATCAGCCTCCTGTCGTAGTTTGATTTGTTTTTCTGTGTGTGTTTTGTGGGTGTAGGAGCAGATGTTTTATTGTGCACTTTGCATTTGCAGATAGTGTGACCTTCTATTTGCTGCCTGTATTGCTCTTGTCAGTGAGATGTTTTTGTTCATCTGTTTACTTTGAAAAGAGAAAAACATATTTGCTGCAAAATCAAGTACTGCAGCATTTTAAAGCGGCACTCAACAATATTTTTATGTTAACAGTGTGTATGTGGAAGAGGTCACTCATGATAACAAACCCAAAGATAATTATCATTTGACTCTGCAGCTCTGCTGAGCGTTTTAACATCTTTCAGCTCATTGTTTTGGTTTTACAATGTTCGCAGAACCTGAGGCCTTTCTCATTTCCCAGTTTGCACAGCCTCATTTCCTTTCCTTGCCTCCTCTCCTCGCGTCTTAGTCCCGCCCACGGGAGATGCAAGCTGAGGAGGTAAGGAAGAGATGTGAGGAGAGAGGAGTCGGCATTTAACAAGTGAGACATTCTTGCCTCAAAGCGACGTCAATGAAATATGACTTGGAAAACAGCTGCATCAGCTGTCTGTTGTTTTGTTACAGCTTACTGCTGTATTTCATGATCTCTGTCAGATTTTATTTATTTATTTATTTATTTAGTTTATTCATTCTGTCAATAAAACAAAAAACAGAACACCTTATAAAATAAGACATCAGAATGAAAGGGAGCAGAAGGAAGAAAATCTTATATATAATCTGCCCCTTCCCGACACACAAATCATAGAACAAATAATAATTTGGCGGGGTACTCCCTGTACATGTCACCAGACTATCACAGGGCTGACACATCAAGACAGATTCATGCTCACATTCACACCTGCAGACAATTTAGAGTCAACAATGAATGTTCGTCTTTGGACTGTGGGGGGAAACCGGAGAACCTGGAGAAACCCCACGCTGACACAGGGAGAACACGCAAACTGGATTTCAAACTGCAACCCTCTTGCTGTGAGGTCACAGTGCTAACCACTACATCTCCATGCAGCCCGACTTTTATTATTCCAGCTGTGTGTCACACCTCTTTTTTGTGTCACTGGTGCTGAAAAGATTTCACATCACTGGTATATCCTCACTTACAGCTCCTCCAGCAAGCCTCCTCAATTCCCGAGATATATTTTAGGATTTAGGATGTCTTGCAAGATTGAGCACTGAGATCGATTTCCGCGTCACAAGCCGGAAGAATGAGGAGAAATGAGAAGAGTCCCTGGATTCAAGAAAAAGCTCTGATAATCCAACAGCACCCAACCTACTCTGCACCAAACAGCAGACGGACAAAGTTAGCAACTAGCCGGCAAACATATCGGAGGATTTAGCTGCTAAAGAGACAGATGTTTCCATCGGGAGCTAATGGAGATCAAAATGGAGCTAAAACGGGAGTCAATATTGGAGATGATTTAAAAAGACGTTAAGATAAGATATATTATTACTCCCACAGTGGGGAAATTTGCAGTGTACAGCAGAAAAGGGGATAGTGCAACCAAACAGGAAGTGTCAGTAAAAAATAAACAAAAGCAAGATACAAAATTAGTACACTATATACAAATAGAGACAACATATACTGTACATTATTGACAATAAACACACTATTAATGCAAATACACAAGTGGGAAAATAACTATTGCACGGTGGTTGGAATGAAATCCCACCTAAGAGTATTACACAGTTTTATACCTGAGTAGTACTGATAGTGTTAATATATTGTATATTAATAGTTTTAATCCTTCAGAGATGCCTTTTAACTTATATGGCAGCTGTATTTCATCTTAAAGCGTAAAAGTAATTTTAGTTTCACAGTTTAGTTAAAAGAAACGACCGTGATTAACTCTTATTTGAATACTGAACAAACCTTTTACCTCAAATGGTCCTACATATGAAAACTGCACAGCTATAAAGCTATAACAGCTTCTTGAAGGAACAGATGGAGGAAAAACAAAGAGAGAGCAAGACTGGGAGAGAATGCAGAAATAATAGTTTACCACAGTAATAAACCTTATTTGTGTGTAGCACTTATCTAAATGCTGACTTTACAGTGCTGTACAAGGTGGCACATAAAAGCACAAATTGAAGCTATAAAAACAAGAAGCACGAACGAGAGAAAATACATTTATAGAATTAATTAAATTGATAAAAAAAAAAAAGATTAGATAGATGGATAGAAGAAAATAGAAAACATTGTCCTGAATTATTGAGCTTTAGATCCTCAGGCAGGCTGTTTAGAGCTGCAGTGGCAAAAAGCTCCTTTTATCTGAAATCCAGACAGATAACACTGCATTTCTCCTCAAGCTGATAACGACACTGAAATTACAACACGCTCATCTGCTTGTTGTTGGACTTACAGCGTGGTCATGAATGTTCCGATTGGCTGTTACCTCGGTTAACAGTGATCATTGTGGCAGATCCATCAGTCAACATCAGTAGGACAGTAGTTTTGGAGCCATTGGTTCTTTGTGTCTGACGTTTAGCCTGCAGTCATTGATTCTGATCGATTCTAGAGCTGCACCGAATAGTTTGAAGCTTTACTCTTTACATTGACATTCAGGTTCTAAATGCTGCGCAGTTTCTTTTTTCCTGTCATGAGGCAAAAGAAGGGAAGAGGCTAAATAACGCTCAAAACGTGCATGAAATTTTGGTGAGGAAAAACTGTCATGGTCATTTTCAAAGAGCTCCCTCGACCTCTGACCTCTAGATGTGTGAATGTAAATGGGTTCTCTGGGTCCCCACCAGACCCCTTTCCAGACATGCCCACTTTATGATAGTCATATGCAGTTTGGAGGAAGTCATAGTCAAGTCAGCACACTGACACAGTTTGCCATGTTATGATTTGAACACAGTTTTTTATGCTAAGTGCAGAACCTGTGAGGGTTTCTGGACAATATTTCTCATTGTTTTGTGTCGTTAATTGATTTCCAGTAGCACTTACTGTATGTATGTATATATGTATGTATGTATGTATATATGTGTGTATATATATATGTGTGTGTGTGTATATATATATATATATATATATATATATATATATATATATATATATATATATATATATATATATATATATATATATATATATATATATATATATATATATATATATATATATATATAGGATAAAGTAGCACATTTGCCCACTCCTATGTTGATCAGGGTATTAAAAACTTAACAAATCTCACCTTAAGGTACATTTTCAACAGATAAAATAAATACAATTAATTTGCAATTAATCATAATAATCGTAATATTTCTGATTGACACCCCTATTTTTGCCTGTACTGAAATGAAATATAAATTGATTGTGTTTGTGGTTTCTCTCCCCAGCTGTGTGTAAAAGCATCCAGGAGCCCGTCACTAAGGAAATCCTCCTGGAGTACGTGGACCGCTGTGCTCAAGGAGTCCAAGCCCAGAACCGGAAACACCCACCAGACCCAGATGCTGAGCTGATGCCCCCTCCTCCTCCAAAGAGACCCAACCGGGCCATCCCGTAGCCCACAGCTGGGCTCTGAGCCGGACTGCTCTACAGTCACAGTGTACATGTACATCACCAGCCTCATCAACCCCCCTACAGAAAACAGACATTTCAAGGCTTTCTTTCCCTCGGCACACTCGCTTTATCAGCCTGTACATGCAGAGACTTCAGAAACCTTTTATTGACTGCCTCAGCGTCATTAATTTACCTTGTAGACTTCTTTGTAGCTTTAATTGCTGGTGTTCTTATTAAAATTAAAAACATGATGCTTAGTTTATTTTATTTTTTCCTATTTATCTTTTTTAAAGTCTGAGCTATTTATCAACAAGGACATTGTTGTAGCTGCAAAATAACACCTGACAATGCAGACCTTGTTTATGTTTTGTCAACTAGTTCCTTATTTGTACTGAAGGACAAGTAAACATCATCAACGCTCAGTCTGCTGTCTGGATGTATTTAAATCAGGAAGCAACACTTCAAAAAATAGTTTGCAGCATCCGAGATCTCATTTAGATGAACACTACGCTGCATGTGTTTTGACCTCAATTAACAGAATAATGCTCCGACTGATTTCATAACTCAACAGATAAAGATAAGGTCTCAGCTCTGTGTTTCATAAGATGTTGTCCAAAGGAAGCCCATCTGTGTGGTCTTTTTGTTTTAAAGGCCACATGGGTGGGCGGAGAGATGACAACATGATTACAGTCTCAACAAACTATCTACAAAGGAGGAGAAACAGTGACTTCAAGCTACAGATGGGTGACAAACCAACATAAAGTTTCTTCTTTGAGTCTCTGAACTCTGAGCTGTCTAACAAGTCTGACAAAAAGGTGTTAAATCGGGTTGAGATCTGGTGGTGAAGTTCCACATAAGCATGATTGAACCATTCAGTGACCCCTCGTGCCCCTCAGAAAGGTTTCATCATAGATAGTCCTTGTCTTTTCTCTTACCATCCTTTTAAGCATCTTTATACTGTCACCATGAATACGCAGTCTGATAATCATTTCATTTTGCTTCATTTGTTTTGTTCATGTATGTTCAAAAATGCTGATTTAACTGACTGACTGTAATCCTTCAGAGTAGAGGACGTAAAGGTTGCGAACGGAAAACAACGCAAATCGGCTCGGCCATCTAACCATCTACGAGAGGAAAATGGAGGGATGCATTTAATTGTTCTTTCACGTCAGCCGGTATCAGTCATGTTTCATGTTGTCCGGAGATGAAGACGAACATTTGCACATTATCAGAATAACGAAACGACACCGACAGCAGAAATGATCGTGGTCATGTGAGTTAAATGTTCACATCCGAATGTACTCAGCAAACGTGTTTCCATAATCCATTTAGTGCATCAACTGTTTTTTGACAAAGGTAAAAAAAAAAAAAAAAAAAAAAAAAAAACACAAGCAAGCAGTTTTCCCCCAGCAGTTTTATCAAATTTTGCCATTTCCCTACATGTGAATAGAAAGGAGGCTAATGTAGGAAGATGATGTCATTCGTAATCCCGCCTAATGGTTGACTGTTTCTCTGAGGGGAAAACTACATTTTCCACCAGCTCTTTGTACTTCATTTCAGACAAATCAGACAATCAGATGCAGTTTTTCCAGTTGAAATGTGCTACTTCCGCCCTCCATGTGTTCTGTGTGGACAGTGTCAAACATAAATAAAAATCATGACAGACATTTGTTTCTTTGGCAGGTATAAACACTATTGAACCACATTATTCGGGTGTTTTTAACATTTTACCAAATATACAGAGGATAACTTTCAGAGATCATCAGATAAGATTGTGACCAGCTGCCTAAGAACATGGCGACATACAGTATTTTGACATCAATTTACATGAAGAACAGATTTTACGATACGATAATATGTATTATTTTAATGAAATATATACTAAAAGGAACAGTATGAAGCATAACATAGCATAAGTGTGTAAACCCCCCCAGTGTCGTATTCATGACCTCATAAGTGGAAAGTTTCTGAAGCTCCAAGTTTGTTGACATTGTGAGAAATAGTGGAGCCCATAGAAGTTCAATTACTGGTGCATAATAAGTTAATATTGTACAATATATTGTAACTTTAGTCACATAGTGTTTTTCTTCGTAATTTTATAATATATGAGGAAAATTATATTCTCAATGACATCTTTCTCATTACGCCATTGCATTTCCTACAGTGTTACCTGCTTGCTAGCTTGCTAAACTGTTAGCTTCTGTGGCTTCTAGACTCGCACAGTAATGTTAATCTTACCGTCGCTTAGTCGCGGTGGTCTTCACGACTTAACCACTTGAAAGCTACGCATATCGTATACACGACCTCCCATCACAGAAACTTGGTAAATATGACCCGATTTGAAGGCACAATTAGAACTAAAATTTCTCCACTGTGGGACTAATAAAGGAATACGGGCTGGCTCACATAACCGCAGTCTTGCTGGGAGTTAGCGGAGGGGTATTCAGGTGGTTGCAATCCGCAACCGCACTGTTGGATGCCTCCTGCACACTGTCCCTTTAACATTGCCTGTTTATTGATGGCTTACTCTTTATAGTGTGCGCTAAGTGCTTCTTTGTGAAGTGGACGTAGATGGATTTGCACTGAATTCACAAGTAGGAACTCTGACTTTTACTTTTTCTAGTCGGGGGTTGATAATTCCTAGTTGCCTGGATGCAGCATTAAACTTGCTGTCTTGTAGTTGAGCCCCGACCTCCCCGTGGAGGGCAGGCAAATGAAGGTTTCCCATCAGGTTTTTAAACATGCTCATCATCACTCCTTTATTTTAATCCCATAGGAAAACCTTGTTGCCAGGGAACATTTGAATTTCTTTTTTCTTACCCTGTTGCCCACGTTGCCGCCTCTTGCTAGGAGTGTCGCCCATCTGCACTGTTTATCACCCACTGTAGCGTTTGTAGAAAGGATTTACTCTGCAGATCCCACATGCTGACTGGTACATTGAAATTCTTTGGTTTGGACTGTGTAATTAGAGTGAAATAATGTCTCTAGTAGTTTTATTTATTTATGATACTGTTTATTTTTTTTATGAGGGACAATTTCTCTTCTCAACGAAGAGTGGATGATGCTACAGAAATGATCCAACACTGAGCTAATATTTCTATTTCTGTCTGACTAAACAAGAGTGTGCATTTCAGATCATTTGTGCTGTGAAAGTTTATCTGAAATCTGTTTTTCTGCGCTTATTTTCAGGCCTGAGAGTCAGAATTTGCGCTTATTTTAAGATGAGGGTGAAGGCAAGTGGTTAGTCATGCAGCAAGGAGAATTTAGATGAGAAGTTAGGGAGTAAATGTAAGTCAGTGGAGTATAACACACAGGGTGTGTGTTTACGTGTGTGTTTTGAGTTGCTGTGTGTTGGTGCCGGAGGCGCCTGTTCTCCTTATAGCAGAGATAGATGAGCTGTACTCCCAGGGCTCTCTTCCCCTCTGGCTGCACATGAAAGTTGGCTGATTCTCATCAAAGCCTCTCTCACCTTTTTGTCGTGAGGTTGCTGCCGCTGAGACATCGCCGCTCTCATGCAGCAGGTGCAGACACATTTATACCAGTTTTTCCTCTCCTTAAATTCCATTCACTTCAATTCATCCTCTCAAACCGAGCTCCTACTGTAGCCGCCTGATCTAATATAACTTGGGTTATTCTAAAACCCCTTTCGGCGAAATGGTCCTCTCTTTGCAGAGGTTTCTGCATCTTTGTCCTTGTGAAAACACTGCCAGGATGGAAGCTGGAGATCCAGGAGCACCAATAATATTAAAATAAATATTTTTTTTCGGTTGCCATCGAGTGCAGGAGGCTTGAAGGGGAGCGCCTGTGTGGATTAGGGGATGTAAACACACTCTTTGCATGAGCACAGGTGGTGCAGCAAAGATTATGCGGCTCACTCTTTCTTGGCTCAGGTGTTACGAGGCTGGAAGCTGCTGAGCTCGTCGGCGATATTAAATCAGCACAGACAACTGCAGGCCATTATCATCCAATATCATCTGCATTTTGAATAATGCATTTATGTGGTAGTCGCTGTCTCTGTGATCGGAGCTGCAAAGCTTTGAGCTCAAACCAGCTTGTGAGCTGACATATTGTTTGTTTGTTCCTACTGAAACCATAATTTTATACTTCACCTTTTTATTTTCATGTTGAAAACAATGCAAAAAGTCCAATACATATTCATTGCAAAGACAAATAATTATCTGTTACACAAGTTCAGACCCATTTCGTAAAGGTTTTCTATGTGATAACCAGAGCATCAATGTAGCACAACTATTTGCTATGTAAAGATGTAGAGCAGTAATGTCTACCTGAGCAGAGAACGAAGTCCTTCTTCCTCTGTGTGTTGAAATCAGAGCTTCTCTGTGCTTTGTTGACACAGCCGGGCCGGCCGTGTGCCTTTAGTGCATGTCCGTGCATGTGAGCGTGGCCCACTGGCTAGCTCACGGCCGCCGCTCTGCACTTCTCTCATGCGGCGGTTATAGCTGATAGCATTGCGACTGTTAGTACTGTACTGTTAGTACTGTTAGTACCGTTAGCGACAGAAGCTGGCTCAGCCGTCGCCATGTTTAAACCCAAACGGAGGCAGCAGAAATGCTCCCAGTCTTTCATTTAGCGCCTTTAATCGTCTTTCACATACTTGTAAGACCCCTTGAAGCTTAAATGTAGGATTTCTGTAATCGTAATTTTGATAAAAGTTTCAAAGCAGAAATCCGTAAAAAATGTTTAATGTAGTATATGCTATTAAACATCATACAGAAATTTTGTCTAGTAATCTTTTGTTAATGTGAATTCATATTTTTTACTCATTTCAAGTTTATTCAACTTGAATTTCTTTACCAGTGCTTTTCAACCTGGGGGTCACGAGATAGTTTTCACGGTTCGACTCTGGTGTGGTTTTGACCATCACAGCTGTAAGAAAATGAAAAAGGAAAACAAATCTTACTGTAAAGTTTAACTCAAACGATGTGCAATAGCTTGTCAAGCTACGCAAGGGCATTAACCACCAAAGATCGCAAATGAAACCTAAACACATTGACTTTCCAGGTTCATGTACGATTAGTGAATGGGTGGAAGACATTAGTAAGTGGCCCAATATTCAGTGTTAGTTTCTCATAGTGGCAGCTGTTGAAAACACAAACAAAACCCATGAATCAATTTTAAATAGATACTGTGTTTGTTAGCTACGCCAAGTATTTACACAAGTTATACGAGCGACCGCAGACGGCAGAAAGTCACCAGTTAACACGGTCACTCGTTAAAACGAAACACCTGTTGCTCTGAAACGGTCGTGATCTTGTTGGAATTCTGTAGAATTTGAATCCCGTGTTGAAATATTGATTCTGACAACCAGACGTTTTGATGCTGGTAATCGTTATAACAAAGAACGTACTGTAAATTGCCAAGAAGTCAAAGTCAATAGTTTGTTGCGCCCATCAGCAAAGCCACCATGTTGGACTCAATGAAAGTATCGGATGCCAGTAAAATGTCCGCCTAAAAAGTGCTTTACAAAAGTAAAACAAAATCATTTCTATTCTACTGTCATATTCTACTGAAAATGGCCTGTGTTGAACAATAAAATATTGTAAATATAAAAAGCGTTTTCCAAAATGGCAACTGCAGCTGTTTTACCTCTTTACTTCTATACTCTTTGGTTTTAATTTAATGTTTAAATTTTGCAAACTCATCTGGATTGCTGTGAAAAACGCCGCTTCCGTACATGCGCACGCATCTTTGATGGGTCTATTAAACTTATTATCCCAAGTTCAGTGAACTTAACTGAGTTGGTTTTGCATTTCCTAAACTCACGAGATGACTTTTTTTCTCTACTTATTTTGTTTTTATAATAAATATATGATTTTAATTTGATTAGTTAGTTCATTGTTTTTCCACAGATATTGAAGAAGGGTGCAGTGGGTTCAATAAAAAATGTGTTATAGACCATATTTTATATCTAATTTTCATTGATTAACTTCCCCAATATACAGTATTTAAATTATTTTATCTATTGAACTATTTAGTAGCATTTTCATCTTTTAAGAAGTTAAACATAAGCGATAATTTCACTGCACTAATCTCAGAATTGTGAATCATTTGATTGATTTTAATAATGAACTCTTGATAATGAAGTCAGACAGCTCTGACCTGATTACCCTGCTGAAATTAGAAATATAATTACATAAATATTTCAGCTGCTGGAGTCAGGGAGGCATGGCGCCACAAATCTATTAGCAGATTCTCCTCCTCATAAGCTCTTGTGAGGCGTGATGCCATGTGGCAGCAAATGATCCTATTTGGGGGTAATGGCAATGAAGCTGCAGCGCTGATCCTCCATCTCTGTCAGAAGCAGCAATCAGGAGGTAGTTGTTTGTGACGGCACACAGTCATTCTGCTGGCATCATTTGTAACAGGGGCACGGCGTGGCTGCCATCGTCATGTTAATGTCTGATCTCTCTGCGCAAATAATTTTTAAATGAACATGACACAAAGGTGAGCCTGAGGAGGACAGAAACTGCTGTTGCATCTCTAAAGACTCTCAAAGCCACTGAAACAGCTTTAAAGTCAGTGAAATGGCAGTTGGAGCATCTTTAGCACTGACGTGGCATTTTTATGAGTGAAATTAAATATGTTGGCAGGGTAGAGTTACAATCGATCCCTCAGATTTAATTGGATCACTCAAAAGTGGGTGAATAGTGCAATACAAAGTTTTGGCGACACACACTTCCTGTTATGAAATCACTTTGCTAGCTAGGCTACTACAAGTCACACTAATGATCAAATTTGGTAATTATTTATTCAATAATAAGCTTATTTTATGTTTAAAGAGGCCAAGATCAGACATATCAAAAGAATTTTAATGTTTTACAGGAAGATTAATAAAAAGACATTTTTACAGTACAAACCCGTCACTCTGCTAACTTTATGACTCACAAGCTAACGGCCAAGTACGCCCGAAGTTCTGCTTAGCTAGTTACCCCAAATCATATTTGACTAGAAACATTTACGTAACCATGTCTGAGCTCAAGATGCGTCATCAGATGTATTAACCTTTACCAAAAAAAGAAAAGGATCTTTATATAAGGGGATTTTATAAGGGATTTTTTATTACATATATTTGGCACACACCAAGAAATGACCGAGACAGTAAAATGACAGTCGATCAGATCTTGGAAACGTTTTTTTCAGGGTCTTTTAAAAAGAAAACTACAGTTTATTGCAGCTTGAGTGTAATTTCATAGCTCGGCCCTTCACTTCTATCAGTTAGATGCTGAACTTGTTTAAGCAATTTCTGAAATCTGGGCGATACCGCTTAAAATAGGTCCAACACACAAGGGTTGTCAGACCCTAGGCTGTATAAGCCGCCGTCGCAAGCATGATTTTTTGCAACCAGAAGTGACACGAGAGAGTGGAGCTAAGTAACACTGAATAAGACATTTATAGGCAACTAAAATGTTACAATTAACTTTCATGATCTGAAAACGCATTGACCAGACCAGACAATGTCATGGTAGCAACCTGTCAATCACCAGGTAGCCACGCCCTAAAGCATCCCCTGCTTTATGGTCTATTTGACTCTAAATGAGACCATAATTTACTAAATGAACATCATGCTGTATTGAAGAAGACTAAAATTTAAAAACAAGTGAGAAGTCGGCTCATTTTCTCTCAGACTTCTATACAATCAGACCTCTTTGCAACCAGAGGAGTCGCCCCCTGCTGGCTGTTAGAAAGAATGCAAGTCTGAGGCACTTCAGCGTTGGCTAACATGTTTGTTGTTTAGCGATGTCGTAACATTACAAGATCTCTGGGTGTCCAATAGAATTAATGGTTGCTATAAAAACAAAACCTGAATTGTATTAAAGTGTAGTTTTCTGTTGATGAATTGTCATTTATTATTAATTGAAATACCTCCAACAAGCTTGAGTTCAGGTCAGAGTGGACCAGCAATCAGACTGTTCAAGGACACATAGTGATGAAAGGAATGCTCGAATGCAGCTAAAACACAGCCTATTTTGTGTTAAAAGCCCCAACTTTAAAGCTTTTAGGCCAAACTGCAGTCGCTCTTAATTACTTTAAATGATTTTGAAAATGTCAGTCACAAAACAAAACGAAAATTACATCTACGGGGTGAACGTATCCCTCCACCTCCTGCTGACATTCTCACATGCACCAGAGTTAATGGAGTAAAGCATGAAAACATGAATCTTGCATTCTTTAATTTTCTGGGTTTTTACTCCTCTGTAGCCAGCGGGGAGAAAAAAATCATTGACTTTTATACAAACTTGGTGGAACTGTAGAAAACTTATTGGTAAAGTGATTTGATGTTGATTACAGCAAATGTTGGCGTGCTGAAGGAGTGCATTACAGTCACGGGAGACATCTTTAAAAAAAAACAGGAGGGAAATTCAATAAAAAATGGCCTGACCTTTTCAGTGTAAATGTTGGAAATCGTTGCCACTTATTTCCCTGCCACTCTGCCTCCAGTCACAGGGGCTTTAATAGAGCAAGGGCTGAGAAAATGATGCAAACAGGGAAAAGAGGTGACTACCACCCTTCAAAACGCTGATTTTTATAGCAACATTTAAAACGGATGTCCCAGCCAGGCTAGGTTCAACTTTCACTGAAATTACTAAGTCATGCTGTTTATTATCTTAAAGTGCTATCGAGTTGTGTCATGGCAAATGTAGGATCTAGTGTTATCTTGATGCATTCACCGGCCACTTTATTAGGTACAACTGCTCGTTAACTCAAATATCTAGCTGGCAAATCACGTGGCAACACAAGGCATTTAAGCCTGCAGACATGGTCACGACAGTCTTCTGAAGTTCAAACCGATCAGAGTGGGGAAGAAAGGTGATTTAAATCAGGGGTGCTCAAACTTTTTGGGGCCAGGGACGCATTACAGGGGGGAACTTATCCGAGGATCCCCTCATAATCATAACACCAATTAAGCATATGGTTAGCTTACTACCATTTGTACTCTTGGATGCCTTTGGAACAATTATTACATGGCTTTGTTGAATACTTGATTCTGACTAATCAATCACAACGTTCTACGCTCTGATATTTCGTTATAGTAGACCGTTTCTATGGGCACAGTTCTGATATTGGACTCTGGCGGACTGTTTTTGTGTCAACTTATTGATTTCTTAAGTAATTAGCAGTGTAATGAGCCAGATAATGTGCAGCTAGAAGGTCATTGTTGTGAAATAATCCCCTTCAGGGCAATCACGTCGGGGTTCATTTCACAATGACCCACTAGCTGTACATTAGTCCTTACGTAGTATTCTTAAATTGTTCAACCAAAATACTTCAGACTTGTTTCATTGTGACAAACAGAGAGACGTTTCAATTTGAATGAATATCACTGTATTTTGCCTTTATACTGTGGCTGCTTGTAATTAGATGTTGCGTTAGCTTGGCTGGAGTCATGGCTTTGTTCGCTAGCACTGGAAGATACATGATGCATTTTAGTCTTCTGTCACCGTTCTCAATAAAACCAATTTAGCTTAGCATCATGCTAGCCAGCTAATTAGCTGTCTAATAAGCTAACCAGCAGCAGAAACTGTTCGTTGTGCCCTGAGTGAAGTGACTGATGCTGTTGATGCTGATGTGTCACAATCATTTCAGAGTTTCTATTGGCCCAAAGCTAACATGGGTGGGAGTAATGGGCAAAATATGTTTGTTTTTATTGTGCAAATGGTTCATGTCTGTAGCTATGCACTCTTGAATGGTACAGCACAATTTGATAATTTATAGTAACTTATATTGTGAGCCCCCTGACTGAGTACCACGGACCTTTGGGGGTCGCTGGACCCCACTTTGAGAATGTCTGATTTAAGTGGAAAGGAAGGAAATTTGTTTTGAAAAGATGCATGTAACAAGCAGAAACTGGAAAATACATGATAAATGAGGAATCATTTTTCATAAGCTATCATACGAACCATTGTGTGAAGCTACACTGACCTAATAAAGTGGCCGATGAATATCTCTGCTGCATCAAATTTGAACGTTCGTTTTTACATTTCGTGGTAACGACCCAGTCGCACAGCGTGAAATAGTCACGAAATTTAATATATTGCTTTGTGTTCATAGACAAAAAAATTCTGATTTTTTTGTGATAGTCAATACGAAAACAATTCAATATCTTCTGTACATTAGTTAGGGAACTTCTAGGGTTATTTAAACCCAAACTGTAATCTTTTCCTAAACCTAACTAAGTAGTAGAAACTGACTAGTGCATCACATGTTGCTCGACATTCATATGAAAAAACATGCAAAATATCTTGTTGAAAGTCGTGCTGAGCATCATGAAAAAAAAGGGAAATTTGTTCACGAACTGCTGTGAGAGCGTTGGGAGTACTGCACTCTTCCACGGATGGAAAAGCGGTGATTTTCCTGTTTGGTGCACACTTCACAGTGCATTACCTTTCATTCCAGAGACATGATATGAATCAACCTCTTGGATGTACTTTAGTGCATTATGATCATGCTCCATCACAAAAGCACCAAATTTTTGCTCAAAACAGCAATCCTTGACCAACCTCAGACTGCCATGTTTTCAAAAATGCAATAGTTCAAAGTTAAACAGTGTTCAAATAAATAAATCAGACCCCTGCAGAGGGCTAATCCGATTGGTGATGCTGCACTGAAGCCCGTAGCTCTCCATGATCAATAGGAGATATTAGGATTGGGTCTGCAGCTGGACTGTCAAGTGGCCTTCCGTAGATCTGTTGCCCGTGGTAACCAGCATCCCGCCTCCTGGGTGTCATTGCTATGGTGACCTTGATCTTGCAGACAACAATGTTAATGGGGTTGGTGTTTGTTGTCAGTGCGTACTCATTTGTTTTTCTTCCTCTTCTGACTGAAGAGGTATCTTTCATTTCTTTCTCTAAATTGAGACTTTTGTTTGTGTTTCATTGATGGTTTTCACAACGCCCGTGTTGTGAAGCCTTAAACTTAATTTGGTTTTTGAGAAGTCTGCATGTTTCCATCCAGACAAACCTTGTTTTGTAGTTTTTGATTAAAAGAATCCGCTCAGAGCAAAGAATATTCTCCCATACTCAGAAAATCACCTTTTCCATCTCCTTTTCTCCAATTTACCGCTATTCTTCAAATCCTTATGACGGGAACATTTTTAATCAACTTCAAACTGGCCTGCTGCTTGAAAACAGAACAAATAAAATAGGAAAACAAGGCTGCAATGCAGTTGATTTCCTCTCTAAAGTTTAAAGCTGCTCTTGGCAGGATTTTTCTTTTACGTCCATCTTATCAGCATAACTCACAAAGTTGTGCCGCGACAGAGAAGAGCAGCAGTTTTCCACTAATTGAGGTGATGTTTGTTGTCCACATAAAATCCTAAAAGTCACAGTGAGAAAATCTCTCCACCCACAGAAAGTGAAACAATTAAACTTAAAATCTGCTAGTTAAACAGAATCAAGGATGCGCTCTGTAACGAGGAAGCTGGATGATCATGAGCATCTTTTGTCTCTAGTATAAGGATAAACAACCACTTATGTTGGTAAATGTTTGCTGCACTTTATGTAATTTCCAAGTACTGAAATTCTTAATTTTCAAATGCTGAACACAATTGCTGATTTTCTGGACATCTGGATATGTGAAGAGCCTGCTGCTTTATGTAATACAGTAGCAATACAGTATATAATAGTTTATATGCACAATAAAAAATATATGAGCATTATCACAGGTAACAAAACGTTAATCCATAGGTGTATCATAGGTGGTCTGATTTTCTTTTTCTTTGTAGTTGAATGAAAACCATATTTTCATCTAGCTGATCATTCAGAATTTGATCTGTTTGTTTTTGTTATTTGAATTTATTTCTGTATATCCAGCATTGGAACTTTCAAAAATGTCTTCAAAAGTAGATGTATGTTAAGTTTGGACTGTAGCCTCCGAGGTCAACTTCACATCCACTTTGCCATCAATTATAAGTAATATTGTAAAGTCTGAACCCCCATGCAGACTCTCTGGGAGTCCACAGAAAGTCTGCTTGAAGGCCTCTTGTGTAATCAGATGAATTATAGATTTGGACAGACCTCTGATTCACCAGCTCATTCACATTCAAGTCTGGAGAAGTCTGTGTTTTTTTATTCAGCCAAACGGTGACAGTTTTAAAGGAACACTATGCAAAATTTTCCTAAAAACAATGTACAGACTGATAAAAAAAATCCTTCTCATTCATCATTTATGACCCTCTGGAAGTGTGTGGTGGTGTCTGCCAGTATTTTCTCTTTTCTTGTTATTTTGCAGTCCTCAGGACTCTTCTTGGCATCTGAAAAGAGGCTTTATGCTCGAAGTGGTGGTGTAAACTCCCAGGCATAGGGTGTCTATATTTTCAAACCCCTAAACTGGCACCCTGAAGTGCATCACATGTCCATGCACACACATGTCCGCACAACAATATGCATGCACCATAGGCGTTTTCATCAGGATGGATAACTTTGCGCACCTGTGGCACATTTGAGCACAGTGTGGGCTAAGAAAGTTGGCATTATTATACAGTAGAGGCTGTGACAATCATGACTTATTATATTCACTACTTAAATCCCCTTTAATCACAGGGCTATCCCTGTCATGACACAGAGTTTCCCTTGTCTGGGACTATGGAAATTATATTTTAACTTTAGTTTTGAACCCAAACAATCTCTATCGCATCATGTTGCTTGCAGCCTCAGGCTATTATAATTAAAAATGTGGAGCTCAGACGATATTTTTGCCAGGATGGAAACACTAAATGTAACCAGCAGGTCATGTTTGTGCGTAATTATGGCTTGACAGCGTTGATGTGCACAAGTCTGGCTTTAGCTGTGTCAGATACAAAGCATCTGTATTTGACGAATGTGTTTCCCCTGCTACTCTGTCTCTCCTCTGCTATGACTATGATCGATGTGTCAGTTTGAGTTTTACGGAGAGCAGCGCTGAACCACAACGGACAGGATGAAGTCCACCCTTCAGACAGATTCATTCAAAAACACCTTCCTGCACATTTGTACAGAGGTGTGCACAGTTGTGTTCGTGTTAATTCAACTTTAGAATGCAACTGCTGTGAAACAATCAGAAAATAATATTTTTATTTCTCGGATTCACTTCTTTGTTCTCACTAACACCGCTCCCTCTCTTCATTCACTCTTTCTTGTTCATTGAGCCAAGGAAGACAGGCCAACTGAACGTTGTGTGTTTATAAACACCAACCGACAACAATAACAGATTACACCTTTACTATCCAGCAAACTGTTTTGAGAGGCTCCATGAATTACAACCCATTATAACACAGATGCTGTTTTTCATCACATTGTGAATTTCTCCACTGCGAGACTAATAAAGGAATATCTTATCTTATTAAGTACATGTGCATGTTGTTCAATTAAAAGCATACTTTCCTTCCTCCATCATAAATGATGTGATCATATTTTCCTCTGGACAAAACTTTACTTTTTGCTGCAGGTCTGTTGTGGCCTTAATATATTTGTAAATTTGTCACAAACTGAGCTTGTTGTTTTCTTGTTGGTGCAATTTCTAGATGTAATTATCCCAAGTTCTCCGTATAATTATACTAAAACATGATCTCCAAGATCTTACAGATCTACAGATTATCATACTGAAAGAGGCAGCGGAGAGGTTTGAAGTCAAGTAAATTAGATTTGGTTGAGAGCCAGGAGGGAGGAGGCTGCTTTTGTCATAGCAAAAGTAATTTTTCATGTGGTGTAGCTGCAGGATAGCTGTGTGCCGCTGCTGCTGCTGTGTATGAAAATGATGGGATGGGAAAAAGAACAAATCCTTGCTCACTGGGCCTATCCATAAACTTGACTTTTTCCTTGACAAAGTTTCATCGTAAAAGTGCCAGAAGGTACAGTGTCATCTGGCCACACCTCATTATGTTTGGGGAGGCAGCACCAGTGAGGTGTGGGGAGGGTTGGTGTGCGTCCAATGAGGAGCCGTAAAGGAAATGGACTCGGCAAAGTCTCCTCGAACATGACTGCAGTCTTAATGACAGAGCTGACACAAGAGAAAAGACTTTCTTGTCTTTGGAGAATCTGTCGAGTCATTTCGGGCTGCAGTGGTCCCTTTAAAGCGACTCGCTGCCGACCGGAGACTAAACACTGATGAAATATCTTTATATTATTGATATGTCTCTACTGCACTCAACACTCATTTCACCCCTTCGATCTCTGTCTCCGAAGCTCCCTTTATGTTCCCTTTTATGAACAAAAGATGCTGAATGCAGCCCCATTTGAAACCGCTGACCATTCACTGACTGGCTGATGCAGATTGGTTTGAATCATTACACTGATACGCAACAAAAAAACAGAACAGAATAGCTGTAATAAAATGCATATTCGTTTAGCTCTGCAGGACTAATTGTCGTATGAGTTTACTCCTGCAGTGTTTCATTATCAGTGCTCCAGACACAAAGGAACAGACAGACTACCTGAGCCTCCTCACCAAATTACCAATAAATAGCCAGTATTTCTATAAAACTGCCATTTGTGGTGAGACTCAATGGATTGATTTTTCTATTTCAACATGTACAGACACTGAAATGAGTCTGTCACTGCTCATAATTATTTCATTTACTGACATATGAAGTTTGTGAGACTGAAAAATCACAGGTATCTTCGATACCAAACTTGTACTGGTTTTTAATAGCGCAAATAATGTCTTCACTATGAACAGTATTCTTACCGATACTGTCAATAGTTCTTAAAGTGATTCAGTCCAGTTGCCAGGAAAAATGTTGGCATTGTACATTTCAGGAAACCACGGATATGTTGAACGTTTTTGCATTTGGTCAGAACAAGCAAAGTAGTACAGTGAATGACGCACAGAGCAAGTGATTTAGTATATCAAGTGACCATTACGTGGTATGAAAGTGGTATAATAACAAGTATTACAAATGTCCAGTAAAGGCAGGTTGAAGGGTAGTTGACTTGTTACGTAAAGTTATGTAATAAAGTCCACCAAGGGTGGTAATTACATATTTACAGTAGTTCATTGCTATGTTTTTTACTTTACATTGTTACGTTATGTTGTTGTGTTACATAGTTGTGACATTGTTAAGTTATTTTGTTATGTTGCAATGTTAGATTACGTTGTTGGGTTACATTGTTATATTGTTACGTTACATGGTTAGGTTACGTTGTTAGGTTATGTTGTTATGTTACATGGTCAGGTTACGTTGTAATGTTGTTATGTTACACTGTAACATTATGTTTTTGCATTACATTGTTACATTATATTGTTATGTTACATTGTTAGATTAGGTTGTTGGGTTACGTTGTTATATTGTCACCTTACATGGTTAGGTTACATTGTTAGGTTACGTTGTTATGTTGTTACGTTACATTGTTAGATTAGGTTGTTAGGTTGCGTTGTTATGTTGTTACATTTCATGGCTACATTATGTGTTTATGTTACATTGTTACATTGTTTTTACGTTACATTGTTACATTACATTGTTACATTTCATTGTTGCATTGCATTGTTACATTATGTTACATTGTTATGTTATAATTTTAACACAAACCATGTTGTTTTTTTCTAACCTTGACCAAATAGTTTTGTTGTCTAAACTTAAACAATTGCTTCACAGCGTTAACCGTGTGGCATTGTACATATCTTCAATCATGATACTGATATTAAATGTATTTATGGTTCAGAAATGTAGACATTCAACATATTCCCCGGTTTGCAGAAATGTACAATGTGAACATTTTTTCAGGCAACTGGGTTGAATTATTTATTTGTTACTTCAGGTGACCTCAGGATTACCTATTACTGAATGAAAGCTATGAGCTATAAAGAACAGCAAAACCTGCCTTTGTTTATGTGAAAATTTGGCCTGTAATTACTTTGTGGTGATGCCTCAATTTTTCATGCACATACCTCTTTTCATTCAAAACAATACTAATATTTTGTTTTTAAACCTGCCCGGCTTCCATCAAACCATCACTGCACTGATATCACCCACATGTTCCTGCAGCCAGAGTGAATTAACATGCAAGAAAATGTATTAAGATGTGAAAGTGTGAAAGCAATGACTCTGGCTTTAGGAAGTCAAGAGGATTTGTCAAGCTAAGCGTTGTATCATGATTCATGTGTTATCCGATCATTATTCCCAGTGTTTGCTCAAAACACTAAACAGACATCAGTCATTCTGTGGTACATTAGCTTGTTCTCTGGGGCTGGTCAAGGTGAGAGCGAACAGATGTTTTTATGAGGGTCTCTACCGGCTTGTTTACAATAGCAATACTCCAGGCAGACAGAGGTTGTCAAAGCTTTGGCATCTTTCCCAGTTTTGTCTCGTTTCTTGGAACTCCACCAGCTGAAAGAGTGATTTTTACTGCCCTGAACTTAAAAATGACAGTATTGTATGTTTTAATGGGTGTTTCATCAGAACTAGTGGTTCACAAAAGATTTCTGCCTCACTCACTTTCTGTCCCAAACAGAAGGTGTACTGTGCAAGCATATGCTATTTTAATTAGATTTAGCTTACAGTGACCATAGCTGCGTTTACATTGACACAAATAATCAGAATAAAGGCCCAATCAGATTAAAAATGCTTCATGTAAACACATCAATCGGAAGATTGTGATCTGATACGACGCAATCAGAAAGAAATTTCATTCCGAATGAGGTGGTTGATGCCGATCGTTGTTCTGATTCATGTACAAACCTATTTGGATCACGTCTTCCCGGTTGGGGTAAAATTATCTCCACTGCGCATGTCCTACGTCAGCGTGACGCGAGACAGACAATGCGGCGTTTGTTTACAACACAGACAGAAGTACAGCTTCATCTTCTTGTACTATTTTTGGAAAAATAGACAACTCTGCACATACCCAAACGATTTATTTTGATCAAAGGCTCGGTGCACGTATACGTATGTCATGATCGGATCATTTTATTTAGTGTCCATGTAAACAGTTTTGGAATTTCCTATCAACCAAGGTTCAGATCGGATTGGAGACATTTGGTGCATGTAAACGTGGCTATCGTTAACAGCATGCTGATGTTAAGCACGTACAATCATAGTCATCATCTTAGTTTAGCATGCTGATTAACACTAAACACAAAGTACAACTGAAGTTGATGGGAATGTCAGTAGTTTTGCAGGTATTTGTGTTGGACACATTCAAATGTTGACCTGATGATGATGTTAGATGAAAAGTCAGCATATCACCAAAATATTACAGTTCATCTTGAGGGGAACAAGAGGAACATGTGCATACAGTTTCATGACAATCCATTCAATAGCTGTTGAGATATTTCACTGAAAAACACAAATATAAGCTTCATGGTGGTACTAGTGGAAAGGTTAAGGGATCACCAAAGTCAATATGATTCATCATCTGGGGATATTTGGTGTGTTTTCTTGTCCAGCAATTCAAGCGATCAGTGCGCGTGTGCTAGCCCCTGCATTGTTTAGGCAACAAAACTATTTGGTTAAGTTTAGGAAAAGATTGTGGTTTGGGCTAACTACAGAAGTGGCGTTACTTAAGTACTGAAGTTTTGTGATAAATAAATCAATGTTGACTTCCGTTTTCACACGGGACACAAACAGTGGTCTCCAGGGTCAAAGTCTAGCCTCCTGCCTACTATGTCATCTAGGAATTATAGAGCATTATGTTTCATAGGTTTAGCTGCAATAACTGAGCTGGTGGACCCACCAATCAACCATTAGTAACACTAGAGTCATGCTACCAGCAAATCTTTAAAGGCCAAAGTGATTTTCTAAAACAGCTGGCCGCATATTTTTTGGGGACTATTTAGCATTAGAGTTTTTATTTAGGCTCCATAGCTCAGTGGTTAGAGCACTGGTCTTCTAAACCAGGGGTCGCGAGTTCGATCCTTGCTGGGCCCTGCCAGGTCAATCTTTCCCGAATTTCCCTCCGGGGATTAATTTATTATTTATTATTAATTAATATTTAAATAACTCTGTGAGTGGCGTCACTTAAGTACAGAAATTATGTGACTCACACAGCACATGCACACCAGTCTCCTGGGCAAAATCATCCACCACCCATCCACCCGACCTTCTCCCAAAGCAGCATTTGTTGTTCTTTATACTTCCTGATTCACACTTTAGTGGATTACATACAAATTCATTTTGTGAGATACATATGAATTACAGTACACTACTTTTCACAGGCAAAGCTACAAACATTGTATAGGAACAGCCTGCACAGAGGGATCAGATATATCAGGTATTGGCTACACAGGCCAGAACCTGGGATCAATTAACTGTTTGTTTTGTTCTTTTTGTGGGTTTGTTAACAATAATAAAAAATATAGAATACGACCAGAATTGTCTTTTAAACCAAGAAAGTCAATAACCACCCTGACAGACTCTGACAGTTTGCCTAGTGATGTATCTTCTCCTCGCTGCTTCCAGTGAACTCTAATCAGCTAACATGCTTGCATCTAATTAGAAAATATGACTTTATTTTTGGAGTCAATTCTAGTTTCGTATAGCTCAAAGCGATGGGGACATTTTGGCCAATCCATCAAAATGGAGCAGCAGAAGTGTTGGAGGTTGGCGTCGCTCTGTTCAGCCTCTACAGCTGTCACCGCAGGGATCTGTTTGATTTCTCTGAGCTCCGCCTCTACTCAGCTTCCAGATACACTAATGACATCACTTGGTGTCATTGGCAAGGTATTTGATAGCAGAGGACGAGACATTTAGAGCAGAGGGAAACTCCAGGCCTCATTTAGCCAGCACTTAGCCAGCCAGTTCACTGCGTGGTTTTCAACACCCTGCTTATAGACTCTGAGTCTTTTCTAAAGTGACTGACATGTGAATGAAAACACACATCAGTGTCTTTATACTGTAATCCCTCCAGATAGAGAAAACAGAAATAATAAGTCCTTTTTCATGCTGTTTGATATTGTAAAGCATGATTCACACACACACACACGCAAAAAGAAACCCACACATAGTAGTAACATATTTCAAATTGCTTTTCAAATTTCTACACCTCAAAAAGACATTTCCACTGCAAATTAGACTTGCAGCCCATTTGGCCGTGAGGCTGTAGAAAAAATAGATGATGGAAATTTCACCCCAGCTGCTATTTGTATCTATGCATTTTTGAAATCCAAGCACAGAAAATCGAGTCAGGATTTTAGCATGAGGGGGTGTTTGTAATTGATATAATGGAGCGAGGGGAACAGCGTTGAAATTAGAGCTATACCAAGGAGAGCAGAGAAAAGGCTTTGTGCAACGGCTGCACAGGCTCTTTGTCTATCCAAGCGGAGGCAACACAAAGCCGATCTGAGTTTTACAGCATTATTTTGTCAGGATTTGAGAGGCTGGATTCCCCGACAATATTGGCTCCTGCTTACATCAAAGAGCGTCCTCTAACCGAGTACAAACAAGCTCTGTGTTGTTCAGCATCCGCGATGGTTTAATAGTAGACGGCATTAATGGATGCCTCCTTGTTGGGATTGCTACCTTCCTGAAACAACAACTAAATCCTTTAGATGAAGGACCATTTATTATACAGTCAGCCTGCTCTGTTTACTGCTGAGTGATGCTCTCAGATCTCAAACTGCTGTATCATATTTTCAGATAGCAGCATCCTGTTTGATGGTGGATCAATGATTTGATCCCATTTTAAGTAAATGCTGCAAGTGCGCTTGAGCACGAGGGATCATAGCATGATAAAAAGGATGAGAATAAATTAGGTATATTGCAGTTATGTGATATTATGTATATTTATTCTTGAATAAGTGTCTTGAATTTGCATTCCTTCTATTAGCCATCAGGGGGCAGCGACTCTGGTTGCAAAAGGAAGTCTGATCGTTTAGAAGTCAGAAGAGAGGAATTGTAGGGTCAAAGTTGTAAGACAAAAACATGGACAACTCCCAGACCAGACAACGCCGTGGTAGCGACCTGTCAATCACAAGGTAGCCACACCCTAGAGCGTACCTGGCTTTATGGTCTTTCTGACTATAAATAGGACCATAATTTGCTGTAATTTAAATGAATATCATGCTGTATTGAAGAAGACTTGAAACTAGGGATTTACTAAAAAGTGAGAAGTAGGCTCATTTTGTCAGAGGAGTCGCCCCCTGCTGGCTAATGCAAGTTTAAGGCACTTCAGCTTTGGCTTCACTTCTCATATCCAGAGGTTGCCGCCTGCTACAGGCTCTTAAAAACTGCCCTCTTAATGTTTGGCAACCAGTGAAAATGACAAATGAGAACCTGTGACCGTGATAAACCCTATTGCCAAACAAAAACTCTTCAGTAAAACACAGATTACATTCAGTGACAACATTTAAGTCCAGTGCCAGCAAGTGTTGATTGCAGGTCTGTAGCTGAATGTGAACTGTGGTGTTCTACATGAAAGTTTGACACCCTGCATACAATTACTTCCATATACTACTTCTAGCAGTGGCACTGAATGTTGGTAATGCATTGCACATATATCATAAGGTGAAGAATTGTCCAATATCACATACTTTTCTAGGGATACTGTGCTGGGTTACCTCTAACTTAATAAAATCCCCACCTCCGATAAACAGCAGTGCTTTCCTGAGCTTGTCTGTGTGAAACATCTGGGACACAGTGGATGAGTCAGTTTCATGGGACCAGTGTCACAGTAAAGCTCAAACCAGTGATTAGGGATCATACGCTAAGAAAGGTTGGGGAGCACTGCAGTGGTTATAGATCACAGGAGAATGCCTGGTGGTCTGGCCAGCTGATTGGCCTGGAGTAAAGTATACGTGGTCTATTGTGAATGTGTGGAGATTGCAACCCAGTCTCACAGGAAGGCGTATAAATACCACAACGATATTCCACATGTCATGAAGACACATGTTAGCCTTTTCCTGTTTCATTTGTACGCCGCTTTTCACATGTCATTTTTATGCCACACAACTAAACTATGCAGTAATGTCCATAGTTTAGGTTTAGGCAACAAAACCACTGATAAGGTTTAGAAAAACCTCATGGTTGGGCTTCAAATAAGTACATAATATATATACTGAAACAACGTAACACAACTACGGAAAATGCCCATCCATCTCCCTTCCCACCCACTAACCAACCAACCCACCATAAGTGGTCTTTCGTGCTTTTTATACTACATCATTTACATAGCAGTCAGTACAGGAAACATGGCGATACACGTGGAAATCAAGAAAGGTGTACTTATTGCACCATTACCGCTTTGTGCATTATCCATCCATTATGCATAGTGTAACTGGTGCTGCAGTCGTGCATTGCTATTGGCTCAATTTTGGCGAATGTAGACCAGATTTTACTACAAAAGTGCTGTACCCCAATGATATGACGCAATGATGACATGTGACATCTCCTCTTTCCACCCTCCTTGGCATTATCGTGGCATTCATATGCCTTTTCATATGCCTGGGAGATTGGCTGCTCAACTTGCTACTAGCAAACAAAAGGAAAGCATGTCTGGAAGTAGTGCCGCTATTGCTCTACTAGAAAAAAAAAGAACGACTTAAAGAAGTTAAATGCACTTCTGAATGTATTGATTGGTTTATTGAATTGAAGAGAAGGGATGGAGGGATCGAAGAAGAACAGAGATGAAAGTAGGGTCACACACGAGGGGCTCGCCGGTTGATTTTATGTATAGAGGAACAGATGAAAGTCAAGTGGAGGAAACCGGCGGGGTTGAGGCTCAACGTGTCGTTGATGAGGCATGTCATGTCTGTATCCTTCCTCCCCTGAGGTTCAGAACTGAGAAAGAGAGGAAAAACGGTTGAAGAGGGATGGATGTCAGAAGGCAAACAGGAAGAATATGAACATGAGGGTTGTTTTTTTTTTTTGCTCCTGAACTTAGTTTACATTGTATTTATCTTGTGTAGATGTTTATGGTTTTAACAGCTAAGACTCCAGAATAATAAGATATCGACAGCATTGTGTTTTATCTCCTGAGCAGATAGCGCTGTAGATAACAAACACCTCAGTCCAATAGAAAGCCCCAAATCTGTAATTAAACTACGGTGCCACCTGTTAGGACACAGTCTCCTTACTTCTGGCTTTGTTTGGATATGGGTTTGTTCATCTAAAGACATTCTTTAAAGCACACTTGAGCTTTTCAAACAACAGGAGCATGAAATTGTGTTAAAATCCAGGCCGCATGCATACGCAGCCTCTATGGACCGCCTTCCTCTTTTTATAAATCCATCGCCACGCCTGTACAAATGAATCAAGAAGTAAACACGTGCATCCATACCTTAAACTTTTCTCAACATACTGCAATTTCTGTGTGAGGCTTTCACTATAACAGCATTATTTCTGTCACAATTTTTAGCTCAGTTTACCCTGAGCACAAGATAAAAGCGGAAAGCCATCTTGCTGAGAGAGGATTACTGTATTACCATATTTCATAATGCAAGGAAACTGAATAAGACTTCACTGGATTGATGTTTATTTGCAGACTTAAGTACTACCTCAGTCTGTTGAAGCATACAAGTAGCATAATAACAATAAAGGCACAATCCATATACAGTATATAGGAAAAAGGGCAGGTACACAAAAGATTCTCAACCCTCTGAGATCCACAATAGACCCATTTTTGTCTTTTTTAGGGGGTTACATTGGGTTTTAGATAGCAGGTCAACAGTAGATGTCACATAGAAACGGTGTACATCATCTGAAAGCTGGAAACCTGAAGATTAATTTGACCTAATATTTTCCCTGATTGTTCACGCTCTCTTTTCTCTCTTTTTTTAATTTCTTTCGGTAGCTTAATTTTAATTTTTCGAAATAGCATGATTGCTTCATAGTCTACCTGATGTCCTCCGCATCAACACAATTAAAATTTGAAGATAAGATACTTTTGTCCACCCTGCTGCCAGAGTGGACTAAACCATGTGCACCTTTCAGAGGTTCTAATATCGTTCTGTCAAACTAATAATTATGCCAGTTGTAGTAAATAATTAAAACATTTTGGACTCCCCACATTGGGGCCCTAGGATCTTCAGATAACAAAGGCAGAAAAAATAAAAATAAGGAGAAAGCATGGGGACTTAATAATTCCCCAACATTTCCTTTTTCTTGATTTTCTGTTCAGAGTCCTGACAAATGAGCACCCTTGAGTTTTTTCACTCCTTGTCAGCTCAGTCAGAGCTCTTAAGTGATGTCAGATGTCCTCCTCTTCTGTTTGAAAGTATAAGAAAAAGTGTCTGTATTGAGACAACATGGTGTGTGTGCACATTATGCAAAAGATGTAAATAGCACAAGGGGGAGCTGACAGTCGTCCCTCCCCTCCTCCAGTTTATTCGTCAGTCAACATCGTCAGTCTTCTTCCCACACTGGTCTCCATCAGCCCGTCTGCGTCACTCAAACTGAACTCCATCTAAACACCTCCCACCCTCCGAGGCTGCATAATGTTTCCGGCTGCACCGCCTGTATAAACTGCACACACAATCACACACACCGTGTTCTGGCTTCATGTGTAAACCAACAGAGCAACCAGTTTTTGAAAATTCTGATAATTTTTTGTTGTCTTTTTTGTGTTTGTTACGGTGAGATGTCTTACACACGAGGCTAATTTAGATTTTTAAAAAATCTATTAGCACAATCGTTTTCTTCATCGACTAATGTTTTCTGTTCTTGTGTTTTGTTACCAGTGGGCCAATGTGGAAGTGCCTTAAACGTATAATATCCAGCAGGGGGCGACTCCTCTGGTTGCAAAAAAAAGTCTGATTGGATAGAAGTCTATGAGAAAATGAGCTTATTTCTCACTTGATTTATTACCAAATTTATGACTAAGAAACAAGATGATGACAGCCATAGGCCAAGATGCCAATGGCTGAAAACCAATACGCTGATGATGAAAAACAAAGATGGCATCAGCCAAAAATCAATAGGCCGATGACCAAAAATCAAGATGGCGACGGACAAAAAGCAAGATGGTGACAGCCAAAAGCCAAGATGACAATAGCCAAAAAACAAGATTGTGACAGTCAAAAACAAAGATGTTGACTTTCAAAAGCCAAGACGGCGATCGCCAAAAAACAAGATTGCAACGGCCAAAAGCCTAGATGGCAACAGTCAAAAAATAAACTAAAATGCCAAACTCAAGGTTTCAAAACGGCGGTCCACAACCCAGTGGGTGACATCACGGTGACTACACCCTCTTCTTATGTACAGTCTCAATTGTTTTTATTCTGCCACTCTATCGTTATATTGCATTTATTTATATATTTAATTTCATTCTGATGTCTGCATTTCCCAGTTTAGTGTCTCTTTATAAATCATATGTACCTTGTATAGTTATTATCATGATTATTAAGAGAATCATTGCAGGAACCATGCAAGGTGTAATTTAATTTCTCTGTTCTGTACATACCGTGCAGTATTTCTCTCTGGGGCGCTAAAATGATGGACAGACACAGATCTGTACACTTTGTACAATCTAATTCTGTGACGTAAACATCCTTGCCAAGGTGTCTGCTTATGTACGAGGCACATCCACACACTGTGAAACACCTCTAGATATACAGACAGCCCAATTTATCTCACTATGAGGCATGATGATTTTTTCATATCCTGTGAATATGCTGTCATTTCCCATCACATATTTTCTTCACATATCTCTCTAAAGCTCTCCGTGAAGCTGAGATCTCTGTGTGCTCACATACGTATGTTCAGGTACATTAGCGGCAGCTATAGAAACAGGCAGTTTTAAAGGGGAAGTCCACCAATTTTACACATCAGTGTGTTTAGAAGTGTTGCTGCATATGAGGAAAACCCTTATTGTGGCTCCAGAGGGAGCTGCACACAGTCTGATAAATGCCCTCAAATGATGGCACTTGAATTGGCATCGGTTCGGACAGAAGACTACAAGTTTGAAAATGAAATAAATCTGGAAATGGACGAGGTTGAATTAAACCTCACTGACGTATGACTCACGGGACCAGTAATCATGTGACTCATGGGACGACATGACAAAATATGTCTCCGGTGACTTTAAATTTCATACAGGACACAAACAGTGATCTTTTGTGTTTGCTTGACCCATCCGTCTCGTTTCCCGCCCATCCAGAGCAGACTCTCACGCTCTTTGTACAACGTCACATGCTCCGACCATCGAGTAACGCTGCATTCAAGTTAACTGAAAGCTCTGTGCGTCAGTATCAAATGCCAAGGGGCACTTCTTCACGTCTGTAGGAGTATTTTGCCTTTTAGAAAGCGCGAATCGCAGACAAACTCTTTGTGTATCTCGTTACAGAGCTATCTTAGTTGCTGTCTGCCATTGTCTGTTATGAGCGTTGTCATCACAAATGCATGGCACTTTGAGATTTTTATGCAACCATTCTGTAATAGTTTGAAAATAATATGTAATTTGCGTGCTGTTGGTTTCATACTAAGGTTTCTGACATATTAACAAATCTCACATACTGTTTTAATGTACTAAAACCATGTTAGAGTGGAATTTCTAACACAGCGACTATCTTTGGTTCTGTTTTTTAATCTATCTCTGATCTATCTAATCTCATGAGACCGACAATAGTATAAAAGTGTAGTGTTAAATCGGTGGAGTACTCTTTTAATGGTTTCCCTGGAGATTTTTGTTTTGATTGTTTTGTGATTTAGATGAGATGGAGATTAAATCCATTTCATGTTTTATTGCTCATTAGTTTTTCTGGTTGGATATTTATAAAAAACTTGAGTTGTATTTTAGGAGGGCAGATTATATTTGGGCCAGAACTCAAAAGTTCATCATCACTTCATAAAAAGTTATGTTTTTGTCTGATAAATGTTTCCCTGCTGCGACTGTATTTCTGGTGTCTTATAAGTCCATCTGAGCTATGCACTTGTATGTGCATGACTTACTAATTTTTTGATTTTTGAGCCACTCACTCATGCTTTTTCATTTTCGTTGCTACTTAAAATGCTGCTGAAGTTTTGCTACAACAGCCCAACTCCAAAGACCCATTTTCTCTATTTTTATTTATTCAGATTCTTCTTTACTGTGTCTTGTAATTGTGATGCTGCAACATCCCAGTTCCAACCAAGGAGTAATTAAAGTTTTTTCCTATCTTATCTTCATCTGAAATTCAGCAGAGAGGAATCGGACTTGAATGTGGATGGAAATGCAATCTGTCTACATAACTGATATCGGGATACAGTGTGGATGTAAAGTGAATACTAATGACAGCTGAGAAAATGAGCCTTTGTGTCACTGAAGTTTGAATTTGCACCTTAAAGCTGGGTGATTTTTCATCACAGAGATGCATTATTAATGGAGATCCAGCCTACAGAGCATTCTTATGTTAAAATGCTGAATTTAAAAGAGTAGTTGGACATTTTGGGAATTACAGTTATTGACTTTCTTACAGAGTTGGCTGTGAAGACTGATACCAGAATGGCACTGATCCTCTCAATCAAACTCTCAAGAAAGTGAATAAACTTATTACCCAAAGTGTCAATTGATTGCGTAAAAAGTAAAAGCTGCACTCGGCAAAGTTTTAATTTTTTTTTAGTAACTTCAAAGGGCGGCTGCAAGAGAGAGCAGCGTCTCATCCCAAATAGCTGACGTATTAAACATTAACTCTCTTTTCCCAAATCTAATTCTAGAGCTGGCTGAGAGCAGCTGGTAAACTGAAACTAAAACACAAAATGTCTCCCCACAGCAGTGACGAGAGCTCTGTCCACAGGAACCTGGTAAACATCAGCAGGCTGTGTGCATTTTTGGGGGTACTGAACTCTGAAAATTACCCTCTCTTTCCCATTTCGCAGCTGCCAAAGTGCAAAGAATTACGTTGTTCAGATTAGAAGCAAAAATGTCTGAGTGTGTTTGGCAAAGTTTTGAGCCAGAGGTCTGATAATGACCGTGTCCACCTGTGTGTTCAAACTGAAAGCTTGTGAGTGACGCAGAGGGAGGAGGTCGTAGTAGGGAGGGGAATAACTCAGTTAGTTTCCTAAATAACATTAGTCAGAAACTGAGAAGCATATTCATGTAGAAGCAGCAGTTCCATCTATGATACCTGCTTTTTCTCCTGATGGCTAATAAAGCAGCACATATCTCTTAATGCATTATTGTATACTGCACTTAACACACTGTAGTCTGTGTAGTCTTCATTGTTATTAAATTGAATACATTTTAATACATTAAACTAATACACACATTAGTTTAGACTTTTGATAGGACAAAAAAGTGAAATATAATATTAATAAGTATGTTTTCTTTAGTGTATTATCAGCTGGAAATAAGAGTCATTGTGTTTTTGTTACCTTGGATTGAGCGATTTACACCAATCAGCCATAACATGATGACCACCTGTCTAATACTGAGTAGGTCCGGCACATCCCACAGATGCTCGATTGGATTGAGATCTGGAGAATCTGGAGGCCAAGTCAACACCTCAAACTTGTTGCTGTTGTTCCTCAAACCGTCTTGAATCATTTTTGCCGTGTGCACACTGGCTCCACCAACCTGCCTTCTTCCCATAGTGCATCCTGGTGCCAAGTCTTAAGCGACGCACATGCACCCGGACATCCACATGATGTAAAAGAAAACATGATTCATCAGACCAGACCACCTTCTGTCATTGCTCCGTGGTCCAGTTCTGACGCTCACATGTCCATTGTAGGCACCATTGGTGGTGGACTGGGGTCAGCATGGGCACCCTGACCGCTCTGCGGCTACCCAGCCCCATACACAACAAACTGCGATGCACTGTATGTTCTGGCACCTTTCTGTCACACCCAGCATTAACTTTTTCAGTTTGAGCTACAGTAGCTCTTCTATTGGGTCGGACAACACAGGCCAGCTTTCGCTCCCCAAGTGCATTAGTGAGCCTTGCCCGTCCATGACCCTGTCACCGGTTCAGCGGTTTTCCTTGGACCACTTTTGGTAGGTCCTGACCACTGAAGACCGGGATTTACCTCTCGTCAGATTTCCTACTGCAGAATTTTAATGACTTTTTTTTCTTTTGTATTATTAAAAAATAGAAAAAAGAAATTTGCTCTGGAGTGAACAGATCGGAAATATGTTTTTTTATGTTTGAGCAACAGCAGAAATCCACTAATTTCTATCAAGAGTCAGGACTGTGACCTAGTAGACATCATGTTTAAACCAAGCAATACATAATGCAGCTCCTTTTATTGACTGTAGATCTTAGTAAAGGTTCTGCTGAAGTCTCCGATGGACTGTAGTGCAAATGACTGCAGCCCCTCTGTGCTCACACACGTGACCGTACGTCTGTCCAGAGGCCTCCTAATCAGCCACATGATGCAGCAATACCAACATCTCATTCAAGAGGAGATTTGAGGGACTCGGTTGCCATGGCGCCCAAGCTTAGCCTTGGTTCAGATAGCAGATGTTTACCATTTTTCTACTCATTTCTCTTTTGTTCTTCGTCTCCTCGCCTTTCCTCAAGGAGCTGTAATGCACCATTTGTGCGCGGCTCAGTAACACTTGTCGGATCACGATGTGCTGGGCAGGAATATACACCCACTTCAGCTCTGTGGTGCAGCAGAGGAGGACGCTGCACCTACTGGATGTCCCTGGGATAATTGGCACAGAACATCTTGTTATTGGCCCCCTTTATTTTTGATGCAACGCTGCCTGTTGTGAAGTCTTTCCCCTGTGGAAAAAATGATTACGTTCTCTTGCTTTGTCTGTGCTCAACCTTGGCTGTGTCATGTGACTAGTCATTTCAGTCCTCACTGGTTGTCATGCCAACAGTATATCTAAGGCAGTCGTGCCAGTTCAGTAGTGGAAAGATGGGATGTTTGCACACTTCACAGACAGGCAGGTAGGTGCACATACAGTAGGTCAGAGTGTAAAACAGTACTTTTTTTTTTCTTTTCAGTTTCGTAATGCTACAAAATATTTCATTATTTATGATCCAGAATAAATTCACAAGCTTTCTGTCCAGACTGCAAAGTCTCTGAGTCTGCAGTGAGTTTTAAATTCCTCTCTTGTGTTCCTGAATGTACAACAAACACCTTGTTTCCCTTTTGAGCTTTCTGATAATCCCTGGATAAGCAATGGGGTTTTTTTTGTTTGTTTTTACATTTTTCTTTTTTTGTAAATGCCCTGGTAGATTGTCTGATTGTATAGAAGTCTATGAGAAAATGAGCCTACTTCTCACTTGAGAGTTTATGGTCTCAATCACTAGTTTAAAGTCTTCTTCATACACCATGATGGTCCTTTAGTAAATTATGGTCTCATTTAGAGTCAAATAGACCACAAATCAGGGGATGCTTTAGGGCGGGGCTACCTTGTGATTGAGAGGTCACTACCACAGTGTTGTCTGGTCTGGGAGTTCTCCGTATTTTCATCTTAGAACTTAAACTCTTTCACAGTGTGTTTTCAGTTCATCAAAATTAATTAATGTTTGTCACCTAAAAATGCCTCATTAAGCATTCGGTTGTATTTAACTTCACCCTCTCTGGTTGCAAAAGACCAACATGGCGACAGCCAAATACCAAGATGGCAATAAATAAAATACCAAACACAAGGCTTCAAAATGACAGTCAGCTGTGTTTATTTGTGCTTTTGAATGTATCCACTGTGAAACAATCAGAAACTAATGTGTTATTTTCTTGATTCACTGCTTTTGTTCTCACCAACACCGCTCCCTCTCTTCATTCACTCTATAGCTCACTCGACTGTCGCTGCCCTCACTCCCTCCACTGCTCGTTGAGCTGTGGAGGAGTCACTAATTTTAAATGCTGTGTGTTTACAAACAGCGACCAACAATGGTTACATATTATACCGTTAATAGAACAAAGATCTGAAGGTGACCCACAGCGTTGTCCATCCATCGTCAACCGCTTATCCCGTTAGGGGTCGCGGGGGGGCTGGAGCTGATCCCAGCTGGCACTGGGCGAAAGCGGGGTTCACCCTGGACAGGTCGCCAGTCCATCGCAGGGCACATAGAGACAGACAACATATAGACAGACAACATAGAGACAGACAACCATGCACGCTCACATTCACACCTACGGGCAATTTAGAGTCATCAATTAACCTAAACAGCACGTCTTTGGACTGTGGGAGGAAGCCGGAGTACCCGGAGAAAACCCACGCTTACACGGGGAGAACACGCAAACTCCACACAGAAGAGCCGCAAGCTGGAATCGAACCTGCGACCCTCTTGCTGTGAGGCGACAGCGCTAACCACTAACCAGCCCACCCACAGCGTTGTGTAGAATACAAATTAAATCATATTAGAAGCTTCCTGGTATTATATTACTGATTACTAATTATTTTTTTTTCCGTATCCATGGGGTGAACATGACTTTTTAAATGTGATACTTTTTTTTTTTTTTTTAATTCTGATTCACATGCAGCTAATGTTGTGAGTAGTACGATTTAATGAGTTGGAGCCTCAGGCGTTCCGAGTCCAGATGGGATACGTAGTCCTCCAGTATGTCCTGGGTCAGCCTGAGGTCTTCTCCCAGTCAGTCTTAACCCAGAGCACCTCCACACAGGAGATACCCAGCAGGCATCCTCACCAGCTGCCCTGCTCATATCTGTTCCCCACCACACGTTTGACACAAAGCCTGCATGCCAGCCGGTCAGTCTCTTAAGCTCTGTGAAGAGAACAAGATGGCGTCACCTGCATGAACCAGGCCTCTTTGTTCTGGGAGGATTGTGAACTCCGACTCAGAGGTGGTGATCCTCATTTGAACTGTGTCAGACTGCTTTAGAGCACTTTGAGGATTACAGCCTAATGAAGCCAGGAGGACAAAATTTCTGCAAACAGCAGAGATGCCACCTACATGTCATTAAACCTCCACATCCTCACTTAATGAGCTTTTACTTATGGGACATCAGGACATCACATCACCATAACTAATGAATCTGACGCTAAACAGAACACGAACAAGAGTCAGAACAGCACGATCTTTATATTTAAAATCTCCAGAAGTCTGTTATTATCAGTCATTTGCTGTCATAATAATTTTCAGTGTGGGAGCCTCTAGCGCACAGACTTCACTGTTCTGGTGAAACAAGATTTACAAATTTCAGTTTCAAAGTTCATTCTTGACCTTGGAAACAGCCCAAGGTAAAAACAGCCTCATTTAGAAGGTGTTCTGGAGCTTTCAGTCATGATCATCAGCAGATATGTTTGTTAAGTTGTCATGAAAAGCTGTTGTCTCACCTTGAGGTGAGATTGTTTTGTCAAATATTTTATAAATATCCAATATATCAGTACAGTTCTTGCTTTAGTTGTGTCACTTTTATGGTATGTAGTCTGTATTGACTGCAATGTAAATGCATCACCATAAATATGCTACACAGCTAGTAACAACAAATAAAAAGCGTTAAAGGCTACTTATGTTGGGTGGCAGGGGAGGTTGATGGGTCCAATAAACACAGGACTTTCAACCAGGAGACTGGTGTTTTGTTTGTTTGAAATTAGTGACATTTGTGGTGTGTTTTTAGTGATGTCTGTGATACGTTTTCTGTACTTATGTTACGTTGTTTCCGTACGTATTGCACTTAGTTTACGTACTTATTTTAAAGCCAACCATGAAGTTTTTTTTTTAAACCTGAGCGGTTTTGTTGCCCCTGCTGGTGCTGCACCTTCATATATTCGTATCATAATAAAGGTAGATCTTCTTCTTCTTCTTCTTCTTCTTCTTCTTCTATACACATGTAATCTTCCTGCCCGGCGAGGCTAAATGTGGCATTGACAGGTCTATGTTGTCACACTCAGACACTGCACTAGTTATCTTACTATAAGCAGCCAACTTACTGTTTAACTAGTATCATATTCCACCTGTATTCAGCATCCACATCCTTCTACTTTTAAATGAAAATACATTTTGAAGAAATATGCTCATTTGCATTCTTGCCGAGAGTTTGATGAGAAGATATCTGCACATTAAATATGCTACAGCCAGCAGCTTAGCTGAAATAGGGTAAACAGCTCGCCAGGATCTGTCCACAAGTTTTAAAACATCCACACCCATACCTAATCATACCATACATCCATACCTAATTTCATTCAACTGATTAACATGCTATATCATCTTTGTTTAATCCGTAAAAGTGTAAAAAAAACAACTAGTTTCAGGGCGACACACTTCTAGCCAAGAAAATGTCCACCCCCGCCCCCCTTGCAACCTCAGATAATTTAAAAACAGTCACACAGTAATCTTTCTGTACCTTTACTTTTTCATTAGTTGCCCACATGCTTCTTTCATTAGGATTATAGGATGTACATACAGTCAATGAAGGCCCACACCTGATAAGGTGAAGTAGTTATGAACCTTTTTTATTACTCAGCATATTCACCATATTAGTCGTTTTGACTTATGATTCAGAAAATGTGTATGAGGACGCTTGTAAGGACAGCATCACCAGTCCACCTACAGCAGCAGAGAGCTGCGTTGCTAATCCATGTGAGACGACCCGACTTTCGTTTAAGTTTAACAGGAACAGGGAGATAAACAAATGCTGATTTGCCTTTTTTCCGGCTTGCAGTGGATTTTGTTTCCTATTTCACTATGAAAACGCCTCTCTTCCAACATCCACTTTGACTTCTGATTTTATTCATGGACATACACCATGTTAGTGTGTTAGAATACTAACATTTTCTAATTAGGGATGGGATGTCATTACTTTTGCAGGTTTTTAGAAAGTATTGGGAAAAAAATTGACCTGACAATGATGCTAAATGAAAAGTCAGGGGATCACAAAAGTTATTACAGCTCATCCTGAGGGGGACATTAATGTCTGTACCAAATGTCATGGCAATACATTGAAAAGTGAGATATTTCACTCCTCAAATGTCAACCTAATGGAGGCCCTAGAGGAAAAGTCAGGGGATTACCAAAGTCATGAAGATATATAAGGTATCAGACTAGATACTGTATATCTTTTTTCTCTGTGTAGGCTGTTCTCATACACTGTTTGCTGCTATACCTACGAAATGTAAAGCACTGTAATATGCTTGAATATCCCACAAAATCAGTTTGTATGTAATCCATGTAATTGTGAACCAGGAAGCATAACGAGCGACAAACACTGCGTCCAGAGGTGGGTGGATGGGTGGATCAAAAAACACTGGACTTTCACCCAGGAAACAGGTGTTCATTCCCCGTGTGAGTCACCCAAATGTTGATTTATTTGTCACGTAACATCCACACTTCCACAACACCACTTCCACAATCTTTTCCTAAACCTAAGTAGATTTGTTGCATAAACCTAACCAAGTTGTTTCCTGTGAAGACATTTATTTTGAAAAGACCGGAGGGGAATTTGACACAGTGTTGCTGAACATTTGTAGAAAAAACATGAAAAATGACGAATAAATTCAAGATATCAAGCTGAATGTTGATCGTCTGGGGACTGTGAGTATCTGTACCAAATGCTGTGTCAATCTGGCTTGTAGATGTTGAGATATTTTGCAGGATAAATAAAAAAAATATGGCCTGCTGGTGGTACAAGAGGAAAAGTAATCGGATTATTAAAGTATGCAGGATTCATCCTCTGAGGAACATGAACGCCTGTACAAAATTTAATGGCAATCAATAAAATAGTTGTTGAAATATTGCAAAAGACAGACCAACACTGGCATCACTAGAGCTGAAAACTTGGCTAAAATAAGACAGTTGTAATAATGAAAAGAATATAAAAACGTGCAAAAAAAAAAATCATTTTAGCGTACACTGTAAACATACTATATACAGGATAGTAACAGTGCATTAGCAGATTTTTCTTTAGAGGGCCCATATTATGGTCATTTTCAGGTTCATGTTTCTACTAGAACATGTTTACATGCTGTAATGTTCAAAACATTACTGAGTCCATAATGAGTTAATATATTGTAATATTTGTTGTATAATGTTTTTCTTTGTAATTTTGTGTGTGAGGAAAATGCTGATATTCCCAACTGACTCATCTTTCTCCCCTGTCATTATACCTCTGCATGTCCTTCATTATGTTACCTACTTGCTCGCTTGCTAAACTGTTAGCCTCTGTGGCTTCTAGACTCGGATATTAACGTTAATATTGTCATTGCTTTGCAGCGGTGTTCTCATGGCTTTAACCACTTGCATATTGTGTACAGGACTTCCCATGTTGTAAACTCAAACTCACGAGTTTCATTTGAAGGCACCATCACACTGCAGCTGGACATAAACTGTGACACATTTAGACTATTTACGGTCACTGTGTAATTTTGTACAGTTGTGACATCACAAAGTTACAGAAATCCTGACAGCTTGTTTCAAAGGTACAGTTTCTGAATACGGGCTGCATGTTCTTCTCCATGGATTGAGCATTTCAATACTTTGACAGTATTTATATAGCACTTAAACATGCTTTATAATAAAAATGATATGAAAATCATTTTTTTTACGATGTGGGACCTTTAAAATATAGCAGTGGAAATTTGTGGTATCTACCCACACCAAGAGAAACATATGTAGGAGGAGATACACCGTTCTTACTGATCAAACTGCCCCTTTAAAAAATCTTTTATTGGATCATTAAATACCCCTCTGTTGCCTTCACTGTCAACCTTTCGGTTATCTTTTTTTGGGATATGCTCTGTTGTTGTTTTTGTCATTTATGACAGCAAGGTCATTTGATTTGTAACTGAAAAAGAGTGTTCAAACACAAAATATCAAATCAATAAAAGCATAAAAAAGCCTCGTATTTAGTGGACAGAATTTCAGTATGGGATGACCTTCTGAAATTACAGAGGCTTTCAAGGGGGACTGACAAACAATGGAAACATCCATCTACCAATAATGTAACACACAACGTGGTGACGCCTCTTCTCCAGCCACAGTGGACACAGATGAGACTCCGCAACAATTGACCCATGACTACCGTTTTGAAACTAATCATATCTATTCATCACAATTGCTGATGATTGGTCGTTGTTTAGCATAATTGAGCAAAACTTCAGTATAGTCGTACACTCAGCATTTGATACGAACCGATGGTGCAGCTGCAGCTCTGTGACATAAACACACAAACTTTACAGTTATTTATGGAAGCACCAGACTCATTCGTCTCTAGTTTTCAGTGTCACGTCTGAAAAATGAGCTCTAAGTTAACAGAACTGCTTACTGGTGAAAAGACAAAAGTATTTGCTTATATTGTGTATGTGGTCTATTTTCAGAGGGAGTTGACTCATGCATAGGCCATGTGATAACCTTAATCACTGGTTCAGCCTATTTAGTAAACTCTCATGTATATTCAGATCAGGGGGATACCGGTGGGGAACAAAGCTTTGATGAATGCAGGAATCCAACACACATTGTTTATTCAACCTTCACTGCCCCCCCCATATTGATTGATGAGGTTGTTACTGATGCATTAGTGAGGTATCAGAGGAAACTCTGGCTCGGATTCTGTCAACCAGAACTGGTTCCTGAAAAAGCCTTGAATGTGGAACAACCTGCAGGAAAGAGGCTGGTGCAAAATGCATTATGAGTCCTGAGTGTCTGCCTCTCATCCAGCATCACTGTAATGTGAACCAGGCGAGGCAAGGACGCACCATCACAAAGTCTGTGCATTAAGTCCTTCCTAAATTGTAAAGAAAAAGCAATCAACTAAACAGGAGCCACACAGGAGTTACTGCAGTAGGGAAGGGATACAAGGCCAAACAAACCATATATATATAAAATGTAAATGCCAGTCTGTTGACTTTGCTTTATTCATATATGTATGGAGAAATCTGTGTGTTTTAAAGTTAGTTTGACTTAACAGTATTCACACAATTTGTAGTGAGTGGGAAATATACAATTAAACAACCAGTGTGTAACAATTAGGGAGATCTATGGAAGAAAAGGACTTTATTATTAAGTATGTTTTCTTGAGTGTATCATTGCCTGATAATAAGAGTCATGTTTTCATTACCTTAGAATGAGACATTTACATCTCCACAGTCCTCTCCACGGAGTCCACCATGTTGCACCGCCTGGTTTCTACAGTAGCCACGAACAGACAAACCAAGCTCTGCTAACTTTTCCTGCTTGCGCTGGGGTCAATAAGGTTACTTGCTACTGCCAGATCCAACACATTGGACCTTTACAGGAATACTTCAACTTCAACATGACCATATGTGTAACTTCCCAAAAACATGCATCTTTGCTATTTAAAACATTTTGGCTTTGCAGTAGCGTGCCTGCACAAACGCGAGAGAGTTTATGTGGAACAGTAAATAATATGCTTATAGCAAAGATGCATGTGTTTGGGAGGTAGTGAGCATAAGACTGGATAAATGAGACCTGTGTAAACAGATGTTTTGATATAACTTTGCTGTTCTTAAATACACCCTCCATTTACCTAATTTCATCAAGACTTATCTCTGTTTTAGGATTCTTCGTTCACCATGCATGGCATGCAAAAAAAGTTTTCTTCAAGAATTCAAAGCAACACAGGGTGAGTAATTGATATACAAATGGTTATTTTGTGGGTGAAATATTCCTTTAAGCCAGCGTAACTGACCAACATTATTTGGTCATTAGCTCTAACTTTTAGCTTTGTCAACAAAAATGCAATTTAAACTATACAACAGCATATTTTATCAACTGTAAGGCCTGAGATGACGACCATATTCCAGACATCTTCTAGCCAATCTCAACGCGTCATATGGTGCCTGGGAAGTCATGAACACGACATGCGTTGCGTTCAAGTGGTTAAGTCGTGATGAACCCTACTGCAAAGCAACGGCAATATTACCAAGAAAAACACTATATGACTAAAATTACAATATACTGTACAATATTAACTTATTATGCACCAATAAATGAACTTACATGGGCTCCACAATGTTAACAAACACATCACAAGTCATGAACTCTGAGCTTTCAGAAACTTTCCACTTACAAGGTCATGAATACAACGTGAGGGAGGCGTTCATCTCCTAAACACGGTAAACACAACCCCATTTGAAGGCACCAACATAGCAAGCTTAGACACTAATTCTGCTAGTTAGCTAGTTCAGCTAGCTACGCAACTGTTACACCTTAAAGGGTGTAAATGTTTATTAACAACTAACCTTTACAAAAAATAAAAACCAAAAAAAAGTAGTTTGTGTGGTGGAACTGATTTAAATTGAATGATGCACATAAGATAAGATAAGATAAGATAAGATGAACCTTTATTAATCCCCGGAGGGAAATTCGGGACACATATTTTCACTTAGCGAACATTATAACTTGGCTATGTTTGAACTTACAAACAGCTGGTGTTGGTGACGTGTTCAGAAATTAATAGTTTGATTATGGATGTAATTTTCTCCCAATGCATGATAATATGCGCAAATGGCAATGAAGTGGACCAAACAGACCTAAACTGGGAGTCTGACATTTAGCACTGAATAGCAATCAGTTAGTCAAATTACAACTGGAATAGAGACTTCCTTCCTCTGACTGCAGTTTTTATTCCCCCCGAGCTCCTCTCTCTGATCCATGGACTCAAAGTGAGTCACTGGAGGACAAAATGTTATGTACCACAACTAAAACGCAGATGGCCGTGAGCTTTGCTTGAGCCATCGCTCATTGCTCAGTCACAGGTTACCATGCCAGCAAAGTCAGAGAAACTGTCACAGTACAACAGTCAGTTTGGCAAACCTTGCCGCCTAAAGTCTCCATGTGGTGGCTATTACAAAGTCTCAGTAACTGGGATCAGAAAAATAGGCTGATGAAATTCAAATTCTGCCCAACAATTTTTGCTGGGACATTTAGTATTTGCTATATCCGGTGTTTGTTATGTGCTTCATGCTTGCAGTTGTTTTATGGCAGATGTATGAATATTTATAGGTGCCGCACGTCTAAACAGAGGCAATCACTTACTCTGCACAGGGGTGACAGGGAGGATTGTAGGTTGCAGGCTCCAGAGATTTATCAGTCTCACAGAGACACTTTTAGCTGTTACCGGTTGTCAGTCAAATGGGTGTGAATACTTAATTGGGCATTTTGTAGAAATTACATGTTGATGTTGGAAAAACCTGCACATTTCAGCATGCTGTCAAATAATACAAATCAAGCTTAAGTTTAATCTGCCATATAAAATGCTATTGCTGATGTATCCTTCATTTCTGGCTCCTGTTTATAGATGTCAGTGTGGTTTAGTTGGTCGGTCGGTTCACCACTTCAGTCCAGACTGAAATATCTCAGCAACTCCATGATGGATTGCCATGAAATTTTGTTTCTAGACATTCCCCCAGATGATGGTTCCCAATAACTGTGGTGATCCCCTGACTTTTCGTTTAGTGCCCCCAACAGGTCAAAATCCTAACATATCATGAATAAATCAACATCTAATCACGAATCGAATTGGCAAAAAATAAATAAATAAATAAATAAATCATAGACATTCACATCCTCACTGTTCATCTAGCGCCAGCATCAGTCCAACATGTGTCCATCAATGTCCATCAATATGTCCAGTACTTTGATTTATGACAAAATACCTGAGGAAAGAAATTCCCATCAGCAACCCAGCTGGCATTGGGCGAAGGCGGGGTTCACCCTGGACAGGTCGCCAGTCCATCACAGGGCACATAGAGACAGACAACCATTCATGCTCACATTCACACCTACGGGCAATTTAGAGTCATCAGTTAACCTAAACTGCATGTCTTTGGACTGTGGGAGGAAGCCGGAGTACCCGGAGAAAACCCACACTAACATGCATGAAGAGCAATGTTATAAACATTATACCTGAATTATCAAATGTTAGCAAGTTACCATGCTAAACTATGATGGTGAATATGGTAAACTTTATGGTTCCTGAATTAAAAAACGTTTGCATGCTAACATGCTAAACTATGAGGGTGAGTATGGTAAACATTATACCTGAATCAACAATTGTTAGCATAGACAATACCTGAATTATTAATTTTCAGTGATCTAAAACTTCAATGATAAACAACCAATTTTCTGTATAAAACGTTTTGTTTCAATAATCCTGCAATTTCACACTGACACATAAAGCACAGAGAAATCCATCGAAGAGGTGGCAGAGATATTGATTTCTTCATAAAAGATACCCTCAATAAACGTAGCGGCCATCACAAATACACTGTTATTTGTCTCGCTGGCTGGACCTCACATACACACCTATAAAGCTAACTGCATGAAATGACTTTGTGACCCTTCTACAGATATTCCCCAAAATGTAGGAAGCTGAAGTCGACACGAAAGGCACAAACGATGAAAAAGTGAACTACAACACATGATCAAAACATTAGTCCTAGAATACACTGAGACATCACAGACGGATGCTCTTTAATGGTGAGAGTGCATCTGAGGGTGACGTTTTCCTTCCAGGGTTTAAGAGGCAAACTGAAGAGAGGAACATTATTACTTAAGGCTTCTGTTCAATCCGACGAACAATAGAGGAAGTGAATCAGTGTTTCTCTCCTTTCTCTCTTCTTCTTCTTTTGATGTTTCCTAGAACAGGAGCCATTTATCTGCCAGTTACTCCACTCGAGATAATCAGTTATCAGCGAGGAAGAAGGCTTTTTATTTTGGGCCGCTCTCAGGTTTGAATCACGTGTGAGGAGCTCAGCTTTTATCTGTATCTAGTCCAGCAGATCAGGACTGTAAATAATGTGTTCTTTCTCAGTTTGCTTAAAGATTGATGGGAATCAGCTCGCTGAAGATTTACAAGTCTGCTGCTTGCACTGACAAGCTGCCAGCAAACTGTTTTGCCAAAAAAGGGAAATAACCTCACAGAAAAATGAGCTTTATACTCCTCAAGTTTTTTTTTCTTTTTCTGTCATTTGCTGACCGTGAATGTCTTCTCATTTTGTAAAGTAGAACATTTTGTTCATTTCACACAGGGACGGCAGCCGCGGCTAAGCAATATTAATTATTACACCTGTGATGATGATAGAGCCATTGCCTCATTTCAGTCCCGAGGTGGCAAAAGGTTTTTTTTTTTTTTACATTCTGTCGGCCTCAAAATGTCACATTAATGCATCTATTCTGATTTTATCTACGACACTGAAACCACGCAACTCATGCCTCTCTGGCCTGCACCATTTATTCCACCATTGTGTGAAGAAATAAAAGTACATCACTAAAATGTTTGCATGGATGTGGCCGAATGAACACATGTAAATTGCACCATTCATAATCAGTGGATTGAATCTGTTTTTATTAAAGCAAAGCAATATCTTTGCTATTGTGATTCATAGCAGGATCTGACTGTCTAATTTGGTGGAGTGTAATCTGATTAAATGTGCTGATAACTAACAGCTTCATCCTGAAGGCGGACATAAATAAAACATAATAAAATATGTATGAATAATCTTGTCACATCACAGCTCAGCTCCTCTGAGTTGTATTTCTCAGTGTGTGAATGACACACAATTTTCTTTTGCATTTTCATCTGAATACAAACACTTTTAAGTACTCCAAATAACTGGTTTGGATCAGAAAATATCAGGAGAGTGAGCTGCTTGATAGGTACAAAGTAAAGACAGCTATTAAAGAGGGAATAAAATACATGTGAGGATGGTTTCTGCTCAGCCAGTATCAAAATGATGCTTTCTGTTCTCTATTTTAGTTTATTATTCACACAATAAGCAGACATGCACTGACTAGTAATGAAGTCTGCAACCTGTATCTGCCTTTCAATGCATGCCCACAAATGCCAACATAAACATGTTGATGCAAATTTGTTTAAATGCCACTAATTTCATTAACGCATTACCTATTACTTATTTTTAGGTTGTGGGTTTAGTTTTAAAGTTAGATTGTCACGAAGGAGGCTAAAAAGCACTCCAAACTTACGTTAGATTTCCCTTGACCCTTGTCCTTTGACCTCTGACCTCAAGATATGTGAATGTAAGTGGTTTCTATGGGTACCCACGAGTCTCCCCTTTACAGACATGCCCACTTTATAATAATCACATGCAGTCTGGATCAAGTCCTAGTCAAGTCAGCACTCTGACACACTGACAGCTGCTGTTGCCTGTTGGGCTGCAGTTTGCCATGTTCTGATTGGAGCAGATTTTTTATGCTAAATGCAGAACCTGGGAGGGTTTCTGGATAATATTGTCATTGTTTTGTGTTGTTCCTTTAAGGTACATTTTGAACTGATAAAAAATGTTCAATTAGTTTGCGATTAATCACGATTAAATATTCAATTGAATGTCTAATAAAAAGTGATCTTAATGTGGAGATTTTAAAGGAGAAATGCAGCTTTTTGTTCCTGCAAAAGTGTAGATATTGTGTTCACAATTATCTAATGAATTACGCGATAAATCAGTCACTCAAAGCTATTCTGAATGTGTTTTTTTTTTTTTTTTGTAGGGGGGGTTCTTTGTCCGAGGAGCAAATCGTCTGCTAGGAGGAGCTTTGGGAATTCAGATCAGATCCATTTTATAAGCCTCCTCCTCCTCCACCACCACTGTCGTCTGCCTTGTTCCTATGCACCGCACTTGACAGCTCCATGGGCTGGGCAGATAAAGCTATACGGGAACACGTGACAGGGCTTGTAGGAACGACGCTTCATAAGTGTGAAGACGCGGAGAACGAGACTGGAGAGACGCTGGAGCCGCCAGCAGCAGCAGCAACCTGTATCCACAGAGCGAGAGCGCACTCCAACACACTTCCACGGACACCCGATAAACTTGTGTTACATGTAGACTTTGACAAAGAAACTAATAATCATGATGATAATTGGGGTTTCATACTAACACACACACACTCACACACATATGCAGGTTGACTTCTTTTATATAAGAGCTGTTGGATGATGCGCTTCTGACTTGGATTAACGCGCGGTGGTAAAGGGCGATTCTGCGCACTCGGAAAAATTATGTAAGGTAAAGAAGCACTTTTCCTCTCTTAAATGTTTGATTGTGGCTTTAAATACAGTTTTGTTTCTTATATTTGTACTTTAAATGCTTTATGTTGTTTGTCCCAGCATGTAAGTGTTTTCTTCTTTTTTGCTGTGCGTATTCCTAAATGATTTTTGCTTTTTGCACCAGATTAACAATAAATACACTGATGATTGATTATGGGACTTTCTAAATAGCCAACAACATATTTAAATAATTTATTAGCACATAGATTATTATATATAGTTATATAGCCTATCTCTTTATTTTTTACAGTAAATTAGACTGTTTGAAATTTGAGCATGCATACTATATATTGTTTTACATAAAGGTAATAAGCTTGTTTTGTAATAGTGTTCCAGTCTACTCAGGTACAATGGAATAGTCTGATTCTGCACCTCATAGAAAAAAAAGGCGTTTTTAAAAATCTTATCTTCAGCCTTTTTTGTTTTTATAAGTAGGTTTCCGGTTCTTGAAAAGAAAACAGTCAATGATTAATCATTTTATGTGTGCTGATACAGTATTTATAAGTGTACCAGCTCTTAGGCATTAGATATGGTTTATGACCAATCCATGACCTCTATAAAATGCATTAAAAAACATCCACAGTTGTACAAAACTATCAATGATTCAAAAATATTTCCAAATATTTGCATAACGAGATGGTTATCTCATGTTCAAGGCATTTTTATATCAAAGGTGTGCACTGCTGCAGATTTAATATCCTGTATTAATATGCATGAGATTCTTTTTTAGGTTTCTCCAACGTGTCTGAAATGTTTGTCGTCTATCTTGTAGGTTGTCTGGGCGTCTCGTACTGCAGTATTACCCTCAGACACAGCCATGAAGTCTGTGCTGGATGGCGTGGCGGACACCACCTTCCGGACTATTACATCTGGTTTACAGTATCTGGGCTCCAACGACGCCAACTACGAGGACCCCCTCAGTGATGTAGACTTCAAGACAGGTTTCTCTCTGCAGAAGCCCTTGTCTGCTTTCCGCAGCAACTCCTTCCCCAACAAAGTGCCTGCGGACGAGGAGCTCATCCTCAAGGGCATCCCCTTCTACCCCACCAATGCCACCGACTTGTTTGGCAACAGGAGCACATTCAGAGACGAGACCAACAACATACAATGTGGGGAGAACTTCATGGACATGGAGTGCTTCATGATCCTAACCCCCAGCCAGCAGCTGGCTGTGGCGGTGATGTCTCTGACTCTGGGCACCTTCACGGTGCTGGAGAACCTGGTGGTGCTCTGCGTCATCCTCCAGTCGCGCACCCTCCGCTGCCGGCCCTCCTACCATTTCATTGGCAGCCTGGCGGTGGCTGACCTGCTGGGGAGTGTCATATTTGTCTACAGCTTTCTGGACTTCCATGTCTTCCACAGGAAAGACAGCCCTAATGTTTTCCTCTTCAAGTTGGGCGGAGTCACGGCGTCATTCACAGCGTCCGTTGGGAGCCTTTTCCTCACTGCTATCGACCGCTACATCTCCATACACCGGCCTCTCGCCTACAGGCGCATCGTGACACGGACCAAGGCCGTCATTGCCTTTTGCATGATGTGGACCATCTCCATCGTCATTGCAGTGCTACCTCTGCTAGGCTGGAACTGTAAACGACTCAACTCTGTTTGCTCAGACATATTCCCTCTGATAGATGAGAACTACCTGTTGTTCTGGATCGGTGTGACCAGCGTGCTGGTCCTTTTCATCATCTACGCCTACATATACATCCTGTGGAAGGCGCACCACCACGCTGTGCGCATGCTGAGCCGCACCTCCCAGAAGAGCCTCGTCGTTTACTCGGCGGATGGGACTAAAGTGCAGACCACACGTCCAGAGCAGACGCGCATGGACATCCGTCTGGCCAAGACCCTGGTGCTCATCCTGGTGGTGCTAGTCATCTGCTGGGGCCCAGTGCTCGCCATCATGGTCTACGACCTCTTCTGGAGGATGGACGATGACATCAAGACGGTGTTTGCGTTCTGCAGCATGCTCTGCCTGCTCAACTCAACCGTCAACCCCATCATCTACGCCTTGAGGAGCAAGGACATGCGGCATGCCTTCCTCAGCTCCTGCCATGCCTGCAGGGGCAGCGCCCAGCAGCTGGACAATAGCCTCGAGTCGGACTGCCAGAACAGAAACATCTCTGCCAACAGGGCCGCAGAAAGCTGCGTGAAGACCACTGTGAAAATAGCCAAAGTAACAATGTCTGTGTCGACTGAAACTTCTGCAGAGGCTGTCTAATTGGCTGTCACGGGGGGAAACTGTGTAAATGTCATCCTCCCCAAACAATGCCATTCAACACAATAAAGCAGAAGATAGATATTTAAAAAGAACATCTTCTCCTGAAAGTATCGACTCACATCCTCACATAGACGCTTCAGTGGTTGCATTATTTTACGTTGGTCTGTGAGTAAACGGTGTGCCAAAGTGCCAAACGGTATTGCAAGTTCATAGGAAGGACTCTTAATTTGAAAGGATTATCAAAGACTATCATGAGTCTGCTGTTTACCATAGACTTCATGATATCCAAGTTAGTGAAGGCATATTATATTTTTGTACTGTGAATTCAGGTTTTGAAAACAATATATCTTCATTTATGGGATAAGGGGCTACTGACATTTTTAATTCGACATGTTTTACTGTGTTATCTAGACTTTAAAAATGTGTCTTGCACCATAAATATAACAAATCTCTGCGTCTTGACTTTCTACAGGCTTCATGTACATGTTGCATAAAAACATTTCTTTGAGGGAATGATAAAAAAAGATTGTTTATTTCCAAAATTGACATTAAACATGTCATTTTTCTTCTGACAACACTCAGTGAGTGGCAAAAGGGATTTTGAGAAATCATTCATGCTCAAGATAAAAAAAAATAAGCATCACAGATAAACTCTAATGAGATGGAGGTAAATGGATGCACAGCTTTTTGAAATCTAGGATGGCATTTTCTGTGGCAGAGTGACGATCGTCCCTGTTGTCCATTTCTTAACCCGCTAAGCTGTTAGAGTAACGTGTCTTTGTTCAAATGTAAACCTAACAACTGTACAGTGTTTTCTTGCAAAATAAAGTGTTCAAATCGACTCATTCAAGCTTTTTGGCCAAAGCTTGAACACATCAAAACTGAATTTGGACGCAGTGTGCTGGTCGCTACTGCAACAAACTGAAGTGGTTTCTGCTGCTTTCATCAAATGTATGATTTTACCGGCCTTGTATGTGTATGATACCTTGTGACTTGATGATGTATTTCCAACCCCGCGCCTTTTTGATCATTGCAGTGAGTTGTTTTAGTGCTACTGTTGCAGCGGGGCATCATTTGGGAAAATAAAAGCAACCCATGCACAGGCCTATAGTGAAGTACTTTTGGCGTAACTCTAAATAAAAAAAATGTCTGTTAATTTTACTTATCTAAACAAAGGAAACAGGGGTCTTTTCATTAGCTGTTGACTTGAATGGAAGTGTGTGTGTGTGTGTGTGTGTGTGTGTGTGTGTGTGTGTGTGTGTGTGTGTGTGTGTGTGTGTGTGTGGGAGACTCGACGACCAACCTGACAAAAGAATCTGAGATGTGATTTTTCTAATGTAGTACTTTTAATCTAGAAATCTCACAGCACAATATTGTTCTGTAGACATTTATCTTGGTGTGAAGTTATCCAGACGAGTTGTTTATCAGTATGCTTTGCTGCCTCTTGTATTATTGAGTATTGAAGATCAAAATGTCAAACTGTCAAGTGGCTTCTGTACAGTGGTGGCATAATGAGGACTTAAAAACCAACAATCAGTCAAGTGTTTTTAGTATTGCTGTTTTCAAAACTTTTGAATAAAGTTGCAGCTGGTTGTCATTTTTGCCTGCAGTTATTTGATTGATTATGTTGTTCAATTCATCCAACAATCACTAATTCAAGAGAACCAGATACTCCAGTATGTAGAGAGGGAGCCAAGCCCTGCAGCAACCTAAAGGCATCAGTGATGTTTTAGTTCCCCCTAGTGGAAGATTATCATTATCAATAATGGCAGCCTTTCTGAGGAAAGACAGCACTTCTACACATTGATTTTAGCTTTCTTAATATTGCTCTGGCTATTCCTTGTAACCCCAAAAGTGACAAATTTCAAGAGAATAGCAACCACAGCATCCTCTGACACCAACATCTGCCCAGTTCTTTTCATCTCTTGGCTCAGAGGGACGGGGAAATTGCAACAGCTGTTCACACAGATGTCAACAAGATTTTGTTCATTTATCTACCAAATACTGCAATCTGAGAAAAGCCCATGAGGCGGGTTTATTCAACCATGTGTGAAAGTCTGGAATAAGACATTTCTCTGATGTTCTGCATACAAAACAAATAACTGAGGGAATGAATGGCAGATTAATCGATAATGAATCAGAATCAAGTATAATAGATACATGGAATATGACTCCGGTTTAATGCAGCGCTCTCAATGTACTTACTACAGAATAGAAATAAAAGAATAAGAAGAATACAACAATAAAAATGAAAATAAAATGTCAATATAAAAGTCAAATCTTCTGGATATTGTAAACAATACAAACAAGTGCAAAAAAATTAAATACTGGAAGGATAAATGGATGACTATGTACAGTACGTACATGTACAAACTGTTTGTACAGTGAGTAGGATTTATATTTACAGTGTGCATATTTAAATATGCACATAAAGTGACATACAGTATACAGTATGTACACATTATAAAGATATGTGCATTAAAGACTGGAAATCATAAACTAAAACTGTGCATTAAAGACTGTGAACATTATAATCTAGAATCTTCAGCAGCGGTTATTTAGTGTTAAAGGATTATTGTATGACTGATTAATGAAAATAATATGTTGTTGCAGCCCTGGTTGGGATCAATATGCAGGAATATGCATAACACTATTACTTAAGAATTAATTGTTCATATTGTCCAACAGATTTGGTAAACCTTCCAGCTTGACCCTGCTGAATAATTACACAAAAGGTAGTGTAGTGAAGTCTATGGATATAAAACGTTTTGCTTATTTTTGCTGGAGAACAAATTTTAAAATACCAGTGGTTCTCACATCGTCCACAATTTGTGTAGCTACAGGGGTGGTCGAGTAAGTGGTGGAAGGTAAATGTCTCAAACTGGTGTGTTGTTTCAACTTAAAGAACTGCGATCCAGACGGGGAGTTTTGCAGTCAGAGTAAGGTTTGAAAAGTCCAAGCATGTGATCAACACTTAAGGATGATTAAGTGAATACTTTATCATTCCTGCAAGCACTGCACAACTATTTATCTTTTGTACAACTTAATGAGCATTATCCACATACAGTCAGTTAGCTTTTGGCTACTAAGTTTACAGTCCAACAGTTTCATTTTTAATTTCAAATGAGTTTCTCAGACTACATTATTATTATTATTATTATTATTTCTTCTTAACCATAAATATGCTTTTAATTCAAGAGAATTGGTTCACATTTTGATCCTGTACTCATCCTGTACATTAATACCAAAACTTTGTATTAATTCTTCTTTGTAGCTTCATTTTAGTCAATCTAACCGTGGTTTACAATTAATTTTAGTGCATTTTGATATTAATAGAAAGGCTGAGTTGAGCTGTTAATTTTTTCCTCAAAACCTCGTATCAAGTAAATCCTTGTATATTTTAATGCTTATAGTGTGATAAGTCTAAATAAATAATTGAACGTATTATATTCGTCTAAGTCTTTTATACGTTTGAAACTCCCTTTTTTATCGTTTTATACAAACATTTTAATCGAAACTGAAACTTCGACTGGGTTTCTCGGCAAACAAAACAAATTTGAAAAAGGGTTAGTTTCAAGGTTTTCGGGAAATGTAGTATTTCAGGTAAGATACCAATGGGTTCGATTGGGAATAAAAACTACATGTACCAGTATGCAACCATTTATTTGCGCATGCTCAGAGCTGATCTACGCGAACGGAAGAAAATGTAAACTAGTCTGAGCGGCTGTTGGTATTAAACGGAGGTAGTGCAGCAAAAATCTACAATCATCCGTTTTATTAGCAAATTTACCCTAGATTATTTTACCGAGATTATCTCAGGATATATTTGGTAACGTAATATATAGGAGATTTATCGGCAGAAGGCAACGGGAGACGATAATAGTGCGTATTTGTCTGCTGGCCGGAATCGCTGCTTGCCGTTTGACCTAGCTAACGTTAGCTAGCACTAGCAGCACAGACCGGGGCCCTGGTCAGCGACTTCCCCACTTAACAGGGAATTTTAGCTTTGCTGTTGTAGTTTCTTTAGACATATTTCATCGTGATGGCTTGTGGTGCTACTCTGAAAAGGACTCTGGACTTTGATCCACTAATGAGCCAGGCTTCACCTAAAAGGAGGAGGTGCGCCCCTATCATGTCTCCGGTCTCTTCACCACAGAAATATTTGCGTATGGAGCCGTCGCCGTTTGGGGAAGTGTCGTCCAGACTCACCACAGGTAATAACAGAAATCCACGTTTTATCTTTCAATGTTAAATTCACTATGGTAAAAATAGCATTCATTGTAACGTTAAACTGGAGAACGTTAACATCCCAGCATTAACATTTACCCGTATGTACCGGTGTCTGTGGTGTGGCTAAAACAGAGCCCCATATGCAATTTGTCAAGTTAAATGGGTGTTGTTGTTAAAGCTGTCTGTCGGTAAATACTCATTGTAGACAATGTTGTAAATTCGGCATACAATTTCTAGCAGTTTTTATGAATGACTGCAGGTACAGGGTTTGTGTGGGAATAACAGGAAGCTAAAGTCTGTGATGCAGCTCTGCAATTAATAAATAGATACAGTATTTGATGCTCACTTATATGGAAAATGATTTACATCATTTCTTAAAAAGTCTAAAGTCACTATGGACCTGAAGACACCAGCAAGGACACAAGACTGTGTCAAATATGTGTATACTCCAACACATGTGCTGGTGTGAAGATGTAACTCATATAATGGAGCAAATGTTTTTTTTTTTTTTCTTCTTTCTGTTTCAGAGCAAATTTTACACAACATCAAACAGGAGTACAAGCGGCTGCAGAAGCGACGACACTTGGACAGTGCTTTCCAGCAGGAAACCAGCTGCTGTCCTCTGGACCTGCAGAACGTACACAGTGGATCTGCCCTACCAGGTAGCTACCATCTTACTGAAGATAATGACTCGTTTTCACAAATCCATCAACTTCATACCAGTAATTTTCCTGATCAACTCAATGATTTAGCCCTAAGTTAGGATGATAACATAGATACTATTAGCTGACTATAGCACATGGTTACAAGCCTGATATTTAGACTGAATTGCACCATGATTCAGTTTGACATTACCTTCTTGTAAGCCATTTTCTCTTGGAGGGTAATTTGAGATGGCACATCTAGTTACCAGGGACTGACACATCCATCCATTTTGGCATCAACAAGATAAGATTTTTCGTTAGTCGGGCTGTCAATCGATTAAAATATTTAATCACAATTAATTGCATGATTGTCCACAATTAATCATGGATAATTACACATTTTTTTATCAGTTCAAAATGTACTTAAAGGGGGATTTGTTGAGTATTTAATGCTCTTTATGCAAATGCATATATAATTGAAACTCAATTAACAACACAAAATAGTGACATATTGTTCGGAAATCCTCACAGGTACTGTAATTAGCATAAAAATATGCTCAAATCATAATATGGCAAACTGCAACCCAACAGGCAACAACAGCTGTCAGTGTGCTGACTTGACAATAACTTGCCCCAAACTGCATTTGATTATTATAAAGTAGGCATGTCTGTACTGGTGGGTTCCCATAGAACCCATTTACATTCACATATCTAGCAGTCAGAGGTCAAGGAACCCCTTTGAAAATGGCTGTGACAGTTTTTCCTTGCCAAGATTTACCGCAACTTTGGAGCATTATTAGCCTCATTTGTGACAAGCTAGTATGACATAGTTGGTACCAGTGTATTCTCTAGTTTCATGTGATGCCAGTATCTTCACTCAAGCTTTAAAATCAAGCCTTTTGAATTGCCAACAACCAGGCATAATCACATCTTTAGCCAACTCCCAGCAAAGAAAAATACTGAAGTTAGAAATCCTCCTTATCCTTTCACTTTGTTTTAATAAATCCCGATCTGAAAAAGTCAGACTGATGCTCCCACGGACAGTGTACATCAGGTAGTGCAGATAGATGAAGTGCATAAAGATGTTGTCATACCTGCTTGTCATTAAAGCTGGGTGATTTTCAGTATATCTTTTGCCTGACCAAGTTGCAAGGCTGTTAAAGCGTTAAATGTCATTTGCTCTGTTTTAATCATATAATATCAATTCTCTGAACAGGTACATCCTCAGGTGCTTCGTCTCCAACCAGGAAAGAGCAGCCTTTATTTTCCCTCCGACAGGTTGGGATGATTTGTGAAAGACTGCTGAAAGAGCGAGAGGACAAAATCCGCGAGGAGTACGATGAGATACTGACCACAAAGCTTGCAGGTGTGATTTTGTGTTTCTAAACAAGTATAGAAAACTATTTGTAGTGAGTGATCCATACCGTGTGCCAATAAATGGTTATTCTTCCGACAGAGCAATATGACGCGTTCGTCAAGTTCACGCATGATCAGCTGATGCGACGGTTCGGAGAGCAGCCTGCCAGCTGTGAGTATAGTTATTTTATTATTCTAGTTGCAGCTCACTAATGGGTCTCTATTTAACGTTTGTCTTTTCAGTCATCAGAACAGTTAATGACACATCTTTAATAGTGAAAATAGTGAAAATGTGAAGAAAACCACATTTTCAAAGCATTTGTTAATCATGTTTTATGCTTATTGATTCTTGAAAGCAAAGTTTGCTGTTGTTCTGCCTGTGTCAGCTGTTGTGACAGGTTGCTGCATGTGTTTAGTGTTTACATTTTGCACAACAGACTGCTGTCAAAGGTCGTCACAGATAACAATAGTGTGGTACAGTGGGATGTAATAGAACAGGGGAGGAGATTTGACAGTGTTTCTGCTGTGTGCTGTAAGAATACAGTGTTTTCAAGGTCCTCAATCATTGTCATAATGCCCCACAATCAGCTCATGCTAGTGTGTCCAGCTCAAGTAAAGCTGCTGAGTCAGGTCAGTGTTAATGAAAACCTTATTCTATGTTCAGCATTTCACTTAGTGGTTAGAGTAGTTAGTTATAGTAAACTGATTATTGGACCATCTGGTTATTCATTTGTTGGGTAGGTAATCAGTTTTCAAATGTCTTGGTGAGTCCTTCCAGAGTCATGTCATGGGGGAGAGCCAAGAGCCACTGTTGGTTATGTCAAAAGGGCTGAGAGGAAGCCTCCGTTGGCTGCATTAGGGCGCAAGTTTGCAGCCTGGCACTGTCGGCATCAGCAGTGCATAATGCACTGAAACAGCAGCCGCAAAACACTGTCGTTTAGAGGGAGAGGGCTGGGCATTATATTGATATGATATTCAATATCTTTATACAGGACTAGATATATAAAGTAATGTCATTTTCTGAACTTATGTGACTGTTCTAGCTATTGTATTATTTTTCTTTACCCATTTAGTCATTACAGTATATCTACAGTACTGATGACTATCAAAAATCTCATTGTGCAGATATTTTGTTAAAACACCAGCTGGCGGCCCTACAATATTGTTGCAGTATCAATATTGAGATATTTGGTAATAAATATTTTTATATTTGATTTTTCTCCAGATCGACCAGCTCTACTTTGAAGGTCTTTTACACTTGCACACACAGAGGGCTTCTGCTGGTTAAATGACATGCTGCCTACTAACCGAGAGGTTAAAGTGCTCCCTGATCACGGCGGTCACATGTGCGAGGGGTGCTGTATACTTAACAGTGCAGGTTAGGGATGCTAATTTTGAACATTTTCTTAACTGATACCCGAACCTCATTAACCAAAAAGATTTTTGGCTCGCATGCAGCAATGCTCCAGCTGCGGTATATGAGCACAACAGACAACTGAGTCAACAGTTCACTATCAGGAGAGCGACTGTAGCAGCCACGATGCTGCGCTCACTGTCTCCTGTTCACTATCAGGGAGCGTTAGGGTGGGTGTGTGTTTGTTGGTGGCATTATAGCTGTGAACATAGCTGTAGTAGACAGTACAGTTTATTTGTCGATGAATAAATGCTACGAGGCTACAAGCTACATCTCCTCTGCTGGAAGTCCAGAGCCAACTTCCTGTATCGGCATCAGCTCGCTCTTAAGGTGGACCAGCTTTTCTCCTTAAAGTGACGAGCCGCTCCTCTGAGTTTGTCTCAGTTTTTTAATTAATTAATATTTCGTTTAAACGTTTACCGATAGCGCTAATAGTTTAAAATGCTTAATATCGGTGTTGGTTATTAACATCCCTATTGCAGGTGTCTTCTGATTGAAAAGGTCCAACATACACTCCCGTACAAATCTGAAACCTCTTGATATACGAGATGTTTATATTGACGCGTCCTCATGCTCTTGTTTGTCCTCCTTAGATGTTTCCTGAGTGTCAGCGTCTGATGAGGACTACATTTTGCTGCGAGCTACTCCGGGGCCTCGGTGGGTCTAGTTGGACTTTTCTCCTAGCTGTGCCATTTCGCCTCTATGTGGACTCAGTCTGCGACGTCCACGTTGGCTGCGTCTACCAGAGTTAGGAGGGCTTCCTGCTGCCAACCCGTTCAAGGACTCTCTGAGACTCTCCCAGTGGCCTCTCAACTGCCGTGTCCATATTTATTTGGCTTTGTACTGATGCCTTTGTAAGAAGGCTGACTGCCACCACACACTCAGCCTTTTTGATTTTATTTTGTTTGTCAGATTTGGTTAAGGATGTTAACTGCAGCCTCTCTATATGTACATTTTGAAAAAGGGATTGAACGTTGATGAGTGGATAAACCCAAGACCGCCCTCAGACTGGACTCCAGGAATAGGCATCCTTTCAGCATTGTTTTAAACTGTACTGGCAGTCACTGCTATTACATTTGTATACACTGTATTTTTTAAAGTTTTTGCTTGACTTTTGTTTATTGTACCGACATTTCATGATTTTATTTGCTGTAGGTATAAAGGGGCTTTGATTTAATAAAAGCGAACAAATAAAGTGTTTACACAAATCTTTGGGTTTGCCATGGTTTTTTCTCTTTATGGCAACTCGGGTTGAAGCACCAAAGTTGACACGATTTTTAGCAGAGATCACACTACATGCTGCCACCACAATGCTATGAAGGTAAGTGGAATTTTGTTTGTGTTTTTCGTTAAATGATCCAGCAATAAAATCCTCCACAAACTGTTGGATATTTAGGATGAATTCCAAACATTCCTGGTACTTATCACTGGGCCTATTTCTTCTGTAGAATTGTAATGATCAATTTGTTTCCTTAAGATCGGATCACTGCTTTCTGCAAAGCCTCTGATTAAAAATAGTGTTTCAGAAACTGAATATTTGGGGGAATAAAACAGATATAAAAGAGTAGAGTTACTCCAAAAAGGGGCAGGGTTGGTCATTGCAGTTTCAAACGAACTTAAAAATTATGAAAACAATGAAGGGGATTCAATTTTTAATTTAATTTTAGATCAATTCTCTACATTTGTGTCTCTATGCTGGTGACATATATGGCATAAACTGCAGCCTATAGGTTATGTCTCAGATCTTTTTTTAATAACAGGCATGTCCTCATATACTTTTTTGCAAATTAATATGTAGAATCTAATGGCCGTTTTGGGGGTTTGAATGAGTTTGAGTTGTAAAACATCTAATAAATGATAACTTCAGACATTTTTGAGTCTTCCAATTTTGACAATGACTTATTTAGTCACGAATATTAATGTTAAAAAAAAACATTCAAAGTTTGAAAGTGACCGAATGCCTGTCGGAAGTACCGGAGATTATAATCAAACGAACCCATTCTAGTCAGTGACGATATTAAGCGAACGAACCCTGTGATTGGACGAGCAGACAGGAAGTGGTATGGCTAAGGCGGAAGTACAGTAGCTGTGTCAATGTGAATGGATTTTACAACATTTGTTGCCAATTTTCAACATTTACTGTCATTATTTTGTGTTTGTACGTGTATGAAACATGGCTTGTTTCTTCAGAAGAAGAATTGCTGCAAAGGTAACGAAGACTTGGAAGCTAACACTGTATGCTAATGCTAACTTAGCAGCATGCTTTGACCCTGGAGCAAGTAAATACAAGAGGGAGCCAGGACTGTCTCATAATTATCGCACATAACGGTTAGCCTATGCTCTGTAAGCTTACCTTATACTGCCTATTGACATATTATGCCTGTGTGTGTTGTGATGTGTAGCTGGGTCGGACGCTGCAGCAGTCTGAGGATGCCTTCATACCAGCTCTTTCAGCAGTTCCAGTTTTTAAGAAACAGTTAAGTGTTTAACTTGAACTCCACCTGTTTGGGTCAAATGCTGTAAATGTGTGTTTTTGTTAAAGCTCCCTAAACTTGTGCTCCCCAGGCAGACTGCTGACTTCAAGCTGTCCATCAGCACATTGCGGATCAGTGGGATTTTACCATCCAGTGGTGATATCCAGCTGCAGACAGAGGACTTGGCCGCTCGGGTAAGATTCAGTTCATGATACATATACACCATTGGATGAGGGCAAAAGAGCTGATGTTTTTTTTGCTGCCAAGGCAAAGAAACAACATATTTAAGGTGTTGTTTATAACATTCAGCCGCTAGATGTCACAGTCTCCCTCCCCACTCCATTTCACTTACCAACAAGTCTTTGCCAGACACTTACAGTCAAACTCAGCCATTTTTCCACACTAACTGACGACCCAGAGATACCACAGGATACCAACATCGTTTTACTATGGTCTCACAAGCCTTGTTAGAAGTAAATGGTACATGGACTTACACTTATATGGCGCTTTTCTAGTCTTCTGACCCCTCAAAGCACTACATATCAACATTCACACATTCATATACTGATGACAGAGGCTGTCATACTAGGTGTCAACCTGTCCATTAATCTAAATACTCATTCACACACCAATGGCACAGCCTTCACAAGCAATTTGGGGTTAAGTATCTTGCTCAGGAACACATCAACGTGTAACCAAGTTGTTTGGATCAGACAAAACAGAACAAAAAAATAACAAAATTAAAAGCTTTAGTCTGATGGAGGAAGAAGTTTTTCCACATTCTAGCAACAACACACAGTGGTTTGACTTAAAATGTGACCTCTGAAAAGTAAAATTGTTGAAAATATTGGATTATTTGACCTCTTCTGGACTCATCACATCCTTGTGTGTACTTGTGCAAAATACTAAACCCCAAATTGGTGTGTCAGTGAGTATTTAGATTAGATCCTGGTTGACTTTGCATGGCAGCCTCTGCCATCAGTGTGTGCATGTGTGTGTGAATGGGTGAATGCTGACATGTAGTGTAAAGCACTTTGAGTGGTTGTAAGACTAGAAAGGTGCTATATAAATGCAAGTCTATTTACCATCCAGTTTGTTAATATTCACAAGGACAGATTTAACACACAGCTGAGACACTTTTCTTTTCTCATGGTTCTAGATGCAGTAACAAATCACAGGCACAGCACACAGTCAAATCTTATCCAAACCCCATTGTATGCAATGTTACACTGCACAAACCCTTTTCCTGGCCTTTACTGGTTCACTATTAAGATCATACACTAGATGGCAATGAGGGAGCACTTGAATAAACCTCCTTCATTTTTAATTATTGGCTGGTCTATCATTCTGTATCATCAAGTGGTCTATGGTCCTTCGACAGTCCCAACCTAAAAAACATTTTAAGCCAAAGTCATCATTAAGTCTTTTTGGTGTCATAGTGTTCAGCGTGTATCCAAATTATTTCCCTCTGGGCCAGTTTCTATAATATATTGCCTACTCTAGTTAACATCATGACTTTCTCAATCCCACAGAGTTTTAATGATGAGGTTGAGCTGTGGTTTGCTTCATTATGATGTTGTGCAATTGCATAATCCATAATGCATGTATGGAATGCAGTTTTGTGCTCAGATATTCATCGTTAAAGGGGTCCTTTGGTTCGTCCAACATATGCTACCCAATCACATTTTTATGTTTTTTAGACTTTGGGTCTAGCATTCCATCTTGAATATGAAACGCAACCTCATTTAACAAACCTTAATTAGATATTCCCCTTATTTGTTTTTTTAGATGCACTCTAAGTCTGTTCTATTCAGTTTAATATAACCATGAATGCTGAAGGGCCTCTTATGTTCCTGGAGACCTGTATTATGTTTTTCAGTTGAAGCCTGACAGTGTGGTGGATGACGTATATGCTGGAAGGGGAATGATCAACTTTAAAGTGAATCGCCGGCTTCTCGTCCAGGTTTGTCAGTTTTTTTTTTTTTTTCCTTTAGTGGTGAAAACAACCGATGTGACTCCCTCTACTGTGATTACTATAATCTGTTCAACCGCCTCTGTTTCAGAAAGTGTTGGAGACGTTTGAAAAGGATGAGGATGACAAATTTGGGTTAAATAGTGAATTTTTCAATACGCTCAAGAGAGGAACAACATTAGTCGAGTATAGGTGTGTTTGCCAAGTGTCAATGACATCAGACATCATGCAATGTCTTCCTCCTATAGATTAATGTCAGACAGTATTAATGTCTTTTTATGTTGCAGCTCCCCAAATATTGCAAAAAAATTCCATGCTGGGCACTTAAGATCTACAATTATTGGTGAGTTTTAGTTTAAATTACATTAAATTATATTTATTCAGTAACTGAAGCCAGAGTAGTTGTGTTGATTAATATGCATGTGAGTTGTACTGTGAACTAGATATCAGCCGGTATGAGCTCATTACAGATATATCCATATCTGTGTTACACCTCTGTAACTTGTGTGTGTGTGTGTTTGTGTGTTTGTGTGTGTGTGTATGTACATACATACTTACTCCTTCTGTATGCATACTACATTCCTGATATGTCAGCCAATAAATGATTATTTGGTAAAAAAAAAAAAAAAAAAAGATAGTTTATTGAAATGTTTATCTATGTACTTCATATTAGCTATAATTGTCAGTCTTTTTTGGTAAACTCAAATAAGTAAAAAATAAAAGTATTGCCTCAGAAATCCAGTATCTAGCGGGCTATACATACTGTATATGTACATAAATAGTTAATGTACGCCACGCCACTAATTTCTTTAACTTACTAACGCAGTCTGTGTTCAGGAGGTTTTAACAGGCTTTAAAGCTTGAGTGAAGATAGTGACGTCATATGAAACTAGAAAACCTAATGAATCCATTGGTACCAACCGTGTCATACTAGCTTGTCAAGGACGTTGAATAATGCTCTAAACTTGTGCTAAATTTTGGTGAGGAAAAACTGTCATGGCCATTTTGAAAGAGTTCTCCTGACCTCTGACCCCCAGATATGTGAATGAAAATGGGTTCTCTGGGTTCTTCCTTTATAGACATGCCCACTTTATGATGATCACATGCAGTTTGTCTTAGTCAAGTCAGCACGCTGACACACTGACAGCTGTTTTTGTCTTTTGGGCTACAGTTTGCCATGTTATGATTTGAACATATTTTTTATGTTAAGAGCAGTACCTGTGAGGGTTTCTGGACAATATTTGTCATTGTTTTGTGTCGTTAATTGATTTTCAATAATAAATATATTCATACATACAAAATACATCAAACAAGTGTGAACATCATCAGTAGCAGCAGAAGTGCAGTGAGGATGCAGTGTGGCAGCAAATCGGTATCGTCACACTGAGACAGCTGAGTTCAGTAGAGCCACAGCTTTTGAAAACAAGCTGTTTCTCAGTCTGTTTTGTGCAGATTGATTGATGGCAGCTCAATACCAACAATGTCCTGTGAGAGTTTTCACAACACGCTGGAGGGCTTTTTTGTCAGCTGTGGTGCAGTTTGTTAGGATGCTGTCTGTGGTGCATCTGTAAAAGCTGAGAAGCAGACTTTGGGAGAGGTTGGCTCTCCTTAGCCTCAGAAATAAAAAGACTGACAACACCTCAGACCAGGAGAGGTCCACTGTGATGGGGACTCCCAGGAACTTGAAGCCGGGGCCTTTTTCCACAGCCTCTGTGTTGATGTGGATCGGACTGGTGGTCTTAATAGTCCACGATAATCTCCTTGGTGTTTAGTGTTAGTGCGGAGAGCGCACATAAGTATTGTGATATTATATTGTGCGATACTGTATTCATTCTCCAAAACACTGTATTAATTTTTAGTTAACCTCCTAAAAATCTGACAGACCGTCATCAGGCCCGGCCGCTATTTTATCGTTCTGAGGTTTTACAGCTCAGTTTTAAAGCTAGAGCTAGTGAAAGTCGAGGCATCATATGAAACTAGAAAGCCTAAGGAATCCATTGATACCAACCGTGTCATGTTAGCTTGTCGGACAGGAGGATAAATAACGCTCCAAATTTAGGCTAAATATTGGTGAGGTCAAACTGGCATGTCCATTTTCAAAGGAGTCCCTTGACCTCTGACCTCGAGATATTTGAATGAAAATGGGTTATATGGGTACCCACAAGTCTCCCCTTCACAGACATGCCTACTTTCTGATAATCACATGCAGTTTGGGGCAAAAACGTGCATTTTTTGTGCATGCAGTATTAATATGTTATTTTTGCCTATTCAAAAATCGTTTATTTCTGGTGTGTTCTTTATACTATGACCATTTTCCTAACATTAAATTTAAAAATAGAACAATATATTGCAATATATTGAATTGTAGCCCCTGTATCATGATATGTATCGTATACATAATACCCTACTATAATAAAATCTGTGAACTGGACTAAAATATCTAATCTCCATATCCAGGTAACTTCATTGCTAACTTAAAGCAGTCTCTGGGAAACAACGTCATTCGAATGAACTACCTGGGAGACTGGGGAATGCAATTCGGTGAGTATCTAATGTGCACAATATTCAGTGGGTGTCCTCTGGTCTTATAAACGCTCCTCATTGAGTGAATTTTATGGATTGGACTTGGGTTTCAGGTTTGCTGGGAGCTGGGTTTGGTCAATTTGGATGTCAGGAGAAACTGAAACAGAATCCTTTACAGCATCTGTTTGAGGTGAGTCTGTATGTTTGGATAGAGATACACTGTTCTTCATCATATAAGGAATATGACTCTGGTTTTATGTAACTCTCTAAATGTACTTTAACAGAAATGGAAATAACAGCTAGGGACAAAGACAACAAACTTGGACAAATAAATGTGAGGAATAGACTGGTATGAGTACAAGTGGTGGGGAAAAAATGGCGTGTGTGTGTGTGTGTGTGTGTGTGTGTGTGTGTGTGTGTGTGTGTGTATATATATATATATATATATATATATATATATTAATATATACTTGTATATAAAGCACCAAGGACCAACATTAAATAGTAATATAATTGAAATGTCTATATACAAGTTAAGTGTTCTTTAAGTGTAAACAGTACAAATAGAACAAAGAAATAAATATTGTGGATACACATGGGCTGGAATTTAGTGCTTCATTAAAGAAGTCTTAATTGTGAACTGCATGGTCTAAATGTTGTTTTTAAAAAAAGGCTTTTCTTCAATTTTACCGTGCTGGTTTATGTCAGTATTTGTTTCGTCTTGCAGGTTTATGTCCAAGTTAATCAGGAAGCAGAGCACAATGAGGACAGGAAGCAGGCTGCAAGGGACTTCTTTAGACAGCTGGAGCAGCATGACAGCAAGGCTGTGTCGTTATGGCAACAGTTCAGAGAGATCACAGTGGACGAGTATCAACGCGTTTACAAGGTACGGACTGAATAACATGCATCTGGCACAATGCTTCAAAAACTATAAAATATCATCAAGTGTAATCAGCTGTTTTTAAATCTTTCCAGCGGTTGGGCGTCCACTTTGACATTTACTCTGGAGAGTCCTTTCACCAGGATCAGGCCCAGGAGGTGGTGCAGCAGCTGCAGAGCCGAGGCCTGTTGAAAACCTCTGAGTATGTGAAGCCTTTCATCAGTAACTGTCATAACGTGGGTCAGCTTCCTGCTCCCAGTCGGTTTATTTACTGTGTGTAGGGCTGTCCTCGACCAAAGGATTCTTAGTCGACTAACACTTGACTAGTTGATTTAATCGACAGATCTGTAAAACTGAGCTTCTCCACAAGGAATCACACAAAAGTACCACTTTAAATCTTGTGTTTACCAGAGATGTGCTCATGAATTTCTTGGAAACAAGACATTCATCATGAGAGGGTGCAGCCCTGACTGAAGTCCCACTGATCAAAGTATTGGACTATATAAACTTCAGGAGTAATGATAGCTGGCTGTCATTGATTTTGTATGAGTTATTGACTATTTATGTATTAATTATTTACTATACCCCCTCAACAAAGTAGCTGTCCGTCTTTCCGTCTGCTGATGTTTCCGGAGCAGAACTCAGAAACCTTTTAACTTAAGAGCTTCAGATTTGATATGATGCTTGACAGTGTGGTCTAGTTGTGCCTTTTGGGGTTAGAAGTCCAGGGTGCCCAAAACTTTTGAAATTTTTACCCCAAACTGATTTTTTTTTTTCAACTTCAGTTTTGTTTCTGAGACAAAATACTACAGCTTTGCATTGTGGTCTAGTTGTGCATTTCTGGGGTTACAGTTCCAGGGTGGTGCTATGAAGTTTTTAAAATTTTCTCTCAAAAAAACAATTTCTATTCTATTTACAGAGCAGAACTCGAAAACTGTATAACTTAGGAGCTTTGAAGTTGGGATGATGTATTGATGATGTTGGTACGATGTATTGATGATGATGTATTCTCCTGTTGCACTGACTCTTGTTTTGAGCGCCACTGATTGGTAGCAAGTCATCTGATGTGAAAATCATGTCAGAGAAGAAATGAGGAGTTTTGTTTTGGATCAAAATTTTGAACTGAGCCATGTTGATTTTTTTAAAACGACGACTTTTCAGAATGAAACGGATTAGATTTAGATTTTTTAAACTCAAATGATCATACTGTTATTATAAGGATCATTTCTGTAGAAGGTGGAGAAATATTTGAAGAACTGGGAGTTTACTTTACCTCCTTTAGTGAAAACGTTGCCTCTCTATGCTATCACTACTCAAAATATGACTTCAGTCATTCTGATTATCTAGCTGCTGTGATTTCTTTTGTGTAATGATTCACGTGTAACAATAATTGAATGAATGCTGTCTCACTGCAGCAGACATTGCTGGATTATTAAATTAATGTTAGCTGACCCTGAGCTTACATGGCCTTGTTGTGGTTACAGGAAGGGAACCGGTGTGGTGCATCTGTCCCCTGCTGGAGACATGAGCATCGTCTGTACGGTGCTCCGCAGTGACGGCACGACGCTCTACATCACCAGGTCAGTGATCGTACAAATGGTCCATTAACATCTGCAGGAAAACGTTCAACCAAAGCTGAGTTATCAGCTGAATGATGACAAATTACTTTTTAAAGGAACAGTGTGTAACCTAGCCGAACATATATTTGTCATATAATACTAATTTTCATTGGCATATAATCACCTGAAGGTCAGAATTGTCGCGTTTTTGTTAGCTTAGAATGAGCCCGTCATATCTACATAGGGAGCAGGTCCTCCGCCATGTTTCTACAGTAGCCCAGAGCAGACAAACCAAACTCTGTTAACTTTTCCTGCTTGGACTGGAGCCGATAATGTTTCTAACTGCTGTCGCCGCCGCTCCCTCTCTCTTTTGCTTCAGTACTCATGTCCCATGTGCATAAACAGCTCAGAACGGACAAACTAAACACTGGCTCTATAGGGAGCCTGTCACATTTTTAGGTTACCTGAAGGCAGCCGTAGTTCCCCGACACACTTGAAAAACTGTAGTAACATGAAACCGTGGTACAGCCAGCCACCACCTGACTTCTGTTGCACGTAAAGTAGTGTTATTATGGTAACAATGGCCTCTGAGCGAGGTGACCGGCTCACGTTACCACAGTCTTGTAAAGGGAGGAATGAGCGGAGGAGCACTCAGTTGGTTGCAATCTGCAACCACACCACTAGATGCCGCCAAATCCTACACATTGTACCTTTTAAAGTGGAAGTGATGGCTTATTTTACATTTTCTGCATTTCAGAGATGTTGCTGCAGCTATTGACCGAAAAGAAAAATACCATTTTGATGAGATGATTTATGTGGTAAGGAAAATGCTGCAATCTCTTTCTTTCTCTCTTGGTTTACATTTTAAATTGTTATGTTGCTCCTGTAAAGACGTGATGGAACCGTTGGGGGTAACTTCACATATACAAGGCGTATTTATCTACAATGGCAATGGCAAATTACTAGATGATGAAAATAATTGTTAGTTGCAGCCCTACGTATTTATTTGAATGTGTGTTGATCACTGGGTGGGATATCCTTCATGTTTTGATGAAAGCTTCATATCAAAATAAGTCTGGGGGTTAGCCAGTTGTGAATAAAATTTGCCAAAATTAGTTGACATCTTTAAAATGTTTGTTACCTCTGAAGTACCACCTTTTTCCAAAATGCTGTCATTTTTTATCTTTGTTGTTGACAGCATGAACAATTACGCAAAAGATGCCAAGCACAGAAATGCAAAATGGATGTGTAGATGTTTTTCCCCCCAGTCTGTGATGATGCTACTGAATTCCTCTCTCGTTTCCTTTTACACGCTACCCTTTATTGCTGCATATTTATCAATTTTTCTGCATCTGTGTTGTTTTTCTTTTTTTAAGACAGATAAAAGTCAAGCGAATCACTTCCACCAGTTGTTCCATATCCTGCTCGCTATGGGTCACTCGTGGGCTGACAGGTAAAACACCTGAACACTACAACCACACACACATACAGTAACACAGACCGGGTTAATGGACGCTGTTAGTTGATGTTAGCTAACAGTAGTTGTTAATTAACTCTTAGAGTTCAAAATGTAGTACTAACTGGCCTTTTTGACAGTGGTATTTTCACTCTCTTAACTGTAAGCAAATTTAAAAACATCGTATGCTGGATTTAGCAATAATTTACATAATTAGCACCCACAGACAGCTGTATTAATTACAAACATTGATCTTCAAAGATGACTTTTGTGTCATGTGAAGTCTTGGCACTTTACTGAGTATTTTTATATACTTTTTAGATATGTTTTAGGTACATTTAATGCTACTTTATACCTCTATTCAATTTCATTTCTGAGAGAAATATTATACTTTTTACTCTGCTAGTTTTATCTGACATCTGTAGCTGCTGTTAAGATGAATATTTTCTTTCCAAATGGATAATTAAGTTATAAAATATGATAAATTAATGTATATCAAAACACCTCCACCAATTTTGACATTAAATTGCTGATAAACATCAATGCATCAGTAAAAAATAAAATACCATTTAATAAGTATTAATAATAATGTTGAAAAGGGCCATTCTGCATAATGACTACGTTTACTTTTGATACTTGAAGTACAGTTTTGCTGATAATACTTATGCAGTTTGAATACAGGGCTGTTATTTTTTATTTTTTTTAATAGCATGGTATGAATGTGTATTCCTCGCTGGTTGCAGATGTGAGCACGTGCCCTTCGGCCTGGTGCGAGGCATGAAGACCCGGAGCGGTGAGGTGGTGTTTCTGGAGGACGTGCTGGACGAAGCTCGGGCCAGGATGCTCCACAACATGAGCCAGTCAAAAAGTTTGTATAAAGCAGTATATTTACCCACTCCCATGTTGATAAGAGTATTTGACAAATCTCCCTTTAAGCTACATTTTGAACAGGTAAAAAATATCCAATTATTCATGATGAATAATGGACAATCATGCGATTAGTCAAAGTTAAATATTTTAACCAACACTACCCATCTCAGTCTCTTTAAAATGGCAAATACTGAAAAGAAAACTGTCCAGTGTGGGAATAATGAACTTGTATTTGCTCTTTTCACAGCAACAAAGGAAATGGACGATCCAGAGGACACAGCAGAAAAAGTGGGAATCAGTGCACTAATAGTGCAGGTGAGTTCATTTTACCTCTACGATCGTATTAGCATTCAGCCAAATATTCAGCCGTCTCATTTTCTGGTTTCTGGTTCACCTGGGCCCTCCAGGCTATAAAACTGCTCCATGTGCTCATTGTTTTGTCTTACTTCCAACATCCACATCCACCTGCCATTACCTTTGTTTGGTTCTGCACCTTCAACACATATGCCACACATCCATACACTACATTCATTTGATGATATGACTGATCAACACACTCTACTGTTCATTTTATGTTAACTTTGGTTCAATAAATTGTATGTCTGTATGACCTTGCATGCTCCCTTTTTGTCACATTCCCTGAGCCAGTTTGTGACAAATGGGGACTCGTCCAGGATTTGAACCCGGCACCTCTCGCAACCGAAGCGAGAATCACACCCTTGGATGAACTGACTTCTAGTTTTCCATTGACTTTGTTTCAGGACTTCAGAGGTCCCCTGCAGTCAGACTATACATTTGACTGGGACCGGATGCTGCAGGCTCAGGGAGACACGGGAGTTTTCCTCCAGTACACTCACGCTCGACTTCGCAGGTCTGTAGTCACCAAAAATAACCAAACTCTGTTTTAGGAATTTGGTCAAATCAGTTATGTGAATCTTTGAAACGTAATTCCAGTTTAGCAGGGTTATGACAAACGATGCTGTCACAGCATTCACACTACTGTTATCCATGTCATTCGACCCAAATCTGTCTACAGAATCGTAGATTTAAAGTTTTATCACATCCAAATTGTAATTTCTAGAAGTCTATTCCACATTTGTGCTTTTAAGATTTCTATATTTTCAGCAATGCTTTGCAATTAATTCCAGCTGTCAGTATTCACATGCATTTTCTGCAGGAACTGCAAACATCTAGTTGTTTTATGATTAATATTTGATTAATCCATTAATGTTTAAATGTCATAAAAATGTCCACCAGTTTCCCAGAGCCCAGGTGGTTTTTATTCGACCGAGGTGTCCAGTTGTTAATGATTTAAAACAGAAAATCAGATGTTTTTGCGTCATAAGATTTACTGGAGGTCTTGTGTCAGCAAAATGTATTCAGGTGGTTGCTATCGGCAACCTTACCACTAGATGGCACTAAATCCTCCACACTGCACCTTTTTGCTGCTGGGTTGTTTAAGCCACGATATTGCTTCATATTTTGTAAATTGCTCATATTTTTAATGTGCAATAATTTGTATCTGCAAAGTAACTTAAATAAAGCTCTGAAATTAATGTAGTGGGGTAAAAAGTACAATACTTGGTGGAGTGAAAGTATAATGTGGCATGTTTTTTTTATTTTAAACACTAGACGAGTTTAGTGTTAGTTTGCAATAAAAAAGGTTTTAAAGATTTACATTCTTGGGATTTACATTCTTGGGATTCTCGTTCTTGGGATTTAGTCTTTGTCAAGGATAAAAATAAACATTAAAACAAGATATTAATTATCGTAGCTAGAAGAATTCATGATAATATTATCATGCTAACGACATTATTGCAATATCTATAGAAAATCTGAAAGAAAAATGCTATCGGTGAAATTAACTTTGTGTATTGTGCATTTTGTCTCTTTTTGCCTAATGAATTACACTCATAATGCGAATGTAGGGAGATGGAGAGTCTGTAACTATAACTGCATATATAAAATGATTTAAGAGGCGCTGCATTATTCTTAACATAATATTTCACTTTTAAATATCACAGTTGTCATCAATACTGGTATATTGTGTCACTCCTAGCACAAATACTCTCCAAAAACCCCCAGAAAAAAACCCAAAATGATTGTTGTTCTTATTACAGTTTAATACGGAGGAATGAAGGCGTCGAGGCAGCTGTGTTTGATCCGTCTCTACTGTTGGAGCAGACGAGTATCGCCATCCTGCAGCACCTCCTTCGGTAAGCAAACCACTTTCCATCCCTTAATTCTGTATATTGTCAAAGAGACAGTGACAGAAGTTGTCCCGCTCTGTCAGTGTTTTATTAATGTTTGTTTAATGTCCAATCAAGTCCTCTGATGTGCTCCTTGTAGCTATGATGAGGTGTTGTACCAGTCAGCCCAGGACCTGCAGCCCAAACACCTCGTCAACTTTTTATTGAAGCTGTGGTAAGAACAGGATGTTAGTCTTCAGGGGTTGCTGGGAACTTTTACTGCTCAATGTTTAACCAGCTCATTACAGTCTGAGTAACCATGATGGTGATTCACCTGTGTACTCAGGTATATTAATGTCCTTCTTCCTCAATATCTTCCAGCCATCTGATCGCCTCAGCACACAGAGAGCTGCCGGTGAAAGGAAGCCCTCAACATGTCGCACAGGTAGGAAGTACATATCTATGGTTTGTCTTTTTAAATGCACCACCAGTCAATACAATCAGCAAATCCTCATCCCATTAAAGACATTAAAATAATTACCATATATAAAATCTCCAAACATTGGTTGCCTCTATTAGCCACACGTCCTGTCAGGTTTGGATTAGGTTATGACGAATTAAAGGAAAGTGTAAATATTTCCAATTCAAATTGTGATTATTAGTGTCATAATTAAACTCTAGCTCTGTATTGGTGGTCTGTTTAGTATTTAAGTATGTGCCCTGTGCTATGATATTGGCTGTTACAGCGACTGTGATAAATGCAAATCCCACTGTTATGACATTAAAAAAGTAAACTTTTTTAAAAACTTTTTTAAACTCTGATTTTATTAGTTTTTCCAAAATTATATTTAAAATCACAATATATCACCTTGCTTACAGTATCGCAATATACTGAAAGATAACCGCTGTATCATGAAACAGCTGTAAATAATCTTATTTCTACCAGAAGATAATGTGATCAAATGATGCAGGTGCTTGTTGAAGGTTTCAGACCAGCCAGGTGGAGAAAAGTCAGTTTACAGGTTACATGCTTCTTTCTCAGGGGAGCCATCTTTGACTGAAACACTACAATATACATTTTACACCATTGCCATTCAGAGAACACATTAACCCAACAACAGTCTCTTATTTGTACGACTTTAATTTTGTAGTTGTGTATGTTAATTAGCTGCAGCTGGAAACATTTTTGTTTACAGATGGTCACATATTATGTTTTTACAGTATAAGACATTGCTAATGTTATAGCACCTGAATTCAAATTTGAAAACGGCATTCAGATCCTTTTAAATATAAAAATCAATCAGCCCAATGTCTGCAAGATGGTACAGAGCAATCAGCCTCTTAATACATGAATGAGAAAAAGCTTGAACAAGTACAAGTACACAAGTACACCTATCAGCCATAACATCAGGACAGCATGGACATCCTGACCGGTTTTGGTGGGTCCTGACCACTGCAGACTGGAAACAACCCACAAGGGCTGCAGTGTTGATGCTCTGACCCAGTCGTCTAGTCGTCACAATCTGGCCCTTGTCAAAGTTGCTCACATCCTTACGCTTGCCCTTTTTATTGGCTCCTAACAACTATCAGTGGTCATAATGTTACAGCTGATCAGTGTACACTAAACTAACATCAGTGATTGCCTTTCCGTGAACTTTACGACAAATAAAAATGCTCTTAATTGCAAAAATTAAACCTATATTAAAAAACAAAATCTCATTTGCTAAATGTCAACAGGCAAGGTTACGGCTGTTCAGCGGAGCCTGTTCAGTCCTGGCCAACGGGATGAGGATCCTGGGCATCACACCGGTTGATAAAATGTGAAACTCACTAAAGTTTATTACTTTATCAGTGTTATTTTAACTGCTGTAGATACCATTCTGATTTAGTTCATTGTACTGTAAATATAAAGCCTTACATTTACAAAATAAAAATATCTTCTTTAATTGAACTCACAGAAGTATTTGCTTTTCCCACGACTGTCTCAGGTATTTTCCACCAACACAGATCAATCACTGTATTCCTGTTGACAGTCGTTGACAGCCGCAAACACAAAAGGTTTAGTGATGTAACTCAACTCCTATTATACTCACAGCAGATGAACATGTTTATTAATGACGCCAGCAAAACTGGTACAACTGGTTCTCTTTCAGAGGATCTGGTTTGTTATGGGACCAGGACAAAATATTGATATATTTTAAACTCAAAGATAAAATATTTTTAAATAACAGTAAACACCTGTCAGTATAACGAAATTAAGTTCAACAACATAAACTACAGCCTCCAAAAATCACCAGTAAAGTTGAATCAAAACCTCTTTTAACCAGTTTCAACAGAACATTATAACCTTCATGAAGGCTGGATTTACTGCAGGTTGTATTAGCATCAGTTTTGGCAACGTGTACCAAATAAACTGTGAGTACATGAGATTGAGGTAAAAGACTGAGATTAAAGCTGCATGTCCACGGCAGGAAATCAGCATTCTCCCCTAAAATAGGGGCTGCACAATTAATCAAAATTTTTATCAAAATCACAATAGGGTCTACTGCAAATTTCAAATTGCAGGATGAAGAGGAAATTACAATATTTGCCAAAGGTGAAATGTGTGTCAAAATGACACTTTAAATTCAGTCTTGTGCTGCAGAGATGTCCTGACCTACACACCATATTCTACAGACTTTAAGTGATAATATAATACTATAATGATAATATAATAATATCGCAAATCATATCGCAATTGCAATATCAGTCAAAATAATCACAGCTGGATATTTCTGCAGCCCTAATGTAGAAGACATTAAATAAAGAAATAGTCTAACTTACATTAGAGCAAGTGAACACGCTGTTTAATCCGTTCCTTACCCTCCAACTCTTTAAATGTTGATCATCGCTCTAACAACGGCCTGTCCAGTTATAGTTGCTATAGGACAATCGCTGTCTGATGGAAAAGTTAAACGAACAATCAACTGAAAGCTCATCGGTAGGATTAGAAAAAGAAGCCGTCGCTTTCACCGTATTTCCGTTCAGTTTTAATGAAAACAGAATGCAACACAGACAGGGCACAAAAGATTGAAAACACTGAAGAGATGATATTATAAACATGTCATCACACATGCAGTCAGTCGTTATTCTTTCAAGTACGTTTTCCCGTGAGTTGGGCACATTCAGAATCAATATGTGATATGGACACTAACAATGCACAGTGTAAAACAGACGAATTAATGATTGGATAACAAAACAAAAAACGAACTACATGATAAGAAGTTGTGATATTTATACGCCCCCCAGAACAGATATATGGAGGCATCAGAATAAGAGTAACAAAGTCCTGTTACTGCTCATCGCACCAGCATGGCCGAAGATGACTCCACTGATTGCTTCAGATAATATACAAACTTTAAAAGCAGCTATAAGGAGAAATCTGAAAGCTTGCTGTCGTCTATGTAATGAACTGAACACAGAGACGACTCAGCCAAGTGTTCATTTGGCTCCCGAGTGCAGGAGCTCTTTTAGGTCCCCCCTCCGTTCCCCACCACCACCACCCTACATCCCCCAACACAGACCTGGTCCACCAGCCAGAGAGACTCCTCAGCTGCAGGTCGGCAGCTCACACAGTGATCAGTTTCTGTTTGGCTTCCTTGTCTGCGTCCGGCCGGCTCAGCTTTGTCGTGTCTTGCTTTGGAAGTCCGTACAAGTAGATGGAGATGCACACCAGGAGGGCTCCGGAAGCAAACGAGGCCGCTGCACAAGACAAAGAAAAACTAGATGAGACATTCCCATCATTTAAAAAAGACATTTGTGGAATGCTAAAAAATGGTTTGGCAAAAATTTTAGTGGGATTTTCAGTGGAAACTGCTTATAATGATCACATCTGTCTGGGTCAAAAGCACCAGTCTCAGGTATGTAGCCGGAAAGCAAACAGACAGTGTTGACACAAATTCATTTTAAGGCCACTAATTTCTTTAACGCATTAACACAATTTGTGATTTTTAGGATGTAGTAGGCTCATTTTTAAAGTGAAGATACTGGTATCATATGAAACTAGGAAACATAAGGAATCCATCGGTACCAACCATGTCGTAGTAGCTTGTCACAGAGGAAGTTAAATAACGCTCCAAACTTATGCTAAATTTTGGTGAGGAAAAACTAACATGGCCACATTCAAAGGGGTCCCCTGACCTCTGACCTCCAGATGTGTGAATGTAAATGGGTTCTACGAGTCCCCACCAGTCTCCCCTTTACAGACATGACCACTTTCTGATAGTCCCAGTCAGTCTGGATCAAGTCAGCACTCTGACACACTGACAGCTGTTGTTGCCTGTTGGGCTGCAGTTTGCCATGTCATGATTTGAGCATATGTTTTATGCTTTATATACATGTGAGGGTTTCTTGAGAATATTTGTCATTGTTTTGTGTTGTTCATTGATTTCCAATATATATATATATTTGCCCACTCCCATGTTGATAAGAGTATTAAATACTTGACAAATGTCTCTAAGGTACATACAGATAATATATGTCCAATTAATTTGTGATTAATCGCAAAAATTAAATATTTTAATCGATTGCCAGCCCTAGAAATAACAGTAGTCTAACTTAAATTTTTTTCCATGTCCTATATGAAAAGACCTCAAATGAACACTAAGGGGACTACTTGATTACTATAAGAAAATTATTTAACAGCATTTGTATTGGAATGATTTTGTCCCAAGCTTTTTGATCTATATAAGCAGTTTCCACTGTTTAAAAAAAAAATAAATAAATAATCAATCTCAATCAAAAACAAAGGCTTCTTTTATTTAAGGTGCGCAAACATACAAGTCACGAGCCACCTCTATGACAGAGGAAGGGGTTGTATGCTTGAGGCAAATTTGTGATATTGGGCTATTTAAATAAAACTGACTAAACAATCATAAGACACTACACCTCGCCTGAAGAGCCAGAAAGACTCTGACAATGTGGTTTTGAGCAACTAACTCACTTATCTGGAGTCCAAACAAGATGACAGACGCCACGGTCGAGAGGACGATGGCGGCTGCTGCGGAGAAGCCCTTCATGATGTTGTCCGTGTACTTCACCACCACCGACGTGTAAAGACCGCCCACGCTCGCCAAGACTGGAAGCACAAAGAGCAGCGTCAGCTAAAATACTGTGAAGAAATCAAACAGAAAGCATCCTCGTATTTAGTAATACTTACATACTACAAAGCACACCCAGGGCGTGTAACCGAAGAAGAAACCTTTCTCCAGGACCTTCTCGCCATCAGTCATGTAAACACCAATCAAGGTTACCACTATGCCGGACAAGTACATCTGGATGTTTCTCACCCACAGAGACGTGTCGGAGCTCTTCAAAACCTTCTCAAAGTACACACCTTATCAGAAGGTAGACACAAAACTGTCAGCACATAGTAAATACTCACGTTGAGGGTCTTGAATAACAAGACGACATCTGGTGAGAAAAGACATCAGCTGGTGTCGGTTTCATATTTGAGTGCACATCATGTGTTTACTTGGCTGGTGTGTTTGTTTAGCTACTCACATATTTGTATTGTGTGTGGTAGCTAAGTCAATATTGGACGAACACCACTAGTGATTTCCACATAATCATTTGACAATTTTACCTGCAAATCCAGAACAAAGGACAGCAATAGCGATGGCGACAAACCCAACGAAAGGATTCTGCACAATCTGGGGGAAAAAAAAAAAAGACATGAGCCACCAGACAGACTGCAGTTTGAGGAGATGCAGGTAATAAAGAGCCAGATCTGAGTTGTATGACAGATTCTAATTCTGAGTCACCAGGATGGTTTTAACATTGACATTTTATGTTACGCCACCCCTCACCTGAACTTTAGTGGCCTCTGCAGGCTTCCACTGGACGAGCGTTACGCCGCCGCAGAGCATGAAGACGGAGAACCACTGCAGCCGGCTGAGAGAGCGGTTCAGCATGAGGACCGTACATAAGGCCGTGCACGGGATCTTCAGCTGATAGGTCACCTACACCGGATAACACAAAACTATTGATTTTTTTTTTTTTTAAAACCTATTTATAGAAGAAAGGACTAAGCATTCTTTTTCAGCAACACACTGATACAGCTGCAGATATACTGTAGATACTATGGGAACTGCTGAAAATAACCAGTTTACACTCTTTTCACCATGAACTTCACACATTGGAGAGATTATGGCTGCAATTAACCATTATTTTCTTGATTAACTGACTAGTTGTTTGGTCTCTAAAATGTCATAAAATTAAGAAAAATGTCGATCAGTGTTTCCCAAAGTCCAAGAGGATGTCCACAACTCAAAGATATTCAGTTTACTGCCATAGAGGAGTAAAGAAACCGAAAAATATTCACATGTAAGAAGCTGGAATCACAGAATTTTTACTTTTGTTTTCATAAACATTACTCAAACCAATTTATCAATTATAAAAATAGTTGTCAATTCATTTAATTGATGACAGCTAATCACTGTAACACTTGGAGGGGTCAATATTTCTATACTGAAGTTTAGTTTCCTTAAATGTGTTCAATACTGTTGCATTCTACCCTACAAACAAAGGCCAAAGTGGGCTGTAAGCTTCCGCTTTTGTGCCCCAGCAATTCTAGTAGTGCTAAAATCAGGAGTCGAATGACGGTAAATTAATCAACAGCGATGTGATTCTGCTAAGTGATCAGTTGTTAGTCATTTACCCAGCAGAAAAGCCAAACATTCACTGGTTCCAGCTTTTCAAATATCACGATTTGCTGCTTTTCTCCGTTAATTTGAATATCTCTTGAGTTTTAAACAAATCAAGATTTAAAGATGTTTCCTCCAGGTCTGGGAACATCTAATTCGCATTATTCTACTATTCTTTTGACATTTTGCAGACTAAACTTGTGATTAATAAAAGAAATATTCAGCAGTTTAGTGAACTGATTGTGGCTGTATTTGATTTGATTAGAAAAACTGCCAACTAGATCCTTCCTGATACTGATTTCAATACCTGAACTTGCAGTATTGACAGATAAAGAGCACTGATCCAATACCATTATGATAAAAAAAAATAGTTATTATTTAACAGCTGTTTACTACTGACTGTATGTGTATGTATGTGGTATGATCTTTGTTACATGGCCTGGATCAGGTTAAACCCTTTGGAAGCAAGAACAAATAACAAAAAAGAAGGATGGATTTCCAGTTTAACAAGTTGATTTTTTTTTTGTGTTAATAAATTATAGTATTGCATGGATGCATAGACTGGTGCACTCGCCAATACCCTATCCTGAATTTTGGGCAGTATCGCACGCATTTCCGAAACCGATATTGGTATCGGAACAACTCTACTGCCCAGTTCTTCGCAGCTATCAACATCATGTAATTGGGCGAAGACAGTGTGCTGTCATGACCGCCGGTCGTATTTGTTCTGACGAGTCTGATGTCTCGTCTCTCCTCAGAGTGTGAGTGTGGTGTGTGTGTGTGTGTGTGTGTGTGTGTGTGTGTGTGTGTGTGAGAGGGTGATGAGGAACAGGTGGTCCAAACTGTGGCTGACAGCAACCTGCTCTCCTTCACCTCCAGCACTTCAACAATACACCAGCATCCTGTTTTGTGTAAGTAGTGTAACTGCAGACAAAACCATTTGGAAAGATGTGCAGTTTGGTTGTTGAGAATTTGGCAACGATTTTTCTGTCCATTTCAAATAAGGAGCACCTAATAATAACAGTTTGGTGTATACATATTAATCTCTGTGTATATACACGGCTTTATCTTTACAATCTACATTGTAAAGTTAGTGGGTGCAGCACAGACACAATGGGTTCACTAGCGAAAGCTCAGAGTTCACTAACGAAAGCTCAGAGTTCACTAACGAAAGCTCAGAGTTCACTAACGAAAGCTCAGAGAGTTCACTAACGAAAGCTCAGAGTTCACTAACGAAAGCTCAGAGTTCACTAACGAAAGCTCAGAGAGTTCACTAACGAAAGCTCAGAGGTTCACTAACGAAAGCTCAGAGTTCACTAACGAAAGCTCAGAGAGTTCACTAACGAAAGCTCAGAGAGTTCACTAACGAAAGCTCAGAGTTCACTAACGAAAGCTCAGAGTTCACTAACGAAAGCTCAGAGTTCACTAACGAAAGCTCAGAGTTCACTAACGAAAGCTCAGAGAGTTCACTAACGAAAGCTCAGAGAGTTCACTAACGAAAGCTCAGAGAGTTCACTAACGAAAGCTCAGAGTTCACTAACGAAAGCTCAGAGAGTTCACTAACGAAAGCTCAGAGTTCACTAACGAAAGCTCAGAGAGTTCACTAACGAAAGCTCAGAGTTCACTAACGAAAGCTCAGAGTTCACTAACGAAAGCTCAGAGTTCACTAACGAAAACTCAGAGTTCACTAACGAAAACTCAGAGTTCACTAACGAATAAAGCTCAGAGTTCACTAACGAAAGCTCAGAGTTCACTAACGAAAACTCAGAGTTCACTAACGAAAACTCAGAGTTCACTAACGAAAGCTCAGAGTTCATGACTTGTGATGTGTTTGTTGACGTTGTGAGAAATGGTGGAGCCCATGGAAGTTCATTTATTACTGCATTATAAGTTCATATTGAACAATATGTTGTAATTTTAGTATTTACTATTTTTCTTGGTAATTTTATAATATGTTTGAGGAAAATGTTATTATTCTGAACTTTCTCCTCTGTCATTACGTCTTTGCATTTCCTGCATTATGTTACCCGCTAGCTAGCTTGCTAAGTTGTTAGCCTCTGTAGCTTCTAGACTCAGACAGGAACGTTAATATTGCCGTTGCTTAGCAGTGTTCTTCATGACCTAACCACTTGAATGCCACGCATATGAACACGACTTACCATCTCGTAAACACGACCCCATTTAAAGGCACCATGTTGTGCATATTTGTAAACTGATTTGAGCATCAGAAAAACAAGATTCAATTCATACCTGATAAACGGCTGCATCGAGGTTACTCAGAGCAAGAAAGGCCATGTTATTCTGAACTGCGTACACTATCGAGGGCACGCTCAGCTTCAGCAGTTCTTTCGGGCTGCAAAACACATGTTCGACTAAAGCGTTCTTCAGTCTGGCAGGGCTTCCTGTTTCTCTGGGGAGGAGGCATAAAAACAGACTGCTGAAGATTGTACATTTTTATGACTCACTTAAATGGACATTAATTCCACTTGTGGAAGTTGTTGAATCATTGTTCATGAATTTCCCTCTGTAATCTACATATTTAAACACAGAGGAGTGACAACAGTGTCTGACATGCTTGTCAAACCAGGAAGGTTTGCTCTGACCCACATTTTTTTCACATTCATGACAAACACATCTAGTGAGGCTGCTTTCAGTTCCTGAACACCTAAGAGTGGCTGAAACTGTGATCTTAAAACTACAGGCTATTTAAAACTTACCTCTTTAGCCTGGCTTTTTTATATGAATTTTTATTCAGCATTTTCATTAAAATTTTACTCTTATCTCACATATTTTCCCTATTTTTTTCATATGCATTAGACTAGAAATATTTACTGTTTATTACGGCTGTCAGTGTCTTTAATGGTAGGTCATTTATTACACAGATCAATGACAAATGTTGCCCAGAAACCCTCACAGGTACTGCATTTAGCATAAAAATATGCTCAAATCAAAACATGGCAAACTGCAGCCCACTTTATAATAATCACATGTAGTTTGGGGCAAGTCCTTGGCTGTTTCCGAAACCACCTACTATCATATTATGTATACTATACTAGTATGTAGTATGGAACATAAAGCCATTTATTTTGTAGTACGCAAGGACGAGTTTCACTGGTTTCTGGTTTTGGAAAATGGAAATAAAACAATACAAACATGACTGTTCCAGCACTTTGCATTGTGGGATACAGCAGCTGAGGCAGACTGATCTGACGCTTAGAGGAGATTTTCTCCAAATCAGTACGACATCTGGGTATTTTTGGCATACTGCAAATTTTGCTTTTGTTCAAATACTGCCTGCTACATTTTAGCCAAATCAGTACATACTACTAGTATAGTACGTGATTTTGAAAACAGCCATAATCAAGTCAGCACACAGAGCTATTGTTGCCTGTTGATGATTTCAGCATATTTTTATGCTAAATGCAGTACCTGTGAGGGTTTATGGACCATGTTTGTCATTGCTTTGTGCTGTTGTACAAAAATTTGCATAAAGCAGCATATTTATACACTCCCATGTTGATAAGAGCATTAAATAATTGATAAATCTCCCTTTAAGGTACATAGATTTAAAAAAAGTGTGATTGATTTAAGATTAATCATGGACAATCAGAAACAAAATACACACGGACTGCTGTGTTTTACATCATACTACGCCCCTCTATGCTGTGATGTTCTCTAGTGGGATCTTATTTATAATTCTTGCATCTACTTATTTGGTCACTTGTTTACTTGTGAACTGTACTCTACTCCTCTGAAGATGTAAAAGAGTATGTAACGGTGAGTCCACACTTACTTTGTCAGCATGCCCAGACTCAGTATTAATTTAATGACCTCAGTGATGCACACTGCAGTTGTGGAGAAGTACAGATCTCCTGTGGAAATGGTCCTTGTGTACCGCAGTGCTACTGTGTATGTGGCCGCCACCAGTGTCATCACTGTCAGGCAGTACAGTTTGAAGACCACGCTCACATTTTCTGAGGAGAGACGGGGTGAAAATGTAGACAATGACACGATAATGTTAATGTAGTAGCCATCAGTTCATTAGCTGAAAACGACACCACAGCGGGCTTCTAACTACTGGCTAGCAGCTCTTTAATTTCTGTCAACGTTGCTGTTGGTCATCTAACTGCTAACATTAGCCTATCATGCTAGCTCGTATTAGCTGGTTAAACTCACCGACGGCCATCGTTGCTCTGGTTCGTGTCCGTCAGAGAGGAAGGAAAGTCGACTGTCCTGCTCTCCTTACATGCCATCAAAACTAACAAACGCATCCAGAGGTGTGGATTGACGACTGCTACCCGACTAGTCACACATCAGTAACGTTACAGAGTCTGGTTCAGATTGTTCCTGCCTGGCCGCATTCATACTGAGGCTGCCTTCATTCCCCACAATGCAGCGCGATTCAACTTTACGAAGGGTGTGTTTGTTTTGTCACCCCGAAATCCCGTTATTTCATCTGATTTTTGTGTGTGGCCACGCTGTAGCAAATTTGAGCGAACCACACAAACCAACTTTGGAAGTGGTCTCACAGGTGCCTGCTATTTTCCCCATAATGAAAAAATGTTTGACCGAGGTGAAACAAACGTAACCGAGAAGAAGAAACGACCGAAACACGGAGGGATGTAGGAAAATGTTAAAGGCTGGAGGCTTCGTTACGCTGCACAGGTGACATTCTCCGTCTTTTCTTTTCTCGTCAGTGTATCCGTGGTACGTCTCGCCAGTTTAGGGATTTGCAATGGATGCAGTTTCTGCCAGAAACTAATTATGCATTGAACAGTTTTCATGACAGAAACAGCGTGTTCAGCCTCAGAACATTATTTTTGTTTAGTTTAAAGGGAGCCTATTATGCTTTTGTGCTTCCCTCCTTCCTTTAATATGTTATATGGTCTTTTTGTGCATGTAAAAGGTCTGCAAAGTACCAAAGGCCAGGCCTAAGACACTTATTCTCCAGCACAGAAACACTGCTCCTGAACTACCTGTGCGCTTTAAAGACGTAGCTACGGCATCTTCCGCTCAGAACCTTCAAAATAAATCCTCGCTAACACATTTATGGAGTCAGTGCCATTTTAAAATGTGAGAAACTGAATTAAAATGATCACAATCACCATCTTGGCCGTGTAGCAGAGTTTGTACTGAAGACTACAATCCACAACGCCATGATTGTGTTCAAATTACAAGGTTTATGCTTTTATTTTGAATGCGGAGTCTCCCCGGTATTTTCAGTGTTTTCTCAGGAAGCTTAATGTAGCTCTAAATGATGCCCACAAGGGGGCAGCAGATCTCAACAGTACAAACAGTGCATCAAGAAGTTGACCCACAGGATTTGGTTTTTGTGCAACTTACAAAAAAAAATAGTATACTAACTCACAAATGGTTGATAATTAATTGTCATCACAGAATTTGCTGTTGAAATATACACATACACTGTGTACTTCCATTCTACTCACTAACACAAGGAACAAAACACTTCTTCATTGTCACATCTTATGGCTGGACTTATTTATAAGCACAGTGCCACTGTGTTATTTAAGAAGAATTAAAAAAACAAAAACAAATTATGGCCTCAGGCCATCAACAACATAATAACATAAAAACAGTAACATATACAAGGCCTGCACCATATGAGGAATTGTTAATTGACCTCCAAATCAGTATTCAAATGCTTTTTTTTTTTTCAAATATAAGGCCTGCAAGACATAAGGAAAATCTGTGATGTGCGATAACATTTTACCGTATTGCAATGATGATATGACTTGTGATATATAAGCAAGTATTGAAGTTTATCAAGACTGAAGAACACAAACATCAGTCAGTATCAGTCCTTCCTCCTGTCCTCTGTCCTCTGTCCTTCTGTCCTCTGTTGATGTGAACCACTACAGGTCCTGCTGGTAGAAAGGAGGAGCTGCTTTGTCTCAGCCAGCTGATGAGTTTACTTCTAAGATACATGACAAACTAACCTAAACAGTCAGACTACAGAGCCTACTGCCAGCTCTAGTTTCAACTTGAGTAGCCAAGGATTACTTTGCTCCTAAACTTAATGAGGATAATAAATTAATAACATGGAGGCTCCGTCGTCTGGACCATTGTCAATAACCATCACCGCTTCACTGCTACTGTTCCACCACTCACAACTCAACTAAATAACTTATGAAATAACAGCTATAGGCAGGTCGGTGTCAGGGAGCATTGAAAGGCGGTCTAACACATGGTTTGCCCAGTGTTGAATATCTGTTTGTGTTTAATTCATTTAATGTTGAATAAATACATTACAGCTTTGGTGACTTCTCCAGAGTTACCAACCTGTTGCAGGAAAAAGTGAATGTACCTAGCAAATATTATAGACCAATTTAGCATTGATCAAGGCTATCACAATTACTCTGTGTGCTACCCAGACATCAATATACAACCAAGTATTTATCATCATGTACTATAAAAAATCCTGCAATCAAGTAACGGCTTAACTTTACAGCTAAGATCAGGAAAACCAAGACGATGTGATTTACTCAGTGACAGACATCCAGATAAAAAAGGTCTAGTTGTAATATAAAATCCAACAGTAAAGCCTGTTAATCATATGCTGTCCTGCTCCACCTCTACCAGCTCAAAAGCTTTTTGCATTCATACTGTGTGGGTATACTTTATTCTTACATGATATCCATTTGTGATGTCAGAAATCTACAATATGCCATATAGACCATTACATAGTTTTAAACATAAGCATCCTAAATGTGTCCCAGTTTATTTTCAGTTGCAATGTGTAGAATGACATCAGCTGACATGAACAATAAACATGAATCCAAGCTGTTGCCTAGCAACTAAGGATGCCAATTTTTAAAAATGTTCTTAACCAATAACTGGCCCTCGTTAACTAATTATTAATCGTTAATTGAAAAGATTTTTGCCTCGCATGTAGCAATGCTCCAGCTGCAGTATTTAAGCACAACAACTGAGTCAAAAGTTCACCGTCAGAAGAGTTACTGTAGCAGCCACGGTGCTGCGTTCACTGTCTCCAGTTCACCGTCAGAAGAGTTACTGTAGCAGCCACGGCGCTGCGTTCACTGTCTCCAGTTCACCGTCAGGAGACCTACTGTAGCAGCCACGGCGCTGCGTTCACTGTCTCCAGTTCACCGTCAGGAGACCTACTGTAGCAGCCACGGCGCTGCGTTCACTGTCTCCAGTTCACCGTCAGGAGACCTACTGTAGCAGCCACGGCGCTGCGTTCACTGTCTCCAGTTCACCGTCAGGAGACCTACTGTAGCAGCCACGGCGCTGCGTTCACTGTCTCCAGTTCACCATCAGGAGACCTACTGTAGCAGCCACGGCGCTGCGTTCACTGTCTCCAGTTCACCGTCAGGAGACCTACTGTAGCAGCCACGGCGCTGCGTTCACCGTCTCCAGTTCACCGTCAGAAGAGTTACTGTAGCAGCCACGGCGCTGCGTTCACTGTCTCCAGTTCACCGTCAGGAGAGTTACTGTAGCAGCCACGGCGCTGCGTTCACTGTCTCCAGTTCACCGTCAGTAGAGTTACTGTAGCAGCCACGGCGCTGCGTTCACTGTCTCCAGTTCACCGTCAGAAGAGTTACTGTAGCAGCCACGGCACTGCGTTCACTGTCTCCAGTTCACCGTCAGAAGAGTTACTGTAGCAGCCACAGTGCTGCGTTCACTGTCTCCAGTTCACCATCAGGAGAGTTACTGTAGCAGCCACAGTGCTGCGTTCACTGTCTCCAGTTCACCATCAGGAGATCTTTTTTTTCCCCCTGTTTTTTTTTTCTCTTTTTAGTTTTTTTACCGCTTTTTCCTTTCTCCATTCTTTTAGTAGAGTTACTTAAGCCACGCCTGCTTCACTTCTAGTTACTGTAGCAGCCACAGTGCTGCGTTCACTGTCTCCAGTTCACCATCAGGAGAGTTACTGTAGCAGCCACAGTGCTGCCTTCAGTCTTGTCTCCAGTACACCATCGGGGGGTGTCTGCGAGTGTTAGCAGCCACAAAGCTGCATTCACTGTCTCCAGTTCACTGTTGAGTGTTGGCAGCCACACTGCTGCGTGTAATATGGAGGACGTGCAGCCACTTTCCCAGTTAAGCTCTCCACCACACATTTAGTTTAGTTTAGCAGGTTGTCAGCTGTTTGTCGGCCCGGGTCAATGATAGTGATTGGGGTGCAGGACACAACCTCTTATACATCCATGGCCTGTGGTCTGTTGGACATCTATTCTGGAGATCCTTGACATGAAAGTTTGAGATTGCTCTCAAATCTGTGTGCGGGATTTTTCTAACTTCAATTTATGGCTCACTTTATGCTCCTCTGGGAAGTGGCCGGGCAAAAAAAAATAATAAATAAACAAGTAAATAACTAATTCTAATAGTCTGCATATTTAAATATTTTATTGTTTAACACAGGCACATTATATATGATATTTTACTGGCATCCGGTAGTCGTTTTCAGTCCAAAATGGCAGAAGCTCTGCTGCTGGGAGCGTTGAAATCAAACAAACAATTGATTTTCACTTCTGTAACATGGTGATGTCACCAAGTAACACAGCTGCATTATACCTGATACCCAGGGGCTCAAACAGAGTGTTTCAGACAGAGAGGAAAAGAGGAGCTGCAGCACAGCTGGTATGAGAAACAAAAGCTTTTTTTTTTTTTTTTTTTACATTAAAGCTTGTGAACATGTTCTAGTAGAAACGGAAAATACAAGTATGCACCTGAAAATGAGCAGAAAAGGTCCTCTTTAATGAAATCATGTCTGTTGCACCTTTTCTTGAATCAAAGAAGGAAGTGGTTTAATCTCAGCAGGTCAAATTAGGCCATTGGTTTTTAATTGTTTATACAGACTGAGGGTGACTGTCATTTTTTTTTATTTTTATTTTTTTTAGGGAAAATGTAGATGTTGTAACAGGACAAATTGTTCAGCCCATCTAAGCCTGTTCAAAGATTAGCTTAGATCGGGGTATATAAAAGTAGACAAAAGCTGTGTTTCAGCAGGCGGTTCATGCAGAGTTAATGTCCTTGAAGGAAGATAACAGACTGTAAAAGGCAGCGCAACCTCATATCTGGATTATCATGATTGGAGTCATAGATACAGACAGCGTTCCTCTTAGTCCTGCAGCATTTAAGATCTGCTGGGAGCAACCAGCACACAGTTATAGAGATCATGACAGCATGTTTCTGTACAAACTCTGCCTCAGCTCAACATGTACAGTATGAGACTCTGTGCCGCTGTCCAGATGATTTAATAATGCTGACAGAAGTAGACGCAGTATTAACATCTGTCCATTATATAAGAACACTAGTAGTAAGAAATCTGGTTAGTTGTTTTCTTAACTTTTTTGCCCTCCCTTCTGGCCATCCATCACCTCTCTAATCAGAGAAGAGATAAGAGATAGTTGAGTTTTATGACACTGAAGCATCGCTGTTGTGTAAAAAGAGCATTTTTCTCTGGCTGTGTTGTCGAGGTGACACTCGAGGTGAATATAAAGGTATTAAGTAAGCACGCCATCTGCATGTACAATGAGATTTAAAAGAAAAATGAATTTTCCCACTGTGGGACCAATAAAGGAATATCTTATCTTATCTTATCTTAAAACATGTTGCTCAGGGCATCTCCTCTGTTTTCCATGTAAATACAAATGTTTCATTGAATTATGGGACAAAAAACCCACAGAAGGTTTCACTTCAGTGTGCTCATGATCATAAACTTCAATCTTAAAACTGGAGTCAAATTCCATGTATATACTCTATATACTTGGCAAAATAAACCTGATTCTGAACATTATTTTTTTAATCCTTTTTCTTCAGGAATCTCCAAAATTCAATAATTAAAATGTGAAGAAATTTTAATCCGTATATTCCACATGTATGTAACTCATCTGAAGGAGCATGTTTGGGTGGAAATTTCTTGTTTACCATCATTGCACTTGTAAAATCTTACAGATAAAAAAGAGATAGTTCCAACTATTTATGTCATTAACCAAGATAATCTTTCCCTCCTTTCACCGGCAGTGTTTTACCCTGTCACACCATGCGTCTGTTGTAACAATGAGCCCACCGCCTGACCTTATACTGTTGTAGTGGAGAGGTCAAGGACTCATATATTAGAAATAGTCCAGTGTGTAATCCTGCAAGATCTTTCAGAGGCTCTGTCACCATTGTGTTACCTCATTTTGCAGCTGTTTAAATGGAAATCTTCAAGATTATTACTTTAAGTGAAAGTGCAAAGTACAGTATTGCATCAAAATATACTTCTTAAAGTTCTCTTCTTGTAAAATAGCCCATTTTATAATAATCTATACAATATTATTGTATTATGATTAATAATTTATTAATGTGTCCATCACTTTAATGCTGCAGCTGGCTAATTTTAATATTATTTCATATACTGCTTCATAGCTTGCGATTCCCCCCCCCCCCCCCCTTGGGATCAATAAAATCTTATTGATATAGTTGTATCGTTATTTAGTTGCTGATTATATTTTGTAATCTGAATCCTGAGAATAATAAATGTAGAGAAGTAAAAAGTACAATATTTACCTCTGATGTAGTGGAGTAGATGTATAAAGTACTGTAGCAGAAAATGGAAATATTCAAAGTAAAGTACAAGTACCTGAAGTTACTTTCTGCCACTGTACAGATGTGAGAGTGGATGTGTGCGATGTGTGTCAAGCCTATTAGCAGAAGTCATTTAACATTTTAAAACTTTAACTCTCCAATGACTTGTCTGACTGCAGTTAATCTGTCTGTTTTCAAGATGGTGGACATCCGTTGAATAAACTAGAAGCATCAAATCATTGTCATAGAAGACAAAACAAATCTTATGCAACTGAAGTCGTACTGTGCAGATGAAGATGTGCAGATTTGATGAGATTAATTAGAACAGATTAATAGTGTGACTGTTAAACCATCAGGGAGAGACCTGAGCTCATTCTCTTATATAACAGCTGCTCTTTTAGACGGTTATGGCAGTCATCCATGTCCCGTAGTAGTAGAAGTATAGTAGCAGTAGACGTATATTACAGTGTAGCAGTAGGCTTTCTAACAACTGCATGCTAAAGAAGAACATAAAGAGTCATTTTTCAGTCATGATATCATGTTGTAATTTATATTAATAGTCACTTTAGGTATAAGTATATTTAGTAAACCCCCTCAGAAATAGAGTCCCATTAACACCCTGAAGTTCACTCTCACTCATTATGACAATAAACGTTTCGTTATCGATGTCATTGTTTCCTTGTAAAACCGTATGGCCCTGTGTCCTTTGGACAAGAAGGCCAGTCCCTCCCCTCTGAGCACATTTATGATTTGTCATTATCAGTTATCCTGACCAGGTATAACTGTTAATGACGATAGATAGAAAGTCGGCTGACCACCGAGCAGAGAGGCAGGAAGGCTGCAGGAAAGATCCACGAGGCCAAAACCTGAGAAAATCAGAGACATGATGCTTCCACAGCTGTTTCTGATCACAGTACTGGGACTCACAGGTTTCTACTGTTTGCTTAAATTACTGCTCATGTCTTTAAAATCTGTTTTAAACTTATATAGTGGATCTAAATGTTCTAAGTCGTGTAAACTTGTAAAGGATCATTTGAGGATTGAAGCTGGATTCTGACTTTTATTACTTCTTCTGAAATTACAAGAAAGATGTTTGAATTAAAAACAATCTGCATGACATCTTAGACTAGTATTTGATCTGCTTGTACAGCGTATTAATATCTTACTTGAGTATATGTGTGTAGCTCTAAAGAGGAGTGGGTTTGAGCACTTTTGAGCTGAGCACATGGGGACGCATGTTTTGATGTGATTAACATTTTTGTGGTTCTAAACGAACGTGTAAAGGTCAAGTTGGAAAAAGAGAAATAACTTTAAAGAATCATAATACTTTGTGCATTGCTCAGCATGCTCATTTAAATACTCTGCATGGCTGTTCAGTTGTTAAATGTGATATTTGATCCGCTATATTATAAATATGTATATTCATTATAGTGTACTCTCTCTGGTTTCAGTAACAGCATTGCCTTGCACTAACTTGTTCCCCTCTCAGTCGCCCCCGTCAAATGGTAAGTTAGATTATGACATTAATGGCACTAAAGTTCAGCTGGTTTCCCCGACTGTTACTGTGGATGGAAATATGTACATTATTTATTGATTCATTTGATCATTATTTTCAGAAAAATATATAATACATAGATATAATTGTCAGAAAATAAAATATAATTATCAGAAAATGTTGAAATATGTCCAGGCAATGTCTCTTGTTTTGTCTAAGAAAAAAAAATCTGTTTAATATGATATAAAAGAGAGAAAAGCAAGAAATCTTCATATTTGAGAGGCCGAAACAGCGTTTTCTGTTTCAGCATGAAAAATTGCTTTAAAAGTTTGTGATTATTGTTCTGTTGATCAACGAATCATTGCAGGTCTTGTGTATAGCATATAAACATATTATAATAATATAAAAATTGTACATTTGATTTACAAAACATTCATTTTTTATTCTGAGGAGGCATTTTCAGTGGATTACTCTGGTATATCAATTAATATTCTGTACCAGCAAATACATCAGTGGTCGAATGTGATGTAAACACATTTATTCAAGTACTGTTCAAGTACAAATCTGAGTTACTGTAATATTTCCATTTTATGCCACTATATACTTACGGTTTACTGCAGTTCTGAGCTTATTTTTATTCCACTGCATTTATATGACAGACCTGTCATTACTGATATACTTTTATGAAAATTTTCATTGTCAATTAATCTGTTGATTATTTTCATTATTAATCTATTAGTTGTTTGGTCTATAAAATGTCTGAAAATGGTGAAAAATTTCAATCCGTGTTTCTCAGACATCCTCAAATATCTTGTTTTGTCCCCAACTCAACAATTTTCAGTTTACTGTCATAAAGGAGTAAAGAAACCAGAAAATATTCACATTTATAAGCTGTAACCAGAGAATTTAATCTTTGTTTTTTCTTTTACTCAAACCGATTAATGGATTATAAAAATAGTTTACATCCAATCAATTAATCGTTGCAGCTCTATATACTTTCACTTAAGTAGCATTTTCCCCACAGGACTACTTGTCATGGAGTATTTATAGAGTAGCTCAGATATCGCCACTAAAAACATATTTAATTTCTGATTTACAACATAGCAAATTCTCCTGTGCCTCAGTGCTGACATTGATTTTATGTTATATTTTTCTCTGAAGTTAACAGCGTTACACCCTCAGACGTGGCTGTGCTCGCCTCCATCGGGCTAAACTCGCACAGGTGAGCAACAGTTAGTTTCAACCATGAGCTGATATTTGTACCATCGCTCTAAAATTCAACAGTTCAGAGACATAATCACACTGTGGTCTTTTCTTTTCCTGCAGCACTGAGCTGTCCTCAGTGGTATCAAGACTCAGAGGTGAGATTCAGAGTCTTATTTTGTGCTTTTGTTGTGTTTACGGGACCGAAAGCCAAATGTTTATGAAATGATTTACTCAATTATTTTTAAAATAAAGTACTGCACGCTTATTTTTTCTGCAGGCTTGATGGGAAAGCTCCAGTAACTCTGCTGGTGATAAATCAAAAAGTAACTTTCACTATTATTGACTTACAGCCTAAATACACGGTGTCATTCACCTGAAGAGGTTGATATGAGCCTCTATTACACTACTGTGCCGTATCTTTACTACACTGATATCTACACTGACCGTGATAATTGACAACAATGAACCCCAATACACTCGCCACACTCCACCAGGCCTGTTATCTCCTCTGAAAGTCATTCATTACATAAAACGTTCTGAACTTCACAAAGATTAAATACTGACCGGCACAAAGCAGGAAGTTCACAGTTCATAATCAAAGGGATTTAACGTTTAGTTTCTGCTGATTAAAATGTCAGTCCAGGATTTTAAACACTAATATTTTCTGTAATAATTAGTTTTATTAGAATGAAGATATTTACTGCATTTTACTGTAAAATGTTGTGTATAAGTGATAGACTTAAGTTTGATTTGAAATCTCAACAGCTCAATAATATGTATCGCAGTATAGCATGTTTTCTGGTAATTCAATAAATAAATAGTCTACATGTAATAAGTGCACGGTAAAGCCTATTTTGTATACTCCTTTGTGAATTAAATACTTGACAAATAAAAAAGTTCTTTCAGATGTCTGGATGTTGCTAATGTCTGAAATGTTTGATCACTGACAAGTATTATTTTAATGGTGAAATCATATCAACTTATCTGTGTTTTAGGGGTTCAGCTAACAGTTTTTCATTATCTGTTAATCTGTTTACTATTTTCTTGTTTCTATCATTAACTGTTTGATCTATGAAATATCATAAAACAGCAAAAAATGTCCAAACTGCTTGTTTTGTTCGACAAACAGTCCCCAAAGATGTTCTATTTTTGCTATCAAAGTGCAGCAAAACCTGCAGATATGTACATATTAAAAGTTAGTACCAGCTACTTTTGGGGCTTCTTATACTTTAAGTTACTTAAAACCATTAATCAGATGTCATAATTGTGCCAGATACATTTTCTTTCCTTTTGACTACTCGGTTTAAAAGGACCTACGCTGATTTTCAGGTGCATACTTTTATTTTGGGTATCTACTAGTTGTTTAAGCTCCGCTCTAACTAGCTTTGTTTGAGGGCGTCCGAAGCTGCTAGGCAGATATTATGCCCGCGTGTTACTTGGTGACATCACTATGTTACGGAAGAAGAGCTGTTTGAGGCAGCTCTGGAGCAAAGTTTACAAACCGTTTACATGCACAGAAAACTATATAAACACTAAAAGGAAAGGGAAATAGCACAAAAGCATAATAGGTCCTCTTTAATGGAGTAATTGTTTAAGCTCTACTGTGGTTTCTTCAAGTCATGTGAGGAAAGCAGTTCTGGCATTAAACTTGTGTTAATGTCTCTCCTTCAGAGCTGGTGACCCTGTTCAATCCTGCACTCATCAGTCCATCAGATGAAACAAACTTGTACACCCCTCACTTTGTTCAACACAGGTACAGACTTTGTTTCAGACTCTTATAATCATACCGAGGACTCTGGCTGCTTCCAATAATTAGTTGTTTTCTCCTTATTTCATTTGGTTTGTAGGAGGCTGGTAGAGCAGGCAGAGGAAGCGTCTCTTTACCTCCAAAACAATCAGGTAGGTGCTCCGGTGTCTGTATTCCCACCTTAAAGGATGTTTATCATAGACATACACAGATGGACAACATGACAGCTGGTCCTGGCTGGAAGGTAACACGCAAATTGTGAGTTATTTGATGCTATAAAAAGGGTGTGTGCTCAGTTTGCGATTGGTTCAGGCAGGTGTGTGGGCGGGGCCTCGATAGCTTGGCTTCAGTCCCCTGCTCACTATTGCACAGGCTCTGGCTCCAAATCTAAAGATGGCAGCTCACGTATCTGTGATATTTTGTGTACAGGGGGAGGAAGTGGAGTCTATACTATTTATGAGGATAAATGCAATGATCAAAAAGTAAAAAGTAGCGCCCTTTAAAGTAGTTGGTGTTTTTTTGTTTTGTCTCCTTCAGGTCATTGATGTGGACAGAGACTGGAAGCTGGTCCTTCTCTTTGTTCAGGTGGATCAGCTCTGTGCCTGTAAGCAGCAGCAGGTAAACGGCAAAATATTAAATATTAATATTAATAAAATATTGATGCTACAAAATTATTTTTAAGGAAAAAAATCCATAAATATTTAGAGTTGAGTTATTTACTCAAACACTGAAGTTACATTGTCCAAGCTGATAAAGTGTGTCCCACAAAAACCTTGTCTTCAATGCTGAAAAGTTATATTTTATTTCATGTATTTAACAGCTTCTAAAAGGACCATAAGAGTTAAAACAAATATACAGAGGGATGGAAATAAATGCTTTCTCATAGCTGCTATTTAGTTTCTTATCACCTGGCAATGAAACTTTTAAAAATGCATTGTAAAATCATAACAATGCTATGAAAGAAATGTCCTATGACAGATGAATAAATATGTTGTTGAAGTCTCAGACTGTTTGTGCGTGTGTGCAGTTTCAGTCTGTTGTCCAAGCCGTGGTTGAAGAGGTGGACGATGCTCTGCAGCTGCTGCACTCTCAGGTATATGTTTCACTGTAAACAACGTTTTTCATGCACTCGCTATTACTGCCAATATTCATACACACTGTATGACATTTTGGTTCATTTCACTGTGTTGTAGCTGAAACGCACCATTGTCAGTGTTGCATTGTGGGATGGAGAAAGTGACAGTTTCCACAACAGGTGAGTTCATATGTAAAATGATATGTTTTGTTTTTATTCGTCTGAACAGTAAGTCAACGTGTAAATCTGTTTTACTGACAGGATGTGTGGATGCATGGAGACAAACCACGAAGGAGAGGCCAGACTTCAGAGGGCCATGCTGAGTCATGCTCTCCAGGTTTGGCCATTTTTCATCCGATAGATTCGTCCCATCCTTTGATTGTTTTAGCTGCTGTGAAGTGAAACTCTTTTTCACTGGGCAGGAGTCTTTGGATGAACTGATGGTGACAAAGCGTTGGTACAGCAGCAGAGATGACTTCACCGTCATTGTGCAGGATGCACCTTTCATCACAGACCCTTCATCTGTCTCTGTGAGTTCACTTTTCACCATTTTGCATCCATTCCTAGGCCCAGACACATCAGTCCGACATCAAATCACTAGTGATGATGAAGGCCTGCTGTTGTGTCGCCTCACGTCACGTTCGTCTCGGCCGACAAGTTGCATTTGAACTCACTTTAAGACAAGTGCCAGTAGCCAGTCAGCATGCACGCTCTGCACCTGCATGAGATGAAATACCTCTCCATACCGGCAGGCGGCGGTAGTCTGTATTTGTCATCCAAAAAGCGAAACCAGAAGACCAAGGATGGTAGATATACAAGCCGTTGTTGTGATACATGCGTGAAAAAAATGCAGCATTTGACCATTTTCACACCACGCTCACTCACTACTTAGCTTCATTTCAGATGGCCATGTCATTGTGAAAATGTCTGTGTATTGGAACAGTCAGATGAGATGAGCAGTCAGAGGAGCCTTCTGTGTTTTTCCTCTTGACTTAACTTGTCGGCTTGCTTTCCTCACTTCCATTTCCCTTCTTGCGGACTGATTCCTTTAAGCTGAACAGTTAGTCTGAGTGATTTCTCTCACTGTCGAGCCCCCGCCGTCAATTCAACGTGCGGAATCGTCCAGAAATCCTCCGACATGGGCAGACTAGAGCCAACGGTGCCAATGGATGGCCCATACTGTCCGAAAGCCTTTAAAGTCCCCCTTCAACCAGCTTTACTTCTTGTTTTTTGGTTGACGCTGTTTCTCAAACAGAGAATGAGGGTGTGGTTAATAGTCAGACGTAATTCATTACCATTCAACCCAGTTTAGATAAATTTACTGTTTATCAGCCCACAAATGAGACAAGAATTAACGCACCACACCGACTCTCTCTCACTCAACTCTCTTCTTCATTGTCTCCTGCTGGTGAGGCGGCCATCTGGCTGCTGCTGCACTAAGGAGCTGCGTCGCCACCAGCCACAGCACACTGGAGGGCAGATAGTCATGTTGCAGAGGTTCGCTGTTTGAAATGCAGTTTCTGGACATTTTGGAGATGCACCGTCCACCAGCACCAGGCTGCTCTGTGATTCATTTATTTCTCTAACAAGACTTTTCTCTTGTTTTGAGCTGAAAGTTGTGCGCTCACATCGTCCAGACTGGAGGCCTGCAAACCTCCGGTACTGACTGCTTTCCATTGATTTATCTGGACGGTGAAGACCAGAGTGAGTGAGCGAGACAGTCAGTGTGTTGGTGGGATTTCATGTAATCTACAGCTTTGATTGCACCTGTTCACTGTGCACACAAATGCCATTGTGAAAATAAACATACTAAGGTGGAGGAAACTAAAAATAAAATAAAAACCCTCAGTTCACTGATGCAACAAGTTGGGCTAACTAGCTAACTAACTAGAAAGAAAGTGACAGATAAACAGATTTATCGGTCTGCCACGGCTCAGACTCAAAGACCATGAGTGCATCTGCAGCTTGGAGGATGACCTTTGACCTGCAGCTTCTACTATAGTTGTACATCATATTCCCATTTTAGCAACAACCTTTTTTTTTTTTATTTAACTTTGAGCACAAATTTTAGTTATTTGTCAACAAAAGGGTTGGCAAACAGAGTGGCTAATCAGCCTTGTCAGGAAATGACTCAAATAAATATGAAATATCATAGAAATACCCAAATACACCGGAAGGGGGGCTTTAATCCTTACTGGCACTGGAGAGGAGGGGAGCTGTAATCATCTTTCACAATGGCCTCAAAAATCAGTGATGTATGAAAGAACGTGTATCTAAGAAACCTCGAGTATTTTATATATCGTGTCTTTTAGTAACATCTTCTCCTGTGATCATGAAATGATTCAAAGTTAGAATTAAGCTATTCTTTAATATCAATAAAGACTATAAAAACTAAACTAAGGATGACAGAAAAGTAACCGTTTGAGACAGTAACAGAATCATGTATCTGTATATATCTCTATGTGTACAGACAGGAGTCTGTTATCTTACTGCAGATGAACTTTCTGTATCTAACATACTGTATGTTATTAATGTTCCTTTTTTAATAGAGCGGGAAGCCTCTCTCTGGGTCACGAGCATCACAACAAACTGATAAGCTGATGGTTCAGATGTGGACGAACCTGGTGAGTCTTAAAACGGTCTAATCAACTCTCTCTTTCTCTCTCATGCACACACAGTAGTGGAAGAAGTATTCAGATCCTTTACTCAAGTAAAAATACTAATGCCACACTGTGGTAATACTCCACTACAAGTAAAAGGCCTGCATTCAAAACCTTGTAAATGTATATAATGTATGTAATTACAACTTTTTAGGGCCGATAAATTTTGAAAAATTATCTAATTGTGATTATTTTGATTGATATTGCAATTTGCGATATGATTCACGATTTTGGAAGGAAAGCTAATTTTTACATAATTATTCTCATTTTCATTGAAAGACATATAAAAATGTTTATTGTGTGATTTTTGTGGGGATACCAAACCCGGATGTTTTCTTAAGTCTGTAGAATATGGTGTGTAGGTCAGGACATCTCTGCAGCACCAATATATATTATATCTGTATATATTTATATTATTCAATATTCAATTCAGAATATATTCTTATTTAATTAAGAATGATAATATATATTATTTTGTTCAGAATGATATCTTGACACCTATTTGCCTTTAACAAATATTGCCCCTCCTGCAGTTTGGATATTGCACTTATCCATATTGTGATAATGATAAAAATCTGATTAATTGTGCAGCTCTACACATTTTACTAGAATCAGAACAAAAGTAAAGGTCAAATTTCCCCTATCAGTGTTTACATTTTACAGCTTTTTTTGTAGTCGGGCAGTTTAATCTACAGCAATGCATCTCTACCCATGAAAAAAAAATTGAAAAAACAAACAAATTCAAATTCACCACATTTTGCAGATATTTGGTTTTCACAGGACAGGAAGGGGATGAAGTACTTTAATCTGAAAAGTAACTAAAGCAGAGGAAGTAAAATATTTGACTAAAATGCAGTGGAGTAGAAGTATAAAGTTGAATAAAATGAGAGTACTTTAGTAAATTACCTCAAATTGAGTAAATGTACTGAGTTACATTCCTCCACTGCACACACACACACACACACACACACACACACACACACACACACACACACACACACACACACTCTGAGACATTGCTCTTTCTGTCGCGAACATGGAGACAGTGAGTTTTCTGTCTTTCAGCTGCAGCCCACAAGTGGCCAACATAACACAGAAGACAATGGAAAGGTCATCACACTACCGTGTCCAACTGAGGTGAGTAACTGAGCTATAAGCTCACACACATTCAGTCATATCAGCATGTTAAAATGTGCTATTAGATGCATGGTATTGCTAATATTCTCCTCTTCTTCTACCTCAACCCACCTCTTTTTCTTCATACCTCCGCCTCTTCTCTCCGGCTCTCTACCTCCCTCCTGAAGGAGCGACCCTTCCTGAGGACGGAGGGAAACTCTCCTTCATATCACCACAGCGGCGCGTCTCCTCGGCTTCACCCAGTGAGTACAGCGTGGTGTTGAGCCTGAATGGAGGTTGTGGCAGCGCTGTGCGCTTCCTGTTTAGTTCTGACTGTGGATCTGCTCTGTGTGTCCGGCCAGAATACAGGCACAGAGATGCCCTGCGAGGACCTCAGACCCTCAGCCTCCATTCCCACCTCAGGTACAGTAACATGGTTTACACTCACATGTTTATCAGGTGCCAGGGTGACTCTTTAAAAAATCAAATAATGCTTTTTTTTGGTGACTTATTATCTTAAAATGGGCAGAGAGAATTTATTCATAGTGGGTCATCTCTCATGGATAGGCTTTTCATGTTACAAGACCAGCATATTGACATTGATTGAAGCTATAATTTTTAGTTAAAATATTAATGACGTGTCTCATTGACATACAAAATATGTAAGATGTGATATGTAAATTCATATTGTTTTTTTCCTTTCATTTTTCACTGATCTGTAGGGATGTAACTTACGATTATTTTCATTGCTAATTAATCTGCTGATTATTTTCTTAATTTACTTTCCTAATCGATTAGTTGTTTGGTCTATAAAATGTCACAAAATGGGGCAAAATGTCAATCAGTGTTTCCCAAATATCTTGTTTTGTCTATAACTCAAAGATATTCAGTTTACTGTGACAGAGGAGTAAAGAAACCAGAAAATAGTTGGAGATTAATTAAATAGTTGACTAATCGATTAATTATTGTAGCTCTAAAGATAAGCATATGCAGTGATGCTCTTCAGACATAAAAGAAGATATATCCAGGTATATATATCCATACAGGCAGGTGATATATTATTAGCAAGGGCACAAAAGGCAGCTTTAATTAAATCAACAATTTTGATCATCGGTTGGTTATTGATGTCATTAATCAAAAAAAGATTCACTGGTTTCATCTTCTCAAAGGATTTGCTGTTTTTCTGTGTTTTATATAATTTTAGATTTAATGTCTAGCTCAATTGTGCATGATATATGAACTCATGAAAATAAAAAAATAAAGGTGTCACAATGACATACCAAATATATAACACACATTATAAATTGTTTTCCTTTTGTTTGTCACTTATCTGTATATTTATCATTTTATTTTTCACTTAGTCTGTTTAAGTTGCCTTTTATATATATTTTTTTTATCTTATGTGACATTGCTTCTGATAATCTACTGTTTCTTTCAAATAGTGCTTTATTGTTTATCCTACTATACAGTATTTCTGGATAGTTCTGTTGCTATTATTGTTATTACAGTGGGAATCATTTATATGGATATAAGAGCTTGGGACAGAATCATCTCATCCCATCATCAACAGCTTATCGGGGGTCGGGTCACAGGGGCAACAGCTCCAGCAGGGGACCCCAAACTTCCCTTTCCCTGGTCCACATTAACCAGCTCTGACTGGGGATCCCGAGGCGTTCCCAGGCCAGTGTGGAGATATAATCTCTCCATCTAGTCCGGGCCTCCTCCCAGCTGGTCGTGCCTGGAACACCTCCCTAGGGAGGTGCCCAGGAGGCATCCTCACCAGATACCCGAACCACCTAAATGGACAGACATTCCTAAACATTAATTCCTAAACAAATGCTGATTAAATAATTTGCTTAAATTAATCAAATAGTCCACTTCCAGTGTTCATTTTGGGTCTTTTCATACATGACAACATATGGAAAAAAAAAATTAAAACTACTTTTTTTTTTAACTCTACTCACGTGATACTGTATTAAATGAATACTTCAATTTTAACAAGTTAAAAAAATTGAAATACACTGAAACCACGTCAAGCTGTGGCTTAGTAGCAACATTTGCACTGCAAATCTCCCCACTTTGGGACTTATAAAGGAATCTCATATCTTATCTTAAGTAACGGCACAATACTGTCCCAGGCTGTAGCCTACTTATAATTTGACCTATATTATTCTGTATTTTATATGCAATACTGTGCCATATTAAAGTGTATTTGAATGTTACACAGTACAGTAACCGAAGCAGTCTATTTCATGACTTCATAATCATGTAATAAATATACAAATGTCAGTCAGATGGTGATCTGCATGAGAAATAAAGAAAAAGAATGAAAAATGCTATTATAATCATCTGCCTATAGTGATCAATTTGACCCTCACAGATGTGATCACCATCACACAACTGTCCTGACTGGTCTTCTTTATGTTCCCAGTTCATGAACTGCGGCCGGCAGATATCAGAGTGGTGGCTGCTGTGGGAGACTCTCTGACTGTGAGTCATTCTCTCATTATTTTAAGGAGATAGAAATATTAGTCATATAATCAAAAGTATCAAATGTAATTGAATATATAAAATACAACTGAGAATAGATGTTAGAAGTAGGAACATGAGATTTATTTGTGACTTGCAAAACAATGACTTTGTCCACATTTATTAGATAATTAGATAAATGGAACGATGAACTAAGCACAGTGGTGTAACAGTATGATTAAAAATCACATTTTTATTATCTACAGTAGAAGAAGAGGGTGATATATACATTATTAAGAACTGTCTTATTCCATGATGTGACTGAAACACTGTCTTGTTCATGTCTGTCAGGCAGGGAATGGTATCGCATCCAACCCGAACAACCTCCTGGACGTCCTGACTCAGTACAGAGGTTTATCCTGGAGGTAAGTCAGCATAATTATCACACACCATAACAACATACATTGTTATGTTGGTATGAATGTGGTTCTATGACCCTCCATTTCTGTAGTTTGAAAATAATTTTAAATCATAATTTTAACATTGCATTCTGTGTTTTTGCAGTGTTGGTGGAGATGAAAACCTCACAACTGTCACCACGCTGCCCAGTGAGTCCTCTTTTATCTGGTTCAGATAACACATTCAAGGCAGTCATTTTGATTACTACTTTCTTTGTCATTACAGATATCTTAAAGCATTTCAACCACAACCTGACGGGCTACTCTGTTGGCAAGGGCAGGCAGCAGACTCCTCAGGCTTTCCTCAACCAGGCTGTAGCCGGAGCTAAGAGCAAGTGAGTCCGATCAGAGGCATTTTCAGCAGCCTCTCATCTGTTTTTAATCATATAATACATGTTTGAATTAAGATAAGCTCAGAAACACGCATTGAAGTGGGTAACTCTCCTGCTCAAATCCATTTGACATTTAATTTATTGTTCATATTTTAGATTGCATAAAAAACATATCTTCCTTGTGCTAGCTTAGGGAAATGACAAACTTATTTTAGAAAATACACACCTTACGATCTAAGGCAAGTATACTATTAATTGATTGTGAACGTGAATTTTTTTTTTAGTACTTAATTGCAAAAGGTCGCACATTTCTTGTTTTTTACATTGCGATGTTTCCGTAATTTAGCAACATCTATATATACTTTTAAGGAAGAGAAAGCCATATAAAATAATTAAAAAATGCCATATGCACAAGTGCATATATTTTAAAAAGAGAGGGGAAAATGTCTCTGTGAAGGAAAAAAATGAAAGTTCATTGTTGAATGTGGACATAGTAGTTTGACTCTATTAACTGTGCCTTAAGGTCTTCGTACGAGCTTTTTTTCTGGATCTTGAATCGAAATTATTTTGTCAACATAACATTTTTTTTCTAACTGAAAGAAAGATTTTAGATAAATATATATCCATTAAAATAAATGTGCTTTTAATTGTCTGACTAAACATAAAATAAGATAATCCTTTATGAGTCCCACAGTGGGGAATTTGCAATATTACAGCAGCAAAGGAGGACAATGCAAATAACAAGAGGCATCAGTAAAAACAGAACAAAATAAGATATAATAAATAACTAGAAACAGAAAAAAAAAAATGCACAGAATAATAATATTGCACAGGGGTATACATTGATATTGCAGATGAATGAATGAATGAATAAATAATAAATGCATGATAAATAAAATCTTTGCTATATCTTGGTGATGTTTTATTTGTGTTTTAAGGGATGTACCAGAACAGGTGCGAGCCCTGGTGGGGAGGATGAAGGCTGACCCTGTAAGTATAAAAGTTAATATTTATTTATTATACTATAAGAAAACATCCATTTTAACACCGATTACATACTCACGTTCCCTCACTTTCTTCTTTCTTGTACAGAGAGTCAATTTTGAATCAGACTGGAAGGTGATCAGCCTTTTTATTGGTGGAAATGACGTCTGTGACCACTGCTACAACTCGGTGAGTACTAACGTTGGAGTAATATTCATGAGTTGTTTCTTGGAGAGGCCAAAAGACACAACCTGAAAATGTTTTACTTTCTTTTACAGCTGCTTTACTCTGAAGAGAATTATATACGTAATGTTCGCGACAGCCTGGATTATCTACACAAAGAGGTAAAAATGAAGAGCTATATTTTCAGATATACGTTGTTGGTCTGCATGATTGTTTGTGAGCATTAAATGGGCTTCTCTCTGTGCAGGTGCCTCGGGCTCTGGTGAACTTAGTAGAGCCTCTCTATATCACCCCACTGAGAGAAATGCACATGGATCCTTCACTTAAATGCCCAACGTGGCTGGTAAAGTGAGTATCAATTTCAAATTCTCACTGAGATAATGAAAAGCTAATAAATAATCATAAACAGAGATATAACACCTCGTTATCCATCGTTTACCAGGATACTGTGTCCTTGTGTTATCTTGCCAAAGCCCGACTCAAAAGCTCTGCTAATGGTGGAGGAGCTCAATAGAGGCTATCAGGTAGGAAAGACCAAAAAAACAAACAAACATACTATGATTGTTAGATAGTCCAGTTCATCTTCAGGCATTGACGCTTTTCTTTATTTCTTTCTTTAAGCGTTTACTACATGAGCTTGTGGAGTCAGGCCGGTACGACACTCGCTCAGACTTCACTGTGGTCATCCAGCCTTTCTTCAGAGATGTCATCGTCCCCAGACAGCCGGTCAGTAACAAAGCTCACTTTACACATGTGCACTGTACAGATTTTATGTATAGCCTGCACCATATTGCATTGGATGTCTGTTCAAAATCCAGAGATGTTTTGGTGCTCGGGTGATGACAAGTTGAAATGAATGTATATTTAATTTTAATGCTTATAAGTTGTCTACTTTTTTTTCTCAAGCTTGGAAAAAATGTCAGGATGGTTTATTTGTTTCTTATTATTTTATAATTTATGCTGCCACTCTGGTTTCTGCCTTTGTCTTCTCTTTCTTTTCTAAATAATGGTGTCTTGTAAGCCCATTTGGGCTGGGCATATTATTTATGCATGACAATAATAAATCAAATCAAATAAAAAAATAAAAATCTAAGTGATGACTGAGAGGGATTATTATATATTTATTCATTTAACTGTCATTTTCCACAGGACGGCCGTGCTGATCGCTCCTTCTTCAGCGCTGACTGCTTTCATCTCAGCCAGAAGGCTCAGACGCTGATGGCTCGCTCGCTCTGGAAGAACATGGTGAGACACCATTGATCAGATTTAGACATAGCTATTGTGGAAAGGACTGGTCTAGTTACAGGGAAATTATGCATAAAAGTATAATCCAATATTGTGTTCATGTCATGTTGGAGTTATTGTAATTAGGGGTTTCTGACATGGATGTATAAAGAGAACTGGATACAGTGTTGGAGGCTCCTGTTCATTCCTATGAGAGTTGCTCAGTATTGTATGAAGCCAAAATGGCTTCACTGTGAGTGATAATGAACCCGGATCATCCGGCGATCTTCCACATCCATTGGGCCCATAGAGCAGGCGCAGTAGCGTTTCCCTCTCTGCCTCACAGCTCTCGGCCCAGCCTCATTCTGGGTCTCATTTATGTGAACGGAGGGAGGGAAATAACTAATAATAACTGGCTAATAGTCCATTTTCCAACTATTAGTACCTAATGATTTAGATAAGGGCTATGAGAGTTTTCATACTGGGAAGTTGATTGACCTAAATTAAAAAGTTATAATAGTAGCTATAGTAGTACTTAAAGTAGTTGTAATAGTATGCATATTTGTAAAATTTTATTGTTCAACACATGCCATTTCAGTAGAGACAGTAAATATATGACAATAGAGTAGATACACTACTCTTTTACTTTTGTACAGCATTTTGTAGGCGGACATTTTACTGACGTCTAGTAATCGCTTTCAGTCCAAAATTGCGGAGGTGTTCAACTGAAACCGACTGCTGGTGGCAGAATAGAAACTCAGCACTGTACTGCCTTAAAATCCAGAGACTTGTATACAAAGACTATGTATATGATCGTCACGTTTAATGTAACAGTATATTTTGATTTAGATATACTGAATGTAACTGGGCTGTCACACTGACTCTTGTTTCCCCAGCTGGAGCCCCTGGGCAACAAGACTACCGTACAGGATTTCTCCTCAAACACTGACCTGAAGTGTCCAACCAAGGTGGGAAAATGTGTTTAGATAGACAGTCAGCGTTTCAAATGCTGGTGAATGTGTTTTTGTAAATCCAGTGCTCAAGGAAAATGCTATAAATTAATTTCCAAAGCCTCTGTTATTAAAAGTATGTAGCAACAATCGGTTTTCTGTATTTTGAGGCCATCATGTAATGTGCTGTAATGGTGCCTTCAAATGGGATGGTGTTTACCGTGTTTATGTTGGGCCCTGAACGCCCCCTCACGTCGTATTCACAACCTTGTAAGTGGAAAGTTTCTGAAAGCTCCGAATTCACAACTAGTGACGTGTTTGCTGGCGTTGTGAGAAATGGTGGTGCTCATGGAGGTTCATTTATCGATGCATAATAAGTTAATATTGTACAGTATATTGTAATTTTGGTCATATATTGTTTTTCTTGGTAATTTATATGTCTGAGGAAAATGTTGATATTCTCAATGACCTCATCTTTCTCCTCTGTCATTATGCATTTGGATTTCCTGCGTTATGTTATCTACCTGCTAGCTTGCTAAATTGTTAGCCTCTGTGGCTTCTAGACTCGGACAGTAACGTTAATATTGCCGTTGCTTAGCAGCAGTGTTCTTCACAACTTGACCACTTGAATCGTAAGCATATTGTGTGCACGACTTCCCATCTCGTAAACACTAAACACGACCCCATGTGAAGGCACCAATAGTTCTTTCCTTTGTCTACAGGCTTCACCATACATCCGGACGTATAACAACAGCAATTACATATATGCCGGTCCCTCTCCAACACCTGGACCTATCACAGTAAGCATTTAATCTCTGTCTGAGAAGCTGAGAAGTGAATTCAAGTACAAAACATATATATATAAAGACCTAAATGATCATCAGATAATCTGATTAAAAACAAGCAGTATAAAAATGTCGCCTCAGACTCTACGTCTTGTTATGAGCATTTTTCTCTATTTTGTGACATTTTACAGACAAAATGATTAAGTGATAAGAAAAAAGTTAAATAATTGCAGCTTTAAACTAAACATTTACCATCAGAAAACAAACCATACACTTTTATTACCAACTTATCTTCTGAGAGCAGTGAGCACTGAAGAGGGAAACAAAATAATCCTAAAATGATTTATTCTTTATGTCCATCCATCTTTTTTTCTCAAGTCATTTTACACATTGATGTTTCTTTCTCCTCAGAACTGGGGAAGTGATTTCTCCTGTGTGGACCTTGCTCCATCCGACACTGTGCCAACTTCAGGTGAGACAGACCTCAGATCTTGTTATCAGATCAAAGTGGCTTTAATTTAAAAATACTGTAGGAGCTGCTTAAGTGCAAAATATCACATTGTACTGGGATGATGACTTATAAGTTCCAGTTTTTCAGAAGGGTTTCATTTTTATTAGGGCTGTCAATCAATTAAATATTTTAATCAACTGACCGCCCTAATCACACATTTTTATCTGTTCATAATGTACCTTAAAAAGGATATCTGTCACGTATTTAATACCCTCATCAACATGGGAGTGGGCCAATATGCTGATTTATACAAATGTATGTATATATTTATTATTGGAAATCAATTAACAACACAGAACAATAACAAATTTTGTCCAGAAACCCTCACAGGGTTATGACTTCCTCCAAACTGCATGTGATTATCATAAAGTGGTTGGTACCAATAGAGTCTTCTTTGGGTTTTCTAGTTTCATATGATGCCAGAAATATACAAAAATAAAGAAATTTGTGTTGTTAAAATGAATTTGTGTTGACACATTATTATCACCTTAACTTTGGCAGCCCTGGTATTATATTATATTATATTATATTATATTATATTATATTATATTATATTATATTATATTATATTATATTATATATTTCGTTTTACAGTAGTTTTAGTAGTAGTAGTTTGTTTTAGGGCTGACTGTAATATCTCAGTAGCTATACTTATGTACATATAGAATACATAGTTGGAGAACTACATAGGAATGTCCATAATGTTTTATCTTTATGCTACTATGCTCTGTGACTTAATATCATGTGAGTTAATAGAAATTCATGCTGTCTCTTTTTTCAGTAGCGATATATTACAGCTAAAAAACTAAAATTGGAATTAATTTACGCTAATTTTTACTTCATTTTTATAAACCAGGAAATAACATTTAATTTATTTTATCTATTTTCACTGTTCTTCATTCGTTCTTCACTGTTTTCATTTTAGTTTCCTTTTACCGTAATAATCCTGGTTTGTAGTTTATGATGTCAGGTGTGAGGCTGAGACTGTTGTTCGTCTTTTATCTGTAGTTCACAGGCTGAGACCGGCAGACATCAAGGTGGTGGCAGCTCTGGGAGACTCTTCGACGGTTAGTGTCGTAACACACTGATATCCACTTTATCCAGTTTATTAAAGGTACAAGGAGGGAAACGTAATGTACAAATGTTAAAAAAAAATCATATCTTTTGCCTAATTAGCAATGAGCACTTGATCGGTAATTATTATATTTTTTTACATAATGTCTGTGTGTTGATGGTGGAAAAAATACATTTAGCACCAGCTGTGAACCTGTTGCTATCAGCTGCTTAGTGACATTGAACTATGAGCTCTCTAATCAATTTGTTATCAGCCAGATAACTTTACACCAGAGATGATCGTCTCTTTTATGTTCTGGTGTTAAGGCTTTGATGTAAGACTTATCTTTGTCAGTGTCTCACTGTCTTCTGCAGCATTTTATTTGTTTTTTATTTGATTTATCTGTGTTGTCATACGTCAAGCAAGTCAAACATTATTTGCATAGCACGTTTAAAAACAGCCGCAGTTGACCAAAGTGCTAAATATGTACATGATAAAATGAATACAATGCAAACAACAATAAGAACATTGCAAAATCAATAAGTAAAAGAGCAGCAGCACAACAGAAGATAAAGTTAATCAAATGGCAGCGAGAAGAGGTGAGTCTTCAGCAGTGACTTAACTGATTCTGTGGTCTGAGCAGTTTTAATGTGAAGAAATAAACTGTTCCAGAGATTAGGAGCAGCACCTGCAAAGGCTCGGTCGCTTCTGTTTCTGAGTCTCGTTCTGGGGACGTCCAGGAACATCTGAATGGTCGACTTCAGTGCTGTAACTGGAGTATGAAGGTGCAGTTGTTCTGAAAGATAGGTGGTGCCAGCCCATTTAAAACCATAAAAACGAGCAATAAAATCTTAAAATCAATCCAGAAACAGACAGGAAGCTAGTAAAGAGGCCAGAACTGGTGATATGTGTTTTCTTTTTTCAGTCAGTAGGTGAGCAGCTACATTTTGTACTAACTGTAGCCGGTGAAGAGACGGCTGTTGTAAACCCACATATGTGGCTCTCTGTTTGCAGGCAGGCACTGGTGCCAAGGCAAAGAACCTGTTTGACCTTGACAAAGAGTATAAAGGAGTATCATGGAGGTACGACATGCCCGTACTGTTAATAAGGTTTACATATTTTACTACCAAGACTGAAATTTGTTGGCTTTTTCTTGCAGCATTGGAGGGGATGACACTCTGGAGACTGTCACAACGCTACCAAGTGAGTTTATGCCACTTGTTTGTGGAAAGTGTGCAGTTCAAATCAGATTTATGGTTAAAAAGTTACAGGCCTAAAGTGACATCACAAGTTTGAGTTTTGGCATGCTAGTTTTTGGATTTGGGAGAGAGTTGTTCATGTTTCTAGTATTCTGAACCTACTGTTGTTTAGGTGGCATTCATCACCCTGGGAAGAACAGGAACACTGCCATTTTCGCCTTTGACTTACCGCCCCTCTCTCCCTGCTCTTCTCCCAGAGTTTTGATTTCTCCGATTCCCTCCCAGTCCCTCCTCCCAGTCATGCTTTACAGTATTTATTAGCAATAAATAGAGAATGGAGTAGCATTGCAGAGGAGTTGTAGAGGAGCAGAATCGCTTGTTGATTGGCTCAAAGAAGTGCACTGACCTCAGCAGCCAGGCTTCGGCTTACGCAACAGTTAACATAGAGCAGGAGTGATGTTTTGCAGCGCTTCAGTTCCTGATCTGAACACGGTGTCGAGCTGAAACAAGTAAAGAGATGAGAATACAAACATGGGGTCCAATGTTTGCTAGATGCACATACCTAAATGGGAGCTACTGTAACCAGTGGTTTCACTTGCAGTCAGTGGACCAGTTGAATAGATGGAGAAGAAACTTGCACTCATTCACTTTTTTTACCCAGCTGCTACACAGACAGAAACCAGCAGTGCACTACCTCCCAGCTGGTACTCCATCCTTTTTACTTTTTATCTCCTCAGACATCTTGAAGAAGTTCAACCCCTCTTTAAAGGGCTTCTCCAAAGGTCAGGGACCCAACCAGAAGGCCTTCAACATGGCTGTAGCTGGAGCGAAGACCTCGTATGTGCATATCATTTTACTTCTTCCACCCGGATAAATCCTTTGTACAACCAGTTATCACCTCTCTTACGCCTATTTACTGTATTTGTTCTGTTACAGAGAGATCCCAGTACAAGTTGAAAATCTCATCAAGGCCATGAGAGAAAATAAGGTAAGACTGACTCTGATATCAGATGACTCTAAAGCCCCCTTTCCAAAGGACAACAAACCCACTAACACCCTCTAAAAAATGGCTAATCAGCATTCATTCCCAGGAAAAAGTTTCTGTATTAGTCTCTTATTATATATTATTATCAAATCAGTCTTTATTGATTCCAGCTCCGATTGGCAGTGATGGAAACATGAAGTGAATATTATAATAAATAAAATCGACAGGGATTTGGACAATTATTATACTTTATTAACGCACAAAACATACAATTAATATGCTGTCCTCAAAACTACAAAAAAAATATTCACAGAAAGAGTAATTTGACCTCGTTGATAATTGAAACAGACTTGGAATAAGCCCATAAATAATTGAGTTGGATCTTAACAGACACAGATGTTGTATGCGCTCCTCAAATTCAACAGACTCCATTGACAGAAACAGTAATTTTATCTCACTGATCACTGAAACACACTTTATTCAAACTCGACAGTTTGGTCGAAATAAGCCCTTAATTGAATGAGTTACGATAGGAACAGAAATGGATGTCATATGCGCTCCTCATGGCTACCAGGCTCCATTGACAGAAACTGTAATTTTACCTCATTGATCACTGAAACACATTCAAAATGCAAAAGAAACAAAAAACAAAAATGCAACAAAGCAGCAATGCAACGAAACAAAAAAAAAACATCACTGTTACAACAATTAGCAACTCTGGTGTGAGAGTTTGAATAAGTCACAGATATTTAAAAAAAAAAAAACTAAAATAAACACCTTAACATTTTCATAGCTTACTAACTGTGTTTTCGGGAGCATTCATACGGTAAATGGACTTGAATTTATATAGCGCTTTTCCAGTCTTCTGGCCGCTCAAACCGCTTTACACAGCTGCCATGCAAAGATCTAATCTAAATACTCATTCACACACTGACGGCACAGCCTTCGGATGCATCCTGCCCAAGGACACTTCAACATTGGGACTAGAGGAGCCAGGGATCAAACAACCCGCACTACCTCTCAGCCACAGCCACCAGGGGCATAAGGGTCTACTGACAACAGGAAAGGAGTCTATTGCCTGTTTTAGCCTATTTTCCCATATGTAAAATCCCTGCATATATGTGCAAATTTTAGTGGAAAAAAAAAGAGTGCAACGGTGTCTTCCTCGTTCATGCTGATGTTCTGTAAACACAGGTGGTGGATTTTGAAAAGGACTGGAAACTTGTGACAATATATGTTGGACGAAATGATCTTTGCAGTTACTGCACAGACCAGGTAAGTGTTCTTTAAAATCCATGTGTTGTACATAGACAACCACACACTTCTGTATGTTGCTGAACTGCAGTAAAAAACATGTTTTACACGTCTCTGCAGGATAATCTGTCACCCAAAAACTACAGCCACAATCTTATGCTCAGTCTGGACAAGCTGTACGAAGAGGTGAGATATCATGTTAATACTGAATCATCTGTTGTCCTCATGAGCACAAATGTGTCATGTATTCCTCTTATCTCTCTCTCTGTATCTTTAGGTACCGAGGCTGTTGGTTAATGTTGTGACGATCTTGCAGATAGATCCATTGAAATCAGTTAAGAAGAACACACTTGGCTGTTCCCTCTTGCAGAGGTTGGTTTTCCCTGTTTTTCCTCTCTGCTTCATCATTGAACAGCAGACAGACAAAATTATCAACTAGCTGCTGAACATAGTGGAGCATTTAGCAGCTAAAGAGACAGATTTTTATATTAGGAAACTAAAAACAGAGCTAAAACAGGGTTCCCATGGGTCTTAAAAAAATCTCAGAACATCTAAAATGTAATAATCTCAATTTAAGGCCTCAGAAAGTCTTAAAATCCTCATATGTCTTAAGTCTAATTTTGCCAGGTCTTTAAAATTAATTAATGTTACTTTCATTTCAAAAGAAATGCATTATTTTGCTTTTAAATGTTTTGTTTTTTGAGCATGGCGTAACAAAAGTATACAGGGGAGCCAAAAGCTGTGCTCCCCTGACAGAATTTATCAGAGCACACCAGGTCATATGCAGTTAAAGGGAGGGGTGTGATTATTAGTGGAGAAACCTCGCCTGAAGTGAAAAGCTGAGTAAAGTCACTGACATTGCTTTTGTCAAACTTAAGGTCAGAGCGCTAAAACCAGGCAAAAAAAGTGGAAGTTGAAATTACCTCTGGTTAGAGAACAGTGAATTTAGTGTGTTGTTGAGACCGACACCTGGAAACGTATTTGAAGTCCGCTGCACCCTCAGCAAGAAAACTTTGAAACTTGGAATATTGAAAATCATGTCTTTGGAGTCGCATGCCAAATCAGAAAAACATAGAGAGGTTGTAAAAACCAAGCAGCAAACGCCTGCAATCAGCCAGAACTGTTCCACGTCTGGCTCTAAAGCATCAACTCCAGTCGACCCCCAGGCAGCGTTTGGAGTTACACCTCCACTAAAAGCTGAGGTTTTCTGGACTTAACACTCTGTAACGAAGCATCAGTCATATAGCAGCGATGACAATGTTGATGTTCCAATTTCCTTTCACATCCTCAGTACTTTCTTGCCAGTATGGACGTTAAGTAGGTCTTAAATTGCATTCATAGTGGTCTTAAATGGACGTGAAATGGGTCATAAACTGCTTTCATAATGGGCTTTAAAGCTCTTAAAAAATTTTAAATTTGACTTGTTGAAACCTGCAGATACATATACTGCATAGATGCCAGAATAAGGGGGGCAACAAGACTTGTCCCCCCTCTTTCAGGTGTTATGGTAATAAAATGGTCTAAGCCAGGTTGACAAAGACATCTACATGCTGCCTAACATGTTGGATCCAATCATCCAATCAATTATTCAATCATGTTCAACCATTGTGTAGCCTAATTAAAATGAAATCAAAGTGTTTCATAATGAACATAATGAATGCACTAAAAGTATTCGTGGCTGGCCGGCCGGCTATGTCAACAAAGTAAGGAGAAGTGTTACAGCGCTCAGGTAGACATTACTCCTCATATCTTTACATAGACAATAGTTGTTTGCTGCTATATTAATGCTCTGAATGCGTATAGAGAATATTTAAGATTGGGTCTTGCAGTGTTGTAGTTTCCTCTGAATGACTAAAATCTGGTCAAGACAAAGTTTATTCACCAAGCATGTCAGAAAAATGAAGATTTTCTCAAGTAGATGTCAGAATTAAAGGACATTCTTCATCATACAGCAGATAACAAAGTTATCAACTAGCTGGTGAACATAGTGGAACATTTAGCAGCTAAAGAGTCAGATATTTATATCAGGAGCTGCTGGAGACCAAAAACAGAGCTAAAAGGAGAGTGAATATTGTGTTTATTTATTTGTCGGGTGGACACAAACGCAACTCGAAAAGGGGGACGGGACTTTTTGTCCCCTCATTTTCTGGTGTCATATTAATAAAATGGTAACGTCTAAGCCAGGTTGGCAAAAATGTCCACATGCCGTCTAATATGTTGGACCTTTATCCAATCATGTTCAACCTTTGTGTAGCCTAATTCAAATAAAATCAAAGTGTTCTGACATCTAGCCCCCTACAGTCTAATCAGATATCAGAATTAAAGAAAGAAAGAAAAGAAAGAAGAAAGAAAGATATTCCTTTATTAGTCCCACAGTGGGGAAATTCAGTTTTACAGTTTTACAAAAGACATGCATAGAAAAACAGACATTAGTGAAGTGGATTAGAGTTGTTGATCTTTTAATATGTTCACATCTCTCTCTCAAAGGTATTGTTTTTTCGCATTTAACACTGTAATTGTGGCCAATTAATTTGTCATTTGGACTTGAAGCAAACACAACAGCTTTAGTGAGCATAAAGCAGATGTTCTTGGGAACATGTGACATGTTTCAAATACCTATAGGTCAGTTTTTGAATGCATAGATTATTACTCCTCCCCGTCCTTACTACTTTTAACCTCTAGAATCACTTCATCAGTCAAGGATTTAAATTTGTAATTGAAGAATTTCAGCATGGAAAAGTCTTTGCACTGATTCTTGCCCCTTTCTTATCTCAGCAAAAAGGAGAATAAACAGGAAACTATTTTTTACAGGACCAGCTGTCCCTGTGTTATCAACCCTGCTGAAAACTCCCCAGAGCTTGAAGAGATAAAACGAATTAATCTCGAGTATCAGGTAACACAAAGAGCTCTTTTAACCATTTAAATATTTTCGGAAATATGTACGGTAGTTCCCTCTGTCATTCCCTTAATTTTCTTGCTTTTCTCCAAGGCTGAGATGCAGCAACTTATTTCTGGAAATCGCTACGAGGGAAAAGAAGACTTTTCTGTTGTCCTTCAACCCTTTTTACAGAATTACTTCATCCCTTATATTGGAGTGAGTTACAGACACACACACACACGTATCCAAACACCCAGACAGAAGTAATGAAATGCTGAAAATATACTCTTTCACCAGGAGGGCGAGGTTGACCCCAGCTTCTTCTCCGTGGACTGTTTCCACATCAGTGAGCGAGCTCAGGCTGAGATGGCCATTGCCTTGTGGAATAACATGGTGAGCACGGAGCACTAATGGACCAAACTGCAGCACAATGACGTGTTTCCAAGTGTTTCTTGGTGGTTTTACTGAATTTCTTTTTTTGTTTTCAGCTGGAGCCCGTAGGCATAAAGCAGACTTATAACAACTTCACATATAATCGCTCCAAGATTCAATGTCCCTCTGAGGTACGTGTGGAGATTTATTTTAAATCTGGAGAGAAATCCCACTGCTCACAACTCAACTTATTACTGTATCACCAAACTAGAGCTATTTATTTATTGATTACAGTTGAATTTTATGTATCGTTCAGTCTTTATTTTAAGGAGACCAAAAATGTTTTAAAAAAGACATTATGCAAGAATAATAATCATGACTAAATATAGACAAAAACTATAATATAACCATTTACTTGTAAAATAATCACTTTTTTGTGTGTTTCTACACACCATGTGTAAAGTGTATAAAGGCCCTGACATGGCAAGCAGGCGGTTGGCTGTTGGACAGTTTGGGGCTGTTGGTGAACATCACTCAGTCTAGTTTTTACCATGTGTCCCACATTGTTGGCTCTAGTCTGCCCATGTTGGAGTTTGTAGACCATTTCAGCATGTTGAATCAGTAGCAGCATCCATCGATGAGGGAAATCACTCTAATTGGCTGTTCAGCTTAAATGAATTAGAGCACGAGAAACGCAAGTGAGAAAAGCCAATAAGTAAAGTCAAGAGGAAAAACACAAAGTTGTTTTCATTTTTCATCTTCATCTCATCTGATCATTCCAACACACGGATGTTTTCACAACCACCTGACCATCTGGAATGAAGCTAAGTGGTGAGTGAGAGTGGTGTGAAAATGGCCGGCATACATATTTCATGGATATGTCAAAACAAAGTATTTTACATCCGCCGTTCTCAGTCTTCCGGTTTCCCTTCTGAGTGACAAATACAAACTACCGCCACCTGCTGGTGTGGAGAGTTTTTTCCTCTGACGTCGGAGCAGAATGTACGCGCTAACTGACCGTCAGTTGTAGTCTTTGTGGTGTGTTCAAATGCAACTTTCTGGCCAAGACAAATGCGACGTGAGGCGACGCAGCAGTCGGCCTTCATTGCTGCTATAGTTCTCTGATGTCGGCTCGGTGTGTCTGGGCCTTTTAGAGTCGGTGACCGAATAAAACCAAACCAAACTGAGATATTAGAAATATTTTCATCCGGCTTCTTTTCATAGTAACATAATTTATAGAGGGTTGTTTTTATTTCATGTCAGCCATTCTTACAGTTTTGATAAAGAAATGTAGGATTATGAAATTAAATATTCAATGAAGAAAATGTCTTTAAACTGGCCAGAGACTTAACTCATTTATTTTGGGGGAAAAGCAGGAAGAAATGACATTTTATAACAGTGAGCTGGATTTTTAAAATGTGTAATAGTATCCCAGGATTTTATGGTTTTAGATGTTGCCTCTTTTTATTTATTTATTCATTTAGATCATTTATTTCACAAAGTGTTTTAATACTGAACACTTTGGGTCTCCATAATGCTTGTCTCACCAACCCATAATCCTTCAACTGAAGTATGGGTATTTTTAGTATATTTAGATTCCTGCACATATTTTTCTTCATTCCTTAAATTTCTGCACTGAGCTATGTTATATTTCCTACAGGCCAATCCTTTCATCTTTACTAAGATCAACAGCCTACCAAGTCCACCCGTGACCACCACCACGACCGGTGCTCCTGACACAACTATTACCACCATCCCCACTCCTGCACCTACCCTCCCCACACCCAAGTGTCCCTCCACTATAGCTGTGTGGGTGCCAGTGATTGTGGGAATTGTCAGTTTACTGGTTGGTATTGTTATTGCTTGGCTAATTGTCTCTAGCTATCAACGGCAGAAAAACAAAGTACAGAGAGCAGTAGAAATGACAGGAACTGGTTTCTAATGTAGTTGAAGCTGTATTTATAATGTTAAAGCTGCATCGAGCACTGTTTGACCACTAGAGGGCAGAGAGTCGCCTCCAGGAGAAATACCCAGCAGAAACAGCTGCATGAATGTGTCAGTCCTCTTTCTTGCCACCTGTTGAATTCAAGTCCAGTATTCAGTTATCAGGGTCACTTCGCTCACCAGCTGCTTGTTTACTTTAGCTCTCTGCTGTTTCACTCGAGGCAGGTAGTGAAGAGCTTGTGTCAGCTTGTCTGAAGTTGTGCGAGCAACTGTCCACCATTTTGCTTGAGGTGTGTCTGTCTGAGCTATTGAAATTCAACAAAATCATCTAGAAAGCTGCGTAGAGCTGCATCCTGTCTGGGACATAGATTCTCAGTTGGACTGGCACTATTAGCAGCCTGTTCATGTTATAGATTATAATATTAGTGCAAAATTAGTACATAATGGTGTACAAGTATATAACATATTTGTAATTTTTGTACTGCACAGAAATTGGGAAATATCCCAGCCATATGTAATCCAGCAATTTTGCACATTTTTCTTCTCATTTTTATTTATTGATGGAATAAAATTGCTACAATATTGGAGACGTAGTTGATTGACTTTGTAAGTATCGTACATGCTGGTGTTTCCTGATCTCTGACATTTTCCATCTAAATAAACTACATTATCTGGGTGATTTTTGTAAACATGCTAGCTGCGTCGCTCTAAGGATTTGTGGTTGAGCTAAGATGAAAGACAGCAATTAAATACAATGTTCTACTACTTTAAGTTTCGTGGACAAGAAAAATGTGAAGTTACAAGCTGAAAATGGATGCAAAAATTGCATGAAACGTTCAACAACTTTAAGTTTAGTGGACAAGAAACATGTAAAGTTAGAAGCTGAAAATGGATGCAAAAATGCAATGCAATGCAAAATAAATTCATACTAGTTGACAAGAAACATGTAGAATTATAAACTAAAAAAAATACAAAAATCTAACAAAATGTTCTACTTCGTTTATTTGACAAGAAAACTGTAAAGTTACAGGCTGAAAATTGATGCAAAAATGCAATGCAATGTAAGATAAATTCATACATATAGTAAGTAGGTGGGTAGGTAAGGTCGCTTGTTTTGGGCATGGGGGGGTTGGGGGGGTTGGGGGGGCGGAGCCCCGGTTGTTTGCTTGTCTCGCGAGATCTGGGAACGGGCTTTGATTGTAGCAGAAACATGGCGGAAAGCGAGTTGAACGTCGATAGCCTCATCTCTCGACTGCTGGAAGGTAGGCTAGCATTGTGACAATTTCTCCTTTTGTGTCCTTTATTGCGAAAATGGCTGAATTGTACTCTTTGTAACCTGTAACTTCACGGTATGTTAAACAGATTTCAGCATCTGTTGTTCGTAGCGATCAGGTGTTGTTCACAACAACCACTAAGCTAACGTTAACGGTTGCGTTAAAAACTCTGCTCCTGGAGTAATATAGACGAAGTACACGTTAGTATGGTGTCACAGTCCCCGGTAGCTACCTGTTCGCTAATGTTAGATTGTTAGTTTGTTAGTTAACGTTGTGGCACTGCATGTAAAAGGGAGAGTGGCGTAAAATTAGCCAGCTAACAGCGCTAACGTAAGCTAACCATGTTAACTAGTGATATAACTTATCGGTATACCGGCTAAACTAGCCGTGTTGTAGAGCTCGAGCAGGTCAGTGTTTATCATTAAGGACAGAATGCAACGAAACGACAAGCTTAGTAAAGTTAACTGTTGTCGTTGGGCTGTTGGTAGTTAGCTAGCAAGTCGGCTACCACAGGGCTAGCACAGGGCTACTACCCCGGACACGCCCCCCTTACGCAGGAAATCACTGAAGCCTGCATACTAGACTGTTTCAGTTTAATCAGTAATACCCATCCGGAGGATTTCTTAGACTGCGAATCAGTTTTACTTCCTAAAACACAGATAAACACAAAGAAACATGCACGTCTTTTCTTGTTGTCACTGATTTCCAACTACGTGTATTGGATGCAAATGGAAGAATAGTTTAAAATACGCCTGTTAGTTGATTAAAGTATTTATTTGCGATTAATCATATGATTGTCCATGATTAATCGCAGTTTAATTGCATATTTTTCATCTGTTCAAAATGTACTGAAAGGGACATTTGTCAAGTATGTAATACTATTATCGACATGGAAGAGGGCAAATATGCAGCCTTATGCAAATGGATGTATATATTTATTATTGGAAATCAATTAACAATACAAAACAGTGACAGATTTTATCCAGAAGCCCTCACAGGTACCATATTTAGCGTAAAAATAGGCTCAAATTTTAACATGGCACGCTGAAGCCCAACAGGCAACAACAGCTGTCAGTATGCTGTCTTGACTATGACTTGCCCTAAACTGAGTGTGATTATTATAAAGTGGGCATGTCTGTAAAGGGGAGACTCGTGGGTAACCATAGAACCCATTTTCATTTACATATCTAGAGGTCAGAGGCCAAGGGACCCCTTTAACAATTGCCATGCCAGTTTTTCCTTGTTGACACTTAAGTTTGGAGTGGTATTCAACTTCTGCAGCTGTATTTTAAAGTAATGAATGTCATGTTCTGATAATGGCACATATATAAGTTACCCTACACCAAATTTATGAAAACGCCACATATTTTTAATGCTTTTCATAATAAATTCCTGTTGTACTGCAGTTTTATTCATTAAAAAACAGCAAAAAAACTAGTGATTACCAAGTTGCTAGTGTGTGATTTATTATTTGAATAAAATAATGAACAATAAAATAATGAATAAAAATTGAAGAACAATTCACAAAATTTATGCCTGTAGATTTATTGGTCACTTTTGTTTTACAAAGTTAGGAGAGCAATGTTCAAGTCAAGCCTGATGTTTTCTTATACATAAAAGAATGATCCCAGTCACTTCCACGCAGTTTATTATTTAAATTAAACACTGGTATCGGATCGGTACTCAGTATCGGTATCAGTATCAGTATTTTCTACAACCAGCACTGCTCCCAGTAGACCACATAAACACTCAGAACAAACTGACCGGACACAAGAGCAATAACAAACACATATGTGCAATTATATCATCTGTACAAATTATAGTAACTGGACAATTATTTATTGATATGCTGGCATATTTTTAGCTTTACTTTTCTATTATGTATATACTATTTCATTTTATTTGTATTAATACTGTTTTAAATCTATGCTTCTTGTTTATTGCACTATCCACTTTGCTGCTGTAATATGTGAATTTCTCCACTGTGGGACTAATAAAGGAATATCTTATCTTATCTTATCGTCTGATACCTAAATCCAGATATCACTGTTGATTTGCGACTGAAAAAAATCAGATCGGTTTTATCTCTAAAAAGAACTGCTGTGATATGTAAAACATAACAAACTGTCAACAACAACACCAACCCATTAATTTTAAATTGAAAACCGTTTTTATGTATTTTAATGTAATGCTTTTATGTATTATTTTCACCTGCATTTATTTCATTATTACTATTATTATTATTTCTTCTTTGATGTTTTTTAATTTTCTTTGTGAATGTTTATGCCAAAGGTCTACCATGGTGATACTGCATTGATAGATACTTTATCCACCAACCTGCAGTTATAGCCAGTCCTAAGGCATTACATAAAGGTGCCCTCTAGACTTATTGTCCTGCTTGGACCACACAGCCCTCACTCACTCACTTCCAGCTGAGCCAACAAGCTGTTCATTCCTGTACATGCCAGTTTATAACAACCCATGTTGAGTGGAGTAAAGGGCATGTCTGGCCAGTAGCAAAGCAAATGCCGTAATCAACTTTCTTCAATTGCACACTATGATGCAAATGTAAAAAAAAAAAAAAAAAAGGATCACTAACACCGCCGTTGAAAGCAAACACGATTGAAACATGCTATCACTCTCAGAGTAATTGGTAGGCACTTTAAGGACTGACAATAGACAACTTAATGTAAGTCTTTGAAAGTTTTTTTAATACATTTGTTAACACCAGTAATGGTTGTAAAAATGTATGATCTGCTGACATTTTCAAATATAACCCAGACTCTTTAATTTTATATATTTATATGTACTGACATTTTTTCGAGTGGTCAGAGTACTGATTTAGCCTAAAATTTGAAAATGTAGCTGTTGAATTTGATGCCTATTAGTTCTGATGACTGTCAGGTTATTTAATGCTTAATTGTCCTAATATGTGGTGTCTAATACTTACTCACTCCTATTTAAGCATCAGCCCATGTTGATGTCTTTGTACTTTTGGCTTGCAGTACGAGGATGTCGTCCAGGGAAGGTGGTACAGATGACAGAGGCTGAGGTGCGGGGGCTGTGCATCAAGTCCAGAGAGATTTTCCTCAGTCAGCCGATCCTGTTAGAATTGGAGGCTCCACTCAAAATCTGCGGTGAGGACAACATCCTTGCCTTTTGTTTGCATATACTGTATATTTCAGAGCAAGGTGATGAGGAAAATGCATAATGTTAATGGCTACAGTATGTACATGGTGTCTTAAGCCCTGTGAGGCAACCAGGATGTATTTAACACACAAACAATCACTGTACTCGAAGGTGCTTAGAACAAATTTCCCTATCACATAGTGAAAGGTGCCAAGTATGGGACTGGGAGCATTTCTGTTGCCTCTCAACATGGCAATAGCGAGCTAGTGGGGCGCAGCTAACAGTGCAAACAATAGCAAAAGTGCTGACAGAGCTAAAAGTGGGTACCTGAGGGCATACCGGAGGGCGGTTGCTACGTTTTCGACATTATCAGCTGTAATTTCTGCATACGCGCAGTGCAGTGATGCGAGCTAGTCAGCGGAGCGCACTCACATGCAAGAAAATGAAGTAAAAGCACTGGTGGCCAACTTGATGATGTCAAAAAGGCACAGCAAAGCTTGGATTACAACACACAGAGGGAGCGTGACTTCATTCTCTGCTCAGGTAGACATTACTCCTCTGTATTTTTACCTAGTTGTTTGCTGCTGTATTAATGCTGTGGATATCAAATGTAGTCCCTTATTGTTATGTATGTTACTACACAATTGTGCAGCAAAATAGTGGATCACAATTGACATAATACTGCTATCTCTCAATCTACTATTGAGATTGTAATGTTATTTGTGATATTGTGGAACCATTGAAAAATGAGATTAAAGAGGAACTGGATGGAAGATGCTTATTTTCAGGTGCATACTTTCTACATGTTCTACTTTATACTACAGTAGAACATGTTTACATTAGGGATGTGACAGGAAGTTTTCTCACTGGTATTACTGATTACATGGGACACTTTCCAAGAAAAGTTGATATGGTCAATATGTGTAGCACGCTTACTTTGATTTTGAAAATTGGGTGGATGTGTGTCTGGCCGGTAGAGTTTTTGCTGCAGGGCCACAGGTTTCCACCTGGCACCGCTGTGCCATGCACACCGGCTGTGACCACTCCATCCTCCGCACGTTGATTGCCACATTAACGTTTTAGTACCGATATAGCTTTGGGTTTAAATCTGAAATATCATTTGCTTTTTGCTTCAAAGCCAAATCTTCTGCCATCTCTCAGTCCGTCATCCAGCTATGGATTGATAACACACCAGTGATATGCCAAAATGAAGTCAATGGGTTTTATTTCTGTTAAAAACCCCCCAAAACAACAGTGGGGGCGGTGGATATGTAATGTGCTCTGTGTATGCCCGACCATCGTGTAATACTGGTACGCTGACTACCATGACAAGCCCAGTTTACATGCTTTTATGTTCAAAATGTTCAATGTTTCTGTGGGGGAGAGTAACTTCCTTTAGTGTGGATTTTGAGCTTTGTAACTTTGCAGACCTTTTACATGCACAATATATAACACACTAAAGGAAAGGGAAAAAGCACAAAAACTTAATAGGTCCTCTTTAACATATCCTTCCAGGTGATATCCATGGACAGTACACAGACTTGCTGAGGCTATTCGAGTATGGAGGCTTTCCTCCAGAGGCCAACTATCTGTTCCTGGGAGACTATGTGGACAGAGGGAAGCAGTCGCTGGAAACCATCTGCTTGTTGCTTGCCTACAAGATTAAATACCCAGAAAACTTCTTCTTGCTCAGGGGGAACCATGAGTGTGCCTCCATCAATCGCATTTACGGCTTCTATGATGAGTGTAAGTTATAAAACACACCTGTTTGTTGTGTGGTGGCTACATGTGCATACTTTTCACCATTGTAATTGTGAGTTGGCGTACTGCAAAAACACATGAAAAAGAAATCCGAATGTAGAAATCCAGTACTATGTAGTTAAATAACTCATTTACACTTTCTCCATCTGATTTGTACTTTGTCTGCCATATTTTTTCATTTTTTTTCTCAGGCAAGCGCAGGTTCAACATAAAGCTCTGGAAGACTTTCACAGACTGTTTTAATTGTCTGCCAATTGCTGCGATCATTGATGAAAAGATATTCTGCTGCCATGGAGGTTTGTGAAGCATCTCTGTTATGTAGCAGCCACTAATGTGGCTGAATAATACAATTGGTTCTGTGTAATTACAGTGTGCCAGTACACTGGTTTAAAATAGATGATTATGTAATTATTAATTCATTATTTATCAGCATTCAGTAATTAATGAGCTGTGTAATATTTTATGTAACAGCAATATTGAACAGTTTTAGAGAATAGTGTAATCTTTTATCATTTTTCTATATTAGAATTACATTATATAATTAGCTAAATATATGTGAAATAAGTATAGGTGTTTATTGTGATGTAAAATCATGCATTACATTATGGAGCTATTGAGAATATCCTTTTTTTAAATCCCATTTTTGCCACATCAATACGCTACCTGTAAGTCAATACATTGTCATTTTGCTTTAGGTTGAATGAAAGTGAACTTTTCACTGATTCACACAGGTGTGTGTCACTGACAGTACAATCTCTCCTCAGGGCTCTCACCTGATCTACAGTCCATGGAACAAATTCGACGTATTATGAGACCCACTGATGTCCCAGACACAGGTCAGTTGTGTTTGTGTAATAAAATGTCATATTATATAATATGCCATTGAAAATAATAATATGGTATGTCATAAAAAAGTTATAGTATAGTATTAAAAATGTCATAATTATTAGCAAAGAAAAAATATACAGTTTAATAATTCTAAGTCATAGCATAGTATGCCAAAATATAATTATTAGAAGTCAAAGTATAATATGTCATAAAAAGATGTCCTATTATTATTAAATTATAAAAAAATATATAGTTTAACAGTATAAAAATCTAACAATGTAGTATGTCATAAAAATCATAGTATACTATGTAATAAAAATATATCCTAATTAAAAAATACATCATTTAACATTATACAAATTTTATATAAGATAAGATAAGATGAACCTTTATTAATCCCCGTAGGGAAATTCAGTTTTTACACTCTGTTGTTAATTTCACACAGTACACATACATGTATATATATATATATATATATATATATATATATATATATATATAATATATTATATATAATATATATATATAATATATATATAATATATATATAATATATATATTATATATATATATATATATATATATATATATATATATATATATATATATATATATATATTTAATATATATATAATATATATATATATTATATATATATATATAAATATATATATAATATATTATATATAATATATATATATAATATATATATATGTATATATATATATATATATATATATATATATATAATATATTATATATAATATATATAATATATATATTATATATATATATATAATATATATATATATATATTTATATATATATAAAAAAAAATAAAAAATATAATAATATAAAAAATTAATATATATATATGCATATATATGTATATATATGCATATATATGTATATATATATGCATATATATGTATATATATATGTATGTATGTGTAGGTAAATTTCCCCACTGTGGGACTAATAAAGGAATATCATATATACATACATATATACATATATATGCATGTATATAATATATATTATATATAATAATAATAATATAATAATTAATTATTATTATTATAATTATTATATAATTATATATATAATATATTATATATGTAATATATATATAATATATATATTATACATATAATATTATATTATATAATATATATATATATATATATATATAGTCATAAAATGTCACATTGTCAGAAAAATATATATATTATATGTATTATTAAATAATATTTTAACAATATAGTATGTCTTATAATAAGTCATTGTATAGTGTGTCATAAAAAAATCTCAATATAGTTTATTAATATAAAAATGTAATAATATAGTACGTCAGTGAATGACTGCTTTGACTGTTTTTGTTTGTGTCAGGCTTGCTGTGTGACCTGCTGTGGTCAGACCCAGACAAAGACGTCCAGGGCTGGGGGGAGAACGATCGGGGAGTTTCCTTCACCTTTGGGGCCGATGTGGTCAGCAAGTTTCTCAACCGTCACGACCTGGATCTCATCTGCCGAGCCCATCAGGTAACACTTGTGCTGCTTTGGTTTAAAAGGAAGCTTTGCCAAATTTCGATCAGCTTTATATCACAATTTGAGTGGTACATGCAAATGAACTATGATATAAAGGTATGATCAGAATATTATCATACAGAATAGAACTTTATTAATGCAAATAAATTTAAAGATCTTACAAATTCACATGAATTTATGGTTTAAAATATCAAAATGTAAACAAGCAAATATACAAACCAGTTCAGTTTAACCTAATCATATTTGACACATTATACAAATCTTTCTTCACATGAATTTTTTTTACTGCTTCATATATTTGAGTGAAGGCTGTTAACTGTTTTCTACGCTCTACTGTATATACTTTGAGTACACTCTTATTTTGAGAGAGTCCAACCTCTGATTCAGTTTAGCATCATGAGCCAAATAAGTTCACATTTGAAAATGTAGTACCAGTGAACTTTTGGCAAATTTGCTTAAAATATTGCTTCAGTGATAAGTAGTTTTATTGATTGATTCAACTCTAATCCTACTACCTTACAGGTTGTTGAAGATGGCTATGAGTTCTTTGCCAAGCGACAGCTGGTAACGCTGTTCTCTGCCCCAAACTACTGCGGAGAGTTTGACAACGCAGGCGGCATGATGAGTGTGGACGAGTCCCTTATGTGCTCCTTTCAGGTAGAGAGCTCTTTATTTGTTTAAGCGTAACATGAATCTTGATTTATGTGCTCTTCATGCATTTATCACAACCGTAGCGTCCCCAGCTAGAGCAATGGCCAACTCTGTGATACAACATTAACATTTCATTGGACATAAACAGACCTTGTCATTCAAGTTATACAGTGTACATTCAAATGAAATTATGATGTGCTTACCATACAAGAAAAAGTGGGTATATAACTAAGTGACAAATATTTATTGACATAGTACTGTAAAAACTTAAATTAAAATATGTATATAAAAAATATACACTGTGATGTATGTATTGTAGTTATACACCGTGCCATATTCACAAACATACTGTTAGAGCTACTAGTAAGTGTAGTAAAGTAGAAAACTACACAAAAAACTCTTCATATTGCACATTTCCATAATTCATAAAAATTTATTCATAATTCATTGAAACAAAATTAGACAAGCATCAAAGTAGTTAACCACCATAAAAAAGTTTATACGTTAGTATCCTGCTCTCTATTTTGCACATCAGTACATTACAATTAGGGCTGGCAATCAATTAAAATATTTAATAGTGATAAATTTTTTATCCGTTCAAAATGTACCTTAAACCATCATCTCCGACTTCAGTGTGGTCACAAAGTGCAGCTACAGGCGACTGCCATCGTTGAGCGCTGCCCACCCCTGAGATGCGCTGTTGTTTTTTTCCTTCAGATGCAGAGGGAGAGGTAGATATAGAGGAAGGGACGCGTAGAGGGAGATGTAGAGTGGGAGGGAGAGGTGTAACAAGACAGAGGTGTAGAGGGAGATGGACTGAGGGGGGTGTAGAGAGAGATGTAAGGAAAGAGATTGAGAGAGGGGTGGAGGGAGAGGTGTAGAGGGAGGGGTGTGTAGAGAGAGGTGTAGATATAGGGAAAGAGATGTAGAGGGAGTCCATCTCTCTCTACATCTCTTTCCCTATATCTCGGGGGGTAGAGGGAGAGGTGTAGGGGGAGATGTAGAGGGAGAGCGGTGTAGAGGGAGGGACAGAGAGGTGTAGAGAGAAAGATTTGTAGAGGGAGATGGAGAGAGGTTTGTAGAAGATGGAGAGAGGGGTAGAGACAGCGGTGTAGAGGGAGGGACGTGTAAAGGGAGATGTAGAGAGAAAGAGAGGGGCAGAAAGAGGTCTAGAGAGAGATGTAGATGTAGGGAAAGAGATGTAGAGGGAGATGGACTCTACAGCTCGGGGGGGTAGAGGGAGAGGTGGGGAGGTGTAGAGAGAAAGATTTGTAGAGGGAGATGTAGGGAGAGAGATGTAGAGGTAAAGGGAGGGGGGGAGGGAGAGAGGGAGATGTAGGGAAAGAGATGTAGTGTAGTGGGAGAGAGAGGGGGATGGAGAGAGGGGGGTGTAGTGGGAGATGTAGGGAAAGAGATGGAGAGGGAGGGATGTGTAGAGAGAGATTTATAGAGGGAGATGTAGAGAGAGGTGTAGAGATAGAAGTAGAGAGAGAGAGAGGAAGGTAGAGAGAGACAGCAACTACAATATTAGCACAGCAGCTAGAAATATAAATAAGACTAATAATCAATAGCAATGGATGTAATAGAGTGATAATAGAGGTAGCGGTCATAATAGCAGTAGGAATAATAATAGAAACCTGACTACTACTAATAAAAAGGCTGCTAATAAAACCATCCAGGGGTGAATACAGACTCACCCAACAGGTTCCATGTTGATAACAACAGGCCAGATAGAAGCATAGCACCGAAGAAACTCGCTGTCATCAGTCAGGAATGCAGCAGGATGTCACATCCATGAGGGTCAAGCTCTTACAGTAATGTTCCCGCGATAGTTAGCCTTTGCTACAAACACACAAAGTGCAAATTATCAGCAAGTACATTCACAGTGATTCACATTTCTGTACGTTCATACACAAGCTACAAGCAGTATCGTCCTCCTAGGTAACTAGCATTAGCACCAGTGTTACTGTCCTCCTAGGTGAAGGGCTAGGCTAAGCTAGTGGCCCAAATGTAACTAGCATTAGCACAAGTATTACCATCCTCCTAGGTGAAGGGCTAGGCTAAGCTAGCGGCCGAAATATAACTAGCATTAGCACCAGTATTACCATCCTCCTAGGTGAAGGGCTAGGCTAAGCTAGCGGCCGAAATGTAACTAGCATTAGCACAAGTATTACCGTCCTCCTAGGTGAAGGGCTAGGCTAAGCTAGCGGCCAAAATGTAAAGCTAGCATATATAGCATTAGCACCAGTACCTCACCACACACACACACAAAAATGTATCTTAAATATGCAACCCATTACCAAATTTTTCATAACTGTCAAAACTTCACTTTCCAGCTAGGTGCTAGAGTTTTGCATCAAAGACAAGCATTTCATTTTCTTTATACTTACGTAATTTTGAATACTGTAAGAGCCCAATATGATGTCAAACATTACGAGAAAATGATTAAACCTCATATAAAACCAACTGCTGCTCATACTTAAACAGGGCGGTTCAATCAGCGTTTTAAAATGTAATTTATCCTTTCTGTCAGATCCTGAAACCGTCAGAAAAAAAAGCAAAGTACCAGTATGGAGGGGTGAATTCAGGACGCCCTGTCACCCCGCCTCGCACCACTCAGGCACCGAAAAAGAGGTGAGCAGCTGACCCTGACTTTCCTTCTCCCTGGACGCTCTCTGGCCCACTTCCCTGCAGGCTGCCTCAAACACTCCAGAAATATCCGTCAGCTTGTTCATGTAAACAAAAACTCCAGGAGTGTTTTTTGCTTGTTCTGTGGGTATTTTTAAGAACATGCGAGTGGTATTTTTTTCCATTTATTTTTTGATGACATGGTATGCATTACCCTCACTTCTTTTACTCACGCCATTCACCAATATTTAAACCAAACTCTTGTGGAACGGGCAAGAGGTTAAGAAAAGATGCTTCTCTTCCTTCACATTAACAGTTTCCATAGTGATTTTATGAATGCATGCACGCTTGTGAGACTGAGACAGGTTCTTTGCTCTAGCCAATGTAAAATCCATAAATTCTCGTAAACAACAAAGCCAAGTGTTTCTAATTTTCACCTAGGTTTGTCTATCATTCATGTAATTAACCAAATTACTGCCATTGCCCACTTCTATACTGGCTGAAGTAGTGTTCTGCTTACAGGACTTGTTTGACATTTTGGGAAATATACTTATTTGCTTTCTTACAAGGAGTTGGGTGAGAAGGTTGATACCGCTGTCATAAATGAAACTACCACCAGCAGCTGGCTAACTTACACTTAGCTCACCACAAAGACCGGTAACTGGAGAAAACTACTAGCCTGGCTCCGTTAACGATAACAAAATCCACCTACTGGCTTTTGTACGACGTAAACAAGATAATAATTAGGGCTGGGACGATTCACCCATCTCTCAGTTCAATATTATCATAATAGTTGAGTGCTGGTTTAATATTTATTGAGATTTTTTAAACACTAGACCTTGGGAAAAAGTTGACTCACACTTCAAGGGACTTTTACTTTGGAAAATATGTAAATGAATAATTAAAAATGTTTGACTTTCAGATGTCCTGAAGTCAGATATATCAGTCATTGTCAGGAATTATACTGTATATTATATTTTTTCCAGCAACCCAAAAAGTCAAAGAATAAAGATATTTATAAAGGGACATGTAATGTTTTATACTTCTGTATAATCAATGTACAATTAATTAATCTTTTTTCCATATGTATTTTGTATATCATATATTTTGAAAACCTGATGTAGTCACACATGTAGACCTCTGCTAACTTCGTTCTAGTTTTCCTGTCATGTCCGGGCTCTTGAAACATTCATAGCCAGCTCCATTAGACTGCATTTAACATAAATGTCACTATATGGGTGCTCTACAGTTGTAAAATTGGCTGATTTTACCACAAAGATCAGTGACGGCTGGCTTGACCGCATGTTACCACAATACGATAATGTTTCCTATCCACGACAGCTTTAACCATGATGTCTAGCTTTGCTTTTCCTGGTAACGTGGGAAACCCAAAGTGTTTCCATACTTAACTATTAGTGTTTACCACGTTGGATTTAACATGTGAGGGTGCAGGTCGTATCCACGTCGACCCTCCATCATTTTCTACTTCTTCATTTTTGCTCGCGGCAGCCGGCTGGTTTGTTTTGGTTAACGGAGATGGAACGGATATGACGTTACGTCACTCAGACTATAACATTTTAAAAATCTGTTTCAAAGTCGAAAAAAAAAGTATTCATAGGTGATTCAATAATTTCTTTTGTACGAAGTAAACGACTATTTGGCTACTGGTTGTAGCTTCATAGTTATCAGACAAAGTATTGATCTTCTCATCTAACACTTGGCAAGAAAGCGACCAAGCATTTATTTTCCAAAATGTCTGCATACAGTAGGTGTGTCGAAAAGTAGAGATGCCAGTGCCAGAGAAGTAGGTAAATGAAAGAAATGTGAAGACCACAGCAGAAACTGACGTATAGTACAGGATTAAAAAATAGCTGTCAGCAGGGATGTTAATATTTAACCGATAACCTACATTAAGCATTTTAACCAATTAATGCTATCACTTAAAACAGTTAAAAGAAATATTAGTAATTAATTAAAAAGCTGAGAAAAACTCGTTCGTTACTTTTAAGGAGAAAAGCTGGTCCACCTTAAGAGAGAGCTGGCGCAGATACAGGAAGTTGGCTCTGGACTCTCAGCTGAGGAGTTGTAGCTTGTAGCCTCGTAGCATTTATTCACCGACAAACAAACTGTACACACACTGTCTGCTACAGCGGGCATGAGGCCACGGGCAGCGCTAGCAGCTGCTAACATAGCACAACCGCACACACTGTTTGTCAGACAACCGGGAAAAGCATTGTTATGCCGGGCAGACACACAGCTGACAAACTGCTAAACTAACTAATGTGCAGTGGAGACTTTTACTGGGAAAGTGGCTGCATGTCTGCGACAGTACATTTGAGGCACAAATCTTATCAGATAACAGTTAGTAATCGGCTGACGAGGGTCGGTTATCGGTTTAGTAAATTTTTCAAAATTAGCATCCCTAGTTGTCAGTATTTTCATCTTCACAACAGCAGATGTTGACTTCTCACACACTGAACATTGTTTCACTTCCAGTCATCGCATGTCATCAAAGAGTTCAAAAACATCAAGGTGAGACGATGGCATTTTGTTTGTTGTTGGCTAGTCAGTTAGTGGTTACTGGATGAAGTAAATCGTTTCCAACTCCTTAATGAACATTTAACCGATGTGTTTTTATTTATTTAATTTTTGCCTTTTGCCTTGTAAATCTATTGGTCTTTAAGTTGGAAACAGTATGTTAAGACGTTTTGAGATTTGTACGAGTTTGTTTGAAACGAGTGAAATAAATGGAAGTGCTGTTGAGTCGACTCTGCTTCTGGTTAATTTAGTGCTGCATGACACAGCATGGTAGTTCGCTACGTCCAGTGCGATTTTGAGATCATGCTCTATTCTTATGATTTTAATGATATTTTCATATATATAGAGGAAGGTTCCTGCATGTGTGGATGGATTTAAATAGGGTTGTCAAAGTTAACGCAATAATAACCTGTTATTTGTTTTAACGGCACTTACTTCTTTGACGCATTAATGGAACTTTACAATTTTTAGGTTGTAGTGTACTCAGTTTTAAAGCTTGTCGCTTAGCTAAATAGCACTCTAAACTACTGCCTAAATTTTGGCAAGGAAAAACTGTCATGGCCATTTTCAAAGGGGTCACTTGACCTCTGACCTCAATATATGTGAATGTAAATAGGTTCTATGGGTACCCACAAGTCTCCCCTTTACAGACATGACTATGATAGTCACAATTATTTTAATCAATATTGAGATCACGATTATTCATAGATTTTTAGGGACAAAATATTTTTATTGCAATTTCAGATTTTATGTAAATGGAGCGCTACTTTCACTTCCATTATGTGCCACACTGCAACTGTCAAAAACTCTAAGTTATCCTTTTACTTCGTTATTGTCATCTATAGTGGTTATTTGCACATTTTAATGATTTTTTTTTCTGGCATACCAGTTTTTGTCGAGATACTATAATATGACTTTTTTTGACATAGCATACAAAGACTTTTTGATGACTTTTTCCTGACGTATTACTTTTATCAACATACTATAGTATGACCTTTTTATGACATTTTCTGACATAGTATGCTATGAATTTTTTTGGACTTTTTTCTGACATACTATACAGTGACTTTTTCCGACATACTATACTATGACTTTTTTTTGAAATACTATACTATGCCTTTTTCTGACATTAAATACTATGACTTTTGACATATCATACTATGACTTTTTTGACATAGTATACCATGACTTTTTGATGATTTATACGACGACTATGCTATGACCTTTTTAAGATGGTAAACAAGTTTTTTCTTTGGCTTTTTTCAACATACTTCACTGCAATTTTTTTGGCATAGTATAGTATATATAGTAACTATAGTGGGACCTTTTTATGTCATACTATATTAGGATTTTTTTTGACATAGTATACTATGGCTTTTTTATGACTTCTTCCGACATACTATACTATGACTTGTTTTATTAAAAATTGACTTTTTTCCCCATGATATTTATCGACATATGATACTAGGACTTTTTTCTCTGAAATTTTTCAACATACTATACTATGGCATTTTTCAACATACAAAACTATGACTTGTTTAATTAAAATTAAATAGAAAAAATTAACATAACATGACTTAACATGAAATTTTTCAAGATTCAATACTATGACCTGTTTTTCATGAAATTGTTCAGCGTACTATAATGACTTTTTTTTGTATCATAATACCGTTATAAAAACTATAGTATGATTGTCAACATGAAATTTTTCAAGATCCAATACTATGACTTTTTTCATGAAATTTTTCAAAATACTATAATTTGACTTTTTTTAAATCATAATATCAATCATAATATCATTTAACATGATATAATATGACTGCTGACATGAAATTTTTCAAAATACTATAATTTGATTTAAATCATAATATCGTTTCACATAATATAATATGACTGCTAACATGAAATTTTTCAAAATACTATAATTTGACTTTTTTAAATCATAATATCGTTTAACATAATATAATATGAATGTAAACATGAAATTTTTCAAGATTTCATACTATGACTTTTCATGAAATTTTTCGACATCCTATACTGACTTTTTTTCATGAAATTTTTCAACGTACTATGATTTGACTTTTTTTAATCATAATATTGTTTAATGTACTATAACATGACTGTTAACATGAAATTTTTCAAGATTCAATACTATGACTTTTTCATGAAATTTTTCAAAATACTATAATTTGACTTTTTTTAATCATAATATTGTTTAACATACTATAATACGACTTAACATGAAATTTTTCAAGATTTCATACTATGAATTTTTTCATGAAATTTTTCGACATACTATACTATGACTTTTTTTCATGAAATTTTTCGACATACTATACTATGACTTTTTTTCATGAATTTTTTCGACATACTATACTATGACTTTTTTTCATGAAATTTTTCAAAATAATATAATTTGACTTTTTTAAATCATAATATTGTTTAACATAATATAATATGACTGTTAACATGAAATTTTTCAAGATTTCATACTATGACTTTTTTCATGAAATTTTTCGACATACTATACTATGACTTTTTCATGAAATTTTTCAACGTACTATAATTTGACTTTTTTAATCATAATATTGTTTAACGTACTATAACATGACTGTTGACATGAAATTTTTCAAGATTCAATACTATGACCTGTTTTACATGAAATTTTTCGACATACTATACTATGACTTCTTTCATGAAATTTTTCGACATACTATACTATGACTTTTTTCATGAAATTTTTCAACGTACTATAATTTGACTTTTTTAATCATAATATTGTTTAACGTACTATAACATGACTGTTAACATGAAATTTTTCAAGATTCAATACTATGACTTTTTTCATGAAATTTTTCGACATACTATACTATGACTTTTTTTCATGAAATTTTTCGACATACTATACTATGACTTTTTTCATGAAATTTTTCAAAATACTATAATTTGACTTTTTTTAATCATAATATTGTTTAACATACTATAATACGACTTAACATGAAATTTTTCAAGATTTCATACTATGAATTTTTTCATGAAATTTTTCGACATACTATACTATGACTTTTTTTCATGAAATTTTTCGACATACTATACTATGACTTTTTTTCATGAATTTTTTCAACATACTAAACTATGACTTTTTCATGAAATTTTTCGACATACTATACTATGACTTTTTTCATGAAATTTTTCAACGTACTATAATTTGACTTTTTTAATCATAATATTGTTTAACGTACTATAACATGACTGTTAACATGAAATTTTTCAAGATTCAATACTATGACCTGTTTTTCATGAAATTTTTCGACATACTATACTATGACTTTTTTCATGAAATTTTTCGACATACTATGACTTTTTTATTTTTTTTTTAATAATTTTTTAAATTAATCTATCCTTTTTCATGAAATTTTTCAAAATACTATAATTTGACTTTTTAAATCATAATATTGTTTAACATAATATAATATGACTGTTAACATGAAATTTTTCAAGATTTCATACTATGACTTTTTTCATGAAATTTTTCGACATACTATACTATGACTTTTTTTCATGAAATTTTTCGACATACTATACTATGACTTTTTTTCATGAAATTTTTCGACATACTATACTATGACTTTTTTTCATGAAATTTTTCAAAATACTATAATTTGACTTTTTTAATCATAATATTGTTTAACGTACTATAACATGACTATTAACATGAAATTTTTCAAGATTCAATACTATAACGTGTTTTTCTTGAAATTTTTCGACATACTATACTATGACTTTTTTCATGAAATTTTTCGACATACTATACTATGACGTTTTTCATGAAATTTTTCAAAATACTATACTATGACTTTTTCATGAAATTTTTCAAAATACTATACTATGACTTTTTTTTATCATAATACTGTTTAACGTACTATAACATGACTGTTAACATGAAATTTTTCAAGATTCAATACTATGACCTGTTTTTCATGAAATTTTTCGACATACTATACACTATGACGTTTTTCATGAAATTTTTCAAAATAATATAATTTGACTTTTTTAAATCATAATATTGTTTAACATAATATAATGTGACTGTTAACATGAAATTTTTCAAGATTTCATACTACGACTTTTTTCATGAAATTTTTCGACATACTATACTATGACTTTTTTCATGAAATTTTTCGACATACTATACTATGACTTTTTCATGAAATTTTTCAACGTACTATAATTTGACTTTTTTAATCATAATATTGTTTAACGTACTATAACATGACTGTTAACATGAAATTTTTCAAGATTCAATACTATGACCTGTTTTACATGAAATTTTTCGACATACTATACTATGACTTCTTTCATGAAATTTTTCGACATACTATACTATGACTTTTTTCATGAAATTTTTCAACGTACTATAATTTGACTTTTTTAATCATAATATTGTTTAACGTACTATAACATGACTGTTAACATGAAATTTTTCAAGATTCAATACTATGACTTTTTTCATGAAATTTTTCGACATACTATACTATGACTTTTTTTCATGAAATTTTTCGACATACTATACTATGACTTTTTTCATGAAATTTTTCAAAATACTATAATTTGACTTTTTTAAATCATAATATTGTTTAACATACTATAATACGACTTAACATGAAATTTTTCAAGATTTCATACTATGAATTTTTTCATGAAATTTTTCGACATACTATACTATGAATTTTTTTTAATGAAATTTTTCAACATACTATACTATGACTTTTTTTCATGAAATTTTTCGACATACTATACTATGACTTTTTTCATGAAATTTTTCAACGTACTATAATTTGACTTTTTTAATCATAATATTGTTTAACGTACTATAACCTGACTGTTAACATGAAATTTTTCAAGATTTCATACTATGACTTTTTTCATGAAATTTTTCGACATACTATACTATGACTTTTTTTCATGAAATTTTTCGACATGCTATACTATGACTTTTTTTCATGAAATTTTTCAAAGTACTATAATTTGACTTTTTTAATCATAATATTGTTTAACGTACTATAACATGACTGTTAACATGAAATTTTTCAAGATTCAATACTATGACCTGTTTTTCATGAAATTTTTCGACATGCTATACTATGACTTTTTTCATGAAATTTTTCAAAATACTATAATTTGACTTTTTTAATCATAATATTGTTTAACGTACTATAACATGACTGTTAACATGAAATTTTTCAAGATTTCATACTATGACTTTTTTCATGAAATTTTTCGACATACTATACTATGACTTTTTTTCATGAAATTTTTCGACATGCTATACTATGACTTTTTTTTTTTTCATGAAATTTTTCAAAGTACTATAATTTGACTTTTTTAATCATAATATTGTTTAACGTACTATAACATGACTGTTAACATGAAATTTTTCAAGATTCAATACTATGACCTGTTTTTCATGAAGTTTTTCGACATACTATACTATGACGTTTTTCATGAAATTTTTCAAAATAATATAATTTGACTTTTTTAAATCATAATATTGTTTAACATAATATAATATGACTGTTAACATGAAATTTTTCAAGATTTCATACTATGACTTTTTTCATGAAATTTTTCGACATACTATACTATGACTTTTTTCATGAAATTTTTCAACGTACTATAATTTGACTTTTTTAATCATAATATTGTTTAACGTACTATAACATGACTGTTAACATGAAATTTTTCAAGATTCAATACTATAACGTGTTTTTCATGAAATTTTTCGACATACTATACTATGACTTTTCATGAAATTTTTCAACATACTATACTATGACTTTTTTTCATGAAATTTTTCAAAATACTATAATTTGACTTTTTTAAATCATAATATTGTTTAACATAATATAATATGACTGTTAACATGAAATTTTTCAAGATTTCATACTATGACTTTTTTTCATGAAATTTTTCGACATACTATACTATGACTTTTTTCATGAAATTTTTCAAAATACTATAATTTGACTTTTTTTAATCATAATATTGTTTAACATACTATAATACGACTTAACATGAAATTTTTCAAGATTTCATACTATGAATTTTTTCATGAAATTTTTCAAAATACTATACTATGACTTTTTTTCATGAAATTTTTCGACATACTATACTATGACTTTTTTTTCATGAAATTTTTCAAAATACTATACTATGACTTTTTTCATGAAATTTTTCAAAATACTATAATTTGACTTTTTAAAATCATAATATTGTTTAACATAATATAATATGACTGTTAACATGAAATTTTTCAAGATTCAATACTATGACCTGTTTTTCATGAAATTTTTCGACATACTATACTATGACGTTTTTCATGAAATTTTTCAAAATAATATAATTTGACTTTTTTAAATCATAATATTGTTTAACATAATATAATATGACTGTTAACATGAAATTTTTCAAGATTTCATACTATGACTTTTTTCATGAAATTTTTCGACATACTATACTATGACTTTTTTTTCATGAAATTTTTCGACATACTATACTGACTTTTTTTCATGAATTTTTTCAACGTACTATAATTTGACTTTTTTAATCATAATATTGTTTAACGTACTATGACATGACTGTTAACATGAAATTTTTCAAGATTTCATACTATGACTTTTTTCATGAAATTTTTCGACATACTATACTATGACTTTTTTCATGAAATTTTTCGACATACTATACTATGACTTTTTCATGAAATTTTTCAACGTACTATAATTTGACTTTTTTAATCATAATATTGTTTAACGTACTATAACATGACTGTTAACATGAAATTTTTCAAGATTCAATACTATGACCTGTTTTACATGAAATTTTTCGACATACTATACTATGACTTCTTTCATGAAATTTTTCGACATACTATACTATGACTTTTTTCATGAAATTTTTCAACGTACTATAATTTGACTTTTTTAATCATAATATTGTTTAACGTACTATAACATGACTGTTAACATGAAATTTTTCAAGATTCAATACTATGACTTTTTTCATGAAATTTTTCGACATACTATACTATGACTTTTTTTCATGAAATTTTTCGACATACTATACTATGACTTTTTTCATGAAATTTTTCAAAATACTATAATTTGACTTTTTTAAATCATAATATTGTTTAACATACTATAATACGACTTAACATGAAATTTTTCAAGATTTCATACTATGAATTTTTTCATGAAATTTTTCGACATACTATACTATGAATTTTTTTTAATGAAATTTTTCAACATACTATACTATGACTTTTTTTCATGAAATTTTTCGACATACTATACTATGACTTTTTTCATGAAATTTTTCAACGTACTATAATTTGACTTTTTTAATCATAATATTGTTTAACGTACTATAACCTGACTGTTAACATGAAATTTTTCAAGATTTCATACTATGACTTTTTTCATGAAATTTTTCGACATACTATACTATGACTTTTTTTCATGAAATTTTTCGACATGCTATACTATGACTTTTTTTCATGAAATTTTTCAAAGTACTATAATTTGACTTTTTTAATCATAATATTGTTTAACGTACTATAACATGACTGTTAACATGAAATTTTTCAAGATTCAATACTATGACCTGTTTTTCATGAAATTTTTCGACATGCTATACTATGACTTTTTTCATGAAATTTTTCAAAATACTATAATTTGACTTTTTTAATCATAATATTGTTTAACGTACTATAACATGACTGTTAACATGAAATTTTTCAAGATTTCATACTATGACTTTTTTCATGAAATTTTTCGACATACTATACTATGACTTTTTTTCATGAAATTTTTCGACATGCTATACTATGATTTTTTTTCATGAAATTTTTCAAAGTACTATAATTTGACTTTTTTAATCATAATATTGTTTAACGTACTATAACATGACTGTTAACATGAAATTTTTCAAGATTCAATACTATGACCTGTTTTTCATGAAGTTTTTCGACATACTATACTATGACTTTTTTCATGAAATTTTTCAAAATACTATAATTTGACTTTTTTAAATCATAATATTGTTTAACATAATATAATATGACTGTTAACATGAAATTTTTCAAGATTTCATACTATGACTTTTTTCATGAAATTTTTCGACATACTATACTATGACTTTTTTCATGAAATTGTTCAACGTACTATAATTTGACTTTTTTAATCATAATATTGTTTAACGTACTATAACATGACTGTTAACATGAAATTTTTCAAGATTCAATACTATAACGTGTTTTTCATGAAATTTTTCGACATACTATACTATGACTTTTCATGAAATTTTTCAACATACTATACTATGACTTTTTTTCATGAAATTTTTCAAAATACTATAATTTGACTTTTTTAAATCATAATATTGTTTAACATAATATAATATGACTGTTAACATGAAATTTTTCAAGATTTCATACTATGACTTTTTTTCATGAAATTTTTCGACATACTATACTATGACTTTTTTCATGAAATTTTTCAAAATACTATAATTTGACTTTTTTTAATCATAATATTGTTTAACATACTATAATACGACTTAACATGAAATTTTTCAAGATTTCATACTATGAATTTTTTCATGAAATTTTTCAAAATACTATACTATGACTTTTTTTCATGAAATTTTTCGACATACTATACTATGACTTTTTTTCATGAAATTTTTCAAAATACTATACTATGACTTTTTTCATGAAATTTTTCAAAATACTATAATTTGACTTTTTAAAATCATAATATTGTTTAACATAATATAATATGACTGTTAACATGAAATTTTTCAAGATTCAATACTATGACCTGTTTTTCATGAAATTTTTCGACATACTATACTATGACGTTTTTCATGAAATTTTTCAAAATAATATAATTTGACTTTTTTAAATCATAATATTGTTTAACATAATATAATATGACTGTTAACATGAAATTTTTCAAGATTTCATACTACGACTTTTTTCATGAAATTTTTCGACATACTATACTATGACTTTTTTCATGAAATTTTTCGACATACTATACTTGACTTTTTTTCATGAATTTTTTCAACGTACTATAATTTGACTTTTTTAATCATAATATTGTTTAACGTACTATAACATGACTGTTAACATGAAATTTTTCAAGATTTCATACTATGACTTTTTTCATGAAATTTTTCGACATACTATACTATGACTTTTTTTCATGAAATTTTTCGACATACTATACTATGACTTTTTTTCATGAAATTTTTCAACGTACTATAATTTGACTTTTTTAATCATAATATTGTTTAACGTACTATAACATGACTGTTAACATGAAATTTTTCAAGATTCAATACTATGACCTGTTTTACATGAAATTTTTCGACATACTATACTATGACTTCTTTCATGAAATTTTTCGACATACTATACTATGACTTTTTTCATGAAATTTTTCAACGTACTATAATTTGACTTTTTTAATCATAATATTGTTTAACGTACTATAACATGACTGTTAACATGAAATTTTTCAAGATTCAATACTATGACTTTTTTCATGAAATTTTTCGACATACTATACTATGACTTTTTTTCATGAAATTTTTCGACATACTATACTATGACTTTTTTCATGAAATTTTTCAAAATACTATAATTTGACTTTTTTAAATCATAATATTGTTTAACATACTATAATACGACTTAACATGAAATTTTTCAAGATTTCATACTATGAATTTTTTCATGAAATTTTTCGACATACTATACTATGAATTTTTTTTAATGAAATTTTTCAACATACTATACTATGACTTTTTTTCATGAAATTTTTCGACATACTATACTATGACTTTTTTCATGAAATTTTTCAACGTACTATAATTTGACTTTTTTAATCATAATATTGTTTAACGTACTATAACCTGACTGTTAACATGAAATTTTTCAAGATTTCATACTATGACTTTTTTCATGAAATTTTTCGACATACTATACTATGACTTTTTTTCATGAAATTTTTCGACATGCTATACTATGACTTTTTTTCATGAAATTTTTCAAAGTACTATAATTTGACTTTTTTAATCATAATATTGTTTAACGTACTATAACATGACTGTTAACATGAAATTTTTCAAGATTCAATACTATGACCTGTTTTTCATGAAATTTTTCGACATGCTATACTATGACTTTTTTCATGAAATTTTTCAAAATACTATAATTTGACTTTTTTAATCATAATATTGTTTAACGTACTATAACATGACTGTTAACATGAAATTTTTCAAGATTTCATACTATGACTTTTTTCATGAAATTTTTCGACATACTATACTATGACTTTTTTTCATGAAATTTTTCGACATGCTATACTATGATTTTTTTTCATGAAATTTTTCAAAGTACTATAATTTGACTTTTTTAATCATAATATTGTTTAACGTACTATAACATGACTGTTAACATGAAATTTTTCAAGATTCAATACTATGACCTGTTTTTCATGAAGTTTTTCGACATACTATACTATGACTTTTTTCATGAAATTTTTCAAAATACTATAATTTGACTTTTTTAAATCATAATATTGTTTAACATAATATAATATGACTGTTAACATGAAATTTTTCAAGATTTCATACTATGACTTTTTTCATGAAATTTTTCGACATACTATACTATGACTTTTTTTCATGAAATTGTTCAACGTACTATAATTTGACTTTTTTAATCATAATATTGTTTAACGTACTATAACATGACTGTTAACATGAAATTTTTCAAGATTCAATACTATAACGTGTTTTTCATGAAATTTTTCGACATACTATACTATGACTTTTCATGAAATTTTTCAACATACTATACTATGACTTTTTTCATGAAATTTTTCAAAATACTATAATTTGACTTTTTTAAATCATAATATTGTTTAACATAATATAATATGACTGTTAACATGAAATTTTTCAAGATTTCATACTATGACTTTTTTTCATGAAATTTTTCGACATACTATACTATGACTTTTTTCATGAAATTTTTCAAAATACTATAATTTGACTTTTTTTAATCATAATATTGTTTAACATACTATAATACGACTTAACATGAAATTTTTCAAGATTTCATACTATGAATTTTTTCATGAAATTTTTCAAAATACTATACTATGACTTTTTTTCATGAAATTTTTCGACATACTATACTATGACTTTTTTTTCATGAAATTTTTCAAAATACTATACTATGACGTTTTTCATGAAATTTTTCAAAATACTATAATTTGACTTTTTAAAATCATAATATTGTTTAACATAATATAATATGACTGTTAACATGAAATTTTTCAAGATTCAATACTATGACCCGTTTTTCATGAAATTTTTCGACATACTATACTATGACGTTTTTCATGAAATTTTTCAAAATAATATAATTTGACTTTTTTAAATCATAATATTGTTTAACATAATATAATATGACTGTTAACATGAAATTTTTCAAGATTTCATACTATGACTTTTTTCATGAAATTTTTCGACATACTATACTATGACTTTTTTCATGAAATTTTTCGACATACTATACTGACTTTTTTTCATGAATTTTTTCAACGTACTATAATTTGACTTTTTTAATCATAATATTGTTTAACGTACTATAACATGACTGTTAACATGAAATTTTTCAAGATTTCATACTATGACTTTTTTCATGAAATTTTTCGACATACTATACTATGACTTTTTTTCATGAAAATTTTTCGACATGCTATACTATGACTTTTTTTCATGAAATTTTTCAAAGTACTATAATTTGACTTTTTTAATCATAATATTGTTTAACATACTATAATATGACTTAACATGAAATTTTTCAAGATTTCATACTATGACTTTTTTCATGAAATTTTTCGACATACTATACTATGACTTTTTTCATGAAATTTTTCAACGTACTATAATTTGACTTTTTTAATCATAATATTGTATAACGTACTATAACATGACTGTTAACATGAAATTTTTCAAGATTCAATACTATGACCTGTTTTTCATGAAATTGTTCGACATACTATACTATAACTTTTTTCATGAAATTTTTCGACATACTATACTATGACTTTTTTCATGAAATTTTTCGACATACTATACTATGACTTTTTTCATGAAATTTTTCAAAATACTATAATTTGACTTTTTAAAATCATATTATTGTTTAACATAATATAATGTGACTGTTAACATGAATTTTTTCAAGATTTCATACTATGACTTTTTTCATGAAATTTTTCGACATATTATACTATGACTTTTTTTCATGAAATTTTTCGACATACTATACTATGACTTTTTTCATGAAATTTTTCAAAATACTATAATTTGACTTTTTTTAATCATAATATTGTTTAACATACTATAATACGACTTACCATGAAATTTTTCAAGATTTCATACTATGACTTTTTTTCATTAAATTTTTCGACATACTATACTATGACTTTTTTCATGAAATTTTTCAACGTACTATAATTTGACTTTTTAAATCATAATATTGTTTAACGTACTATAACATGACTGTTAACATGAAATTTTTCAAGATTCAATACTATGACCTGTTTTTCATGAAATTTTTCGACATGCTATACGATGACTTTTTTCATGAAATTTTTCAAAATACTATAATTTGACTTTTTTAATCATAATATTGTTTAACGTACTATAACATGACTGTTAACATGAAATTTTTCAAGATTTCATACTATGACTTTTTTCATGAAATTTTTCGACATACTATACTATGACTTTTTTTCATGAAATTTTTCGACATGCTATACTATGATTTTTTTTCATGAAATTTTTCAAAGTACTATAATTTGACTTTTTTAATCATAATATTGTTTAACGTACTATAACATGACTGTTAACATGAAATTTTTCAAGATTCAATACTATGACCTGTTTTTCATGAAGTTTTTCGACATACTATACTATGACTTTTTTCATGAAATTTTTCAAAATACTATAATTTGACTTTTTTAAATCATAATATTGTTTAACATAATATAATATGACTGTTAACATGAAATTTTCAAAGATTTCATACTATGACTTTTTTCATGAAATTTTTCGACATACTATACTATGACTTTTTTCATGAAATTGTTCAACGTACTATAATTTGACTTTTTTAATCATAATATTGTTTAACGTACTATAACATGACTGTTAACATGAAATTTTTCAAGATTCAATACTATAACGTGTTTTTCATGAAATTTTTCGACATACTATACTATGACTTTTTTCATGAAATTTTTCAAAATACTATAATTTGACTTTTTTAAATCATAATATTGTTTAACATAATATAATATGACTGTTAACATGAAATTTTTCAAGATTTCATACTATGACTTTTTTTCATGAAATTTTTCGACATACTATACTATGACTTTTTTCATGAAATTTTTCAAAATACTATAATTTGACTTTTTTTAATCATAATATTGTTTAACATACTATAATACGACTTAACATGAAATTTTTCAAGATTTCATACTATGAATTTTTTCATGAAATTTTTCAAAATACTATACTATGACTTTTTTTCATGAAATTTTTCGACATACTATACTACGACTTTTTTTTCATGAAATTTTTCAAAATACTATACTATGACTTTTTTCATGAAATTTTTCAAAATACTATAATTTGACTTTTTAAAATCATAATATTGTTTAACATAATATAATATGACTGTTAACATGAAATTTTTCAAGATTCAATACTATGACCTGTTTTTCATGAAATTTTTCGACATACTATACTATGACGTTTTTCATGAAGTTTTTCAAAATAATATAATTTGACTTTTTTAAATCATAATATTGTTTAACATAATATAATATGACTGTTAACATGAAATTTTTCAAGATTTCATACTATGACTTTTTTCATGAAATTTTTCGACATACTATACTATGACTTTTTTCATGAAATTTTTCGACATACTATACTATGACTTTTTTTCATGAATTTTTTCAACATACTATAATTTGACTTTTTTAATCATAATATTGTTTAACGTACTATAACATGACTGTTAACATGAAATTTTTCAAGATTTCATACTATGACTTTTTTCATGAAATTTTTCGACATACTATACTATGACTTTTTTTCATGAAAATTTTTCGACATGCTATACTATGACTTTTTTTCATGAAATTTTTCAAAGTACTATAATTTGACTTTTTTAATTATAATATTGTTTAACATACTATAATATGACTTAACATGAAATTTTTCAAGATTTCATACTATGACTTTTTTCATGAAATTTTTCGACATACTATACTATGACTTTTTTCATGAAATTTTTCAACGTACTATAATTTGACTTTTTTAATCATAATATTGTATAACGTACTATAACATGACTGTTAACATGAAATTTTTCAAGATTCAATACTATGACCTGTTTTTCATGAAATTTTTCGACATACTATACTATAACTTTTTTCATGAAATTTTTCGACATACTATACTATGACTTTTTTTTCATGAAATTTTTCGACATACTATACTATGACTTTTTTCATGAAATTTTTCAAAATACTATAATTTGACTTTTTTTAATCATAATATTGTTTAACATACTATAATACGACTTACCATGAAATTTTTCAAGATTTCATACTATGACTTTTTTTCATTAAATTTTTCGACATACTATACTATGACTTTTTTCATGAAATTTTTCAACGTACTATAATTTGACTTTTTTAATCATAATATTGTTTAACGTACTATACTATGACTGTTAACATGAAATTTTTCAAGATTTCATACTATGACTTTTTTCATGAAATTTTTCGACATACTATACTATGACTTTTTTTCATGAAATTTTTCGACATGCTATACTATGACTTTTTTTCATGAAATTTTTCAAAGTACTATAATTTGACTTTTTTAATCATAATATTGTTTAACGTACTATAACATGACTGTTAACATGAAATTTTTCAAGATTCAATACTATGACCTGTTTTTCATGAAATTTTTCGACATACTATACTATGACTTTTTTCATGAAATTTTTCAAAATACTATAATTTGACTTTTTTAAATCATTATATTGTTTAACATAATATAATATGACTGTTAACATGAAATTTTTCAAGATTTCATACTATGACTTTTTTCATGAAATTTTTCGACATACTATACTATGACTTTTTTTCATGAAATTTTTCGACATACTATACTATGACTTTTTTCATGAAATTTTTCAACGTACTATAATTTGACTTTTTTAATCATAATATTGTTTAACGTACAATAACATGACTGTGAACATGAAATTTTTCAAGATTCAATACTATGACCTGTTTTTCATGAAATTTTTCGACATACTATACTATGACTTTTTTTCATGAAATTTTTCGACATACTATACTATGACTTTTTTTCATGAATTTTTTTCAACATACTATACTATGACGTTTTTTCATGAAATTTTTCAAAATACTATACTATGACTTTTTTTCATGAAATTTTTCGACATGCTATACTATGACTTTTTTTCATGAAATTTTTCAAAGTACTATAATTTCACTTTTTTAATCATAATATTGTTTAACGTACTATAACATGACTGTTAACATGAAATTTTTCAAGATTCAATACTATGACTTTTTCATGAAATTTTTCAAAATACTATAATTTGACTTTTTTTAATCATAATATTGTTTAACATACTATAATACGACTTAACATGAAATTTTTCAAGATTTCATACTATGAATTTTTTCATGAAATTTTTCGACATACTATACTATGACTTTTTTTCATGAAATTTTTCGACATACTATACTATGACTTTTTTTATGAAATTTTTCAAAATACTATAATTTGACTTTTTTTAATCATAATATTGTTTAACATGCTATAATACGACTTACCATGAAATTTTTCAAGATTTCATACTATGACTTTTTTTCATTAAATTTTTCGACATACTATACTATGACTTTTTTCATGAAATTTTTCAACGTACTATAATTTGACTTTTTTAATCATAATATTGTTTAACGTACCATAACATGACTGTTAACATGAAATTTTTCAAGATTTCATACTATGACTTTTTTCATGAAATTTTTCGACATGCTATACTATGACTTTTTTTCATGAAATTTTTCAAAGTACTATAATTTGACTTTTTTAATCATAATATTGTTTAACATACTATAACATGACTGTTAACATGAAATTTTTCAAGATTCAATACTATGACCTGTTTTTTATGAAATTTTTCGACATACTATACTATGACTTTTTTCATGAAATTTTTCAAAATACTATAATTTGACTTTTTTTAAATCATTATATTGTTTAACATAATATAATATGACTGTTAACATGAAATTTTTCAAGATTCAATACTATGACCTGTTTTTCATGAAATTTTTCGACATACTATACTATGACTTTTTTCATGAAATTTTTCGACATACTATACTATGACTTTTTTCATGAAATTTTTCAACGTACTATAATTTGACTTTTTAAATCATAATATTGTTTAACGTACTATAACATGACTGTTAACATGAAATTTTTCAAGATTCAATACTATAACCTGTTTTTCATGAAATTTTTCGACATACTATACTATGACTTTTTTCATGAAATTTTTCAACATACTATACTATGACTTTTTTCATGAAATTTTTCAAAATACTATAATTTGACTTTTTTAAATCATAATATTGTTTAACATAATATAATATGACTGTTAACATGAAATTTTTAAAGATTTCATACTATGACTTTTTTTCATGAAATTTTTCGACATACTATACTATGACTTTTTTCATGAAATTTTTCAAAATACTATAATGTGACTTTTTTTAATCATAATATTGTTTAACATACTATAATACGACTTAACATGAAATTTTTCAAGATTTCATACTATGAATTTTTTCATGAAATTTTTCGACATACTATACTATGACTTTTTTTCATGAAATTTTTCGACATACTATACTATGACTTTTTTTCATGAATTTTTTCAACATACTATACTATGACTTTTTTTCATGAAATTTTTCGACATACTATGACTTTTTTTCATGAAATTTTTCGACATGCTATACTATGACTTTTTTTCATGAAATTTTTCAAAGTACTATAATTTCACTTTTTTAATCATAATATTGTTTAACGTACTATAACATGACTGTTAACATGAAATTTTTCAAGATTCAATACTATGACCTGTTTTTCATGAAATTTTTCGACATACTATACTATGACTTTTTTCATGAAATTTTTCAAAATACTATAATTTGACTTTTTTAAATCATAATATTGTTTAACATAATATAATATGACTGTTAACATGAAATTTTTCAAGATTTCATACTATGACTTTTTTCATGAAATTTTTCGACATACTATACTATGACTTTTTTTCATGAAATTTTTCGACATACTATACTATGACTTTTTTTCATGAAATTTTTCAAAATACTATACTATGACTTTTTTCATGAAATTTTTCAAAATACTATAATTTGACTTTTTTAATCATAATATTGTTTAACATACTATAATATGACTTAACATGAAATTTTTCAAGATTTCATACTATGACTTTTTTCATGAAATTTTTCAACGTACTATAATTTGACTTTTTTAATCATAATATTGTATAACGTACTATAACATGACTGTTAACATGAAATTTTTCAAGATTCAATACTATGACCTGTTTTTCATGAAATTTTTCGACATACTATACTATGACTTTTTTTCATGAAATTTTTCAAAATACTATAATTTGACTTTTTTAAATCATAATATTGTTTAACATAATATAATATGACTGTTAACATGAAATTTTTCAAGATTTCATACTATGACTTTTTTCATGAAATTTTTCGACATACTATACTATGACTTTTTTTCATGAAATTTTTCGACATACTATACTATGACTTTTTTTCATGAAATTTTTCAAAATACTATACTATGACTTTTTTCATGAAATTTTTCAAAATACTATAATTTGACGTGTTTAATCATAATATTGTTTAACATACTATAATATGACTTAACATGAAATTTTTCAAGATTTCATACTATGACTTTTTTCATGAAATTTTTCGACATACTATACTATGACTTTTTTCATGAAATTTTTCAACGTACTATAATTTGACTTTTTTAATCATAATATTGTATAACGTACTATAACATGACTGATAACATGAAATTTTTCAAGATTCAATACTATGACCTTTTAGTCATGAAATTTTTCGACATACTATACTATGACTTTTTTCATGAAATTTTTCGACATACTATACTATGACTTTTTTCATGAAATTTTTCAAAATACTATAATTTGACTTTTTTAAATCATAATATTGTATAACGTACTATAACATGACTGTTAACATGAAATTTTTCAAGATTCAATACTATGACCTGTTTTTCATGAAATTTTTCGACATACTATACTATGACTTTTTTCATGAAATTTTTCGACATACTATACTATGACTTTTTTTCATGAAATTTTTCGAAATACTATAATTTGACTTTTTTTAATCATAATATTGTTTAACATACTATAATATGACTTAACATGAAATTTTTCAAGATTTCATACTATGACTTTTTTCATGAAATTTTTCGAAATACTATACTATGACTTTTTCATGAAATTTTTTGATATACTATACTATGACTTTTTTTATCATAATACTGTTTAACGTACTATAACATGACTGTTAACATGAACTTTTTCAAGATTCAATACTATGAGCTGTTTTTCATGAAATTTTTCGACATACTATACTATGACTTTTTTCATGAAATTTTTCAAAATACTATAATTTGACTTTTTTTAAATCATAATATTGTTTAACATAATATAATATGACTGTTAACATGAAATTTTTCAAGATTTCATACTATGACTTTTTTCATGAAATTTTTCGACATACTATACTATGACTTTTTTTCATGAAATTTTTCAAAATACTATAATTTGACTTTTTAAATCATAATATTGTTTAACATAATATAATATGACTGTTAACATGAAATTTTTCAAGATTTCATACTATGACTTTTTTCATGAAATTTTTCGACATACTATACTATGACTTTTTTTCATGAAATTTTTCGACATACTATACTATGACTTTTTTCATGAAATTTTTCAAAATACTATAATTTGACTTTTTTTAATCATAATATTGTTTAACATACTATAATACGACTTAACATGAAATTTTTCAAGATTTCATACTATGACTTTTTTCATGAAATTTTTCGACATACTATACTATGACTTTTTTTCATGAAATTTTTCAACGTACTATAATTTGACTTTTTTAATCATAATATTGTTTGACGTACTATAACATGACTGTTAACATGAAAATTTTCAAGATTCAATACTATGACTTTTTTTCATGAAATTTTTCAACGTACTATACTATTAATTTTTTTTCATGAAATTTTTTAACCTACTATAATTTGACTTTTTTAATCATAATTTTGTATAACGTACTATAACATGACTGTTAACATGAAATTTTTCAAGATTCAATACTATGACCTGTTTTTCATGAAATTTTTCGACATACTATACTGACTTTTTTTCATGAAATTTTTCGACATACTATACTGACTTTTTTTCATGAAATTTTTCAACGTACTATAATTTGACTTTTTTAATCATAATATTGTTTAACGTACTATAACATGACTGTTAACATGAAATTTTTCAAGATTCAATACTATGACCTGTTTTTCATTAAATTTTCGACATACTATACTATGACTTTTTTCGTGAAATTTTTCAAAATACTATAATTTGACTTTTTTTAATCATAATATTGTTTAACATACTATAATATGACTTAACATGAAATTTTTCAAGATTTCATACTATGACTTTTTTCATGAAATTTTTCAACATACTATACTATGACTTTTTTTCATGAAATTTTTCGACATACTATACTATGACTTTTTTTATGAAATTTTTTCAACGTACTATAATTTGACTTTTTAAATCATAATATTGTTTAACGTACTATAACATGACTGTTAACATGAAATTTTTCAAGATTCAATAGTATGACCTGTTTTTCATGAAATTTTTCAACATACTATACTATGGGGGCGGCAGTAGCTCAGTCTGTAGGGAGTTGGCTTGGGAACCGGAGGGTCACCGGTTCAAGTCCCGACATGGGCCAAAAACTGAGTGTGAACTGGTAGCTGGAGAGGTGCCAGTTTACCTCTTGGGCACTGCCGAGGTGCCCCTGAGCAAGGCACCAAACCCCCAACTGCTCGGGGCGCTTGTCAGGAGCAGCCCCCTCACTCTGACACCTCTCCAATTGTTGCATGTATATGGACCTGTTTGTGCATGTGTGTGTATTAGTTAACAGAGTGAAAAAAATTGAATTTCCCCTAGCGGGACTAATAAAGGACTATCTTCTTCTTCTTCTTCTTCATGACTTTTTTTCATGAAATTTTTCAAAGAAAGTATAATATGACTTTTTTTATGATAATATTGTTGAACGTACTATAACATGACTTAACATGAAAATTTTCGACATACTATACTATGACCTGTTTTTCATGAAATTTTTCGATATAGTATACTGACTTTTTTTCATGAAATTTTTCAATGTACTATAATTTGACTTTTTTTAATCATAATATTGTTTAACATACTATAATATGACTTAACATGAAATTTTTCAAGATTTCATACTATGACTTTTTTCATGAAATTTTTCGACATACTATACTATGACTTTTTTTCATGAAATTTTTCGACATACTATACTATGACTTTTTTCATGAAATTTTTCAACATACTATACTATGACTTTTTTTCATGAAATTTTTCGACATGCTATACTATGACTTTTTTCATGAAATTTTTCGACATGCTATACTATGACTTTTTTTCATGAAATTTTTCAACGTACTATAATTTGACTTTTTTAATCATAATATTGTTTAACGTACTATAACATGACTGTTAACATGAAATGTTTCAAGATTCAATACTATGACTTGTTTTTCATGAAATTTTTCGACATACTATACTATGACTTTTTTCATGAAATTTTTCAAAATACTATAATTTGACTTTTTTAAATCATAATATTGTTTAACATAATATAATATGACTGTTAACATGAAATTTTTCAAGATTTCATACTATGACTTTTTTTCATGAAATTTTTCGACATACTATACTGACTTTTTTTCATGAAATTTTTCAACGTACTATAATTTGACTTTTTTAATCATAATATTGTTTAACGTACTATAACATGACTGTTAACATGACATTTTCAAGATTCAATACTATGACCTGTTTTTCATGAAATTTTTCGACATACTATGAATATTTTTCAATGAAATTTTTTGTTATACTATAGTATGACTTTTTTCCCATATTTTTTGACATATGATAGTATGATATTTTCCAAGAAATTTTTCAACGTACTATACAATGACTTTTTTCCCTGAAATAATTTCGAAATACTATACTATGTTTTTCTCTGAAATTTTTCACTATGCTATACTATAACTTTTTTCCCCATGATATTTTTCAACATACCAGCGGGCCAGCTCTAATAGATATTTCATATCATCTCATGGGCCAAATATAATTATACCCAAGTTTGACACCTATGCAATAGTGTATGTAAAAAAAAAAAGGCCAACAGAACCATTTTTTTTGATATACTATACTATGACTTTTTTATCATAATATTGTTTAACGTACTATAACATGACTCTTAACATGAAATTTTTCAAGATTCAATACTATGACCTGTTTTTCACGAAATTTTTCAACGTACTATAATTTGAATTTTTTTAATCATAATATTGTTTAACATAGTATAATATGACTGTTAACAGGAAATTTTTCATGATTCAATACTATGACCTGTTTTTCATGAAATTTTTCGACATACTATACTATGAATATTTTTCAATGAAATTTTTTGTTATACTATAGTATGACTTTTTTTCCCATATTTTTTGACATATGATACTATGACATTTTCCAAGAAATTTTTCAACGTACTATACAATGACTTTTTTCTCTGAAATAATTTCGAAATACTATACTATGTTTTTCTCTGAAATTTTTCACTATACTATAACTTTTTTCCCATGATATTTTTCAACATACCAGCGGGCCAGCTCTAATAGATATTGCATATCATCTCATGGGCCAAATATAATTATACCCGAGTTTTACACCTATGCAATAGTGTATGTAAAAAAAAAAAGGCCAACAGAACCAGTACACTGTCAAAAAAAAGTAAAACCAAACATCACTTTATACTATGTTGAAACATATAGTGTAGTATGTAAAAAATAAAACAAAAAAAGGCACAATATAGTAAGACGATCAAAGTCATAGTGTAGCATGTCGAAAAAGTCATACTGTTGTATGTCGAACAAAGTTAAAAAAGTAATAGCATGTTGAAAAATTAAAGTTACATTATAGTGTGTTGACAAAAGTAAGTCATAGCATAGCATATCAAAATAGTAATAGTATGTCAAAAAAGGTCACAGCAGTATGTCAAAAAAGTAAAATGTTATAGTATATTGAAAAAAATAAGCATAGTATGTCAAAAGTTAGTCACAGTGTACTGTGAAAAAAGTATAAAAAAAAACACTGTATACTATGTCATGTCAAGCATGTTCTCAAAGTCAGACTGTATATCAAAAAAGTTTTATATATATATAATATATATATATATAATAATACATATATATTATATATATATAATACATATATGTTTTATATATATACTATATATATACTGTATATGTATATATAGTATATACTATATATATACTGCATATATATATTTTTTTATACTTTTTTTCACACATATATATATATATATAAAAAGTCAGAATAGTGTTGGAAAAAGTCATACTATACTATGTCAAAAAATGGGGAAAAAAAATCATTGTACAGTAGGTGGAAAATGCCAGTGTTGTAAATATAAAAACGTTATACTACAGTATATCACAGTAAAGTCATAGTATAGTATGTCAAAAATACAAATAAAGTCATAGTATGTCAAAAAAAGTCATGTCATAGTGATAAGTCATCGTAAATGTAGAAAAAATAGTCATAGTATAGGAAGTCAAAAAATTCATAGTTTGACACTTCAAAAATATATAAAAGGCAAAGTATACTATGTTGAATAAAGCAAAAATGTTATAGTATATTATGTCAAAAAAGTAATAAAAAAGACATACTATGTCAAAAAAAGTTACTATTATATGTTGGAAAAAGCAAAACTAAAGTCAGTACACCGTCAATCTTTTCAAAAAAACAGAATAGTATACTAAATACAAAAAGTCATAGTATAGTATGTCAAAAATACAAAAAAGTTATAGCATAGTATGTCAAAAATACAAAGTCATAGTAGAGATGTCAAAAAAGCAAGACGATGCAAAAAACAAAAAAGTCATAGATAGTATGTCAAAAATACAAAGTCATAGTAGAGTATGTCAAAAATTGTCATAGTAGCGTATGTCAAAAATACAGAAGTCATAGTAGAGTATGTCAAAATACAAAGTCATAGAGTATGTCAAAAATACAAAAGTCATAGAATAGTATGTCAAAAATACAAAATCATAGTAGAGTATGTCAAAAATACAAAAAAGTCATAGTACAGTATTTCAAAAATACAAAAAAGTCATAGTACAGTATGCCAAAAATACAAAGTCCTAGTAGAATATGTCAAAAATACAAAAAAAGTCATAGTATGTCAAAAATACAATAAAATGTCATAGTATAGTATGTCAAAAATACAAAAAAAGTCAGTCAAAAATACAAAAAGTCATAGTATAGTATGTCAAAAAAGTCAGTAAAAAAGTGATAGCATAGTAAGCCAAAAGAGAGAAAAATAGTATCGTATGTAGAAAAAAGTTTTTAAAAAGTCATACTACAGTTTGTTGACAAAGCTAAAATAAGTCATGGTATAGTATGTTGAATGTTGGAAAAAAAATAGTATAGTACGTTAAAAAAAGTCATAGTATGTCACAAAAAACTGATATAAGTCACAGTATAGTAGTCATAGTTTAGTATGTCAAAACTTTTTAAAAAGTCATAGCATAATGCCGTAAAAATAGCTTAAATGTCAAAATATGTCATAAGAAACGGCATAAAAGTCACAGTACAGTGTGTAATAAAAATATAGATATCATAGTCACAGTATAGTATGCCATAAAAATGTCAGCATAACTCACAAACAACCGGCGGGTGAGCAGGGAGCTCTGGTAATACGGAGGGAAGTTGAATAATTGCCACTCATGTTGTAACAGCACTAAGCTGGTTGAAACTTATAGCCTTCAACGTTTCCCTTCTATTATCATGGAGAAATTAACTCTACTTTAAGGCAAATTGGAACAACTTTATTTTACAAATTCACATGACTGTACAATTTAAAATTTCAGAAAACATTCAGGAAAATACATAAACTTGCAGACAACAGGGCCAATTAGTTTCTAGTCTCACCTTGATTTATCTAATGTCAGTTTATCTAATTACTACTTGATCAAGTAGTACTCTGCTTAAAGGATTAGTTGACTTGTTTTCTTGCAAAGAGGTAAATGAGAAGGTCGACACCACTCCAAACTCCCAACCACCAGCAGCTGGCTAACTTAGCTTCACAGTTAGCTGGAAACAAAATCCACCTACCAGCTCTTTAACACTGTTTCACAACACTTTCGTTGTACAGCATGAAAAAAATTTAAAAAAAGAGATAAAACATGTTAATTGGTGAGCTTCAGAAGTTCTGATAGGTGGGCTCTGTTACCTTTGAACAAAGCCAGGTTAACATATCAATAAAATCCTGAGATTTTGATGATATAAGTGCAAGAAATATAGAAAAAAAAGGCAAGACGTTGCTGGCTTGTTATACAGTGTGCTCATTTAGTGGTTATTAAATGAAGTAAATCATTTCCAACTCCTAAAGGGACATTTAACCCATGTATTTTTATTATTTAAATTTCCCTTGTAAATTTATTGATCTTCGAGATTCGAGATCTTCGAGTTTGAAATGAGTGAAATAAATGTTAGTGCTGTTGAATCTGCTCTCTGCTTCTAGTTAAGTGCTGAATAACATAAAAACATGTTAGTTCATTATGTATAATGTGCTTTTGAAACAGTTATGGTCTATTTTTGCTCTGATTTTATGACATTTTCAGACACTGAAGTTCGATTAGTGTGATTTTTCATGAAGACAGACCTCAGTCTGACTTGAGGGCCTGCAGCGCTGACTGTGGTACTCGGCTAACGTAGTACTCGTGGTTGCGTAGTGTCGCGAGAACACCAGCAGAATTCATGTGCTTTACGTTAGCATTATAGCAGTATGCATTTCCATGAATGTCAGTCAGTTTACCTGCACAAGAAAAGGAATAGAAGAGAGGAAAAAAAAATATTTTTGATACTGATTCAAAGACCAGTAAACTATGCATTTTGTAAAATGCAAAGCTTGATTTTGTACATATGGCAGAAAATATGCTAGTTTGACGCATTTTAAAAACACCCAAATTAATGGTTTTTACCTCCAACAGCCTGCAGAATGGCTTCAGGAGCACAGGTGTCCCACTTCTTGCATCCTGGACTGGCGAAGACATAAGCAGAAGCCTTTCCTTCAACAAGCTGGATTATCTGCAGAGAGATGATTTGATAAACAAACACTCTTTACACATCAACAGGCTCTTTTAATTATCTACTGGTAGCGTCTTTATTTCTTGTCATGAGACTCCAGGTTCCCAGTGCCCTTTGGCTAACTCACTTTGGGGTTGATGACAAAACTAATACCTCTAGATACAGGAATCGCTCAACATTTGCAACCACAGGACAAAGAACGTAATAAGCCATTCAATCCTCTAATTTGCCCTGAATGAAGTGACTGGACAGGCAACCTGCCTGCCTATGCACACAACACCCACGTTGGCTGTTCATGTTCATTATATGTTTGTTATGATAATTTGGGGAGGAGAGGGGTGGCTTTGTTGGGAGGCCTGAATCAACTGTCATTGCTGCTGACTCTGCAACTTTCTCACTAGATTTAGGGACTTTCGGAGCTAGTACTGCTAGTTAGACTTGGCAACACTGGGCTGGGTTTTTAGGTTGGATCATTTTTAAAAATCTGGTGTACTGTTACTGATTTTCAAGATCTTGAGATTGAAGTTTCTCCTCAAAGAATCACACAAACGCACCACTTTAAATCTTGTGTTTCCCAGAGATGTGCTCATAAGTTTCTTGGAAATGGGTCATTCAGCATGAAAAAAGCATAAAAAAATGACTAAATGACTGAAGAAATCTTAGTTGACTAAGATAAAAATGACCAATTGGTTGACTAATCGACTAAGAGGGGGCAGCCCTGACAGTATGTCAGCCTCTATGTTCGTTGTACTTTCTATGGGAATCAAACCATGAGTGTGAAGCGGCTGGGATGAGGATCAGCACCCCTAAATCTGAGGCCATGGTTCTCAGCAGGAAACCGATTGTGTACTCTGAGTAGGGAATGAGTCTTTATCCCAAGCGAAGGAGTTCAAGTACCTCGGGGTCTTGTTAGCCATTGAGGGGACAATGGAACGTGAGATTGGCCGGAGAATCGGAGCGGCGGTGTGGTATTGCATTCGCTTTACCGCACCGCTGTGACGAAAAGAGAGCTGAGCCGGAAGGCAAAGCCGTGGGGAAGAACCAGGACTAGGTGGAGAGATTTTATCTCCACGCTGGTCTCAGGATCCCCCAGTCAGACCTGGTTAATATGGCCAAGGAAAGGGAAGTTTGGGGTCCCCTGGTGGAGCTGCTGTCCCCGCGACCAGACCCCAGATAAGTGGTTGGCGATGAGTAACGAGCGAGGGATCAACTCTGGGAGCAATTTTGCAGCACTGATTCATGTCACAAGGAGAAAAATGCTTAATGCCACAAAACACAGCTTTTACCAGGACTTTCTGATCTAAAGCTTTCAAAGATCTGTGTAATGGCAGACATTAGGACTGGAAGTACTAAAAGCTTTCAATAATTTCAGATCTGGATCAGAAACAGGAGTACGCTTTCTGTTTTATGTGCATTTCGTCCCAACACAAGACTGTAAAATCCCAGTTTTCATCTGAAACATTACTGTGTTGTTAACTCTAAATCCTCACCTTGTTCCCAGCACCACCCACTCTTATAACCTCATGGGGCTCCATGGCGTCCACACAATCCGTTACCAGCTTGTTGCTATGGGAGCGTGTGGTGGTGACGATGCGTCTGTCACCTGGAACTTCCTGGAGCTGAAATCCAAAGGCACCCAAACCTGGCATTCCCCACATGGTTCTTCCCAAAGTTGCTCCTGTTCCAAGCTGATGAGGAAAAAGTTGAATTAACCAGATTGACCAGAGCGACAGCTGTCAGTACATGGCTACGACATCACTAAGTTCAGTCTGTACCTGGTAGTTGTAGAAAGGCTGGTTGATGATGCCTGCAATAGCTCTGCCGCCATATGCAATACCAATAAGCACCGTCACATTATCCAGGAGCCCTTCAATCAGAAAATAGCAGAATGTTAACCGGAAGCCACTTGAAGTCATCAAGTCATCATTTTTTCAGTTATTTGTGATGCAGTCAGTAGCATGCAAGCGTCACTGTAGAAATTACATGCTGGACAGAAAGAAAAGGACAGCAAGTTAAATAAAAGCTTCCTTGTTGGTGCAGAATAATTAATATTGTACACTGCCAGGGAGGCTGAGAGGTGTCCGACCCTTTGTTTGGTATCTGGGCCTCAGTTTGGTGATGGAGACACCTCGACGCTGAAGTCAGCAGAGACAGAGAGTGACAGAGAGAGAGGCGTAGACAGCATTAAAGTACCTGAGAGTTACAGCATAAGCAAATGCTGCTGCTCACTTTAAAAATAAAAGATTAACAGAAAAGGTTCAGGGAGCAGTGTAAGGTTGACTGCAGTGACAACATGCTGTAAAGCCAGAATAGGTGTTATTTAATGTTTTCAGTGCAAAGGGTGGAGTCACTTTAGTGCTACACATACCAGGTTCAATGCGTTTCCAGGTCAAGAACTGGATCGCTCACAGCAACGTCTCAACCCACATTATAGAATTTACATTTCACACACATTCACACATGTGGAGGCAGATATTTTTTAAAGAAGCACATTTTAAGAGCCTACCTTCAGTGTATTCCTTTGTGCCATCCAGGGGATCAACCCACACAACCAGCTGAGATTCAGAAAGAAACAGAAGAAGTGTATTTATACAACTGTACTCTACTGAACAAAGTTAATGTGTTGTGTTTTTGTGTCTCACTGACCAATAGGGACAATTTCTGAAACTGGTCCAGTATTGAGGGAGAGCGCTGCAGATGGCAGCTGCTCACAGGCTGCACTATGGTGCTATTGGAGCATCCATGGTGGAAATGAGAGTTTGTTGTGTTGAGAACAGAAAGCATAGTTTAGTGTTATCTAAAAGACTGTCAATATCATGGATGAATACTTGGATGATTTACACAACGTGGATGAGGTCTTTCAAGTCGATGCCCGCCCGTATTTATTTGAGCCAGTATATACAGATATTCAGATCTCAAAGCAAGACTTCTCCTTGAGCGGGACTTGGAAAGAGAAAGGTATGAAAGATGTTTTATTTCTCTGTGGGGTCCCTTCCATAATGTTGTCAGACACTAATAATCTGAGCTAGTCTGTGACAAAAACAAGCACTTCTGTGAACGTAACGTTACATTGATGCTGCTCACTGCAACTCGCAGAGTTATATCTTAATACTGGACCAATTTCAGAAATTGTTGCCTGCATCAGTCACATAATAGGATCCAGGTTGAAAAACAGTGAAGTACCCATTAAACTGCATATTTATTGTATTTCTGATTCTACTGGCAGCTACCTCCTCTTCTTTCAGCCCGATATATTCTGCTGGACATGTCTTCTGAAGGATTTCCTCTGAGTGGCCACACTCAATGAGATCTTCCTTTATCTCCTCAGCTGGAAGCTCCTAATAAACAAGCGATATACACTATAATCAGTCTTTCACTCCTAGAATACTCTTGTATGGACGGCTTGTGTGAACATCATTTAACCAGCACACTAAACAGAAAGTCTAATGCACTCACCTCCTCTCCAATGATGGTGATTTTAGGGAAATGCCTGGTCAGCGATGCGCAAATGCTCTGCTGTGCTAGTCTATCTGCAAGGGTCTGCAGATCATTAGCACCAGTCTGAGCGGGGGAAAAGAATTCATCTTAGTCTGTTACCTACATTATAAATGCATCTTTAAGCAGCAGGTAAGCTGAAATAAATCCTGTGCCTCTTTGTCCTACGGTGCTGCTAATGGTATCTGCAAGTTTTCACAGACCGGAGGAAAACAACCAATTAGAGCTGATCTGGAGTTTACCATCTCGAGGCAGCTGTCAGTCACTCGCAAAGTCCAATCAAACAGTCAAACTAGGCAGCGCTGATCAAATATGAATCAATATTCTGTTACTGTAATGACTTTCTCACCTCAAATGTTTTCAGAGACATCTTGTAGTGTACTGTTCAGCTGTAAAATGAGCAAACTTTCAGCGCCTAGTTTGACCATTTGATTGGAGTTTGCGAGTGATTGGCAGCTGCCTCTGTGGAATAAACAGCCAATAGGATCTCTCTCTCTCTCTCTCCTAACTAGATTTTTTAAAGCCTGAAAACAGAGCCATGAGGAGGAGCAGAAATCTAGCTTCCTCTGAAATCACTTGAGTTACAATATGTTGAAAGGTTATTATGGAGGTTAAGGCCAAAAATTATCTGCCTACTGCAGATTTAAATGTCCACAGCAGGTCAGTATCTACATGATGTCCATGCAGGACAGGCGATTAGTGTTTTTAACTTGTTTTGGGATTTAAAATACCCACCTTTTCCACAATGCCAAGTTCTCCACTGTGGAGGACCTTCCTCACAATGGACCCGGCCTTCTCAGCCACAGTGTGGGCAGAAGCCACCAGCCGCATGATCACAGCAGGATTTCCAGACATGACTGATGGACAGAGCAGACAGTTAGTCAAAATCATAAACAACACCTCGGTCTATAGCCTCTAGACTGAATGCTGACGTTGACATGAATGCACACTACGTCCAAAATGCTGAGGACATTTTCAAAAACATCCCTCATAACATCTGTCTTCTAACACTGTGATACAGTGCGTTTAAAATGAATTAGAGGTGGCAATGACCGCTTCGCAAAGCTTTGTCATTTGCCAGTATTTTCTGCTTTCACACACAACGTCTGTGTAACGTTACGATTTAACAATTAGACGCACGTTAGCCAGCTAACTACTAAGAGTTCATAAACAGCCGGAATAAGCAGCAAACCACATGCACCTGGGGCTAATTAGCTCACATGCTACTGTTGATAGCTAGCTAAATCAGAGATATTCGAGCTAGAATATTAATAAATAGCTTGCAGAAAAGTGGCCGTGGTGACGTGGGATGAAAACTTACTGAGGTAAACAGGGAGGAGAAGCTACCAAACAGTTATTTTTAATATTCCTCGGTGGGCCGCCAAACAATTTGGACAGGTGCGACAAGTTAAATGAAGTTAAATGTGAGAGCTACCGGAAGTGCAAGACCTTTGAGCCAAAGAGCACAGATGAATTGTCAAGATAGTTACCTGACTAACCAAGAAACAAATGGCAAGCTAACGGAGCTAGCCAGCTTGTCATGATATTCAATAACACCTAACAATACACGAAACAAAGAGGACGCCGATGTTAGCATGACTACTAATCTTAAATGATGCAGGTGTGTCAGTCTTTCTGGTCCTCGCTAAAAACAGAAACCTACCTATGAGCGGTCTAACGGCTCTGAAGTAAATGCGGAAGTAAATGAGAGTGAAGCCTCCAATTGTAGATGTAAACGGCTCATTCTAAGATATCTATAACACAGCAGTTCTTATTTTAGGTGGTTTAAACTCAATAAAACATACTTATTAATATTATATCCCAATTATTCAGGTAGGTTCCCCTAAAACTGACGGTGTGTCAGTGGTTTGGTCCTCGCTGAGCAGAAACGATCAAATCTACCCGTCTGATGGCTTTTAAGCAAATGCGGAAGTACGTGGGAGTGAACCTCTCGATTTGTCGAGTGAATTTGTGCAGAGATGCATTATGGGTCCAAGTGTCCGCCGAGTTTCTTTAATGATAAAAGGTACAGGGATTTGATTTAGATTGTGTCTAGTAAAATTTAATTTTACACTCAACACTTTTTACTTTTAATAAAGTTCTATTGCATTTTCTGAGTAAACATGTTTTTAATCTTTTCTCAAGCATAACTTCTTTTCACTGCAGATTTGGTTAAAAACAGGAGATCAAGGCCTATAAACAAGATGCAATATTGTTTGATACATCAGAATTATTTATTAAACTTGAAAAGCCATTTATATAAAGTAAACGTTTTTCTCATATAAACCAAAAGCACCTTTCCCTTTATATTTTGAGCCATTGTTTTTTTTTTTTTTTTTTCCTAAATACCATTCCCACATTTTCTATGAAATCCACATTGATCAGTACAGGAAATGGAGGTAAAGTTCAGATTTAAAGCTGTTAAGAAAAATGCCATCCATTATATTGTGCACCGAGTGATATTTGATGTGGTATATCTCTTTTCCACAACCTGAAATAATGCCACCGTTAAACTGCTTCACACAACAGAAACAAGAATAACTGGAAGTAGACCATACTCAATTTAATGTGTTATACAGACAAAAATTTTAATTATTGAAAGTCCCTGTATATCCCTGAATCAAATTAACGGTTTTGAAAGGACAAAAAAGATGTGATTATTTGATATAAATATGCAATTCATCTGTTAGCCAGAGGTCTGTAACCCATCTCTCCCTCCAGCTGCTCTGCAGTGAGAGTGCCCAGCAGAGGCTGACAGTCTGGATTGAAGACAGAATAAGCACTCAGTTCTCCAGGCTTGCGGGCAGCTGGGCTACGGAGTCCTTCATAGAGCCAGTAGAAGAGGGAGATGACGAAGAAAGGCAGGCCAAACTCCAGTTCAACAAACAGACCGAGCAGCACCAGCCATAGCAGCACTTTAAGCAGAGTAAGGTTTGAGAAGACAAGCTGTCTCGAAGCCAGCCATCTTCCCAGAGCGCTGTCCAGCAGCCAGTCAGTTCGGTCCTGCAGATAAGACACAACAGAAGGTTCAATAAGATCACAGTTTGATGTGATAGTCTGATGACCTGTCCAGGTTTTATCCTGCCTTCAGCCAATGTCAGCCACCCACGAGTCTCCCCTTTGAAGACAAGCCCACTTATGGATAATCACGCACAGTTTAGGGCAAGTCATAGTCAAGTCAGCACACTGACACACTGACAGCTGTTGTTGCCTGTTGGGCTGCAGCTTGCCAGGTTATGATTTGAGCATTTTTCATGCTTTGTGGACAATATTTGTCATTATTTTATGTTGTTAATTGATTTGCAATAATACATATACATTGTACATTCAAGAGAGTATTAAATACTTGACAAATGTCCCTTTAAGGTACATTTTGAACACAAAAATGTGATTAATTTGCGATTAATCAGGATTAACTATGTTAATTGATATTGTACTGTATGCATATATATATATATATATATATATATATATATATATATATATATATATATATATAAAAAAATAAAAATAGATTAATGGATAGATTAATTAATTATGAAATTATTGGTTGGTTAGTTGTAGCTTTAGTCAGATGTCTTGTCTCTTGTGTTTTAAGGATGTTTCACCGTGTTATCTTTTAGAATAAGTGTTGTGTAAATCCATAACTTACATAAAATGCAAGTTCACATTTAGACCAATGCCTGCAGTGAACACTAGTAATCAGTGATTAGCAACAATTCAGAAAACATGTATTCAGAAAGTTAATAAACTTGTGACCTGATTCACAGCCTGTCTTATTTAAAAAAGCGATGTCTCACCTTGCATGGAGAGCTCTGAGATGAAGCTGTGATATTCTCTGTCTCTTCTGTCTGTTGACTGTCGGTTGTTGTTGGTGTCGTATCAATCTGATCTGTTGTGTCTGCTGCTGTCTGTGATCTGGACTGCAGACCTGCACTGTCGTCCCTTTTCACGCTATTTTCAGCCTGTCGTCTGGCTCTGAACTCTGCCAACTTCTGCTCCATCGACGTTTTTCTGCGTATTACGTGGCAAAAGAGCCGCTGGTACAACTCATACAACACTACTTTATATCGGCGTTAATCAGGTAACGCTCAACACAATGTCAAATACAATTACGTTGACTGTCATTCACTTCTACTTCTACTATGTCATCATTTTATAGCGATTTCAACATGCTACTAGCTTCGCGAGGTGTTTGTTTACCTCTTACTTCCGCGTCTGTCTGAAAGAAGGACGTAGTGTCGTAAAACGCTTTCGATTGTCGTGAAACGCGTCGCTTTCCTGCTGATTTTCACAGCTCTGCTACAAGCCAGTTTTTTTTTCACTAGTGGTGAGTCTCCAAACATCTACACTTTAAAGCTTAAGATATGTTTTGACTATGTATGTGCTTTAGCTGTTGGTAACCGTAGCTAAGCTAACGTTAGCTTATGTTACAGTCAAAGCTATTAATAGAAAGATAGTCGATGAACCAACGTCCAGCTCATCAGATCACAACCAAACTGTTCTTTATGTTGACAGTGGAGAGACTAGTTAACGTGACTTAGGTTAACTAACTTTATTGAGATCTAAACGATGTAGAGAGCATCATCTTACAGCATTTACACGTTTGGAATCAAGTTTAGGACCATTATCTAACATCTAACGTTACCACAGCAGTGTCCATACATCTAACGTTAGCTATAACTAACCCAGATGTTGATTTCTGGTCAAATATTATTATATCAGGATGATTTGTGTGATCTCGTTTTTAGTTTCGTATATAAAACAACTAGGTAGGGCTGCCAACAATCATTTTTATTATCAATTAATTGTACCATAAGTATAACATCTTGAAAAAATGTCTGTTACTATTAATCAGAGCCTAGATGACATCTTCAGATTGGTTGTTTAGCGTGACAAACAGTCCAAAACCCAAATACATTGTTTACAATCAGGGCTGGTGATATGGCCAAAATCTAACACAATATAGGGAATTTCATATCGTAATAACAATATACTGTATATCACCATATAGCATGTGAGTAAATAAATAATCTATATGAAATAACCACATGCTAATACCTATTTTTGTATACTCCCATGTGAATTAAATACTTGCCAAATGAATAGTACTGAGTATTTTATCATATTAGGAACTTAAATCCAAAATGAAAGTTTCAAGTGAAATTATAGAGAAAGAAGAAATAAATATAGGCCTAGCCTGTATCACAAAAGAAATAAAGTAGAAGAATAAATGGGATAGGCATTTTTATGTCTTTTTGACAATATACATCGTCATATTGCACTGCCCTATTTATGATTTATAGCAGAGAGAAGTAGCACAAATCATCACAGTGGAAGAGCGAGAACTTGTGAATAATTGGCATATTTGCCTGAAAATGACAAAAACAAGTCACTGATCATTAAAATAGTTGCAGATTAATTTTCTGTTGATTAACCATTATTTCAGCTCTGCAACTAAGATCACTTTATTGTCTTAAAGCAGTTCAGAAGGAGGTATTGTTTTGTGATTACTTATGTATTGAATTTTGTCTAAAACCGTCCTCTTTTAAACCATGTCGTTTCTTTCTTTCCTGTCCATACGTACATGTTGTTTCTTATCTCTCCAGACATGGCCTCAGCTCCAGCACAGCAGCCCACCCTCACTGTTGAACAGACCAGAGGTGAGAAGAACTGCTTATATAGTCTATTAACTATACATTTTCTAGCTCTCTTCCGGTCTTTCTTAGGTGCCCTACATCATTGTTACTGAATAAATATTGGATAGACACTTTGAGCATGCCACCCCCCTTCTTAACTAAACTTTTTTCAAGCTGATTATTAATTATTGTGTTTGAGCCTGACTGTGCAGTTCGACACTGTCTTTGGATGGGTTAATGAAAAGCACAGTGCATTCACTTCTATTTCCAAGATCCAGTCTTTCATGCTACATATATTTGCCTTGCAGCTGTATATACATGTTGTCGAAGCAGAGCAACTCCTTACACTTCTCCTCTTTTGTTTCATCCACAGTGGTACTGAGTGAGGTGATCCAGGCCTTCTCGGTACCAGAAAACGCTGCAAGGATGGAGGAGGCTCGAGAAAGTGCCTGCAACGACATGGGCAAGATGCTGCAGCTTGTGCTCCCTGTGGCCACCCAGATTCAACAAGAGGTTATCAAAGCTTACGGCTTCAACAACGAAGGAGAGGGTAAGCGTATGGCAGCATTTTCTAGACCTAAAGTATAAATTTACTTCAGGGCTAGACAACGCTGACGTGTCGTGCAGAACGGACCTTTTGGCAGCATCCTGTAAAGGGGAGCACTGTGCAACCGGACTGAATGTAGACTAGCATCATACTAGAGATCAGCCATATAGTTAGGATTATCGACAAATATTCTCAATTATTATATATATTCAAATAGTAAAAACATTAGAATATGAAAATTAATATTCAATTGTGAAAGAAAAAGTAGCTCAAACCTGCCTTTCTGCCTCACGCTCACTGAACGCACCACATGACGGGAGTCTCATAAAGTCACTTTTATTAACTGAAAATGTAACAGGTCAGTCTGAAAGAGGAATAACTTAACAACAGCTGTAATGATGGCAGAGAACTCGGCCGCAGAGTGACACTGTGTCCTAACAACAAGCGTTACGTCATGTCAATAAGCCACATACCTGTTTGTGTGCAGTCTACCCCACAATACTTTCACATTATATCAATACATACAGTATATAGATATTTAGGTACTGTACTCACAGACTGTATGTCCTTCAGGGCAGGTGATCGTGGCTCTGCTTCACTTTCAGGTGTCCTAAAATTTGCCCGACTGGTGAAGATGTATGAAACCCAGGACCCTGAAATCGCAGCCATGTCCGTTAAACTGAAGTCTCTCCTCCTGCCACCACTGTCAACTCCACCTATAGGAGGCGCCATTCCAGCTTCATAGGACTTCTTTACATTCATCAGTCAACTGCACGGTTCTGTTCATCAACATGAGCATACAGCCATTCCAATATCTCATCTGCTTTTTTTTTTTTTTTTTTTTTAAATAAATAGAAAAATTGTTTCAAACTCAATACACTAATATGTTCCTACAAAGGTGAAACTCATGCCTTATCTGCATTATGATTTAATTTAAACAGCTTTGCAAAACCATGTTAAATTATTGTTTTTTAAATGTTTCAGTATTTATTTTACACTGACAATTTTCATGTCATTAAACTTTAAACATTTCCTTTAATGCCATCTTTTTATAATTTTAATTATACCATTTTTATATGCTCTGTCAACTGTCATTCTTTTGTTATATATTAAAATGTTTTCTGTGAATCTCTGTGTGGTATTAATAGAGAAAATGTGTGGGGAAAAGCATCTTCCATATACGTAACTTTATTATTGCAATAAGGCTTTGGCAACAAGATATACAGTATGTTTGTACATGTTTTTAAAAATACTGAAGCACTTGCATACATATACATATCCTCAAAGGCAACTTTCCTCAAATGGAGACTGTGGTATTTAAGGTTAAAACATCACTTTTCCAACATATAAACCTTGGTTCATGTCTGCTCCCGTGCTTTGTTTTGTGGCTTTTTGGGTTTGGGTGCATGCAGACATCATGATGACAGAGGTTCATAATAAAAATAACATTTTGTGGAGATAAATAAAACTCAAAGTGCCCCTCATTCCGAAATCATCCACTTAAAAATACAGCGCTAGTTTACATTAATCATAAAGTGCTCATTTAAAAAAAAAAAAAAACTTAAACCGTGCAAGACCGGTGCACCCAGCACCATGTAACAAATGTGACCGAAACCGTTGAGCAGGTGTTTATATTCTGGATTTAAGTCCTCTACTGATTTTTAATCTGACAAATAATATAGTATATTGTGCATCATAATAACCCAGCAGCTACTTAGATATGAATAGGTGGTATATAGAAAAATAAAAATACTCCCAGGGTTTAGTTTGTGTGATTGTATTGATAGATAAAATCATGTCATAAAGTCTAATATTGCTGACACATTTTAAATCCTGGCTGTTCAGAGTTCATTGTGAATAGAGCTCCTTCTTATGGTGAACAGCCTTTCAGTCCTTCAGACAATGATGGAAGAGAATCAGGCAGAAGAGCAAGATGACAGAATCACATCTCAAAGTGACGGAAAATGCTTTCGACATAACCCAGAACCCTCTGCCAGTCCGGCCCGTCGGCCTTCAGCATCTCCTCCGCTGTCTGTCACACAGTTATAAAGATTAGATTATAAAACCAGAGGACACAGCTGCTTTAAGCTTCACAATATGTAATTTTCCTCGTGTTGTGTAAATGTCTCACCAGTGTGGCTGTGATCCCAACACTCTCTCCCGTCTTAAAAGCAAGGTGCAGATTTTCTTTCTGTAAAAATATTTGAATCAGAAGCAGCTTTTCCATCATCAGGTGCACATTTTTACAGACGTACCATTGCATCATAGATGCTTGTAAAAGAGAACAAAATGCTCTATTGACAATGTTTTGGTCCTCAGACTTTCGTTGTCGTTAAATCGAGTACAAGTCAGAAACACGACACACCAGGTTGGAGGACTTGTTATCCTGTACGCCAGTTTTATCAGTTTAGAGTTGTTGAGAGATCAGTATTTGTGACTGGACAGCTGAATGTGTTTTTCTTCTTTTCTGTTTCTGTAAAGGCTTTTGAGGCTTGTGCTTGAGTTAAAAGTCTGTAAACAAATTAATTAAAACTAAGGCTTTTAAAGACTGAGTAAAGATATCGCTTCAGAAACTAGAAAACCAAACAAATCCATGATACCAACCGTGTCATACTAGCTTGTCTCAAAAGAGGATAAATAATGCTCCAAATTTGCGCTAAATTTTGGAGAGGAAAAAGTGTCAAAGGGGTCCATTGACCTCTGACCTCATGATATGTGTATGTAAATGGGTTCTACGGGTACCTACGAGTCTCCCTTTATCCTCCTGACTACCAGGGAAAAAAAAGTTGTCACATTATCATTATTTTTTTATCCCCATCTCTTTGTAGGGTAATTAGAACACTGAAAGCATTTTTTTGAAAAAAAAAAGTTTTTATTTTTAAGATATAAGATAGGTGCCAGTTTACCTCTTGGGCACTGCCGAGGTGCCCCTGAGCAAGGCACCAAACCCCCAACTGCTCGGGGCGCTTGTCTGGAGCAGCCCCCTCACTCTGACATCTCTCCATTAATGCATGTATGTGTGTTTCAGGTCTGCATGTACCATGTATGAGTTTAACAGAGTGTAAATTGAATTTCCCCATTGTGGGACTAATAAAGGTAGATCTTCTTCTTCTTCTTCTTCTTATATATCATGTGTCCTCTGTAGTGGACATCAGAACACCATACATATGAATTGGAACCTTGACGGCAACTAGTCTGTCCTGGAGAAATTATCAAAGTTAACATAAGGAGGAGTTTAACATTCCACATATTTGTCCATAACTTTTGTGTTTTTTCTGTGTTGTGCTTTGACACTATCATGTGTCCACGGTGGACATCTGAACGCAATGAGTGAAACTGAACCTTGATGGCAAACAGTTAGTCCCAAACAAAATGCCAGGGTTTAACACTCACATAACTGTCCATCATCACTTTTGTTTTGTGTTGACTTGTGCTTATTTGGCGTGATACTTCAAAAAGCAATTCCCCTTCTTGGAAACACAAAGGAATACCTTGCACTTACTTTTCCTTTTCCCATAAAATGTGCTTGCACTGACGGCGGCCATTTTGCAGGATGAAAAAGTTAAAGGTAACAAAGACCCACCCCCTTACATTTGGTATCATTGAAAAGCCCCAGGTGTCCTCTGTAGAGAACAACAGGATTTAATGCAGTAGTATGCACTTGGTGAGAAATATTCAGGATTACAAATGTCCTCCACAGAGGACAAATTTGAACTGCTGGTAGTCAGGAGGATATGATAATCACATGCAGTCTGGATCAAGTCATAGTCAAATCAGCACTCTGACACACTGACAGCTGTTGTTGCCTGTTGGGCTGCAGTTTGTTATGATTTGAGCATATTTTTTATGCTTATGTCAGTACCTGTGAGGGTTTCTGGACAATAGTTGCCATTATTTTGTGTTGTTAATTGATTTCCAGTAATAAATAAATACATACATTTGCATGAAGCAGCATATTTGTCCAGTCCCATGTTGATCAAAGTATTAAATACTTGACAAATCTCCCTTTAAGGTGCATTTTGAACAGATAAAAACTGTGCGATTAATCATGATAAACTACAGACAACCATACTATTAATCGCAATTAAATATTTGAATCGACTGACGGCCCTAATTAAAACAATCTTCTCATCACATGTGACTGATTTGTTTTGGGAATCAACAGCAACAGTTTTACCTTGTCTGCCGGGTCGAGGGTGTCGTACTGGATGTGAGTTGGTAAATACGTGTGATAAACGGCGCAGAACGCCAAACCGTCCTCCCAGCTGCTGCTGAAGTTGGTGATCTCAATATTCTGCCACAAAACACATGAGGAGAATGAGATATAACTGGTAAAACATGTATTTTTGTTGCCCACCCTGACAAAAATGCAGTATGTCGGTGATGGTGACGTCCTCTTTTCTAACCTTATAACCTTGGGTACGACTCTGGCACCAGCGCAGCAGGGAGTTTCTCCTGGAGCCGCCATGACGCCTCAGCAGAGCACTGAAACCATCCTGAGGTCTGGGAAGGCGAGAAAAGATTTTACCTCAGTTTTAAGTATAAATTAATTATACAGTGAACAGTAAAACCACATACAATGAGATTTAAGAGGCGAAAAAGAGCTTTTTCTGCAGAATTAGGTCGGGTTTGTAAAGATTTTAGAAACATTTTTGGTACATTAGTTTAAATTCTCTTTACATTAAAACTGCGATCAACACATCAAATGTTCTGACAAAAAAAAAAAAAAAATCTGGTATCTGTGGCCATCACTAGACTGTAATAACTGGGCCGAATGAAATGATTGGATGGGCTGTGAAGGAGGCCTGAAGGGACGGACTGTCTGTAGCTAACTTTGTGACTTTCTCTCTTGATTTAGGGACTTTTGGAGCTACTTTAGCTGTTTTAATTGGAAAGGATTGGGCAAAACTGGGCTCGTTTTTTTTCAGCTGGATCATTTCTTAGAAATCTAGCCACTTACCCATCCTGCCTTTATATGTGACTTCATGGATGATTTGACCCACTTTGACTTATTTCAGTCTGCTGAGATGTCAGCATCAACAAAGAAAAAAAAGCCTAAAAGTTACTTACTTGATGGAGTCTGAGCTTTGGTCCTCTTCCTGTTTTCCTGCAAGACAAAAATGCAGCCACAGTCATACAACTGTACACTTACTAAACTGTCTAAATTAACAGAAAGGCTGTTTAGTGCTGCAGGTTTAAAGCTCGCCTGTGTAGAAGCTGGACCAGCTGTCCTGTCGCTGTAAAACGCGGTCCATCCTTCTCCGTTTTGGTGGCTCTTCTTTCTGGAAAGAGACTGACTCTATAAATGCTTAGCCTCCATCCCGGGGTCCTGGCCCCCCATTTGGGGACACCAAAGATCACAGGGGGTGCACCAGGATTTGTCTGCTCTTGCCAAAATTAGATTTTCTCATGTGTAACTGAAATTATAGTCACACATTCACTGGATAATTTATATAAAAAGTCTGTATAAAAAATTATTTAAAAAGACTTTTTTGGTAAATGCTATTTCTGCACAGCTGCAAATAAAGATCAGGCTAATAATATTAGTATTATACTATTTGCAGAATTAGATTCTAGTGGTGGTTGTGTAGGATTATTTCAGACTCCTGTGACACAAACATTTCCAATAGCTCCAGTTTATTTATTGGAAAAAGAGATGTAATCATCTCCAAAATTCACGTTTTTATCTAATGAAATATCCATATTTGTTTGTGTTTAGCTGACTAGGTATTTTCAAGTAGATTTAATAAAAAAGACTAATTTAATACACTGAAACACCACTGGTTTAAAGAACATTTTCATATCAATTCAACGACTGTGGTACCTTGCATAGTGGCAGTGTTGTGCTTGTGTTTTTTGAGGTCCCATTTTCACCGGAGGACTCAGTTGGAAATGGGAGACGAGACAGACTCCTAAAAGACATTTTTGCATAATTCATAACACTGTCTTCTGTTAAAAGAGGTGGCCGTGTTGTGAGCGTTCACATAGACTCACCAAGATCTTTCGGACAGCATCACAATCCTCCGTGGATCCCTCCCTTCTTTCTTCTTCTCCAGCACAGCCAAACTACGAAGGTATCCCTCCGCGACTCCTTTCCCTGTCAGCTGCATGCTCCCTGATCCATTCGTCTCCTCCACCTCTTGATTCGTTTCATTCTCCTCAATTTCCTTTTCAATATTTTTAGTGTTGGCTTCAACTTCCCTGGGTTTTTCCTCCACTACCTCCTGTATCTCCTCCTCAGAGTCTCGCCTCTCTGCCTGTTCATCACAGTCCGATGTGTCTTTCGCTGTCTTTGCGTCCCTCAGAGCGTCCAGCTCGGCTCGCTCCCGCCGCTGCTGCAGGGTGAGTTCAGTCAGTTTGCAGCAGACGTCTCTGTGCTCGGCCCTCAGACTCTCCAGCTCTCCGTCCTTCTCCTGCTGTCTGCTGAGGGCCTGAGCCAGCTGCTCCTCCACGGCCCTGTGGCTCTCCTGGAGCAAACCCAGAGCCTGCTCCGACTCGACCCGCAGCCGGTCGGCTACGGACACGGCGACCTGCAGGTCGCTCTGGAACTGATGCCACTCCAACCGCTCTGTCTGTCATGGCGGACAAAATAAGACAACCAAATGGAAAAGAAACAGTGTAATCTGAATTAATGAGTGTCCTCTACAGTGCCTCTAATATCTTAACGTATGAATATTTGCATCAATTCAGTACTTTCAGGCAAGTAGTTGATTCAACTTTTTCAGCACAACCTGGGCTATTTGAAAACATGTTATAGTGATGCCACATGACATGATCAATATTTACAAGGCCAACAATGCAATAGAAAAAGTAATTAAATGTTTCCATTTTTCAGCACACACAATAAGAAAAAAAAATATTTGCAAGTGTCCTTTGTCTTGAAATCAGGTCTCTCTTGCATAGCAAATAGATGTTTGTGAGGTCCAGGACATTTTTAGGGCTGAAGGGTGTATTTAAGGAGCCCTGCACCTCAGACTCACCCTGAGTGTCTCCCTCAGTGTGTCCACCTCCTCAACCAGCTCATCTCTCTCCGTTATCAAGCGCCTGAGCAGCTCTGAAAAACAAGTCGCACATTAAAAGCACACAAGGTTGGAGTGGAAATAGACTGACATCAGGATCGATCATTCATTCATTATTTACTCAAGAGCAACAAATAGCACAGTTTCATAATATATTTAATAAAACAGGAAAGGACTAATAACATTCAGGGTGAATCCAAGTGAGCCAATATGCTACATCACTGGTCTGGCTAATTTTTATTATTAGTATTATTAGTTACATATCTTAAGATTCAGACTGCCTGCCCTGAGAACAGTCTTGAATCTATAGTGAAGAAAAATGAAGTCAGTCTGCCAGTTAAATCACAAAAAGGCTCTTTCTTGGACTTAAAGGGGGACTCCAATTTTGTCCAAAACTTTCAGTTAACTTTTCATGGTGACTACTACTCATTGTGTAAAATCAGTGGTATACTTTCTACTGTGGCTCTGGAGGAGCTTTCTAAAGTCTGATAAAGTAACCCTTATGACAGCACTGTGATGTCTCAAGGTTATATTGGCTTAGGCAAAATCTTGGATTACCAAAGGAGGCATGTGTTAGGAAAGACGTGTGTGCGTTCCAATACCCATACTATCATAGTACTTAGTATGCCAGAAAAATACTTAGTATGTTTGCAGCTTGCAAGCCAGCATGTTCTTCTGGCTATTCTGACCCATAATCTTCATATATCTTCATATATCACATATCAGTGGATATACAGCATGAGCAAGAGGGTCAAAGTTCAAGGAGCAATGTTACGTTGAAGTAGCATGTTCCAATTGTATGTAAACTGCATGCAACAACACATACTTTATAGGGGCAGCTGCAGTATGTACTAAAAGTAAAAAGAAAAAGTATTTGATTTGAAACATTTGGACATTTACCAAGTAGGGGCAGTACAACAAAAGATGCTATTATTGTGTTGCAGTATGGGAAATGTAGCATCCAGTGTTCTTGGAGCTTGAGCCATACAAGCTGCTTCCATTTGACCATTTTTCTTTCATTTGTCTCTTGCAAACAAATACTTCATCTGTAGGTAGGTAGGTGGAGGTCCTTTCATTTAAATTCACTTTAAAAGGGAAAACATTTCAGGAGAACTATTAGTAGAAATGGAATATGATTCCTGACTATATTAGATGTAATGCATCTTCACGTCATGTCTTTGGGGTAGCATACACACAGCATAGTTGCCCAGAATGGACAAAATAAACTCTAGGTCTAAAGAGAGACTTTTGCCTTTTTACGTTACCTGAAGGCCACCGTAGTTCTCCAAGACTCTTGTGAAACTGTGGTAACATGGGCTGCTGAGTGGAAAATTGTGGTACCGCCAGCCGTCTGACTTCTGTTACTCCTAAAGTAGTGTTATTATGCTAAGGATGGCCTCTGAGTGAGATGAACAGCATTAACATGGATTTGCACTCCGTGACTCACATTACTGCAGTCTTGAAAAGGGAGGAGTGACGGGAGGGGTAGTCAGTTGGTTTCAGTCTGTAACCACACCACTAGATGTCGGCAAATCCTACACACTATACCTTTAAATAAAAGGCGGAGACATATTTTGCTGTTTTTTTTTTTTCTGATCTCCAACAGAGGTCAGTAACAGTTTAATTAAAGTGTCTTTAAGAAACCAAACAGTGAAGATGGAGGACGTACCTACGGCTCCTGTGGTAACATCAGTGTTGGGGGTCAGGCCTAGTGAGGCCCTGTAGTGCTCCATCAGACTGAGTAACACCAGAGTCATCTCCTCTCCAGCTCTCTCTGCTGCAGCCTGCGGCTCTAGTCCACTATCCCGCTCCTGCCAGCTCTGCTCTGAAGGCGATCCTCTGGACGGAGGCAGGGACGCCGGGCTGACCGGGCTGCCCGCCACCTTCCCACGCCTCACTGCTGCATCGCTCCCGTTCGTCTCCGAGGTGATGCTGTCTACGCTTATCACAGCCCATTCTGAGGGAGCAGCAGGCAGTTTCTGTGTCCAGTCTGCGAGTGGAGAGGTGGTGGAGGGGGTGGTGCTGCTGCCGGCTGGCGACGGCGTCTGTGCCTTACTGGAGGAAGAAGCTGCAGAGGATAAGGCCATGGCAGTCAGCTCTGCCTCTGAGGGTGTGGTAGGAGGTGTGTGGAAGAAATCTAACGGAGAACCTAAGAGGGGGAAATAAAATGTTAAACTGATGGGGAGCAAAAGAAAAAGAACAGAGATAAAAGAGAAAAATATGACATTTCCTCATAAGAAAATGTGCTGAATGCAAAGCCCCCCCTCTTCCTCTCCTCGATGCAGATGTAAGCACTGCTTCCTTATTTACTCTCCTGGGCTGACTGATGCAGCAAAAGGCTCTGCTGCCAATGTCTTGGCAAGCAAACACACACACTGTTCCCCCCGTGTGGCAAGATCCAGGAGGAGAGGCGATTTCACTCTGATCTACTATCTAACAGCTGCTCTCGCTGCCACTGTGAGGCGAATACATCCGTCATCAGGGCTGCCAGTCATCTGCATAAAGCATGAGCCTCTGAAAAACATTTCTCAAGGAGTTCAGAGTGATCTTTTTGAGCTGTTTGGCTTGGTGTCTGTATCCTGACACATCTAAAGTGTCACCTGTCACTGAAAAATAATCTTCTGTAAGATGCTGGTTTTAATCAGATTTCGGCAGGCTACTGGGATCGCCACCTCCTTCGACTCAGATCTTTTCATGTTTCCCCTCCTTGCCCTTGTGTTGTGCTGCAGGATTCTGCAGACTCATCATTTCCCTGGCAGCAGCATGATGTAGTCCGCTTAGCTACAGAGGGGGAGCTGTTCTCATCCTCCAGCATGAGCCCACTTCCTGCATACTGACAGCCATGAGAGGGAAACAAGGAGCAGCATTTTAAACAGCTGTAAAGTGAGAACTGAACGGAGTGGGTGGCACAATGAATGTCTGTCTGTCGAATGAATGTCGGTTAGAAAACAAGACGCGCAAGGCTGCGCATGGCAGTTTCACACATTCGCCAAGACAAATCACAGCTGGTCTGCGATGCTTCCAACTGCAGGATGCTGAAGGCGTGAGAGAAGCTTAAAGATCTGACGCTGCCGGATCCAGTTTTTCCTGAATCCTCCGGGATACAGTTTGGATTTCGCTGTAAAGCTCTGATTCATCACTTCCTGTGTGCCAAGAGGCGTTTCTGTGATCGTACATTACCGAACACCAGAATTTCTTTTAGACAAACATGGTACATCCATAAAGTGTCAATCAGTGGAAATATGATGCTCACCTATACAGCAGCCCCACTTTGTGATTTAGCCTTAAAGTTATATTGGTAAATGGACTTGCATTTATATAGTGCTTTTCTAGTCTTCCGATCACTCAAAGTACTTTACGTTACACGTCAACATTCACACATTTGTACACTGATTGCACAAGCTGCCATGCAAGATGCCAACCTGCCCATCAGGATCTCATCCAAACACTCATTTACACACTGATGGTACAGACGTAGCCTTCTGGAGCAATTTGGGGTTAAGTATCACGCTCAAGGACACTTAGACACACGAAGAAGCCGGGGATCGAACTGCTGACCTTCAGATCGGTGTAGAACTACCTCTGAGCCATAGCTGCACCCATAATCTCAAAGATTTTCATTTACAGGTGATAAATACAGGTGCTAAATACAGCAACAGCTCCCAACATGACGACAGCGAGTTACAGCTAACAGCGATAAACAGCACAAACAATGGTGAAAGTGCTGACAGAGCTAACTGTGTTTTCCTGAGGGGGAACAGGAGGGTGGGCATGACACTTCTGCAATGCCACCGTCGGTCAGGATGGTGTTATCAGCATTAACTGCTGTATGAGAGCAATACAGATTGGCGGCCGCGAGTTAGCCAGTGGGGCATGCTCATGCGCTAAAATCATGCACGGCCAAAATTGGCAATGTCAACAAAGCATGGAGAAGCTTGGATTACACAGAGGGAGAGAGACTTCATCCTCTGCTCAGGATGCCATTACTCCTTTATATCTTTAAATGGCAAATAGTTTGCTGCTCTATTAATGCTCTGAATATCAAAATTAGCACCTTTACATACATATCTGTTAAGTCACTATCACTGAATGAGATAACACTGTGGTGATAGCATCTATGGTCCACTGTTGAAAGCCCTTGTACAGTATTTGCAGTATTATGAATTGGGTGTCTGCAATCTGGAATGCTTTAATTCGTGCTTATTGCCATAGGTGCTGCCAAAGAGTATATATTTACAGAGATATTAAACATTTTGGCTTTCTTACATCATTATTCCCAGTTTAGTGATGTACTTCAGTTCAGAACATGCTTTGGGCTGCCACTGTATTACATCAGTGTGCTTTGGATTAACAGATAAAATGATGTTCAGTGAGCCGGTCATTGCAAACCCTGACCTGACAGGACGATGCAGGACATCAGGGTTTACTTCACAACGATGACTGGCTTGCTGTACATTATCCTTTACATGATGAATGGTCTTTGAATTTTCACACTTTCACACGTATTTGTGCTAAAGCCAGTAAAATCTGCTATTCCAACTGGAATAAACTGGTGTTTGTATTCTGTGATTTTATTCTTTTGTAATGCAGAAGTGTAACAAGAACATATGTCTTAGCTGAAGCCTCCCCCAGGTGTAAAGGCTCGTGCTACTCTTCAACATCACAAAAGAATGAAAACTTCAGAGGGTATTTTCTTTTTCTGATTGCAAACCAGTTCATTTTCACTTCCTGTTTTGGGACCAGGGAGACAGTAGTCTAAAATAGCCCATCTCACAGTATAATGACCAAAAGAAAGGTGTCAATTCAAGCATGTGTAAGAAAGCCAGTCATGTGCAGTGCAGCAGCTTAAAAACAGCAGAGCCTATACTTTGAAAAAAAGTAAAACAAAATAAAAAAAATAAAAATAAGCCATTGTTTGCATTTGTCCTGGTGTACCTGTGGTGCCATGGCTGTCTCTGCCAGTCTGGTTACCCATGATCCAGCAGGGGTGGGTATCTGGACAGGCTCCCCCAGTGTCCTTCACTGCGTCCTCTACTTCGTGAGGCCCACTGCTCTCTGGACAGGAGGGAATAAATACAAGTCTTTCATTAGCATGACTCATATGTCAAGAAAGGAGCCAAGCAGGAACGTTGCTAAGGAAATTACTAGTGCAGAATCTTCCCAACATTTCCCCTAACATGATAATGAGGTCCTACAGGATTGTTTATTACAGAACATACTACTACCAATGGCTTTTGGACAGTACATAAATCAGTGTCACTTGCCTGCTGTTTTTGTTGACCACACCACAGTACCTGTCTGATTCTTATCAGGCCTAATCAGGAATTAACAGCTGCCACTTAAACAGCTTTTACATACATCTGACATAAAGTAACGTAAATGATGTTCAACAAAGAGCCACAGATGCGTTAAGATCATAACATCCTTTCTAACAACGTACTCATGCTCCTTTACAATGTTGTGGGATTATATCATATGGACAATTCTCAACCAAACTCCATTACATAGTCTAGCGATTTAAGGTTGCCGTGGCTCTTGAGGGAAAAATGCTGATATTAAACGTCAGGACTAACCTCAGTAAGATGTGCTGGTATCCCCAGGGGAGTTCGGCATCCACATGATTACAAATGAAACAGTACATTTCAAAATAATTATAGATTTTTTTCAACGGAGTCACACTTCTGACTACTGGCCTCCGCAGATCATTTTAGAGTATTTCTGGTATGAAGCTACCAGGAGCGCTAACTCTATTGTCAGATCAAGATGTTGCTTGGTCAATTGTATGCCGTATAACGAGTGTTTTCTACCGATTTATAAAATGTCTTGACAATTTGCTGTGCTACATATTCCCGCTTCTAAGGAGCCACGCAACATTAAACTGTCCGGTTGGTGAATGAAGTTTGGATTAAAAAATAAAACACCCCGGATCGGGTGATTTTATTTTGTGGAAGTATTTTGGCTGTGACATAGATCCAACCTCAGACACTGCACACACCGTGACCCTCCGGTTTCATTCACCCTACCTGCTCGACCTGCCAGCTGGACGCCTTCCAGTTTGGTCCCCGGCTGTCCGGCGGGTTTCTTCTCCGGGTGTCTCGACCTCTTTGTCGGCGTCTTCTGCGTCCCGTCTCCCAAAATTTAACTGTTCGAGTTACTGACAATCATGTTTTCCCGATATCCCATGTTCGCCAAAGGCAGCCACCATCTATAACTTGAGTCCAATTCCTGCTAATATCCAACTCCGCTTCTCCTTTAAATCCAATGCGTCAAAAAGAGCAGGAGGCAGAAACAAACTGGCTGCGCAGCAGCTGCACGTTGGATCGACATGAGTCTTATTAATGGCATCATTAAAAGCAGTGTTTTCAGGCAAAGTAATGATTCAAAACGCTACATAATGTGAAGTTAACCTATATTATTAATTATATATACAGTATATTAAAACGTGCTGCTGAGAAAACAAGCGGTGGGAGGCAGCGCGAGGAAGCGGTTAACACCTGACGGAGGCTAATTAGTTTTCAGTGCAGGTGTGGCAGGTAACAGGTCTGGAGGGGTGCTACGTCTCATAGCAGCTGTCATGGCTTGTAAGACGTGAAAGAAAAACAGCCAAACAACTCATGTAATCTTTAGAAAACATGTCTTTGCTAATCCAGAGGTAAACAGGTCCAAAAGTGGGAGTGTGAACTGTGATTTCCACGTGTGAAAGTTGAAGAGGCTCCAGTGGGTCCACCAGTGTTGGTCATCAGGGGGAGCTCCAACTGTACTAACACTGAATGCAAAGCAAAGTCAGTGGACATAAGCTAAATGCACTCATTGTTATTTGTCCTCACAGGTTTCACAGGCTGCAGAGCACTGCTGTAAGAATGAAGAAAAACTCATAAAATGTCATAATTATCCCCTTAAATGGAAATGCAAATACAGCTGCAAAAGTAAACCAACTACACCAAACTTTAAACCAATTAAATCACACAAGGGAGGGGGGCATGGGAGCCTGGCCTTGGTGTTTAGAAACTGCATAAAGAGTTGGGTATTTATTAATATCACAATTCTAATGGATATCTCCACATTACAGATGAGACCAACAGGACAGATGTCAGGAGGCATTTCTGAGAAGAAATTGAATTATATAACTTTAAATCTTTTCATAGATGCATTTTTCTTTAGTTTGCCTTTTGGCTCATTTGCCCAGTAAAGTCACACTAGTACAAGTTGACAAGAGCATAGTAAAGGCAGCAAAACTGCTGGATGAGTCATCAGAGTCACAAAGACAAAGATGATGGAGGAATACTATGTGGAGGAAACTCAGTAGTAGAGTGGTGATATTAGTGTACCAGATATATACTGGAGAGAAGGTGAGGAATCCATTGTTACCAACCATGCTATACTAGCTTGTCACAAAGAAGTTAACAATGCTCCAAACTTTCTCTAAATTGACCTCTGACCTCAAGATATGTGAATGAAAATGAGTTCTGTGGGTCCCCACCAGTCTCCCCTTTACAGACATGCCCACTTTCTGATAGTCACAGTCAGTCTGGATCAAGTCCTAGTCAAGTCAGCACTCTGACACACTGACAGCTGTTGTTGCCTGTTGGGCTGCAGTTTGCCATGTTCTGATTGGAGCAGATTGTTGATGCTAAAGATCTTGTGAGGGTTTCTGGACAATATATGTCATTGTTTTATGTTTGGGTGTTTGTTTACTGTTTAATTGATTTCAAATAATAAATATATACATACATTTGCATAAAGTAGCATATTTACCTACTCCCATGTTGATTAGACATGTTTGAACAGATAAAAATTGTGTGATTAATCACAATTAAATATTTGCTTATTTGCTATTTGATACAAATTAAACAGATACCTTGAAAACAACTTTGTCTAAGACGTGTTTGTTTCAGCACCATGGAGAGGGACAGAGTGAGCCTGCATGATGTTATTATTATTATCCATCCATCCATCATCAACTGCTTATCCTGTTAGGGGTCGCGGGGGGGCTGGAGCCGATCCCAGCTGCCATTGGGCGAAGGCGGGGTTCACCCTGGACAGGTCGCCAGTCCATCGCAGGGCACATAGAGACAGACAACATAAAAAAAGAGACAGACAACCATTCATGCTCACATCCACACCTACAGGCAATTTAGAGTCATCAATTAACCTAAACAGCATGTCTTTGGACGGTGGGAGGAAGCCGGAGTACCCAGAGAAAACCCACACTGACATGGGGAGAACATGCAAACTCCACACAGAAGAGTCCCAAGCCGGAATTGAACCTGCGACCCTCTTGCTGTGAGGCAACAGTGCTAACCACTGCACCACCGTGCAGTTATAGCATTATTACTATTATTATCATTATTATTATTATTATTAGTAGTATGTAGTGTTTAATTACAATGTGAAATAACATTTGAATGTTTCAGCACCATGGAGAGGGACAGAGTGAGCCTCTATACTATTATTATTATTATGTAGCGTTTAGTTATAATGTATACAACGTTTGAATGTTTCAGGACCATGGAGAGAGCACAGTGAACATGCTTATCTCTGACGCCCTCCAGTGACCAGAATCAGTACTGACAGGAACATAACAGATTTATTCTTAATTTTGACTGTTTCATTATTTTTCTATAAAATAAAAGAACCAAGATTTCTAAAATTCGACATTGTACATTAGATTTCTCTTTTATTGCCTAGGTTGATACGAAACAGTTGGTTTAATGCACAGCATTTAGAGAACTAAGTTGTTTGAAGCCTGAATAGTTAGGCTACTTACATTGTGAGGCTTCAAAAAGGTGAGTTTGAGTATTTTTCCTAATTATTTGACAGTGTTGAGCATCATAATCAATATATATTCTGTACCTATGGGTACAGTATGTTGGGTATGTTGGGAGTTGTGTCACTGGGATGTTTTTATACTGCATACAATTGATAAGAAATAACACTTGGCGACAAAACTTGATGCAAGTTTTGCAAGTATCATGCATAATAAGTTGTCCTTTTTATGTAAAACTTTACAAATATTATTATTGCCATTTTTCAACACATGCTGCAGTTTCTCCAGCTTTTTGTTTCTTTTACCTTCCAGACAAAAATCACTTTCCTTCCATTTAACTAAAATCTAGTTGCAGAGACTTTCTGACCAAGCTGTGAACACTTTATATGGGTTGCCTTGTTACCAAGGTGATGTTGTTGTTAAGGGCAGATTGATTTGTACTGTGTAAAATCTATGTCTCTGCAGTGTGAGCAAAGGTTAAGAAATGCAGGCAGTTTTCTGCTTGTGGCTGTTTTCTGCACGTCATCAACATGATTTCTTAGTGACCTCTCCTGTGCATCTAATCCCACTCACTTTTATTACCATACACATTGTCTCCAACGCTTGAGGCACTTTGAAACAAAACTAGTTTCTTCTCTGCACATTTTTCTGTAGAAACCTTCACAAAAACAATGTTAATACTTATCAAGTTTGAGGAGGAGGAATTTACTTTGGCTTTGCGTTCTAGGCTGATGTCTTACTTCTACTGGAGACAAAAAGAGAGGTAGAGTAGCTGAATGTAGGAGGGGACCGGCTGTAAAGCTGCAGCTAGGTGGAACTTTTTAAGACATCTACGCTGAGCTGGTGCTTTGCAGACAATGCTGATAACAAACCCCACAGGAGCTGCCCAGGGACACAGCAGTCAAGCAGTACTGGCCTGTCCTGAAGTTCTGGTGGAGTAAATGCTTTGCCCAAGGGCACTTCAACAGCAGTTGTTGAGGGACTTCCTATTACAAATTACTTCACTCACTGGTAAAACATATATTATTAAAATGAAAGTTATTTTAATTGTCAGGCAGCACAATTAAAGTCAGTATCCACCTTCAAACCCATCCTTAAAACTAATTATGGCTTTCTCTAAGTGTGTAACATTTAGGGGTGTCTATTAGCAGAACCTTCACGGTCCTCTTCACAGTGTCCGCCATGTTTCTACAGAACAGACAAACCAAACACTGGCTATAGAGAGAGACTTTTCAGTTTTCATGTTACCTGAAGGCTGCCGTAGTTGTCCAACTGTGGTATCTTCAGCTGCTGCCTGACTTGTAAATTGTGGGGTGACTGTGACTCAGAGGAGGTCGTCCACCAATCAAAAGGTTGGTGGTTTGATCCCTGGCTGCTCAATGTGTATTTGAGCAAGACATTTAACTCCAAATTGCTCCTGAAGGCTGCGCCATCGGTGTGTGAATGAGTATTTACATTAGATCCTGTATTTAGATTAGTTGACACCTTGCGTGGCAGCCTCTCCCATCAGTGAATGAATGTGTGTGAATGGGTGAATGCTGACCACTTTGAGCAGTCAGAAGATAAGAAAAGCTCTATATAAATGCAGGTCATTTACAATCCATAGATTCTTCTTATTAGTTGTTTTAATTAAAAGTTAATCTTTTGCACTGTGGATTTTATATACTACTTCTTTTTAAAAATTGTATTATTTTAGACTTTTTTTTTTCCTTTACAATAAACACACACCCAAAACACACAGTGCCCTTATACAAAATAATTGAAAAAAGGCAAGAGATAGATGTTAGGAACAAGTGTAAAGCTGTCAGACAACAGCAATATTGGTCAAACTTTTATTTATTCATTTTACAATAAAGCATTTTTGTTTATGAAAAGTACAATGCAAACAAAGTTATTAGCATTATTAAATAATAAGGAAAATTCAATAAATTGAGAGTAACGGTATGAAAATGACCATACTGGAATGTTAGCCTACTGTTTTTTCATCTGTTTTACATGTTTAGCTGATACGTGCAGGTCTGAAGTAGGCTAATAAATATATAATATAATATAGCTTTCAAAAAGTAGATATAGCACTTTGTTTTTCTTTGTAAAAGCCACATGTATTATTATTCACCAGTAATTCATTCAGTGTGAAGTATGTACCTCATGCTTATCTAATGTAACTTGGCATTGACTTAAAATGAATTTTAGTTTTAAATACTTTGTTTCTGATTTAAGTTTGTACTGTATGGTAGGCTGTTGAGAAGTCATTAATGTCTGTTTATTATCATTATTATTATTATTATTTTAATAGAAGTAGGCTACAGTAGGTGCAGACTTTGTGAAAATGGCGTCTGATATTGGCTGCCTTCATGCGCGGAGCTGCGCTCTCGGTGACCACAGCACCATCGGAGCTGTTTGATTCCTCTCCAGAGAATGGAGTCCGCCGCCGCATCGGGACTTGCGTCGGACGAGAAAACACACACAAGCCGCCGCCGTCATCATGGGAAACTACGGCCGATCTGCCGCAGATGTTTCTAACAAACATGTTCACGGAGACCAGGAGACATGATCGCTTTTCACTTATTTACCGCCCGTTTACTATCGAAGAAGAAGAAGTGACCTTCTCTGAGGAGGAAGATGTCAGCGCTGAAAAAGGTAGGACGGAGCAGATGCGCGTCGTTTGTGCATGAACGGAGCCTGCAGCTATACGCCTGCTGCTGTTGTTATTGACTGTTAACATGAGGTCTGATGGCGGGTTTTGACCAGGTGAAGCCAGTGCGTCGCACCTGAAAGTGTAAAATGTCAGAAAGTTGTGCAGCGCATAAATGAGTCACTTACTGGATGATTGTTATCGGGGTGTTTCCTGCACCGATCAATCAGTGATGCATGACGTGTGGGTGAGGTGTTTAGACTACATGTGGTCGGAGGTGGAGGGAGGGTGGAGGTGCCATCGAGCCCACTGTGAATGGACCCACAGCTTCTCCCTCAAGTTTCTTGTGTCTGTAAAACGCCCACTCGTCCCCATTGTGTTGCTCTCCCCTCCTTTCAAGTCAGTGCGTGTATGTGCGTGGAGTGACTCAGCTGTATTGTACTATATCTGTCATCCATCTTTTCATCTGTCACAGGTGTTACCATGGCTACTACAGACTCACTGCTGTCTTTTCTTTGAGAAGGACTCAGGTAAGAGGTGGGAGGGGTGATGAAGTCAAACATAATGAGGAGATGTCATTCACGTTAATAAAGAGCTTTTTTTCTTACATGCTGTATAATGGATTTCTAATGGCAGGGATCTGGAGGAATGACAAGTGTTGTGATGGCAGCGTCTTTGTTCTTTCCGAGAAAGCGATGAGTTTTCACGAGTAGGATCGGGACCATTGGGGCCTGTTGTTGTTTGGTAATCGTGCAAACTTTATTCAGAGACTATAAAGGATAAGTCTGGTGTTATTCCAGATTTTTTATATTGTCAAATAATCCCATAAAAACACCTTAAGTTTTGCCTTTGTAGCCAAAGCCTGACATATCTTTCATGACATAAACCTCCATTTTTGTCCTAAAAGCTTATCAATGAGCCACACAGTTGTACTGGATGACATGTGCTTTCTTTACCATAAACGCAGACTCTGTAATAGCGAACATTTTACCATATTTCATGTTCTAAGACCTCGACCTCTAAATGGGAAATGAATGGTATTGAACTGCATTTATATAATGCTTTTCAAGTCTTCCAACCACTCAAAGCACTTTACATGCAAGATGCTAACTTTGTACATCAGGGTCTAATCTAAATACTCATTCTTACTCATAATCTTGCTCAAGGACACATCAACATATGGCCAGAGCAGCTGGGGATCAAACCACCGACCCTCTGATTGGCGGATGACCCGCTCTACCCTCTGAGCCACATCAAATATTGACTTGTGTTATTAAATCCAGTTGTTATGAACTGAACCGGTGTACTCATGAGTGTCGGAGGCAGGGAAATGCTCCTGAATGAGGATCTATTTGAAGATCTACATCACGACATCAGGCAGGTGAATCTGTCCAAAGTGTAGTTAAGTATGTAAGTCTGGTTTAGAGTTGGAACAAGTAGTCAGTTTTATTTGTGTAGCCCAAAATCACAATTTTGCCTCAGGGGGCTTTACAATACAACACCCTCTGTCCTTACAGTGCGACCCTCTCATCAGATAAAGAAAAACTCCTCAACCCAAAAAAAAAAAAAAAAACCCTTTTAGCAGGGAACAAAGAAAAAATGGAAGAAACCAAAAAACTATTAAATTGATTGCTGACAAATACAGCAGTAACGGTGAGGGAAAGACACACAAATGTGAGGTGCAAATATTGGCTATACAGAGAAGATAAGCATTGTAATTACAGCTGCATCAATTAGTTGTCAACTCTTAACTTAATTTCCAACTATTCTGATAATCAATTAATCAGTTTGAGTAAATTTAAGTGCAGCAGGTGTCATGTATATAGAGCAACAACATGATGGAAAGGCAACGGAGACGAGATGTGAACATATGTGGGGCAAACATACATGTCCTTGAGCAAGACACTGCTGCGCCATCTGTGTGTAAATGAGTATTTAGATTAGATCCTGATAGCCTCTGCCATCACTCTAGAAAAGTGCTATATAAATGCAAGTCCATTTACCATATATGAAGAGATGGATCTGGGAATAATAATAGAATAATGCCAGATTTATACTTTAGATGTGCTTCAAATTGTAACCTAAACCTGCATTCATTGATTTTCTTGAACACTTGGTGGGCAGCACAAGCTGTAAACAAAACACTGACATTATAAAGCTGATATGGCAAACAGTTGCCTATTTATACATCCAACAGAAGCATTAGCATTCCTTTGGAGTCGTGTTAGCGTCCACCTGACAGATGTAATATTCACTCTCCTTAGGAGAGATATCTGGCTCTTTAGTTGCTAAATTCCCCACTATGTTGACTAGCTAGTTGCTAACTTTGTCTGCTGTTTGGTGCCGAACAGGAAGTGTGTATGGAGGGTCGATCAGGACTTTCTTCACTGTAAACTAGAGCTGCAATGATTAATCGATTTGTCAACTATTAAATTATTTAATTAATAATCACCAACTATTTTGATAGAAATAAAGAAAGAAAAAGTAAAATTCTCTGATTCCAGCTCCTTAAATGTGAATATTTTCTGTTTTATTTTCTCCTCTATGACAGTTAGCTGAATATCTTTGAGTTGTAGACAAAACAAGACATTTGAGGACGTCATCTTGGGCTTCTGGGAAACACTGACCGATATTTTTCACCATTTTATAGACCAAACAACTAACTAATTAATCAAGACAATAATCCTCAATGAAAATAATCATTAGTTGCAGCCCAAATATGAAGGAATACCAAATGAGAAACAAACAAAACGCAGCTCTAAACTCACAAAGCTGTCGATTAATCAGTTTGGTACTTTCTGTTTATAAAATGTCAGAAAATAGTGGGAAATGCCTGCTATAATTTCCAAAATATTGCTTAAAGAGATGTGTCAGATTACTTGTTTGTCTAACCAACAGTCCAAAAAAACCCAAACATATTCAGTTTACTATTATATATGACGGAGAAAGTCAGCGATGGGTCACCACATTTGAGAAGCTAAAAGGTAAAAGATAAGTTTGTCAGTTGAAACAAAATGAATCACTTATCAAACTAATTGCAGATGACACATTGCATTTTCTGACATTTTATAGACCAAACTAATCGATTAATCAAGAAAATAATCGACAGATTAATCAAAAATGAAAATAATTGCTAGTTCCAGCCCTACTGTAAAGCACTGCCTCTTAAGGCTGGGAAGTACGCTGATAGGAGCAGCGAGTCGGAGCCAAAACGGTAAAGTTGAGCTGTAAGATGCTGTACGACGCTGTAGATTTGCAGAGTTGGGTGATAATTCTCAGTGGGTTTGTCACTATGAGCGACACCATTCACACACTGTACACAGTTTATGCATTGTTACTATAAACACACTGATCAGTACAGCTTCATAACCCCTTCTCATTCCCAGGGTGTCAAATACTGACGCTTTGTCACGGCTGCTGGCATTCGATACCGCCACACAAGGCACCCTTTAACGTCTGTATGAGACTCACTGGGCTTTTCATTAGCTACAGAGGAAACCCATCCGTGGCAACAGTAAACGCTCGGGGAAAGCGTTGTGGTGACGTACTGTAGTTAAAAGAGCTAAAGAGACACACAGGGCGGGCGGGAGAGGCGGTGGATGGGTCCAACAAACACAAGGCTTTCATCCAGGAGACTGCTGACCATGCCCTGTGCATCAAATTTCACTTTCACTTTACAATTAGTTGTTCATTCGCATCATTTACAGATTTAGTCATTTTAAGCCCAGCCATTTTATGTTTTCCTAAACTTAACTAAGTGGTTTTGTTGCCAAAACGTAAGTAAGTGTTTTTGTTTAATTCACAAAACATTACGCAAATTTACTGAGACCAAAAAGTGACGTCCAGGGGTTTGACAAAGATAAAATAAGATAAGATGAACCTTTATTAATCCCCGGAGGGAAATTCGGGAAAGCCTCATTATGTGATGAGGTGGGATGACAGTGTGTTGCAAAGATCGATTCCTGCTTTCCTTTCTGTGTGTAAGTTCATGTTATAAACTAGGAAAAAAGTTTGGAAATTAGTGTTTGGTGGATTATTTCTCTGTTGTTCCAATGCTAACTGGAATTGTATTTTACATGGTTGGAAAGCCTGATTATTTACCCTCACAGTGATGTCCAGCTTGTGAGGATCATACATTTGTGGGATGAGCAGCACAGCTGATTATTTGGGTAGCGCCCAAGTGAAATTTGCCTAAATTCTCTGCCAATGCTAAACAGTGTATTCTCCGGTTGGTACTGACTCTTGCTTTGACATGATTTTGACCTCAGATGACTCGCTGCCAATCAGGCGCCTGATATCAGAGTTTTGTTTTGAAACAAAATTTTGAACTGAGCCATGTTGGTTTTGAAAAAGCTGATTTATCGGAATGAAACAGATCACTTTGTGATCCTGTAATCTCGTTTTTGTGGTGCCTGACTGACAACAGGAGAATACACAATATAATTTTGGCAAATTACACTGGGACACTTCCCACATAATCAGCTGTGCTGATGATCCTTAAAAGTTGGACCTCATTGTGAAGGTAAATTAACAGGCTTTCCAACCATGTAAAACAGTATGACAATTAGCATTGGAGCAACTATCAAACACAAATTTCCTAACTTTTTTTTCCGAGTTTATGTGATCTGACAGATGAGATGCTTCTCTACCATCAAGCCTGGTGCATGATGGGAAAGGCTTGATCTTATACCACAGAAGAAACAGGTATAGACAGCAAATCAGCCTCATATAGTGCAGTGGAGGTGTTAGCTGTTGTGATGCGTGAAGAATTTGGGCATAAAGGAGAAAGTCGTTAATTAGATGAACTCAGCACGACTCCCTCTCTCCGCAGAGGTCAGACCATCGACAGCCATCCAGGGAAAAAGCACCGCAGGAGTCCGCTGCATTTCTTTGGCAGTTTTTGGGCATCGTAGATGATCAAATGCTGGCTCACATCAGCACAAACATCAAATACTATCACTATCGCTGGGATGCTTTTGAAGCCAAGGGCCAAGACGAAATCATGAAAGACTATTCTTAAAATTTGAATTTTTATTTACTTGGTTATAAATACCCAAAACTAACACAGTATTCTCAAGATTCCTGTGACATGAGAGGAGAAATGTCGCTAGAAGCACGTTTGTTGGTGTATAACTCACCAATGAACGAACAGTTTGAGGTCAGGTTTGGCTATTTTCGCCTTTCTGTTCTCATTAATCTCTCAGGGAAATTGTGCACATTTAGCCCTGACACTAATTGTTACCTTGTGTCTGTAGTGCTGCAGTGTCGCTCTACATCACAACAGTGGCATCTTTGACAAGTTTGACAGCACATATGTGTCAACTGCACTCCGAAAATGTCTTTTTAAGCGTTTCAAATGGGCTGACGTTGGAGTTTCAGCCACATCAGAGATTATCGGTGAGTTAATCGCGTGTAGGGTCCTACTGTGCTTTTACAGGCTTTGTCAGCACAAAGGCTTCAGATGAAGTGAACGTGGATTCAGTGGGAACATCTCTGCTTGTTTGATGTGCATAACCTAAAGAACTGTTCCTCTTCTTCTTCCTCTTTATCAGCCATCCGGAGAACTTGCTCTTGATCATACCTTGCTCATCATTTTCTCAAGGTTGAGGCAGAATGTTAATGACTGTGTGGACCGGATCATTTTAAGGGAAATAAAGCAAGCGGACCACGCAGTGATGCAGGAGCAGTGATGCTGTTTATGACTTTCTGTGCACGAGCTTTAAAAATGAGCACGACGAGCATTTCTTATTTCTGTTTGCGTCTATGGTTTTTAATCTAGAACTGTAAATCACTGATATTTGCTAAAGCACTCCAGATCAGTGTTACACCACTAGGTGGGACTGTTTACTTGATAACATACCTACTGGTGTATTTCAGAATCCATTGCTGTGCTATCACAGAAAACTGTATTTACTTAGTGGGCTTTCTATTGCTGCTCAACAGTTTGTGTAAATCTGTTAGGGCTAAAAAAAAAAAAAAAAAAAGGTATCAGAGCACAAAGTTTGTGTTCTGCTGTTGGAAATGTCCTCAATCAAATTAAAGGCTACAAATGAAGAATACTTTTATAGTTATGAGCATACTACTGTAATAATTTTAGTACCATAGCAGCTCTTGTGTCGTCCTGACAGTTTCATTATTCATGAAGGATACTGGTGAAAATAATTGGACCTGCAACGATTCCTTGATCAACAGAAAAATAATTTGCAATTATTTTGATAACTGATTAATTTAAGAAATTTTACATTCTAAAATGGCAGAAAATGCTGTTTTCAGTCTCTAATAAATGGAGATTTCCTGCTTTTCTCTGTTTTAGATCATATGAAATTGAATATCTTTGGGTTTGGACTGACAAAACAAGACTCACTGGACTTTGACAAACTAGGATGGACATTTTATAGACCATAAGATTAATCACTCAATCTAGAAAATAATCAGCAGATTAATCAAGAATGAAAATAATAGCTGCAGCCCTGGAAACAATAATAATCTTAGCTAATTTAGATCTTTGTGTCCACAATGTTTTAGCAAGATTATAGGAACAGAGGTCTTGTACAGAAGACTGGCTTGGTACCCTGTAAATTCTGGAGGGGTTCAACAAAATAACAATGAAACATCTAACAATATATAATGAATAAGGCTGTCAAAAATAACGTGACAGTAACGTGTTAACGCAAATTCATTTTAATGCCACTACTATACTGTCATTATATGAAACTAGAAAACCTAAGGAATCCATTGATACCAATCTGTCAAACTAGTTTGTCATGAAGGAGGTTAAATGATGCTCCAAACTTGCGCTAAATTTTTGGGAGGAAAAACTGGCATTTTCAAAGGGGTCCCTTGACCTCTGAGCTCCAGATGTGTGGATGTAAATGGGTTCTCTGGGTCCCCACCAGTCTCCCCTTCACAGACATGCCCACTTCATGATAATCACATGCAGTCTGGATCAAGTCCTAGTCAAGTCAGCACTCTGACACACTGACAGCTGTTGTTGTCTGTTGGGCTGCAGTTTGCCATGTTCTGATCTGTACATATTTTTTTATGTTAAATGCAGAACCTGTGAGGGTTTCTGGACAATATTTTTCATTGTTTTGTGTTGGTAATCGATTTTCAATAATACATATATACATATATTTGCATAAAGCAGTATATTTGCCCACTCCCATGTTGGTAAGAGTATCAAATACTTGACAAATCTCCCTTTAAGTGTGTGATAAATTTGGAATTAACTATGGACAATCGTGCCATTACTCTTCAAGGTGTAGATCTGCTGGTTGGAGAGACTGTGGTGGAAACGATCCATCTTGACTATTGGCAAGAGAAGATAGTGGGTTGGAAACCTTTGTCTCTTTCCAAAGATTCACCTGCACAGGAGAAGTGTAGAAAACAGGACATGAAAGCATCAATTTGAGCCCTACGAGCTTTCACATCTTTGTGTGCTAGCTTTGTCTTTCAGTGTCCTTATTTAAGCGGTCCTTTTCCATCTGCATCAACTACTGCTGATGAGTCTTTTTCATCCGGTGAAAGAGCGCTCATATTTCTCTTGAGTAGCACCTCTACTCCTTCAGAATACCAATAGGTATTACATTGGGCCTAAAATCAATATGATCCTTACCAAATCTGTATTTATTCCTCTCTCAGATTGTCTCTCAACCTTAGAAGCTTGGCTGTGCTGTAGGACAGAGAGGAGGCTGGAGAAGGAGGGAGGACGTGAGGGGAATGTGAGGGCGAGTGTTACTCTGCTGGTCGGTGAAATTGGCGGTTCTAGTTTGGATAAGAGGTCGTCTTAGGACTTTGAAAGATGGAAATGAGCTCAAGTCTTGTAATTTGCTTGAATCTGGTGCGGGTGAAGTGGAACCATCAGTTTTGGCGCGCTTCCTGTCGTTCAGTTTTGTGTAACTTTCTCTGTGGATTGTATGCCATTTTAACACCTGCACATGGCCTGAAAAAACGTGTCTGATCTCGGTGACGTCAGCTGGGTCCCGACAAGACCAGGAAACGACTCCCTCCCTTTCGGTTGGAGGAGTGATGTCATCGCAGGGCGAGTGTGAGGTTGGCTGAGCCATTATTGAGCTTGACATTTTATCACCAAGAGCACCAGACGTATGACCACATGTACCAGTCAGTTCGGGGACACAAAGTGAGAACCAAGTGACATGGCAACACGTTAGTGACTCGTCATAAACTCCCCCGAGAGGGAAACGGAGTGTGAGGCAAAGGCACGCAGAGAGACAGAGATGCAGAAACCCAGAGGGGAAGAGGGACGGCATGAGTGTGCATGCTGATGGGGATAGAAGCGCGTGGAGCTACAGAGCTGCAGAATCCTGAATCCAGCAGATGGAGACTCCGTGTCCTTGTTTTGCGGTGATCTCTGGGAGCAACATGCAGCTCGCGCCGCTGCCTCGCACTGCTGCAGTGGAGGAGTAAATGCGGAGCCCAACACTGCTCCAGGTGATCCACAGCAGCCCAGCCCGGCAGACTGCTCCCTCCTTAGCCTTCCCTCTCCTCCTCCTCCTCCTCCTCCTCCTCCTTCTCCTCCTCCTCCACCTCCTCTTCCTCCTCCTCTTCCTCCTCTGTCAGTGCTCCATTCCTCTGAGGGCTTTGAAAAAAATAACAAGAAAGGAACAGAAAAACAGAGGAGAAATCTGGCTTTCCCCCTCCGTTCTCAGATGTGAAACACCTCTGCATGACTGTCCGCTGCTTCCCTGTCATCGTGTGAAGACGCACCGCATATGTGCTCCAATGTCTCCGGAACATAGACTCGCTGCAAGGTAAGAGGACTTATCCAGAAAAACGCTTGCTTTTTTTTGGCTTTCATTTTTCTATGGAACTGTTACAGCCTTGTGTGTGTGTGAATTTAACAGGTAGATGAGAAGTTGGCCCGTCAGATTAGGTGACTGGTTTTCAACGCTATGGATATAAATTAAAATAGATCTTTGTCGGATATGACAAAATACATGCCGTCAGTTTTGGAGGAAAGGCAGCTCTCATTCCCCTCAAATCACAACGATCTGTGCAGGTGTGTGTGCGTGTTCATACAGTATGTATGTGTGTGTAACAGCATCCAGCAGGGTGGGAGGGATTGCTCCTCAAACAGGCTCCTCGATGGGCAACAAGGGGATTTTCATCTTGACAATGTGGCCAAACAGCTTTCCATCGATCTTCTTACGGCCACTAACGTCGGCACAATCTCTAGCTTCAAATAACTGACAGGCTGTCTTCTTTAATGGTACCAGTAGTTAATCATTATGTAATCATTTCTATCGGATCTGTTTGGCTGTAGAGAAAGAGAGAGAGAGAAAAAAAATGCTCTTCCTGTCAATTTATGTGTTTGTCTTCATGGCTTACTTGTCATAGATGGAGGGAATTCAATATGAAGTGAAGAAATGAACGAGGGGGGGTAGATGGGGACAGGGGAATGAAGAGGGGGGTTGTGGGAGAACTTAGTCCATCACTGTATGATCTCAGAAACCTGCAAGCCAACAGCTGAACAGTGCCATCTCTCTAAAATCCTTAAATCTCTCAATCACTCGTCGGGTGTGAAGCTGCAAAGCCTGAACCTGTAAGTGACCTAATGAGGGTTTATCACTTTTCCCATACACACACACACACACACACACACACACACACACACACACACACACACACACACACACACACACACACACACACACACACACATATTTCCTAATGCCATAATAAGAGACGGGGACTAAGACTAACTGGTGCTGCAGTGATATCCAAATCCTGCATTCTGCTGTTTGACAGGGCTTCAGGGCTTTTCTATGAGTGTGTGTGTGTGTGTGTGTGTGTGTGTGTGTGTGTGTGTGTTTGAAACCTTTGACAGCGTCTTATGCTCCGTTTAGCTCCTGGATTTCTTTGCCAAGAATGTGTTGGTTATGTATGACCTGAAAAAAAGAAGAAAACATCATCATAAGCCTGTTTCTGTTAAAAAAAAAAAGTGTATGTTGGTTCACGCTCATTCATGTCTGCGTACAGATCAGATAACATGCCAGGTTCTTTTTATAACTGTACTGTGATATGCAGCAGAGGACTGACAGATGCTCTTTATCACTGGGAGCATTAATCCTTGTGTCCTGACACATGCAGCCACACATACTAACTGTGCATACAGCGTTTGCCCTTGCAACACGCTCCATCTCCTAATGCACTGTACAAACAGTGAGCTGGAGGCACACCTACATACATACGGGCACGTTCGGACAGCCGTGCAGACTGAATCAAGCTGCTTTCATGTGTAGTAAGGTGTCAGAGGTGGTCATTTGTCATGTGTGGCATTAAGATGCAGAGGAGGATCTCAGAGGAGCAGAGTCTCAGCTCCTCGCATCTCCCAGGCGGCTTTTCCTGCTCTGATTCTCCAGCAGATACACTGGCATCCTCTAACGCCTCATTTAGACCGTTAAAAGCTTCCCAACGAGAAGAAAGTGTGGAAAACCCCGCCAGTGGCCTCTGGAGGTTGTAGTGTTTATTACACACAACAATATAGAAACGTTGGGCGAAATGGACAACACAGCGTGACTCATTTTGCTAGAGGCTTACTGATAAGATAGTGGAACCGTTCAATATTTTGTGAAATACACTTATTCACCTTCTTGTGGAGAATTAGATGAGATGATTAATACCACACTACTGTCATCTAAATATGAAGCTGGAGTCAGCAGCCAGTTAGTGTAGCTTAGCATAAAGGCAGGAACAGAAATGTAGAGACGACAACTTGAGGTTTTACATGGGGTTATGTGCCGGATTATTTCTTGGCCGGGACCAGCAACTTCCAGCAGTGTTTGCTGGTTGCCCAACTAGGGCTAGACAATTAGACAACTACAATTGTTTTGGTCTTAGTTGACTAAGATTGCTTTTGTTGCTTACTCATTGTTTTATGCTTTTTTCCTGTTGAATTAAACTCACTGTTTTAGCACATCTCTGGCAAACACAAGATTTAAAGTGGTGCTTTTGTGCGATTCTTTATTAGTTTTACAGATCTGTCAATTAAATCAACTAATCGATTAGTCGACTAATAATTTCTTTGGTCGAGGGCAGCCCTATTGGCAACAGTGCTTTTTGTACAGAACAAACAAACAAACAAACAATATAATGTGTTAATCAGTGAGGTGCTGATATGCAGATTTTGTAACCTTTGGACAGGGTCTAGCTAGCAGTTTCCCCGTTTCCAGCATGGATGTATAAAAAGAACGGGATACAGCGTTAGAGGCAGGCTCCCTTTTGTTTCTATGAGAGTGGCTCAGTGCTGCATGAAGCCAAGATGGCTAAAAGGCAGAGCGATAAAATACCCGGATCACCCAGCGATCTTCTGCATCCATTGGGCTCAAAGAGCAGGCGTAGTAGCGTTTTCCTTTAACCCCGCCTCCCAGCCCTCGGTCCAGCACCGGTCTGGGTCTCATTCACATGAACGGAGGAAGGAAAATAACTCTGGATTGCGGCAATTAAGACCATTTTAGGACCTAATGATTAAAATAAGGGCAACTAGAATGCTGCTTCACCTCAAAAAATTATCTGCTGAGTTACAGACATGTCTTTTCCAATGTAAGTCTATAGGAATAAGTCAATGACGTCACGTGATGGACATGGACGTTATAGTACCACTGTTTAGCCACTACACTTTTTTTTTTTTTTTTTTTGCATCAACACCTGGCACTCCTGGGGACTTGGTTTCCAGCTTTTATGCTAAACTAAGATAATTTCCCTTTCTTTTAGTTTATCCCTTTGGGGGCATGAATGTATTCATTAATGTGTTCATGTTACGTTATGAGATATCCTAAATTGCGAATAACAGAGGAAGAAATCGGTCAAAACACTGGGATTCATCCTCTGCAGCCTGCTAATATCTACAGCAAATGTCACGTAAATTTCGAGAGGCTTTGCAGTGTCTTGTAAAATTTTGAGTGAGTCGTCCTCTGAAGACCATGAATATCCAATATCCTACTGAGATCTGGACTAAGTGGCCGGACAGGGGGACAGACAGATGGTTCGACCAACAGATGAGTGAATACTGTTAAAGCTCTTTTTTACATCCTCCTTCATAGCTGACAGTGGATTTGACGAAGGTCCAGTTTGGTTAACGACTAAACATCCTCTGCTTGTTGGAGATTATTTCAGATGTCACGTTCAAGATCTCTGTTGGACACCACAGTTTGCTTTTTGTGTCCTATTTTGCGAAATGAGCCATCAGTCATTTGACACACTTTATAAATGGCTAATTTGTTTATATAGCCTCTTCGCTGTACTCACAGAGCGAATGTTTGTTTTTAGGATTAAAGCTGCGGTACATCTGGCTGTTGATGGCATCTCTTCTCTCCGTTTTGCTGCAGGGGTTTTGAGGTCAGGATGGAATGATTAACCAGCCATTAACTGACGTGCTGATTCATTGCTGGGTGCAGAGCGGGACAACGATAGAAATACCAGGGAGTTATGTGAGATTTAAAGGGATAATCCACAGAGTCATTTTTAAGATAGCTTTTATGTTGTCTTATCCATGGTGTTAAAGTCAAACTGGCACTGCTGTAATGACTTCTTGCTCATATCTTGGTTTTCTGTTGGTGATGGTGATAACTGTGCATGCTAACCACAGAACCTCGTATTCATTACAAACTGCAAACATAAAACATTTCAAAATTGGCAGTTTGTTATGTCAGTCTGTCTACTGAGCTGCACAACATTGCTCATTTCCCTCAGACTTCACTTGATTTAAACAATGGAAATAAATCACAGTAACAGTTTCTCTATAACAGTGAGAAGTTAAAGCGCTGATGACAACCACCTCGGGGAATGACACTTTCCTGAGATCCAGCAATTAATTTTAATGATTCAGGATTTGGACTCTTTTAGCAGCTTACCTACAGTATTTATTATCTCCAACTGTTACAACTTCACATCTTTTCTGTCTTGTCACTCTCTTGCGTCTCTCTAGTGACACCTTGATATTTTCCTCCTGCTTTGTGCCAAAGTCTGCAAACACTGTAGACTATTGTAACCAGATTGTTTCTCATAAACTGCTTTCCAGCTGTTTTAACAGCTGATATACTTTCAGTTCTGGATAAAATTAGTACAGAAGATACACAACTGTAGTTCCAGTGTTTAAAAGCAGTACATTACAATTAGGGTGCAACTAATGATTATTATTTTCATAGTCAATTAATCTGTTGATTAACTTCTCGACTAATCAATAAGTTGTTTGGTTTATAAAATATCAGAAAATAGTGGAAAATGTCAATTAGTGTTTCCCAAAGTCCAAGATGACGTCCTCAAATTTATTCAGTTTACTGTCATAGAGGAGTAAAGAAACCAGAAAATATTCAGAATTAAGAAACTGGAATCAAATAAATTTAACATTTTTTTCTTAAAAAAATTACTCAAATCGATTAATCAAAAATAAAAATAGCTAGTGATTAATTTAATCAATGCAGTTGTAATTACAATGCATATCTTCTCTGTATAGCCAATATTTGCACATCACACACGTGTACTTTCCCTCACTATTACTGCAGAATTTGTTGAGCAGGGCTGCAACTGATTATTGATTTATTACTTTCATTCATTTTCACTTTTCATTATCAATTAAATACCAGATTATTTTCTTGAGTCATGATTAATCATTTGGTCCACAAATAGTAAATATTGTGAAAAATACCTTGCAAAACAAGACATGATGACATTTACAGTGATAAGGGCTGCAACTAATGATTATTGTCAATGCCGATTAATCTGTCGATTATCTTCTCAATAATCAATTAGTTGTTTGGTCTATAAAATGTCAGAAAATGGTGAAAAGTGTGTGTTTTCCAAAGCCCACAGTGTTTTGTCAACAACTCAAAGATGTTCACTTTCCTGTCAGAGGAGTAAAGAAAATATTCATATTTAAGAAGCTGGAATCAGAAAAATCTGACTTTTGTTTCTTAAAAATTACTCACACCAATTAATTGTTTATCAAAAATCATTTATGATTAATTTAATAGTTGACAACTGATCAATGCAGCTGTACTTACAATGCATATCTTCTCTGTATAGCCACAGAGACATTTTTGAATGACTTTATCTGATATCCTTTCTGAAGTCTGTTGCATTCCTCTCTACAGTTGTTCTGCTGCTGCAGTGACATACGACCCCACACAGAAACCATTAAAGTTTCACCTCAGCTCCGTTTGCTGAATGTTTCCTGGACACCTGATGTTCAGTCTTGTGGCAAAAAACGTAGAGAGGCTGGATGGAAATAACCAGTATCCTGCTTCCAAGTTTTAATCCCTCCTCGTGGAGCTCGGTACAATACCATGTTAGGTAGCGAGAGAAGCTGTGTGGGTGTATGAGTGAGTGGAAGAGTGAATATGAGTTTAAGTATAGAGAGCATTCAGAGGCGTGAGCTGGGTATTGGCAGCAGAAAGCACGATTGATACCATTTATTGTATCAAAAACTCTCCTCTTGTATCAGGAAACTCTCCTCACATTTGACCTGAGCAGATAACTGTGAATTACATAAATATCAGGAGATATAGTTGAATATTTTGAAATCTTTAAGACTCAGAAATGGTTTGAGTAAACCTGAATATTGACCACATGATGGTGGTAGGTCAGAAAAGCACTGATATGCATGAATGCATCGTACCACACATTGTTTAAAGTGTAGGTGAATGCTGATGAGTGTCAACTAGGGGCAGTAGAAAATATGTAAAGTATCACCATATTATGTTTTATGGTACTGTGTCAATTATCAAAAACTTCATTTTTAATTAATAGTTTACGTGCAAAGATGAACTCAGTCAACACTTTATTAAATCTGCAATGAGATGCGCCATCTCAGTGTATGTGCCCTTTCAAAGTAGTTCTATAATGTTGAATTAGGGATGCTAGTTTTGAAACATTTTCTTACTTGACATCCGATCCTCGTTAATCGATTATTAACCGTTAACTGACAAGAATTGTGCCTCGCATGCAGCGGTGCGCCAGCTGCAGTATATGAGCACAGCAGACAACTGAGTCAACATCAGGAGAGTTACTGCAGCAGCCACAGTGCTGCATGTAGTGTGGCTGACATGCAGCTACTTTCCCTGTAAAAGTCTCCACTGCACATTTAGTTAGTTTAGCAGGTTTTCAGCTGCAACTCCTCAGCTGGAAGTCCAGAGCCAACTTAACTTAATTATTCTAATTTCTTTTAAACGTTTAACCGATAGCGTTAATGGGTTACAATGCTTAATGTCATTTACTGGTTAAACGGTTGATTATTAATATCCATATGTTGGATGTTACAGGACTGTGAGTAATGCAAATATAGACCCTAATGTTCTGATTGCATTAAAAAAGTAAACTTTTTTGATTTGATTGATATTTTATGTATATGGCGGGGACTTCTTTATACTATGACAGTTTTCCTAAAATTAGATCACAATATCACAATATCACCATCATCACCTTGCTTACAGTACCGCAATATATCATAATATATTGAACGGTAACCCCTGTATAATGATATGTATTATATTGCCAGATTCTTGTCAGTGCACAGCCCTGCTATTACCAACCCTGAATTTCTCTCTGTAATATTGATTTCATGGCAAATGCGAGCTCTCTCACTAGAGTTGTCCTGATACCGATAAAACACTGAAAATGTGTCCGATACTGCCCAAAATTAAGTAGCCGGTATCAGTGAGTACGTCAGTCTATGCATCGATCTCATACCATAATTTATTAACCCAGAAAAAAAATCTAATTGTTTATCCAGAAATCAATTCTTCTTTGCCTCTCCAAAACAGTAGCCTTCACTGTACTTTCGTCCTGGATGTATCATGGCTGCCACTGTCAACTACTGTTTTAGAGCAGCGAAGAAGAACCGATTACAGGTAGTTTGTCATGGGACGATAGCAAACAGCAACAGTGCCGTGCTAGTGGAGGGTGTAACGGTAGTCAGAGTGAGGAAAATGTCAGCCATTTGGCAATATTTCACAGTGGAAAATACAACAAGAAAAACGGCAATATGTGCAGTATATGAGGTTTCCATTTCAGGGGCAGGGGTGGCACTAGTGTTGCCAAGTCCTATTGCTTTCATTCTCCGTAAAAGGTTTAATCTGAGCTAAGCCATAGAACAGCTGTTTAATAATAACAACAATAATAATAACTATATATATATATATATATATATATATATATATATATATATATATATATATATATATATATATAAAATCCTGCTGGCATCGGATCAGTTCTCACTATTGGCTAATACCCTTAAGTTTAGGTATCGGACTCAGTATAAGGAAGGAAAAGATGGTATCGGGACATCTCTCTCTCACTGTCACATTAGTATCAGTGAAGGGCTTCCCTGCACTACTACATCTTGTAGCACATGACCTACTACCCTCTCAAGCTTTTAGCTCGCTGAGATTTTGAGTCAACAGCAAATTCTTAGAAATTCAGGGGGTTTTATTTAAAGTGATTCACCAGCTTTTGTGTGTATTTTTTTAATCAATGCTTTGGACTCTAGAGTGATTTCCATTTTCCATGTCAGCTGTCAGTTACTGTAAAAAAAAAGAAAAAAATCAAGGAGCTCAAATGGTAACTGTGAGAAAATCGATGCAAGGACGAGTGACTGAAATCATACAGTCTGCATTGATCAGCCCGAGGAGAGAATCTCTTGCCGAAGTCCGAGTGTATCGACTACTTTGTGCATGAGGAAACCCCTCATCCAGGTGTGTGTTTTTTTTTTTTTTTTTTTTAACAAAAAAGCTGTTGTAATTAATAATGGAATCAACCGCCTGGTGTGTGGTTCAGCTTCCCTAATGAGGACTGGATTCATCCTCAGTCTCTGACAGTACGCCGAATGGGATATGCTGCTCTCCAGCCTGTTTCCATGGAGATACTCCGGAGCTGTAGTGTTCGCCCCCCTCTTCTGCTGTACATTTCTACCAAACAGTGCTGCTTCATGAGAGGGATCTGGGCCAGGGTGTGTGTGTGGGATATAACGGTGTGAAATCAGGCACACAAACACGTATCACGCCATTGACGGATATGCTATGTGGCAGTATTAAGCTCTACAGCGGTGCATATGCGTGCATGTATCTGTGTGTGTGTGTTGCAGCTCAGTATCTCCAGTAGTGTGACTGTACGGTGTCTTGGTGTGTGTTGTGTGTGCTCTCTCTCTCTCTCTCTCTCTCTCTCTCTCTCTCTCTCTCAGTGTGTCATGCTAGTAATAGCTGCTAATCTTGAAGCTCCACTGTAGCGAATGTCCAAGTGTGAACATGTTGGTGTATGTCATAGTGTGTTACGACAGGCTGGATGGTGAGTGGTCACTGACAGTGTGTGAGAGTGTGCATGTTGGGTACGTGAGAGATACTGAGTCAGAGTGACAGAAAGAGTGAGATCGTGAGAGGTTGGGAATAGAGAGACACGATGACGGAGAAACAGAAGGTGAAAAGACATGACGATCTAATGGTGGTTGACTGTAAGCCGTGAACCTTGTAATCTCATTGATGCATTCTGTGAGCTACATGTGTGCCATTTTATGTGTATAGTTACTGTAAATGTTTCCCCGAGGGCTGTAGAGTCAGCAAAGGTTCTTGCTTACAAGGTGACAAAGGTGACAAGTGATTCCTGGCCAGACAAAGAGTCCACCGCTGGGACGAAGTGTGTCGAAAATAGCTGCGAAAAGGATCTTTCTGTCTTGGCAGAATGATGCAGTGCAGACTTGAGCAGAGAGTCCCTGCTGTATGAAGGCCAGGCCAATCCCTGTAGCAACAGGATTTCTAATCCTGAAGCTCTACCCTGTCAATATGCAGCCTGCATTTTGCTTGATGGGTAGATCCGCCCTTTGATTCATCGACCGTATCTGCTAGTTTTTTGGGTGTTGCTGCCTGGTTTTGTCAGAAGTGTAAAGTAATTAAGATATGGCCTGTGTGAACTTTTCAGATGAATCTTAAATTGGTTCAAATAGCTGCTAAAAAACCCCAAGATATTCAGTTTACTATCACAGAGGACTGAGAAAACCTCAGTGGAAGCTGAAGCCAGTGAAGTTTTGGCATTTTTGCTTAGAAAATAATAAAAAATATTATAATTAATTTTCTGTCGCTTGTCTAATTGATTTATTGACGGATTGTTTAAGCTCTACATGTGGGCAAACAGTTTCTTATTTACACATCCAGCAGTTAACAGAGCAACATTAGTATTCACGTAGAGTCGTGTTTGTGGACACCTAAATGAATGAACTCTCTTTTAGCTCTGTCTTTTGGTCTCTATCAACTCCTGAGGGAAATATCTGTCTCTTTATCTGCTAAATGCTCCTCTATGCTCACCAGCTAGTCTTTAACTGTGTCTGTCTGCTGTTTGATGGGTATTTAGAGCTTTTTCGCTGAAAACAGCTGCCTGCTGTAAAAATGTCGCTACGAGAGCGGTGAGAGTGAACCAAAGCAGTAAAGTTGTGGACCAGACAGCTAAACAACGAGCTGAAAGATGCTATAAAGCTCTGTAAACCCAAGGGGACTGGCAGATTCAAGTGATCATTTTCTGTAGGTTCATCGCTATGAGCAAACCCTTTGACTTTGTTTTCACATTATTTGATATACAGAAAAATATTGTTCATAGCAGCTTTAAATGTATATATAAAATGTGATGTTTTGTGCTTATTTAAGCAGTTAGTTATAAAACAGTGTCAGTTTAATACCGATGTGTCTATATGACCTATACAAGTAAATGAGTAAGTAAAACATATCTTATCTACAGGCTATCGGACTAGGCAGAGGAAGTGCATTATTATACTGCATCAGTGTTTTTGTTCCACCGCATTGTACGAAACTGACCCCCGACAGCCCGCTCGCTGTCTCATCCCTGGCTCTCTGAAGCGCTGTACCCCACCGCCATAAATCTACATCGCTGCATGATGGCCGTGACGTGCTACAAATACAACTGAGCTGGTCTCAACATTTTTCAGCACTCCAATTTAGTCTGTTCCGTTCCATCTAAAACAATCAATGCCTTTAGCCAGTTCCCGGTGCTATTCAACGAAATAACTACATCAACCAACGCTTGAACACTTCAACTCCCCAACCGTGTAGCTGGCCTTTTGTGGCCTTCGTCGCTCGTAGCATGAACATAACATACGGCAGACTCTCAGACCCTGCTGTAGTAAAATGAGAGGTTTTCTGAAGGGAATCTGGTGCTCTGAAACTCTACCATTTCTGTCCACAGGCACAAAATTGAAGTTCCTCATAGTAGGTTTAAATACCGTGAAAACTTTGTTGGTGACCAGTTAAAATGTGATTTAGGTAGGTGAATTTAGAGAGATGATATTTCTAGAATCCCGGCTACAGTCCTGCCAACACTACACAAACATCCCCAACCAAACAGGAAGCCAGATAGTAGATAATAACATAAAACAAATATGTTCTTTGGTCTTTGATTTTACATTTGAAATTGATACAAGAGAAAAAAAAGATTAGAATGAGCCTTATCGACCTATGTAGTTTTAATCGGTATGCCATCATGCATGAAATTGATTTGTGTGTGCGTGTGGTCTCTCTGGCAGCATCCATAGTGAACATCTCTATAGCTGATAATAGGATATACTGTGTGCAGGGTTAGCTTGTAGAGAAGCTGGGTGGTAACAGTCATCTCAGTCTATCACACTCTGGGGAGCGCTTATAGGATCAGTACGAGTCGGGGCAGGAGAGAAGCTGTGAGAGTGTTTCATGTGTGTGTGAGGTTGACATTACCACATGGGCTTGATCCTTCGCCAGTGCCATGGTACCTGCCGTGCGTTAATGGCCAGAGTGTTCTGACTCATGCAGGGCAGCAATGCCTGCCAGGTGGTACATGTCCACACAGGGAATTCAGAGTGCTAATACTAATGTGCTAAACCAGCGACCAGTCAGGCAAGATGGGGAGAGAATACACCGGAAGTGTGCAATGCTTAGCTGCTTTAATCAGCTGGAAGCTAAGACGCTTTCTGTTGCTGCACCCAATTCAACTGATACCAGGCCGTTAAATAGGTGTTATCAGTCACAATAAGCACCACAGGTGTGGGTCATTAGGGGCCTACTATGTTGTAAAAATGAAGGTGAAACTTGAAAGCAACACGCTCAAACGTAAAACTGAATGAAACATCCCTTTATGAACACAAACAAAAAGGCTTCTAGGTAACAAAACTACAACTTCTTTAGGTTTAGGCAAAAAAGCAGTTAGGTTTAGGTAACAAAACTACAACTTCTTTAGGTTTAGGCACACAACACAAAGACAACAACATATTGTTGTTTTCTCTTGGGTGAAAGTCCTGTGTTTTCTGTCCAATCCCTCGTCCCTGTCCTCCACCACTTATGGACGTTCACACTGTCTGTACTACAGCACCTGACTTCTGCTCCTGTTATAATTGCCACAGTCGCTAGAGGTCACTGCCATCTTCTTTTATAGAAGTCAGTTTCAGTGATCTACTATATGAAGGGAGGAGAAAACCTACTCGTGGGTGTAGTAAGCCCTTATATTTATTAACAGTCTACCTGGCTGGTTTCTTTATCATGTATGTAAATGCACAGCGACAGACTGAAAATTGTCTTCACGAAAACACAAACAAAACAAAAAAACAACTGATATGACATTCACTTTCTTCAAAATAACTGTATTTTGTTGTCCAAACTTCATCACTCCAGTGATAAAAGTGGAGCTTAATTCTAAGCTGCTATCCTGTATTCACAGTCAGAACAGAATGACCTTGCATAAACAGCGTTTTCAACTTCTTTTATATTTGATTTCAAACAAAAACTGACTTTCCACTCTTCAGCTATTCTTTCAACATTCAAATCACGTTGGCAAATCCCTAACTAGCCTCTAATCAGAAGGCTCTGCCCACTTGGAAACAGCCTATGTAAGATGTTTTTACTTGACTCCAGCAGGCTGCTGGCATACAGTACAGCACCCTCAGCCTGGCCTGGACAGCAAACCATTGGCTCATAAGCACAACCTGAAGTGGAATATCAATAATGGTGGATATTCCACTCAATAAGGATCCATCACGAATGTCACAAATGGTTTTGAGTTCACTTTTGAGTCTGTTTAGCAGTTTGGTTGATTTTTAAATTGTGGTTATTACGACGTTAATCCCTTTTAGAGGAAACAATTTCAATAAATGCAGTACTGAGACTGCTTTTCGTGGATAATTTTTGCAGCACTGATGAAGTTTGGTAAAACGGACTTTACAGTAAATTTCTTTACATTTTCTTGAAAGCGCAAATTAAGAGCACAGAGCTTTCCCAAATGTGAGCTGGCACATGAATGAAATTCAGCCGTTTTAGTTTGAGGCCTTTTAGCGGCCTAAGCGTTCGCTAATCGTTTTAATTGCGTGGGATTAGATACATCTGTTCGTCCCCCACAGAAACACAAGAGGCTTAAAGATTGTGGCCTTCCGCTCTGATGTTTCACGCCACACAGAGGTGAGAACAGTGACAACACAGTCTAGCGCCCCGCTGGTGGTGACAGTTTAATTCAAAACTAATTAAGGAAAATACTGGAGCCTGTCTGGCTTGTCCTGGTCTCCTCAGAGGAGTCTGCATGGGGTGAGAAGTGCTGGCATACACCTTTCAGTAGCTGAGATCATATATATATATATATATATATATATATATATATATATATATATATATATATATATATATATATATATATATATATATATATATATATATATATATATATAGGACAACCTTCACTCATATTGTCACTGACTAGGTTGACAAGTTACAGAGGTAGCAGAGTTTTGTTTGTAGCTAGCTGTATCTGCAGTTAGAATATAGAGACTTGTGTTTTTTCTCTAAGATGAGAAAGCTACCAACAGAGAGCAATAGGATTCACATATGAATTGCAATTTTATTTTTTGAAATATTTGTTTTAATGCCAGAATCAGTTAAACAAAATTGATATAATTGCTTCATTGGAGGCTATACAGAAGTAAAAGGAAGTTACTGCTTTTATTGTTCCGTATCCGCTAAAAACCAAAACAAATCGCAGCCGGCAACAGTGAGCCAAAACCCCCATTTTAAATGCTAACTCTGTCATGTACAGGAAACGTTATCATACTGCGGTGAAACCAGCCGTCACTCGTAGAGCACCCATATACTGGCACTGATGTTAAATGCTTTCAAATGGCCCCGACTTAGCTGTCCATGGATAACTACTACTTCTGGTTTTCAAAATAAGGTGTTAACAAAGAGAACTGTGTATACAAAATACATACAGTGTATGTAAAGAAGACTGATTGGATTATATTCACCACCACTTCAGAAGTATAAAAAATATTAAAAAGACACCAATGTCTGTTTTTGATTTTTGGGCTGCTGGAAAAAAAATAGAAACAAAGCCTGACATCTCTGACTACATAGAGTACATGCTGAAAATCTGACATTTTTTATTTTTTTTATTTTTTATTTTTTTCTGACATTATTTTAGTTATTTTCCAAAGTAAATGTCCCTAAAAGTGTATGATACACTTTTTCCCATAGTCCAGTGTTAAAACGTTTACAAAAGTTGCAATAAATGGTAATACTGAATCACTTAAAAATCACAATACATATCAAATCAGCACCCAAGTATCATGATAGTAATGAATCAGCAAACAGGTGAACCATCCCAGCCCTCACCAACTCCACCACTTCCCTTGTCAGATGTTACAAAAAAAAAAACCCCACACATAATCCTGAGGAAACAGTATAGATTAAGTCGTAGAGAGTATTTGTCTGTCACAGCGTTTTTTAGATTGACCACTTTAGAGAGCAGGCATGTGTGTGCTGTGTGTCACGCTGTGTGCTGAGAGGAGGGAGAGGCGTCTGAAAGCACGCACCTCCTCTCTCCAAGCCATTATTCTGTCAGCCCATTAAGACCAAAAAATCAAAGCTCTCTGCTCACTTGAATCAGCACACTATATGTCTTTTGGTGCAGAATACCAATATCCCACGATCCCATTCAGGATTCTCAAGTGTAACATGTTGAGTCAGGAAGTGTCACACAGTCAGCCAGTTTGAAAGCATCCGGTTTATTAGCCTCTTACACTAGCTATGATTTTGTCTGTCTCTTAGTCAGAGGATACCAAACTACTCAGTTTGTCCTGGACAAAGCCATCATGCAGCCTTTTGTGAACCCTGATCTGATACTGATTTTGCCGCTGGTACTGGACTGGGTATGATGTGACCACCTAGCTTTATGTGACCTTATAGTACATAAAAGATGACTTGAAAGAGGTATACAGACTTTTTAATTTGGAAGAGAGAGCACTGGTATCAGATTGCAACTCAGTATCGGCAGACTGACTGATTTGAGGTGTCAGAATCGGTACCGGAAGAGGAAAAGTAGGTTCAGTACATCCCTAACATTTAACAAGTACACATAACTCCTGAACTGAGAGGCACCGAAACAAAACTGAGATCCTCTGCCATTGAACTAGTGTAGTGCCCGTTTGGAGTGCGTACAGGACGTTAAACTGCGGTGTGGCTGCTAGAAAAGTTGATTGATTGAACGAATCTTGAGATATGCGAAGGGCATACGTACAGTACATACGTACACAGTCTGATTCCTTCATTTCTATTTAGATGAGGCCGCTACAGCGCCACCTGTTGGCCTAATAGCACCAAATTTAGTGTGGTCTCAGTTGATCAACTTTGGCCAAAACTGTATTGATCAAAAATCCCAAAAAGTTCATCTTTTCCAGCTTGGTCCAGATATTCTACACCAAATTTTGTGATGATTGCTCAAAATGGGTAGACTTGGACACAGTTCAAAATGGTAGAAAATCAATCTAGATGCAAACATGTGGCTTAAATGGATAGGTTTGTCTGGATCCAAAAAATCCAGGAAAAAGTATTTTCTTTCTGAAACTTTGGGTTAAAGGCCAAAATGTAAAGTTCATTGGAACAGCGCCACTATGAGGTCAAATTGCACGCTTATGTCCTGAGCAATACACCTGCAAAATGTGAATTAGATCGGAAGATCATCAAGATAATCATAAATGGACTTGCATCTATATAGACTTCTGACCACTCAAAGCACTCTACACTGCAAGTCAGCATTCACACATTCACACACACATTCATACACACATTCACACACTGATGGCAGAAGCTGCTAAGGTCTAAACTTTACCCATCAGTATCTAATCTAAATACTCATTCATCTCATTCAAACACTGATGGCCATGCTTTCGGGATCGGGGTTAAGTGTCATGCTCAAGGACACATTGACATGGAGGAACCTTCCGATTGGTGGACGACCTGCTCTAACCTCTGAGCCACAGCCGGCCATTAGGTTTAGCATATAACGTGTTATGATAAGCCTGAAAAGAAAGATTCAGTTTTTTGAACTGGTTGCCAAAATTGATTTTTGAGATGCTTCCATAACCCTTTAATGCACTGTGCACCTGCAACCAAAATTAGATGCATGTATAGACTCCAGGTGATTTTGTCCATAGGTATCACTACAGTAACATGATTTAAATGGCCATGCCTTACTGGTTGAGTCTCACTTAAATCTTATACAGTACCTCCTTTAACAAAGTCCCAACACTACTAGACAGAATGTGGGTATTGTCAAAAGATTATGGCCCTCGACAGCCAATCAGCATGACATCCGGAGCTTTACAAAGCCGTGGTAAAGGTGGGTGCTCTCTGAGTGCTTTCTAGTTATGAATTGCTCTCTTAGAAACACAAGGTAGGGGATGTGTAGACGGTAAGAGTGTCAATGTCAGATACTCTTACTGTCGGTTTTTGTGGTCTACATTTCAAGCTCCATTTCTGTGGTAGTATTTATTTGAAAGGGGAAATGAAAATGCTTGAGCATGTGATCCTTATAAAATCGTATCTGCGATCTGTTATTTGAGCCGCTAGTGAACTTTGTCTGCATGAGAAAAAACAACCAGCCCAGTGGAATTACCTTGCATGCTTTTACTGAGAATCACATTACCAAATACTTTGTATTATGTACTTTAAAAAAATCATTTAGATGAATCACTTAATGCCCTGGAGGGTTTTGATTTTAGTTCTCCCATATTTGCCTCTGGACCTGCTATCCATTCAGGCTGTTATCCCGGCACAAAAACCCTTCACAACAGCAAAGCTACCACCCAAGGCACTCTGAAACCAGGACAAAGGCTTTGCTATTGTTGCTGCAGATGGGCATAATAAGAAATATTGCTGTGTGAAATACTCAGTTTGTGCTTGTGTAATCTCCCTCAGCAGCATCTTTATTAAAATATTCTGTCACTGCAGTGTGCTCTTGGTGTCTTAAAAAGAAGCAGCTTCTGTTGAATGTCAGACTGCTTTGACAAATCACACTGGAGAGCGAGAGCCAAACTGCTGCTTGTGTGCAGCAAAACACAGCTGATGGAAACACCACAGCAGGACATAAAAATGGGCGCAATCAAAGGACAAAGTGAAAGAAAACAAAAAAAGAGGTCAATATATATCTGAAATAGTCAAAGGACCATTTCACAATGGAAATTTTGAGTGTCAAACATTTCATATCCTGCATTATTGTGATATTTTATGCACCAACTTTTTTTTAGCAGATGTTCAGGAAAAAAACTAAATCCTCTGTCAAACACAGAGGGACCTAACTAACAACCTAACTAACCCTAACCCTAACCACAGAGGTGTTTAGCCTTTCAAAAACAACATTCCACTGTAGAAAACCGGCTGCTTCTCCAATTTGCTGAATCCCCCATTTATATACTGTACAAATGCACCCGGTGCAGGCACGCCTGCTTTTTAAAGGTATTGACAGATGACATTAATTCATGTTAGGCCCAAAACACACCTATTATTAATTAACAGACTAAATACAAACCCTTTGTGCCTAACTTCCCAGATTATGTGGCGTTTAACTTGCAAAAGGACATGCCCTAAATGCACTTTTAGACCATGCGCTATAGATCATTTAAATAGGGCCCTGAATGTCCAAATAGCGCTTTATATTCTGGGCGTCAGCGTCTTTTCTCAACTGTTCCCAATGAGGAGAGAGCGTAAGCGCCCACTTAGAGAAAAAAGTGCTGCAACCAGCATCTTGCTCCGACTTTTTTGTGCACTCGCTCCGAGCGCTTCTCCTCTGGTCTCCAACCTTTCTACTAGAGAAAGGTGCTACATGGACACTCAGCCTAAAGCATGACTGAAGTTTTTTTATGGGTATGTCCTCAGCTGTGTGTGCTCAGCAACCATCCCGTCCACCTCCCCATGACTTGTACACACTACATAAAGGTAGCGCTTCCTACACCTGGAAAAACGCTGACAGCTAACATAATACAGGCAGCAATTGATTGGGAAAACAAATTGGTGTTATATAAATGTATTTTCTACTGTCAGATTGATTTCCAAGGAGGGACATTTCTATAACGAAAAGGCCTTTGGCTTTAGAGTGGCATTCAAGTAAATGTGAAATATATAATAACAAGGTAAGGAAGATATCTTCCAACACAGACCCAAAAATTGAGTTTTGAAATCCACAAATCTTAGCCCCTGGCCAAAAAACCACAATCACTGGTGTTTACCAATAATCCTATCAATCTCCAAAGATATATTAAGGTAATTTTGTGCAATATAGGACAGCACAAATCTTCCTTATTGCCCTTTTAGGCGAACAGAGTTCAGTAAAATACAAAACTGCTTGCTGTGAACTGTACAGTAAAATCACATGACCTACAAACATACAATTATTATATGCATTATAGAATATATACATTTTTTTTTTTAATTTTCTAACTAATACGGAGTTCAGAAGCACATTGTTATGCCTAATAATTATCAGTATTATTGGTTTCAGCGGTGCACAAATAAAATGTGGGCTTAAGCATATGTGTGCACACAGAGCCACACTGATGAGCCCTGATGGGCTACAGAATGGAGACATCTGGTTACACCAAGAGGCCAAGGGTGGCTGAAGAAGACATCTTGTGCACACGATAAGACACTTGTTTCTGGAAAATGATTAAGAAGTGAGTAAACAGAGCTAATAGTCATTTGGTGCCATGACAAACTGTATTAATTATTACCCTGTTTGATGCATTAAATGTATTATTCATACAGTGTGGTTAGTGGCTGCAAGTAGGAGGAGGAGTATGGCATCATGTTTGTTTGCACACAGTTTTGCTACAGAATCAGTCTCCTAAACACATTACACATTATGCTTTTTTGAGGATGTTCTTCATATAATTGGATGCTTTTTACATTTTTGTGGGGTAGAACAACCTCACATGGTAAAACACGGTAGCTTGTGCCCTTAATATCACAAATTATGAATAACAATAATGTAAAAATGCTTCCTCCTGATTCCTGTTAATTACCTTCAGTAGTCAGGGAATGCAGCACCACCATAAAATCATTCACATCTGACAAGGTGGATGATTTGAAAATGTAGATTTAAGAAGAAGAAGAAGAAGAAGAAGAAGAAGACACCCTTTATTGATCCCCTGAGGGGAAATTCATTTTTTTTCACTACTACACTACTACACATGTTGTTAACTTATACACAGTACACACAGACCTGAAATACATACATGCACAAACAGGACCCATATACATCAATGGAGAGATGTCAGAGTGAGGGGGCTGCTCCTGACAAGCGCCCCGAGCAGTTGGGGGTTTGGTGCCTTGCTCAGGGGCACCTCGGCAGTGCCCAAGAGGTAAACTGGCACCTCTCCAGCTACCAGTTCACAATCAGTTTTTGGTCCATGGTGGGACTTGAACCGGTGACCCTCCAATCCCCATGTCAAGTCCCTATTATTATTGTCTACAAATCCTATGAAAAGACCGAAACCGACTAATGTTTTTGCATCTTTCAGTACTTTCTGACCTGCTGGCTGCACTCAGCCGCAACCCTGTTTGTTCCTACTGAACACATAAGTCTATCAAATAGATCACAAATGTATGTTTCCTAAAAAGATCGAGCTACAACTGGGCACTGTAGATTTGTGCTTCTTTCAGGGACTTTTTTCAGCTGATGAATAATACACATTTGGTGATGTATTGAGTATTTAAGGCAGCAGGATTGCGTAAAGCTTCGGTTATGTTTTCCGCAAGGACGGCCTCACAGACATGAGCTGATGTGGAATTGTGATGAGGACACTTTACATCTTTTATCCTCTGTTCAGGTTTCTCCTCGCTGCAAACAAACCCTCTCAATGCTCCTCAAATTTTTCCATTTTGTTGGTCCATCCGCGTAGTTAGACAAATTTGAATGCGCCCAGATAGGCGAAAATCTGCAACAAACAAAGTTCAGGCAAGGTCCAAAACGAATACACACTAAGTACCAAATGTGACTAAATCTCAGAAGGCTATCCACCACACTGGCAGGTAAATGTTTGAACCAAAGTAGTCATGTAATAAAAACTGCTTGGTTACACTAAGAGTCTCTACCTTGTTTTGGTGTCATTTAGCTGTCTGCAGTGTGCAGTTTGGATTCAACATAATAAATTATTAGCTCAATGAAATGTACTGAAACAAATACATATGTGAAAAAAAAAAAAAAATGATTATTTGGGCCAGTAAAAAATATGCTTGGACAGTGGATTTTTTCATCTACCAGTCCCCTTAACCGGAGAGTCAAGAAGTAAATTTCGGACACTGAGCTCAGGAATGAAGGAAATTATCACCAAGTGCAACGGCGTGTCCCATTAATGTGCTTTTAGTTGCTATTGGGTGCGAAGAAATGAGCTTTATTAGAATAGGGCTAAAAAATGTAATACTGTTGGTTGGAAAATATACTCTAATATTTTTGGTCTTTTAAATAGGCTGTGACACACAAAACTAGCTGTTATACATGTATAAAGGGTTGAAAGGAAGTTGATCTGCACCACTGACTCAATGTTAACACTCTCCGTACTGAGATCTCTCACCTTCTATACTCACTCCTTGGCTCATACTGGTACAAAAACCCACTCTACTCAGTTTGGCCAGTATTGCTGCAGTTACTACAGGTCCCCCATAGAGGCCATTAATTGAAGCAGTGCTGTGTCCATCTGCAGAAGCATGTGAAGTATAATATACAATTTCTTTTGTGCTACAGTGTGAAATACCTCAGATGGCACACACACACACACACACACACACACACATTGAGTAGATCCGCACAGATGCTTGACTGGAGAAACAAACTCGTTCAAACCATTCTTGAACCGATGTTGTAACATGCACACTGCCTCCACCGGCTTGCCTTCTTCCCATAATGCATCCTGTGCCAGGTCTTCCCCAGGTAAGCAATGCACATGCACCCAGCCATCTACATGATGTAAAAGAAAACATGATTCATCAGATCAGGCCACCTTCTTCTATTGTTCTGTGGTCCAGTTCTGATGCTCAGGTGGCCTTTTGGTGGTGGACATGGTTCAACACGGGCATCCTGACCGGTCTGCGGGTACGCAGCCCCATAAGCAACAAACTGCGATGCACTGTGTGTTCTGACACCTTTCTATCAGAACCAGCAATAACCTTTTCAGCAATCTGAGCTGCAGTAGCTCTTCTATTGGATTGGACAACACGGGCCAGCCTTCGCTCCCTATGTGCATCAATGAGCCTTGACCCATGACCCTGTCAGCGGTTCACCAGTCTTCCTTCCTTGGACCACTTTTAGTAGGTCCTGACCACTGCAGACCAGGAACATCCCACAAGAGCTGCAGTGTTGGAGATGCTCTGAGCCAGTCGTCTAGCCATCACAACTTGGCCCTTGTCAGTCGCCCACATCCTTACGCTTGCCCATTTTTTCTGCTTCCAACACGTCAACTTCAAGGACAAAATGTTCACCGCTGCTTAATCTATCCCACCCACTGCCAGTTGCCATTGTAACAAGATAATCAATGTAACTCCCTTCACCTGTCAGTGGTCATAATGTTACGGCTGATTGGTGAATACACTGACACACATCACCCATCCTCATGCCACAACCCTCTGCATCCTCCCTTCTCTACATGTGAAGCACCCTTTGCTCTCGCTCACCGCTCACTAAGCTCAGCTAAGTGTTGCTTTGAGATTAATACTTGGGAGGCCCACTCTGCCAGATGATGTAATAATCGTGGCGGTTTGCTGTTGCCTAGATACAGGGAGACAGTAGAGAAAACACTCAACCAGGTCTTGCTGTCTCTGTCACCGAGACCCCCAGGACCGTTTGAGTCAATCATAGCATAAGGGTCTCAGTTGTTATTCTCTGTGTCTGCTTTAAAGGGCAGGTCCAGTATTTTTGATTTTTTTCAGGTTTTTATATCATTCTGTGGTGGTGTTTCTTATATATTCAAATCTGAATATTCAGATTTTAGCATCAAAATGCTAATTCTTCTAAAAACTTTTTCCCACCTGACCTGACGTTGGTTTCTGCATGATGACAATACTACATGTACAGTATATACACATTCTATACATGTACTGCTGTGTGGACGCCATATTAGTTCGGATCTGAAAGTCACACAATAACACAAACAAACTAACTGATCGTTGCAGTGGTAGACTAGCAACTTCTGTATTCCTCGAGGTAAAATAACCGTTTTTGTGAATGGAGTTTGGCCTGGTCTTGAAGACTGTGATGCAAGGGCTGTCTGATGGCAAAGTAAAGCAGTGAAAATATTATAAATATAGAATACACTTAAACTGATATTGATTTTTTAAGTGGCTAAAATACGTTTTTCTTACGTTGTCCACGGCCACTTTACCTCGCGTCAGACAGCCCGTTCCGACAGTAACTGAGGCCGTTATAGTGCAGTTTTCAGGACCAGACCAAACTCACTTCACAAATCATTTTACCTTGCAGAACGAGGGAGTATATATACAAACCCTCTTCAAAAAAAACAGCACAACTATCTTTGACTCAGCTGGTGTTAGCGTTCACGTTATTCATAACCTTATTGATTAGCTTACTCTGGAAACTTACTGTACGTCGCCGCTTTTTTGCAAGGGCTGAGTGGGAGTTTCCATTTGAAAAATACGGGACAGAACGCTTATGGACCAGCTCTTTCAACACTGTACATCTAAAAGCTTCAAAACCCCATACACATTCATTGTCTACTCTGTTAAAAAAATTAGATTTTCTCATTATATCATTTTCGCAAACGCACCCCAGGGTGTTGTTGCCAAAACTTGTTATGCCTCATCTTTGTTCATAACATGAGTGTTTTGAGGATGCAAAATCTCCACAAGCAACAAACTCACTAACCCTTCACACACCTCCTCCTCTGTATTCCTCTCAGCCCTTCATTCGCAGACGTCCCACTGCTAGAAAGGGAACTCCAATATTCTGCTGAGACGCAGGTTACTATCATCTCAATGTGCTGTATGTTGGCGCTGTGGAGGGAGGTGGTGACTAAGCCTCTGCCTCTGTAAAAGTGTTGCATTTAAGTGCATCTCCATTCTGTTTTTAGTCCAAACAGACAATTATTCAATCCCCCAGTTGTTATAGCAATAATGTCTCCAACACTGAAACGTTTTGTGCCTTTAAAATGCATGAAGATGGTGTGATGGCTTTGGTTTTTAGCATGAAAATTGAGTCTTGAAATCTGAGATGGATGAGAACCGAAAAGGGCCTTGTACTCTGAGGGGTACACAAGTATCCCAGCAGGCATGTCACATCAACCAGCGGTGATGGCGGATGTTATCAGACTCAAAACTGATATCATTTTCATTCTACAGCTGTGTTATTGTGCCACCCAACTGAGATGTTAGGGGGGTTCTGGCAGGAAATAACTCCTTAGGTCTGAAATATGTGGCCCAATTATAAAATAATGGTATTTTAAAATTAGCTATGAGATTTTTGAAGATGTGAGGAGCTGCTAGTCGGGCTAGGCCAGCCAGTAAAGGTGCCAGCGTCCATGATCATCCTGGGGACAACAGGCACTGATTTGCATTTGAAACATAAGAAAGAATTTCGTTTAAAAACACACTTTGGTGTCAGGGTTGAACATCTAATATTTGGTTTGGCTTTAGCTAAAATTAAAGTTCATGCTTTTTATTGGGTACAATAGCAATGCCTCTGTGTAGTTGTGTTACCTCATATGTACAGTATAGATCTTTACATACTTAAAGGAACAGTTTGTAGTATTTCAGGGGCTCTATTTGCAGAAATGGAATATAGAATAATAAATATGTCTTCTTTAGTGTATAATAAATAAGAATTATTGTGTTTTATTAGCTTAGACTGAGCCATTTCGTGTATATCTACAGGGAGCAGGTCCTCTTCACAGAGCCGGCTGTCATGTTTCTACGGTAACCCAGAATGGACAAACCAAACTACACTGCACACTACACCTATACTCTAGATAGGGACATTTGCATTTTTGCGCTGGCCACCACCACCAAGTTTCAGCTGGTTCCAATCTGCAACCTCACCACTAGACGCTGCCAAATCCTACACACTGCACCTTTAAATTAAAATGAATGATGAGTGACAGAAAATTACTTGGCAACATCATAGTTACTTTTTAAGCAAAAAATGTTTTGGACTTCAGTTGAATAAAACATCACCGAAAACATCACAGTGTGATGGACAATTTCCACCAAATAGCTGAATTATTGAGAAGTATTGGTAGATATATTGGATGAAACTTACTGTGTCTGGTCCATAGACTATATATAAGAAGTGGATGTAGTCACAATGACGTCACCCATTTGTTTGTGAACAACTGCTTTGAAACCTCGAGTTCTGCATTTTGGCTGTCACCATCTTGTTTTTTTGCAACCAGAAGTGACACAAGAGGGTGGAGCTAAGTACAACCGAACACTAAACAAGACATTTTTAGGCGACCAAAATGTTACACTTTCATGAACTGAAAACACACTGTGAAAGGGTTAAAGTTGTAAGACGAAAACATAGACAACTTGCAGACCGGACAAAGACGTGGTTGCGCCCTGCCAATCATTTACTAAACGAACATCATGCTGTAATGAAGAAGACTTGAAACCAGCGATTGAGACCATAAACTCGTGTTCACAATGTTTACTGAGGTAATAAATCAAGTGAGAAGTAGGCTCATTTTCTCACAGACTTCTATATAATCAGACTTCTGTTTGCAACCAGAGGAGTCGCCCCCTGCTGGCTAGTAGAAAGAATGCAAGTTTAAGGCCTAGAGGTAGCCCCTGGTCTTGTCAAAGGACTTCTGGACACCTTCACCAGAAGTACATCCTCACACTCAGGTAAAACACTTTTCTACAGAAGAAAAATATTTGGTCATGGAAATATATTTTATGAAAAACTTCTCCCAGCAAACACCAGAATCCTCACAAGCCTTTTTCTGACAAAGGACAGTCATCTTTTCTGTTGGATGAGTAATGATAGGCCATCATCTCAGCACCATCTGCCGCTCTGGTGCCAGTGCTCTGCGAGAGACTGGCTGTGACCTTGGGGGGAGGCCGGGCTGGCTGGGCCTGTGTGCATGACATGGACTCTTGCTGCCAGCTGTCCATTAGTTCTGGTGAAACACTGCGTGATGAGTCAGTGATGCCTTGCCTGTGCTACATCTACTGTAGCTTTGGCTGCTACGCTGGCTATCGTGGTGCATTTTTTCATCGCTAAAAAAGCATTTCAAGTGGTTTCTGCCTCATTAGGCCATGTGTGGCACAGAGAACAAGAGATGGAGCAGATTAGCTGTGATGCTGAAAAGGCATGGTTGATGGCTCAGTCCTGCGAGTCTCCAGAAGTAAAATTTGGCCATTTTCAATGTGACAGCAGTGAAGTCTGACAATTTTGACACTGTCATGTTAGGAGGAGCTGTGGCTGTCACACATCCATTTTTCATTTTCCTCACACGCCAAGGCAAAAAACCTTCATTGCCAACTGCCACCATAGTTAAACAACACTGCAGATGGCTTGGCTGAGGGGCTCCACATCTCATTGCTATACTTTCAAATCATAAAGCTACAAGGGGTGGGAATTATCAGAGGCTCCACAATACGATATTATCATGATACTATTGTGATTTTAAACATTTTGTGAGAATGCGATAAAATTTTTCAACTGCAAATTACACAGTTTGTCAACATCTTTTTAATCTAATAAGTCAGTTTTTACTCTGTTTCATTCACATACTGTATCTTGAGGTCAGAGATCAAGGGACCCCTTTGAAAAATGCCAGTTTTTCCAAACTTTGGAGCGCTATTTAGTGTTTTTCCTGACAAGCTAGTATGACATAGTTGGTACCAATCGATTCCCGAGGTTTCACATCACTCTAGCTTTGTGATTGAGCCCACTACAACCTCTGGAAGACAAAATAGCAGCAGCGTTGCATTGTTGCAAATGATTAGTCACGATTAATCACAAATTAATCACGCATTTTATATCTATTCAAAATGTACCTTAAAGGGAAATATATCTACTTTTATCTACCTGAGAGTGGGCAAATATGGTTGTTTATGTAAATTTATGACTATATTTATTATTGGAAATCAGCTAACAACACAAAACAATGACAACTATTGTCCAGAAACCCTCACAGGTTCTGCATTTAGCACGAAAATATGCTCAAATCATAACATGGCAAACTGCAGCCCAACAGACAACAACAGCTGTCAGTGTGTCAGAGTGCTGACTTGACTATAACTCGCCCCGAACTGCATGTGATTATCGTAAAGTGGGCATGTCTGTAAAGGGGAGACTCGTGGGTGCGCATAGAAACCATTTTCACTCACATATCTTGAGGTCAGAGGTCAAGAGACCCCTTTGAAAATGGCCATGACAGTTTTTCTTCGCCAAAAGTTAGTGCAAGTTTGGAGTGTTATTTGACCTCCTTAGCGGCAAGCTAGTATGACATGTTTCCCATGATGCCAGTATCTTCACTCTAGCAAATAAGATCATGAACGTTAATCAAAAATGGACAGTTTAGAGGGACATTAACTTATCTGACTACCCTGATTAGACCGGTGGGATCTGCGACGGCGCTGGCAGAACATTACTCCTCCTGGACTAGTCTCTGCAAAAGCCTCGCCGTCCAACCCTGCTCCCTCTTTCTCTTCCTGCGCTTGACACACACAATAAAGTCAACTCACATTTGCACAATAGAGGCGAGTAAGGTAGCTAATTAAAGCAAGAGATCCGACAGAAACAACCACCACAAAGGTAATATATCACCAGGAATAATAAAACTGCTTTGACAGTCGCTTCTGCTTGAATTATTAGCCCTTGTAGCAGTGTTGCGATGGTGGTCACTTAGTCATGGTTGAGCAGTTAAAAGGCCAGTAAAGACAAGGGAATTAGGGGTAAATGGTTCAGTTTTTTTTTTTTTTTAACCTTCCCTCTCAAATGGTAGAAATGGTGTCATGAGATGGTTGAACGTTACCGCGAAAGATGATGTGTATCCTCGTATTTATGAGGCCTATGGCTGTATATATGTATGAGTATGTGTGTGGCTGTGTGTGCGTTTTGATTTATTTACTGCCTGGGGTAAAAGTCTCACATTACACGGTGCCCGAAGGTGCATTTTATACCGTAGAATTGAGTTGTTTTTTTTTTTTAGGCAGTCACACACAGCTGTATTGATACTCCAGGCCCACACAAACAGTTACATGTCATCTCATCCCTTTCCACTTCGCCTCCTCCTCTATTTTTTTTCCTTTCACTGTACCGTCTAATATAGCAGAAACACCTTTAAAAAACAATTGGTGTCACTTCAGCAAACAGCTGCAGTACATCAGCTGCGTTTTGATAGTGCTCAGTGTGTAAGCCTAGTGTCCATCGCTGCTGTCTGTGAGCTTCCACTGGGTCTGTTTTTCCCGTCTCGGTGTGTGTGGGGGGTTCGCTGCTCAGCTGACGGCCGAGGTCATTGTTTTTATCCGGGCCAGTGCTGTGATAGGCTCATACTTTCAAAAATCCTTAAAATACGGCCTGAAAGAGTAACTTACATTGAGAGCAAAAATACACCGCTGGCCTGTCTTTTGATGTTCCGGCAATCAAATCCCAAACTTTAAATCCAAAGGAGATGCTGTTTGATGTTTGGGAGAAATATGTAATGCTTAGTTCCTCTGACAAATCTAATACCAGGATGGAGAGCATGCATGAAATATCCAACGTTAAAGGCAGTTAGAAGAATAAATGAAGACAGGAGGTGTGTTTGATCATAGATGTCTGTGTCATGTAGCAGGTTCTTATGGCTCATTAATGTGCCTGACGGCTCAGCGAACACCGAAGCATGTGGGTTAATTATCGGGAGGAACAGGATAATCCGTCAACATGACTGATTTGCACGTGTGTGTCTTCTTGCTGAATATATTTGTAAAATGTACAGTTCGTGGATTGCTCGAATACGCTCTGAATTTATCTCTTTCACTCTCCTCGTCATTTATGGGCACTTCATTCTCTTCGCATAAGTGCAAAGTTGTAAAGCCCTACCTTGCAAACCGTCTCCCACTGACAAATCTGGTGTTGCCTGGCAACCACTTAGCATTTTTGTGAAGGATACCCTCATACCCACATTCAAAAAAAGCCACGGTGAAGGCTAAGTTCCTTGAACTCCTACTGTGGGTGTTTGAATACAGAATACATTATGTTTCTCACCATACACCATCGCAGTCCTAGTCTTGAGCCAATTTCACTGCCCTGACGTTTCCAACAAGGCTGCAAACTTTTCTTCTCGTAGGCCTGCAGAGAGAAAGCAGAAGTACAGCGAGACAACACAGTTAGAGATACAGATAAACTTTTTCATGTCAGATCAATAGGTTGTAATGCCTTGAGGGGTGGTTTGAGATTGGAGTGTATAGTTAAATGGAATCAAATGGATGCTGTGTAACAGAAAGTTCAGTCTGTCTTGGCTTGCAGTGTTGGAATCGCTGCAGGTTCATGCTTTGTCTCTAGAGTACGCACAAAGATACTTTTCTATCCAGACACTGTAGTTTTAACAAAATAAATTAAGCAATAACTCCCCAACATGAGTTTGGAATTACATTTTATATAACATTTAATGGAAATGATATAATCTGTATATATGCTGTTCGTTTGGGCAGTCGTGAATGCAGTAATAATTATGTGGTGTGGACCAGAAAAAATGGTCCGAGACCGCTTGTGAGAGGTGGTCTGGGACCGTTTCCAAGGGAACCGTAGTGCAGTTTGATTGCTGTGGGTACATACAGTAATCCGACCCAGTTGCAGGGAGTGAACCAAAATGCGGGCTGCCTTGAGAAGGACACAGGTAAACCAGGAGCGGGAAAGGACAGAAAAGTCTGATCTTTGCTTGACATCTGGGCTGAAGTGAACATACAGAATATTCTAAATAAAGTCTGTTTTTATACATAAAGAGAAACGGTGGTGTAGTGGGTAGCACTGACGCCTCACAGCAAGAGGGTCGCAGGTTTGAATCCGGCTTGGGGCTCTCTGTGTGGAGTTTGCATGTTCTTTTTTCTCCGGCTTCCTCCAGAGACATGCAGGTTAATTGATGACTCTAAATCGCCCGTAGGTGTGAATGTGCACATGACTGGTCTCTGTGTAAGACCTGTCCAGGTCGTACCCCGCCTTCGCCCAATGCCAGCTGGGATCGGCGCCAGCCCCCTCGCAACCCCTAACGGGATAAGCGGTTGAAGATGGATGGATAAACTGGAGCACAATAGATCAGTGCCGAGTCTAGGTGAAAAAAACCTAGCAATATATCAAAGTCCACGGATCCCTGCATAGAAGTGGGGGCAGCAGTAGCTCAGTCCGTAGGGACTTGGTTTAGGAATCGGAGGGTCACCGGTTCAAGTCCCAACATGGACCAAGACCAACTGGTTGCTAGAGAGGTACCAGCTTAACTGCTCGGGGTGCTTGTCAGCAGCAGCCCCCTCAATCTCTCCATTACTGCAGGTATGTGTACTGTGTGAAATTAACAACAGAGTGTAAAAACTGAATTTCCCTACGGGGATTAATAAAGGTTCATCTTATCTTATCTTATCTAGAAGTGGCAGCTCACGAGACGTAAAAGATGATTTCGCTTCTTCGTACTAAGCTTTGTGAAACCGAATCAAACCAAAAGTATAAATTTCTCTGATTTGGACTAAACAAACGGACCATGGCTGAAAACACAAAAAATGCTGCTACCATTTTGGACTGAAAATTTTATTGTTCAACACAGTTCATATCGGTAGAATAAGACAACAGATACAATAATTTAGTTTTACTTTTGTATGGCACTTCTTAAGGTAGTCAACGGTAGTCACTTTCACTCCAGAATGGCGGAGTTGACTTTCACGTCTTGGCGATATACGTGCTTTGCTACGACTTGTGAAAGTGTGATAAGACATGTAAAGACACCTGCTCTCTAGTGGACAAACTCTTTGGAAAAAGTGTTCCTTAATTATTTCAAATATATCTTTGACATTTTCGTAGTGTGAACTTCTGACACATATGCTGACATTAATATATCTGTAATAAGCTGCTGATATATTGCTGTTTTTTAGTGATGAAGTTGGAGTCCATCTTTCAAGACACAGCAAGTATTGCTACTTAATATAGAGATTATACATCATACAGTATATTACATAAGAGTTAGTACAAACAATATTGTATTTTAAAGTTTGTTAAACTATTCACCTCTTATTCATTTAATCTCACCACAGCACACTGTTTTAACCCAAATGTTTAGAGTTTTATTATATTCAGCTGAATTTTCTTCATGTAATCAAAGTGAGAGCACCAACATATCGTCACTGCGGATAACATATGGCCGCCATATTGATAACTTCATTATTTGTCATGAGGAAAAATTTGCAAGAAGTCACCATCACAGCCAAATGACATGGTAATGGATTCAGAACAGCAGCTGATCTGCCTGTAACTGTAATTATCTCCACATCCTGCTTTTACTTTCATTAGCAGCCTGTCTCCACAGCGCTAACTGTGAGACGGCCAAATGAGAACAAATTAATAAGACTCTGGAACTGCCCCAACTCTCTTGGAGAGAAACGTCCAGCTTATTGAGGAAAAACACAACAAAAACATAAACTGTGTTGTGCGGCTCTCCTCTGGAGCAGAATACTGAAAAACAAGACAAGGGAGTCCTTTAATCTGTTTTTTTCGGGGTTTTTTTTTGGTAGAACCTCATATTGTGTGTTGCTAGATCCATTGACAGATAAGAGAAAAAACACATAAGCTAATGTTGCTGGTTTAATTGAATTTTTGTGTTGGCCTTAATATAAATCATTATATTGGTTTTGAACCATTGTGTGAAACATCCCACTCAGTTAGCAGCTTAATTGAAACGGCATGAAAGAAAACAAACTTGGACTAAATTCAAGGTGGTTCCGTTTTTGCAGTGTGTGAAAGAATTTTTCATTTTCCCTGCATGCTGTTAGCAGTAAACGCACCATTTCCAGGGGCAATCATGCAATTAATATGCAACTATTCCTGCAATTATGCAGGAATAGTTGACCTTGTTTTGGACTTTGCCACTGCAGAGAACGAATTTGTCTTAATTATGAAACCATTCATGTTTTTTTTGTTGTTTAAAGACTGAAACGAACTTAGCGTGCTTGCTTGTCATTGTCTGGACTTTTTGGCTGTCTGTTACGTTTTTATTCTCTTTCTCACAGGGCTGTCAGTCATCTTAATCATTTAATTGTGATTGATTGTATGATTATCCATGATTGATCACGATTTATTTTTTTATCTGCTCAAAATGTAGCTTAAAACAAGATTTGTCAGGTATTTAATACTCTTATCAGCATGTGAGTGGGCAAATATGCTGCTTTATGCAAAAGTGTGTATATTTTATACAGGAAATTAAAATGAAATTAATAACAACACAAAACAATATGACAATATTGTTTCTTGACAGAGATTGTTCAGAAAGGTACTGCATTTAGTATTTTGTCAGTTTTCCCTCGCCAAAATTTAGGACACGTTTAGAGCATTATTTAGCCTACTTCAGGACAAGCTAGTATAACAAGATTGGTATCAATGGATTCCTTATGTACCTAAACATTGCACGTTGCATTAATGAGTTAAAGAAATTAGTGGCGTGAAGACAAATTCTCATTATTATTGCATTCATTTTGAAAGCTGTAAAATCTTATGTTACGATTGACTTCTTGCACAGATTTTGTGTGTACCATAATGTAATTAATTAAGTTTGGAGCGTTATTTAGCCTCCTTCACTACACGTTAGTATAACACGGTTGGTACCAATGGATCCCTTAAATGTTCTAGTTTCATATGATACCTTCGCTCCAGCTTTAAAACGGGCCTCTACAACCTCCGGAAGATTGTTTGTGTTAATGTATTAAAGAAATAAGAGGTGTTAAAATGATATAATGTTAGTGTCATGTTAACTTTGACAGCCCTACTTTCTATGCTTAGCGTGTTTGAGGATGATTTGCATACTGCAGGTACAGAATGGCATCAGTCATTTTCAGCCATCTTGTTCCTCTCTACAATCTGTTTTATTCCTGGGTTCTTCATCACAAATGCTGAGTGGCAAACCCACTCATCCCTAGAGCTGAAGAAGTGTGTTCTTGTATCGTACGTCTGTGTGTGTGTGTGTGTGTGTGTGTGTGTGTGTGTGTGTGTGAATGAAAGAGTGAAGGGACAAGTGGGGAGGACATAAGAGAAATCACTTAGCGATACTTGTCAGTAAATGAGTGAGTGTATGGACCGTCTTAAAGGCAGAGAGAGGAGATCCACCCAATTAAATGAGGGCTGCGCTGCCTTATTATTTATGCACACGGTGTCCAGCATCCTTGAGTAATTCTGATAAATCACTTTCCCTGCGGTAAAATCAATATGTGTGGTGCACACAACACTTCAGCCCAAAACAAACCCAGATAATGCCCCAGATATGGAAGGCGTGTTTTCCCTCCCAAAGCCCGATATGCATAGTATCAATAATGCATAAGAACTTACAGGTTGCTTGTTTATTTCTGTAATTAACTTAGCTCTAACTTCACACTATGGCGTCAATTAATCATTAAACAGAACTTTAGATTATAGCCGACTTAGGTCAGCATGTGAGGCTGTAGGGAAGAGGTAACGTCAGGGGATTTCAAACAATTTTCAGGTGTAATTGAACAAGAAATTACCATGGCACCTGAGAAACAATTTAAAGCTGCACTTGAGAAGATTTTAATGTTAAAAGACAGCTTCATAAGCCTGCAGTGTAAATGAAAAGTGGGACACAAACAGGCCAGATGAACTGAAGAATGAGCAGCGAGACTTGGCAGTGTTAGATCTACTGCTGCTATGTTGCGTCTTTGGCAGTCTTTGTCGCTCTTTTTTTAACATGTATAATTACACAGCTGCAGGCATGACCTTTATGCTGACGGGCTACATTCTGCCTCAGATACATTTTCTGTTTCATCAGTAAAAATAGATCCAATAAAATCTGTCAGTTAGGCTCAGGAACCTGGACATTGTTCTGGTCCAACACGTTACTATTTCATTTATTTTTTTATGCTTTGAGCACCGTGAATTACATTCTGGTAATTTGCAAATCTCTAAAACCATGGGTCAAACTCAAAAAGGGACATCAATAGTGATGTATTTGTGGCGTCTTATATTTGGAGTGTTTTTACTTTAACCTTGCTGGACAACAACATTGATTCTTCTTATGGCACCTGTACATCGTACAATCACATCAATCTTCCATGTTCAGTGTATGTCACACAAGATGGATTGCGAGATAAATCTAATTAAGTCTGTGTGAGACTGTATGCTATCAATGGCTGTTGAATTATGGGGCTAAAATATAGAAAAGAGGCTAAACTACGGTGGACCTGAGAGCTCAACGCACTGCAAATTAAGAAAACATCAGGACTCTCGTGATGTCACAGGATCGTACGACAATCATGGTATCAAACGTTAGAAGAAAATTCATCTTACCAAGCTTTAACACGCTTGTGCCAGGCTCACCAGACAACTGACCAATCAGTGTCCTGTGAGGAGCTACTGGCAGCCACAGGTGTGGTTTAGGTGTGTGAGACCTGGTGAGAACACGGAGAGGCTTCTGTTTGTTCAAAACAACAATCCTCTTCAACAACCTGAAGAGGATAACGTAGATGCTGCAATAGCATCAGCTATATTATGTGGAGAGTATTTCTTCTTTGGAAGAAGAGGAAAGAATGGCAGTTTCACTTTCCTTATTTTGATTGACAGATGGTTCATTCAATCACCTGCCAAGTACTTTTTAAAAGCGCCTGCCCTTTTCCAAACAGTTTCCAGTGATGATTTCTCAAATGGTAACAAACAAACCATCTGACAGGGCCAAGTTTTTTCCCTGTTTTTTAAGTCATTGCAGACAGTTATCCATAAGTAATGTTGGAAAATGACCTCAAATTTAAGTATTTTTATTATACTTTTTATATTATTTATTATGGGCTGCACGGTGGTGTAGTGGTTAGCGCTGTCGCCTCACAGCAAGAGGGTCGCAGGTTCGATTCCAGCTTGCGGCTCTTCTGTGTGGAGTTTGCATGTTCTCCCCGTGTAAGCGTGGGTTTTCTCCGGGTACTCCGGCTTCCTCCCACCATCCAAAGACATGCTGTTTAGGTTAATTGATTACTCTAAATTGCCCGTAGGTGTGGATGTGCGCGTGAATGGTTGTCTGTCTATATGTTGTCTGTTTCTATGTGCCCTCGATGGACTGGCGACCTGTCCAGGGTGTACCCTGCCTTCGCCCAATGCCAGCTGGGATCGGCTCCAGCCCCCGCACCCCTAACGGGAAAGCGGTTGACGATGGATGGAGGATATTATTTATTATACTTTTATACTTTTTATCTTATTTCAACATTGTGATGGCATGGTTCAGATATGATTCAATCACAATGGATAGCCAACTTCAATAACACAAATCATGGCAACAATAAGTGCCTTTCCCACTTCCTAGTATGTACGTCCTTGATTCCTTTCCTCGCCTCCTCTCCTCACATCCTAGTCCCACCCACAGGAGATGCTAGTGGAGGAGGTGAGAAATAGACATGAGGAGAGAGGAGTCGAGGCAATGGCCATTTAACAAACTGAGCCATCCTTGCCTTATACATCACGGAAAGTCATGGAAAAGACATCCGCAAAGAATACACCGATGTGTCCTGACATAGCTCCTCCAGCAAGCCTCTTTGCTCTTCGAGATGCATTTTAGGAATTGGGACATTCTTCAAGATGGAGAGCTGAAATTGATTTTCAGGTTACAAAGCTGGAGGTTAGAGAAGCGAGGAGACGAGGAAGCATTTCTCAGTTGTGTGCATCACTTTTTAATGTCCCCTGGAAGCAGTTGCCGTTGTGTTGGCAGCTGCTTGCAGCATTTGTTCTAAATGCTGCTAAATGTGTCAAATTTATGTTTTTGTGTGTCGTCACACTGGTGTAGATGTGGTTTGCTTGTGTATTTGTAGTGCGTTGAGCTCTCAGGGCCACCGGGCGAAACAGCTGCAAGCAGAGACGGATCAACGACCTGCTCTCATCTTTTAAAAATGCAGCAAAACAATAAAAGTTTAGACCATAGCGCTGAGGACCTGGCCAGGGAAAAGAATGCAAATTCTGAGTCAAGATATTTATTAGCAGATCATAAACACGGGTTGTAGCAACAGTCACATTGAGGGATTTTGGCCTTAACTTGTCTCAGTGCAATCTATGACCCCCCCATTTTTGACTGATGGCCGAAGACTTATGATCTGTTACAGCCCAAAATCGTACCGTTTAAAGAGCCTTTTAAGACTCTGCTCCATTACAAGGACACTACGGTGGACAGGACTGAATTTATAGTCAGGGTGCTTATTTTTTATTCCAAATAATCAGTTGCCACGCCCTGTGTGTACTGAGATTTGGGAGCTTCACTCCAAGCTCTCTGATTAATGACAATTATGCAAATGTTTGCACATGTACATGTTAACATAAAAAACAACCCGACTATAACTCCTTTATCCTTTAGGGTAGTTGTAAGGGGTTTATATTACTACTGCCCATGTATTAATTAGAGAGTGAGTAGGATGACAGAAATGCTTTATGCATAAATTGACAAAGTGCTTTCATTTAAAACATCAGTGATCAAGTACTTTCTGTGATTAGATAGCACGATGCAGCATATCAGGAAGCACGAAGGGACAGTCTAATATTACAAGTACATGTCACACGCAGTAGTCTGCCAATAAAATATTATTCCCCAGACAGAGTTCCTCTCTAAGGACCTGCTCTTGTTGACTCCACTGCACCAGAGTGGTGAAACAGTTATCCAGGGGATTCCTCAACATCTCAGCATCACGCTATAAGGATTTAGCAGCAGCATCACACTGTCACTTATAACGCAACACGAGGAGTGATTTCAAACCCACACCCCTTCAACACTCACTGCACCCCTTCATACCCACTCAGTCACTTGTGTCACAGCCTTGAGAAGTCGACATGGACAAAAACGGAAAAAGAAAACTGTGATGAAGCGAACAGAGCGACACCCCTCTAACAGCTTTTCTTTGCATTTGTCACATCTGCAGCATTCCTGTCGCTTTTATTTCAGACACAACTGGGAACAGTGTCATGACAAATAGACAATGCTAATGAATAATCTACGAGCGTTCTTTGTAAGCTTACTGAAAAGAGATTGCACAGAAAAAAAAAAATCAATAATGGATGTTGTGCTACCTCAGATTCTTTTTCTTTTGCACCATTTTGGATGTATCCCACACTAAATGGTTATGGTAAAAACACTCAAATTAAATCTAAAAAAGAAATTCACATTTGGGTCCAGTCTGGCTTTCATAAGAATAGGTGATGTAATTGAAAGACTATATACCCTTTTGATTAATTAGAGGTAACTGAACCTAATCAGCAGAGGAGCTCAAAGCTTCCTTCCTGGCTGTAGGCTCCCTGGGAAATGGAGTGAAAACTGGCACCATACAAGGAAAGCAAGAAGCAAAATCCTTCACATATTGGCAGATGCCAGCACTCTGGAGTCCTGCAGTAGTTAAGCAGCCTTACGCAGGGTAATCTGTTTTTGAAATAAGTCTAATGTTACTCTAATGCCCTATTTGCACAGGACCAATATAAACCTGAGGGATTTGTGACCATATGGTGCACAGGTTATTTGCAATTTAAATCATTTGTACATGCAAAGGTCATTAACACACCAATGGCTGATTAATTCGCACCTCATTATATTTTTTCAAACTGATGTTTTTGTCATGAATAATTTCTGACAGAATGTGAATATTTCGTGGGGATTTATTCAAAATGACGTCGATTTTTTGAGCTTTGGCACCGTGAATAAAGGCATCAACCAATCGAGTTGTTGTTATGAACACAACACAGAGACTCCATTAACTTTATTAATCTTTTCAACCTTTACAATGTGAGCACAGACCAGATCCACTCCTTCTGTTCCTGCCTTTCACAATAAAAGCCCTAGACATCATATTATAATATAATATCATAATAATAATAATATAATATTCGCAGGTGACTATTATTATTATTATTATTATATTATATACGTCCCAGGTGTGTAAAGACTAATTTGTGATTCAAATTCTTAATAATAGCAGCCATTATTTGTACTTGGCATCTTCTTCAATCGCCTCTTCCTTATTTTTATGTACAGTATCCCAGGGTGATTAGTGGGATCTATTGGCAAAAATACAAAATAAAATTCATAACTATGTTTTCATGATTTTTATAATGAAATGAAACTAACAGTTGTGTTTCGTTAGCTTGGAATGAGTCCTTCATATCTATATAGGTAGAGGGTCTTCTTCACGGAGTCCACCTTTTGCTCCGCCATGTTTCTACAGTAGCCCAGAATGGCTTCAGCTGGAGTTGATAACATTACTCGCTCCCGTCACTACCGTTCTCTCCCTCTCTTGCTTCACCACTCACTCCCCTCAAACACACACTCTAGGCACTGGCTACTCTTACATCTACTGGCTCTAGAGAGGGCTATTCGCGTTTTTGCGTCAGCCAGCGTTGTGATACTACATGCTCAGCACATGGGAGACGCTTCAGTTGGCACCAATATCTACCTCACCGTTAGATAAGCCAGATCCTACACATTGTTCCTTTAAGTACAAGCTTCAATTTGTGATTTGATTAACCAAAAAGTGACGGATGGTGTAACTGAGACCTCACCAGAGAACCTGTGATTTTTGCTAATGTCATTATCTCATGTATTATGAATACCTGTGAGGGCTTGATTAATCTGCTGATTATTTTCACAGATTAAGTCACAGATTAATCATTGTCAATAAAATGAAAGAAATCTGTAAAAAAAATATAATGGCCATCACAATTTTCCAGAGCCTAGGTTGACATTTGCTTTCACATAACACAAAAAAGCAGAAAATCCACACAGCTGGACCCTGAGACTTAAAGGAATACTTCACCAAAAAAATGACCACTTGTATATCACTTACCCCGTGTTACTTTGAATCCTTGAAGAACACTTTGTTTTTCTTCCATGTCTCCACAGTGAATGAAGATTAAAAAAAAACAGAGAAAAGGCTGAAAAAGGCTGAATTAAGGTAAATGGTGGCCACTTTTGTTAAAAGCATAAAACATCTGTTTACACAACTCCTGCAGTATAATCCAATTCTCCTTTTTGAGTCATCTGCTCACTGCTTCCCTAACACGTGCGTCTTGGCAAAAACCTTACTATATAAAACACCTCAGACTCACTCGAACGAGTCTCACACTCTTTGCTAGTCGAAAGTGTTTTGAATAGTATGTTTTAATTGAAGTTTTCTGTAAGAATTTAAGGTAACAGGGTGAGCAATTGCTAAACAAATGGTCATTTTATGGGTGAAGTATTCCTTTAAACAAAATTAGTTCTGTCAAACGACAAATCGATTAATCAACTAAACATTTCAGCTCTGATGGCTTCATCTAATCACAGAAGTTGAGGGATAATTCATCAGTTACACTATTTTCAAGTGAAGCAATCTTTTTCACTTTACATATCTGGCAGAAGAGAGACATCTATATTTGAATCTGTATGATAAAGTACACTATGGTTACAGCATGGCCCAATTACCATAGTCTTTTATATGTGGGTGGCAGACGTTAACATGTACAGTGTAATTGTCTAACGCAGTACGCCTCACAAGGGACGTCTCAGAGGTGTTAACAGCTGTCTGCTCCTTCGAGTGGAATGGACAGCCCTGAAGATTCAAAGACACCACGCTGACAGTCATACAGGTGTTGGTGTAGTCAAAGGAAGAAAAGTCCAGAGGGGATTTACAGTATTTTTGCTCTCTCACTACTGTCAGGTTGAGACTTCAGCTTTAAAAACTTACGAGATTAGCACATGGGTTTGCAACTTGTAGTTATAATTAAAGCTCTTCTAAACCCTCATTAACCCTCATTAATTACTAAATAGGGTGTAATTAATCTGCAGTGAAATTTTCTAGAAATGTTGTCAAGTCTGAGGAGACTTGAGGCTGAATCCAGAAATTTGAAACTACACTTTTGTGACTCACAGACATCTTTGGCTTGCAGGTTGAGCATTTTAGGTTGGTCTCACATGGACATATAGATCGGTTTGTCAACTGGGTTTTGCAGCTGTTAATTCCTAACTAATACAACATACAATATATTAGTCTGAAAAGTGGAATAGGAACCTCAAGTAGCGCGAGCAATGACAGCTGCCATAGCTGAACTGGAAACGAAAACAAAATCAAACTTATCTCACAATACTGTTCGATCGGCATGAACTCAGTTACCTCATTGGCGTGTGCTCCTCTATTCGTATTTACATCCCAGGTAAATTAATCAATGCACAAGCTCTGCTTCATACGGAGGATGCATATTTATACCTCAGCCTGTCTTAAGATAACACTGGCAATCAATAAATGAGATTCTCTGTTGGCAGGCTGTGCACAATGATGCTAAGAACTGCAGAAACTGACAGTAGCAGATATGTGATGAATCAATATATGATGAATCCAAACTAACCAAAGTCACACAATACAGGTCTTTGAGGTAAAACTACTGTTTTTTTTAATGGAGTCTGGTTGCTTTAGAGCATAGATAATGGCTTCAGTTTCCCGTCAGACAGACTGTATAACTGTCTCATGGCAAGGTAACCAGTGAAAATATTGTAAATATAGCGTATGTTTACAGTGAGTCTTTTTGGTGAGCCTTTCTTTTAGGTGGCTAAAATATGTTTTGCTGGTGTCCCCATCCACAGCAGAGCATTGCTTTGCTTCTGTCCAGACTGTTTCTCCAAGCTAGAGATCTGCAGGTAATACACCAACTATAGATGAGTACCTCATACAACCCCACCTCAAAACACCCAAACTATCCCTTTAAGGTTAATAAGGAAAATAAAGAGGAGTGTACCGGAAAGAGCAAACACCAGGAAAAGAAGTATTTGGCTGCTTGACAGAACTCATATTTCAGTAAGTAAACGTGAAACAATGAATTCACAAATCAATTAATGGATATGTGAATAATTGAATATAATAAATAAATGAATAGTCAATGACACCATGGATAATTACAATTTCTTGCTGCTTGGCTGCAATGAACCATGCCTAAAGAAAAACACTGCTGGTCTGTGACATTGGTGGTTTCTGGAGGGACTTTACCTCTTGCTGCAATCTTTTCAGCTGTTGGAGGGAGTAAATATCACAGGACACAAGGGGAAGCTGAGGAGGAACAATCAAACCCTGTCGAACCCCGAGAGGGCTGCCAATCAACAGACAAACCCCCAAACATACTTGTTGTTAAGCCTAAATACCAGGGCTGCCAGTCAATTAAAATATCTAATCACAGTTAATCACACAGTTATCCATAGTTAAGTGATTAATCTCAAACTAATCACACATTTTTTTATTTGCTCAAAATGTACACTAAAGGGACATCTGTCAAGAATTTACTACTCTTCTAAACATGGGTGAGGGAAAATATGCCACATTATGCAACTGTATGTATATATTTATTATTGGAAATCAATTAACAACACAAAACAATGAAAATATTGTCCAGAAACACATACAATATGCTCAAATCATAACATGGCAAACTGCAGCCCAAAAGGCAACAACAGCTGTCCGTGCATGTGATTATCATAAAGTGGGCATGTCTGTAAAGGGGAGACTCGTGGGTACCCACAGAAGCCATTTTCATTCACATATCGAAGGTCAGAGGTCAAGGGACCCCTCTGAAAATGGCCATGACAGTTTCTAATTAACCAAAATTAAGCACAAGTTTGGAGCATTATTTAGCCTCCTCCTTGCCAAGCTAGGAGGATATAGCTGACATAAATGGATTCTTTAGGTTTTCTAGTTTCATATGATGGCAGTATCTTCACTCTACCTTTAAAACTGAGCCCAATACAACCTAAAAATCCCAAGTTGCATTACGAGGTTAAATAAATAGTGGCATTAAATGAATTTGTAACACGTTATTATCGTGTAAACTTTGACAGCCCTACTAAATACCTACCTAAAACATCATGTATTGAAAATAACCCCTAATCCCTGTACATTACCCTTCAAGACACACATTACAAATTGAAAAAAGAGCTATTATATCCTTACATTCAGGTATGAAATAAATATTGAGTTAGCATTTCTAGATACAGTAAGTTTCGCATTGTAATCTATACAGGTATATATAAAGGCTACATGTTGATGTTTACTACATGTGTTTTTATACGAGCAGATGGTGGCCCTGCTGGGTCTTGCTCTTGCTATAGTCTGTGATCCAGGTGAGCTTTGGCCTACATGTTGTTGTTCAGGTATTGGCTTCCTCACCTCTTCTGTCAGCGAAACTGAACAATTGTGATGTGTCCGTTGAAGTGTTTGTGTGTTTATGTCCGTGCATGTGTGTGTTTGTGTGTGTGTGTGTGACTTCATGTACATCAAGGTGCTGCGTCCACTTTGAAGGTCACAGCACAGCATGAGTAATGAATCCTGGGACCTGGCGGTCGCAGGTTCCCCTCAGTCGGCTCTCCATAACAGGAGGAGGATAACAGGGTTTCCATTGTTTCAGTTCTGATTCACAAATAAAGACAATTACAAATATTCTCTGTCTTGCCATGCAAGTTAAATATTCGCTGTTTTACACTATTTAAATTGGAAGTATTAGCTGATTTTGAAGCATTATAACAGCAGACATCAATGCTGCAGGAGGAAGCATCTCCATGTAAGTCAGACTTAGCTTGAATGAAATTATTTTTGCATTGACTACATCTTCTTTTTTTAAAGCTTATCCACATTTTTCAGATCTAGATCCAGTCGGCTATGTTGCACTATACACTTTGACTGACTCGTGCGTACAACAGGATTATTATAGGAAACTGAAACAAAAACAAAAGTAAGCAGTGAAAATACATTTTTAGTAAACTCTTTGAGAAAAATGAAATTGAAATGATACTGCCTAGGAAAAAAAGAAATAAAAAATAAAAACATAAGTTCATTTCAGTTTTAGTTTTTGAGCTAAAATATATAACTAGCAAAAAAAGGAGACAGCTCAAATTTCCATCAACTCTTGTGACATTGAACCACAGAAACTGAACAGACCTGAAATTCCAGGAGATGGCGCTATGAATTGCTTAATACTGGACAAGCATAAAGAATAAATAATAAACATTATGGTCATTCCTACATGTATTTTATATGTATATGTAGCTTCTGAGACATTACACCTAGCCCTAACAAACTGAAACGGCTGTAAAATTAAAACTAAATATATAAAAACTACACTAAACATGTCTGAAAACTGACTAATCTTAAACTAAAATAAAATTTAAAAAGTCAAAACTGAACTAAAATAAAATCTAACTGAAAATTCAAAACTGCTATAACCTTTGTGTACAGCAATCAGAATCAAGGAGCAGATCTGTTTCTACTTCAACAAATGAGTCAGTTTTCATATTTACTGTGTCGCACAAAAATACATGACCTCCATTGTTTTGGTTTTTTTACAATTAACTCCTTTTCTCTCTCGCGAGTTAGTGAACCAAATCTATAAAAATAGGAAACTTTATCCAACAATGCAATTACAATTAAAATAAGGCAACTCTTCTCACACAACTGCCAAAACAGTGAGAAAAAAACTGTTGCCTAATGACAGGCATCATCCCACGAAGCTGTGTCAAAATGTTATAGTCAGTGTTTACAGATGAAAATTGGTCTGGCGCCTAGTCAGATTTTTCTGTTGATTAGTTGACCTGATCCCCGACAAAAAAATTCATTAAATGAAATGAAAAGAAATACTCTACAATTTGTCATGTTCACTTATCAAAAATATTTTTTTTGTCATTCTGTTTGGCTTCAAAATGCAGCCTTTCATCCTTGTCACAAGATAGGTGGTTGCTACAGCAACAAGCCTTTATCCTACTACTGTATCTCCTGAGTATTAGACAAATGGTGTGACCCGGCCGTTCAGCAACACCCTGCTGCGATATCAATGACTGTAAATCTTTATTGTGACCACTTATTTACACTAATGACACACAACATATTTTAACAAAATTAAGCCTGATTGCTAGTTTGAGGGGACGCATTATACACCTTTGTTTTTATTATATGATACCTGAACGAGCACACGACCACAACAGTATTTTTCTCCCAACAACCTCCTTATGTGTGCTACTTTAATAGGTGAGTGTAAATGCTAACCTGCAATTTCCTGTACGGGGGTAAAACTCAAACATTTAAATGATATTAAGGCTTAAATTTTGGCAGAATTGACAGCATGGCTGCTGTGAGTGACAAACTGGTGACGTCTCAGGTCGCTAGCTGCCAGTTGTGTCCTCTGCTTGGGACACCTCAGCACCACTGTCGATCCACGTCTTCGCTTGGATTAGCTGCAGTCGTCACTGTTAGCCACCCACTTTGTGCCTCATTTTTGCTCGTCAGAAACCTATGGGTGATGTCACTGAGCCTACATCCTTATCCTATACAGGGGGGGGGGGCCCCGTCTTAGGGAGTTGGGTTTGGGAGGGGGGTCACCGGTTTGGCCCAATCAAAAAGAAATAGAGTGAATGTTAGCTGGAGAGGGAGTTTCCCTCTTTCACTCCCGGCAAGCCCCCCCCACCCCAGCCAACCCCCCCCCCCCCCCTCGCGCCCCTCCTCGTGAACCCCCCCCCCCCTCTCACCTCTCCCTTTTTTTATTTGTTTTTGTTTGTTTTTTTTTTCTGCTCTTCCCGTATATTATATAATATAAAAAAAAAATAAAAAATTTTTTTTCCCCCGCGGGAATAATAAAGGTTGATCTTCTTCTTCTTCTACAGTCTATGATCCATCAATGCTTTCTTCAAAGCCACCAGACTCCACTGACAAAAACAGTAATTTTACAACTCTGAACATCGGAGTTGCTGCTGAGTATACTGAGCATACTGTAAATAATGACTTGAGTTCCCTGTCAGAAAGAGCCGTCTGACGGCAAGGTAAAGTGGTGAAAATATCCTAAATATAGCGTACACTTAACCTGATAAGGAATAGTGCAGGAATGAGTCCTAAAACCCAGAAATAAGTGAGCATTTTAGCACCTCCAGTTCCTACACCTGGAAGTCAATGGGTATTTTGAATGGGTTTTTCGTTAGATGCCTGAAATAAGGTCTGTGGTTAACACAAGCTGAAGACATTTTAACGTTTTGTTCTACGACATAAAATGCATCAATAAATATCCCTCTGTTGAATTTTGAAGCTGTTATGTGTCTTTAAAAAGATGAATGCTAATAAGTGGTTAAATGAGACTACCAAACATCATCGCACCGACTCGTCCTCGTTGTATATACTAGCGCTCATGTGACCGTGCTGTAGTTCGGTTATGGCCTAATGTTAGCTTTTTACCTCTGCCGATTGCATTCACACTTCAGAAATCATAAATTCATTTGTGAAGAAAATCTTGCTGAACAAAACATGTAACTACCATAAACATTTGTTTGTCACAGAGCTTACAGTATTTACTGCAATAAAAAAATCCCACTGTCATTTTGTTGAGGAAACCCAGGACTAACTTCTGGGTTGGCCTACAAAAATACGCCATCCCTGGAGTGCTTTATTAATTTTGACAAAAATCTGACCTATCCCTGAAGCAAACATTGCTCGGTGGGGCAATACCGTTTAGGTTTGCTGCCAAGTATCATCCTCTTCATATAGCTTACTGTAAGACTCCTCTCATGGCAGCTTCTCTCTGCCTCTGCTTGAGCAACGGGCCGGATCTTTGGATCTGTCTTCAGCAGAGCCATCAGGAGGACGGCTTGGCTTCTATATTTCATGTGCTTCACATTCAGTTAGCCATCATTAAAGCTCAACTTTTCACACTGGCTGTTTGACAGTCTGGTGCAGGCTGTACAGGTACTGGAGGAGGAGCTGTTCTCCGCCCAACCCCACCCAGCTCCACATCCTTTCTCTGTCTCTCTTCCTCTCTCTCTGCTGCAGTGGGCTCAGGACAGATGGAGCGGTACATGACAAAACAGCCTAATTAAGAGAGTGGTGCACCTTTGAATTCCCACATGTGGAAACCCTCTCCAGAACCATGACAGAACATGTTGGCAGCGAGGAAAGAGGAAAACATTTTTTTTTTTTTTTTCAATTTGCATCATCCATCTTTGTCCTCAAAGTGCTAGGCTTTTACTACGACACGGAAAGCCTCACGAAAGCGCTTGTAACAAATAAGCCATTAAAATGTGTGGTTTGTATGGCGCATCACCCGCAGTCAACACAGAATGACAACACGGAAATCCTAATGAGCTCCACGGCTGAATACATTTACAAGCTGAAGATCAAAAAATGGCAAGTTGTTAGACCTGCACACCACGAGAGGTTGGAGAATTTTCTTGACATGACAATGAAGATATATTGCTTATTTGTTGGCTGCTTGGAAAAAAAAAAAAAAGCAGGTCCTGGTTCTTCAGTTAATGGATTAAACAGATGCTGACTTCACTAGATATACTATACATCTTCGTCTTTGCCTCTGAAATAAGGTATGAGCATAGAGCTGAAACATTCAGTCGATTAATTAATCAACAAGCAGAAATGATTTTTGTATTTAAAAGTCCATTTGACTAGTCCAAATCAGAGTGAAATTGATATTTTTGGTCCATTTTCTATTCAGTCTGGTTTGGTTTCACAGTACACAAAATAAATAAAAAAACATATAAATTTGCTGGGGGGCGGGTGCAAAGCAGGAAATTTCCGTTTTTTGTCTCAAGAGCTACTACTTCTAAGCAGGAAACTGTCCAGACTTGCTGTCGAAGTGTTTTCACTTTGACTCGGCACAAATCTCTTCTCCAGATCTGATCTGAAAACTCCATTTTTGTCACACCATTTTCTACTTCTCTTCGGCCCAGATGTCAAGCAAACAGCGGCTGGCTGCATGTCAACTGCGCTCCAGAGATCTTGTCTCGCCTTTTTTAACGCGAGCTGCATGTTTCACAGCAACAACAGAAGGGAAGGACTGTTCACTGTATATCGACAATCAGCAACATACACACTTCTATGTAAAACTCACAACCCAAAAAAGTAAAGATTTATTTTTACATAAACACTTCCAGCTTTTATTTCAAATTAAAAGCCCCCAGGCATTTTTTGGATGGTGGACAAAATTCCTTCTGTTGTTAACATGAGGCTTTTATTCTGAAATATTTGCAGGACAGTGTTGCAGAACATACAGTGACTGGCTCCATGAATGAATATAGTCCATGGATTATTATTTATGCAATTGTGGATTATTACAATTATTTGCAATTACCACACGTTATTTGCACTTTTTCTGTCTAAAATAAATAGAAATTATATTTATAATAAAATGAAATATGCCGAATGGCTGATATGCAGCTGGTGTGAACAACGGACGTGTAAATCGCGCAGCCATTCAGGCCCAAACGTAAGTCTAACTGACAAACATTTGATTGTCCATTGTTCTGTATTACAGTAAACTAGCTACATCTACAGACTGGGCTTTTGACCACACAGACAAAGCAATCTGAAGATGTCCCTATGGCTCTAATAATCGAGGTAGGCATTGTATAATTTTATAGCCCAAATGATTAATCAATGATGAGTAGTCCTTAATGAAAACGGTATTTAGCGGCAGCCCTACATGTTAAAGTTTTATTTAGAATACTTGGTACTGCTAAGTGTTAAAACTGCTTGATGTGACACGTCCCATCTGGAGCTGCTCTGCTGTGGCTATTTTGCATAACTCTAGTAAACATTTTGCTTAATTTTCAATGTTGATGGCAAAAGTCAGCAGCTCAACAGCTTTAAATAGCTCAGTGTTTTCCTCACGGCAAAATTCACACAGACAAATATTAAATAACCTGAGGACACTTTAAACCCAATAACCTAATAATATCCTCAGTGTTTATCTTTAAAGGTTGGCTGTTGGCTATTACTCTCACAGCACGAATATCTGAGGTGTTGTAAGCAAGCACTCCATGCAAAGCTGCATGAAACTTACATTTAATACTCCCCTGTGTATTATGCCATTATTGTGTATTAGCCACTAAAGTCTGTGACCAAAAATAACGAAGTGATTTCATAGAAACAATCACTAAGCAGTGGTCACACTAAATGGCCTATGAATGATGCAGTAATTCACAAGTCATTTCATGCAATAACAATGCTGTTCTTGCTTTTAGTGTGTCATATGTAAATGCATCTGTGTAAATATATGCTCAGGGCATGTGACGTAGAATAAACAGTGAGGCTGCTTATGGTGGGAGGGAGGGGAGGTGGATGGGTCCAACAAAAACAGGACGTTAAACAAGGAGAACAGTGTTCGTGTCCCAAAGTGTTGTTAACTTACTTAACTTTACTTTTAGAGCTTCGCTGCCTAAACCTGTGGACGTTACCATAGTTTGTTGCATGGTGTAAAATGATATTACTATGACATGCAAGATGTACTTGTAACGTCTTGCTATTTATACAATCATTCCCTTTACATTGGATTGCAAGTTATATATTACATTTACTACAAAAAGCACAATTCTGCCAAAGAGCAGCAACGGATAATGTAGCAACTGTAGGATGATCATTTGTCAGGGGGTTAAATTATAATCTAGATAAAAATACTTGTTTCGTTGTGTGCCTTCTGCATGGGAGGACTTTGCTTAAACACGCTGAAAGCTGTCACTCAATGTCAGTGCTGCTAGAATAAAAGTGAAAGGGTTACAGAGAGTTACAGGGATTGTTTCACTTTTGTCCTTGCGTGCAGCTATAAAGGCCAGTGTGTGATACAGTGTGTTTTTGTGTAGAGGACTCACTGCAGGCCATGTCGATGCCTTTCCACATACTGTATATCACATAAACAGATGCTTCTTAGTCAAGATGTATGGATGAGATATATCACAATGTAAAGAAGCCTGACAAAGCATCTGGTCAACGCAGGCATTCTGAATTAAACATCTGTTAAAACACGACATGATGAAGGCTTGGCTAGTGCTTAAATATTGCAGTTGTTGCAGATGTGAGGTGCAGATATCATTTCTCATCATTTTTTCCTATAAAGCTTATTGTACATTCTGTTTCCTCACAATAAAGGAGTCATCAAATAGCACAATGCATTCAGGATGAGCTGTGGTTGTATGTGATTTCTTTTAGCACTTTTCTCTGTGCACAGAAAGATGTTAGACCACCTTCAATGTAATAACTAGAGCTCACCGGCACACGGCACTGCATTATCAAGAAAACACTGTCACAGTCAGTCTGACCAAATAGCAGAGGTGGGACCAAGTCATTGTAAGTCTCAAGTCTTTACAAGCAAGTCCCAAGTCAAGACAGGCAAATCCTTAGTCCACTTTCAAGTCCTTGGCTGCGCTAAAATGTCACCATTAATCAGAAAGGATCTTAACCAGCTGAATCTGAACGCTTTCCTCTTTCCTCTCCCCCGCAGCGCCAACCCAAAAATAACCTACCCAAAATTCAACAGGTTGTGCTCTAATACTTAGCTAATCTAACACTTTGGGGAACTCACTGCATTAAATGAAAAACCTGCGTCAATTGATATCGGGGAATTGTTGTCTCACTTGACCCAATTTCAAATGCCTTAAAACATTAAAAATAGATGCCATAACACGTATGAACGTCTTAAAGACGTAATAAAGACATCTTAAATACGTCAGACATTAACAGGGTATTTTCTTCTTTAGAAGTACAAATTTGACATATCAATGCAGATGTAAAACTAGACATTTGGTCCAATCTGCTTTCAAAGCATGCCCGTACATTCAACCCACATTTTGGTTTGCTTGGTCTGAGACCGTTTGTGAGAAGTGGTCTCGGACCAGAGTGCAATCACTGCATTCACCACTACCTAAACAAACTGCACCAGGTGTTGAACCACACCAGAACTTGATTAAAATAAACTAAATCTTGGCTTTTTTTTTGTTTCTATCTTACTATAAGTTTCAACAGTTTAATAAATACATTTGTGTTTCAAATCAATGTAAAACCAAGGGTGCTGACAATAATATAATAGCTGACCACCAATGTTAAATCTTTACAGTCACTGTTTCCCATCAGGTTTTGTTCAGCATTTGCAAAACTTTTACATGTGTGAGGATAAATGTGTTAAGTTGTATGGACAATAACCTTTAATAACAAAAAGCAATGCTGTTTCCCAGCATCAGTGTTTAATGTGTCTTGTCTGGCACACATCTAGCTGCTATCTGTCAGTGTTGTTGCCACAGTGTGACTTCCCTGCACTTGATATCCATGTTAGCGATTCAGCGTCTCCAGCCACAACAGATGGTATATTTTCTAAAAACATCCTGAAAGCCATAACAGTTTCATGCATGCTGGGGAATTTAGGCATTTACACACAGACTGATAATGCAGAAAGCGATGCAATCAACTTCAAATTTTTATGAGACACTGCACAGATGCATGTCGCAGATTTGAAAGTGATGCAAGTGTATTTAAAGTTACAGCTCCGACTGGCTGAATTTTAAACTAACCTGCAGTTTAATACGTTGAATGGGAAACGAGCACCTGCATCAGCAGTTATACTGTTTATTACAATTTATAGCAGCCATGGTATAAACACACATAACACAACGCATGCAGAATAAAGCAGTATCCTCTGTGTGGTCGTACATTTCAGATGAATATGTTAAGGTAAATGTTTTGTAGGCAGAAGCTTAAACATCCTACTCAACTACTCAGCGCTCCGGATGTCTTAATATTCACACAGGCTGCACAAATGAGACTTCTGCAACAGCTACATACTCTACATATGAGCAGTTTCCATGGAGATGTGTCAACATTTGCTGCAAGACCTGAATGAGGAAAGGCAAGATGCCAAAGCCAAGCCTCCTACAGTACACCTGGGTTTTAGGTTTTCTTTTCCATGTTGTATCATCAGCAGTGATGTATTTTTGCATATCGGTGGAAATAGCAGAAAGGTTAGGATTAGTACTTGATGAAAAAGGGCACACATAATGCGGAAGGGATTATACTATTTCTGGTCATCTCGCATGGCTGCCTTGATGTGTTATGCTTGGTTAGATTTAAACTGGAACTCAAAGGGGGCATTGTCAGTGCATCTGACCTAAGATCATGAGATCCTTATGACTTACAGTACATGTACTTCAGACCCAAGCTTATAATTTTGCTCTTCTTTCAGATTACTTGTACAACTAAAAAAGTGCCCTAAGTAGATCTCTGCCAGGTGTGTCTGCACCAACCACTGATGTAATGTTTGGTTAAATGAATACAAACCACAATTGTGCAACCCCCCGTTCAGACCTCAGATGTGTATCAGATGTGTTTTTTACTTGCACGTCTCATGCAACAGATGCGTCCTCATTTTAAATCTATGCAGCTGTCTACACTGGCTCAATGCAGCTAAACTGCAGATCACTGTGTAAAGCTTCATGTTGACTGTTTAACGCTTCCTCAGAAACAGAACAGAAACTGCCAAGCTGTGTTTGGTTTTGTTAGCTGTTAGCTGTATTGGCCCCACTAGCTGCTAGCTCTGTTAGCCAAACACACAGTTGGACTCTGCTGCCCACCGGCTGTTAACCGCCAACTAGCTCTCCCCTACCGACATGAGAAGATGCTAAGCTAAGAGCTAAAAGTGAACTATGCTAAGCGACTGTTATGCATTCATACATGCAATTGTCTTATCTTGGCATGCAAATAAAGAGAAGCACAATTCATAATCTGTAGCAGAAACAAGAGTCCAAACTGAAGCGGTTGTTGACCACTTATGGAGTAGTGAGGAGCCAGCAGTCAATGATGGTATAAAACCATCAATAAAATATGTTTTCATAAAGTGTGAATCACTGCAACCACGAGAGGTCCTTCAACATATAGTCATAAAAAAGCACAAAAAATATCATACTGATGGGACCAGCAGTGTGCGAGATTAGCTGTGGACAGACGGACAAAGAGATGCACACATACACACACAATCACACGACCAAATACATAATCTCCTGGTGGAGATGATATGTATACAGATCTAAATAAGTATTCAGAGATAGGCTAAACATAAACCCTAAGGGGATGTTATAGCTCTACAGTGTATAGGACCTTATCTCCTTTGTGTTAAATCAATGTAGTGTGGGAGGCTTTACAGGCAGCTCCACCATGAGCAGCGACGGACTATAAGCTCCCTATTTGGCGTTTTCTTCCACTGAAGGGCGTAGAGAAGAGACTGAGGCTGTGTCCAGGGTGTGTGGCATCACTACAACATCAGCCAGTGTCTGCCTGCCGAGGAGAGAGCAGCAGCAGTGGGAGGGAGTGGGCGGATATATCAAAAGGTGAAATGCAGCCTCTGCTGCAAAGCTACATCCAATTGAATGTGATTTTGTCTCAGTTGCAAGGTCTAGCACTGCTTCCACTTATATAATGTTCGCTGCTGTCCCTGTGTGAATGAGAAGACACACAATACCATTAAAAATGGTCTCCCTTCTGCTGTATCTGCCGTATTGCTATTACCTTTATTAACAGTACAATGCTTTGTTTATTTCAGGATAGAAAACATTTATTTAGCTACTCGCTGGCACCGTTTGTTGGATCACAATATGAATCAATTATTGCCAGGTCATGCCAACTTTTACATTTGATCATCTAAACAGATAAAGTCAAGCACTATACTTGTCTTCCTTCCCCTTGTTTCTAGCTTGTTTGGAGTAAAATGAACTGAGCGGTTAAGGCTGGGTTACACTTGAAACAAGCAAGTTTGTCCCATGTTGTCCAACATCGGAAGGTGAACGTGTTCAAAGCTTGGCTAGTCTCTCACTTCCACACTCCTGTCCAATTATGGTGTTTACATACCACAGAATCCCCGTTTCATAGCATATCCAGGTTACTCAAAGAAGAAGGTATGGAGTTTATATGCATGTAACGCATTACCAGGATGTTCCAAAAAACCCTCTACAGAGTCATGGAAACTTACTTTTCTTTTAGTTTTAGTTTAGAAGACAGTATCTCACTACTCATCTTAGAGGCTTCAAGATAGTCAGTTTCCTCCCACATCCACTTAGACTCTAAACTGACTACAGGTTTGGATGTCAGTGATTACATCGACCTCTCCAAAATTGTCAGGTACACAGGAATATTCTGTTAATGGGTTTATTTATGGCAACAAGGAGACAGATCAATTCACAGGCTATGGAAAGTACAGTACATGTAAACAACTTGAATAAGACCTTAAATGGTGAGTGGCCAACCAGCCCAATCTATTGGGAAGGCTAATAAATAGCCCAACATTACATTCCTGTGTCATGAGAACACATTTTAGCCTTTTTGCATCAGGCAAAAAAATTACAGTAACGTCCACAGCTGTGTATTGGCAAGAATCTGGTGATACAGGGGTTATGATTTAATACATTGCAATATACTGTATTGCGATACTGTAAGTAAGGCGATATATTGTGATTTTTTTTTAATCTAATTTAAGAAGACTGTCAATACAAAGAATGCACCACCATATGTATAAAATCTGACTTAAAAAGTTGACTTTGGGATCTGCACTTACATTCATCACAGTCCCTGTAACATCCAACATCATAGCATAACTTTGAAAGGACACAAACACTGAGAAAGAGCATCTCTTCGCAAATGAAATAAAGTATTGACTGAGTTCATCTTTGTTTGTAAACTATTAATTAAAAATCACATTTGGAGACTCGATACAGGAACACAAAACATATTTTCTTACACCCCTAAACTAAAACCCCTTACAGGTTTTGGAAAAGCATTATGGCTGGGCCTAAAGTAAGTATGTAAACCAAGTAAATTACATACATAAATAAGGTAACAGAAGTACATTGCATGCAAAATGACTTGTGATGACATTCAAACGACATTTGGTGCAACTGGGTTGAGCCAACAGCGGTGTTACTCCGTGCTTGTAAAGGTGACTATGTTAATACTTCACTAAGTCCCCATTGTAATTATTTTTAATCTATTGAGGTGAAACCTTTGCTTTTCCATTTTAAGGTTTGCAGTTGAGCTACACTAAACTCTTCCAGTGAATCATTTGCAACAGTTTTTATTCTTTTCAAACTCTGGTAAATATTAAAAAAAAAAAAAAAAAAAAAGTTTGGTTCTGCTATCCAAGAGAGAGTGAGAGTCTGAGGTTGATAAAAGCTGGCAGTCCTTGCTCATGATAGTCATATCAGCTCTGTGTTTGTTTTGGCCCTCCAGCATCACTGTAAACCTTGATAGATTTAATGTGAATCACAACGATGTCTGACAGCTCTGTGACTGACCTGATTTGATTTGTTTCCAAGTGGATGGTGGCTTATTTTTCTCACCAAACATCTGAGTTCAACTCTTTGATTTAGAGGTCAGGGCTAGGGAACAACCCAGGCGAGTAATAACGATTGATTAAGAACGGATGTTTTTCCTCAACGGTGATCGATAAATTATCTCTCAAGGATGTTATTTTTCAACAGTGATTCATGCGCTACAGTTTGGCTGCCTGTTGCTCTGTTCTTCCCTGTGGCATTAGCTAGCTGTGCATTGGTGTGGAGGAGGAAGGCCTCATTTATTCCAAGTTATGCAACCATCTTGGGAAATGCTGGCCAGGCGCTGACTGTAGCATAGCGGCAGAGCTTTAACTTAGCAGGCAGCATCACGCTGGTTTCCCAGAGAGCCGAGCAAGCAGTGAGGCTTCCCCCTCTCTCTTTTTTTTTTCCTCTTCTGCTCTAGCCCTAATCTCTCCCCCCTCTGTGTGTGGCATCTTTGTCAAGGAAAAAAAATGTATTACAGGCTGCATCAGGTGCTGACCAAAGCACATTTATAAGGCAGAGCGGAAACAGCCTGTTGATCATGCACCACAATAGCTGTTGCATAAGCTGTGATACAGGAAAGCTCTCATCAATGTTTCATGGATTTGCAATGTGTGGTCTTAAAGAGCTAAAACGGAGTATTTGCACATATAAAACTTACTGTCCTATTGCAGAAAAAAATGAACCATGACATCTAAATTCAGTATGTTAGCTACAGCATTGATCGTTACTTTCATAAAATGCTTTTATAAAACCTTCATTTTTGCATGCAGTACATCAACATACACAGTTAGATTTATAGTCACACTGTAGCTGCATGTTATCGTCTAAACTATATATATAATTTTCTAAAATCTTTCTTTCACCCTAAAATGGAAACAAGTTTGCTTACTTTTCTCAAAAGCCTTTTAGGAGCTAAAACAGGAGCTTAATTCTCTCCCCTCTGATGTCCATCAATCTCTCCCACTTCACATGTCCTAATTTTTCCTTCAGCTCTCCTCTCCTACTGTAAAATTATAACGTCAGTTGATGCACATGTGCTCACAGATGTGGATTTTTAACCTATATTCATGCAAGCTAGAGATGTGACAGTGATGAAATTTTCCCACTGGTTGATAAATTCGTGACAACGCCAATGTTACAGATTACACCGGACATTTTACAAGAAAAGATGAGGGTCAATATTTGCTCTTACTTTGTTCTTTAAAATCAGATGGCGGTGTGTCTGGCCTCTCTGGTCCTGCTTTCCCTGCAAAAAAGAAAATGTACTTTTAAATCAACACTTCCTGTTTCCATTTCAAAATAAAAGCACTCTAGTGGGTTTTTTTTTTCTGTGGACAGAATTCCTTCATTTGTTAACATAAGGTTTTTGTTCTGAAATATTTACAGTATTTCATCTTGCTTACAGTATCAGCACTATAGCGCTGTATATTGAATCGTAAGCACCGTGTTATGATACGTATCATATCACCAGATTCTTGCCCATACACCGACCTATTCAAAACTACTGACGACAGAAAAAACATGCTGTAAAAAAACATGTGGGCCATAAGAAGAATACAGATGCTTAGCATACTAAGCAGGACAGATGTGCAGACTATTCCAGTCCAGGCACGTTCATGCAGGTTTGCTTGCGACCAGGCTGCAGCACTCTGCTAGTGACTCAAACTGGTGCTATTGCAGAATCAGAAGAGCTGTGTGGCCACATGGAAGTCTGTTCAAATAGCACAGCACTTGAAACACTCCACGGTTCACCTCAGGCGGATGAGCTGGAAGCTAAAGGTGCTCCACAGTTGCATCAACTCATCGTAGGTAGAGTGGGCGGTATTGTCCAAGATAGAGCTAAGGAACTCATCCTCCCCTCTGCTACTGCCTGCAGGGTATCCAGATTCAGCCCGGTGACACAGCTAGTATCTTTTTTTTTTACCTGTTTGTTGAGCCTGCCGGCACCCCTTGCGTTGATGTCACCTCCCCCGCACACAGAACAGTGCACCGGCCATGTATTAGTAAAAGTCTGTTGCAAATATTGGATGGCACAGCTCCTCCGGCAGACAGTCAGTGTGTGTTTGTGTAGTCATACTGGACCAAGCTGTTACATGACATTAACTCCCATAACTTGACTGCACCACCCTCACATCCTCACTATGAAAACGATGGCAGGTGTCACTGGCCTCCTGCTCCGTCAGTACATCTGCCATAGGCTACTTCATTTCACCAATATTCAATATGAAGAATAGCAGTGCCATGTAGTTTAAAAGTGGATTGGCATGAACACTGAGTTTAAACACAATGGTGTTCTATGACGCACAGATTTAAAACTACAGAGAGTTGACAGCTCAACTCATTCACATTCCACTAGGGGATGAAATCGCTCCCGGAGGATGAAGTTATCCAAAAAAGTTGCCACTCAGAATGTTTTCAGGTAAGAAGCATCAATCAAGTCTTGACAAAGCCTGAAGAAAATCTTGAAATGTTGCCCTACATTTAGCGGGAGCTATTAGTTAGCACTGCATATGGATCATTTGTCTGGTTTGTGCCTCAAGTTTGACTTTTTGATTAAGCACCTGTGAAAGTATTTTGGATGTGCTGCTCACATTCTACTATATTTAGCCTCACCTTGCCCTCTGTATTCACCATGATGAACCTGCCATAGCATTTAAGTACACACACTAAACTTATTTTTGATTGTTGGTGAAAGAAAATCTGAATGTTTTACATTTTTGTTAGCCTTGATATTACCTAAGCTGTTTCAAGGTTATTTTATAAAATAACTGCTTTAATTTAGGGCTGTCAAAGTCAATATGTGTTACATTCATTTGAAAGCCACTTATTTCTTTTACGCATTAACGCAAATTGTAATTTTTAGGTTGTAGCTGGTTTTATTGCTTTAATAGAAAACCGAAAGAATCCAATGGTTCCAACCACGTCATACTAGCTTGTCAAGGAAGTGGTTAAATAATGCTCCAAACTACATTTTGGTAAGAAAAACCGGAATGGCCATTTTCAGAGGGGTCCCTTCACCTCTGACCTAAAGATATGTGAATGTAAATGGGTTCTCTGGGTACACATGGGACTCTCTGGGACATGCCCACTTTCTGATAGTCCCAGTCAGTCTGGATCAAGTCCTAGTCAAGTCAGCACTCTGACACACTGACAGCTGTTGTTGCATGTTGGGCTGCAGTTTGCCATGTTCTGATTTGAGCATATTTTTTATGCAAAATACAGAACCTGCAAGGGTTTCTGGACAATATTTGTCATTGTTTTGTGTTAATTGATTTTTGATAATAATACATTTGCATAAAGCAGCATATTTTCCCACTCCCATACTGATAAGAGTATTAAATACTTGAAAATTTCCCTTTAAGGTGCATTCTGAACAGTTAAAACGTGCAATTAATTTGCGATACATCACAATTATCTATGGACAATCGTGCGATTAAATATTTGAATCAAGTGATAGCCCTAGTTTAATTCCAATAATACCAAATATATGTGATACTAAAGACAGTGGTTCCTAAACTGGGGTCCAGGGAACCCCGGGAGTCCTTGAAGGGGTTCCAGCAAAAGCTTACACATAGTTTTCATGCACTTTCTGTAATGAAACATCTAAAAGCAAAAATACTATCAGATGGGGGTCCATGATCTAATCGGTGTCAGTTCAGAGGTGTAAATAAATAAGTAAATAAAGTTAAATTACATCAACAGTAACCCTTGAGTGGCTGGATGTATCTGTGGACTAGAGGGGTAATCTTGGATAATTACACTGCAGCCATAATCTACATCTGCTTGATGATTAATTCATCACTGAAAACATTTTAGCATCTTCTTAGTTTATTTTCTGCCTTCTGTCTCTGGAAAATGATTTATGTCAAATTGACTCTACTTGAAATGAATTGGTTGACAGCTAAAGAGACCAATCTGGGTTGAAAGATTAGAGTCGAAACAGCTGATTACAGGGTAATCAAACCACCTCAAGAGACTTTATGTAATCAGAATCCTGGGGTGGTTGTGGAGGGAAATGCAGATCAGTCTGTCAGTGATACAGACACCCAGTCTGTGGGAGCAAACAAATGTTTTGTCGTTTACGTCATTATTTCAAAATAATCATGTTGCCATGTACCGGTAAATGACGGGGTGGACCCTGTAACATGAGCGTATTTACGATATAGTGCAGGCTAAAAGATGATGGTGTGGAAAAGTTTCTGATGTAACTATTGGCTGTTTGTAAGACTGGTGGAGACAGATAAGCAGGCATTGCCGCTGGACCACTGAGCTGGTCATGGCATTCAGATGAAACAGCTATAGAAGACTGTGAGGAGTCACTCCAACAAACAAGTAAAAGGTGTCTGTAACCCAGTAACATTTAGTGCCACCTGAATGGTTAAAGACACAGAAACAAACAAACTGTCTTGAGAGAAAAAGAATAGGTTTCAGACAAGTATAGAATATTAAGATCATCCTCTAAATGGAAAACCAGAGTTTAAAGTTATGTCTTGAATGTATTGCTGTAATGGGCATCATTAAAATTCAGCAAGAAAAATGTTGGCATAAGGGATGTTAATAATTAACCATTTAACCTTTAACTGACATTAAGCATTTTAACTGATGTAGGTTAAACGGTTAAAAGAAATATTAATAATTAATTCAAAGGCTCAGCAAAACTCAGAGGAGCGGCTCATCACTTTCAGGAGAAAAGCTGGTCCACCTTAAGGGCCCACCTTAAGAGCCCACCTTAAGAGCCCACCTTAAGAGCGTCTGCCCCGGAGTTACAGATACAGGAAGTTGGCTCTGGTCTTGAGCTCGCTTGAGCGAAGGAGTTGTAGCCTCGTAGCATTTATTCACCAACAAATAAACTGTACCAACACACTCACCACCACCACCACACCCACACGGTCTGGAGGACGCTTGATAAAGTTACATCGTGCTGACAGACCATGGCGAGCACGAGGCCACCGTGAAACCAACAACGCATTTTGTTGTTGCGCTACGTTGTTGCGCTACGTTGTTGCGCTACGTTGTTGCGCTACGTTGTTGCGCTACGTTGTTGCGTTACGTTGTTGTGTTACGTTGTTGTGTTACGTTGTTACATTGCATTATTACATTATTATTTTAACACAAAGATCTTTTTTCTAACCGTAACCGTGTTTTGTTTCCTAAACCTAACCAATCGTCGTACAAATTACCCACATTTTTGGTTCAGAAATGTCAACGTTCAACATCTCCCGTGGTTTGTAGAAATGTACAATTCAATTTTGTCTTTATCAAACCACATAATGCAAAATGCTAAACATAAAGTGTTTTTTTATGTGTTCCTTCCTCACTGTATAAGTGAAACTGAAATATAAAGACAGATGCTCCGCTGCTCTGGTGAATGCAGCCTATATTGTACGTTTCCACAATCATACTGGCACAGTGTCTGATGATGTATGTTTGATGATGTATTTGCATGAAGTGCGTGTGCGGATTACATTATTCTGTACATATCAGAGCACACACAAAACTCACACACACACACACACACACCATCTCTGTGTGCATTCATTACTATTGTTAGCTTTAACTTGACACACTTTGTTGCCTCAGCAACCGGTTGATGTCATCTACTTCAGTGCGGTGAATTGGAGAGAGAGAGTGAGGGGACTTCAGAGCCATGATGGTGGAAATGAGATAAAGAGAGGAGCACAGAAGGATGGTACTATATTCACTGTACAGTGATTATTACAGTGACGCTCTACACTACATCTACTGCTTCCCATAGTACACACGGTTTTAATATTAACCAAAAATGTACAGCCTCTGCTAAAATAAGCAGGAATGAAATGTGAAAATGAATTGCATATGTAGCTGATTACAGTCTCTGAATAATAGTGGGTTCTACTGTAGTTAAACCAAAATACAAAGCAAGGCAAGGACATAAATTGAATGAAAACAATAATTACATCTACTCAGCGATGTTGTAAAAACCTGCAGCGCAACAAATCCCACTGATGGGGGATTTTAACAGTTAGTGAAGTGTTTCCCAACTTGTATTAATTTCAAAGAGAGGTAATTCAAGTCTGGGTATCCCTGGGTGAGAGACATTTACAGTATGTGGTTACAGTATGCGTCTCCAAGCTGCTTCAATTCATCATTCATTTGAACTATAGAAGATGCAGCACGACTAGTAATTGTGCACCAAGCACAGCAGTCCATATGGCAAATCAAGCCCAAGTGTCTGTATCACATTACATACTGTATGTGTCTTTATTCTCTGCTTTTTCTTTTAGAGACCGGGATCCACCCCAAACAACCTTGAAAATCCTATTACAGTTCCTGGGTTTTCAGCAGTGGTTGCCATGACAACTGTGCATTTTATTTCTGGCTCCTTTGAAATGGTGTGTGAGATCAGAGCTCCCAAATGTTATGTAAGACGATGTGCACTGTTCCAGACTGGGGTTTCCTGCTGCAGAGAACCTAAAGTAATTAATTACAGGGGAATAGCAGCCACTCAAGGCGCTTCAACATTGTCTCCTCGTTTACCTTACAGTTTTTATTATATACTGGTAAAGATGTAGGCTGTGGATGTTTTGTGGAAAAGTTGTCTGTTTTAGCCACAGACGAACAGAAATCAAAATCAAGAAGAATAAATATTTGTAGTGCCTTTGACAATGGTACATTTATAAAAGACAGGGCTTGGGAATAACGGATTAACTTTAATGGGATTACAGGACAAACTGAGGAATCAAGTTAGGATTTAAATAAGTAGCTAATCATTTGTTGGATGAGGGTATTGTGTATTCATTGGACAATTTCAGAACTGCATAAATTCGGTTTTTAGTAAGTAAACCAAAGAGATGGGTTTTCTGTGGTTAATGTCACAATGTGACATTTTGCTTGTATTCAAACAAAATGCTCCATGGTGCTTACTTATTCATTAGCTCAGTTTCTGAGTGTCAGAACATTACCAGTGAGGTATCACACCAGCTGCAGACAAACAGCACTGATCCTACTGACTCACAGTATCTCTCAGATACTAATTATAAAACTCTTGTGCTGCACGCCGCCACAGTGTCCTCAAAGCTTTGTAACTAGAAGTGCAGGTCTGTTTACCACAGATTATAGTGCCCACAGTGTTAATCAGAGAATTTGTAGAAGTGTACTCCCATTCTGTAGAACTAAATAGTCTCCATGTTTAAAGGCAACACAATCAGAAATGATCCTATCATAATATCATGGTGAGTGGAATGAATGGATGGGGAATTGCCTTGATATAAGTGGAGGCATTTCATTTATAATGTTGAGTACAATAAATGTTGGATACAATAAACTATGTGCACATTGTGTTGTGTTGTGTCAAGATAATATAGGAAAACTCATAGGAGGCTGATGAGCACTCGCCATTAAAATAGCAAAGCAAAAAGATTGATGAGGTTATTTTGAACTTGTTAACCCCTCATAAAAAAGCTACTAAATTCTCTCATCTTAAAGTCTCTTTGAAGCAGAACAAAATTTGTTGCTCTTTGTGAACACCGCCCAGTGATGTGCACAGCTCTCCTCAATATAATTAGGCATACAGCTAATAACAACTAGTCCAACACCGCAGGGCTTGAGAAATAATAACTTTATCACAGATTCCAGAGGAGTTAACTGAACATGTTGAGAGAATCAGCTCCCAATGCTTACGAGCTAGCTATGGGATAAGTTTAAGAACCTGGGGCCAGATGTATAAAGCAGGGCTTCTCAAACCTTTTGGGGCCAGGGACCCCTTAAAAGGGAGACCTCCCCCATAATCATGACACAGATTAAGCACATGTTACTACCATTTATACTCTTACTTCCGTCTGTTAGGAATAACCAGAAGTATATATCAATTTAAATCATGTTAATATCACTTTGTTTTGCCCTGATATTCTGGGTGCTTTGAAATCAGATGTTTAGCTTGGCCAGCTTCATGGCTTCCTTCGCTAGCACCTGGTCTTAGCATCGCTTGTTAATGTGGACCAACTCAAATATTTCTCCATGCTTGCCAGCTAGCTAGCTAGGTAATAAGCTAAGCTAAGCAGCAGCAGGAAGGGTTCGTTGCTCCCTGAGTGAAATGACTGATTCATGGCAGATTGACGTGATGTGTCACAATCATATCAGAGTTTCTATTGGCCCAACGCTAACGTGGGTGGGAGTAATGGTCACAGTATGCTTGTTTTATTGCCACAAATGGTCCCCACCTGGAGACGTGTACTTTTTAATGGTACAGCACAATTTTATAATTTAAAGCAAATTATTTCATGGACCCCCTGACGTAGTGCCATGGATGCCAGGCGTCCACGGCCCCCACTTCAGAATCACTGGTATTAACAACACATGTGCACAAACACCGTACATACACCATTCCCCATATAAAAACTGGTATTTATAACGGTGAGAATGTGGGCTCCTCAAGCATACTTCAAACCAGGCAAGCACACGGTTTTCAAGAGAGAGCTATAAGACCTTGTAGTAAAACACTGTTTGTTTAGGTTGTTTGGCCGTTTCACTGTCTACACAGCTTTCTGTAAAATGTCAAAGCACATTTATAAACTACATTTTATTTGAGTGTTTTATCATATTTTGTTATCTAAAGTCTGTTTTAATAAGACTGACTGACTACAAATTAATAATTTATCATCCTTCTGATGTTAAATAATGATGTGACGAATGAGTGGTATGGGTGCTATACATAACCTCAGCCGTGTGTAAAAGTTTTACGTAATGATGGCTGTTCTGGTACTGCTGGAGAACGCTGCAGGTGCAAGGAAATCGGTGAAACTGGACGACTTCTTTGCCCTCCTTGTCATTGTCTACTGAGTGCTGGAGTGGGCACAAGTAACAATATGAATACGTAAGCTGCCTTTCACGATAAGAACTTTGCTCTTCGCTCACCACGAGGTAGGGCACAGCGTCTTGCAGAACACCACTCACTGTTTCTAGGCAACAACAACTGTTGAAGTTGGTATTTCATTGACTGTGCTTTGAAAAGTCAGCGGCAACCAAGGTTCAAGTTGAAATAATTTGAACTTTGAGCGCAGCACTTGGTGGCAGTTTTGAGCAGCGCACCATGACACCACAGCGCTTCCGCCTAGTCGGCCAGCACCGCTCGCCCCATAGGAAAAGAATGGCACAGCCAGCGCAGACAGTTTTACGGATTCTGTGCGGGTGGCTTACCTGTGGCAGTGGAAATGAGGCTTGTGCATGTGTACCCAGTTCCACTGTGACTGAGATGTATAAAACAGAATCAGATGTACATAAATAAACACAGTTTTATGCATCTGGCCCCTGGTCTCTTACTTATGACTTTGAACAAATTGACTTTTCTGACAGCAAAAACCAGGAAAAAGCATTTTGATGGAGCCTTGCTTCTGTACTCTTCTGTACTTTTATGTAACTATGTAAAAACTGCAACACAACCAAATTATTGGAGATACATGTGCTTGTTGCTTCGGTGTTTCAGGACAACGCTGTTTGCTTTGTGTGGGTGTGGCGCTGTCCGTGGTACTGAAATGGAAACAGAATGAACACGGTTAGCCTGCTTGCACTAATTCCAATTCCCCCATCGTAGCAATACACAGACAGGAGGAAAACGTCAGTCTATGAGAGAGAAAGACAGGCAGGTAGAAGGAGATAGAGAGAGAGAGAGAGAGAGAGAGAGAGAGAGAGAGAGAGAGAGAGAGAGAGCTACAATCCACGAACAGCAGTTTCTACGCGTCTCCCGCTGATGGTTTTGACAGAAAATTGTTCATACATTCAAAATATATTCAGTGTTCTTACAGCGCTATGTTCTTATGTGAGTGCTCTGATTTGTAAAGGCATTTATTGATTTTGAAACAGTAACCTAATGTTGTTGTTATTTATGCTTTCTAAGGCTAGCCAGTGGTCCTACAAATTTGGATAGTGATTTATTCACGCACACTAAAGAGATGAATTGAAAGCAGATGAGTTACTTTCAAATTTGTATTGACAGTACAATTAATAGACTGATATTTACACCAAAATAGGCGCTACATCATGATTTATTGGGAGAAGCCCAGAAATAATTCTATGTAAAATGAGACATTCAACACCCCTATATAGCCAAAATAGAAGGATCCTTTGTTTCTTAACCATATTTCACCACCACTGTGATGATTCGACTGTGTGACTGGATGACTGGATCAGGCTCCTTAGATTGAATTGAATCAACGAATTATTGACTGTTCAGGATCAACCCTTCAGTCTTTACATAAAAATTCAAATGGTGATACTGTACTGAACAACAGCGATTGTTGGCAAACTCATTTCTACGATCGCAATCTGTAAATATGCAAATATTAATACATTTATCATTCATGCTCATCTGTGTCTCAGTAACAAATACTATCTACTGTGTAGTATTCTCTTTATTGACAATTGAAATGAAACTCTTCTTCAGACATCTACCCTTAAGGAAAACAATAAAATCCACTGAGTGAAAATATTCCAATGGATTATTCAAATCATTATAGCTTGAAGGACATAATCAGCAATCTATGACAAATTATACATTAGAAGTAAATTCCTTTTCATTGAGCTTTAAAACCTCTGAGCAGTTTTGAGGGCTGAAGTGGAGAACTACTTCTTTTCAGATGAGATGAGATTTGACACAGTGTGTCATTAAATACAAGTACAAACCCTTTGCCTGTAGAAGGAGAAGAAAATTCTACGTGAATTAAAAGAAAAAAATATTGTGAAATATATCCTTGCCTCCATACTAGAGAATATTAAAAGCGGTACAGAGATTATTCTCATGTTTGTCTCGTTTATACTGGAGGTTAATCTTGTTTTCTGACTTCATTAGAGAGGTTAACATGTTAACTTGCTCTGTTAACTTCAACACTGTAATTACAAATTGTCATTCTTGGTTAGAAATAATTATACTCCCATGTGTACTGTAACACTGTAACAATGGTCTCACATTATAGGTCCCTTGGTATATTGTGTTGGAAACAGCATTAAGTGGGAGGATGAAATATTTGCAATCAGAGCAAGTCTCTCTCCAACTTGCTCGTATCTTTATTTTCTTCTTTCTTTCTCTGAAACAGACCAGAAGTTTTCACCGTGGTCCCCGTCTCGAAAGTTCAATGAAGGCAGACGCCTCCCTCCAGCCAGGAACATGAAGGGCTTATCGGGCAGCCGTTCCCAGCACCAGATCCCTTTACCCTACGGCTTGGACTATGACCCCCACGTCCACGACCTCCACGCTCACCATGGCTCTGAGTCCCGCCACTCGTCCTACCTGCTCAGCCCCACGGAGAGCTGCCCCATGGACTTCCACCACCGCTACTCGCCACGCAGCTCCATCCACTCTGACTGCATGATGATGTCCCCCGTCATGATGCCCCCAGCTGCTGTGTCTGACCACATCTCCAGCAGCACCTTCCCCAGAATGCACTACAGCTCTCAGTATTATGACTCAGCCACACGGGACGACTGCGCTGCCATCACAGCCTCTGCCACCTCCCCAGCCGTCGCTGCCGCTGCAGCCGCGGCGGCCGCCTCCTCCCATCTCGCCGGCACCAAGAGCAACCGCCTTCCTGCTAACCTACTAGACCAGTTTGAGAAACAACTGCCACTACACCGCGATGGCTTCCACACATTACAGTACCAGCGCACCTCCACCACCACTGAGCAACGCAGCGAGAGTCCTGGCCGCATCAGACACCTTGTTCATTCTGTCCAGAAGCTCTTCACCAAGTCCCACTCCCTGGAGGGATCATCCAAGATGAATGGCACAAAGGGCGATATTATGGGAGGTGGAGGAGGGGGTTATCATCATCACGGCCACCACTCCACCAAACATGGTAGCAAGAGGAGCAAGAGCAAAGAACGCAAGCACCGCTCTGGCGGCTGGTGGAGCTCCGACGACAACCTGGACAGTGACAGCACCTACCGCACACCCAGTGTCATGTCGCGGCACCACGGGGAACATGTCAGCCACTGCTACCCAGATTCCATGCACAGCCACCACTTCGGAGACCTGTCACTCAAGACCTCGAAGAGTAACAATGATGTCAAGTGCTCGGCCTGCGAGAGCATGGCCATGGCGCCCGAGGGCAAATTCATGAAGAGGAGCTCCTGGTCGACACTGACAGTCAGCCAGGCCAAGGAGGCCTATAGGAAGTCATCGCTAAATCTAGAGAAACCCATGATGCACTCGGACCACAAGCCTTCATTGCGAACATGTCACTACCTGCAGGTAAGTGGAGCTTAATTTATATTTAATTTTATATTTCAGAAAAGACAGTAGATTAAAAGATAGATTAAGGCTCTCTATGTTCTACTGTATGTGGATGCCAGCCGGAGCTGCTGAAATAAATGTTTATGTATTACTGCTGGAATACAGTACTGTATGTCACCATATATAAACTCAATAAATTAGGATTTTTGGTAATAGAAGTAAAGGTTTGCTACTATTCTTTCTATTTCATTTGAGAGGGTGCACATGTCAGCCTGTCAATCATTTATTATTATTATTATCAATTATGTGGGGTAATTTCTGGCAATTAAATGGTACCTCTGTGTAGGATTTGGTGATTTGGGATTTGGTGTAGTTGGTGTTGATTGCAGCCAACTGAGCACTTCTCTGCTCACTCCTCCCTTTCCAAAACTGGGGTAACGTGAGCTGCAGAGTGCAAAACTGTGGTAACGCTGATTGCCTGTTCAGAGGCCATCCTTACCATAATAACACCACTTTAAGAGCAACTGCAGTCTGACGGCGGCGGGTGGAACCACGGTTTTCCACTCTTACACAGTTTCACTGGTGTGTCGTGAACTACGTTGGCCTTCATGTAACGTAAAAATATGAAAGGCTCTCTATAGAGCCAGTGTTTGGTTTGTCCACTCTGGGCTCCTGTGGAAACATGAAGGACTCCGTCAAGAGGTCCCACTCCCTATGTAGATATGAGGGGCTCATTCTAAGCTAAAGAAAACACAACGATTCTTCTTAGTGTCAGGTGATTATACACTAATAAAAACATAGGTATGAATATTATATTTCATTTCTGCAAATAGATCCCCCATGGACAATTTAAGCAGTTAAAGAAGAACTTTAATTTTACTTATTCCAGTTAGTAAATATACTCAATTGCCAATGAAACCTTGACCTACACTTATGATGCCGCGCTATGTTCAAAGCTTCAAATATGTAGCCTTCGTCCAAGTACTCAGTAGGATTCTTGTCAATGTGTCATTGTTGTACATCTATCTCTTTAAAAAGCGATAACAAAAAATGACATAGAAACCCTGAGCATCACCTATCTGAAAATATAACAAACAATAATTGAGATTGATATCCACTCATCCCCACAGAGGACCCTCTGAGTAAAATGCAGTAATTGATGTATTGATGAGAAATCCTGCCAGCGAGGCCTTTCAGATTCCACCTTTCTGTCTGTTTCTCTCCTGAGGGCAATTACAGTGTCCAGTGTGAGAAGCCAATATATTTAACCAGGATTCTCTTTTGTGTAGTCACCTAAGGGAGCTATTGTCTATTAAGATGTAGTGATCAATTGAGTGAATCAATCTCATGGTGGAAGACTGAGAATAAATGGTTTCCTGAGCTGGACAACTACACACAGGTTTGATATCTAAACAAAAAAACATACATATATATATATATATATATATATATATATATATATATATATATATATACTGTATATATATATATATATACTGTATATATATATAGATTCAATATCTTTTTATTTTTAATAGTCAGCACTTACCAAATGCTCTCAGTCAGAGTGACTGACAGTCAGTGCAGCGTGATTTAAATTTTACAAATCATGGCAACATGGTGACAGGGTTTATATGTCTGGACTGTGAATGGTCAGTCTGTGAAAATGTGTGCTCAATTGTTACACAAACAGCCAGTGGTCATGTCTATAATGTTAAATCCAGCGGTATAGGTCTACTAGGTCTGAGGACGCGCTGCGTCAGTCAACTAGCTGTTGAAGCGGTGACGTACCCTATCGTGGATTGGTCCCCGTTTTTGTTGTTTGCCGTTTCAAACAGGAAACAACACAACATAATGCCAGAATTGATATATTTGCTTCATTTGAATCTAGGTAGAGGTAGAAGAAGTTATAACTTTTACTGGTGTAGTTTGAGTAACGTGGCATCATATCTGTTCCGTATCTGTCAAAAGCAAAACAAACAGCAGCGAGCCCAAACAAGAAAGTAGGAAGCGGTGGAGGTTTGCATCGATGTGACCTACACTCACATATTAAATCGATGGTAAACACAACAAATACAGTTAAGTATGGAAACACTGGGTTTCACAAATTGCAGGAAAAGCAAAGCTAGACATCATGGCTAAAGCTGCAGGCTAACTCTGTCATGGACAAGAAACGTTATTGTATCGTAACAATTCGGCTAATGCTACTGTAGAGCACCCATACACTGACATTTATGTTAAATATATTCAAACAGCACCAATGAAGCTGAGCATGGATGGAAAAAGAGAACGAAGCTGACGGGAGAGCTAGCAACGGACTTGGCAAAGTTAGCAGAAGTATACATAGTGACTATGTCTGGTTTTCAAAATAAGGTGTTAACAAAGGAAACTATACACAAAATACATAAATGGAAATAATTTAATTGGATTATATTCAGCAGAAGTATAAAACATTGTCCCTTAAAATTAAACAGAAAATACTACTAATTCATGAGGCATTTTATTCCTTCTTTCTTTCTTTATTCTTAGATTTTCAGATTGCTGGAAATATTTCAAAAAATAATGCGTGACAATGATTGATTTACTTGCCTTCAGGACATCTCTGACTACATACATGCTGAAAATCTAAATTTTTAATGTATTCATTTAGATATTTTTCAAAGTAAAAATCGTGTTAAAGTGCTAATAAGGTTAACAAAAATCGCAATATCATAATGTAAATAACTGTAGTATCGAATTGCAATGCTTAAAAATTGCAATTCATATCAAATCTGCACCCAAGTATCATGATAGTATCGGATCGGGAGATAGGTGTACCGTCTCAGTCCTAAGAAACAGGCAGTGCCGCTGCTGAATCTCGTTTCATGTTAGAACTAGTTCGCCTACTCTGACAGCGTGACTGAAGTTTCTTGAGCCGGACGCGTCATCCTGGATGGGCTCCTTTGAATAAAGGACTATTGAAAGAGCAATGGCCAATGAGGAAACTCCAACACTCTGCTGAACAATCATGTAACTTCTTAGTCGCTCAGTGGCAGACTTTGCATTTGTAGGGCTGGCTCTCAGCGGTCCAGCAGGCCTTAATAACATATTTAGGGGTTAGCTGTGCTGTACCCTCCAAGAACACTTTTCTATAAGAAGAGGCTGGTCCGGACTCCCGTCTCAGCCTATTATAAAATGGTCTACTGCTTGTAATGGAGCTGAAGTGACTATCCATTATTCAAGCTTGCCCCAACTCCTCCTGAAGATGATGTAAGCCTTCTACTAACATTGCACTCACAGCTTTTTCACATGGTGCCCTGTTATGATTGTGCACATAATCACCATTAACGCAAAAAAGTTGTTGGCCACACTTGCATTTGCACCCAATTTCAGAAACATGGGCAACTGATTATATGCATGCCACGTAATCAAATTTTACTGCCGGCCCTACTTTTACTAATGACAGTGAATGGTGCTGCTCTAATATAAAGCCTCTAGATGTATTTCTGTCTATGCTTGGAGAGCGAGAGGAGATTGAATCTTTGCCCAGTGCATGCACTTTGATGCTACGTGGAGACACACAAACTGTCGCTGTTTGTGTGCCATGGGAACAGGAGGACTCTGTCAATACAGAGGCTCTCTCACTGGCATCTGACAAGCTCATGTGTCAGCAGGCAGAGACCCTGCAGCTGCCACATGGGCAGATTCTTCACCGAGCGTGTCCACACTGAGAGCCTCATTCAGAGGAATACGTGAGGGGAGATTTCTACACGAGCGTCATGGTCAACGCTCTGTGTGATCTGTGGATTTTATCTGTTTGATGTGTCTGGGTTCTTTAGGTCTATGTTCAAGTGTGATGAGGAGGACAGGTGTACGTTGGGCAAGTTGTTGACATAATCTTGTTTCAGCCAGTGTCAAGTTTTCAGGCTAGCGTGCTAAGCCAATAACCTCTATAAATGACTATTACACAAGGTTAGGGCTGGGTATCACTTAAAAAAACTATAATACCAGTACCCTTACAATGATACTAACAGGTATCTATTTTCTATTCTTGTATGTGTATTGCTTTCTTTAAATGTCAAGACTCACTTTTAACAATTATGAGATGTTTTCTATCGCTAACTTGGGTCTCAGAGTAATACTTCATTAAAAGAGGCTGAAGCTGGGTAAACAAAGTATAAATAAATAATGGTTTGGCCTAGTCCCAAGATCTTGAAACATGTTTTGAGGGTGAGAAGCACCATTAAGTGTGCAGTTAAGGCAAACTCTGCAAGGCTTCTGCAGTATTCCATAAATCATCGAGCTTCAATCAATCAGACGTTCTTGCCCTTCCTTGTCTGAAATGAAGCCAGTGCGGTGCTTTCCCTTTAGTGTAATAATGAAATCTCTCGGGTGATGGCAGGGAATTTGAAAAGATTATCTGGGGAGGAACTTTGCCTCTTCTTGATGTCTCTATTAAGAGGATCCACTGTAACATCCCTAAGGTTGAGCTGGTGTCCTCCCTACGATATACACAGTCCTTTGCAATAGATTACGTCTCTTGGGGCAGCCTGCATTTAGATAGTTTAGGGTAGTAATCGTCACTCTTGGCAAAGGGTGGTTAACATCCTATACTTGCTTACTACAATTACAACAACTAGGTGACTAAGCTTTCAAAACCTACTTCAGGAGTAAGTAGACTGCATTCAGTGTCACAAATCACACATCTTATCACTTCAGTGTCCATCAACTAACCAGCATATTGTACTTACAGGACTCATTCACTTATGAATTAAAAATGGTCACGCCAGTTCTCACAGCAGTGTTTCCACTAATTACCTAGACTGTGGCGGCCCGCCATAGTCTATTTTGTCCCACCACAGATTCATAATGAACCCAAAATATATTTACACTTATGGGTGGGCTGACTGGCTCTTACTGAGTGTATTTTCCTCCACATCGACTCTAATTTGGCTCGGAAAGGCCCGGAGTGAAAGTGGACTTTGAGTGCTCGCAGCACCCTCTCCGTCGCCCCCTATTCCTGGCGCATCTGTCAAACGGGGCGGACTATCACAGTGTGTCAGGAGTCTGCGGCGAACCCACCTGACCCATCTTAAAACACTGACCCTGTCTCGTTTACCATGCTTGTGGGTGCGACTTTTTGCAGTGTCATCATATCTATACAGCCAACGTGTTTATGATTAAATTGTTTACAACTAGAGTACAGTGGTGGAAGAACTACTCGGATCTTTTATTGAGTATACAGTACAAACGTAGGGCTGCACGGTGGTGTGTGGAGTTTGCATGTTCTCCCCATGTTTGCGTGAGTTTTCTCCAGGTGCTCCGGCTTCCTCTCACAGTCCAAAGACATGCAGGTTAGGTTCAGTGATGACTCTAAATTGCCCGTAGGCGTGAATGTGAACCTGAATGGTTGTCTGTCTCTATATGCCCTGTGATGGACTGGTAACCTGTTCAGGGTGAACCCCGCCTTCGCCCAATGCCAGCAGGGATCGGCTGTGATTTTGTGCTAGACACACATTAACATGTGCTACATAATTTTACAAAATCACCCGCTGCAGTGAGACTATGCTTTTATCCCAAGGTCATTGTTGTAAAAAGTATTCTCAGTGTTTCGTAGTAACTGATGATGGCGTAAAGCAGCTTGCCTGTATGGCTGCCTCAGAAACACAGCTGACCATGCTCCTTCAGGTGTAGCATCAAATGCGTACATAAATTACATAATGCTAATGAGCTAACGCGATGCTTCCATGAGTGATGGCTGCCTTGTTAACCGAGGCCCCAGACGATCAATGGTCTTGCAATAGGAGGAAAATGATTCTTTTACTTTATTGCTGTCTTTAAAGCCTGATTAATTGAGTTGCCAGACAATTGCTGCATTTCATTCCACTCATGTGGGAGAGGATAAATGTATGCATAGCAGATTAGTGTGCGTGATAGTTTTACTGATAGGTCTTTGAAGGAAGACAGAAAAGCAGGTCAGCTAATTTTGATGTTACCTTCTCAAGTTAGGCAGGGGTCAAAAAGTACGAGTACATTTTTTTAAGCAGGTGACACACAAAGATGATGCCTAATATCATAACATTAGCGAACTGAATGATCCTCATTCATTTCCCTACTCTGCTGTTGTATAATGGCAACATGGCAGCGAGCCATGCTACCCAAAAAAAAGTTCATTTGTTTTGGATTCAAAGGAGAGTTCTAGTAGCATATGGTCTAAATACTCCAGAACCCTTTTCATCTTGACTACAAAAACATCAGAGTAAAATATACTTGATTAACGGTGGTGGAAAGCAATGGGGGTTATTATTAGCATCTCTAAATCTCTCTACATTTTCCCACTTGCCACCACCCACAGAGGAGAAAAATGTCCATCATTTTAATGTTAAGTGCCTCATGCTGTCGAGTCTTTCACCTGTCTGGCATTGCTGAAGCAGGCCGTCAAGTCAGAGAGGACGCAGGGTGCTAAAGGAAAGACTGAGAGGGTGAGAGATGGCCAGTAAAAGCATTACTCTGTTTTCTGTGAGAACAGTTGAGTGACTGTGGCAGAGAAAGCCATGTGATTGGGTAAAGTGAGTAACTGGCAGAGCATAAGGGGCAGCCCTGTGCCTCAGGCTGTTGTTTCAAGAGCTAAGGCTGCCCTTGTGTCCACTGGGACAGCTGTTACAGCTGCACTGCACACTGACACCGTGTTGTACTTAATACACGACTCAATCAATACTGTGCCAGAGCATGTAGTTCGTGTGACACGTTGCCATCGTGAATCACCATCCTCAGTACCACAAAACCTCATTGTGTCTGTGACGGGCATTGATTCAGATCCCATGAATTATTTGTCAATATTAATCACAGTTCAATCAGGTGAGCTACCATGTGAGCAGTATACAGTGTTAAATATGACAATCAAACACAGCTGCTTTTTACTGAAGAGTTAGTTGTATTCTACCTTGATTTCTACGCATTGACTGTATGAAATGGTGCCTTGGGAAGTATGAGTGTACATGATATGTGTGCCATTCAAGTGATTAAATTGCTGCTAAGCAACAGCAATATTAATGTCTAGATGAGGTCGTTGAGAATATCAACATTTCCCTCAGACATTTTACAAAATTACAAAGAAAAACTATATATGACAAAAATTACGATGTACTGTACAATATTAACTTTTTGTACACCAATAAATGAACTTCCATGGGCTTCACCATTTATCACTTCAACAAACACGTCTCAAGTCGTGAATTGGGAGCTTTAAGAAACTTTCCACTGACGAGGTTGTGAATATGACATGAGGGGGCGTTCATATGGGCCAAACGCATAAACACGGTAAACACCACCCCATTTGAAGGCACCGTAAGAAGTGCACATAGTCACCACGACACAACCATTGGTTTGTGGACTGCCGTTTATAGACCTCTCAGTTTTTGACTGTCGCCATCTTGGTTATTTGCAACTAGAAGTGACAAAAGATGGGGGAGCTAAGTACAACCACAAGCTGAATAAGCCATTTTAAGGTAAACAAAATATTACAATCAACTTTCATGAACAGAAAAGACACCATGAAAGAGTTAAAGTTGTAAGACGAAAACGCAGGTAACTCCTAGACCAAACAACGCTGTGTAAAGTTGTTCCAATATCTATACTAGCTAACTAACTACTATACTATATACCAATACCTAGTATCAGAAATGCGCCTGATACTGCCCAAAATTCAGAACCAGACATGGGCCAGTACGCCAGTCTATGCACCGATCTGATACCATAATTTATTAACCTAGAAAAAAATGTGCTTGTTTTAGCAAAAATCAGTTTTTCTTTACTGCTCCCAGTAGCCTTCACTGTGCTGTGGCCCTGGAGGTATCATGGCTGCCACTGACAACTACTGTCAACTATCCATACATGGTCAATAGCAAAGAGCTCTTTAATAATAATCATAATAATAATAATAACAGATGGACAGAACATCTCTAATGCCAGGGTAGCGACCTGTCAATCAGAAGGTAGCCACGCCCTAAAGCATCCCCTGCTTTATGCTCTATTTGCCTCAAAATGGGACCATAATTTACTAAATGATCATCATTCTGTATTGAAGGAGACTTGAAACTAGCAATTGAGACCATAAAACTGTACCAGACCATAACCGTAAACTCATGTTTACAATGTTTACTGAGGTAATAAATCAAGTGAGACATAGGCTCATTTTCTCCTAGACTTCTATACAATCAGACTTCTTTGGCAACCAGAGGAGTCGCCCCCTGCTGGATATTAGAAAGAATGCACATTTGAAGCAGTTTCACATTGGCTTCACTTCTCAGATCGCTAATCTACCCACTGTTTCTATCACCTCAAAGTCTAATTAAAACCGGTTTTCAGTACAGGAGCACTTGGCTATGTGTAGACGACGTCCGTAGCTGAACACCACAGTGTACAGTAATTAGCACTAAATCATTTAATCACCATGTTAATCCTGATGCTGTAATGTTAAGACCAGTCACTGTTAACACATATTAGAATAGTTAACACAAAAAGCTATTTCTGCTACATGATGTCATGGCTGTGATTATATCCATATTTGAATGCTGATGATTTCTGTATCCCATTCAGGTACTGTATGTCAAAACCATATGCCATGCTTCTTTGGCACTCAGTCAAAGCTAATTTAAGCGCTCATATGTTTGGGTTTTTTGTATTAGCAGTGATGCTGCCCCATTAATGACAGTGCACTGATTTAAAAGTTGCGGTCCTAGCCTCGGGGGTATGATTGGCAGCCTTAGCTGTGCAAGCATAAAAACACACAAATGCATCACTGCCAAGAGTGTGAAGGGAAATTCTATTAATTTTTTTCTGCAAATCCTTGAATTAAGTATGCCCATGTTTTGGTTTGCAGTATGAGTGCAATTCTCAAAGGTTGTTTTACCCTTTCCCATTCAACTGGTTTGATGATCCTACAGAAAGTAATATTTGAGCTCCTTCTAGAAACATGCTGATGAGTCTACTTCATGTTAATTTTCTTCCAAACCACAAACATGGACTCAATTAAAATTAATGAATGGAAGGCTTATGGATATTATTAAGGTTATGTAGTTGTTGAAGTGCTGACACACTGCTGACATACTGTGAAACTGGAAAAGTTGACGTTGATTAGAATTTACTAATATAACATTCTATGACTTAGAAAAAAAGCACAAATCCTTTAAGTGATGGCTCTAGCAGCAAGACCAGCACACTGTAAAAAAAAATATTAAAGAGATATTTCAGATATTTTGAAGCTGGATTGCATGAGGTAGTTATCAATAGTGTATTACCTGCTGTAGATGACGGTCAGTACTCCCTGAGTTTGGAGAAACACACAGGAGTTACCAAACAGAAGCAAAGCAATGTACTGCTGTGGATGGGCTGACACCACAACATATTTTAGCTACCTAAAAGAAAGGCCGAAGTGTACGCTATATTTAAAATATTTTCACCCGCTTACCTTGCCATCAAACAGCCCTTTCTGACAGGGAACTGAAGCTGTTGTTTCCATCTATGCTCTTGCCAAAACCTGTAATTTTACTGTGCAGCAAATGGGGGGTTGCTGGATTACCGCTGCCTCGATTGGTTCGTTTGTGTTATTGTGCGACTTTAGTGAATACGGAGTAACCATAGTCACACAATAACACAAACAGACTAACCAATTGAGGCAGTTCTTTGCGATAAAATTACTATTTTATTCCAATGGAGTGTGGCTGCTGTGGCGAGACCATGGATAACAGATTCAGCTCCCTTCAGAAACATAGACTGTATAGCGGTCTCTTGGCAAGGTAAACCATCAGAAACACTCTAAATATAGCGTACACTTAAACTGACATTGACTTTTTTCAGGTGTGCCTTTCTTTTAGGTGGCTAAAATACATTTTGCTCCAGTACATTACTTTAGTTCCTGTCTGAACACCTGTCTGTTTCTACAAACTGGGGGCGTGCCGAGCGTCATCTACTGCAGGTGATACACTGACTATGGATAAGTACCTGACACAACCCCACTTCAAAACACCCAAATTATCCATTTAAGGTCAAAGAAAGAGATAATTTTCCAGGCCACTGAAGTGAATGCAGTTACCTTAAACAAACATTTAAGTGTACTGGTGTTACTTTTGATCCAGCACTCTACTTCGACAATTATCAAATGTACCATGTTTGGATTGTGCAAAGAGACCTGAATATCTGAGGGAAACCCATGCAAACCACAAAATGCATAAGCCTTAATGCTAAGGCCCTGCTTACAAGTCACAGCACTATCGATTTGTGTATATTAAAATGCACAGTACATGACCAATTCCCTCCCAGGATGCAGTGCCCCTTGTTATTACCACCCACTAGTTGAAAGAATACACCTGAGACAAAGCCCTCAGCATAAAATGGCAGAATGCAAATGTGCAATGTAGCCAATAAGTTATTTTTTTAATTTCTCTGTACATTATACAATGACAGTAACGACATCCTATTCTATTCTACGATTTCACACGGCATTAAGACAGACTACGTCTGAATGTTTCAGCACCACAGACAGAGAATGTGTTTGATAGCTTCAGGACCATGGACAGAGCACAGTAACGCAGCTTCCCGGTGGCCCTCCAGGGGCCACATGCAGTAACAACAAGAACAATGACAGGAAAACAAATTCAAAAATTATTCCTGCCAAATACAAGGAAAATTTGTCCTTTTGAATAAAACTAAGACTAAAAACATATATAGATTCTTAATTCATAACATCTTATCTTATTGAAAGTAAATTACAATTTAAAAAAACCATTAAATATAATTTCTAAAAAAAATCACTGTTACAGAAAGAGCAATATAAATGCAGTACATTACTTGTAATGCTTTACTTCCAACATCTGGAGTAGACACATGAATAGTGTCACCTGTCGATAGGACCACCTACTTGATGATTCTTTTTTGTTGTTGTTGCTAATTAATCTGTTGATTATTTTCTTGATTAATTTATTAATTGTTTGGTCTATAAAATGTCAGAAAATGATGAAAAAGTCCAAGACGATGTCCTCAAATGTCTTGTTTTGTCCACAACTCAAAGATATTCATTTTACTGTCATAGAGGAGGAAAGAAACCAGAAAATATTCACATTTAAGAAGCTGGAATCAGAAAATTTTGACCTTTTTTTTTCCTTAAGAAAATACTCAAAGCAATCAATCGATTATCAAAATAGTTGACAATTAATTTCATAGTTGACAAATAATTGATGGATTGATTAATTGTTGCAGCTCTACTAGTTGACATCAGCTACCCATTTACTTGTCAAGCTCCGTAGTTGCTTTGGTTTAAGCCATTTCACCAACAGTAGTTATTTCATAACAATACAAAGTGCCTGTCCATGGTTGGCGAACGGATCTCAGCTCAGAGAAATCCATTGGATCTGATTCTCATGGCTGAACTAAGGTTAAGTGTTGAGTTTAATTTGAGAGCCCAGGCTCAGAGGGGAATGAAACCAGGGATGTGAATCAGCTTAATTTACTGTTTACTGAAAAAACAGCTGGAGCTTATCCGACTACTTGTCTGATACAGTTCTCACACTCGTTTAGCTAATTGGGCCCCACTGTACTTGCAAGTAATATCTCTGATGTAGCTCATTGTACATGTCTCATATTTTGTCCCTATTACTCCATCATGGTTTAACAGGTCACCACAAATATTGGCTCAAGTAAAGAACTAACATAACCATATGCTGATCACTGTCTATGTATGTAGTATTCAATAGACGTGTGTCATCTCCCACAGGTGCCCCAGGATGAGTGGGGTGGATACCCAGGCGAGAAGGATGATGAGATCCCGTGTCGGCGGATGCGCAGCAGCAGCTATGTCAAAGCTATGGGGGAGGTGGATGATGACAGCGGTGACTCTGACACCAGCCCTAAGACCTCCCCACAAAAGGCCGTTCGGCCTGACGCTCTCGTTCTCAAATCAGCCATGCAAAGACCCCATTTAGACTCCCAAAGGTAGGCCTGGCTGCCTTGTTTAAGATGTCCATGCCAAAGCTGTGCTGATTTCAGTTTATTCCAACTCTGTTCATGAAACCATTAAAGGATTAATGGGTGAAAAGTATGCTGGAAACAAGGCAAAAGCATGCAAAAGGATTGCATTTTCTCAGTATTAAAATATATTATTGATAATAGGAGTAGGAATTGGTGGTTACTTTAGGTTCAACAAAATTAACAGCTTATTACAGGCAAGGGTTTAGATTTTGTTGCTGTGTGTGTCCTGGTGGGTGTAAAGGTCAGAAATCTGTTGGCTCCAGTGACTGCCAAGGATAGTAGTAAAAGGTACATTGACTCTATTATGAGGTCAGTACAAATGGTTAGGGTTAGTTAAGCTTCACAGTGTTGCATATTTACCCACGCACACAAACACACAATCAACTACAGTATGGTGGCAGACCTGACATGTAGGGCGTTGTATGCAAACTACTCCACCAACATATTGTCATATAATGATCATATGACATCTTACAAAAATGTTTTTCCTCTTTTTTCATTAATTTTCCTACAAAAGTCCAGCAACACACGTCCCACTCGATACATATACAGTCTTTCCAACATAAACTTCCGTCTTGTCGTAAAAACTTTGTTCAGTTTAGGCCAGAAAGCTACTTAGTTAGGTTGAGGAAAAGACTGCATGGTTAGCATTAGGCAAGAAAACTTTACTCAGTCTTAGGAAAAAATCGACTTGCTTATGACACGATAAAAAACCTATTTAGATTTAGGCAAGAAAACTACTTGGGCAAATTAACTCAGGGAGTGGCGTTACTTCAGTATGTCACTTACCTACATGACAAATAAATCAACGCTGACTTCTGGTTTCACACGGCACACAACCGCTGGTCTCCTGGGCCAAAGTCCTTTTTGACCCACCCATCCATCCCGACCTCCTCTCTACACAACATTCACAGCTTTTTACATTTCCTGGTTCACGATTACATTAATTAAACAAAAACTGATTTTGTGGGATATATGCAAATTACAGTGGATTACTTTTCACTGGTAAAGCCACGAACATTGTATGAGAACAACCTCACTCCACACTCTTCTATAGCTTTGGGGCAGCATTCAAATAGGCTTTATAAAGGCTCGTAGAAACTTGCCTTCAGTAAATATTTTTTTTACAATCTACTTGAAATTTTAATTCACAGCCTTTTCGTTTTTATAAATCTGAACCATTGAACACTGACTCACTACTTTGTGTACATGCTGTTCAAGTAAAACTATTGTTTACTGATGCTGCTCAGTTGTCCCTGAGAGATCTGAGGTTTCACATTAGTTGGTGATTTCAAGTGAAGTTGCTTGGCAACAAAACAAGAGGACAAGTTTTGGTATTGGTTCCTTAGATAATTTTATGCATGCCTGGATAACTGTAAGCTGCTATTTAAAGCTGGGCTGTACTTACTTGTTGGCTTGTTTAATAACCACATCACTAACTTTCTTTTGGCTAAGTGTTCAATCAACAACTGTTTCATGAGTTCAGGTAAAGTAGTGCTCTGCTAAATGCTGCAGTATCAAATGGGTTTTGTGTTTGTGACCGTTCTCATCTGCTAGTTCCAATATTTGCCCAACGTCTTACTCAGGCAACGTTGCTCATCTCATCACAGTTTTGTTGACAAGTCTGTAGCAAAACTGCCACATTTATATAATGTCAGACCTGAGTGAGCAAACGTAGCTGGGCTCAGTACTGGATCGGGAATCATCACACGAACGGTCATATAAAGTTACTGTATGATGAGAAGCTTGAAGCTCCGATCAGACAGCCCATTTTTTAGGTGGAAAACAGGAGTCGCACCACACTGCCTTTTAGTTGCTCGATCAGACAGGGCCTTTTTTGCAGATTGCTGTGTCTTTATTTTATATGTTGATAGGCAACCACAAAAATGACCACTAACATAACCTTATTACAAACCATGAACTGTACCCCAAATACTTAGTACAGTACAGCAGTATAGTGCAGTTTAAATTAATGAAAACTCACCCAAAATCTCAAGTAATGCACTAATTGGTCTCCTCATGGTAACTGCGGATGGTAGTCATATAGCTCCAGGTATCCAGCAAAATTCACCACGATGAGAAAAAACACTAATGATGTCAGGCGCTTATCCGCTCTGAGTTGAATTTTTTCAATTCGAGGCGTTCAGGGCGAACAAAAAAAAAAAGCAGTGCGCTAAACGCTTCAATCTTGTTAAAAACTAGGGCCGTCCCTATACCATTTTGTGGGCTTCAAAAGTTTGGTGAGAAATACTTGAAGGTATTGAATGTACACATATGCACTTCTACACATAACAAACTGCAATATCTGTCCGAGAATAACGTTGTGGGGGTTATTCTTTATTTCATGGGCTATTTTGGGATTTCACCACTGGTGCAATTGATTCTCAATATTGTATATACTGTTCCTATTTTGTAGATTTCCTTTTTAAATTGTCATATTTCATTCTCTTTGTTTAGCCTCTTATTTTTGCACTATCCCCCTTTGCTGCTGTACACTGCAAATTTCCCCACTGTGGGACTTATAAAGGAATATCTTATCTTATCTTATTTATACCTGATTATATTATTACTTCTATATATTAAAAATGCAAAAAAACAAATCATTTGAATACTGATTTGGAGGTCAATTATCATAGCAACTGTCAAAGATTCCCTCTGATCAGCCTTATTGAAAAAAAAATTACAAAAAGTCACTCCAGGTTGTTAAAACACACAGTCTGATCAGGTCCTTAGGCAGGACAGATGTGTTTGATACAGCAAAGTGCTGAGTGTAAATATCTATACAACAACCTTGCAAGAAATCCTACTTTCATGAAGGTTCAGCTTTTTATCGAACAGTTTAGCAGTGTTGATTCGACATAATGGTCATTTAAGAGGCTGTAGTTTGTGGTGCTGTCAGTGTGTGTTAACTGTATTGTGTTATACTGACAAGTGTTGGTGGTTTTTACTCTACATTCAATTTTTATCACTAATAATAATTAGTGTATACATACAAATAATGTGCTGCAAATTTCTCTGCACTGGTTAAGCAGAGTGTAAAACATTAGAGACGGATTATTCAGTAGCCTTAAAACAGTGTCACTATAATAGTAACAGTAATAAACAGTGAATCATGTTTGTCAAAAACAAACGGGACTTCTTGTGGTACACTACTTTTACCTAAAGAGTAACTTAATACCAGGTTGAAAAGCAGTGTTTTGCTGCCCTCTCTGGCTGATGGTCTCAAGTCTGTTTCATCTCTGACTGGGTTGTGGAGTTCACCTGTACTCCACTGCAGCAAGGTGAAATGTTAAACCACTGGAGTGAGTCAAGGAGTGTTAAGATACTCTTTAAGTATTTCCTAATCATCTGTCTGTGGTGACATGTATCTGTTGCCTAGTGAATCAGGGAAAACCACCTTATATTCCAGAGTGTGGTTGTGATCCAGAGAGCGTATTGTTCCCTGTAACTGTTTCATTTTCAGGCCGTGTGTAAGGTACAGCCAAATTCTGTCAACGTTTTTTGTTGCCATCATCTCAGCTGGGTTCTGACAGCCAATAAGAGTCGTCAGGCCATTAAACAGACATTATCAGTCGCTATAAGCCCCATAGATGTGGGCCAACAAGGGCCTACAACACTTATTAGTAGGTTTTATCATCTACTCACATGGTAGATCAGCAAAAATATATATATCTAGCACTGTAGTCATTATGACAGGAGTAGAAGCGGAAGTCAGGCGCTGTAGTGTAGACAGTGTGAAACTCTGTAAGGTGGAAGTGGGGGATGATGGATGGGACACAAAACACCAGCGTTTGCATTTTAGTTATTTTAAAGATGTTATTTTAAAACACAGTGTTTTTCCCTCAACTTATGGCTTTTTTTTTTTGCTTAAACCTAAAGAAGTTGTAGTTTTGTTGCCTAAACATGTTTGTTTTTTTGCCTAAACCTAAAGAAGATGTAGTTTAGTTGCCTAAACCTAAAGAAGATGTAGTTTAGTTGCCTAAAACTAAAGAATTAATTTAGCTTATGTTCAAAACGTAACGTTTCATTCAGTTTTACAACATGTTGGATCCTGTTGCTTTTAAGTTTCTCTTTCACTTTTCCAACATAGGAGGCATTGTAGGTCCCTATTGACTCACATCTATGCTTTTATAGCTACTGATAACACACATTTAAAGGCCTGACAACAGTCAAATTGGGTGGTTCTAATCACTTTGGCTTTTGTCCACAAACAAATCAACCCTCTTGTTTTTTAGCCCCTGGTGGAGAACGCATCAATCTCTTATCATTGCAGCTCCTATAGCTCTTACGGTTTCTCTAATAAGAACCACAGATAGCAGGATGGAAACACTGCATCATGATTTAACCAAACAGACCATGCCCATAGATGCTAGCCAGTAGATTTGTTAAATACATTATAATCCAGTGATGTTCCATGTGTGGCTTTTGAACTGTGCCATCGTATATGTATCCCTACCCCCTGTCCTTGTTCAGCCAGGGCTACCACTTGCAAACCAGAGATATGCGACCCCACCCTAGTGTCACGCTGGACCCTGCCGCCTTTCACCCCCCGCCCTTCCGCTCTCGCAACCAGAGCTACATGCGCGCCGTCAGCACCCTCAGTCAGGCTAGCTGCGTCAGCCAGGTGAGTTTTAAACGCATGCACTGCACAGAGGCAACACCTGGAGACATTAATGACAGCTTGTGTTGTGTTGTTTTCTATGTAGTAGCATCCACAAGTGTCCATATTGGAGGTCCACAGCTGATTGTTTAGTGGACATATTCATGGCTGTCTCAACTGAGATCAATAAGCATAACTAATTTGTGCTGTTTTGGACTGAGAATTGATGATTTAACTGATCAGACACAGTTTAATATTGCTTATTTTTTGTTGAATGGTTTTGTGTTATAAAAAATGTGAAATTGTTCATAATTGAGAAATTAAGATATCAGTTTCACATCAGTATCCTAATTTGGCCCGAGGATGTCTGGAATAGACCACTTATAAACGATTCATCACTCTCCTGCTGTTGTGGCATGCCAGCTGATTAGCAAGCTAACAACACCATAAGCAGCATTTGGTTTTGCTTATATGAGCGTATTTCCCTACCGCTGTTTAGAAATAGAGACGAGGGCTCGAGACGCAGTGACTTCATGACTTCAGCTGCCTGCCTTTTTCATACCCTGCTACGAATCTCTACAGTTGGATCAATTGTGCTAGTCTGTTTTGGACCTCCATGGTGGCACGAGACTTGGTTGCTATGAAGGTTTTGTGACACAGCAAGAAAACGTCCATAAGGATTAACAAGAGGAGAGATTGTGTGCAAATGAAGGGTTGTAATATCAGCTTACTCCTGCTGGGTCTAAAACAGTTTGATAATAGTAGAAAAAAAGGGCTTAAATAACTTCTGCAATACTATTAAGTATTTTAATCACTGAAGTAATAGAGTGCTGCAGGGATGACATATTTTTGTAGGCCAACCAGGAAGCCAGCTAACAAACTACATCACAGTCACATGATTTACACAACAAGGCTGTAAAGGCGAGTAAGTCTCCTAGTAGACTCTTAGTAGTCTCATTTAGCCACTTGTTAACAACCACCTTTTTTAAGGCCCGTAAAAGCTTCAATATTTACAAGAGGGACAATTACTGATGTATTTATATCATATAACAACAATTTAAAATCTCTTAAGCTTGAGTTGATCACAGATGTTATTGCAGGAATGACTTCCAGACAAGGGAACCGGGAGGGCTAAAATACGAACTAATTTCTAGGTTTAGGACTCATTCCTGCAGCACTTTATAAGGAAGGCTAGAATATGTGGACAGAGGACAGGAGAGGACAGAACTGGATAGATAGCTCCGTCTTACACTGACGTGATTGTGTTGCATGTTATTAACAAATGGATATGTCTTGTGTCACCTAGAAGAATTTAGTTTTGTGAGAGACTTGCTAGAGCTACAAGAAGAATACGAGACTGCAGTGTTTTCCTTATTTTCCATGTAGTAACACACAGTGAACCGACCAGCACATCTTAGTTTTGGGGGTTTGTGGTGAATGGAATGTTTTGTAACACAAGCTGAAATATTTTCCTGATTGTTTTCTGTTGTCATCTGCCCTTTTATCTCATTTGATCTTGACATTTATTCAGTTTAAGGTCGGAATGACAGTGGCATTTCCTTACGCTAACACTCCTTCATATTTGCTGTGCAAAGGGGAAGAATCAAAGTGAGAAAGAGAAAGGAAGAGGAAAAATTAAGGACTGCTATTCCTGTTTTTGTCTCTCAGGTGAGTGAGACTGAGATCAATGGCCAGTTTGAGTCAGTTTGCGAGTCCGTTTTTAGTGAAGTAGAATCCCAGGCCATGGAAGCCTTGGACCTGCCTGGTTCGTTCCGCACTCGAAGCCACAGTTACCTCCGTGCAATTCAGGCTGGTTATTCCCAAGATGACGACTGCTTGCCTTCAATGACATCCTCCACTGTCACTTCAACTCTCAGATCCACAACAGGTAAAACAATCCCCCCCCTAAATGAGAGAGGGCTTAGACTACATATCCTCATACATCCTATACATGCGCACAAACTTGACATACCTACATATGTACAGTGGGGAACCCTTGAGCTTCAGAGATGCCGGGCTGAATGATCCCAGTTATTTTCTTTGGAAGCTATGGTGTGCGTGTGTTTGTTTTTGCCTCTGCATACTCCCTGATTGTTTAGACGGATTTGCCTGTGTGTTACTTTGCACGATTCAAGCATTGTTAGCTAAGCTTCTGGTTGGTCACCTGTGGCGTTGCCAAGCTGTAGCCTAGGAAACGGGTGGGAGGGTCGCATAAACACTGAGATGGCAACGCACGCAAACATGGTACACAATATTATTTACAACACAGCACAGCCACATTACATGGCATGCCTAAGAGGAACAGGCCCTACCCTAAGCATGTTAAATGTGGTGTTATATATGTGTTGTGCGAAGCGTGTGAGCTACTTAGGGAGGGATGAAGAGCGAAACAGGCCAGGGGTAGGGGAGCGGTAGGTTGTTGACATATTTGTGTTGATTGGATACAAGCCTTCTGCCTGTCCTCCCCCTGCTCTGTTGCACCAACACATATGCTTTATAACTGACCTGGTCATTGACCTCATATTAAATTAATAAAAACCCAATCTTGTAACCAATTTAAGGTAAGTCAACAACCTCTAGAGACTAGAACACATGCACACACACACGCTGGTTGCACAAAGGAACCGTCTACTGATGGTGTATTCGAGTTTGAGAAGTACAACCTTTGATTATTTACAGTATTGTTGTATTGTGTTGCATGAAAGCTTTTGAAATAACTGAGTTGTACGTGAAGTTTATTACAGTACTTCCTAAAGTTGTCTTCAACTGCAAGTTTCCAACTTAGCAAACTTAATTTCATTGGTCGTATTTTATTTATAGCTAGAATTACAATATGACAGTGGATCCAGACTCTAAAAACAGTACATTTTGTTGATGGACTTTGCATATTTTACTGATTTTTGAATACAACACACAAGGATTTCAAGGTTTTGTGTGACACAGTGCGAGCAATTTAAAATTTCAGGTTCTTTGTGCAAGCAGAGTCTTTGCAGTAGCTCCCTCACTAAGTGCATTTGGTGTTTACCTGCAAGAGTAAAGCTATGAACCCTATTGAAACATTTTTCTTTAATTACATGCATTTTTAAAATATTATGACCTGAATTTTTATTGTTTTTGTACACTTTTCTGTCAATTTAATATTGGAGACATTTGCACTTTTACTCATTTTGTTGGGTTTTGTTTTCTTGTGCAATCTGGACTTTTGTTTTTTGGAATCCTTCCATCTTCAATTGGGTTTCCATCTGCGATTTCTTCGATGTGACAGAAGTACTGAGGATAAAGGAGTGTTCTCCAATCCCACCGTCTTATTTGCTGAACTCTATTCATTTAACTCTCTGCTCCAAATCTGTCAGCTCTATGTGGACTAAAACAAAAGCGGGTCGACTGTACAGTATGTTGTGAAGTTGTATTTTGAAGATTGGCACGATGCATCAATTATTATCTGTCAGATAAGGTTATAGCAACCCAGAGGAAGGGTTCCCTGGATGGTGATTAATTATATACAGTACTGTCACCTCCCAGTCAAGCCATACTGTAAATTATATTTCTCCTTTGGTGTAAGCTCTTTGCACTGTCCTGAGGGAATAGTGGCCTTGAAGTTAAATAAACCTATCCAGGCTACCTTGGCTAAGAAAAACACAGATTCTTAGAATCATGTTTTTATGTTAGTATTCAGTTCTAGTTTATAATTGAATTGTAAGCGGCTTATGAACCAAACCCCGTGTGAGGCTAGTGGGCCCTTGAGTGGGGAAGGGATCCCACGATGCTCCATAGGGCAGACGAGCAGCAAACCCCTCTCCATTTGACCATCCATCTCTTGAAGGATAACCAGGGGGAATGAACAACTGGAGGCATCAGTGATGAGTGTTGCAGGTATTTTAATGTTGACACGCATACATATATCTATGTATATGTGTGTTTTTGCACTGCCTTCTCAGTAAAAGTAATAGATACATAGAGTTTATATATACATATATATATATATATATATATATAGAGTTGGTAGGAATATCTCATTATCCTACGTAGCAAACACGGTTCCAAACAACTCACAAAATCTCAGATGCTTTGATTTCTTCTTAAAACCCTGATATTGATTACAGTGATGAATGTGATGCTGGCTTTTGTGAGTTGTTTACCATGTCTCTATTTAAGTGTTCTTAGACCACATTGTAAGTGTAAATGTATGAGAGATGTACTTCCCAAACCTTTCGGTATGTTTTCAACCATAAAATAGCATTGAATGTTATCGTTTTGCCACTGTCTCCAATCATTTGTGAAAGCAGCATGCGTCTGCTGTACATGTGTGAACTTTATTTTTTTCTTTCCATGAAAATTTGACTTCTTCTCAAAAAAAAAGGCCACGTGTGGCAGTCTAACCCTTGGACTGAGTCTGTCAGCTGTCTTTGACTGTGGGATTGCAGCCTCTCCCTGGTGCAGCCCCGAAGGGGGAGTGACCCCTCCCCTCACCGGGTTACTTACTCCGCATGGTCTAATCAGCCACCTTGGACCTGATATGTTCAATAGGGTTCATATCTACTTCTTGACCCAGTGGGTTGTGATTCTTCTACTCCCTTTACATCTTTTCTTTTGCACAAAATGGCACAAAAATAATCATTTTGATATGTTTTGAGAAAAGGGTTCTCAGAAAAATGGATTCATGATTTGATAATGATTGATGTATTTCATGTTTAATTCCACTCTTTGCTGTGCTGTGCAGTGAAAAGATGGAAAGAAGCCTGACTGAGATGACTGAGAAGGCAGTGTAAAAACATTGGGAAAAGCCTACAGTATGTGAGTTTAATGACAGTCATTATTGTCGTAAGGCACACAAGAACCTATTTCAAAAAGAGTGCAGTATATTCTGTACTGGCTCTGGCAGGAAGTAGCTCTATCACTTGGAGATGACCCATTTTAGATTTTCCGTAAAACCCTATACTTGAACACCACACAAGTTCATCCAAAAATAATACCGATAATAAGCAACTTCCAAAAACAAGTTATGAATTCCTCTAACAATATACTTAGATATTGATTAAAATGGGTTGATAGTTTCTTCACATTTGAAATTTTGTGACACTGCTCAGTTACCTCTTGGTTTTGTATGACTCGGGTGTAGACTGTATATAAAGATGGACGACGAGTCTCCACTTCCTCCCATCCCTCTCATTTGGAGGCAGAGTCTTGTTAAGCTTCAGCTATATTTTCCATAAGGACGGCCGCACAGACATGAGCTAAACGACGAGGAAGCATTTGGCTCTTTTATACTCCTGGCAGCTAATGAACATTCTTAAATCTCCTCAAAATTCTCCATTTTTCTGCCCATCCGTCTGTGTAGTTAGAAAAATTTGGAAGTACATGGACAGGCGAAAAACTTGCCACACGGTAAGGGCCATGTCTGATGGTGTGACGTCACTTTGGCTGCGACTCTCACCGATGTGGCAAGCATAAATCACACTTTAGCGTGAGCCACCTAGCTGCTATATTAGCACCACAGTATCCGTTTGGCTAGAAAGCCACAACAACTAACTGTAATATCTCTATAACTACATTTATGATCAAATTGACACATGTACGGTTACAGAAATTTGTGTCATGATGGAAATCTCCTTTCTCGTACAATTTCCAAACCTCTAGCTGTGCAACTACTTCACTCAGATTAGCTTTCAATCACAGCGGTCAATCATGACATCACATCCCCTTTTAATCCCAAATTTAATTAATTTGATGTGCACTTTGACTTTTTAGTTTGGGACTTATGAGCTATAACGCAGCCAGCCACCTGGGGGCGATCAAGATGTTTTGGCTTCACTTTTGGGAGCTGTCATGTTGTCTATCTTTATAAACAGTCTGTAGTGCAGACAGTTGCATTTTAACGGCACACCAGTCAATGGTGGGAGCTCATCCCTGATTAATGCTTAAATCTTTAGAACCAAATTGGAACTAACTGGGTCTGACCTTGTATGTCTTTGGAATTACTTGCCACTCGCATACTGTATGTTTTCCATAGATATGTGTTTATTTTCTAGTTCAGAATCCAAATCAAATCACACTCCAGCTGTTCCTTTCACTTTGAATGTCCTTCTGTTTGCATATTCAAATTTTTCTTCCAGAGGGATATGATGTTGTGGATGGGATCTCTTTACTAAATGACGACATGATAGAGGATGATGACGGTGCTAGCTCCTCTGCCTATGTGGAGCTGGAGAGGCTGGAGAGAGAGACTGCTGCTGCTCGCAGCCAGCACAGTACTAGCTCCACCGTAACAGCCATCTCCGTCCCACCGGCTTCCCCGCCTTCATACAGGGTCCCATCTGCCTCACCCATAGCCTCTGAGCCGCCGGTCCCTCAGGCCATTCAGGCCTTTAAAGAGTCTGCTAACATGGTCGCTGCCTTCAACATGCAGTGGAAGGATGAAATCTCAGCAATGCGCTATGAACTGGCAGAGCTGCGCAGAGACGTCTGTGGGGAATTGAAGACTTTCAACAGCAACTTCTTCAACTTTACTCAGTGCTACAACATGTGGACTTTGTGCCGGGAGCCTTGCAGCGACAGCACCACACAAACAGACGACAGAGTCTCCATAGGAATCCAAGCAGGCTCAAGTTGGTCCATTCGACAGAATACAGAGGACAAGTCAGTGATGTGCCAACCAGAGCCATCACCCTTCAGCATTATGGATTTGATGGACCCACCCCGAATTGAGATTATAGAGGGAACCCCTGAGAGCACGCCAGAGGGGTCAGGCAGCCCTGCCAGCCCACTTCCAATAGAGGATTTCCCATGGGAGATCACCAAAAAGCAAAAGGCCCAAAAGCAGCCAGACACAAGTGGCCACACAGGTGGTCACAGAAGCGCCAGTCTAGAACTGTGGAGCAGGAAGTACACCAGTGGGCCCATGTCATATCTGTCTATGTCATTCTAATCATTCCCATTCTACGCATACTGTAAAATGAGACGAGGAAGCCAGGGTAACAACCTGACATTTACCAAGAAAGGCAGGGCAGAGCTGTTGTTAGATGTCCCTTTACTCTATGCAGACACTGAGTCTGTTATCTCTTGAACAGGTTACAATGTTGTTCAAGCAATCTTTTAACAAGTGTCTTGGTTAGCCATGGAATAAAAGAGAGTGACTCTGTTTTACACCACAATGAGGTGACATAAGAATGTGAGAGAGAATGTGGCTGATGCTCAGATCCTCAAGTGCCAACAAGCGCAGCATCATCTTCCCTCCGCTGTCTTAAACACCACAACCTTCAGAGAAAAAGTCACTCCAAGTAAATATGATCGAACATCTGAGGGTCATTTAATGATAGATCATTTAATGATAGATCAGCCATTGTGAGGTGAGGCATACGTTGGTCGTGCTCATGTTCATTCCAGTTTCTCTTCCTGTAGAAACATTCTCTTAAGCACCTGAGTATACTGAAAAAATACTGTGAATAACTTTATAAACCCTAGTTTTTTAATAAACGCATCAAAGATGAATACATTATTTATGAATATATTGATATATGATTTACTTTTTAGTTATTCTAATCAAAGCATTCCTTTCCCATGGCCTTCATCCAGTCTGTAGCCAGTTCCAGTTGAAATGGGCATTTTGAAAATTTCCAATTTACAAAAGTTTTCTTAATGGCGAACTACTGGTGAACCACACAGCATAAAGTAATAATAATTTGATTCAAAAAAGTAGATGACGACAACTTATAATGGAATTTGAAAAAAAAGCTATAATTCTTCCTTCCTTTGGAATACTGTATGGATGACACTGTCTCAAGGCTTAGTGGACTTAGTCCCTGGCTAAAGTTGTTTACGATGAATCATTTGTGACTGACTTTATGTCTAACAGCATGGTGGAGAGGAAACCGTGAGGGAAACAGTGATCAAGAAGTATGAATGTATCGGCTTCAGTTCATTCTTGCACAAACTGCATTCATGTTCAGAACTCTGTATATGTATATAACTGTACCATTTTGTATATAGAGAAACTTATATTCAATACTTGTACTGTTAGCAGTTATAAACATGCTCATTTCTGACAGCGCTGAGAGGGGTTACGGTAGTAATTGTGGTTCTAAACCAAACACAGCACTTTTTCCAGTCTTCGAGGTCTGTCTTCATTTCTTTCATCATGTTCGCCATCCAGCTGTTTGTGCTCCTCATAATGAAGTTGGTAGTTCATACCAGTGTTTCGCCTATTGTTTTTCTTGCAGTGATGACTGGAGGTTCTTAAGTATTTGGTTACCTAGCCATTCATTTTTATTTTAGAGAAAAAGGGAATAACACGCTGAATTTAATTTGTTGTTTTGGTACATTACGTTAAGAGATTTCCAGTACCATATTCACCTTTTTTAAATGCCACATTTCTCTAGTAATGGCAGACTTTTTCATGCTGGGGTGGTTCATCACTGCTGAAAGATAACAGAGAAACATTGGTCCCTATAAGTAGACAATCAGAGCCGCTGAGGGCTTCTACCTCTCCAACATGTCCCCAGAGGTGCAGTATAGTACCGCTGAATGTACTAACACCGCCTCACTAGTGATGGCTTAGCTGGGCTCCCGTCAGACCTTAAAGGGTGGGAGCCCTCAATCATCTGCTATATTTTGGCCAATTGCTCATTTTGTCTGTTACTCATAATACAATAGTTGCTCATTAGCCACTGGCATTCCCCTCAACCACTCATCTGGTCCATTGTCCCATTGTACCAACACGGCGTACCAAAGTTACTGTAACACTGAGGCCCATGGAACTGAGGCCAACAGCAAACATCTCCAAGCTTGACTTATCTTTGGACCATCACTGCAGCACAGGACCATGGGAAGCCTGTATGTATCAGACCCCTGACTGAAATGTGAACCTTTTCGAAAGGACTTTTAATAAAGGAGAGGCATTGTCTCTCGCTTTATAAAGAGAGTGGATCTTCTTCCCCCTTTGCACGGCCAAAAGACAATACTTGCAGAAAAACGTGGCATTTTGAAAAGATGATATTTATACAAAGGTTGTACTAGAGGTAAGATCAAAATTAAAGTAGAAGCCACAGAAGAAAAAAAGGCAGACAATTCCTGTCATTGCAGTAGCTCCGCCCCATACATACTGTTACAGTAACTCATTAAACATGAGCTTAAATGCCTAGCGAAATGCTTCATTTTGCCTTGATGATCTAATATAAGTGTTACAGAGGAACACTTTATTATTAAGGCATGTTTTGCTGGTAATTTTTTGGCAGCATCTCCATTACTCTTGAGGTTTTGGTACAATGAATAATAGGTAAAAAATAAGTTCCGATGTATTGTGGCCATTCTCCACTACTTGCAATACAGAATAACAATTTTAAAAAGCTTATAACCTATTTTACTGTTGTTATGAACCGAAACAAACCCAGTTTTCTCATCACACCAGCCTAGGATTAGCATAAATCATAAATGATTCAGTGGAAGGCATATAACTGTGACATTTAGCCTATAACCATTTTAATATATAATAATAATAATAATATATATATATATATATATATATATATATACATGACTTTTTTTGAGAGGCTTGTATTCATATTTTTGCTTTTTGAATGATTAAGAGGGGATTGCAGTGGCATTCCTTACTTACATCTCTCCCCATTGTTTGGGGAATGTAAACTAATTTAAAGGTGCTGAAGACTGGCCAATCATGATGTCTCCAATCTACATCCATTCATTCTATGCAACTCCTTTGTTCTTTGTTGTGTTTTTACGACATCTAAATATTTGCAATTATAGATATTAGCTGTTTATGTTGAGCCTTCATGCAAGTCATCAATGCCAGGAATGAAATAATGTTTTCAGAAAATATTGATGGCCCTTTTATTTTTATTTAAGTCATTTAATTTGTTTTTGCATGAGCTAAGTGGGGCCACACTAAAGGTTGATTTTTTAGTGTTTCCTGGCAGGCAGTCGTTTAATTCACATTTCTCACATTTTAGCTTAAATGTATACTAGAATCAAAGAGTTCAATGGTGAGATTCCTGCTTAGTGGTAGCAACCGTGTGCTTTGTGATATCATATACAAAAGAAATGAACAATCATAAGTGCATCAATTTATTCACTGACTACAGCAAAATTAGAAAACAAAGCCTGTGATAATGTAATTGGAAATGCTGTACAAATGCTTGACATTCTTCTAAATTTATATCCAATTGAACTTGCAAACTGGTGACTGATTGATCCCAGGGAACTCACCCGTGCTATAAATAAGTTTAATCTAGTGTGTCGCTATCATTTCATCATTTAGCCCAAAGAAATTACCCTTCCCTTAAAACAAGTTGAAATGTAGCAAAAGAACATTGATCAGAGTACTATTTTAAAAATATATACATGAGAGATGTACATTTTAAAAAGACTGAAGAGGAAATAGACAAAAAGGGTATTTAAAATTATTTTTTAACCATGCAACCATATTTTGTCTAATGAAATATATAAATAAAAATTGTCTATCTTATATGTTACAGTATGTAGTCAATTACCCCATGAGTTTTTGTTTACTTTGTGTTGTCATCCAGAGATCTGATGCAACAACTGTGCCAACTCTCTGACGTCCAGCTATAAGGACAAAGGTTTCTGGATGGAATCTGGTCTCACCTGAACCTGTAACACTGCTTGAATATAAATCCTTTTCTACCCCTATGTCCTCTTCCTGCATTTATTCAAGGTTTCTTGGAGAAAACATCTACTCTGTTTTGCATCGATCGTGTTGCGATTTTCAGGGATCTCAGACTGAATTGTTTAGTGAATCTGACTTTGTTGACATTATGAAGCACCTTTTGAAAACAATAGTTTAGCCTGCATTTGTTAGCTTATGCTTATTTTGTTAAAAGAATGAAACCAGTATGTGATACTTTTGCTTTTTTTTGCTTATTGTGGTGTTTCTTGTGAAATTTTCGTTTACAACTTTTCTCGGCCTTATGTATTTTTCATAAATTGATATAAAACAATGGATTAAAATGTTTATGATGTTTATGTTTATGATAATTTAAATGGCAAAATGGGGGTCATAGCTTTACAATGGCATCCAAAGATCAAACTGACTTATAGGATAAAAAACATCTTCTGTATCCATAATAATCACACTTTTAACACACCGCATATACACAGCATGGGCCAGGCACAGTGTCTTTTACTTTGACCCTCTCAATGTGCATTGCTTTTCTACTAAGCTATCACCTTTTTGTTTTTGTTTGTTTGTTTCATTTTCTTTTTTTCCCCCATTTTAGGCGCCCGTAGCTTAGCTGGGGGGCGGTACGGTAGGTCTGGTAGGGAACCGCTTTATTCTACCTTTTTTTTAATATATATATATATGTTGTTAATGCAGTTTTTCATACATTTTGTCTGACTCATTCACATTTTCCACTAAAATAAGATATATCATAAGTAGAAAATGCTGTCATTCTCACTAAGTATGTACTGTATAATACATTTAAATGTTTTCATCTGTTTCCACATTGAATCCAGTGGAATTTTCCAGATTATCTACTTGGACTGGATAATGAGTTCAACAAATCCAAAAAAAAAAAAAAAAAGATATCTGACTGCTGTCCCACATGTTGGCCTTGTGTTAGCACACTGGCATTTCTTGTACAATATCTACTGCATTTGAACTGAGTGAGACACGAGAATAACTCTTTTAAAATGTCTTCTGCACAACTGGAACATATTTAAACTGAGATGTGCATGAAGCCCGTTACAAAATCCATTAAATTATCCATTTGGTTTGTTTTCATTTGTTATGATTTATATTACTGTTCCGTTTCAAATCCATTGGTATTAGTAGATTCACCCTCTTGCTTTAAACCATTGTACATGTTTTCTTTAAGCGAACAGAGGGGAATAAAATCAGCACACAGTAGTGTGTCTTTATTTTAAATGTCCTGGCATGCAGCAAGGCAGGTTATGACCAACATAACAGCTTTGTTCTACAAACCAGCACAAATCAATGCCACTTTTAGATGATATCAATTGATATTGTCATACTCAAACTGCGGTCACAGTTGTTCATGTATAGAAGACCTTTTCAAATCTGTATTCAAGTCAACGGCTTTCAGTAGTTGTGGTTTGAAACTGATGTAATTTTAAATTCAGTGTATTTTCTAACAGTAGTTTTAAAGGGATAGTTTAGGTATTTTAAAGTGGTGTTGTGTGAGATACTTATGCACAGTCAGCGTATTACCAACGGTAGCTGATGGTCGGCACGCCCCCAGCTTGGAGAGGCAGACAAGACTTAAAGCATGACAGCAAAGTAATGTTCTGCTGTAATGTTCTGCAGGCAACTAAAGTCGTTGTACCCATCTATGTTCTCGCCAAAGCCACCAGACTCCATAAAAAAACCTTTAATTTACCACTTCTGTTCATTTAGTAAAATTACTGTTTTTTCCTAATGGAGCCCAGTTGCTTTGGTGAAAGCAGAGATAATGGCTTCAGTTCCCCATCAGAAATATAGACTGGAGAGCTGTCTCATAGCAAGGTAAACCGGTGAAAATCTCTAAATATAGCATACTCTTAAACTAAGAGAAAATGTTTTAGGAGGGCCTTTCTTTCAGGTGGCTAAAATATGTCTGCTTATCCAAACTGGCGCATTTTGACTGTCATCTACTGACAGGTAATACACTGACTATGGACGAGTACCTCATAGCACCCCACTTCAAAACACATGAACTATCCCTTTAAGGGAAGGATAGATGCTGTCAATAGTAACTTAATTTTAAAGGTGGGTGATGGATTTAATATTCAAAATGTTCACATGGTTGCAGATTCTGATATACTGAGGTAACTGAAACAAGGAACTTTTCATGCAATCTACACGTAATCCTTCATACAGTATTACACTTGCAGTCAGATATATTTGGTAGGCAGGCACAGTATCATGTGTCAGTTGTTGTTGGCTCCATAAGTGGTTTTACACAGCTCATCTTAAACATACAATTCTCTCACAAACAACTGCGCACACTATGTGGGATAAAATTCTGTTTAAAAAGGTCTGTTCATTATGACATGTTTATATTTGGTGGTAAATTTTATAATCAGCTGCCATTGCTATACTAGCAAACCCACTTTAATGGCTGCACTAGCAGCAGAGCCCATGAATGGTGACATCCAATGGTCTGCCAGTTGTTTTATCTAATGTAAAAGAGGATATTCAAGATTTGTTGAGATTCAGATCCCCAAAGGATGAATCCTAAAGTTTTGGACATTTCCTGTAGAGGCACCATCAGGCCAAAGTTTCCACACATGTAATGGACAGTTCTGCTTGAATTTTTATGAGCACAGGCACCTTCTTAACCCAACTTAATGAACTGTTTTGGATTTGGATGGAGCATACTCTAGTGCCACTCTCAGACCAAAATGTCATCTTTGCAAACACAAAATAATTAACACAAATATAATTAATAACCTAACATGCAGCCTACAATAAACTTTGCTCAGCAGATTCGGTTCTCCAACAGGACAAATCCTTGTTTAATTTCAACATTTTTGTAGCTTTTCTTCTGGTGCCACATTCAAGACAAACATATCTTTTTAGTCCAACTAAGGGTAAGGCTCTATTAATAGTAATATGGTCGATATGTTCCTTGTTTTGTCCAACACTTTACAGCTTCTAGGGGCTGCTAGCTGGGCTTTTTGATTGTTACTTTAACTTTTTCCATGTCTTTTATTTATAAATCTATGAAGGCTGGAGTAGGTTACCTTTTTTATGGATTTATTTAGGATGCTATCCACTTCCTCATCAGTGGGGCAAAGTAAATGGTAAATGGATTTGGGGCACAAAGGCAATGAAAAGAGAGTTTGTTGAAATTTTGGGCCATTGATTTGTATTGGTTTGTTGTGATGTATCATACATAAAAGGTTAATCCACCTTGCATCCATGGGGGCATCACCACTGTATGTATATATGTATGTGGCTATGAACAACATGCTTGTTTTATTGTACGGCTCTTGAAAAAGAAAAAAAAAAAAAAAAAAAGGCTACACAAACTTACTTTTCAAAATTTTATAAATCCAGCAGAATCAGCTGGAATCACTTAGCTATACACACCTCAACAAGTCCTGCTAGTTGTCCTATGTCAAATCATCCATTCATCCACCCACCCATCCATCCATCCATTCGTCCATTTACAGATCCATCCGCTCATCCAACTTTGCTAAACTCCAGTCCCATCAATATACAAGGTCAATCCTAGATACCGAAATACCTTCACAATGGCTGGTTCAGGTTTAGTAATAGAAAAAATTAATAAATCTGCCTTAGTCAAAACTCTTTTGTGTTCTTTTAGCTAAACACAACGACACATGTCTTTTATGCACACTAAAGAAAGCCATTTAGGTGTGCAGTAAAAATGTTAAGTCAATTTTAGACAATTTCAGTGCACAGCTAAGATCTAATTGGCACTTCGTCCTGGAGGCTATCACTAAATGGACATTTTTACTGATGCAATGATATGAGATCTACAGCAATCATCAAATGTAATTTTTTTTTTTCTCAGTTATTTTTTACATTAAAGATGTTGTGATGTGCCTCGCAATGAACATTGGCTTCATGATAAAAGTCGGAGCAGGCTACACGCTAAATTTATACAATTATGTAAAAGAGACGCAATGCTTTCAACTTATTCATCCATATACAGTATGCACTCACTATTCATTGCTCTGACAGCCAGGGGAACAAATTAAAGACAGAGAGCGATAATCATTATATTGTGATGAGATAAAGCTGTAGGTGGTGACTTTTAGGCTTTAGACTACAATGATTTTGCAATATAATTACTAGAATACAGCTAAAAGAAAGATAAAATAAATAAATGTTATTTTTTCTGTACCTTTGCTAAAATGGAGTGAGGCTAGACAGTAACTCAGTTTCCACGATTAATATAGTCTGGAGTCAAAGAAAACATAAGAGACTTCACATAACTCTGTTGCATCTTCAGCCCCCATGCTCATGAATGCAGCTCGCCAGTCATTGCACGCCATTACGCCACAATCCACCCTGACCTGAGTAAGAACAGCATCTCACCAGCCTCTCTGCCAGTCTGAGTCAACGACTATGGCAAGAACGAGTTCTGGCACAAATGGAGGGAGTCGGACGGGGAGGAGACGCAGTCAGAACATGTGCAAGGATTTCTTTGTTTCTGAAATTTAAGTCTTGACCACAGAGGAGCAAAAGGTTTGAGGCGCCTTGTTGAAAAAGCACGAGAGAGAAGGTCTGTTTCATATTCTCTGCACCAAAATGAAATGATATTAGGTCACACTTTACATAAAGTGCATGTAAGTACCGTAGATTATAGTACCTATATAAGGGAAGAAGGAAGGAATTAGCCCTGATTATAATTACTGTATATGTATTTTCAGTGCAGCAGTGTACTTGCACTTCATGTAAAGTATGGCTTAAGCTCATGCAACCAAATACAAAATGGATTTAAATGCAGTAAACTCACTATAAATATATGTGGGGTAATCATACCCATTCAGTAAAGGATTTGAAACATGTGAATGTGAAAAGTGAATCTCCACATGCTGCAGTACAGCATGATACACTTTTCAATATACTATATATTGTTGCATCACCAGAAGCAGTTAAGAAGTAAAAAAAAAAAAGACAGAATAATAGGCTGATAGACTGTCTTGCTTTTCCGTTTAAAAACATGTTCTTTGTCTGGGTCTCTCAGCACATTTTGTCTGATTTTCTTTGTTTCCCTACTGTCTGAACCTCATTTCTGTTGGATCTACAAAAAAAAAAAAAAAAAGCCACTTGAGAGAGACTGAAATGTTCCTATTCAAGCTCATGTTTGTGGCATTTTCCTACAGTTGTGGCTAATTTAGTAGTTGATTACAATGACTGTCTGTGTCTCTTCTTCAGTCTTTGTCTGTACATGACATTTATTTGGCCTTATACTCCAAAAATTGCAATGTTCTGTGCCTCTCTCAGGAGACACTGTACGGCTAATAAACCAAGTTTAATAATTGAACATTGAATATTTCTTCATATAATACCCAAAGATTGGAACATTTTTATTATCTTGCCATTTAAAACCGTTAATTGGAACAATTTAAATTGGTTTTATTACATCCTGAACTTCAAATTTGATTTTTATATTTATGTTAATGATGTCTTGTTCTGTGTCTTATATGTACAATAAGATAAAGTGTAGCTGTCTGTATCTCATGCCTGATGAGTAAGGATTGATTTTTAATTAATGATACATAGTCAGCATATTAGGGCAATGCAGTTGGGCAAAATTCCTAACAACCTTATTGAACATTGATTCCATATTTTTGTTAATGACAATACAGCTGATTTCCATTTTGATTTCTGATTTGGTCCATTTTGAATAATCTTTTGCCACTTACTTAATTTTATTGTGATTCTATTGTTGGTTTTATAATGCAATAAGATGTATTTGGACAACACTGGCAGCTAACACAGACGCAAAAGGCAACAAGTACAAACTCTAGACAAATAAATATTCAAATGTCCTTGGCAATAAGACTTGTTATAAGGTTGAGGCACCTCCTGGAGAATTGCTTGCCATTGCATCTTGAGACAGAAACACAGCAAATGCTGGATAATACGTGTTAATAAGTGTCACCTTTTTTCTATATGCGGTGAAGCAGTGTTTGATTTTGTTATAGCAGGACGTGAATGAAATTCACTCAAATTAAATCATATAGGCCAAAAGTACTTTTTCCAAGTGCATTCAGTTCTATATATTCAACATTTAGTTAAAAAACATTGATGTGACCACTTTATAACACTGTAAATTGAGCATATCTGTGTTTCTCTGTCTCCCTGCCTGTTACTGACTTTATAGGCAAAAAGAAAACATTCTGTAAATATTTTTCAGTGAGCTTTAGACCTGTTGGAGTTAGTTGTGGTAGGTAGGAAAGATGAATCTCTGTAGGTGTGCATTATTGTGTTCAATACCTGCATTTTGTCGTTTCTAACTGGTGTTGCTTGCTCCTTGCAGGGATTCAGTTTCGTCTCCCTACTTCCTGCAGCGTGGACCGCGCTCAGCCTCCTCCAGGTACCAGTCCGTCTCCATCTCTTCTCCTCCATTCTAGCAGCACTTTATCTTTGCAAACTACATTTCAGTTGCAGTCATACATCCATGGGTGAGAGAGCGAGAGAAAGAGAGAGAGAGAGAGAAAGAGAGTGAGTTTTGAAACAATAATTTATTCAGATAAAAATTGCTCTTGTATATTCACAATGATTAGCAACAAAGACAATCACAGACTGTAATATAAAACATAAACAAATGCTAAATACCGGTACGATTTCCAAGTCCTTTAAGGAGAAAAATATGTCTTCATAATCCCACACATTTTGAGCAATGCTCTAATCAAACCCTTAAAAACTAATAAATATTCACACCTCTGCCCTCTGATTTTTGGTCAGTGCTCTTTATCAAACAGAGAATGGGGGTGTCAGATGTAATTCCTTACCATGGAGACCAGCCTGCATTGTTTATCGATCCAGTTTAGATGAAACCAGCTTCAATGAATTTACTGTTTATCATAACACGAATGAGACAAGAATTAGCACAGCACACCGACTCTCTCACTCAACTCTCTTCTTCACCGTCTCCTCCTGGCGAGGTGGCCGTCTGGAGCTGCACCTCTGCACGCCGGCCACATCATGCCGGAGGCCGGACAGACGTTTTGCAGAAGTTTGCCGTTTGAATAGCAGCTTCTGGATGTTCTGGAGGTGCACCGTCCACCAGCACTGGCCGCTCTCGCCTCAGCTCCAGCAGCGACACCACACCAGGCTGCACTGAGATTTGTTCAGTTCTCTAACGGGACTTTTCCTGTTTTCTCTTGAGCTGAGATTTGTGCGCCACCTGTCATCCAGACCTGTTAGAGGCCCGCAAACCTCCAAAACAGCATCAGCTGCTTTCCATTCATTTATCTCCAGCAGGAGGAGATGGTAAAGAAGACAGAGAAAGAGCAAGACAGTCAGTGTGTTGTGATAAGTCTGCTGATGGGATTTCATGTAATCTACTGCACTGACTGCACCCGTTCACTGTGCACACAAATGCTATTATGAAATTAAACACTATAGACTACGGTGGAGGAAACTACAAATAAAATGAAAACCCTCAGTTAACTGATGCAACAAGTGGGGATAACAATTTAGCAAGCTAGTAAGTGGGTAACATAATGCAGGAAATGCAGAGAATAATGACAGAGGAGAAAGATGAGGTTGTTGAGAATATCCACATTTACCTCCGACATATAACGTTACCAAGAAAAGCAATATATGACTAAAATCACAATATACGGTACAATATTAACTTATTACGCACCCAAACACGAACTTCCATGAGCTCCACCATTTCTCACAGCATCAACAAATACGTCACAAGTTGTGAACTCGGAGCTTTCAGAAACTTTCCATTCATGAGGTCGTGAATACGACATGAGGGGGCGTTCATATGGGCCCAATTCTTAAACATGGCACCAATACATCATACTCCCATTTTACCAACAATCTTAGAATTTTTTAACTGAGCACAAAGTTAAGTCATTTGTCAAAAACATTAGTGAACAGTGTGGCTAATAAACATTGTCAGGAAATGACTCAGATAAATATGAAATGTCACTGAAGTGCCCAAATACACTGGAGGGGCTTTAAATAGATTGCAGAGCGAGAGAGATAAAGAAGTGACTATCAACAGGTGTTATGCTGAAGTCCGTTACCCCGTCGAATAGTGTTCCCCCCTGTTAAAATAATAGCGCCCCACTCAGTGGTTAAGGTTTAGGTAGGGGGAAGCAGTTCTACACACAACACCATATGCTAACACGTAAGAGCTGTTAACACAAAGGATTTTGTTATCGTTTCACTTTTCAAACAGTATTGTCTCTTTCAAAATATTGACTACAAATGAAAACCTATGTTAACATATGTTGTGAGGATTAAACACTCCCCATGCAGGCTTAAAATGTAGCTCAGGAAATCTTCACCATTTGCGGAGGACGGCACTTGTAGCTAGCTAACATTAAATTGTTAACTTGATTCAGCAGTAAGCTGAACGTTAAAAAATGGATATCAAAAAATGCCTTCAAAAAAGTATTGAAACGTGCAGAAAACTTTTCAAACCATGTCAGCAATATTCCTCTATGTGTTCCTACATGCTCGGTTTATCTACAAAACTAATATTTTCACCAATATTATTATAAAATAAGGCTAAAATAAATGCTAAAATACGCCGCTCCTGTCAACGTAGGGAAAAAAAACAGCCATGTGTAACATTCAATTTCTAAGATTAAAGTAGGGATTTTGAGAATCAATTCAGATACAGTGCATGATATACAATTTAATTGAATAATAGATTGTCAAAGTTGTCATCAATTCATTTTCTGATCAGTCAATCCATTAATTGGAGTAGCCCTAATTGTAGGCAGTAATGTTAGTCTGCTGCTATACAAACGATTTGATATGATGTTCACTGTTGATTCACTGTGAGTGTTGATGGCAACAGAAAGTAACTACATCACATCGTCAGTGAACGGACTGTATATGGTCGGTGAGGACAGGGTGGAGATGACATGAGGATAAACTGCAGGTAGGCTGGTTAATTTGTGTTTTCATGTGGGCTGATGATGTGTCAAACTGCCGGTTTTAAAGGCAGACACTACCAGGGTCCTCACTGTTTACTTCTAATACTACAAAAGCTTTTAAACTGAGCAGTAACACTATTTTCTAGCATGACATTCAGGTCAATTTAGTCTTGGCTTCTCCGCCAGTGTGTGGGTCCGTTTACTGACCTGCCCAGTGCAGCAGCGCTAAAGCAAACAATCAAATTTAAACACAGCCGGGCACAACGGACTACACAAAGGACAGGATGCTTCCCTGGACTGCTCTATCAGCCAAACTTTCAACTGAAGTATTTAACTTTGTTGAACACTTTTATTCAACTTACCTTTTTCATCTTCTCAGTTAGTGAGTTTTTTTGTGTTCAGCGGCTCTTACTATTTGCTCATTATTAAACCGTAGGTCATACATGTAGGGCAGGACAGGTCGTGACTGCATTGATTTAATATTACAATAAAAGAAATATTTAATACTGTAATAATTTGGGGTTAAAACACCCTTCTAAATCAAGTCCCAAAATGGAAAAAAACACACATCTGTTGTAAAACATTTTTTCACTTTTCACAAATGTGAACTGAAAAGGGAAACTGATATATAACTGTATATATAATTTTGCAATATAGGCTAATTTTACAATATTTTAACCTGGACGCAGACATGTAAATGCCATATGTAGTAGGCCTACCTGTTGATCTAATAGTGTTAAAGTGGACTGGCAGGGCTTTGTACTACCATCAGGTACTGAAATGTTTGACTCTGTGTCTGAATTAACCTTGAATTAGATTCTTATTGGAAACTCAAGACACTTCTCAGTCCCTGGCTGACACTCATGTAGGAGAAGATAAGACAAATGCCCACCATCACCAGTTATATAACGATTAAATTACATATTACAGTTACATATGATTACTGTACTATTAGTACTATTATGATCTAATACTGTGTAAGCAGTATTAGATCATAATAGTTACTGTAGTTGACATAATAGTAATAGTCATAATTATGAAGAGGCATAAAACGGATGGGTATTACTCAAGTACGAGCACTGTAACTAAAAGTTGTTATGAAATCTGGTAGTTGAGTAAATGTCAACAGTGTCATACAGTCAACCACTGCTCAGATCAACCTAAATAAATGTACTTCTGACACTTGTGTAGTGCAGTGTACATTTCCCATTTATTGGTTTCTTCTGGCAGCTCCTCAATATCTGACATAAACTAAATACAAGGATGTTAATACAGACACTCATAAATCATAGTACTAGTGAAATCCCTTATCTTAATCCACTGACAGAATCCAGTATTTCCCGGTAGATCTCTAAGGGGACTATGTTCAGTCTATAGGAGGACATCTGGTGTCCACTCAATATTATTGCAAGACATTGTGATTTTTCTGTTTCCTCTCAGAAGCGTATTATGTGGTGATGTGACAGCTCAAGAGGAGTCAGCAAATTAAATATCTTCACTAAACCACATTAACCTAATCAGCAAATAATTGTGTAATCATACCACCACATAAATGTAGGCGTATAAGGCTACAAATGTGTTTGCAAATGTCAATCCATTTAGGCATGCATAAAGTACATGAATGAACTGTGTAGCGCTGACTCATCTTTCAGTCTGATGATTGGCTAATTTAGTCTTATCATTACCCTGCTGAGGGAGTACAGTCACAGTCATCACTTCTGCACAGGACCACGTGACTGTTTCTTAACAACATCCCCTCCATGAAGTCTAATGCTGGAGACACTTTGACCTTTCCTGTAGCGCCACCTTTAAGTCAGGTGCAGTTTTGAAACCACCAATCTACTGACTCATTGGTTGTAAAAGCACAGTATTTGCTGTGCACGGTCAAGCTTTCAAAAGGGGGGACACCTTGTTGTTTGTGACATTTCATTGGCATATTATTAATAATAAAAGATAATAGGTTTTGTAGTTAGGGTAGGTAACATTTACAGTGATTCATCTCTCTCAGTAAACAAGAACCTCAATTCATCAGTTTCATTTGGACTGACGAGAGCAGCAACTCCACCGTACTTTATACTGTAGAAAATACTGTACGGTATACGTTATAAATGTTGATTTAGGGCCAGTATGGATGCCTTTATTTAGAAGATGAAGTTCCATAAGATAAACAAATTAGTTCTATGTTTTAAAACGCTGTCCTCGACCAAAGCCCAACCCTAACCCCCAGGGAGAATACATGTAAAGAAATGTAAGAAAATAGCAATAAAGGAGTATGTAACTTGTAAATTATGTATATAATGCTCCAATATACATTATGTACAGAAATCAGTAAACTCTAAAAGTAATAAAGACATATGTACAAATATTTGCATTAGGACATGTAATATATAACTACAGTGCAAATAAGTAAATACAAAACCCTGAGAGGTGTAATCTATTAAGTGTTAATTATAAATGCAAGAATGGTATGTTCAACTCTTAATTTACTTATATATATAAAATATATATATAAAATATCATGCTAATTTATTATATGTTAAAAATGACTGACTAGTGAGAATGTTTTAGAAAAGTCATGGACATCCTGATGGTTGTCATACACATGATAATCATGACAAATATCAAATGGGCGAACGGACTTTAATGTGTTTCATTGGTAAATAAATGCTGGCGGTGGGGAAATTCAGAGGTTTGTGTCACTCGATTTGTATCTGGTGCCGAGCAATCTGTAACATTTTCAGCTTTGAAAGTAAGTCAAATGGGTAGAATGAGCAAAAACAGAGTGTGTGGAGTTGCGTACTGCCTGAGTCACCATGCTCTCTTCATTTCGGTATCCACCCACTGTGTCTTGCAGAGCTGCAGCCCCTTCAAGTTGGAAGTAAGTCAAGTCTGTGACTGGATTTAGCTTAACAGAGTTCCCTGTGGTTTCTTATTTCTTATTGCATTTAATTACCTGTAATCCAAAATGGTTTGTGTAGTGTGTGTGTGTGTGTGTGTGTGTGTGTGTGTGTGTGTGTCACTCTGCCTGCACCTGTTTAAATCAGGATGCAGCATGTGTTTAAGTAGCTAAAGCACAACAATCTTGTATTAAGTTGTACGTATTTAGCATGATGAGAAATTTCATAATAAAAATGTACATTCAGTGGCCACTTTATTAGGTACACCTGTATAATCGGATGCAGTTCTACCATTAATTCTACTTTTAAGATGCCTATAATGTTATTTTTTCACTGATGGTGTCATAAAGGCGTTTATTCAATTACATGTTTTAGCACTGAAGTCATAGTGGTGGTGTTTTACTGGAGTAAGTCAAATTTCTCTGATTCCAGCTTCAATGTGAATATTTTCTGGTTTCTTTACTCCTCTCTGACAGTAAACTAAATACCTTTGACTTTTGGACAAAACAAGACATCTGAGAACGTCATCTTGGGCTTTGGGAAACACTGACTGACATTTTTCACTTTTCAACAACTAATCAATTAATTAAGAAAATAATTCACATATTAATCGACAATGAACATAATTGTTAGTTGCAGCCCTATTCAAATATTTTGCCCCCCTCATGTATGTAAATAGGGAGGATAAAACACTAAAAACACAGCTAAATTTAACATAGTCCAGTACAACTGCACTTTTAACTGTGGCTCAATCATAATCATCTAATTGAACTTACACATTTATGACCAATGAGTTTCTTGCCTTGTAATGGCAGGGCTATTAGTATTGGATGGATTTTATTAGATTCTACAGGTGGACCTTATAAAGTGGTCCCTATGTGTATATACTGTAAGTAATAAATGCGGAAACGAATAGGAAGCTAAATGAACTGACCAGAAGCACTACAGTATAAGGGCCATTATAGGACTTACTTTATAAATATTGCAATCTCCTAAAAGGGAAAACTTCATTTACAATGTTAAAAAAAATCCATGAAAATTTGTCTGCTGAACAATTACGTGTTAAGTCAATGTTTTATCATCGCTTTGAAGAAAAAAAAAAAAAAAACGTATCCAGCAAGTGAAGTTGGTCCGTTTCCAAGTCTGCTGTGAGGTCCATCTGGATGGATTACCATCAGATTCTCATTTGCACTTAAAAGAGCAAATCTTTCCCATAATCCTTCATTGCACCTCCCCAATAAGCACAGACATATTACAAAGCTGCTGTTGCTTTCCACCTTACTGACATTTCCCTGATGCCTAATCTCCCATCATGCATAGCTATGACGCCCCTCTATCACACGCCGTGTGATCCAGGTTGACTGCAGCACTTGGCCCCTGTCAGCTTCTGGCCACATTCTTTCATTTCTCACGTTTTATTTTATCCTCTACCCTTGTCTTGCCTTGTCCTCGTCCTCTCATCCTGCTTGTGCTATCCAGCGGTATCATATCCTCCCAGTTACAAGAAGACTCCACCTCCTGTGCCCCCGCGCACCACCACCAAGCCTCTTATCTCTGTGACAGCCCAGAGCAGCACAGAGTCCACCCAAGATGCCTACCAGGAGGGCAGGCATCCACGGGGTGGTCTGTGGACCACGGATAGCCTCGGTCGTCCCATCTACAGCTCCATGGACAGCCTGGACAGCACCAAGGCGGTCACCATGGCCATGGAGTCGGCAGCGAGCAAGAGACATTCATCTTTGGGCAGCCACACCTCCGTGCAGACGTGCGACAAAGCGGTGCTGGTGTCCAAGGCCGAGGAGTACCTCAAAACCCCACGTTCCTCTATTGGGATACAGGTAACAACACGCTGCTCTCTCTTTGCAGTCTCACAACGCAGCCTTCATGCTAATGACACCAATCACATCTGTCTCCTTCTATCTAGCTCTGGCTGAAAGGATCACTCCTTGTTTCTCATTAGGATATTCACAGTGTTAATATGTATGAGAGCTGTCCTCTTAAATCCAGTCACAGTAAAACCATCTCTCAGGGTTCTGAATAACTTAAATCAAGGGTACCCAAACTTTTTCCCTTGGAGGGCCAAAACTGGTACTCAATGATAGGCCACGGGCCAAATGCAAACCCCAATTGTATGGTATTAAGAAGCGAAATGGTACTACGATCCCAAGTTCCCCTAATTGAATATTACTTTAGCTTTTACATACAACAACAAAAATTTAAATGCAACACTTTTGTTTTTGCTCCTACTTTTTATGTGCTAAAGTCAAACATCTAAGACTTATCCATGTACAAAAAAGGCCTATTTCTCTCAATTACTGTTCACAAATTTGTCTAAATCTGTGTTAGTAAGCACTTCTCCTTTACTGAAATAATCCATCCACCTCACAGTTGTGGCATATCAAGATGCTGATTAGACAGCATGATTACCTGCTGAATAAGTTTGGAGTTATTCCCAGTCTGTTTAGGGACCCCTGCATGCAGAAATACACAGTATATACTGCATGCAAATAACTGCAGGATTTTTGTCCCAAACTGCATGTGATTATCATACAGTGGCCGTGTCTGTAAATGGTAGACTCGTGGGTACCCAGAGAACCCAGTTTCATTCACATATCTGCAGGTCAGAGGTCAAGTCAACCCTTTGAAAATGGCCATGCCAATTTTTCCTCTGTGTTAGCCTCCTTCCCAACAAGCTAGTGTGACATGGTTGGTACCAATGATTTCCTTAGGTTTTCTAGTTTCTAGAAATTAACTTTTTTGTCTAGCAGCCACTCCACAGCTTACCTGCATTTGGCTGGTGCTAATTTCTAACCCTGACTGTAGTGTATCAATTGCACTGCAGTCACTGTACCATTGGTTTATTATATAATAGGATTAGGTCTCTTTATTGAAGACTCACTATGTCCATGTTCCCAGGCAGACTTCACAGTGTTGAACCGCACATGTGCAAATTAGTTAATTCTGTCATTTTTTGGTATTACAAATTCCCAAATGTACCAATCTGTGTGAAGTATTCTACAAGGTTTTGGAGGCTTGTTGACCTTTACAAGTGTCAGGCAGTATTATGTGCAGCAGTAATGAAAAGTAAAATGAGGATCTCTCTTATTCTCTTTGTTCTAGTTTGCGATCCAAGCGCTTAACCTGTGAAATTCTTCTCGACCTAGCTGGCAGCATTGGCCTGATCGTATTAATAGAGCCCATACGATTTCTGCCTTGTGTGCGAACTGTCGGACTAACTTAGCTCCTGCATCTCCTGAAGTCATATTCCCTCAGTTATTAGCTCCAACTTTGGAGATGGCTGTCTGTGTGGACCATGCTGTACCTGCATGTTGCCCACAGATGTCTGAGCATGGTACTGTCCTGTCTTGTACCAGCCGTGACCCAGCTAGTTCATAATTTCATTTTCAGTTTCCTTTGTACTAAAATCCTGGATACAGTTGAACTTATTCTAGTACTCATTAACATCCATACTATTATATACAGTATATATAGTACTGCATACTATATATACTGTATATATGTACTCTATCAACATGTACAACTACCCACACTGCAGTTGCACACGTTTGCTCTAATAATACCAGGATTAGGCAATCAATTTACCCTGATTTTAAAACCGTGAAAAGCACTAAATTGTATCCTCCTGACCATGTGTAGCATTACAGACTGGTCATGTTTGTGATCATAGACTGTATATGAAGCAGACATAGTCACCGTGACGTCACCCACTGGTTTGTGGACTGCCGTTCTGACACCTTGAGTTTGGCATTTTGGGCGTCCAGTACAACCGAGTAGGAAATTTTTAGGTGTCCAAAAATGTTCAAATTAACTTATGTGAACTGAAAACACACCGTGAAAGGGTTAAAGTTCTAAGCCAAAAACACATACAACTCCCAGACCGGACAACACCGTGGTAGTGACCTGTCAATCACAAGGTAGCCACGCCCTAAAGCATCCCCTGCTTTATCTGTGACTCTAAAAGGGACCATAATTTACTAAATGAACATCCTGCTGTATTGAAGAAGATGTGAAACTAGTGATTGAGACCATATACTTATGTTTCCAATGTTTACTGAGGTAATAAATCTAGTGAGAAGTAGGCTCAGTTTCTCATAGACTTCTATACAATCAGATGTCTTTTTGCAACCAGAGGAGTCGCCCCCTGCTGGCTGTTAGAAAGAATGCAGATTTAAGCCACTTGAGCTTCACTTTTCAGACTCCTTAACCTCTCCACCTTGAAGGACAGTTGGGGAGTGGCAGTTGAATGTTGAATGTTTATTTGATGCCTTTGTTTAGGATTATTTATACTTTTTCGGGATTATTTATATTTTTCAGTATACGTTTGCCCTTTTGCACCGTGGGTCCGAGAGGGCTGAAATTTCATTTATACTGTATGTTGTGCATATAGTATATTTGACAATAAAGCTGACTTTGACTTTTTGAATTCATTCCCGAATGTCAGCCTCTCTTATGCTTCTTGATTGGCACTTAAAGGACTTCACTACAGGACTATATGTGTGAAATAAGCTGCTGATGTTGCTATATATTGGTTTGTAAATAAAGAGCACATTTTCGAATCGTTAAAAGCCCCTATCATAACCAGCACACTCACCAATTATATTGCGAGCTGACAGACAATCTCCTGGAATAAAGTAAAAAATTTAGTCAACATATAATCCATTTCTAAATGTCAAGCTGACATTTTGAATGGAAGACGTGTGTGTCTATACTTTAATCATTTCACTTATAAATAACAATGATTTGACGTTGTATTTACCAGGTGGAAACTGTGACAGACTCTGAGACTGAAAGTAAAGGCCTTCCTCAGTTCCACTCTATAGGGATCCAGGTGGAGGATCACAAACGGTACGTGGTTAAGACAGAAGAAACAGTGTCTAACGTCAAAATTACAGGTGCATTTTTTTTTAAGCATTGTCCCTGTAACGTTTCAAAGGCATGGGAGGTTCAAGCGCTCCAACAGTGTGACCACTGCAGTACAAGCAGACATGGAGCTGGAGGGCTTTCCCTCCATGGAGGACAAGGGCCTGCAGTTCGGCGGCGGCTTCGGTCGCCACTCCGAGCCCAGCACGCCTACGCAGTATGGGGCCATCCGCACGGTGCGCACGCAAGGTCTGTTCAGCTATAGGGAGGACTACCGGCCCTCCAGCGGACCCCCCAGCCCGCAGCCTGAACCCTGGCTGGTTGAACCCAGCCTGGAGAGTGTGGAAACAGGCAGAGTGTCCCCCCTCCGCAGGGACGGCAGCTGGTTCATGCAGCTCCTTCACAATGAAACCAAGCGGCTGGAGGGATGGTGCAAAGAGATGGAGAGGGAAGCAGAGGAGCATGACCTCACAGAGGAGAGTGAGTGTCCTGAGGGTAACTACATTGTTGTCTGTGGTCACTGCTTTCATGATATGTGCTCTTTATACTTGCCAACCCTCCCAATTTTCCTGGGAGACTTCCAATTTTCATTGCTCTCTGCTGGTTTCCTTCCAGGGTCACAATTCACCCATATTTCTCCTGATTTAAAACAATTTCACGCTTTTTTCCCTTTCATTGTCACAACTTGTGTCAGGTTCTGTACAACATCTATAAGCTCGACTGTTTCCACCTGGACGACAATAGAGCTACACCAAATGTAGTTTCCCGGCGAAAGAGAGCAGTCTATGCTCGCGACACAGCACAGTTTGAGCTAATGTTTGAGCCGCTGGGTTCACATCACAGCGTACAGCACCCAAGTTGGGCGTTGCTCAACGGAGCGGTAGAGCCGACGTCGCATAGCGCAAGCCATCGGAAAGAACAGGTTTCAGAGCGCGGTGAATGCATTGTCCCTGAAAGGACCTTCAGTGAGTGCGAGGAGAGAGAAAAGAAGAGTACTAAGAAAAAGAAATACTCAAGTAGGGATAAAAAATGAATAAAAACTGATGAATATTAGTTTATGCCAGAGATTCATATGTTTTTTTATGCCAGAGGGGGAAATGATTCAGTATTCTTTCCTGAGAATTAAAGGTAAAATTTAATTTAAAATGAAGTTTAAAATAAAAATGCTGTTGCAGTGTACTCTATAGATTATCATTTTGATATTTTCAGTCTTTTAAAGTCAGAAGAATGCAGGAAAATGTATGAAGTATGTATGTATGGAGTGAACATTCACAGTACTGGCTATCATGATGACAATGAAAACAGAGAGTCGTGATAGGTGTTTTGTGAGCAGATTGGATCCTTGTGAATGCTCAACATGTTAGCCTTTACCAAGCTGTCAGTGATAAAACCACAATCTCTCTTCTCCTCTCTCTCTGTGTGTGTCCACCAGTTCTTGGAAAAATCCGGAGTGCAGTGGGAAGTGCTCAGCTACTAATGTCTCAAAAGTTTCAGCAGTTTTACTGGCTTTGTCAGCAGAATCTGGTGAGTATGTAATGTCGATCTTCATGCTGTTAATATGATTGGATAGATTTATATCAGGGCTGTCAAAGTTAATGCGATAATAATGCAAATTTGTTTTAATGCCACTAATTTCTTTAACGCAAATTGCGACTATTAGGTTGTACCAGGCTCGGTTTTGAAGCTAGAGTGAAGATACTGGCATCATAAGAATCCATTGGTATTATTTATATCAATTATGTCATAATAGGTTGTCAAGAAGGAAGCTAAATTATGCTCCAAACCTGCGCTAAATTTTGATGAGGAAAAACTGTCACGTCCATTTTCAAAGGGGTCCCTTGACCTCTGACCTCAAGACGTGAATGCAAATGGGTTCGACGGGTACCCACGATTCTCCCCTTTACAGACATGCTCATGTTGATAAGAGCATTAAATTCTTAACAGATCTCCCTTTAAGGTACATTTTGAACTGATTAAAAAAAAAATTAAGATTAATCACGATTAACTATTTGATTGATTGACAGCCCTATTTTATATGATACATGGAAAAACACAACAGATCAGGGGTAAACTTGTTGATGGCCATCTCTTTCTTTCTCAGAGGGTGCTCAGCCTGATGCTGCACTTATGCACCTTCCAGAAATAGACCACAGAGATCAATAGTGAAGCAGTCCCTTTGCTGCTATTGACCCGACAGTCAACAAAAGGGGAATTCCAATAGGAAGCGGCACCTGTGTTAAGGCTATCCATTAGTTCATGTTTGAATGGGATCTCAGAGTTTGAATAATGGACCGCCACACTGTCTCCCTGTTTAGCCCTCGTGTCACGTCCACTGGAAACTCACACCTTTTCTAATGCTAACTATCCACAGAGTCAGCATATATCAGAGGGTGATAGTGTCAAAATGTTTCTGCAGATACAGTCGAGAGAGACAGGCCCTTCATCACTAACGCTGAGCTAATTTTCTCAATGAAATGTAAACCTTGTGGAGGTACTGCTCTCACTGCCTGTTTTGTGCGTCTGTAACTGTGTGTTGCTCTGTTTTGGATGATTTTGGGCCACGCTCGCTCCCTCTCTCCCCGTAGATAATAGGATGATGAATTAAGTCTAACATTGGTAGTGACAAGCCTTAGATTGCCCTGAGCTTTCAGACGTGTTTCTGAATGAGAGAACGACTCCGTTTCCCTTCTGGACGGAGGAGGAACTGCACGACGCGTCTATAAAAAGCTCCAAATGTGCTTTGAAGTTTGACATGACAGACCTTTTCTTGGTCTGAGATCACACTCGGTCTGCGTTTGCCGTCTGTGGTAATGAGCACACGTCTGTTTGTGGCTGCCTGATGAGATTTGCAGTTGACGCAACATCAGCCAACTGGATACAGCAGGTATCATGATCAGCGATGCAGCAACATTTGAGCACCAGATTTTTGTCATTTAAATTTTACAGAATAGGGATCATTTTGCAAAATGACAGTAGAATGGAATAATCGAATACTTTTTAAAAAATGTGCAAATACACCTATTTTGTAACTAGTGTACACTTAGTGTTGGCACAGAGAGAAAACTCTAAAGAGGGCAAATTAATGGCATTATACTGCATGACCATAAAAAAATGACCTTTAATAATTAATAATCATTCTTGCTACGATGAATAGACTAATAAAAGGATGCAATGAAAAGCAGTGAGGGAGTCAGTTGAGATTATGAACCAATGATGGTGCTGTACTGCCACACAGTGGTGGGAACAGTAAGGTGGCTATGTCTGTCCTGAGAGTAATCTGTAGTTTCCGACGTAGACGGTGGTGTTTTAACAAAGTAATAATATTTAATTACAGTACTGGAAGCCCTCCTCCAGCCAGTTTTACTTCCTGCTTTTTGGTGAATGCTCTTTCTCCAAAAGAGAATGGGGGTGCATTTAATAGTCAGATGTAATTCATTACTATAGCAACTAGACTGCATCGTTTGTCAACCCAGTTTAGATGAGTCTACTACATAACAGACCCCAAAAGAGACAAAACTAGCACAACGCACCGACTCTCTCACTCAGTCTCTTCTTCACCATCTCCTCCTGGCGAGGCGGCCGTCTGGCTGCTGCTGCACCGAGGAGGTGCACCTCCGCACGCCGGCCACAGCGCACCAGAGGACAGACAGACATGTTGCAGAGGTCCGCTGTTTGAAAGGCAGTTTCTGGTTTTGGAGGTGCACCGTTGACCAACTCCAGCTGCTCTCGCCTCAGCTCCAGCACTGACACTGCACCGGGCTGAGATTTGCCCACAAACCTTTGGCATCGGCTGCTTTCCATTAATTTATCTCCGACAAGAGACGTAAAGAAGCAAGCGAGTGAAAGAGAGACAGTCGGTGTGTTGTGTTAATTCTGCTGGTGAGATTTTGCCTAACTCACTGTGTTGATTTCACCCGTTCCCCGCACACAAATGCCAAAACATTTTCAGGTAGTATCTGTACTTTACATAAATTTTTATGTTTCTGTCAACTTTTACTTTTCCTCCACTACATTTCCTAATTAAAATGTGTACTTTTACTGCAATACATTTCCTCTAAGCATCTTCATTACTCGTTGCAGGTTTTGGCGAAGTTACATCATTCATGTGATGGGCCAATAAAATGCTGTCAAACCATAGTTCAGTTCTGATTTCCACTCAAGTCCAGGCTGGCTGCATGTCAGATCATGCTACATGTAACGATGAGGGAATGAAAAATGGATTTTGCTCTTTAAATCCTTTAAGTTTTGAAGGCCTCGTTTTGCCTCAGGTGTAATGATACGCTGTGATACAATATAAAATAATTTATTAATCCCCCAGGTGGGAACTGAGTAATGTAGCTTCCATTTTTAAGGTTGTTCAGAAAATAAACTCCTTAAATCTCAAAATTCTGACTTACATTACATACATTAAATATCAGAAAAAAACTTTTGATACTTAAGTACAGTAAATATCAGACACTTTAAGACTTTTACCCGAGTAATATTCTAATAGGTAACTTTGTAGTTGTACCTATTTGGTAGTTGTATTTTGATTTAAGTTTTTATTTATCTTTTTTTTTTTAATATAATACAGATGGTACTGTATAATTCTGGTTCAGGACAGCTTTTAAGTTTGTTTACACTTGGTACTAGTGTTCACAATCCAGCGCATTGACACAGGAAATAATTTCACACCAGTACAAAATACTCACTTCTTGTGCTCCGCTGTCTCTTAAGGACCCCAGTGCCATGCCCAGACCCACATCTCAGGACCTGGCTGGATTCTGGGACCTCTTGCAGCTTTCCATCGATGACGTCACTGCCAAGTTTGATGAGCTGCAGCAGATCAAGAGCAACCAGTGGCAGCTGGTGGAGAGCCCAGACAAGAAGGTAGAACTGTTATTATACCTGGGATCCAAACACTCATAATACTTTGTCTTAATGGACTCCAGAACTACACTAACAACATTTGCCTTCCTTTTTAGGCCTGCAGCCAGCAGGAGGTTAATCATTCTTATCACAACACTGCAGGGACAATGTCAGGAGGCATCACCAGTCTAGCTTAGATAGCTAGTAGCATCGTCTAAAATGTTTTCTTATATAAAAAAAAAAATATCATCAAATCAAGTAGTGACGCCTGCTTTTCACCTGCGTCGAGTGATGTCAGATCAACTGCACTTAATGGAAATTCATACAGATTTGACATTTACTGTTAACAGACTAACTAATGAGTGAAGCAAATCACATAATTTTTATTTCTACTTTTAGTACATACTGCAGCTGCCCTTACAAAGTGCGTACTGTTGTATGCAGTGTGCATACAATTGGGTCCTAATACTTAGTAATAACGTTGCCCTTTTAACTTTGACCCTCTTGCTCATATAGCCGCTGTGCAGAGGATTGTGGGTCAAAATATCCTGAAAGCAAGCAAAATGCGACCAGATTTCGTACGGCATTCTGTTTGGCATATTGCATAAGTCTCTAGTTAGATGCCTGAAATAAAGTCTGAGCTTGAGAGATTTAACATTTTGTTTTACATAAAATTTTCCCTTTTGAATTTTGAAGCGTTATCTGTCTTAAAAAAAGACAGTTGCAAACAAGTGGCTAAATGAGACCACTAAACATCATCACGCTGACCTGTCCTCCTTTACAGCCTCGTTGTGTATACTATATGCGACTCAATGTTAGTGGTTTACCTCTTGCAATTGCATTTACAATTCAAAAATCATAAAAGTGGTGTTCATTCGTGAATACTATCTTGCTGAACAAAATGTAAGTATCATAAACCTGTGTTTGCAACAGAGCTTATTTTCTGCAATAATCCAAAACCTTATGGAAAAATCCCATTGGCTTGTTGAGGGAACCAGGGTGATACTAACTTCCTGGTTGCCGTGCAGAAATATGTCATTCCTGCAGCATGCTTTTGGGAGATACTAAATCTTTTTCTGGCATATTAAATACTAAAGTAGGGGTACACAACAGTGACTATTTGATACATGTACCAATATGCACAACATGCACAGTGTACAGTATACAACACTGCTTTAGGAACCAGTGTTTGTGGAATAATGCCACCTATGATGAAAGGACTAAATGGTTAGCAACCTAAAAACAAGCAGACAAATATTAACATTAGTCATGACTGTAAGCAGGCTGAACTGTTGTTATGTAGTTATATATGAAAGTAGTAGAAAGTAACAGTAACTTTTGACAGTTTTGACAATCTTTTGGTCTCTACAGTTCTTTATACTGGCAGCCTAGATATTCTAGATACTAATATACCATTCATAGCAATTTTAAAAACCTGATTTCAAAGTACACAGCATAAAACATTAAGAATATCAAACCACCCAGTTAAATCCCCACTACCCAACAGCAGAAATAAAAGCACATTTGTAAGAGTGGTGCTTGTAGATGAAGCACATTTAGATGGTAATGTGGTGTTAGAGATAGACCAGCTCCTCCAGGGCACGCGGATAATTATCTTCATGCTACAGTTGTAATTGTAAGAGACTTATTTACCTCCAGCCGTTAATGGGCACATTGCAAGCTCCATGAAACTGAGCCCAAACAGTGACACAGATGCTCTGTGTTGGGCTTCTCTCCTTCAAGGCAAGCACAGTATTTTCCACTAATGCCGGCTTGCCGAGCAATCGGAAAAGCTTCCCTTGCATTCAAAAGCTTTTGTATATTAGTGTGTTCAGATTTGTTGGTCGCACGGGTGAAATGTTCCAGGTAAATGTTGCACAGCACTCTTTGTAAAGGGTAATCTTCTGGCTACATGAACAGTTCATAGGTAGTGTGCTTCTAGATGGCTTGTGTTTAATCCTGTCATTCTGTATCCTAAGGAGCGGAAGTGGCCACCACCTCTGCCAAAGCGGCCGTCCAAGGGGCGTGGCGGGGTGATGCGAGAGCGCTCTCTGGACCTTCAGGACCGCCAGCGTCAGGAAGCCCGCAGACGCCTCATGGCTGCCAAACGAGCGGCTTCTTTCAGACAGAACTCAGCCACAGAGAGGGCAGACAGCATCGAGATCTACATCCCAGAAGCCCAGACGCGGCTTTGAGGTCCACGGATTCATCCTTGTCCACCTCCGCCCCAACACCAGCTCGTGGCATCACATCCAGCCCGCTGTCGTCATCTTGTCACTGCTCGTCCACCTTCTTTTTCCCCATGATCTGTCGCCATTCTCTGGTTTGTCCCTGCTGAAGCCACACTAGGCAAGATTTCAGTCGTAAATGAATCCTTTTTTATCAATGTGGCACTGCCAAAGGGAAGAGTGAGAGGGTAGTGAGTCTTGTGTGGATGGTCGTTCTCCCACAGAAAATCATAACATTTAAAATGAAGCTCAAAACTGAGAAAACTGGACACACCAGCAAAAGATCTTTTTCCCTTTCAGTATTATTCTGTTAAAACTGGATTGTAAACATGATCCACTTACGTGAAGTTGCCTAGTGTAGTTTTAAACCCACAAGGGACTCTTTGCACCACGAGAATGAGCTGTTTTACCCCAAAACTACATTTCACCTGGTATTTATTTGAGCAAGATTAATTCCAATCTTCACCATTGTCGGCTTTGCCCCGCTATGAGTAAGGGTAATGCTATACTCACCACATTCAAAAGGGAAACACAAAGTGCAACTTTTCTAGTGTTTCTCACCAACAACAATGGTCTCTGGTTAAAGCACCCTGTGTGAAGGAATAGCGGTAGCAAAAATTGATTAAAAATGATTAAAAAATATGTAGATTGTTGTCTGACTGCTGAAAAGAACAGAGTGCTGCAGGGATGACGCAACCCCTCTCACTCCCAACTCATCAAATACCGCCAAATGGGCAACGTCCCTCAGCATCAGACGCCGATGTATGCAGGTACCCGTTAGAGACAGTATGTGATGAACTGGGTTTTCAACTAACTCTTAGTGTAAATCCATTCGCAGCGTTATTCGACGGTCGGAGCAAGTGATGTAGTATTAACAGCGCGAGAGTCCACAGGCGGGGAGGTGGATTCGTCAAACAAACACAAGACTTTTAACCAGGAGACTCCTGCTCGTGTCCTGTGTGAAACTAAAAGTAACGAGTAACGAGTCCCTCATCAGCAAAGTTAACGACAGCAACGACCGTTTCCTAAACCTAACTAAGTGTTGGTGTTGCCTGAACTTAACTTCCCGATAAAATGGGAGTTTATTTTGAAAGGATACTATGCATGTAACAAGTGTATATTGACACGTCGTCCCTGGTGTCCCCAAAAGGGATGTAAGAGGGTGCGTCCCAGATGCTAAGGGGTAGTGACAAAGCGACGGTATTTGACGGATTAGGAGCAAGAATGTGTTGGGATGATATATCTCTGTAGGCCAGCCAGGAAGTTAGCATCGCTCTGGTTCCCTCGACAAAAAGCCGATGGGATTTTTTCCATGGGGTTTTGGAGTTTTGCAGAAAATAAGCTCTTTGGCAAACAAATGTTTATGATACTTACACGATTTGTTCCATAAAATAATCCTTATAAATGAATACCACTTTTATGATCTTTGAAGCAATCGGCAGAAGTAAAACGCTAAGCAGGCTATAAACGAACTACACCATGGTCACATCATCACCACTAAGCTAACGACGAGCTAGTGCTCGGCACGAATACATTTTCTAGTGTCATTTAACCACTTCTTAGCAACTGCCTTTTTCAAGACACGTAAAAGGTTAAAAATATTTATGGACATACATATATGATTTATGTTGTAGAACAAATTGTGAAAATCTCTTAAGCTTGTGTTAACCACTTATTCCAAGCATCTAACCAAAAACCCATTCAGAAAAATCTATTAACTTCCAGTCGAGGGAACAGAAAGTGCTAAAATGCTAACTCATTTCTGGGTTTCAGGACTCGTTTTTGCAGCACTCTATATAAATAAAATTATTTTTATAGCCTTTTCTAAGGGAAGTGGCTAAACACTGGTACCTTGGTTGATCGATTTCCTGCCAGTTTGTAATTGAAAAGTCGAAATGCAAAGGTATTAAAAATGTTGGGCAACATATCTGAGGTGCTGCACACCTACATTATCTATCCATCTTTAACCAGGCATGCTGCAGCTGCTGACCAGTGTTGGAAATAAGGCTATTAAAAAAAAAAAAAAAAAAAATCCTCGAACATCATTTCAGCATTTATCCATTTCCTTTCATGTAACACCATCCCATCCCCCACTCTTAGGACTACAATTTCTAAGCTATGTACGTTATTTGCTGCTGGATACATTTCCATTGCAGAACAAATATGAATTATTAACAAAAGACAGTTTTTGCGCAGCCTGGAAGAGGTGACCGTATCAAACAATGCATTTTGCACCTTATAATATTCATGTTTGTATTTCCAAGGGAAATGTAGTTTATGAAGCTCATGTGATATTGTTGCAGTTGAATTGCAAGGACAGATATGGAAAATTTACTACAGAATTTCATGTTACTCTATAGGTCATATAAAATGCACCTCGTATTATTTAGTTTTCATTTCTTTCTGACGGCATTCAGGCCTCTCGTAATTACAATATTGTGATTCTAACACTTTTAATTATACCTACAGTATCTATCACATGACCAACATCACAATATACATTTAGTATTTATAGTTGAAACAGTTGTGGGTTGATTTGAGTGCATTCGTCTTGCTAACAGAGACCATATCCCATAACACACTGCATCCAACCTTTTTGTTCCAAGTGGGGCATAACGGAAACACTTCTGTTGTTATTTTTGATCTGCTCATGTAGTCTAGGAAAGACAGGTGCAAATGACACTTTAACAATATTCAGTTACTATAGTAAATGGTGCTGCTTTTTACTCTAAAACTGTTGTCCTTTACCCAGTCCTATGTGCACGCACACACACACTCAAGGACTTTTTAAACAGAGATTTATTAACATGGTGCCCGTTGTCTCTCCGATGACTTGTGGTAGATTGTGACTTTAGAAAAGATCATCTTTGCAATGCCCTCAGTGATGTAAATGAGGAGAAAGTTTTATGGTTTCACTTGCTTTCTAAACATGCAAAGAGGTCAGTGATATTTATTTATCACATGGGAGAGATTACAGGCTTTGACATTCCACCAACCTTAAAGTAAATATCTAATATGCCCACCCTGAGCCAAGGGCATACCGCTATAACATACTGCCCATACTTCATACCACAGCAACAAGGTTTCCCAAACATCTGCAGTACATTCATTCTCATTTGCTGATCTAACCCCAGCTAATTAAAATAAATGTTGATATAGGGCCACTAGTATTATGCTGCAGTTTAATATTTCCCCAGTTTATTTGTAATTGGCATAATACTCAGTCGAGGAGGGCAGTCTGTAAATACGTGTGTGAGGCAGCGATTCGTATTGTCGTTGGGATTATGATGGGGTTTATTTTGCTTACATTTGTCCGCCCAGTGGCTTTTACTTAATGACGTGAACATCAGTGCTAAATCTGAGATCCCTACCTTACCAGACGGCCTTACCAAAACACTCATGAATGTAGAGCCCCTTAACGATGCAAAAAAAAAAAAAAGCTGCTGAAAATCCAACTCAATTGGACAAACTGTTACTCAGTGTTTGATTTCTGTTAAACTCAATTCAGTTTCTCTTATTCGTTTGGTTGGTTTTAAGATGAAATATTAAAGGGCACCAAAAATAATAGTGACAGCATACCAGGTCACCAAGGGCAATACATCATTTCACACTGATTTCAGGCTTTTCACAGTGAGCGCGGAGGTGTCGTCTCAGAAAAAAATGTTCTTGTTTCAATGCATGTAAAAAGTCCGAGTAGGATTAATTCATACAGGTCCCAAGAAATAAAACAATATATAGATTAAAAATATTACTAATCCTTGTAGTTCACAGTTCAATTACTGAAAAAAAGGCATGGCTAAGCAGACAATATTTCCTGATATGTTTTGTTAAATATGAGCTGCAATTTTCTGTTGAGTTTAGATTTATATGTAAAGGACAATGTACAGTGAGCGGGTCATTGATGTGAAGTAAACCCTGGCAGGCGTCGTCCTGAAAGGGTTTATTTCACAGCAATGACCTGCTACAGGGTATTGAAGGTTTCAACAAGTCAAATTTAAGAATTTTTAAAGTTTAAAGACCATTAGGGGTGTGATTTAAGACCCATTTCGCATCCATTTAAGACCCCTATGAATGCTATTTACGACCTACTTCACGTCCATACTGGCAAAAAAGTACAGAGCATATAGTGCTGCTATGTGACTGATAGTTTGTTAGCAAGTGTCAGGTCTAGAGCACCTCAGCTTTTAGTGTCGGTGGAGCTCCAAACGCTGTCTGGATATAGTTTTGTTACAGCATGCTCAAAAAACAAAACATTCAAAAGCAAGATAATGCATTTCTTTTGAAATTAAGATAATGTTAATGAATTTTTAAGACCTATCAAAATTGGATTTAAGACATTTTGTGAGATTTTAAGACGTTTGGGGGCCTTAGATTAGGGTTACTAGATTTTATACCTTTTTTAGACTTTTGAAGACCTTGTGGGGACCCTGTGCTAGCTGTACATTATCACGCTTATTACACAGATACTTACTTAAGAAATCAATAATATGACACAGCAATGTTCCGCCAGAGTCCAACATCAGAACTGCGTCCATAGCAACAGTCTGCAAAAACAACAACAACAAAAAAAAAAAAAACGCTGTAATTGATCAATCAAAATCAAGTATTCAACAAAGCCACGTAACGAGCACCAATCAATATGTGTACAAGACTGGATGTCTTGTTGTGTCAGCTTCCTCTGTAACTCTTAATTCTTCAAACCAAATTCTAGTCTAGTAGTTTAGTTTATTTACATGTCTTCACTGTATATATATACTGTGCCCCTGTATACACTGAAGAACTTGTAATTAAAGGGAGGAATAATGTCCTTGAAAAATCAAGTGAATTATGTAATTACAGAAACTCTTGTGATGGCAAGGGCTTAAATTTAAGTTCAATGAATTCTCTAATTTACTTATTATCTTCTTCCATTATGGGGCTTTACCTCCAGCATTAACACATCATTTATATTCTGAGAAAAAGGATCCAACTGATCGTGGCTGATTCCAATTAATTACCCTCTTTAGACAGGAAACTAAATTATTTGAAGTCATCTCAGCGTATTAAGCTCTTCCCTCTCCAAATTCACTCTGAAGAACAGGCTACGAACTGCAGTACTTAAATATGTTCTGTTTCAGTACTTCAGTCTGTTTCTGTCCTCTCAGAGTTTGTAAAGAGGATGCTCACTTTTCCTTTTACAATTTGGCGTATATTGTCACCAAAATTGGATGTTTTATAGTCATTTAAGTTTCCTTTCTTCTAATTTATCTATTCTTCAGCACATCTTTCAACAGGAAGAAGCACATCATGTACTTTTTCTCTCGACCTCCTTAGTCGACTAGTCACTTTTTGGGAACAAAATTCTCTCATCATACCGCTAAGGGAGTTTACTACTTTATTATTTATTAATAAATACATTGTGCCCCTGGTAACCCCATGGTTAAAAGTAATTCAAGGCTGGCTGTACTAAAAACTGATAAACAGTAAAGCGATCAGAAAGTGTCAGCACTGTGGTAGGTAAATAAACTGTTTAAGCATCTCCCTTGTAAGTCTATAAATATCAGCACTGTCACTAATCTTTTGATAGATGGAGAATATTGTTTGAAATATGAAAGTCCTCATTTATTCTAGTGGTTCCTCCCTACGTCTACGACTAACGACAGTTTATTTGATTTCTGACAACAGCTGATGGGCTACTTTAACAATCCAACTGCTCTTCCACCTGACTGAAAGTCATGCAAATCAAGTCTACTTCCCACAGACTGCAAACTGTGATTCCATCATGTGTAGTACTTGATGATCTGGTACGTGTTAGCACCAATACAGGCTTTCCTTAAAAAAAAAAACACAAAAAAAAAAAAAAAAAAAACCCAGCTTTTTGTAGTGTCAAGTTTTTGTGTTGCGGATAGTTTGAACCGATTTCACTTTTCAAGCATATGAGTATAATCTATGAAGTGTTGGTAGAAGGTAATGAGGTTGGTTTAGCACATCAAAAATGACCTTTCCTGCTTGGTCAACTTGTCTTAAAGCCTGACTGAAACCAAGTGGTAGGGCATAAAAGGGCACGGCAGAGTGACAAGGATTAACGGGAACCTCACTGTCACTGGCTGGAATGAAAAAAATGATGTCACTTTGGCTGTTTTTGCACCAATCACCTGTCAGTAAGACTGATATCAGACACAAAGATGTCCTCAAAAGTCACAGGGACACCAGCTGCTGCAAGAGCGAGTGTACATTATTACAGTATGTGTGACGAGAAATACACAGTGACGTGTTTTTGTGGTATCAAGCAGGGCTATTCTATAATCATAGTACCATTTTTCCTGTGGTCGTATACTCTTAGCATGGCATCTCTGGCAAAACACTAGATATTATTCTTTTGCGTCTGTGTCCCATGTTTTCACCCAAAATGCTATGAGGGGCTGAGCAGTTTGGCAATTATGTACATGACAAATCCTCAGGTGCCTTACAGTTGAGTGAATGTTTTAGGTTGAGATACGTGAAAGGATTTCAACACCTCTTCGAGTGCAGGTTTGTCCGTGATACCATTACAAAGGGCTGGAAACTGGGCTGGGTCGGGCTGCAGAAAATTTACATTTATATTTGACTGATCCAAACATCTGTAATACTGTAATAAACAACAGCACAATACAGACTAGAGGATATCAAAGGAGGATTTGATAACTTTTCCTTTTATATATTTGGTTCAGGTCACACAGACCTTCTGCTACGATTCATTATCATGCAGTTACATTTTTAAAACTGGATTTATGTGTTATTAGGACAGAGGACACAACTCCATTAAAAGGTACAGTGTGTAGGATTTGGCAATATCTAGTGGTGTGGTTGCAGATTGCAACCAATCGAGTCCCCCTCCGCTCACTTCTCCCTCTCCAAGACTGCAGTAGCTTGAGCCGCCGAGTGCAAAACCGTGGCACCGCCATTCACCTCACTCAGAGGCCATCCTTACCATAACAGCACTACTTTATTTTTCGTCAGATGACAGCAGGCTTTACCACGGTTTTGCACCCTGCGGTTCACATTACTGCGGTTTCACAAGCGTGTCGAAGAATGACGCCGTCCTTCAGGTAACGTAAAAATGCAAAAAGCTCTCACTAGAGCCAGTATTTGGTTTGTCTGTTCTGGGTTACTGCAGAAACATGGCGGAGCAACATGGCGGAATCCGTGGAGGACCCACTTCCTACAGAGTGCTCCAGGGATGATGTATTTTTGTAGGCCAACCAGGAAGTTACTATCGCCTTGGTTCCCTTGACAAAAAGTCAATGAGATTTTCCTTTGGATTATTGCAGAAAATGAGCTCTGTGGCAAGCAAACGTTCATGATACTACCACATTTTACTCAGCAAGATAACCTCCACAAATGAATGCCATTGTTATGATTTTTGAAGTGTGAATGCAATCCCTAGCAGTAAAAAGCTAACATTAGGCTATAAATGGATTACACAATGAATGTAAAGGTGGACGACTAACATATTTTATGGCATAGAACAAAATGTAAAAATCTTTAAAAAAGACTTTATTTCAGACATCTAACTAAAAAACAATTCAAAATACTCAATGACTTCCAGACAAGGGAACCGGAAGCGCTAAAATGCTGACTCTTATCTGGGTTTTAGGACTCCTTCCTGTAGCACTCTATGGAGATATGAAGGGCTCACTCTAAGCTCTAATACTATAATGAAAACATAGTTATTAATATCATATTTCATTTATGCTAACAGATCCCTCAAAATGCTACACACTGGCCCTTAAAAAAAAAGTGAATTGTAGAAATCAGTGGATTTCTGGGGGTGGCCATGACGCTATGGCTATGATGTAAACGTCACATCAAATTTAGCAAATCATTTCTTTAAAGGATCTATTTTTCCTCCTAGCTGTGATTTGTAATCTCATAATGTTTTACTTTGCCTTTCTGGCATCTACATCTACAGAATCTGGAGACTGACAAAACTTGACCAGCCAAAAAGTGCAATAGTGTTTTCATACAATGACGGGCAGGCAATCACCTTACAGCTATTTACCTCACAGTTAAGTGTTTTTAGCAAACATGGTATAAGTAGGAGTAGTAATCTCCACAGGAACACTTTGTCATGCCTGTGTACTATGCAGCGGTACATCTGTGGGGCAGCAGAGCTTGCAGGCCCCCGGTGCAGATCACCTTTCATTCACAGAGCACTGAAAGCAACGCCGTTTATCGTGCTTTTACACTACAGGAGCAAAAACGTGTGCTGTCATTGTCATCCAGTACTCAATCCTATACATACTTGATCACTTTATGCTGATTTAAAAGTATTTAGTGTAGAGAAACGTCAGCTAACTTTCAGTAATACTCTAAAATTATTCACATGGATGTGATTATTTAAGAGTTCCTTTACCAGGGTCACTTTTCCCTCTGGTTATGCTTTGTAAAACACAGTTCACAGCACCATATTTTGGCTTAACATCCTTTAATAGTTGTCCTGAAGAGAAACCTCAGAGGAGTCTGCATAGGTGCTGACTCAACCAACTCCTCTCCTTGTACTTTTCCTAAATTTGCTTTTTTTTGTTTATTTATTCTGACAATCAGCACACACCAAAAGCATCAAGTGCACACATATAACAACAGCAGTGTCATTTTATACCCTCAAGATTAAAGTTCCCCTCATACACATCTTGAGGATGTCTTTACAGACTCCATTAGACTTTTATTGAAAGCTTTTCTCCTTGTTTCTGATACAGTTGCACTGCAAAGATGTCTTTCTATCGCTTGCTCTCTCTTCTCATAAATCAAGTGACTTCTGATGACTTAGATCAGACTTTTGCCTGCTGTCATGAGCCAGACAGCAGTCAAGTGAGTAATTATGGCCCATTATTTGATGTCATGCTTGCATTAATACTTGGCTGTATGAGAGTGTATCTGCTCCTCAAGCAATAAGCCTAATTGAGATATTTAGTTTGGCTTTTCATCCTGATCTTTAGTCTCCTGATAAACCTAAATATGAGGGCTGTTACGTACTGTTTAGGTGGTTGTCACTGCTTAAAGAAACTGTTAAACATTTTGGTAAATATGTGCATTTGCGGTCGTAACAAAAGTTAGATAATTAGATTGATACTACTCTCATATTTCCGCTAAATATGAAGCTACAGCCAAAAGCAAGCTAGCTTAGCATAAAGATTGAAACAGCTCTGTCCAAAGGTAACACAAAAAACCTAAAAGCACCCCTAAAGCTCATTAATTAACTTGTGTCTTGCTTGTTTAATCTGTATCTTTATGGCTATGCTAACGTCTCCTAGCTTTAGCGTTGAACTAACAGGGAAACAGCTAGTTGCATCTTTCCAGAGGTAACAAAATCCACCTAAAAACACCTCAATTATTACCAGGTTAGATATGTTTGTTTAATCTGTCCAAAAGACAAAGTGTAAAAATGACAAGTTGTGGTTTTACAGGGGTTATATCTTGGTCTATTTCTTTACAAGTTCACCTGCCAAGACATGGCTGGTTTAGGTTAGCCATAAAGACTGAAAACAGGGGAAACAGTTAGTCCACCACATAATGAAATAGACCAGCAAATAAACACAAAGTGTCATTTCGAACACATGGATTTTTGTATGAAATGAACAAACAAGATATAACATGTCATATAGGGAGCTTTAAGGTTGCTGGTAGGCTAGCTGTTTCCCCCTGTTCCCAGTCTTTATGCAAAGCCAAGCTAAGACGCAACAAAATCCACCTAAAACACCTCAGTAATTACCAGGTTTGATATTTTTGTTTAATCTTTATAAAAACAATTGTAAAATGTCAAGGTTTGATTTTACAGAGGCTATACCCTGGTATATTTCTTGGCTAGGCACACTGACTACAAATTGTTGTTTTTACACATGGACTTTTGTATGGTATTAACAAACAAACAAAAAAAACATGTCAAGTAGTGAGTTTCAACCGACAGGGAAACAGCTAGCCTGGGTCTGCCCTGACGTAACAAAATCCACCTAAAAACAACCCAAAAATCATCAAGTTAGATATGTTTGTTTAATCTTTACAAAAGAGAGCATGTAAAAACAACAAGTTGTGGGTTTACAGGGGTTATCTACCGGTCTATTTCTTGGCTAGGCATAGCAACTAGCCATTTCCCCCTGTTCGCTACAGTCAAGAGATGTTAGCTTAGCTTAGCCATAAAGACTGAAAACAGAGGAAATAGCTTGTCCGATGCATATTGAAATAGACCATAAAAAATGTCATTTTTACACATTGATTTTTGTATGGAATGAACAAACAAGATATAAGATGTCATATAGGGAGCTTTAGGGATGCTGGTGATTTTGTTACTAAGCTAGCTGTTTCCCCGTTTCCAGTCTTTATGCTAAGCTAAGCTAATGTTTCTTGGCTTTAGTATTTAATTGATGGGGAAACAGCTAGCCTGGGTCTGTCCAGAAGTAACAAAATCCACCTAAAAACAACTCAGTAATTGCCAGATTAGATGTGTTTATTTCATGTTTATAAAAAAAAAAAATAAGGTGTAAAAATGACAAGTTGTGGTTTTACAGAGGTTATATACTGGTCTATTTCTTGGCTAGGCACAGCGACAACGAGCTAACCATTACCCCTGTCTGCTACATCTACAACATGGTTAGCTTAGCCATAAAGACAGGGGAAACCGTTAGTCCACCACATAATGAAACAGACCAGCAAAACAACACAACTTGGCATTTTTTCCCATGTGTTTTATTTTTATATGGAATTAACAAACAACGTATAGCATGTCAATTAAGGAGCTTAGGGATGCTGGTCGGTAGATTTTGTTATCAGGCTTGCCGTTTCCCCGTTTCCAGTCATTATGCTAAACTAAACTAGAATCTCATGGCTTTAGCATTTATGCTTCTTTAAAAAAAATAGTGTTTTTATGGGGTTTATATAGGCTACTGGTCTAATACTTGGCTAGGAACTGTAACTACTAGCTAGACTTTTCCCCTACTACTAGCTAGACTTTTCCCCTGTTTGCTACAGCTAAGAGATGGTTAGCATAGCTTAGCCATGGAGACTGAAAACAGGGAAAACAGCTAGTCAACTATATAGTGAAATAGACCAACAAAATAAAAAGAAAAGATTTTATCAAGCTAAATTTTTCCCCATTTCCAGTTTTTATGCTAAGCTAAGCTAACTCCTAGCTCTAGCTTCATATTTTTTGTACAGACATGAGAGTGGTATCCATCTTCTCATCTCTCCATGAAAATACACATTTTTCCCAAAATGTCAAATTATTCCTTTAAACAGGTGAATGCTTGAATGAGAACTTTTTAAGGCAACGTAGATGCTTATGTGTAACATTTTCTCACACCTTTTTTACTCTTATGTTATTTAGGTTGATTTTATGATTATTTTCTTTTACTCGTGACCTCGGTGTCTACATTGCCTCTGAAGGACAGTTATGCTATTTTACGTCACTGCTCGTCTCTGCATCACTTCTTGGTCACGCGATCACAACCAGAATCTACAGGCATAATCTACATTTGCAGATATTTTGGGACTGTGTGCTACCGTGTAACTGGGAGGAGAAATGTTTCTATATCTGTGCTGTTTTTTTCTGTTTCAATGTTTTATGAGGGGAGAGAGAAGTCACAATTTTGTTTGCCTTTGGTGGAGAAATGTCTTGTGTCGTGGCTGTGGGTAGAAATTACAGAAGGCCTCTTATGGGTTTTGCAATGTGACATGAGAAAAATTTGATAGCATAAAAGGTTTGTGGTTAGCTTAAAACTATTTTGAATTGTTAGATACAGTATATCAATAATGAGGATAAATATAATGCCAAATATTCAGTATTTGTACAGAAATATACATATATAAATATATAATATATGCCTAATTTAAATGGAACTATTTTCCGCTCTTGACCATGTTTTTGTTGTTTAACGTTCCTTTGTCAACATTATTTTATAAGATCTTCAGATAGCATGCAGGATAGTGAAAATGAATGTATTATTTAGTGTTTCATTGCTGTTCAGTATTACAGCATTCTACAGTTCAGTTTGTGTTTGTAAGATTAATTTAAGATGAATATCTCATTTCTAGATTTATTTACCTATAAATGAATTGTAAACTTTCTTTTTTAAAAATTCAAGGTTTTGAAATGGTTCCAACAATTTATATCATTTTATTATTTTCCTGCTTTATCAACGTGGCTCAGTATATTTTGCCTCTTCTAAGTACTGCTATCAACCATCTGTTGTAAATAATTATGCAAATTAAACTTTTTGAAGAAAACAGCATGGTCGTGTTAGGAGTGCTTTTTTCCCTCTGTAAGTACTAAGAGTTTGGAGAGGGTTCAGTGATGCAGCTGTGCCACAAAGTAGACAAGTCATGTGGGATTTTAGCTCAAAGGCAGGGCTATTTATGGGGAATTACTAAAACCCAGTAAAGTATTATTTATCCTCTGGAGAAACTCTCTGCGGGTCTATGTAATAATAAATGGAAAGACGCTTGTTGGGGGGCAATCCACGTGAAGTGTCTGACAACAATATTGGCTCTCAGTTACAACTGTGATGATTTAAATAAATTAAGTGATCTAATTAGTTGATGATAGAGCAGTTAGCTACAGTACATGGTGTTTCAGGATACTGGTGCTGTGCATGCTGGCTCACTCTCATGGCTTACTGGGATGCTCACTGTGCATTCCAGTACTCATATGACCAAACTATTAACTATGACAGAAAAAGATTAAGCATGTCCCAATATATAGCAAATGCAGTATGCTAAAAATACCAGGATGTCCTACTACAACCGGTCACATTTTGACATTTATGAAGCCAATACTTGCATTCTTTCTAAAGCCAGAAGGGGGCGACTCCTCTGGTTGCAAAAAGAAGTGTGATTGTACAGAAGTCTATGAGAAAATGATCCTATACTTCTCACTTGATTTATTACCTCGGTAAACACTTTAAACAAAAGTTTATGATTTCGATCATTAGTTTCTAGTCAATTTAGTAAATTATGGTCCCATTTAGAGTCAAACAGACCATAAAGCAGGGGACGCTTTAGGGCGGGGCTACCTTGTGACTGACAGATTGCTACCACAGCGGTGTCTGGTCTGGGAGTTGTCTGTATTTATGTCTTACACGTTTAACCCTTTCATATTTTGCTTTCAGCTAATGAAAGTTGACTGTAACATTTTTGATCAAAAACCAAAAACCAAAATGTTGAACTCAAGGCTTCAAAACAGCAGTCCACAAACCAGAGGGTGACATCACAGCGACTACGTTCATTTACAGTCTATTGGTGCCTTCAAATGGGGTCGTGTTTACTGTGTTTATGAGATGGGAGGCCGTGTTTACGATATGCGTGGTGTTCAAGTGGTTAAGTCCTGAAGAACACTTCTGCTAAGCAACAGGAGTATTAGCGTTACTGTCCGAGTCTAGAAGCCACACAGGCTAACAATTTAGCAAGCTAGCAGGTAGATAACATAACGCAGGAAATCCAAATGTATAATGACAGAGGAGAAAGATGAGGTCATTGAGAATATCAACATTTTCCTCAGACATATAAATTACCAAGAAAAACAATATATGACCAAAATTACAATATACTGTACAATATTAACTTATTATGCATCGATAAAAGAACCTCCATGGGCTTCACCATTTCTCACAACGTCTACAAACACGTCACAAGTCGAGAACTCGGAGCTTTCAGAAACTTCACAGCAGCCCCCTGTTACTAAATGCTTAGGGATGGATTAATAATAATAATAATACAGAGGTCAAAACTTATGTAAGTTACCTGTATGTAAAAATGTGAATTCTCAAAAAGTTAGAGAAGCACTGATGTGACTTTTTCAGTGCCGATACTGAAAGCGATGCCTGGGCTTTGGGTATCTGCTGACACCAAATATCAGTCCGAATCAGTCCATTCTTCTGCACCAGTCTTGACTTAAATATTTGCTTTTCTCACTTTGTAACGATAAACATGTAGCTATAAATTTGCTGATTACTTATCATGAAAATGGTAAATCGTACAACAGCAACATGAAAAAAAATGTAAAGGAGTTACAATTCAAGTGTATAATGTCTATAATGTATATAGTATATAAACACAGAATCAAACTGAAGAAATCAGTCGCATTGTCACAGGTACCCTATCTAGCTACTTGAGTCAGTTTTGGTTGGATATCTGATCCGGTATTGGCACACCAACATCCTAAATAAAGATGAAGTTAAGAGTGAAGGACAAACATAACTACTAGCTAACCACTAACAGTTTGTTTTAAGCTAAGTTAATATTTAGTTAAGGCTTCCTACAGCTTTGATAATCTAATATAAAACTAAATGATCCCACTTTTAGATGTTTAAAACACGCAAGGATGTTGTATGATACATTGGATCTCTCAAATCATTAATATTCAACAGTCTCTGTTTTGCTAACAGGCTAAGCTAGCTAACTTTATTAGCATCTTACCTTGGAGCAAATGACGCAGTTTTTGTTGAACCTGGATGGATTCAGCTGTAAGTACCGTCTTCCACTCGGATTAATCCACATCCATCATCGCTTGTCTTGCGTTTCTGGCTTCGGGAAAGCGGAAAAACTACGACACTTCACTCCAAACTTTGAGGACGCAGCCGTGAGGTGAGGCAGCCGCCACACGCTCCTCGCGCAGTGGCCGTTCCTGGTAGGGCTTAGCGACGGTGTGATTGGTCGATGGGACCAAAGAGTATAGACGGAAAGAGATAAACGCCGGTGAATTCTTCACAACAGCGGCTTTTTGGAGTGGTTATTATATTTATTATATTGTTTTGGTCAACACAGATCATTTCGATAGACTACGACAATAGAATAGATACGATTTTGTTTTACTTTTGTATGGCATTTTGTAGACGGATGTTTTGCTGGCTTCCGGTAGTTGCTTTGAATCCAAGATGGCGGAAGAGTAGCTTCCGTGCTGGGCGCTGATGGCTGTGTGCTCATCTTGCCAATATAGGTTCTTTGGTGGGACTGTTGCATCAGTCCGACTGGGAGCATCCAGATGTGACCAGCGGTGAAAGAAGATCAATCTACTTGAGGGATGTATACAAAAAATTCTATTAACATTATTAAGACTTCTCTAATCTTTGGTTTTTAGTTAATTTGATCTCTTTGGTTATTTAAATGAAACTAACGTCCATTATCTGATTTCATATAGTTTTTTTTTCTCTTATTTCTTAAGTTGTTTATTTGTCTTAATTAGTCTAATTTATCTAGTTTTAAAATTATTTATTTAGTATTTTTTCATGTAAAGGACAATGTGTTATGTTCTACATTTGATGAGATGTCCACAAAAAAACCAAACCAGAAAAAAAACAATAAAAAAGATTTGAAAGAAGTTTCATTTTTAACAAATTGTATTTTATAAACTGATCATGTTAGTTTTTTGTAACTGTCAAATAAATGTAGTGAAGAAAAAAGTACAATAATTCCCTCAAGAATAAGGAAGTAGCAGAAGTATTAAGAAGCAGAAAATAATAGAAATACTGAAGTGCACATAGCTCAAAATTGTACTTAAGTACAGTACTTCAGTAAAAGTATTATTGATGTGATTAATAACATGCTTAATGATAAAATATCTGATTGTTTTTGCCAGTTTCATGGCTCAGATGTCACTTGTTGGGACACTTGGGAGAGGTCTGTCACTACTAAAGAAATTTCACATCTATTAGCACAAATGCTGACTTCATCTTCCCTTCTGTTGAGTTTCACACAGATGTTTTAAATTTCTGATGTGACCTCAAGTCCAGTTTGAACACATCCGCAGACGGGGGCTGAAGTGAAGAGTGGTGTGTCGGAGCATCGAATATCGTAACAGCTCGGCTGAAGAGATCACAAACTAGCATCTTTTTCACTTTACGTCCTTTTAATCTTAAGCTAACAACAGGCAACACCACACAAGTTTTAATTAAAGAAGTGGTCTTTATTACAGCAAAGAAGCCAAACATTACAGACAAGAATAATTATGAACCATGAATATCAATTCTATACTCAGACTGGCCTCCAGACACCTGCTTCATTCACTACTCTTCAGGGCCATTACTTCAGATTTCTTAAGGAGGATTTATGGGCATCTTAATGGGATCTGCTCCTTAGTTTTTTCCCTTAAGCGTGTCGTTACGAAGGTCGTCAGTCTTTTCTCTCTCTGCATGCTATAGAGATGGGTTTGGTAAACTGACTATTAATGTAGCGTTATGGCATCTGATTTTTCTCTCCCCTCTTTGGGTCAGACCAGAAATCTGCAGAAATAAACTGAAAATTGATGCTCCACCAGAAGAATAAAGTTCTGTTTTCAGTGGACACCATAATGCTCTTTAAACAATATCTGTCAACATTTTTGAAGTTGCGTCCTACAGGAGTACAATCTCTGACTTTTTATCTACAACAGAACTCATGTTCTGACATTGCATCCATCATCTAGACCTCTACTGTTCAACCAACAATAGAGCCTTTTAGAGTACTCATGATAGCCTATTTACAATAACATCCGTAACAGTAGACAGGGCTACTCTTGTTCCAACCATGTGGAACCTCCGACATTTTATTTACAATAATTTTTTTTTTTGTTTTTTCAAGAAACACGTGGTATTTGATGAAGCCTCACAAAGAGTTCATGAAGCATTCTGATTAATAAAACACATTGAATCATGGTCCAAAAGACATTGATCGTCCATGAGAACGCATTCAACAAAGCCCTGGTTTGCAATCTGTCAAAATGCTTGTAATCAACAAGGAAATTTAAATGATTAGGCACAATAAATGTTTCACAGTCCTGCGTTGTGTCACTCACTAAGCCTGTTTGCATCACTGTGTGTGTGTGTGTGTGTGTGTGTGTGTGTGTGTGTGTGTGTGTGTGTTCAGAGATGATGGTGAGCAGGAGATGTGAGGATGAAGATAAACAGCTCATCCCGACTGACGCGTTAAGAGGGATGGGAGCTATTATCCAAAAGTACTCCGTGCATAGAAATGCACCGATGTTCTGCTGACCACAAACAGAGCAATGGGCTTTTACACAAATAAACCACGGTAACATCACAGAGTTCCATTAAGTGAAAACAAGACAATACTACTGAGTTCCACCTAAATACTGAAAAACTACTTCTAATGCTTTAATATACAGCGTCGATCAGGGGTTCTTAAACTCTTCTTCATGGACCCAAAGTGAGCAGACGTAGCCTCTTACCTCAGGACCCTTTATAGGCTCATTAAGTCACACTAATACTCCCAGTGGGCCTCATGCAAGAACCACTCAGATTAACTCATTTGTTTTTGAGCAGCTTGTACAAGTGATTTAGGGGAACTTGTTGCATTCACCAATTTTCTCCTATTTTGAATTTTCTCTGTAAGGTACGACTACAATAACATGTAATGTGGAATTAGCCGTTATCCAAACCTAAGTTATAACAAGTTGTATATTTCATTACTTTGAAGAAGGGCTGTCGGAGTTAACGTGATAATAACATGTTAACGCAAATTGGTTTTAATGGCACTAATTTCTTTAACACGTTAATGCAATCGATCTTTCGGCGGTTGTAGCGGGCTCCGTTTTAAAGCTACTGTGAAGATACTGGCATCATATGAAATCTAAACAATGACAATCTCAAGAATCCATTGGTACCAACCATGTCACTCTAGAGTTTGTCATGGACATCTTCAAAGGGGTCCCTTGACCTCTGACCTCCAGATGTGTGAATGTAAATGGGTTCTCTGGGTCCCCACCAGTCTCCCCTTTACAGACATGCCCACTTTATGATAATCACATGTAGTTTGGGGCAAATCATAGTCAAGTCAATAACTGTCATTGTTTTGTGTTGTTAATTGATTTCTAGTAATAAATATATACATACATTTGCATAAAGCAGCATATTTGTCCAAAGCGTATTAAATACTTGACAAATCTCTCTTTAAAGTACATTTTGCACAGATTAAAAAAAAACACGATTCACAGCCCTACTTTGAGGCAATTTGAGTTTGAAAATCCTATAAATTACACTACATAATTATGTTGGCAGCCTGTTTGACTGCAATTGCCATTGATGCTATTGTATAACACTACAATATAAATAAAAATCTCAAATTAAGCAACTAAAATTACACGCTAATTGAAGATGAACTTTTCTTTGTATATACAGTAACAACGTCGACAGGAAGTGTAACCAGGCGCGTCATGGCTGACCTTTGGACGCGTATCAGGCCTTTGGAGGAGAGTGTGTCTTTAGACATCGAGACAGATGAATGGGACAGAACATAGAGCCTTATACAACATCACTGGGGCATTAATTATGCTTATTTACAATTCTCATGAATCCGTGTCTTTTAAGTACGGGTGGCATTCATCCGATCTACGCAGAGCGTCTGTTGAATTCAATGTCGACACGTACGAACCCGCGGCACGAAAAAAAGTAAGACAAGAACACAAAACCGTTCTTACGTGAGGCCCACTAATCCAGAGGAAACAGACTCGCCACTCATTTGGACCCACAGTTTAAGAAACGCTGGTGGTAAAGAGTAAACATGGAATGAAAAATGATTGTTCTTACAAGTAATGCAAGTAAACAAACAATAAATACAAACAATGTGCTTTATCCATATAGACATATTTACACAAAGTCTTTGGCTTATGAATAAACATCAGCTACAAAATAATAATAAAAAGTGTTGGCCACCAGTGCACGAAACAAACGAGGCCTGGGGTCAGTTCACTTCCAATTCCACTCAAACCAGAAATGGAAACTGGGATTTGATGCTTCATTACTGAGCGTTTATTCTCAGTCTTTTCTACCTCAATTCTGTTAGTTTTGAAACAAGACGTCCCATTTGTGAGTTGGCTGAACTGAAAGTGCATTGGGCCCAGCCCTGAAACAAACATGATTACGCTAATGTCGCATGGTTGAACAAAAATCGTAAGTCATCCAATTTTCTTCTATCCAGTAGATCAATAAAAGACAAATCAACTCAAATTAAAACATAAACGACGATATATATCACACTTTTTTGAACGTATACATTTGCGTGAAAATATTACACGTAACATTATTCAAGTTGCCACTTCATGATATAGTAAAAAAAAAAAAAAAAAAAAAAAATATTTAAAAAGAAAATCCTAATACTCCCAGTGTAAACTTTCTGTTTGTTTCATTGTCAGTCGTGTTTCTAAGATGCTACTTCATCTAATTAGCAAACATCAACATTTAGGGTATTTTCTATGTATTCTGTTATCTGACTGTATGTAACCAATGGAAAGTGGGCTGAAAGTGGATATGAAGTACTTACATATATACTGATGTTCTGACTCAGAAAAGTAATATGAAGATGCTGCTGATGTTTGGAGTAGAAAACAGAAGCATTCACAGAGTTTGGCCAGGCTGTAACTTGAAGTTTCTTGTTCTTATACAAACATACTGGCTGCAAATACTCAAACATCACCATGATGAGACGGCCAACACTGTTAAGATACTCAGAGATTAGCATGAGAGCAGGAATGTGGGGCCACTGGAAACTTGCAGTTATTCAAAAGCTGTGGTTGCAGCTTTGTGAGAGGAGGGAGACACCTACAGGGCACATTGAGTACTGCAGCTGAAACAGCATGAGGCATCAAGTTCATGGGAGGGGGGAGACTAAACATTTAAATGGGCCCAAAACATACAGGGGCCCGCTGGCACTCAAAAAGCTGTACAATAAGCATAAAGGAGTATAAGGAGTAATATGCCCCCCCCCCCTCTGTTGCACTCCCAGCAGCTCCTCCTGTTCACAGTCTCTACGTTTCCCTTTGTTTGGATACTTGACAACACTGGACAAGGAGCCGATGTCGCTTGCGCCATTTGTAGGGACGCAAAACGGGTGCTACAGAGCAGCAGAGGGGAGTCGGGACCAAGCGAAAGCAAAGGACACGCGGGAAGTGAAAAGGTGTTCTTCACCTCCTCCTCTTCTTCTCTCCTTTGTTTTTAGGAGGACTCGATGAACTCCAGAGCCAGGTCGTAGCAGAACCGGTACTGCTCCTGTAGACACAAAGACACACTTGAGTTATTATCTGGCTGCTCACATGTTCATATTTTGGGTCGATCTCTGACAAAGTCTGGTATGTTGCATTCAGGGACGTCACGAGAACCGATACTTGTGACTCATAGGAGCTATTTACTTATTGGTAACTGTCTAATTATGGTTTTACTAATAATATATAGTATAGTTTGATTTATTATTCTAAATGTTTACTTTATTTAGATTTGATTTCTGATACTGTTTTCTTTAGCTATATATTTGTTTAATTATCTATTTTCTTGTTTAGTGTATTTAGGTTTTTATGTAATTAGTATTTTTTTTCTTTTGTATATGAATTAGGTAAAAACTGTGGTGGGCACCTGCAGTTATATAGGTAAGTAGCACTTGGGTGAGCTTATGGTTTTTTACCAGGCAGCGACATCCATGTTTTCTCTGTGCTATGTTTGCTTGCTCACTTTTTTGATAAATAAATCATCAGAAACATTTGCATGGATAACAGGTATGTGGTTTAGCCTGCGTAAACCACATACCTGTGGTGCATCAGTTGCCCTTTGTTTTAAGTTAGTCAAGTCAAGTTTTACTTGTATAGCCCAAAATCCCAAATCACAATTCTGCATCAGGGGGCTTTACAGTCTGTAGAGGATATAACACCCTCTGTCCTTCACAATGCGACCCTCTCATCGGATAAAGAAAAAGATAAATTTGACTTTGATTTTTCCGACAAGTGGCCACTACACTCAGGGCTCGGCATCCCATCTTCCTGGGGACGACAGAACAAGCGTTTGGACCGACTCCATTTTAGGAAAGCTAGTTAACATTAGCATGGACTCGCTCTTGTCCATTTCGTACCATTCATTTACATTATGGCGCATACAGGCTCTATTTAGTAAAGTGAGTACTGGGCAGAGGTAAATAACGTCGTTATGATGTGTTCAAATGTAATCTTAAAATGTAGTTTTTGGTGAGATAGCTGAAGTTGTCTGTTTTCACAGCAATATAAAACAGATAATAGAGGGAATTACAACCGGTTTGACTTCCCAACAAAAAACATTTATTTTTTACTGTGGTATTGAACTGCTATCGAGAATCATGGAATTTCACTGGTCTTAGTATTGACTACTTAATTTCTGGTATAATGACTTCCCCAGTTGTATTTTAATAAAACCAAAGCAAACAATGAGGCTCTCCCTCTGTTACTCTCTTTGTCTCTGTAACTCACCGGAGTATCCACCATGTTGGGTTTGCTGTTCCTCAAGGTCTTGACGGCGTGGAAGACATCGACGACACTCTGTCTCTTGGCCATCTCGCACACAATGCTGCTGGCACAGAAAACTCCACTACGCCCGCCTCCATTTCTGTAAACACGCAGACAGTAATACAGAGTTAGGTGACACCGTGCACAACTTGGTATTTTGTGTGCAGCTTTGCCACCTCTCACTGTGTTCACACAGATAACAACGCCAGTAGAGTTTTGTGCATCATCAGACAAAAATACATGCTGTTGAAAGAGAAGCGTCACTCTGAGTGAGTCATTAACACGTTCTATAATAATCACCAAATGGTGCTAAGATAACTGGTAGTAACCAGTCCTTATTAGGCCGCCGCCAGATGCAGTCCTAACAAACATGTTAACATTTATTTGATTCTTTTCGACCTTCACTTGAACAAAACAACTGACCGTTTTCCACTTTTTTCTCTGAGAAACAGAATGCTCTTTTGTTCCTTACAGAGCTACTGAAAAATAAATTATTATTGCATAATATTATTATTAATGACTTATTTATTCAGTATCTATTTATTTATTATATATATTCAATTTTCTATAATTTATAATCAATTAATTAATATCTTTTATATACTTGTTTTCTTTTGATCCACATAATTTGGATTATAATTTTTCATCTATTTAGTTGTTTAAGTCTGTGACGGTAATAAATAAATGTATTATTTGCATTATTTATTTATTATTTTATGATTATACTACTGTTATTTTATTATTATTTTATTTATTCACTACTTCTATTATTTATTTATTTATATAATATATATATATATATATATATATATATATTATATTTATATTTAATCTATTTCTTGTGATACGCTTAAATTGGATTACTATTATTTATTGCTTTAGTTGATTATTCCCTCCACAATCATAATAGTTATGCCTGTGCATATGCATTATAGAATATGAAGGTATGCACACATGTGCCGGTCTGCTAGCTGGAAAGTGTTTGTTGCATTTTTTGAATGAACGTTTGCATAAACGTGAAAAAATATATTAGATTTGAAATATAATACAGAGCAACGGATTGATTTTCACAACACACTTTTGCTAATTAAATAAATAAATAAATAAATAAAGTGTACCAGACAGTGTATGTCTGGTGTGAACTCACAGGCAGTGCACGATGGTTCTTCCCTCTCCCTCCTCTCCCTCACGCTGCCACTGGTCCACCTGCAGGATCAGTTTGAGGAAGGAGCGCTTGGAGGCGGGAACTTCTCTGTGTCCCGCCCACCCCAGGTACTGGAACTGACGGACCATCAGGTAGCCCTCCTGGGGCTGAAAGGTCAAAACATTTAGATGAATGGATTCTGTTTGACAGAAGACTGTTGGTTTGAAGAAAACCCCATAAACGCAACAACACAGTGTGAGTGTACTAACCCTGGTGAGGTTGCAGACTCTGAAGAGTCTACTGATCACATCACAGTCCATCGAGCAGGACATACATTCCACCTGGACCGGACCGTAACGCAACATGCCCTCCTCTGGCCAGTACTGAGGACAACCCTGAGCACAAAGATACAGTATTAGTAGTAGTAGTAGTAGTAGTAGTATGCAACAATGCACTTTAACAAAGACAGAGAGAGACGGTAATATATAGCAGTCTTTCTTACTATATGTGTCGTATGGTTTATACCTATTTGAGGCCTTGGCGAGTGAAGGACAATTTTCTACCCTCATCGACAGTAAATTTCTGTTCATATTCCCGAATTTCCCTCCAGAGATTAATAAAGGTTCATCTTATCTTATCTTATATATGCTGACATTTTAAGCCAATATTATGCTTTTAATACAGGATTCATCCTGACTTGGGTTTAACTTGATTTTTATTTGATACAGCTGCCCACAGAAATCCTTCCAGTGTGGTCTGCAAGACTTTTCACTTCACAGCTTCCGTGCGCCTGCTGTGTGCCGCCATGCAATGTGTGTTAAAAGCAGCAACGGCCGCTCCCGAGCTCAGCAAGCTGCAGCTGTTTGATACTAAATCAAAGTTCGGCCAAACAAACCTGCAACCAATCAGTCCAGTGGCTTCTGTGACATGTTGACCTACATTACTGAGAATTTTTTCCCGTCTGAAACACATGAACTCGCCTCCCGGGTGCAGAAAAATGTCATTACTGCGGTGAGCTGCACTTCACTGTCGCCTGGTGTGAATTCAGTGTTATAAACAGTATAGTGTTAAACACTAAAACATGCAGTAAATAAAAGTTTTGCCACATGAACCATGAAAACGTATTAATATTTGTTTTATTGGTGGAATGCTACAGTTGCCTAACCTTTCATCTATTATTCTTGGTTCTACATGGATATTTCAGATATTGTTGGTTTTCAAATGTTCACTGCTTACAATGAAGGTAGTATCATAATCACTTGTATAAGAGTTTACAGTATCACAAAGCTGTTAAATATACAGTTGTTTATACTATACTATTGCTATGTCCAAGATATCGTCCTCTCAGAAAATAAAAAAAACAGTGACAGATGTTTGACATTATGAAATTTTGAAGTTATGATACTAATGCTACGTGTCCTCCTGGGTGTTTTTGGACGTGGGGGATCGCCTCACTTTCCAGCACTGGACGCTTGATGGGCTGCCACTAGACACAACGTAGTCTGCACCTGATTGGACGATCGCTTTTTACTTGTGGGTTACTGCTCCCAGCTTTCAACCCGGAACCAACATGGCGGCTCGCTTGGAAACTTTCTTCTCTTATATCAAAAAAATAGTTCACTGAAATGTGTGTAAGAAATAAGCAGTTGCTAAATCTGTCTTTATTTTAGATCGACAACAAATAGTTTAAAAGTTTCTCTGGGGTTTGTAGGCGCATTGATTCGCACCAAACACCCACTTTGCATAAAGTAGCCTAGAGCTCAACTTAACGCAAGTGACGAGCAGCCAAAGTAGGTCTGATAGACGCCCCGTCTATCAGACCTCATAATCATATCCTCTATGCCACCAGAATGCATTGCATGGCTGCTTACATTGACAATGAATGGGAAGTGTGGAAAGGACGGATCCTGTGGACATGTACTATGACAGAAAAGTGAATTACCTGAGCCAGGTCGATCTCATTCAGCATCACCAAACTGGTACATCCATAGTCGTAAACCAAACGCCAAAAGTCTTTGACAGTGTTGGGCAAAGGATGCTGGGTAACGATGAATGCAGCAGGCTGTCTGTAGCTCTGCATGAGACACACACCAGAAATAATGTTAGGTCATTGCTTGCTTTTCATATACATCCTTCATTTATACCTAAATTATCTTTGTTTTTATTACTTATTAAATCTTTCTGTCTCTCTTCTACATACATACATATATACATAGTGTAGACACACATCAAAACACAAACAGCGGAGCAGAGTGGAACGGTTTGTGGGACAGCAAGCAACACAGGTGGTCACATGATCATGCAGTGGGCCTATTAAATGTGAGGGTGAGGAGCATGCACTGCATATACGAATACACTGTACGTCGGTACAACAGGGTCAGTTTACTTCATGTTCAGTTTAAGTTCACATTAAAAGTGTCTCGAATGGCAAATTTGTCAGTCGCAAAATAAAAAGATTAAATCAACTGAAGTTTCTATTGATGGACTGAACCGAAAGTGAACTGAGCCCAACTCATCCTGAATGAAAATGTGCAGCCAGATGTGTGACATGGGTGTGAATGACTTTGGTCGGGAAAAGGGGGGGGGGTTCAGTTTTAGGATTTTAGGGCGTAAATGGCTTTGCTAAACATGAACCTGATGGCAGAACGACACTGAAGCCATGAAACAAATCCAGTATTGGAGATTTGAAGTAAAATCCCGTTACCTGGAACTCCTCTGAGAGCTTGGTTAGAGAGAGGCCAAAAGGTAAGTGACTTAACTTTAAATATAAACTTTAAAAAGTTGGAAAGTTTTACAGCAATTACAGTACTTTTTTTGTGCACCAACAGCTTTGTTGGAGAGAAGCCAGGTTTCTTTCCACACCATGCATATATTACACTTTGTGTTTCGACCATTATTATAACTCACATACTGCACCCCCACCCTTTACTGTCTCTCCCTCTGTCTAACGTATAATTTCTGTGAAAACAGACCTGCTAATCCTGACCAGATATTGCTATCTTACCTTAATTTTCAACCTACTTAATGACTTTATTTTTCAAGTCATGGGCAACATGCTGGCAACTGTTGCCAATGTTAACAATGTCCTGCAACAATAAGGCTGTCAAAGATCGGGCGGTGGCCAGAGAAGCTAGCGGTCTTTTCAGAACCTGGATTTGTCTCTAGCCTTCTGCTGCTAAAACCACAAACACAGCATCACACAAACAGGGAGGGGAGTCTGTGTGCGAGTGTTGTCTGTATATGTGCAGAAATATCTGAATGTACGCATGTTTCTCTTCGTCATTTACACATATCCTGTTAAAAGTGTGTATCATTTTCAGCAATTATGTGACTGCAGTTTACTACTCTTGCTCGATGTGCTGAAAGTAACAGAGGCAAACTGTATGCGCACGTGAGCGTGTCGTAGACTTACATCCATCAGAGCAGCGTTGATGTAGTTGCTGCTCTCGCCGTCTATTGTAATGAGGAAGGGAAGGCATCGATCAGGAGGAAGGCCGTCCATAAAGCGGTTCTTATCTTGGTTTCTAGGCAACAATGCGATGCTGCAGTCTTCAGGCTGAGGCTGAGGAGTCACCGAGTTTAACGTCTGGACAACGACAGAGATGTACAACACATAAGTCAGCGCATAAGGAGAGTTTGTAGGTCCCTGAAATGGATTCAAGGATTTATTTTTTAATTAATCACACATTTATCTGTTCAAAATGTACCTTAAAGGGAGATTTGTCAAGTATTTAATACTCTTATCAACAAGAGAGTGGGAAAATATGCAAATGTGTGTATATATATTTATTATTGGAAATCAATTAAAACACAAAAAATGACTAATATTGACAGATATTCTGTCTATTCCTGCTGTTTTTCACCAGTCCACTAATCAACAGGTAGTGTCAGTCGGTAATGCCAACAAAGAAGAAGAAGACAGTTATCAAGGAAATAATACAGGATTTAAAACACTTGAAAATGTCTCTGGAAATGTTTCATGAGGAAGGAAATGTGTTGATTGTGTTTGTTAGGCCTCCAGGATCCACACGGTGCGTTTAGGTGAGTACGCTGAATGTAAACAGAAACTTTGTTCTCAAAAAAATTACACAGGGCATCTTTTTTTTTAAGATTATTTTTTGGAGAGGGTTTTTTCATTTTTATTGAGATTGACAGCAGCGAAATGGGGAAACAGAGGGGATGACACACAGCAAAGGGACTTCAGCCTTTGGCACAGGGGCACCTGCTTTACCATCTGAGCTAAACAGCCCTCCACACAGGACGCCTTTAAGTCCAGCTGTACCGCTTTATTGTAAATGTCAAAATTACAGTTGTTACACTTTTTCTGCTTGTTTTGGGTTGCAGCTTCAGGATGAAGCTACATTTTAGGGTTGTGAATTTGAGAAAGGCCGGCAGTGGATTCATTTCACCAAAATGTGGTCCCATATACAGCTTCCATGCTGCACCATCATTCAGAGGTTGAAGCTGTTATTGTCTGAACAGTTGAGAAGTGGATTATGCTGCCTGGAGACACTTCTATTGACATTTTGGCATTTGTTTGGTGTTGTAAAAACTCAGTTTCTAAATGCATTTGAAGATCAATTTTGGAGGTAGTGGCTGAAGGTACAGATCATAATTAGGTTTACCTGGAACTCGTCCTTCAGATGTGACGAGTTGGTCTGCGAGTCGATGCGGATCAGCTCATAAAAAGCAGCTTTGAACTCGCACACCGGTATGGCTGTTTCTCCACATAGACAAGCCTCTAGAATGGCATCATGGATGAATATATACTGCTCCTGGAGACAGAATTCAAGACAAGCACATTATTACTGTACATACAGACACATCTTTCACTCCTAGATAATAAAAATAAAACACAACGTGTCACATGGTGAACACAAGCAGCTGTGATGCTGAATGAAAGCGAGATGCATGCTGACACTGTGAGTGGGTGATGACTGATGGGAGATGGAAGCTATGAATGAGATGATGACTGTTGAGTTTTGGTTTACTTCACTTCTGAGTCAGTCCACACAGGAAACGGCATTTTTGGATCATTCAAGCAAATGACTGCAGCATCAATTCAGTGAACAGAATTGAAGGCTAGTGAACGGCTGTGAATGTCTTTGTTGTGATGGATGACAAATTGTTCTTGTCACACTGCTACAGACTAATATTTCCTACATTTTACAAGGTGCACTGATAGTACAAAATTCATTACAATGATTACATGACAGACTGTGGTACCTACGTCATCAAAATACCTTTTTGCCTTGCTGACTCCATAGAAACAACACACAGGAAATTAATATTTGCAATTTCATTACAGCTGCAACAATTAATTGATTAGTTGTCAATTATTAAATAAATTGCTGATTATTCTGATTATTGATTAATCGGTTTGAGTCATTTTTAAGATTTTTTTAAGAAAAAGAAGTCAAAATTTTATGACTATGACAGTAAACTGAATATGAGTTGTGGACAAAACTAGACATTTGAGGACGTCATCTTGGGCTTCGGGAAACACTGATCAACAATTTTCACCATCTTCTGATATTTTATAGACCAAACAAATAACCGATTAATCGATCGAAAACAATCGACAGATTAATCTACAATGACAATAACTGGAATGCCCTCAGTTTCATTGAATTTCATGGTGTTTGGAGGGTTCACTTCTGCTTGGATGTGTCTGATTATCTCCATAGAAACGATGTATAGGAAATTAATATTTGCAATTTCATAAGAGCTGCAACTATTAGAAGAAGAAGATCGATTAAGAAGATCGAAGAAGATTAATTGATTAGTTGTCAGCTATTAAATTAATCACAGATTATTTTGATTATTGATTAATTGGTTTGCGTAATATCTTTGAGTATCTTATATTTTATAGACCAAACAACTAATTTTTATTAGCTAATGGAGAAAACAATCGACAGATTAATCTACAATGAAAATAATCTGTATTTGACCTGAATTTCATGATTAAAAAAAAAAAAAAAAAACAGTGGTGTTTAGAGGGTTCACTTCTGCTTGGATGTGTCTGATTTGTAATATTCAATTATTACTGAGGATCACGTCAGCTTCGCTAAAACACTGTGGAGTAAAGGTGCTTCACTCAAGATGCTACACGCAATGCTGTCTGTCACAATGTAATTCATCATCCTACCACTGGATGGTGCCAAAGTAAGAAATCCTTGAAAAAGTGGCTTTAAAGAAATAGCACTTCCAGCTCTGTCTTATTGATAAATCTATATATTTTATTGCTTATGTAGTGAGATGACATGTTAATGAACGGGTGGCAGATAGATGTGGTGACTTCAGCCTGCACCATGCTGATGGCTGAGTCTTACAGTGAGGGTTTCCTCTAAGATGTGGATGCAGATGGAGGATGGGTAATGCAGTCACCTCAGTCTGTACCATGTTGATCCTCCTTGAGCGAAGAGCCTTCACACAGTTGTAGATGTCGACCACTCCTTCTCTCTCCGCCATGTCCAGCATGATGTCAATGACTATGAAACAGCCCGTACGCCCTGCTCCAGCACTGCAGACAGAGACACAGAAATCATTCATTATGTCTAGAACTGACAGAGAAAAGCAAATACTATAGATGTAATGGTGAATATTAATCAGGTGTGGTAGATAATATAAAAGTCAGCGTGTGTTTTTTACCTGCAGTGGACCACAATCGGCCCAGCAGAGGGTGGATTGGAGATTTTAACTCTGCGGATGAAGGAAAGTAGTCCCGTGGCGTGATATGGAACTCCGTGATCAGGCCAGCCTGTGAAGTGGAACTGCTTGACTTCCCGCACCTCGTTGAAACCACGCTGAGCAGAGACAAAAGACAACTTCAGGATATATTTCATGGTATCGGCCATTATATATGTTCCCTCACTGAATACGACTCCAAACTTTTAGCCCGTTAATTAATGCCGAACTACTTGAAGAAGAGACAAGCATACATATTTGTTTTACATACAAGCATTTCACATTTATGTACTTTGCTGTAAATTATGCTAGACTCAAAATAAATGTAAAACGACAGAGACACATCATGCAAAACGTAAGCTAAAACGTTTCACTCACCCTCTCCAGTGTAAATGTGCGAACCACATATTCAGCCAGAGGTTCAACCTCCACAAAAGTCACCTTGAAGTCTCCGTACACCTCAGCATCGTCCGGCCAATACTTATAGCACTTAACCTGTTAAATATAACATTTAAGATTTGATCAAATACAGCATGACGATTATAATGAAACATATTCAAAGACCTGGATCAAGTGGAAGATATAGGATCTTACGTAATATAAAAATTAGGGGTCTCAAAGTTAACAACTTCTTTTTATTGCCACCAATTTCTTTAAAGCATTAACACAACTGCTCTTTCTGAGGCTGTCGTGGACTCGAGAGTGAAGATACTGACATCATGTGAAACTAGAAAACCAAAGAAATCTACTGGTACCAACCAAAGAAACATTTTCAAAGGGGTCCCTTGACCTCTGACCTCCAGATGTGTGGATGTAAATGGGTTCTCTGGGTCCCCACCAGTCTCCCCTTTACAGACATGCCCACTTTCTGATGATCACACACAGTCTGGATCAAGTCATAGTCAAGTCAGCACTCTGACTCTGACAGCTGTTGCTGCCTGTTATGCTGCCATGTTATGATTTGAGCATATTTTTATAAGATAAGATAAGATAAGATAAGATATTCCTTTATTAGTCCCACAGTGGGGAAATTTACACGTTACAGCAGCAATACAAATAAAATAAATTAGAATACATAATAGAAAAAGAAAAAAGAAAGACAGAAAAAAATGTGCCATCATATCAATATATAATTGGCATAAAGCCATTGCACTTATTCCGTGAGTGTTTGAATGTGACTGTGATTGTGGTCTACTGGGAGCAGTGCTGGTTGTGGATGTGTATGTGGTTTACTGGGAGGAGTGCTGGTTGTGGAGTCTAACAGCTGCAGGCAGGAAGGACCTTCTGTAACCTCCTTCGTACACTTAGGGTGTAGCAGCCTGTCACTGAAGGAGCTCTCCAGAGCTCTGATGGTGTCTCTCATGGGGTGGGAGTCCTTCTCCATCATGGATGACAGCTTAGCCATCGTCCTCCTCTCTCCCACCACCTCACTAGTCCAGAGAGCATCCCAGGACAGAGCTGGCCCTTTTATAATCTTATCCAGCCTCTTCCTTCTCAGCTGTATCTGCTCCCCAGCAAACCACTCCATAAAAATGCTATCCACCACGTGTCATAAAATGTTTTCAGAGTGTCCCCTCACCCAAAACCTCAGTCTCCTAGCAGAACACATCTAAGTTATGCTAAATGCAGAACTTGTGAGGGTTTCTGGACAATATTTGTCATTGTTTTGTGTTGTTAATTGATTCACAATAATAAAAAATATACATACATTTGCATAAATAAGCATGTTTGCCCACTCTCATGTTGGTAAGTGTATTAAATACTTGACAAATCTCCCTTTACGGTACATTTTGAACTGATAAAATGTGTGATTAATCGCGATATTTCAATCAAAAGCCATAATAAATACATAAATTTTAGTCCCCTAAACATTGAGGACTACACCAATAAAACAGCAGAGGTGAGCTGATAATTTCTTTGCACTACTCAGCTGATCTACATTTTTCCATTAGCATCAATTCAAGTGACAATAAAACAGTAAAATAATAAAACATTTGAAGAATATCTTTCTGGCATACATGATTCTTTCAAATGGCTATCCAGTTGTGAAAAGGCTGGAAGAATCGTTGCAAAACTCAAAGCATGAGCCGGTAAAAATGTCTTGCAGCTGCCCAACAGAGTAAAGACGAGCAGAAAAACAGCAACTCACCCTTCCAACCTCCACCAGATTGGTTACCATGACGATGCAGGCTGATTGTTCCTGCCACACCATCCTCCAGAAGTCATACACTGTCTCATGAACAGGACCTACACGCAGATACACAAAGACACATAATCACTACTTTGAATGATGAATATGTGAGAAGAAAACTTGTAAAATCCTGTTCTAGTATCTTACCCTGAGTAGCAATGTAGTGACTCGGTCTCTGGTAGCCCTGAAAACCATAAAACAACAACAACTCAATATCCATAAAAAGTGCATGTCTCACTTTGCAGAATGTTAAAAATCTTGTATCACAGCTGGAGATGTCCACAGTACATTAGAACTGTCAAAACGAATATAGTTAGCCTGTTCTCACCTGTCGCAACAGAAACATTGTGCATCTCCAAGACGTTTATTGTAAAGTTAGCAGAACTTTATAGACTATATAACGAATATAATAGTCATTTTGGGGTTGAGTTGCATCTCATATAATTTGTACATTTATAAATCATCAAAACAAAGCGGTAAAATTATGCCAAAAAGTGACGACCTGCCAGAAGTCTACAGACGACTCTGCATTGACGCTTGTCAAATCTGTCAGGTATAAAAAGCTTTGACAGTCACTGATTAGGCTTTCCAGTAAGACTAAAACAGATACCACGCATAAGCAAATTTCCAGCACACAGTGGGATGTAAGGAAGACTGGTGGGAAGGTAAGAGACGAAATACTTCATGCCGCAGACGCCCCAGCAGCTCAAGATGTCAGGACAAACAACGTGACTCGATGCACCTGGTGATGAGTGTATGAATGGACGTAGATGTGTGACGGTTGAGGGGCGTGAATGAAAGAATCCACAGTGATACTTACATCCCTGTACAGCCAAATCTACAGCCCAAGCCACAGGCAGAAAGAACGAGTGGAAGAAAGAAAGAAAGCACAACAATGTCAGTGAGTGTCAATCAGAAAAAGAAAAGCTGCATTGAAATAATGGGAGATTGAACAGGACATGCAGAAAAAAACATGATCTAAAACTTAGAATTAGATTGAATAGAAAGGACACATCCTGATGTCGTTTGACCGCCTCACAGCAGAAAGAAAGCTGCTTGTTTACAATCTCATTTTCCAGTATAATCCAAAAGATAAGATAAGATAAGACAGTCATCTAACTGTAATTGTACCAACACAGATAAATTGGATACACCAGGGAGTGTCCACTCTATTCATCCTAAATCTAACTTAGTGTGGGTGGTAGCATGCATATGATAGTTTTAATGGAAGATAATGGTACTATAGAAGAGCATGCTATAAGCAGTATTAGCATTTTTAAAAAGTACAATGTGAGAGACTAACATGCAGATGATTGGTGGTGCAGATGGCAGCAGGTGGAGAGGTGGAAGATGAAATAAGATGGATGAATAGATGTGTTTTCAGATGGAAGTGAATGGATAGACAAACCATGGATAAAATGGATGACAATCGATGGATTTAAAGTTTTTTATCTGAAAAACAAACACTACATTTGGCAGTAAGACAATATTATGTTTTGTGATATTGTATTGATTCTTAACTTATAATTAAAACATTTCTCTCTATATTTACGTTTCACCGTCTTTTACATTTTTCATTTACATAATTTGTTAACCTAAAGAAACCTGCCAACACTTTAATTTCTTTTACTGACATATGCAAATGTTAAGTTGTTTGCTCAGATTGCACAAAAAGTAGCTGCTGGATGTTAAAAGGACTGTGATTAATGCAAATGCAGATCATCTGATTGCATAAAAAAATTAACCTTTTACACTAATTTTATGCATATGGCAGTGTCTTTTTATATTAAGACAGTTTTCGTAAAATGTGATTTTTATACATCACCTTGCTTACAGTATTGCAGCATATTGAAGTGTAACTTCTGTATTAGGATACACATCGTATGGCCAGATTCTTGCCAATACACAGCCCTAACATTTAAGGGAAAAACTAAGGCTATGTAGAGGTTTTTATCTGATGGTTCACTGGTGGGTGACCTTGATACCGTGGCTCCACCTCCCCATCACTACTGCACAGACTCCTAATGCTGTCAATCTCCCATATACGGGATATTTTGGTTTCAACTCTGTACAGTGGAAGAAAGGATGCGTTGTCCATCTTTATATACAGTCTATGTGAGAAACAGCTAACTCTGTCCAAAGAAGAGCTGCAACGATCAATCGATTAGTTGTCTGCTAATAAATTAATCTGCAACCATTCTGATATTTGATTAATCGGTTTGAGTAATTTTTTTAGAAAATAAAGTCAAAATTCTCTGATTTCAGCTTCTTAAATGTGAATATTTTCTGGTTTCTTTCCTCCTCTGTGACAGTAAACTGAATATCTTTGAGTTTTGGACAAAACAAGACATTTGAGGACGTTGTTTTGGGCTTTAGGAAACACTAGTGGACATTTTTCACCATTTTCTGATATTTTATAGACCAAACAACTGATCAGTTACTCGAGGAAATATGTGACATATTAATCAACAATAAAAAGTTAGTTGTAGCCCTAACAACCAAAAAGCTGCCCCTAGCACATCCAGAGCTCACCAATTAACACATTTTATCTCAATTGTAAAATCTGTATAAAAACTAAAAATAAAAAATAACAAGTTGTGGTTTCATGGTTATTATGTACTACACTTTTTCTTCCTGGAGTCACACTTTGAGCCAAAATATTTCATTAAAAAAACAACATTACAGTATAAAGATATGGCTTTGCATCGCTCCTGGCATTATTTGGTTGTCTCATTTCTGTAAAACTGAGTCCAATTAAATCCAAATGATGAATACAAATTTGTTTAATGTAACTCAGAGACTAAATTGTGCTTTAAACTGGCTGCATCAGGAGACTAAAGGTGACAGCACACACACATTGATAGAAACAGGAAAAAGACAACAGAACTGACGACACATGCATTGATGTATGTAATGACGTGTTTTCAGGGTGGCTGGATGCGTAAAATGGCACGATGGATGACTAGTAGACGCAATAAAGGTATAGAGGCCTGACATACGAGCGAGGGAGTGTGGTTTCGTTGGTTTCGTTGGGAGCCAATAGTAGCATTCGATGCGTTTCCACTTACATCGATGTAGTTGGCGTTGATGTAGTCGGAGGAGGGGTCATCTTCTATGGGCTGGAGAATAACCCTTGAATGGTCATCTAAAGAGAGACACAAGAGGACAGTGTTGGAGAGAGCAACAGGAAGAGAGACAGTGACATAGAGATAAGAGCAAAAAGAAAGATAATATTTTGTTTTAGGATATTTTAGGGCAAAAATCACATATATTGTCTGTATTTTTCCTCTGTCTCTTACCCCTCTGTTTCTTCCCCTGTAAATCAAGTTGTAACTTCTGTTGTGAACATACGTAAAAAAAGCTTGCTTACATGCTATAATGTTCCCATAGCGGTTCTTGGTGCGGTTCTGCTCCTTCTTGGCCACGTCCCAGGAGGCCGACTGGCCCTCGAAGAAGCTCTGTATCACCAACAACAGACAAAACAACACAAAAGAAAATTACACGTCTTGGATCCTAAAAAATATCATCCTTACTGGATGGCTCTGAGCAGAAAGAAGTACTTTATTCCACGGGCACACCAGTGGTGACATAATGCTTATTAGATACATAAACAGGGGAAATAAAAACGGTCTGCAGCTCGTTGACTGTTTAGTCAATAAGCCAGAAAATACTCTCAAATTAAGAGGAAATTCAACCCTAATAGTCATTTTATCATTTTAATGGGAAGCCAAAACCTCCAAAAAGCATCTTTGATTTTCTTTATGAGCTTTTTGTTGTTCTCTACATTAAAAACGTGAGTGTAATACATCTCAAATATCTACTTCTATCTAATTCTTCAGGCACAGAATCAGAAATATCCTTGTCTGGGCGTATGTGTGTTATACTTAGAATATTTCCGATGGTTTATCTTGCCCTGAGGCAGCTTTACAGTCAATGTTTCCGATGGGGAACTGATTTTACATTATTTATGGTCTCTTTAAAGCCACCAGACTCCACCAGACTCTGGTGGTACTGGCGAGAAGATGAATACAACTGCAAAGTACTGTTTATAATAATCTTACTTCATACTCCTCCTTAAAGCCGTAGCTGTCAGATGTTTTCATCAGGTTGATGTGCTGCAGAAGGTCGGCCACTCTGATGGCCGGGTGGAGCTGTCCTGTCTGATAGGGAGATTCGGTTCCTTCGCAGTGATACCGAGGAACGTCCAGGAGCCTGCTGTTCTCCGCTGCAGAGGCACTGTGGTTCTCATCTACAACAAGACAGAAAACTACTGGTAAGTTCAATCATAAATTAAGCAAAATTTGCATCGCATTTATCATTGCCTTCACTGTTTTATAATGTCCAGGGTAAGAAATATGTATAAAACAGATCAAATTAGTTCCTGTCAGACCTGAAGAATGAATGAAAAGGCTTTATAAGTTCAGGTAGGTAGGAGATAATCCTATACATTCACTGATATAGAACATATTACTTTTAAAAGCAACAACATAATGACTTTTCTGTCTTCCCCAAACCAGTACTAGCTGCTGGCTTTGAACTAGAAAACACTGCATTTCCCTCCAACCATTAGCCTCTCTGTTTCCTCCGTCTATACTCACCTGTGATTGGAACTACATGTCAAAGCAGCAGAAAAAGAGAAGAGCAGAAAGGTTTAGTCAGACGGCAGGATAAGAGGATTCGTTAGTCAGACTCTAAACTGCTTTGACAACTTTGATCAATGTGCAAGGACTCCAAAGGTTTATAGATAATGGATGATGACAAAAATAGCGGATAATCTCACAAAACAATGGAGCAGGGCCAAACAATGGTGCCACTTTATTAAAACAACATCTATAGCAACATGAAAAGGATTAAAAAGCAGGACACAACAACTGAAAATGAGCCCTAACGTCTAATGTAATAATGCCCTCTAGTGGTATCATCTGCTGCTATTTAGTTACTTCATTCAATCAGCTGCAGCTAAGTCCTCACTAAGACCAAGAAAGTGGATCAGTCCAGTTCTGAGGTTGTTACACTGACTTTCTGTTTGTCAGAGAACTGATTTCAAAACTCTACTGCTGGTTTTCAAAGCATTGAATGGTGTAGGGCCAAAATACATGATCTTCTGCTACATTATGAAGCATCCAGACCTCTAAGGTCATCTGGGATGATCTGTCAGGTCTGCTTTCTGTCCCAAGAGTCAAAACTCAACATGGGGAAGCAGCTTTCAGTTTTTATGCTCCATACATCTGGAACAGACTCTCACATATTTTAAATCAAGCCTGAAGACTTTTCTGTGTGCCGCTGTCTTGTATTAAATCAAATTATTATTATAATCACTGATTTCTTACTTTATTACTTTTATTCATGTATTTTATCTTATTTTTATTTTCTATTTTATTGGCTTTTTGATATATGTTTTTTTTTTTTATTGTATTTAAATGTCCTTTTGTGGTGTGTTTCTTATGCACTTTGTCTCGATGAGTTTACTTTGTTTTATATAAAGTGCTTTGAATTGCCTTCTTGCTGAAATGTGTACTGTACGTATATATGTGTGTGTGTGTGTGTGTGTGTGTGTGTGTATATATATAATAAAAAAAACAATAAACTTGTCTTGATATATTATATATATATACACATGTGTATATACATATATACAGTATATAAACTTGTCTTGCCCTCATTTTGCAACTGCTGCTTCAAACAAAGTGTATACTTCACTCAACTATCCCAACGTTTCTACACCTTCCATACCCATTATAGTAGTAGAAGTAGGTGGTACATCTTCTACATCTTCTTCAGTATTTACATCTGTTATATGTGGAATAAAACAATACATTTACACCACAGATGAGCAATCATCTGCTATGTAGTGCAAAAAGACTGTAGGTTTAAAGGGGACCTATTGTGCTTTTGTGCTTTTTACTTTTCCTTTTGTGTGTTTAACAGTTTTCTGTGCATGTAAAACAAAATGGAGTTACTCTCCCCCACAGACACACTGCTCCTTAACTGCCTGAAATGCCTTGATTGAAGTCCCAACTTGTCTTCTGTAACATGGTGACATCATCAAGTAACACATTTGCATAATAGAGGGTGAAAATAGGTGCTGGAGCACAGCCGGTGTGAGGAAAATAAAGCATTTTTTTAACATTAAAGTATGTAGATATGTTCGAGTAGAAACCCCAAATACTTATTGGAAAATAATCATAATAGGTCGTCCTTAAATATCACTTGTGAGTATAGCATGATATAATTGACTTTGCATTTTGGAAGCGTGTACACGTTGAGGAAGTCTTTCAGTTGCAGGTACTTATGGGGTCAGACTGTTGCAGAACGTCCAGGTGGGTGTTTCAGCGCTGTGGGGGTTAATGTGAGTCGGCAGTAGTAAAGCACAGACTGACAGGTTGTATAATGGAGTAGCTTGGGGGCTGCAGACCAACCGAATGATTTCATCTTTTTCATTTCATCCAACTGATGCATTTCTCTGCTTCGAGGACATGTTAGCTCATTACTGATTGTTAAAGGTTTGCTGAACCCTCGTCAGGCCAATTAACAGTAAACTTGACCCGACACTGCCTCTTAATTCTCTACTTCCTGCTACTTCTTCCCACTCTGTGATGTGATTGGCCAGGACAGATTGTAACTGCAGCCTTCACTCCACATTAGAGGCGGCGGCTCGGTTAATTAACACAGTTTGGTGGCGTCGTAGATTGCGAAGCCCTTAAGGGTATGTTAGAAGTCTGCATCACACTGCAGTATCAACACTAAACTAAAAAATAAACACGTTGCAGTGCGACACTGGAGTTGGGGGAACATCCGACTTGGCATAAACTACAGCTTTCACTATTCAGACTGGGACATCAGCAACAAAACAAGCCTAGGGAATATCACAGATGGTAGATACTCGAGCAGACTTCGAGATCTAGCACATAGAGGAAGCTCTGCCAAACACACAGGCCTGTAGGCACAAAGTTATTCACTGTCACTTCATGTCACAGATTTAATCTGCAGTCGTTTTGCAGTGGCAATGTGACAAATTGTCTTCCTCCTTTTAAGCATCAGTTTCTGTCGTTTGTGAGACGGGAAGTGGCATACCTTCAAACAACTCAAAGCTGTGGAAATAATGAGGTCTCTAAGGGAGAATGATGGTAATTACTGCGAATATCAATAACGCTCAGTAGGAAACAGAAACCGCGGCTGGGTTTGGGAGTGACTGAACCTGGGGAAAACACAGAACGACAGATGAAGTGCTTGGCTGTTAGAGTTTTTAGTACCGGCCATGTTTTAACAGAGAGTTGGCAATAGGTGGCTACAAAAGATAAAAGATGAACACACTGTTCAGCCATCCTCATATATTCTAATCCATTACACATCCTTAGATGTCTTGAACCGAATCCAAACATTTATTCTGAATTTTTGCTGTGTTTCTGGTTAATTTAGCTGCATTTCTGTAGTAATATTAGGGATGGTGCTGAGGTACTGAAACTCTACTGAAGCCAAACTATCCACCAACAAAACTTGACTCAAAGTACATAACACAGGATGTAGGATGTGCTGGAAACTTTGACAATGTCTGACATTTTAACTGGGATCTACAGTAGGTAATAATGACGCACAGAGACGCACAAGACGGGGCTACGAGCACGGGGGCTTTAAGATGAAGATGGGTGATCACTAAAGGGAGCTGGTGGTAAGAAATGGGACATATTCAACCATGCCAGAAGTCTCACCTAGCACAGCAGTAGGAACCAGAGGATCGTTGGGCACTGTGGGAGGAAACATGGTGAGGAAACTTTCTAAATTTCAGCATTACTCAAACGTACATTAGGACCTAAAAGTGAGCAGTGAGCATCAGGAAAGTCTGCCGCTGATGGACTATATCTTCTCTAGCCATGACATCAACAGCTCAACATGGTCTGGTAAAGCCATGAATTATTTAACTTGAGACAGAGCTGATTTATCAGCAGTTCTTCCGTTCACACATCAGACATAAACATGTACATTTTCTACACGGTCACTGGACTTTGTTTAGGCTAACAAGACATTGATTGGTAACTATTTTGATCATTTCGATAATTTTCCAGGCAAAAATACCAAACGTAACCTGTTTCTCCACTGTGAGGATTTGCTGCTTTTGTCCGTGTTATAACACTGTAAACTGAATTGGACTTTGGACTTTTGGTCAAACAGAGGACGTCACTTTAGACTCTGGGCAACATACCCTTATACAATGGTTTGCATGATATCTTACAAAAGATAATTCCTCATTTTTCATGCATTTTCCTATGTCAAGCAACATGTGATACACATGTCAATTTCCGCTCTAGTCATTTAAAAAAAAACATCTATCTTTACAGGAAACAACTTGCTTTAGGCAGCAAAACTACTTTGTTGGGTTTAGGAAAAGATAGCTGTTTGGGTTAAAATTACTCTGGAAGTTGTGGTTTCACACAAGGCACAAGTAGCGGCCTCCTGATGTAAAAGGCCTGTGTTTTTTGACCCTACGACCTCCTCCCTACTCGGTGTTTGTCACTCTTTATACTTCCTCGTTAACAGTTACAGTGACACTGTACATATGAATTACAATGCATTACTTTTCATGTAACTAACTTTGATGGACATTTTTCACTATTTTTGGACAATTTAGAGAAAACATGATTAACCCACAAAACAATCACAAGATTCATCAACCATGAAGATCATTCTAGTTGTTTCCACATGGAAACACTGAATGAAAGCTGTTAACCTGGCTGTTAATTCAAATAACCTTGCAATTGCAAAATTCAAGTCTCATCAGTGAGGAAAAAAAGAGAAGAAAGATGAAAATACGTACAGTAGATGTGTTAGAATGGAAAAACTGTTGAGTTGTTGTAGTTAATACTACAGACTGGTTATTGTTAAAAATGATAATAATAATAATAATAATAATAGTAATAATAGTCTTGTTTCTGAACCTACATCTGTTGTTGTAGTTGTGAGAGTCCATGAATGTCACAGCCATGGGATCTTCTCCATGCAGAGTGCTCTGGTCAGCATAGCTGCGATCCATGGCGTTCACCATGTGGGTCATTTCCTGCCGCGTCGTTCCGATGGCGTCCTTACGTTTTTTAGCCAGTTTCCTGTCGGGGGGCAGAAACAAACACAGTCAGGCATCTTGTAAACAAATACACAAACATCAGCTAGCCTGCAGACTGCCGCTTTGTAAGGAATACTCCCAAATTTAAAAGTATAGTGTGATTTGGCATAAAGTATGCAGTGTTTTTTGGCGATAAAAGCACGGCTGCAGGCTGCTGAGTCACGATGTAGAGTTTAGATACAGCAGAAAAGAAGAAAGGCGGGGAGAAGAGAAAAAGAGAGGAAGAAAAGAGGAGAGAACAGGCAAGGGAGGTAGAGGAAAGGCTTGTTTGTAAATGGCAGCATGTATCAGGCTCAGTGGAGGGAAAACAGCATCTAATACAGACCAGGGGAAATGACCTATGACCTATAAACAAAGGAACAACCTGTTATTAACCTCAGCATCAGAGATGAGCTGTCAGATGAAAAGTTTTATTCTCAAATCAATTTCGAGTTGTCTGAAAGTCCTCGTGTTTTGTAATTTCATGAGGGAGCCTTTCAATGAAGCAGAAAAAAACACACAAAAAAGGTATTAAATATTTGTTTTTCAGCCGACAGCAAAGATAGGAAAAATCCCATTAACACAGGGAATGACTTTTGATCTACAGAAGCTCAGGGAAAACCATTTACCAACCAAAGTACCAAAGTATGATCATACGAGTAGTCAACCCCGAGGTCACATCGTAAATGAGTATAGAATAAAGAATGGTACACTGTCGTTCGAGGAAAGACAGCTTTAGAGATGCCTGATTTTTTTCTTCACAGGCTTAAGTTTTATTGTGGAATTAAAGGCCTTTTTTTAATTTTTTTGCAAGCAACAGAAACCGGTGGAAAAATAAGTTTAAATTTAAACATCAAGGTATCATTTTCAGTTTCAACTCTCTCTCAGTGTGTGCAATCCATAAAATAACTGTAGAGGGCTTAATATTTGGAGCATGGCAGAGCATGCAGGAACATTTTGCACCCAGAGCCATAGATGTGCATCAGTTAGGACAACATCTGTAGAGCAAAACAAACATTTATTATGCTTTTTTTTTTTTTTTTTTTTTTACGTGATCTGCTTTAAATGAGTTTGTTCCTGGCTTGTTTGAGCTCCAACAAAAACGTAGAAAATATTCTCTCAGAGTTTTTGATGAAGAAATAAATGTTTGACTGTTGCGTAACTGACACAATGTACGGCTCTGACTTCTTCCCAGTGAACAGACAGAGAGCATGCTTTGGTTTGTTGTAGTTTACCTCCTCACTCCACAACGCCACCTCTACGACCACACACACATAATACACACACACACACACACTGATTTAACTGCTGACCAGGTGTTTATGTGGGTGTTTGTGAGTTTATTGTCTAACAGAAAACACGAGAATAGGAAAGAAGGCAGTACACAGACTATGAACCATCATATGCTGTGTATTAGTATTGTATATATGTTGTAGATACAGGAGACAGAGGTAGAAACAGAAAGAAAGAGAGGACTGGAGCTGTGACCAGAACAAGAGCGAGCTACGTATTTTTAAGGTTTGAATTGTGAAATTAAACTGTGAATTGATTTTGAGTGCAATCTGTGTTCATAAAAAGTACTGTAATATTTAATGTATGTGCTGGATCATTAAAATGGCAAATTAATGCCAAACCACCCTGCAAATCTCTAAATAATAAAAAATAACAAAACATGGTCCACTCATATTTGTAAGAGTGGTTTGGTAAATAATACCTGGAGATGAATTTATAGATGTGAAAAAGGGGTTACTAAAGAGAGAATATACAGTATATACATACAGTATACTGTATATACATACAGCATATACAGTATATACATATACTGTATATGCTGTATGTATGTCCCTTGGAATAATTTAGGCCTATTTTTATTATTTTATTTGCAGATTCTAAGAGTTGTAGATTTGTTAGTTGAAGATTTATAATAAGTCATAGCTTTAAACTACAAGATTAAAGGTCTTTTTGATAACATTTTTATGTAGATGAATATTTATTTATTTATTTATTTAAGTACAGCTTTTCCTGGAAAAAAAAATATGATTGTGAATTAATCATTTAAAAAAATTGGTAGGTATAAAATGAATGTTTTGTTCATCTCTGTGGAAGATATCTGACATTTGATACCCACTTCTAACAAGGTTTGTGAGCCAATAGGAAAACAGCGTTGGTATTACATCTCCAGGTCATCAGTTAACCCTGGGCCGGGCCAGAAGCGTGAAGAGCGCATGGCGGCTCGTTACCTGTTGTGCTTTTATTTCGGCGTCCATGTTAACAGGTTAGAGCACGTCTCACGTGTGGCTTGGCTGTGTCTCATCTAGAGATTCGAGGTCTGAGCCACGCACAGTTCACGGCAGCAACAGACGGTGGATGTGATCATTTGCCTGTATACTGACATAATACCAGCAACATTACTACACTTTTGATGTCTATATCTCTAGAAAATATCACGGACATGAAAAAGTAAACACTTCCTGCTTTTATTTCAAAATAAAATCCCTCAAACATTTTTTTTCTCTGGACAGAACTCCTTCATTTGTTAACACAAGGCTTTTATTCTGAAATATGTGCAGGACAGTGTTGTAGAACATGCAATGACCTGCAGGTCTCATTGAATGAATAAAGTGCAGGATTTTAATTGAGGATTATTACTATCATTTACAAATAACTACTCGTTTCTTGACTTTTCTGTCTCTAAAATAAATATAAATGACATTTATAATGAAATGAAATGGACATTATGAAAGTTAAACTCTAGAAAGAGCAGCAGAAATCACACAGCCGTGAGGTAACGGAGCCGCCATGCGTCTGGTTTAGTCCTCGGTGCAGTGTGGAAAACATGGATAAATGGTTGAGATTGACTGGCAATGACTTGTTGTGCAGTAAATGCAATGGAACAGGGTAGGGAGAATGTCACATCTAGTAGCTGAACGTTGACAGCGTTATCAATAACACCTCTAAAGCTAATTAGTCGTGCATCATTTTGTTTGTGTGGTGAATATGAATAAATGTTATTAATTTATTAATTAATTAATTTATTGCACTAAACTTTTTAAAAGGAAGTACAATGAGGCGATTAGGGATCCATTTTGGTCACAGCCGGCGAGAGACAATAAGAGACAGAACAGAGAAGTAAAGAGCACCCACGACACGAGAAAACCCACCAGCAACTACCAACATCAGAGCCATGTGCTCCACACAGGAAGCTGACCCCGAAAACAGAGACACTGAGTTCCCATGGTACCTGTGACTTGATGGGCGGATGGATGATCACATGACTACATGCACACAAAGAGCTACAAGTCACAAGTGCAGCATTCTTTTTTCAAATAACACGCTTGAGGTCCCACTTTGGCCTGCTTTGTTCTGGTTTACGGCCCACTTTGGCCTTCGTAAGCCTGCTTCAGAGCAACTTTGGAGCATGTAGAGGACACCAGGGCTGAGGTCAATTCACTGTCAGTTCAGTCCCTTTAAAATTTAATATGCTAATGATGCAGCAATTATTTATCATTTATTGTTATTTTTCATTTTAGACAGGAAACATTCTCTTGCAAACATTTTTTTAAGTTTTTAATGTCTAAACTTTTAAAAACATTTATGTAAATGGTTGGAAATAAGGGAAATCTTGATGTGACTGACATGAAAGTGAACTGACCCCCACCCTGGCGAGGCGTCAATGAGGATGGCTTTGGCTGGTTGGTCAGAGCTGGAAAATGTGTTTTGCCTTGAAAAAAGTATACTGCATCTTTAAAAATAATAACAACAACTAGCCACTAATAATAATTCGCCCAATAAGATATCAGCAGCTGGGTGAGCTGATTGTTGATTGGTTGTTTACTTACAGGTAATAAGAGTATGAATAGTAGGTCCTCCTGGGGTTGTGAGCCAATCAGAAAAGCAAAGAATGAGACACAAGGGTCATGAATATGCAAATTAGGACAATACTGTCCTGTCCCAACCAGCAACAACAGAAACAGAAGAAAACACCTTTTGATTGCTACAACTTGAGGGTCATGCAAGGGGTTATTGTAATAACTACGGGCCCTAATTCTTTAAAAAAATTCAAGTTTAATGCTAAATAAATACAATACAAGCTTATTGAACTATTACTAAAAAAGGAGCTATCAAAATTAAACTATAACCATGCAGTCTCCCTTCTTTACTTCTGAAGGTGTCATATTTAAAGTATTCATGCAGTTTTTTTTAAGCTGAATTTACTAAAAGCTAAAGGTCCTGATTAGAGTTTTTTTTAGCCCTAATCAGCCAATCACCTTCACTTACTCCTAGAGAGGGTAAACTCCCATACAAAGCTATCCGATCTGTACCACGCAGCTCGCTTCCTGTAAAGCAAGCATGATGTCATTGCGATGTCATCATGTCCCACCATTTTAAAGATGCAGTATTGTTCAAAGTTGTAAAGGTTCAATGACGATGAAGATTGATCTCCCCAGAAACCTTCATGGAAAACAACTAAACGTTGTCAACACAACTTCACACTCATGAGGGTCACAAATACTTTAAATAATACTCAAAAGTTTTCCCAGTTGTCAAAGTTGAGATACACATTAATCTAAAAAATATCAGATCTGTTTTCATAGCTCAAAACAAAGATGCATTAAAACTGAAAGGTTTTAGGACTCACTCGGTAGCTTTTCTATACCATGCAGAGATATGCAAATATGTTTTCTCAACCAGAAACTGCTGTCATGAGTTGATCAATGTTGGCTGCCGCACGGTCTTATATGCTCTCATAAATCAAACTAAAAATGTAACTAAATACAAAAGTAATGCAAAAAAAGTACAGTATACACCTAGAAACAATATGAAAATATGCTTTCAAGCTGTCAGAAATGCACTTAAAGGGCTAGTTTGAGTGTTTTGAAGTGGGGTTGTAGGAGGTATTTATCCAGAATCAGTGTATTACCTACAGTAGATGACGGTTAGCACGCCCCCAGTTTGGAGAAACAGATCGGAGTTACCGCACAGAAGCAAATCAATGTACTGCTGTGGACTAAAGTCACACAATAACGCAAACAAACTAACCAATCGAGGCAGTGGGTGGACCAGAAACGCTGGTGTTCTGCACGGTAAAATTACTTTAATTTTAGTTTGGTTGCTTTGGCGAGAGCACAAAGAACGGCATCAGTTCCCCGTCGGAAACATAGACTGTAGAGCTGTCTCATGGCAAAATATCCAAAATATAGCAAACACTTAAACTGATTTCTTTTAGGTGGCTAAAATATGTTTTACTGCCGGCCCCGTCCACAGCAGCACATTGCTTTGCCTTCGTGCGGTAACTCCTGTCTGCCACTCCAAACTGGGGGCGTGTGGACCGTCATCTACTGTAGGTAATACACTGACTATGGATAAGCACCTCATCAAAACACCAAAATATCCCTTTAAATGTAACACGTTAACATGACGTTATACTTTGCAGGAGCGCTGTCATGCTGTGGCAGTCCTTGAACACTTTGTGATTTAGTGCTGATGTCTCCACGTGCCCAAATACATGAACACACATGAGCAGGTTATTGTCCAAAACACCAACAGACGCTTAATTCAGTTCCTCCCAGCTGTGCAGGAGATTACAGAGTAGTAAACAACAGTCGCTTCCTCAAAATCTCTCAGTTTGGACTATTGTTCTATGATCAAAAGTCATAAATCCTCAGCGGGACAGGCAACATTCGGTTAGAGGAATCAGAGTGCTAACTGTAGATCAAACACTGTCAGGGTTTTGGATGACGGTGAGTACAAACACTGTTAGATATCACAAAACAGTTCTACAATAAATAGAGTATTTCTACCTCCCACTTTAAGCTCAGGTCTTTTGGATGTGCTATATAAATAAACTTGCCTTCAGATATAATTTACAATAACACTTTGCTGCTGAGTCACACGAATTCATTTACAGAATTAGAATAAAAATATGGAGGTCGCAAGGCCGCAAGAGCAAAGTTCTCCGGTGACCAGAGTTCATGACTGACTGTGATTTAATGTCTCTAATTGTTGTGGATCTGCTGAGTGAGATCCTGATTGGTTGTAATTGACTGTTTTCCTGGTTGCTCTCTAAAGCTTCGGGCAAGATGCACTACTTCAGCGTGTCTCCTCAAAGATTATTACAAGTTGACGATAATTAATCTTGTAGTGTTCAAGATACATGGTGGTCAATGAGCAAATCAAGCTATTTATGTTGATACTTTATGAATGAAGAATAGATGAAGCACTCAACATGAATATATCTTCCCTGAATATGCAAATGGGGTTCCTAATTATTCTCTTTTTAATGAGGCACTCAGGTTCCCTGATCACCAGATTTTAATTGAAAGGTTGCATGAAGAACGGCGTGTTTAGTAATAGTTAATTATTACACACATACTCGTGTTCAGGACTTAGAAATGTACATGCACACAAATGCACTCGCACACCCTGAGTACAAGTACAAAGACATAATTCAGCCTGTTGTAACCTCACAGTTACTCAGGTTTGATGAATAGAGAACAGGTTATATGCAAAACAAGACTTGTCTCGACTTGAGGTGGCGGGGGGTTGAAGCATGAAGATGACTCTCCTCACAGCTTCACGAGCTTTTGATGTGATAATATCACACAGTTCTCATAAGACATAGCTGGAATGATGAATTCTGTCATGTTAATAAACCCCAAAAAACAAGTTTCATGTGAAGCACAAAGTAAACAAATTTGGTGCTTCATAGTCATACAGTCACAATAACTTCTTACAGAAATAGATAAAGAGTTATTGGTGACACTTTCTATAACACCCACGTCTATAATGCATCATAAACATACATATAATGTGTTAGAATCTGCTTACGTCACTGTATAGTTATAGTTATAAGCACTTACACATATTCCTAATGATTTATAACAATAACCATAACACAAAAAAATTACTTGGGTCTTGTATCATATTAGTTCATAATTGCTGGTCACGAACTAACATCTGTTTTTTTTTTCCAAGGATTTTAGTGTATTATAATTCCAATAGCTGCAAGACATTATTATGTTTTTATAAAGCTTTATTACACACTGTTCTACAGTCTGTTATTTATTTATAACAACAACCTGTTTATATGTATAACAGACCGTTGCTACGGACGCAGTTGTGATATTGGATCACTTTTGTGTCAAATTATTGATTTCTTAAGTAAGTAGCCGTGTGGTAAGTGGCCTAACGTACAGCTAGCGGGTCATTGTTGTTGTCATCGCCCTGTCAAGGGTTATTTCACAATAATGACCGCACTCACTGTACATTATTTCTGGTGACCAGGTACACAGCTACACGACGGCTGTGAAGAAAGCAGGGAAGGCTGTCATCACGGCGCTGTGTTTGCTGTCAAACTGCGCACACGTGGGTCAAGTGCAGGTTAACATATTACCGTCTTTGCTACGCTACGCCCGACGGGGAAAATAGCAAAGTCACAAGCTCTGCAGATTTAGGCGGAATATGATAGAAACTACCATAAAGAAAAGGAAGAGCAGCTACAACAAAGAATGTGAAACTAATTATACGTATTTATAAGCTGGTGGAAGGTGATTCTCAGAGTTTTTTTTTGTGTGAAATTCACCAGTTATTTTTCAAATTCACACAGAGGGAAAACGACATGAAGCAACACAGTTCAAGTGAGTCTCACAAGAAACGTGTGGCTTAAAAAGAAATGTGCCTATCTGTGAATGCATTAGGGGGAAGTATAGATGTTACAAGATAAGAGGCAAAATATAAAGGTTTAGTGTTTAAGTTAAATAGACATTATATCAAAATTGCAGACTACCTCTCTGCTTTGGTAGCGTGTCCCACATTGTCCCACACAAACATACTCTTTGTCCTACATTTGGTTTGTTGGGATCTGGTCGCCCTAACGTTACATTATCCCTTAGTTATAATGTGATTACCAGTTTCTCTAAGACCTCATTGTTTGCTTTAAGTAAAATAAAAATAATTTTATAATGTTTGCATTGTTCTTACACACCAATGTATATCATTCAGTTTATTTCTTTGCACTATTTGTATTGTCTACACTTTGTTGTCCTTAGCTGTTATTTTTATTTCTGTGCAAGTACGCTTAGAGAGATACATAAAAAACTGACTTTTATTCTGAACAGCATTTTTGTAAGTTTAAAACGCAAGACAGACATGAGCATCATAGAAAGTGTAACTCAGTTATCTTCTCACTATTGTCTTAAACCAGTTTGATCAACAACAAAACACATCTGCATGATTCAGCTGCTGTTTTTGCGCTGCAGCTGCATTCTCATGTTGTAGTTTGGTTCAGCCACCACATGGTGGAGCCCTGCACCAGACTAACACCTCACAGGACAAACGACTGACACCAGGACAGACTGAGACTGGATGAGATTCATATATATATGGAAAAAGAGAGACACAGTGATTCTGAAATATCATCCTTTCAGTCTCTATGTTCATATTTTCTTTAATTTTTCCTTTATTCTGATAAAACAAAGCTCTTTTAAGTGTAATCTAGTACATCACATCACACTAAATGAGAAATTGTTGTGTGTGAACTCTTTAAAGTGTCAACCTAGATGAATAAACTTTATGGGGATATGTCACGGTCACTCTCCACCTTCCAATATTTTGCTTTTTCTTCAATCATCTTGACAAAATCTCCTTTTCTACACACAATGGACCTTCATCTGTGTCTCCTTTCACCTCTAAAACACCCCATTCTGGGTTTTTATTATATCTTTAAGGTGTTTATATAATCCATGTGCGTTGGATTATTCTAATTTTATCTTGTAAAGTGACTTGACATCTTCTGCTTGAGGATCTCTTTCACTGTGTTTTTCTGTCTTACTCTCAGAAAGTCGGCTGTTCTGAGTGGTTGTTTTGTCTGGTTTGATTCAACAGCTGCACTGGACAAGAAAAAACAACAACAACAACAAAAACACAACGTATCCTCAGATCACTCCTGTGCTAAATCACAACAACTGTGAGGCAGAAGTTTCTAATTTTGGAAAGACCATATTTTCACAGTGGATGTCGGGAAAACCAGCCTTCAGCTCTTTAAAAACAGAACGAACTTGAAGTGATCGGACTGGTTCTGAAGGGAGATCAACGTTTATGGTGGATGGATGGAAGATGGTGTTACTACAGCAAATACTGGACCAAACACACAACAAGAGTATGGATTTACGTGTGTCTGTATGTTCTTGCATCTGCATGTGTATTGGTGCTCATGGATTTGCACTCTCCATTAAAGCTGTTTTAGTGGGCGTGGTTAGGAGCTGTCACTCACCTCTTCTTGACCAATAGGATGGCTACCAGCACCAGCAGTATAAAGACGAGAACGCCAGCGCTGATCCCCGCAATCTTCACCACCCGGTCTGTCTGTTTAGCAGGATCAGGGATGACTTCTGGCTCCTCTGTAGCACCTAGAACATTTATAATGACAATAAAACATTATTAATACAGTAATTATTGATTATTTTGTAGTATTATGTGTGGACAGAAGCTCATATTATATCCCCACAAGATTCAAAGTGAAAACCACAATTAAAGAAAGGTATGCCTCAGGGGAAAGCTGATAAATAACATTAATGGGACATCTCAGCAGGACTTAAAAATCTTAATCCGCTAAGAAAAGTAGTTCTCACTTTCATAGGTTTTGTTTCTTGAGTGAGCTTATGGAGTTAATGTTTATTGGACAGCAGAAGTTGATAAAAAAAGGACTAAAATTAGGCTACTGTCTCGCCAACAAGTCAAGTTGCAGTTTGCTTCCACATCTGTCCAAAATGTCATCACTACATCATTTTATCCTGTTTGACATCTGTGTGAAATTGTCATAATTAGCGTATGAATTCTTGAGTTATGGCCAAAAACACGTTAGTGACCTTGACCGTTGACTACCAAAATCTAATCAGACAAATCTTTGAGTCCAAGTGGATGTTTGTGCCAAATTTGAAGAGGCGTTCCTGAGTTCTTGCTTTTACGAGACTGGACCGGACGTACGTACGGTTGGACAACCTGAAAACATAAAGCCTCTGCACACGGCTGTCGCCAGCGAGGAAAAACAAACCTGGGAGAGATCACTCGTTAAAGTACTAAACAGTTTGAGCTTGAGGTTGCTTTGTGCTCTTGTACAGTTATCATGGTGGCCATTACTGCTGGAAAGGTGAAAGCCATGTGGGGAATACAAGTGTATAAAAAAAAAAAATTCTTTTTATTGACAAGTTAATTTTTTTTAACTTTCAATACATGTAGGGCTGCAACTTACAATTGTTTTCAGCATTTTCTCAATTCATTATTTTCTCCATTAATCGATTAAGAGTTGTTTGGTCTATAAAATGTTAGAAAACGGTGAAACGTGTTGATCAGTGTTTCCCAAAACCCAAGATGATGTCCTCAAATGTCTTATTTTGACCACAACTCCAAGATATTCAGTTTATTGTCAGAGAGGAGTAAAGAAACCAGAAAATATTCATATTTAAGAAGGTGATTTTTTTTACTTTTTTTTCTTAAAATACTCAAACTGACTGGTTATCAAAATAGTTGTTGTTAATTTAATAGATAACAACTAATTGATTAATAGTTGTTATAGTTCTAAGTACCTGTACTATAAAAAATGAAATTCAGTTTATTTAATTGAATTGAATCAAATCAAAAGCTTCATCGCCTGGGTTTTCCTACAGTTGTGTGTGTTTCTGTTGGTGAAGAGCTGCATGATATCGGACAAAGAAAAAGTAATCTTTCCACACAAACTCTCTATTTTTGAAATAATCTTCTGGGGCAGCGAACTAGTCCAATAAAACCAAACCCACCAGCCAGCTAAGCTTTCCAGGAAGCCTGCTCTTCAGCTGTGTAGACCTCTACATGTTACTCTCTCGCACTGACTGTAAGCCTGTTATACAAATAATAGATTCTTGGCACTATCTGAAGTATTTACGCAACCCCGTGTCACCCAGGGCTGGAAAAGTATGCCACCTAACAGCCTCAGGAATTACAGTATGTTTGTTTTCTCTCAAGATGTCTGTACAAAATGCCCTCACATCAAGAAAGTGGTGAGTGTGATAAGGAAACAAATCCTGATGAGCCATTTAAACGGGAAGGTTTAATCATTCCTGTGCTAAAGATCAGGTAAATATCAAGACTCTAAATATTCCTTGTAAAGCAAAGTCAGACAACTGCCAACACAAATGCCATGGTAACTGTCATTCAGGATCCAAATATAGCCAAAAGTTCTGTTTGAGGAGCTTATTTGGCTCAAATTAACACTTAGTTCTCCATTAATATGATTGCTATGTAATAATGAACAAAAAAGATTGCTTCTGCCCATAACTGTCACCTCTACTGACCAGATCATACTGAAAATGTTAGTGCATGTTTTACAGTAATAAAGCTGGTGTAGTTTTAACAACACAACAAAGAAACATGACTCTACAGACTGTGAGAGTCCCACTAGCAGCTCTGAGAAGCTGAACTCTGCTCTGAGCTAAATGCTAATGTCACACTGCTGACAGGATGCACAACGGGGGATTAGCTCAAATGGTAGAGCGCTCGCTTAGCATGCGAGAGGTAGCGGGATCGATGCCCGCATCCTCCAAGTTATTCCTGAATTTCCCCCCCTGGGATCAATAACAAACTTATCTTATGTTTACCGTGTTCACCATCTTAGTTTAGCATTTTAGCATGCTAACCTGTTCCTAATTAGCACAAAACACAAAGTACAGCCATAGACTGTACATAAGACTTTTGTATGGTGCCTTCAAATGGGGTCATGTTTACCGTATTTAGTTCACAACTAGTGATGTGTTTGATGACATTGTGGGAAATCGTGGAGCCCATGAAAGTTCATTTATTGGTGCATAATAACTTAATATCATACAGCATATTGTAATGTTAGTCATTGTTTTTCTTGTTAATTTTATATGTCTGAGGAAAATACTGATATTCTAAACGACCTCATCTTTCTCCTCTGACATTATGTCTTCGCATTTCCTACGTTATGTTACGCGCTAGCTAGCTTGCTAAATTGTTAGCCTCTGTGGCTCCTCGACTCGGACAGTAACATTAATATAACCACTCGAATGTCACGCATATCGTGTACACAACTTCCCATCTTAAACACAGTAAACACAGCCCCATTTGAAGGCACCAATAGTCACCGTGACATCACCCTCTGGTTTGTGGACTGCCGTTTTGAAGCCTTGAGATTGGCACTTCGGCCAGTGCCATCTTGTTTTTTTGCAACCAGAAGCGAGGTAGAGGTGGAGCTAAGTATAAGCAAATATTGAATAAGACATTTTTAGGTGACTTTCATGGGCTGAAAACGAACTCCTGACCCGGACAATGCTGTGGTAGCAACCTGTCAATAACAAGGTAGCCACGCTCCAAAGCATCCCCTGCTTTATGGTCTATTTAACTCTAAAACGGACCATAATTTATAAATAATCGTCATGCTGTATTGAAGAAAACCTGAAATTAGCAAATGAGATCATAAACTCATGTTTATATTGTTTACTGAGGTAATCAATCAAGTGTAAATAGGCTCATTTTCTCATCTATAATCAGATCAATCAGACTTCTTTTTGCAACCAGAAGAGTCGCCCCCTGCTGGTTATTAGGAAGAATGCAAGTTTAAGGCACTTTGGCTTCACTTTTCAGACCTGGAGGTTGCCTTCTCAGTACAGCTGAGGCTAAATGTAATTTGTTTTGCAGACATTTGGTCACAGTCATAAAATTCTGTCCTGATGGTGGCGCTAAATGTGAAGTCGGGAATCACCAAAGTCATTACAAGTCACCATGAGGGGGACGTACAAAATTGTGCCAATCCACTGAGTAGATGATGTGAAACCTGCTGGTGGACCAAGGAGCCCCAAAGTCTTTAGTCTGGACCAAAGTGGCTGACCAGCCGACTGACACGAGGCGTGATGCTAACACAGCTAAAGACCTTCCATCAGAAATGAGTAAATGTGACTACATTTTCTTATAAAATGCAAAGATAAAATCCTGTGAAAGGACAGTAACAGAGCAGCAGTGGAAGCTGTTTATCCCTGGCTTGTACCATCTTCTGGAGCTGGGTCAATTACAGTAAAAATACTCAGCTTACATATTTCACCTTCTCATTAATTTTGTTCAGACCTGATGGTAAATGCAGTGAACTCTGCACTACTCCTACTCTCAGCTGCAAACACGGTACTAATTGAATACACACAAATAAAGAAATGCTCAACTGACTGTGTCTTGCACTGTTCAGTGTATTCAGGTTATCCTTGGAGTCACGCTCTCGTTGGGAAATGCTTTTGAAATACAATTTGATTGTAGCTGTCCAATGTGTCTGCACCAATGTCACAGTATATTACTTGTACTCAAACTCATTTCTGTTCCTGATGACTTCAGAGAGTTGTCTGATCTCCCTGAATTTCGTCCGCTTGGAATATAATTCACAAATGATGTTTCAGGCAGAGTGCACGCCGTCGCCATGTTGATCACACACAGACAGTCAACAGAAAGAGAACCGGCATCTGTTTTCATGCCCCTGAGCTTAGTGATCTGATCCCATAAAGCCAGAATAGTTCTTACTGCGCCGTAAGAACATTATCATGCATTATGATAATCCAAATAATCCAACACAAAGACGTATGCACAGAACTCAACATAATGCAATACATCTATCAAACAATAATCCACTTCTAATACTAGATATCAACAAGATAAACATAATCTCCCTCTCTTTATCTCCCTCAGTATTTGTGACCTTATCATATTATTTTGTTATAAAATGTTTCTGCCGCTGAAATCTTTGAAATGTCCCACATCCAACCCAATATCATTATATAACAATATTACACTAAAATATGGGACTCAGATTGATGGATGAAGCATTAGCAGTTAGGGCTGGGGGAAAAATGATAAAGGACATTATTGCAATATTTTGCGAGGAATTATTGTACCGATACATTGATCTTTTATTATATAAACTATTAACCGTTTAACAATCTGATGGTCCGGTCTGGGTGCTGTTCTGTTTTTTAGAGGCTGTAGTGGGCTCAGTCTTGAAGCTAGAGTGAAGATACTGGTATCATATGAAACTAGAAAATGCAAGAAATCAACATGATTGTCAGGAGGAATGCTTACGCTAAATTTTGCTGAGAGAAATCTGCCATGGCCATAAATAATTTGCATTACTCAGCATAACGCAAAATATTTAAAATTGCAAAATCATATCATATCATGGCTCCTCTAGTGATTCCCACCCAGTGATCTGTTAGCCAAAATGCTTTGAAAGGATAAGGTGAATGTTATTTTCATTTTTCTTATAATCAGAAAATTTCTTATAATAATTTAAACTTCCCTCCCTTTCTAACATACAGTGAGGGAGCGAGTTCTGGCGACTGGCGCGTGAAAAAGTGTCCAGATATACTGTAGTATCAGCAATATCACTCGATTACAAAGATCTGTCATCTGTTACTGTCAGTGTAGATTTTGATCAATGAAAATAGGTTGGAGGTGTCTCAAATTTTGCATAAACAGAGCCAAGGTGAGCAGTTTCTTTATGTTTAACATTGCCATAAATCATTTTGCATTTGTGACTGAACCACAATAACTGACTTCACCTACTTTATGCTCAATCAAAACAAGACATAACAAAAAAAGAAGAAAAACAATCTATAAAAGAGTCCTGAGACCTGACCTCATAATGTCAGTGGTAGCTCTTAATGTCTGTAAAAATTATCCAGGTCACTACACTAACACTCACAACTTACCCACACACAAAACACCCCGAGGCAGCAATGACAACACACAATACCCGAGATGACCTAATAGGACCACCGTCGCTTAATCCTCCCTCCCGGATGCACGGCTCAGCGCACACACACATGCAGAAGGGCAGAAAGGGAAAGAAAGCGACTGTCATCTGACCTCTCCGTCCATTAGTGTCTTTCTGTCTTATTAAAAAATAAAAATAAATAAGTCCAGCTTCACTAAGACGTCCTCAGGCTACAAAGACAGAGCGTCATCTCGTTCTAGCAGCTTTTGGTGAAGCACCTGTTCCAACAACTACAACCACCAGCAATTCTTGAAATGTGATAACGCTGGAAACACAGTAACTGCCCACATTTTCTCCAGTTTTAGAGCAGAAACATGACACCTTGCAGGCAATGGAGGGATTTAACACAACTGAGATCCGTCCCATGGGATCAGTTTCCTACAACTGCCTACTGGCTAACATGTCTTGGTCACACTGAACTGTGTGACCTTAACAGAAAACAGGTGAAGTTCTTTTCAACTCATCATATTTCAACTTTACTTTCACCTTATAAGAACAAGTACATAGCGTGGCACAGTACCACATGCCACATTATTTATCATCTGAGCTACTTTATAGTGTCTGTCCCTTGATGGGTCTTTATAAAAAATACACAAATCAGCCAAAATGATTCATTCTACAATAATTATCTCCGATTGATAATTATGCCATTTTAACGGTCTAGCTTTATGCTCCTTCGGCGCTAGAACGTCAAACCAAGGACCATCAACTGAGTACAGAAAGTCATTATAACTTATCTTTTTACCACAATAACACCCATAATGCAGTAAGATAGCTCCCAAGTACAACTCAAGTCAAATAATATGATGACTTTTGTAAGTATGACATCAACCTTCTGTATTATTATGGTCTTATATTTCCCAAGTGAAGGTTCAAATCCAGCTTGAGGCTCTTCAGTGTGGAGTTTGCATGTTCTCCCCGTGTTAGTCTGGGTTTTATCCGGGTACTCCGGCTTCCTCCCACGGTTCAAATGCATGCAAGGTTAACTGATTTGACTCTAAATTAGCTGTAGGTGTGAATGTGAGCGTGGATGGTTGTCTGTCTCTATGTGCCCTGCGATAGACTGGCGACCTGTCCAGGTGAACCCGCCTTCACCCAATGCCAGCTGGGATCAGCTTCAGCCCCCCCGCGACCCCTAACGGGAAAAGCAGTCGCAGATGGATGATGGATCTCTCAAGTGTCAACAGGATACTGACCAAATCCAAGGTATTTATCTTAAAATGAAATGCTTACATTGACATTAACACAGTCTCCTGTAAGTTCATTAATAATTGCAGTCTGTTCATGACTAGTGACTTAGAGCTTAAAAGACTATTCGATTAATTGATTAGCTGTTTAACAGAAAATTAATCCATTATTCTTTTTAATAATTTTCCAAGCAGAAATACAAAACATATCTGGTTCCAGCTCCTCAGATGTGACAATTTGCTGCATATTTCTGTACCCCCCCCCCTCTCTCTCTCTCTCTCCCCCTCTCTCTCTCTCTCTCTCTCTCTCTCTCTCTCTCTCTATATATATATATATAGATATATATATATCTATATATATATATATATTATTTTTTTTTTTTTTTTTTTTTTTTTTTTTTTTTTTTTTTTTTTTTTTTTTTTTTGGTTTGGAATTTCTTTATTTCTTTTTTTTTTTGTTTTTGTTTTGGAGGCCCCGAATCCCCTTCCCCCCCCCCCCAACCCCATTTTTTTTTTGGTGGAGGTTTTTTTTCTCTTCCCCTCCCCCGCGCCCCCCCCCCCCCCAACCCACCCCCCCCCCCCCCCCCCCCCCCCCTTCCCGGGCCCCCCCCCCCCCCCCTCCCTTCTCCCCTTTAAATTTTTTTTTTATTTTTTAAAAAAAAAATTTTAAAATTAATTTCCCCACTGTGGGACTAATAAAGGAATATCTTTCTCTTTCTTTCTTTCTATATATACACATACTGTATATTAATTGAATATCTTTGGGGTTTAGACTGTTGATTGAAGAAAACAAGGTCTGAGAAATTGTACGGGGCATTTTTCACTATTTTCTGATTCTGTTAAACGATAAATTGATTACGAAAAAAAGGTCAGCAGATTAATGGATAATCAAAATAATAGAAAACTGGAGACCATTTTAATGATGGGATCATGCCAGCTACAACGCATAATCAAACCAGGTGCATAAAGTGGGGAAGGGTGGGGCAATGGTCCCTCCCCCACTTCCTATCCCCCTACTTCCGATCTGTAAAGTTTTGTGACAGCACCTTGCGTGGATGTGACGCTATCACAGTGACAAAATCTGTTCAAAGACAGAAATATTAGTGACTTGCAATGTAAAAACAATACAAGCATCACTGTCACAGCTAGCAATAATAAAAACAGTTGATAGTTGTTTGTCAGGCCAGCAGTACCATTTCCATTCTGCTCTAGCATACCTCAAAAAACAAGACTACCGTAACCAGAATGCATTTACAGTTTCAGTGCAAATATGGGCATGTTATACTTTAATTTGTCTTTTCATCGGTTTGCTCTTTAGCTGTGTGTTACTAGCCGAGTTAACACTTAAATGACCTCAGTGTTCTTTGAAGTTCAACGCCACCAGGATTGTCAATTTCACTGAAAACATGTTAATGCATTTTTCTGTTTATCCGTGTTCTTACTCCACAAGGCTAAACTCTGATCCATCAGCCGCATTTCTGAAAATCTTTCCTGAAAACAGCATGTGTGCATTTGTGTGTGTGTGGTTGCCCGGGGATTAAACCAGCCTGATAATCTATCAGCATATGGCTGCTAGTAAAAACATGACATTTACACTGCCTGCACATACAGGGGGCTAAATGTGCACACAAACACTTAACATGATCATGTTTTCTCTCTCTAACATGCAAAACATTATATCGCCCCACTATTACTCGTAAAATAACAATCAAAAGTCATAATAAATACCAGATTAACAACTATCATTAAGGGACAGTAAGCAGAAGAAGGTACTGTACGCATCGTTGAGTGACCAGAAAAATATATTACATATAGTTACTTTAATATCATTAGTAACATCCAAAAATGTAATTTGACCGAAAGAATTAGATCACGGGTACAAGCGGCCGAAATGGGTTTTCTCAGGAGGGTGGATGGTGTCTCCTTAGGGTGAGAAGCTCAACCATCCGTGAGGGACTCTTTGCGTTGAAAGGAGCCAGTTGAGGTGGTTCGGGCATCTGGTCAGAGTGCCCCCTGGTTCCTACAACCAGCTGGAAAGAGGCAACGGGGAAGGCCCAGGACTAGGTGGAGAGCTTGGGATCCCCCAGTCAGGGCTGGTTAATGTGGCCTGGGAAAGGGAAGTTTGGGGTCCCCTGCTGGAGCCCGACTGGATAAGATGACGGTGAGTGACGAGTGAGTGAAATTTTTCTAAGCAGCCAAACACTGGAAACTTTTTTGCCGCTAAGTTTTATCTGACTGACAAGTTCACACTGATCTGGGGTGTTTTTTGACAAAGTGGTGTCAACAGTGACAGTGTTGTTCTTACCTTTAGTAGCCAGCCTCAGACACTGTGTCTTAGTTTCCTGAAGAAAAAACACAATAAGATCAATACTGAGTCCCAAGTGCACACACAATACACACTATAGCATCAACAACACCCGCAGATATTCTATGGCTTTACGTTCTCTCAAAGGTCATACCGAAACAGCTTGCAGGTAGAAGCTGTAATGAGGTTAATGTGAGTCTTTGAATGTGTACATAATGTACATGTGTACGTAAGTCCATTTATTCATAACAGGAGAGCATTCAGTGTGTGTGTAGTGCATCTTTACATGAATAAATATTTATTTACCCTCTCTGTGCTGCTAACAGCCTGAAGGTAGATGTTGTAGTTCTTTCTTGGGGCCAGTGGAGGATTCCAGAAACCCTGGGGAATAAAAGAAAGTGATCATCAACTTCATATACGAGGCTAAACATACTTCTAAAGTCATTTATTACCTCTAAAGAGGCTGTTTTCTGGTTTGCCTCTTTGTTACAGGATAGCTTTCTCATTTTTGAGAACTATGCTTATTCGCTTTCTTGATGGACAGATAGGTCAAGACTATGATGTTTTTTTTTTTGTGCAGATCCAAGAACTTGTACATTTTCACCTTTTTCTCATGGACTACTGAAACTCCCTTAAATTAACAAATTTTGGCACATGCATAAAGCACATCATACATTTGTCAGATTTTAATCCAGACTTTGCAGCCTTGGTGGACAAACAGTATGTTCTCTCCGTGGACTCCGTGTTATATTAGTTGCAAGTTTAATCATGGTTAAGAATAAAACCCCTTATTACATGGCTTTGTTCATAATTATTATAATACAGTTTGTTTTAAAATTCCTATAGTTGTAATACATTATAGTCTTTTCATAATGCATCATATTCACTGTTATAATTGTTGTTGAAATGGTGTTGCTGAATACTCAACTCTGATTGGTCAATCACAGCTTTCTACAGTCTATTACTTCTTTTTAGCAGAGCGCTGCTTTGGGCACAGGTCTGATGTCGGACTCTTGCGGACCATTTTTGTGTCAAATTATTGATTTCTTAAGTAAGTAGTGGTGTAATAAGCAGAATAATGTGCAGCGATCTCTCCATTCTGCATTGGTACATTGCCCTGTAGGGGTTTATTTCACCACAATGTCTGCTGCACATTATCCCATATTTGTTTATCATGGTCAAAATCTCAATCATAAAAATGACAATTTGCTTTCTTATTTGTCTTGTTAACAGAAAGTGAATATGTGCATTTTCCAAAAAGTTGAACCATTCTTTTGAAAATTTCAATTCAATCTGATGGAAAGGTTGGACTACAGAAGAGTTTTTTGTGTTGATTATTTGTGTTGATCCAGGATACAGGAACTTTTTGCAAAGGCATTTATGTAAATTTTCACCATTTTCTCATTAACTACTGCACTTGATTAAATGAAGAAATTAATTCTGGTACATGCATATGGCATGGTTAAGACCCACCCTTGTATTACAGTATATTGTAAAAACCCAAGTTAACTTCAACATACAGTATTTCCCCCCTTTTCTGTTATCTTTTTTTCCTGTCAGTGTATTGCACATCCTTATTCTTCTGCTATTAAGGTTTACTCTGATTTTCATTTGATTTATCTTCTCACCTTAGATTTTGTTGCACTAGGTACAGAATATGTGGCTCAGATAAAATGCCTTGCCTGATATGTCTTATTGTCTCCCACGGTGAAGGGGAGCGGCTCAGGCAGGTTGCTGGGGGACAGCTGGGCGGCATAATAATATGGAGATCCACCGCTAGACGCACTGTGGTAGGAAACTGGGACCTGGGAAAGAAGATGTATTTACATTAAAGTAATATGTCTATAAATCTGTTTTACAAATACAATATAAGTCAGTTTTACAGGAGTCTTTTTTCTGCAAATAAAAGCTCTGATTTATAGGAGTTGAGACCCAAATGTCCAGCTGTTCTATAAAGCCAAATGGAGGCTATGTACTCTAAAATGACTCCTCTTAAGAATTAAACTTTTGTTAGCAAACAAATACATGTACATTAGGTAGGACGTTAAGGCATGGCTTGTTAAATGTATGTAGAACAGATAAATAATCACCTCGTAACAGTCAGAGGAAGCTTGACGACGTGTCCGAGGATTCACTTCCTCAACTACAATCTGGTATGCACTGTAGACAAGAAGGCAATGCAAATACGTTAAATGAGTTTATGTTTATTCACTAATCCACTCATTATCAATAATATATATATATAGTGTGGTTAAGTGACATGTTTATGTCTAATTTCATTACTGCGCACATTACTTTCATTACTGTCAAAGAATACCTCTGTTACTCCCCAAAAATAACATGGTTGGAATAATTATTATAATAGCTGACTGTACTGTAATGCACATGTTCAAGCTTGACCACTGCATTGTTTACAAACATACAGTATTTGCAATAAGAAGTACTTGATGTCTTTTGTTTATTTTTATGGCTTACTAGATGTTTTACATGAAGGAAAATGTTGCATCCACCACTTTTTCTCTACCGTAAAGTGTCTTATTTCATCCATGATGCATTGGATGACAGGCTCTCTAAGTCAATCAACAAATGTAAGTGATGCAAATTTAAAGACAAAGAAAATAGTCAAAATACAACATATACTGTATACTGTATGTATGCACCTTATAGGTGCTCCCTTGGCCTGGGCAGGTTTGAGCAGGACAGTGATGGTTGTTGCAGTTTCATTCAGAAAGGCCTCTGACCCATCGTACTCATCTATTGTCGGGGCTGAAGAAAGAGCATGAGTCTGCATTAGTGTCCAAGTATTACGCTGTTGACTATCCAAATGCGGTACCGAAAAAATGAGCGACAATAAAACCTATTAAAACGGATTTTCTACCTGAAATATTAGTAGTCACGTTGAGTGTGGTCGCAGGGCCGAACCCTTTGGAGGTGGATGCGCGTATGGAGAGCTGATACGTGACACCTGGGTGGAGCTGGGAAAACAGGTGATGGGTGGCGTTGGAGGGCAAAGACACAGTGAGTCCTGGCCGCTGGAGAGGCACCGATGGGTCAAATGAACGCACGCCACTGTAGCTGATCTGAGGTGGGGCAGAAAGGCAGAAGCTTATACATGTTTCTGAGCGATAGTTTGACAACATTTAGTGTTCCCACTGCTGCTGCTTATAGTACCTCATATTGTATGATGATCCCGTTGGGTTCAGTCGGTTCCTTCCAGTAAAGAAGAATTCGGTCTTCAAATGGAGTGGCTCTTAGTGACTGACTGGGAACTGAGCCGGGAACTGTTAACCACACAGACCAAATTAAAAAATTATCATAAAACGAACAATAAAATCCTGTCCTCCAAATGAGTTCCTAGTAAGTACATACCAACAACAGGAATACACACAGCAGGGACTTTCCTGAACCATGTTAATGTGTACCCAAAGTTATAGTTTTTCCAAAAATATCGCAAACAAAGGTACATCCTTGCAATTTTTTTGTTCTACTTCCCAGCAGTGGCCTGCTGCGTCACCCAAACTGTCAAAGTACCAGTAAATAAGCATCACAGCATTAGAAGCATTTACTTTTTTACTCTAAACGACTTTGTTTCTTAATCCCCCATCCAATAAAAGTCAAGCAAAAAAACTTTTCCCCTTTGTTTTTTTTTTTTTTTTTTTTCTTTTTTTTTCAAATTTTCCCTTTACAAAACAAAACTGAATTAATTTTTTGGGTGTTATGGATAGCGCTTTTTTTCCCATAAAGTGCTTTGTGCTGGGAGACGAACAAACAAAGTGAATCAGCTTATTAAATGCCATTTTGGATGCTGATGTTTGCATTTACGGTGGCTCTGAATGGTCAAACAACTCCGAGTGTCAAACCTTTTCCAAAAACTTTAATAATAATGAAAGTTTTGGACTTGTGTGTAAATGTGGTCGACGCAACAAGACGCTGTTTTCTTTTTTTAAACATGCTATGAAAAATCAGATGAAAAATACTGATTTGGTGTGAAAAGGCCTTAACTCTTATTTCAAAAGCTAACATAAATCTAGATATAAAAACAATTCAATTAGAAAATAAATACATAGATAAAATAATGACGAGTGCTTTGTATATCGCACCATCTTCATCGGTCTGTATGATGGTCTCGTCGCTCTCTTTCCGTCCCTCTGGATTGGTCAGAATCATCTTCAGTCTGACGTTGGTGTAGGGCGGCAGGTTTCCCACCAGGTGGCGTGGTGCTGAGAACAAAAAAAAAAACAATATTTTATTGTACAACAGTATTGTATAATGGGCAACTAACAATTCTTGCTCCTCATATTTTGTCTGACCAACGTGCAGGAATTAAAGATGATATAAAACAGAAAAAGCAGCAAACATTAGAGATGCTAGAAGCAGACAACGGTGGACATTCATGCTCGGAAATAAACTTAAATGTGTAATCATGTAGGTAGACAACATTTCCACTTACATTTTGTGACCACTTGTCCAGGACTGACTGAATATAGATGATAGTATTTTGCATTTATCTTAAAATATAATTTTTTGCCTTTAATTAGTGTTTCAAATATCAAAGTTGGGCTCAAATTAGTCATGTCAAATGAAAAGGCTGCTGCTGGTACGACTGCTAATCCCACCGAGAATCAACATCCCCCAAAAAAAGGATTCACACGCCAAAAGTGCAGCCGTTAGGGAGTCTGGACTCCTCAATGATGACTAGTATCCTCTTATTATACAGTATTTCAGCACTGACATGAGATATTCTCAATTAGGGTTGGACAATATATCAATATTATACTGATGCTGTGATATGAGACTAGATATCATCTTAGATTTTGGACATGGTATGGCATCGCGAGTATTGTCTTCCTGGTTTTAAAGGCTGAATTACCAATGCCATTTTCTGACACACTTTGACGTTACAGTATATTCACAATACTGATGACTATTTATCAAAAATCTTATTGTGCAAATAGCACCAACAGTCAACCCTACAATATCGTCACAATATTGCTATTGAGGTATTTAATCTAAAGTATTGTGATATTTGATTTTCTCCTCATATTAAATGTATAACAGCAGTATAAGTAATGGTGACAAAGCCTGTATTAATAGTTAAAGTGATTGTTACCTTTGGGGTCCATGTCCAAGCAGTCTGCTTTGCTGCGGTTGTTGGCGGTCATATATTGGTAGCAGATGGTGACGTTAAAGGTGTGACAGCGAGTGATGTTGTAACCCAAAGACTCCCAGTCTACCGCGATCAGACGAGACCTGGTCTCGGCGATCTTTAGCCTCTTCGGGGTCCGCATAGGTTCTATAGAAAAACAGAGGAGAACACAGGGAAAGAATACCTCAGTAACCCAACAGATTATTGTCACATGCCCTCAGGGGAAAATAATCACCAATCCTTGATTATTTACAGGAATATATGAATAAACTTAAGTGAACTTGAAAAATATTTTCTTTAATTCTGGTGCACTATGGGTGTAAGAGGCAAATGTACTGCCAAAAAAAAGACTAAGAGTGCTGAGTCAACATTTTCCCCAAGATAAAACAAGTTTTTTTTTTTTTTTTTATGAACATCTATTTCTTCTCCTCGCTGCCAGTCAACCATTTCTCAAAAGCAATAACTTCTACAAGACACGTTTTTGGTTTCCATCTTTTATGTGAAGTCAGAACTGTTATTGTCAATATAATCTACCTTCTCTCCAGCGCGCCCAGGGCTTTAATTACCTTAACTGGCTCATTTAACTGGATCAATAACCCCCCAGAACCCACCCACCTCTACTCAGACATACACACAAGACCGCAGACACAAAACCAAACCTTTCCTCATCTGCTATATTTCAGGGACTGTATTCTCATGAACGTTCACCAACTTGTGTCTCTTCAGCCAATCGACAGTATCGGTGGAGATCCACCTGGACGAGCTGCCGCTTTCCGTAGAAAAGCTAAAATCTTTAGCAACTACAAACTGTCAAAGAACAGTTACTTCTCTGATTAAGAGCCATCTCTATTAAAGTTATAGGGAAATTTGCAATGTTATTTTAGCTGCACTCACTTTTTATTTTTCTTGAATGATATGTTTAGTTTTTATGCTGAATGTCTTGTGATCTGTTATATTTTCTTCATCCTCTAACAGCTTGAGCCCATGTTGGAAATAAGTGCTTTTTATTCATTGGATATATATATATATATATATATATATATATATATATATATATATATATGTTGCTTTCTTCATCTGATAATCCATAAGTAAAATCAATCAGTTACTCAAAAATGGAAAATGGAATGAAACAAAAGCATAGTTTTCTGTCTTTTTGACACACTGACTGAAGACCGAATGAAGATTGGTGAGGTCGAGCATATGTGTGTTGTTCTACATGTGCATATTTTTGCCGAAGAAATTGTGATGGAAGAAGTAGTCAGATCCAAAATACTCCTTTAAATGTTTCTTAACTATAAGAACAATAAGTATTATCGGTGAAATGTACTTTAAGTAACATATGGAAAAGTAAAATGACCCCTGGGAGTGTTATATTTAATACACTGCTTTGTTGAATACTCTATTCCGATGATTAATTATAATAATTGGTTGAGGTATTCTAACTATTTCATATGATGTTAGGTAGTTTTATCTGTACCGTTTAGGACTGTCCTCCACCGTGCAGCCTCATGTAGTGAGGTAAGACGTACCATATTTGCCTCTGAGATGTGTGACGTGAAATTGAAATATTGAGGTAAAGTATGTAAGAGTACCTCAAATTTGTACAGTAGTTGAGTGAATGTACTTAGTTTTATTTGACCACTGTAGTGAAGACAACATACAGTAAACCACATTGAGGTTCAGTAAAGAATTAAAATGATTCGATATTCTTGACAGCTGAGAGTGCAATAGGTTTGATCAGCCTCAATATAAATAACTAAATAAATAAATTAATCTGGTTGTGATCTTGCACATTGACTCCGGACATCCCCGGACAAAAGTGGAATCTATCACCGAGCAACCACAACAAACTCCATTAAAACTTGACTTTTCACAGTAAGTCACCTGTTGATGTCCCTTCCTCCTCTCTCTCTCTGCTTCCTTATATCCTCCCAGGATTTTTTAATAAAAACAGCTCACCTTAAATAGAGAGGAAAAGTCTCTCCCCAACCCCCCTTGTCTCGCTCTCTGTTTTTCTCTGGGTCTTCCCTCTCAGAGGAGACAACACAAGGACACAAACTTGTCGCTTCTTCTGACAACCCATTATCTGCCTGTCACTCTCACTCACACACACACACACACACACACACACACACACACACACACACACACACACACACACACACACACACACACACACACACACACACACACACACACACACACACACACACACACACAGGCACGGACACTCTCACACTTGATTATTACCAAAATACACACACACATGCGCTTCAGTGTGACAGAATCCAGATTACATCTGGGCCGAGCACGTACAGGTTTGTGTGTGTGTGTGTGTGTGTGTGTGTGTGTGTGTGTGTGTGTGTGTGTGTGTGTGTGTGTGTGTGTGTGTGTGTGTGTGTGTGTGTGTGTGTGTGTGTGTGTGTGTGTGTGTGTGTGTGTGTGTGTGTGTGTGCTTGTCTCAATAAAACTTCCCATAATAAGAATGCATCGTCAAGGACAAACGCTACTCTCGTGCACACTCACACGCGGGACTGTAAGCGAAACATGTTGAGGTTTGCTGAGTCATTTAGATGTAAATAGCTCACTAATAAAGAGACATACAGACACATGAGAGGAAATGAGAAAGAAAGAAAAAAGACAGAGAGGAAGAAAGGTTGCGAAGACACCCAGGCAGGTAATTGTCTGCTGAGCAAATATTATTACTCAACTGTGTGTGTTTGTGTGTGTGTGTGTGTGTGTGTGTGTGTGTGTGTGTGTTGATAGCTGAGGGGTCAGAGCATTTCATTTTTTGCTTCAACCTGTTATTGGATGGTTGACATTTAAATAGAGCGAGAGGGAGACCTATTGCTTTTCTCTGCCTGTCTCCCCCTCACTTGTCTCGGTCTCTTCCTCTCTGTCTGTTTGTCTGTCTGTCTGCCGGTTTAAAATCAATACTTGTGATCCTCACCGTAAACCTGCCTATTAGGGCACACACACACACACACAGAGTTAGGGCGGTGTAATAAATTGTATTGATTTCAGGGTCTCTTGGTGCCAACACTGCTTCACAGTGAGACGGTCCTCAACATGGAATTAAAACAAAATATATGACTAGCTGCCTGTCTCTCTAACCTGCATTAGAAAACCCCATTCCCTTCCTGACCCACAATGCATTGCTGCTTATCTGTGTCTTATTTACTGTAGGTAGTGAAAGAGGGTAGAGAGCAAGATGGGAGGACAGACAAAGAGAAAGAAAGGGACAGGGGGGCAAAGAGAGATGCATAGAAAATGAGTGTAAAAACAAAGTGATGCGTGGAAAAATGAATCTGGGGCTGGAGGGAGCGAGGGATAGATAAAAGGAGCAGGGAGAGAGAGATGAGAGAGGGAAAGAAAGAGGCCGAGAGGAGGAACGGGGAGAGACGATAACTAGTTTGGAATGTGGCCAGAGTCAAGCGGGAGCAGGTCCAATGGTAAACCACAGAGGCTGCCTTGTCCCTTTCCCCCCTCTCCTCCGGTAGACGTACAAACGGCTGGATTCATGTTGGAACTAAAAGGCTTTGTTCTCCACAGATGGAGCTTTGAAAACAACAACAATACCAATAAACACCAACAATAACACCGAGGACGGCGAGCTTCATATCAGCTGAATCCAGAGGTTGGAATTAAAGAACGGGAAACAAAAGGAAAGGAAATGAAACTAAATGAAATAGAACTACACTAAGGGCGAGAAAAAAAACCTGTCTCTCAACATGAAGCATTAAAAGGAGCCAATATAATGAATATACAGTAAAAGAAAGACTGCAGACAGGGAGAAAGAAGCTTGAAGAAAAGCAAAGAAGAAAAGAGGAAAGGAAAGGGGTGGGTGGGGGCAGAAAAGGTTGACAGGAGATGCAGCTAAATCCAAGTTAATCTGTCCAATTAGTTCCTGGTAATCCTTCCACTGTCATGAGGAAGACAAATGAAACTCCGTCGCTAACTCTCATTTTCTCTCTGCGTGCCTCCGTCTCTCTCTGGGCCAGATTTAAGCACATGAAAGGTGCATATTTGCGCTGCAATATTCATTCAATGTTGCACTTGTGGGCTGTGTGGAGTTACTGATTTGCCTATGCAGAGGCTAATTATGAAACCAGCAACCACAGCTGTCTTCTAGAGGTAAACTACAGCTAGCGCCTCGCGGTTGTACGCCTCTGCCAGTCAGTCAAGTTGCAGCTTACATCCATGTCATCAAATGTCATCACTTCACCTTATTCATATTTTGTCAATGAGGGTCGGTTATCGGTTAAATTTTTTTTTCAAAATTAGCACCGTTACTACAGGCGGAATAGGTTAAACAAACAGGAGACCGCTGTTCGTGTCCCTTGAGAAACTAAAAGTCATCGTTCACATATGTCGCCATTTTAAGCCAGATCATGTTAATCAAACCCAGTAGTTTTGTTGCCTAAACCTAACAAAGCAGGTTTGCTACGAGTAGCAACATTAACCATATGTTTAAAGCTGTTTAAAACTGTGACCGTAATCCATAAAAATGTTTCCTATGAAACGTAACTGAGAATAGAGGTGTAGTTTTATGGGTTATATGTAGTCCAGACAGGGCTGGATCGTGCACACACAGAACGAAGTTGTCAAACTGACTGACTCTTGAACAAACACAGCAGACACTATACTGCGTCTGCATGTCTGTTGGCTGCTATTTCAAGGGCCTGACCCTTTAAGGCGTCGCACCGCCGCCTGTGTGTGTGCATGCATGTGCGTTTTCACATATATAAAGAAGTACATGCGATATACAGTACTGTGTGTGATTCCTACAACGTCTGTGCTTGTGTGTCTGGAAATGTGCGTTTTGTGATTCCATTCTTCCATTAATCCAAGTGATGCTGAGTTTGTGCAACACACGAGATATACTGTGGCTCTCTGAACTGTGTGTGTGTGTGTGTGTGTGTGTGTGTGTGTGTGTGTGTGTGTGTGTACATTTCTCTCCATCTCTCAGTGTGTCTCTCTTCTGTGTGTGCTCATGCCTGTTAGTGTGTGTCTGTGTGTCTATGTGTGTGTGTGTGTGTGTGTGTGTGTGTGTGTGTGTGTGTGTGTAACATGCCATGACCAAGAGGTTTTCAGCAGAAAATTCAGGATTTGGATTAAAAGCTACTTCATCACCTTCTTCTGTCACACACACTCACACACACATGCACACACAATACACACACACTCCCTAACTCTTCACTTCAAGTTGATTATTTTTCACCCTTCTGACAGGAGCAATGAATCACCACAGAAGAAAAATCGAGAGGAGTGGGAGAGGAGAGACAGAGGGAGCATGAGAGAGAAGTAGAGATAGAGGAGATATAAAGAAGTGTAGAAGAAGAGATGAAATCCTCCCTCTTATCATATCAATTGCTCTGCAGTGAGCGCAATTTCTGCTCTGCATCTTATTAACTTTATTGTTTTTTAATTAAACAGTGTTTTGTGTGGTGACATGCTTTGGGTTTATGCCTGGTGTTTGTGCACAGTGTGTGCATGCACGTCTCCATTATTTTGCATTGGGCTAAATATTCAGTAAACTACAGGTGGTGGGATCAGACAAACCTAACCAAACAGGAAAAGCAAAGGAATCATTACCATTTAAATAACATTTCTACCCTGTGTGTGTGTGTGTGTGTGTGTGTGTGTGTGTGTGTGTGTGTGTGTGTGTGTGTGTGTGTGTCTCAACAAACACAACCACACACAAGTTCATCTTCAAATGTGTGTGTGCTATTATACGTGTATGAGTACAGGTGTGTGAGTTTGAGTGACCTTAAATACACTAAAACACAAAGAGAAAGACAGATGGGGATTTATCACTGTAGTAATAATAGTCAGGAAGCAGTATAAAGAACTGTGTCTAATTCATAGTTTTGTACTCAGCGCTTGGATTTTAAGTATGCTAATTTCCGCAAATTGGTCTCCGTTTTTTTTACACTGTGTGACGCAGGACATTGATTTACATTACTAAAATGAACATTTTTTTTCTCAAAAGAATAACTTGATATTTTTGGAAATATGCTTACTCCCCTTCTTGCCAATGGTTATGTGAAATATGAGGCTACAGGCAGTTAGCTGTGTGCTAGCTTGTTGTGCTACGTTAGCTGTGACCACTCTGTCCTCCTCACAGCGATTGCCTCATTAACATTATGGTTCTCTTGTTGTATTGGTTTAAATCTAAAAAATTGCCAAATAGGCGCTTTTGCTTTTCTCTTAAAAACTAGATCCACAGCCATTATCTTGTCTGTCAACTCTCTCATCCCGTGGGTGAAAACTGACTCCTGCGACTCTGAGACTCCATACAGATCAGACACTTTCAGTTTGTAGCGTCCGTCGTCCGACTACGTATTGATAACACAACGCTGTTATGCCACAGTGAACTACATGGGTAATTACTGTAAAAATGCACTGTGGGTATGCTGTGGGTATGTAATGAATTTGGCGTGTGCCCAACCACTGTGTAACACCAGTATCACCGACCGCCACCACCACACTTGGTATTGCTACGTCCAACGGCATCACGTGACGTACTACCTCCACCAAGGAGGTTATGTTTTCAGTTTGGTTTGTCTGTCAGCAGGATTACAGAAAAACTACTGGCCTTGTTTTCATGACACTTGGAAGCGTGTAGCATGGAGGCCAGGCCATTAAAATTTTGGAGTGGATCGGACTTGGCGGAGGTCTGCACCCCCCAAGTGCCTTTCGACTTCTGCTTGTTTTCTAATCAATATAGTACATGTGGGGATTAGTCTCACCTTATAACCAGCATTTTTGTATTTCCACAACAAAGAGATTCATAACCTGGGCATATATTTGCATTTGCTACTGTGCGAGTGTCTGAAATGCATTAGAGTAGAAATCCCTTTAAAGATCATGAAAGATTATTTCTCTTTACTTTCCAGTCAGTGGACAAAAATTATTCAGATATACAGAATGATTTGATGTAATTCTCTAAATTCATAAACCTATTTCCCCGCTTTGGTCAGACATCAACACATTATATGGATTACAATGCGCTATCATCTTTAACTCAAATGTGTTCCTGTGTGAGTGAGGAGAGGAAGATTAATTTCCTTTTCCTGTCAAACAGGAAACTGTTCAATACACAAGTCGCCCGAACAAGTCTATGACTTCCTCTCTGTCAATAAAACACACACACACACACACACACACACACACACACACACACACACACACACACACACACACACACACACAGGTTGGCAGATATCAGTCAGGCCCCGTGGTTATGAGTTTTCATCTCTGTTTCATTTTCATTCTCCAGTTTCATCATTCTCTCGCCTCTCGTGCTCTCTCTCTTCTATTCTCTCCCCTCTTTCTCTTCCAGCCTTATTGTTTTTCATCATCTCTCCATCACTCCTTCATTCTGTTTCTCATTCAAGCTCGCTGCTTTTCTTTCTGTCTCTTTCTCTTGCATATCAACCCTCTCTCGCTCCTTCCCTCGCTCCGTCTCTCTCCCTCAGGCTAGCTGTGTTTATATTTCAGTCGTTTATTTCTACAAATGTCAGACAGTGTTTCTGCCCTCCGTCTATTGATCCACAGAGAGAGAAGGAGATGGGGAGAGAGAGAGGCGATGAAGAAAGAGGGGGAAAGGCAACGACAAGGAACGAAGTAGAAAGAGAGAAGGAAGAATGGGAGATATGAGAGAAAGGAGCGGTGGCGAGAAGTGAGAGAACGAAAGAAAAAGCAGGATAAAAAGTGAGAAAGGTGGAGACAGCCTCCAGTATTTTAATCACTCTTTCTCTCAGATCACTGAGCAACCACGGACTGACTAAGGCTCTCCCCTGCTTTCTTCTGCAGTTCGATTCCTCGCTACACCTCCTCCACCCCTCTCCCTGCCTGCTCATATTAGAAATATCACTCCACCAACTAAAATATAGATACCAAGACAAAAAAAGAACAAAAGTAGACGGACAGATCGATAGATAATCAGACAGGCAGAAAAAGCTGTGGGTAAAGTCAAGTTGCGTACCTTTTTTTGCAGAATGCTAATCATCATATTTTAGGTGGACATACGTATTTATGCTCCACCTTCATGGTATTCAATATAGTAAAAATTGTACGGAAATACTGATATAAACATTGATTTATTTTTGCACAAATAAATGGTTGTTTTCCTCAAAATAGATTAGTTTATAATACTAATAGTTTGTATATGTCTGTGTCCTACCGGCACATTTGGTCCGGGTAATGAGCGGCGGTCCAGGTTTTCCCGTCCCTCCCTCTCCCGGTCTGGTTAGTAACACTCGGATCTCGTACTCTGTGTCTGGGTCAAGATGCCATAACTTATAGTTGGGAGAGTTGACGGCGTGAGTCTCTGTCCAGCTGCCGGATGTCATGCGGTACTCAACCTAAAGAAGAAGAATCAAATACAACATATTTTACTGTTTGAGAATTAATCAGAATTTATGCTCAGCATCAATGTAAATGTCAAAGTATGATTTAAAAGTAGCTTTCAGATTTAAGTGGGAAATAAAATTACTCCACGTTGATGGAATAGTTTGATATTTAGTTAGAAATACTTCCTCACTATTTTTTTTTTTTTTTTTGCCTCCGAGCAGTTGCCAGGCAACCAGCAAAGACTCCAGGAAGTTACTCGTCCCAACCAAGAAAAAGTCCATCATGTAATCCCCCCGCAAAGCAATTAATTGTCATTTCTACATTTGGGTTTTTGTACATATTAAACAATTAAACAAACAAGCTTACTGGAGGACACAGCCAGACTAGCTGTTCCACCGACTTTGCATGTTTATGCTAAGCTAACCACCCACCTGCTAGCTAAATATTTAGCCTACAGACACAAGAGTGGTATTGAATTCCTCATCTACATCTCAGCAAGAAAAAGAATAAGTGTATTTCCCAAAATATAGAAATATTCCTTAGACAGACGTCTATTCTCCTGCTTTACCATGAAAGGATAAGCTAATTGTTAGGGCTGGGTGATCTGGTCAAATTCCTCTATCACAATAAAGGTCTAACTATAACAGTCTACATGAAATAACCACATGCCTATTTACATACCTCCTGTGTGAATTAACTTGAAAAATTAGCATTTTCTCATTTTAAGAACTTGAAAGTGAACGCAACAGGTTTAAGTTAAATTATAGAAAAAAAAGAAATGAATACAGACCTAGCCTGAACCACAATAGAAACAATACAGAAACATATATACAATACACACTTTATATCGTTTTGATGATATATATCGTCATACACTGCCCAAGCCTATTAATTGTTATGATCATTTAATGCTTAGAAAAACATACAAGCTGTGTTAGTGAACATACCTCTTTCAGTATAATAGGTCCATCTCCAAATATGGAGTTGGCATTGAGCTGAATAAGCAGATAAGTCGGGCCGACGCCCAGCAGCTGAGGTGGAGCGATGGGGTGCGGAGGCTCTGTGGAGAAAAAAACAAAATTATAAAAAGAGAAGGATTGAAAGGGCCTCACGGGATGAATGAAACAAGGTCACAGCAGAACAGAAGAGGGCAGTGACACAAGGAACAACACCCTGTAGTGACACAAAGCCTCACTGGTGCAACAGCTGACATGTGATATCTGTGAGAGCAAATGAACATCTTAAACCAACTACCTGTAAACAATGACAACTATAAAACCAAGCTGTGTGAACATAATGGTGAACTAATTGGCTAAATATATTGTGGTCATGCAGGGGAGTAGCGGGTGAGCAGACCCACTGTGATTCAACCCTACCTTCCTGTTCCTACTTCCCAACTAATAACAACAACTTAAAACAACATTTTATTCATACAGGGCTTTCCTAGACTCATCTTTGTGACAAAACACTTCACATAGCAAGATTTATATACAGTTACTTTCATCTAACACTAGTATCCATGTTGTTTCACGCACTGACTCTCTTACGCTGCGTTGTCAGAGTTATAATGAACTTAATATTAATGCAAAGACGCCCTTTGCTGCTGCCTCACATCAAAAGCCTTCCACCTTCAAAACAAAGAAAACTGGAGGCTTTTATTGGGAAGCTGCTTCAGAAAGTGTCTCCCGTAGTGGCCAATACTTTGAGCCCCTTTCACACATGGAATATGTAAATTTGTCAGCTTCGTCTAGCTGTTAAAGTAATGTCTTTCAGACATAGGTGTCTGTTATGTAAATGTTCCTTATAGCTTAATTTGAACGTTTATTACGGAAAGAGCCACAATGCTAGCGTGATATTTTGCATCTGGTGCGAGAGGTGAAAGAGTTTAAAAAGTAATGATATGAGAGAAAAAGACTGTTTTTCTCTCAGGCTGCATGAGTGATCGATTTTAAAACTTATTTCGCCATTGAAGTGAATCCTCTGGTACATTTTCTCATCATTTAATGTTATTACTGCATGATTTATGCTGCCTATTTTCTAAAGTCCATCAGTGGACAAGCAGAGAACGATACAAACATGCAAAGTTAACCTGTTTTGCCCTGAGTCATGCTCAGAAATGAACTGAATGAGCTGATGTGAACAACTAAAAACTGTCTCTTCATAATGTTTTTTGCTGTACTGAACTGACTGTATTTTCTTTCTTTACCTGCTATTATTGCTGCTATATTATTTTAGCAACAGTCAAACTTGTACCATGTTAAAAGTGACTGATATGTTAGATTGTTGTTGTGATTTCAACATACAAGAGACTCAAGTGCATATAGACATGAAACCTAAATGTTAAATTGACATCAGATTAATGTAATGAGGTGTACGGCTAAAGAAGGCTAACTGTAATGTAAATCTGTACACATCAGAGTGTATACAGATGGACAACACATCTCTGTTTCCTCCCACTGTACAGAAGTGAAGCTGAAATATCCCAGCTACGGGAGTTGCCATCTTGAGATTTTGACATCATTTGTAGCCAGAGTCTGCGCAGTAGTTATCGGGGAGCTGGAGCCTCAGTACCGAGGTCCCGCCCACACATCCTCCTGAGCCAATCACAAGTCGAGCACGGCTGCAGCGTGAGCCGCCTAGCTGCTATGTTAGCACCGCGGTGGCTATTTGGCCCGAAAGACACAACGAACTATAATATCTCTACTACATTTATGATCAAATTGACACAGTTAAAGTTATACCTCCTCTCACTCACCTGATCCTCGGGCTGCGACTACTGCCCTCAGAACAGCTATCAATCAATAGCATCAAATAACGATGTGAAACCAAACTTATCAGAAAAATGAGCACTTAAACACACATCAGCGTGATAAGAACGACCTAAAATGACAGAAACCTTTTCGTTTGGGCCATCTGATAACATGGAGGGGTGGGATTCATGACCTATACATGTCCTTCTTTGGTTGCATGCAGCTTTGTAAAGTCCTCTCTGCTTTAGATAGATAGATAGATAGATAGTTAGATGAACTTTATTAATCCCCGAAGGGAAATTATCTTTCAGTATACTTTAGTCTCTCAGCCAGCAGCCCCTCGGCTGTCCTCTCCTTCTCATCTCCAGTCAGCTTTCTGGATCTTTCTGCAGGTTTTGTCTCAAAGAGGCGGTTCTAGTTGTTTTCTTTGAATTCAGCCACAAGTTTGTTGCAAACTAAGCTCACAGCTTTACCGCCAACCTCCACAAAAAAATACTTAGCAGTGCATGACTTATTATTGACGTGCCGCCTCAGCATGTGACGCTGCTTCAAACATCACTTTACATCAATGTCAAGAGTGACAGGAAGAAGCACGCTAACAATACATGGGCATTTCAAAACAAAAGTTGTTTTCTCTACTGTTTTTTTTTTTTTTTTTTTTTTAGATTCGTAAGTAAAATTGTGTGGTATGTCTGAGACCTCGCACAGAACCATCATGAGGGCCAGTTCAGGTCTGGTCTACGGTAAACATCTAAATTCAATATTCATATATATATATATATATATATATATATATATATATATAAGTCAATATTACAACAAGCTCAACAAATGTTTTTCTAATTGGTTTCCTTCACTTTATCTACATGAACTACTCCGATTGGTACAGATTTAGCAACAGTTACCTCCTTGGATATGACCACATTTCATAAAAAGTGTCATTAAATCATTAAAAATGTGCAACCCAAAATAATAATATAAAAACCTGAATGAGCAATGACGTTTTTAGATTTTTATATATATACTGTAATTTCCATTCGACATATGTCTTTTAATTCAGCCGTGTACTAGATCCCATGATGCTCTCAGTCAATAAATACCATGTGTGTGTGTGTGTGTGTGTGTGTGTGTGTGTGTGTGTGTGTGTGTGTGTGTGTGTGTGTGTGTGTGATACACTTTTAAATGTGATGGATGTGTGATGGTTCAGGGCCAGTCAGTCAGATCAGAGCTAACTGTCACGCATCTGTGATTGACAAGCCGAAAGCACAACACAACCTTAAAACACGCTGCATCAAAGATTTATCTACTTGACACGTACAGATATACACAGATCAACACATGAATTAATCACAAACGCACACGTACACACACTGCGGTCTATCTCGCATACAGTAAATCGTACGGATTTTATCTCTTTCAGCCTCATTCTCAAACACACCACCAGGCAATACTGCTATCAGTAGGAAGACAGGGGAAATGTGATTTTTTTTTTTTTCTTCAATCATATCATATCAAAGCAAGTATTATCTAAATAATATGTGTGTGCATGTGTGTTATTCTGCATGTTGTTGCTTTAATATCTATATTTTTTCATTGCTGTCAACTCGTTTTCTGTGTGTGTGTGTTTTTGCATTTCTGTGTGTGTGTGTTGAATATGGCTGTCAGAGAGGTGCAGGCTGGGAAGTGTCTTTTTACCAACAGATGAAACACTGTAGTATGACAGCACATGCAAACGCAGACACACACACACACACACACACACACACACACACACACACACACACACACGAGCTGAATCCAGATAATGAATGTTGAAGTGACTTCAGAAAACCGACAACGTCAACAACATGTCAGCTCACAACGCCATCAAATAAACAAAGTAAACAACGTGATGATTAACAAACAAACGAAGAAAGAAAAAAAAGCTCACAAAGAGAAATGGATTCAAGCACAGAAAACAGCGGATTTGTTCGCTTGCAGCCAACCTGAATACATGTTTGTGTGTTGCTTAAAAAACCTATTGAATATCTAAAAGATGAATAATACACATAAAACCAAACAGTAAGGAATGTAAGTGGGTCATTATGTGACTCCAGAGAAAACAAGAGCTGGAACGGGTTCATGCGTTTTATTTTCTTCTTCTTTTTTTTTTGTTCCATCACTTGTCATTTGTACAGTTGACCTAAAAAAATCTAACAAATCATCAATGGTGTTGTTTTGCCATGGGTTTGTTGTCACCATCTTTTTTATTATTAATCACATGTGTGAACCCTCTCATCATTTCTCATTTTTATGGGTCAAATGTAAATGATAATAACAAAACAAATCAACATCGGGGGAAAAAAATTCAAGTGTGTGTGTTGTTTTCTGACCTAACCCGTCTGCTTGATTAATTTGTTTTCTCTGTCACTCACTTTCTTTACTGATATTAGAATTTTAAAAAACCTCAGAGGCACTGGGAGACTATCTGATTTGTGATGAAATGAACAAAAACGAGAGACCAACGTAAAGAAAGACAAAAACTGTGTCCAAAATCATTCACTTCTTCCTACTCCAAGGGACTCCTGGGAGTTTTACTGTTTATTTATTACTTTCTCTGTGTTGTTAATTAAATCATTGCTGGTGCACAATTAAGTCCTGATAGACCATCCACAATAAACACTGACATGCAATTTTGTGATAAATATTTTAAGCTACTTTAAACAAATGGTATATGGACTTTTCAAGTCTTCTGACCCCTCAAAACACTTAACATGTCAGCATTCACCCTTTCACACACACATTCATACACTGATGGCTATGAAAAGTGCCAGCTTTACCCAACAGGATCTAATCTAAATACTCATCTCCTTTACACAAGGCTATGCCTTTGGGAGCAATTTGGGGTTGCTCAAGGACACATCGATGTGTGAGGAGCAGGATCGAACCGCCGACCTTCCGATTGGTGGACGACCTGCTCTATGACCCTCTGAGCCACAGCCCTGGACTTTGTTTGATTCAATTTCAATTCAATTTATTTCATTGATAGTGTATTTAAGTTCCCCCTGATAAGTAGCGATGCCGCGTACATGCGTGTATGTCCAGGGATTTTAATGTGAAAGGTAAGAATGGAAGGAATAATGCGACAATGCGCTGCTGCTGTCAATGTGGAGACAATGAGGGTATTTCCCAGGGCTTTAACGCAAATTCGTTTAAATTTTTTAACATATTAACGCTATCAATCCATCAGAGTAGTGGGCTCAGCTTAAAAGTGGCATGATATGAAACTAGAAGAATCCATTGGTCCCATCAATGGCATACTAGTTTGTCAAGAAGGAGGTTAAATAACATTCCAAAGTGGTACTAATTTAGGCGAGGATAAACTAGCATAGCCTTTTTCAAAAGGGTCCGTTGACCTCTAAGATTCAGATGTGTGGATGTAAATGGGTTCTCTGGGTACCCACGAGTCTCCCCTTTACAGACATGCCCACTTTATGATAATTACGTGCAGTCTGGATCAAGTCCTAGTCCAGTCAGCACTCTGACACACTGACAGCTGTTGTTGCCTGTTGGGCTGCAGTTCACCATGTTATGATTTGAGCAGATTTTTATGCCTGTAGGGTTTCTGGACAATATATATACACATAGGTTTGCAAAAAGCAGCATATTTGTACACTCCCATGTTGATAAGACATTAAATACTTGACAAATCTCTCGCTATATCGTCCACTGTATAGTGAGTAGTGAGAGATTTCAGACACAGCCAGAAAGATAGAGATATGTTGTTGGTGACTGGTGCCCACTAGACATGTTCTTTGTTGTCCATCGTCAGCAACCTTGTCAATAAAGTTTACTTTGTCGCTGACATCACCATGGAGCTCACTGGAGGACATCTGACCTCCAGAGCATGGGAGGAGTGTGTGCATGAGTGTGCAAGTGTGTGTGTTTTAGTCGTATCGACAGCCAACAGTGGTAGTAGGTTTTCTATAGTTCCATAACGCCTGAAGCTTCACCTGTCACTATCACTTAGACTGAACGTGTGTGTGTGTGTGTGTGTGTGTGTGTGTGTGTGTGTGTGTGTGTGTGTGTGTGTGTGTGTGATGGGTTAAACAGGAAAAGGAAGTGGACCATTACAGGTTTAAGACAGTTGTATGAATTCAAGTCAGTTGTGCGTCTTCCTAAGTCTGACACTTGTGTGTTTGTGTGCATGTGTGTGTGACAATAATGTTGCAGGAGCTTTTTAGGCCATGGGTTGTGTGTAATGCAAGCTGGCATGGTGTGTGTGTGTGTGTGTGTGTGTGTGTGTGTGTGTGTGTGTGTGTGTGTGTGTCTGTGTGAGTGTGATACGAGCTGGCGTGATGATGCGCTCTGTCACCGTAGGAACCAGAGGGCAAGGCTTTATTAGAGTTTGGCTCTGACCAAACCACTAGTGACACACACAGATATACACATGCACGCACACACTACAAATACACACTCAGCCTCTCTGATACTTCTTCATCTTTATCACACACACAATGATTATAAACTGTTCATCTGTACGTCTCATTTATGTCTCAGCGTGTGCTTTGATTGGAAAGGCACCCATTTGTTTATTGTATATGTGTTTACACATGTACAGTATATGTAAGAAAAATTTCTTATTTATAAAAAAATATTGCAAAACATTGCGTCAAACCTCAGTACCTTTTAGGTCCGGACTAACTGTAGAATAACTAAAGCTGGTACTGAATGTCTTGTCCAGTGCAGAATCTTGTTTACTTTAGGGATGTTAATAATTAAAAAGCTGGTCCACCTTAAGAGAGAGCTGGCGCAGATACAGGAAGTTGACCCTGGACTGCCAGCTGAGGAGTTGTAGCTTTTAGCCTCATAGCATTTTTTCACAGACAAATAAACAGTACACACAATGTCTGCTACAGCTACGTTCACAGCTATAACGCCACCACACACACATGGTCTGTCGGAAACTCGCTGAAATTACGTTACAGTGGGTACAAAGCCACCGGCAACACTAGCAGCTAGCAGCTGCTAACGTAGCACAAACACACACACACACACACACACACACACACACACACACACACACACACACACACACACATACACACACTGTTTGTCGGACAATCACTATTGTTAATCTGGGCAGACACACATCTGACAACCTCTAAACTAAATCTGCGATGGAGACTTTTACTGGGAAAGTGGCTGCATGTCCGCGACACTACACGCAGCACCGTGGCTACTAACGCTCCCATGTGGTGAACTGGGGACAGTGAACGCAGCACCGTGGCTACTAACGCTCCCATGTGGTGAACTGGGGACAGTGAATGCAGCACCGTGGCTACTAACGCTCCCATGTGGTGAACTGGGGACAGTGAACGCAGCACCGTGGCTACTAACGCTCCCATGTGGTGAACTGGGGACAGTGAACGCAGCACCGTGGCTACTAACGCTCCCATGTGGTGAACTGGGGACAGTGAACGCAGCACCGTGGCTACTAACGCTCCCATGTGGTGAACTGGGGACAGTGAACGCAGCACCGTGGCTGCTACAGTAACTCTCCTGATAGTGAACTGTTGACTCAGTTGCCTGTTGTGCTCATGCACTGCTGCTGGCACACGCATGCAAGGCACTAATCTTGTCCATTAATGGTTAATAAACGGTTAACAAAGGCTGGTTATCAGTTAAGAAAATTTTTCAAAATTAGCATCCCTAGTTTACGTTCAACCAATCCCCACTGGAAAGAAATTAAAACGTTTCTGACGTCCATCACTCGCATGTCTGATGGAACAGATACACTTCCATTTTATTAAAGGTGCTAAATGCGAGATTGAGGGCATTTCTATTGCCTCCACACAGCTCTCAACAGGCCAACAGCTGAGCCTGCAGCTCGTAGCTAACAATACTAACACCGCTAACAGTGAAAACAAAGGCAACGGTGCTGACGGAGCTAACAGTGTTTACCTGGGGGGCGCTTCAGCGACAGCCCCGTTGGTCTGGATGGCATTATCAACAGCAACCGCAGTTTGTGCACAGTGCAGAGCTGCAGCTATAAGCTAGCCAGTGGGGCACGATGTAAACAAAGCAAGGAAAAGCTCTGATTACAACATCCACAGAGGGAGGGAGACTTCATTCTCTGCTCAGGTAGAAATTACTCCTCTATATCTTTACATAGACAATAGTTGTTTGCTGCTGAATTAATGCTCTGGATATTGTATAGACCACCTTTAAATGCATCAGTCCACACTTACTCCATGCAACACGCTCCTGATGAAGACCCCTATTTTTGCCACGTTTACTGAAAAGTAATCTGGAGAAACGGCTGTTTAAATCATACAAATATCCTGCCGTATATGTCTTTTGTCATGATTTCTTCCAATGGAGCAGACACAGAAACTATTTTGGGTCAGTAAAGTCTGCTGTCACTCAACAAGGTGAAGGCAGCTCATCAAACAGCTCATCTGAATCAGAATGTCACCAATTTAAACTATTTTATCAATGCAAAGCACTTGTGTGGCTGCTTGTGCTTCGACTCTTTCATATTTGAGAAGTTTGACTTGTTTTGTAAAGTTAAAAAAAAATGAATGTTTATACTTTTAGAAATAAGAGCCTGGAAATAGAGCTTCAAATAGAGCTTTCTATAAACTGATTAGCTATTTATTTTGGACAAAACAAGCAATTTGAAATGTCACCTTGGGCTCTGAGCATTTTGACTAAGCCAATAATTAAATTAAAAACATTATTGATAGTTTCATTAATAAAGATATCGTCATATTTCTGCTCAAGGCAGAGCGAGAAACATCTGGGCATAAGAATTACCTGAGAATCCTATGTCATGCTCCCATGATGCACCTCTGCGTCTACAAAATGTGCTTCTCGTCTCTGATCTTGACAGCTCCAGCACACAGAGGGAGACCATAATGGCACATCTCTGTCATCTACATGTTATAAATATCAATAGACCAGGCCTGTGCATACCTGCACCGAGGCAATCTCACATCACCCAGCAGACCACTTCTCAGCCTTTGAAAATGAAACCTGGGTTACTGTCCTGCTGCCAAACATCTTTAATATATACAAGTCATATTTTGGCACTTTGCTATGATTTCTTTCTTCCATTTTCCTGTTCGTACCAGATACATGATTCCTCCCCTAATCACCCCTCATCTCAGGATAAATAAATATTTAAGTGAAAATATTCAGAGCAAAAATATTAATAATGCATCTTAACTCTGTCCATATTCATGGTCGTCAATGTCCTGCAGGAGCCTCAAATCTCCGCCACGCATACTTTTCGAGAAGTGAAATAAACATATTCCCTGTTCCTTTGATTTTTCTCCGGCTCTCATCTCCTATGTGATATTTCTAATAAATAAACATGAGGCTCCTCTCCTTCCACATTCATTCACTCAGTCCTCATTCTTTAATTGTGATATGTTCTCTCACAACCAAGACTCTGGATCAATATTCATAATCGCCAATATCCCTCAGAGCTACAGAAGCATCACGTATTGAGGAAATGGACGCTTTTCAAGGCGACGCCTGGCTACGAAATGCGTGTTGCTCAGTGCGCATCCTCTTGAACAACGTGGATCCATTTTCATATATGTAGATTGGTCCTATTCATGTTTAGACAGATGCCTCCTGCTGAGCGGATCCCTCGTCTCTCTCCAAGATGTTCATGATAAATAAACATTAGCCACTTATGTATTCTCACTAAACCAGCAAGGTCCTGCAGAAACAGTGGATCTCCAAAACTGTCGTATTTTCTTGACCAAAGAAGAGACGTTCCCTGAGGGGATTGTAACCCTAACCTTGGCTGTGTCGGTGCCAGGCAACACCGAGAGTTGAACCCCTAAACTGGATGGTCTAAGACCTCCATTATCTGAGACACACTGGCTAAAATTAATATTCATGGTGCTCGCTTCTGCTTTGATTTCTCATTTCTTTCTCCTCAGCCATCTCTTATGCAGAATAACAAACATAACTCTGCTCAGCTGTTTACATATTCAGACATATTCCTGATTCTGATATGGATATTCTTGAGATAATGAGCAGACTATTTACATTTAACTTTTCTTCACCATCACCCTCCTCTGCCTCCCCCTCCTTTCTGTCACTCCCTTATCATTCTTTCTGAATCTCTTTCGCCTTTACCCTCTCACCGCCCTCCTCTCTCTCTCTCTCTCTCTCTCTCTCTCTCTCTCTCTCTCTCTCTCAGATGAATTGAATATGTAAGCTATTGGATGTGAATGAATAAAGCATCCCATCTCAAACACACATTGGTGACACCTTATTAACCACATGTCAGCTGCACATGACAGCTGGAGTGCACACAGTTTTCATTCACACACACAGCGCACACGTGCACGCATAGACACTAATGCAGCAGCTTCACACCAACGCCAGCATCCACACACACACACACACACACACACACACACACACACACACACACATGCGCGTACAAACACAAGACTGGCACACACACATCTACATATAGTCACACACAAACTCTCCTCATTAGCCTATATTGTGTTAGTAACTTACATTTTATCAGTCAGACACAGTGAATGCACATTTGATTGGAAAGACATTTGACATTCAAAAAGTTAAACACAATACAAAAGTTGCTGATAAAACTATATATATACATACATATACATAACTGGGTCAATAAAATAACTGTTCAACGACAGGGTCATGGAAAGACTTGAATCAACTAAAAAGCTGAATAGCTAATAGCGATTGTTCAATATTATCAGCAAAGGATGCCAGACTGGAACTTGGCCTTGGTACATGGGGCACCTGTCTACCAAGAGAACTACATCAGCGCCCTCTTATCTGTCTTATTTATTTATTTTTTGATTCGTAAAATGAAAAACACAAAAGCAGAAATGTACGAAATGACTCAGACAAGTTAGCAGCTTACGTTCTAGCGTCGGCTAGAACGTAAGCTGCTAACTTTAGCATTTCCGCCTTCATGCTACATGCATGAGAAGCTAGTCTGACTCACCAGATTTAGACTGTGAATATATTGTAAATCTGCCGGTATTCTCCTCTCCTTCCGCTATCTGTCATCTATTTTGCATCCTTACCTTAGCTCGACTCAAGGCGGTTGTGATTGGTTTAAAGAAATTACAAGCTAAGAGTGTTTTTTTCCCTCTACATCAGATTGATTACTTGTCTCTGGCCGCGGAGATAGGTCTAATATCATGAATAAATAAAAAAATAAATATATAAAAAATAATATGCTTGCTTTATGCAAATGTATGTATATATTTATTGTTGATAAATCAATCAACAACACAAAACAATGACAGCTATTGTCCAGAAACCCTCACAGGTACTGCATCTGGCATGGTCAGAGGCCCAGGGACCCCTTTAAAAAATGACCATGATGGTTTTCCCCTCTGCCCAAAATTTAACGCAAGTCTGGAACGTTATTTAACCTCCTTTGACCCCCTTCAAGCTAGTATGACATGGTTGATACCAAGGATTCTTTAGGCTTTCTAGTGTCATATGATCTTCACTATAGACTCTGCTACAGCCTGAAAATTGCAAGTTGCGTTATGCGTATGAGAGATTTTACCAGATTAAACCATTGTCCAAGATAGCCTTACATTCGTCGAAATGGCCTTTTCTCTTGTAATGTTAAGGTTTCAATGTACAAACAAAAAGCATAGAAGATACCTAACATGTCTTGGTTGTACTAGAATGATATGAGATTCATCTTATATTTTATCATCATCTTTATATTTTTACTAGCTGCAGTACACAAACAATGCAGCGTCTTTAGCCTGCTGTCGTCACATTATGTCCAGCGGGAGAGTGGAAAGCTTTACAGGCATGGCAACAGTAACTAAGGGGGGCGGGGCTTAGCACCTCTGCACCTAGCACCATCTATTAAAACTGAGATCTCAAACATTAAATCACAGAAAACAAAAGAGAACACAAATATTATAGAGATAGCAAAACAATCAAATATTTTTTTTTAATTCTCACCTCTGACGATAAGACCGGCAAAGTTGGACACCCCGGAGCCGCGCTCTGATTGGGTGACGCAGCGGTACAGATCTTGATCCTGATTCATGACTTCCTTGAGGTGGAAGGAGGCGGCGAAGCGTCTGTGGTTGATGTTTTTGGTCAGAGCCACGGGAATATCTTCTCCATTTCTCCTCTGAGTCACAAAGACAGACAAATATCAGGCGCTGCAGCAGCTTGTGGAGGGTTAACTGCCTTGCTCAAGGTCACGAGGCAGCGCTGGACCACGTACGCACCCACACACCCACACCCACACCCACACACACACTCACACCTCCCCTCTGCCTCACTGACAGCAGGTTTGAAGGTCATGACTACAATAGAGCTGTAATGAAATCAGCAGCTATTAAACTCTTAATCATGTTAGCTGCTATGGCCTGGGGTCGCTCTGTGTGCGTGTGTGCACGTGTGTGTGTGTGTGTGTGTGTGAGTATGTGACACTTTATTATTAGATGTACCCTTCCTGAGGGCGGCACGCCAAACATAATGTTTCATTTCTTTGTGTTTGTCTATCTCTACACCACCATATATAATAATAATAATAAACATTTTTATTTTGTATTAATTTTTTTGTTAGCAGGGATGAAGAGTCTCATATGAAAGGTTCAGTTCACCCAAATGAATAAAAAACACATATCCTCACTTGCCTCTAGTGGCATAGAGCCATGGTTTTATTTGCCCACTTTTTGAAATTTGACAACACGACTAGTGCAGTGTCCATCCGCGGCACGGCCATTCGGAGCGGGTCGATTGCTCGGCCTTAAGAAAAAGCTGCATTGTTGAGAACTGCTCAGCGCTTGTGAAGAAGAGTTTGGTTGTAACTATCAGTGAGTCTGCCCACTGCAGACAACATGCTAGACAGTCCACACAGCCCTGAATCTCCGTCGCTGCTGCTGCTGCACCGAACGCTGTTTGATTGTTTTTCAAAGTTTATTATACTGAATGTGTCGTGTTCAACAAAGCACTTCCGTAGCACCCCAGCAACATACCCGTTAAGTGTGAAGTAGGGCTGTCAGTCAATCAAAATATCTAATCGTGATTAATTGGACCCTCACAGGTACTGCATTTAGCATAAACAATATGCTCAAATCATAACATGGCAAACTGCAGCCCAACAGGCTATTGGCTATCAGTGTGCTGACGAGACTATGACTTACCCCAAACTGCATGTAATTATTATAAAGTGGGCATGTATGTAAAGGGGGGACTCATGGGTACCTATAGAACCCATTTTCAGTCACATATCTAGAGGTCAGAGGTCAAGGGAGCTCTTTGAACATGGCTACGACAGTTTATCCTCATCAAAATGTAGCATAAGTTTGGAGCATTATTTAGCCTAGTTTCATATGATGCCGGCATCATCACTCTAGCTTTAAAACTGAGCCCGCTACGACTTAATAATCACAAGTTTATGCGTTAAAGAAACTGAACTGATGCATTTACATTCATTTCTTCCTTTGTAGTTAGGTTTTTAGAAGGTGCAGATGCTGTTAGATTTTGTAAATGTAATTTTTCAGTGCTGTGAGCAACACATATTTAAGTCCACTCGCCTCTGTTATATTTGGGAGGAAATGAATCACAGATATTTTTAAAAACTGGGCAAATAAAACCAAAACTACCTTCAAGACTACATACCACAAGAGTGAGTACGAAAATATGTTCATCCCATAGCAGTAATTTAAAACAGTTTGTATTTATAGAGGATCTACTATGCTTTTGTGCCTTTTCCCTTTCCTTCTGTGTGTTATATAGTTTTTTTGTGAACGTAAAGGTCTGCAAAGTTACTCTCCCTCACAGAAACTCTACTCCTGACCTGCCTGAAACACATTGTTTTAAGTCCTTTTATTCCGTAACGTGGTGATGTCACTAAGTAACACATTTGCATATCAGAGCATTTCAGACAGAAGGTGAAAAGAGGTGATGCAACACAGCTGGTATGAGGAAAATACAGCATTTGTTTAACATTAAAGCATGTAAACGTGTTCTAGTAGAAACCCAAAATACAAATATGCACCTAAAAACAAGAATAATTGGTCCTCTTTAAGTGTGTGTGTGTGTGTGTGTGCGCATTTTAGAGCTGTACCTGCAGCCAGAGTTTATTGTTGGATGTGTCTCGTCCTGTAGCGATGCACTGAAATGTGGCATTTTGTCCGGCATTCACCTCCACGTCCCCCAGACGCAGGAAATGAGGAGATTTATCTACAAATCAAATGAGGTCACACATTAGATTGAGTTTACAGCAGCTGCACAGTGTGTAGTTGTGTTTTAAAAAGTTTTTAATTTCATCTAGTCTGTTAAAAGTGGAAAGAGGTGACAGAGCTAGAGGGAGTTACAGATACAAACAGGTCAGGTTATCACTAACACACTGTTTAGATTTCAGGACAACCCTGAGGAATATGTTCATTATGGAAGGGATAATATACAACAAGCCGGCCATTGTTGTGAAAGAAACCCTGACAGAGCGATGCAGCAGCCCTGCAGGGGTTTATTTCACAATGAGCAGCTAGCTGTACATTATCCCGCTTAATACACGGCTACTTCCTTAAGAAATCAATAATTTGACACAAAATCAGTCCACCAGAGTCTGACATCAAAAGCGCTGCTATAGCAATGGTGTGCTATAAAGAAACGCCAGACCACCATGAGTGACCAATCAGAAGCAAGCATTCAACACAGCCATGTAATAATACTACAATTAGATTTTACTGGAGTCGGATGAAGCGCAGCGCTGGGAGGTAACATCAATGTCACATCCAATATATATAAGTCACACAGCTCCCAATTCCCAACGACCACACTGAGATATGAAATAAGCCTTTTAGACCCTGAAGATGCAGTTCAGCTATGATATTCTTATTCTGGGGAGGTGATTGCAATCATAGATAGCAGCTACTATAGTGAATGAAAACACACACACACTAGCTTGCACGCATGCATTCATGCACACACAAACCTGTGTGTCCAGAAATGCAGCTGTGAGAATGAATGCTTCCACTGTGGAGACTAAGTACTAATTCCTTTTCAAATACTTGCCCCCTTCCCAATAGGAGTCCTGCTCCTCTGCCTTTAAAAGACTCTTCTTCTTTTTATAGTTTTCTCAGATTCCAGGTCACTTTATTGACAAAATTAATGTTTCTGTCAGAGACATAATCACTAACTTCTGACAGCGAAAGGGACAACAGGGATGCCAGAACTTCACAAACTGTACAAGCGGACGCCGCACGACGGTTTATCTTTATGACTTTTAATCAATAGAATCTATTAAGAAACAAAATTGTCCTCAGAGATTTCAGCGCTGCTACAAGACAGATGACCAAAAGGAGTTGTAATTGCTTCCTTTCCAAAACAGCAGACCCTCCAGGAACCTGCCTACGGCTCAAGATTAACAGACCCTTCTGTTAACGGTAACAGTTTGTCGTCACAGCTCTTTTCTGGCCCTCTGGAAGTAAGGAAACACTCAAGCAAAGGAGGGAAGAGATGTAGCGAGAATTTAAAATGGATCGCAGCCCTCATCTCTTTCCTGTCAGTGTGAGACAAGACAGCTACTGTTCACTGTGTGTGTGTGTGTGTGTGTGTGTGTGTGTGTGTGTGTGTGTGTTAAAGAGAGAGAGAGAGAGAGAGAAAGTGCTGAGTGGTCAGAATCGTCTCTCTATGATTGCCCTAATACTGTCTCATTTCCCGCTTCACTCTCTTTCTCTCTGTCTCACAATCTCCCTCTCCCTTTTCATTTCTCTCATTTCTTTTTCCACGACTTTCTCCTCTCACTGTATCCCTCCTCTCCTGTGTGTCACCTTCCCACTTATCTAACCATTCAAGTGCAACAGAAACCATCCCAGGTACAGTCTAATTAGTGGCCAAAGCTATCAGCCCCTATTCAGTGAGCTAGGACTAATTGCTGGTATGCTAATGACTCACCGCACGGGTAGCTGAGCACCTGAATGTCGTCGATGGCGATGAAGCCGGCTTTGCTGTCCGAAACCTCTGCTTCAAATATGACCTGAGAAAAGAGAGGGAGAGATTTAGCTGTTACTGTCTTCATCACTATCGGTATTATACTATTATTACTGTAATTTCCAAAAATTACACACAACAGGTAGTCTCATTGAGATCCAGATGTTTTCAATCAATAATTTCACACGAAAACGGTCCTCCAGAGTATGAGATCGGCACTGCGCCCACGGCAACGTTCTGCTATACATGGCCACCGGTAGACCGCTGTGATTGACCAATCAGAAGTGAGTGTTCAGTAAAGCTGTGTAGATAAATAGTAATGTGCAACTCGCTGTTGGAGAGAAGAGAGAGCAGAAAGCCCAGCTGGTATCTGTGTATTAATAGTGTAATAATAAAATGTGCATTGAAATCACTTCAAATATTAAGTATTGATACTTTTTTTACTAGGATATTTTGGACAACACTATTTCTGACCCTTCATTAGCCTGTAACACAACAGCTTAGAGCACAAAGTGTATAAAAAGAAAATACAACAGCTGAAACACTGGAAATGCTGTTCCCAGTAGAAAACTGAAACTCACATAACCAACAAACTGCTTGCTTATCACAAGCCAAATCACCAACCCTCTTTAGTATAGTTACCAAATCAGAAGCTGTGACGTTTTAGATGCATTCTGGGTGCACTGGAAGCTGCAACGTAAGACTACTGCCATTTAAATTTGCAGTCAAAGTGATGGATCCAATCTATGTTGTCACAGGATGGATGGAAAGTCAGTGACAGCCGCCAGCGCTGTGCAGTAAACTGAATAAATACAAAGCTGCCATCCTGGATTTATACATTCAGGCCACCGAGCCAGGAAGGATAAATGAGATACTTCCTGTTGGATCATAATAATCTCCTTTGGTACACATAAAATGGCTGCCAAGGAAATGATAAAAGTAATGAAACCAAACATGGTTAAGGTGGAGAATGAAGGGTTGGAGCCTATCTGTTTGTTTTTCTTTCCCATCAATTATTTCAAAGGAACAGTGAGGCACATAAATGGAAAGATAAAAGCAGCTAAATGTGAAATGAGACGGTCAAATTATGGGCAAATTAATTGTGCTTTAATACTGATTTGTAATTGTTGTGTCTGACACCAACCTGCTTCTCAACGTCTATATTTCAAGCTGAGTGTTGCGTTCAACAGGTGCTTCCATTTCATCAACTCATGGTCTGATAACTCCCCTCCTCATCCTCATTTATCTCTCTCCCTCCTCCCTGTCCATACGTTAGCCCTCCGCTCTTTATTTCTTCCATCATCATACCTCTTTGGAAACCGTTTCTCTGACCTAACTCCTCTCTTTCCGTTGCCGTCTCTGTTTTCTTACAGTGTTTGCTCAGAGAGGTGTGCTGTAATGAACAGAGGAGAGGGGGAGCAGAGGAGGTCGCTATCAAAAGGAGAGGCAGAGGGAGAAAGAGAGCGAGGGGGGTGAGCAGTTGTTGTCATTCATCACCTGTAAAAGGAAATCTGCCGTGAACTGTTTACCCACAGCTTATCATCCCCTGCTTGTCACACTCTCCCCCTCTCTGTCTCCCTCCCCTACCAATCTATCTTGTCTCTCTGCCCTATCATCTTTCACTCATAGCTCACAGCGGAGCGCAGCAGAAAGACATCCGCTGACTTTTAATACCTTCATCTCTGTCTGTCTGCCTCCCCGGTCTGCAGCTTGTTATTAGAACCACGTTTGTCCTGGTAGCCATAACATGACCTCTTGTCTTCTCCTGCTTTGTGTGCACATTTATAAATTTAATCTTTCTGAAAAGTGCAATTTTGTTTGTAGAAAGTATTAACGTCATTATTAAAAATCTCAGTCTCAGGCAGTGGACAACCTCCGGTACTGAAACGTGAAGCCAAAACTGAAGTGCCTAAACTTGTATTCTTTCCAACAGCCAGCAGGGGGCGACTCCTCTGGTTGCAAAAAGAAGTCTGACTGTATAGAAGTCCATGAGAAAATGAGCCGACTTCTCACTTGATTTATTACCTCAGTAAACATTGTAAACATGAGTCTATGGTCTCAATCACTAGTTTCAAGTCTGCTTCAACAGAGCATGATGTTGATGTTTAGTAAATTATGGTCCCACTTAGAGTCAGATAGACCAGAAAGCAACGTATGCTTTAGGGTGTGGCTACCACGACTGAACTTGAGGCTTCAAAACCACAGTGCATGAACAAATAGGTGATGTCACTGTGACTATGTCCACTTCTTAAAGTGTCTATGGTTGAGATAAGACGGACAATAATCTCATTATTGGTCAAAACAAGTCTCAATTTCTCCACGGTTGAGTCCAAATCACAAGCAAATTGCAAATCAGCTGAAAGTCTTGAAAATCCAAGACTCAAGTGTCATTTTTGTAGGGCTGTCCTCGACCAAAGAAATTCCTAGTTGACTAACGCTGGATACACATTACACAAGGATCAAGCTGATTTTGAGTATAGTAGCAAGATGGACCTCAGAAACGGAGGACCAACCTGTTTATTTGTGGTAAGAAGACAAGTGTTTATTTAACATGTCTCCGTGACTTCATCCATACATTTTTGTTTATCAGTATTCAGTACAAAGTAGTGTAAACATTAACCTGATCGATAGATCTGTAAAAAGTTCCTCCAAGAATCAAACAAAAGACCAAGTTAAATCTTGTATTTATCAGACGTGTTCATAAATTTCTTATAAATAAGTCATTCAGCTTGAAAAAAAGCATGAAAAACTTACTAATGGACTGAAGAAAGTGGATTAGAAATATTTCCCCAATGCTCAGAGTCACTGCAGCCTGGATGCAAGTCATTGCTTGTTTTGCTTCCCTGTAGAATTTAATTATCAGCCCTGAGACTCTTTGCATTCTGTGATTCATGGGTCCGCTGTATGGTCACCTCTGAGGAGATAGGATTTCCATCATACAGGTGTCAAGCACTCGCTGCCTGACTGGTCTCATCAGCGAGGAAGGATTACTGATAGCTCGGGTTTACAACTTCTCACATGGGCAAAACAACTCTGATACGCTGAAGGCTGAGGACTGACATATCATCACTCCAGAGGAGGATCACCGGATCCTCTTATCAACTAATGGCGTATATCATTCCGATGCAAGCATGTATGGGCACTAAATCAGCGACGTTTAAATCTGAAGGCGAGGAGTGTATTTTCTACTCCGTGTTATAGTTTGAATCCTCTCAGTCATGAATCATCTGGCTTCAAGGTAACTGCTCTTTCTAAACACAATGTGATGAAACTTCATCACATTTATGTCCAAGTGAGAATGTTGTACTTTTACGATCCAAAGCTTAAGGTCATGGATGTTAAAACTGGCAAAAACATCACACCAAAAATCCTGATATTCATAAGAAAATAAAATGACGGGCTGCAAATAATGATGTTTCATTATCGACTGAAAAACTGTGTTGATCAAATGTCAAAAATGTGTTAAAAAAACAACAACAAAAAAATGACCAACCGTCCAAAACCCAAGATATTACATCAACTACCACTAGTGCAGTGCCCCTTTGGCTGATTGCTTGGCCTCTGGTATTGCTGGTTGCAGCTTTCATGAGAACTACTCATTCAAACAACTTCACACTTGACGAGGGCTGTAAAATATCTTGATATTATATTGATATTGTGATATGAGACTACATATCATCTTAGATTTTGGATAGCATAATACGGCATAAGTGCTTTTCCTGGTTTTAAAGGATGCTCATTGTGAAAAATTTTCTTAACCAACATCGGACCCTCATGCAGCGGTGCGCCAGCTGCAGTGTATGAGCACAACAGACAACTGTGTCAACAGTTCACCATCAGGAGAGTTACTGTAGCAGCCACGGTGCTGCGTTCATCGTCTCCAGTTCACCATCAAGAGAGTTACTGTAGCAGCCACGGTGCTGCGTTCACTGTCACCAGTTCACCATCAAAAGAGTTACTGTAGCAGCCACGGTGCTGCATTCACTGTCTCCAGTTCACCATCAGGAGAGTTACTGTAGCAGCCACGGTGCTGCGTTCATCGTCTCCAGTTCACCATCAAAAGAGTTACTGTAGCAGCCACGGTGCTGCGTTCACTGTCTCCAGTTCACCATCAGGAGAGTTACTGTAGCAGCCACGGTGCTGCGTTCATCGTCTCCAGTTCACCATCAAAAGAGTTACTGTAGCAGCCACGGTGCTGCGTTCACTGTCTCCAGTTCACCATCAAAAGAGTTACTGTAGCAGCCACGGTGCTGCGTTCACTGTCTCCAGTTCACCATCAAGAGAGTTACTGTAGCAGCCACGGTGCTGCGTTCACTGTCTCCAGTTCACCATCAGGAGAGTTACTGTAGCAGCCACGGTGCTGCGTTCACTGTCTCCAGTTCACCATCAGGAGAGTTACTGTAGCAGCCACGGTGCTGCGTTCACTGTCTCCAGTTCACCATCAGGAGAGTTACTGTAGCAGCCACGGTGCTGCATTCACTGTCTCCAGTTCACCATCAGGAGAGTTACTGTAGCAGCCACGGTGCTGCGTTCACTGTCTCCAGTTCACCATCAGGAGAGAGTTACTGTAGCAGCCACGGTGCTGCGTTCACTGTCTCCAGTTCACCATCAGGAGAGAGTTACTGTAGCAGCCACGGTGCTGCGTTCACTGTCTCCAGTTCACCATCAGGAGAGTTACTGTAGCAGCCACGGTGCTGCGTTCACTGTCTCCAGTTCACCATCAGGAGAGTTACTGTAGCAGCCACGGTGCTGCGTTCACTGTCTCCAGTTCACCATCAGGAGAGTTACTGTAGCAGCCACGGTGCTGCGTTCATTGTCTCCAGTTCACCGCCTGGGAGCGTTAGCAGAAACGGTGCTGCGTTCACTGTCTCCAGTTCACCATCAGGAGAGTTACTGTAGCAGCCACGGTGCTGCGTTCACAGTCTCCAGTTCACCGTCTGGGAGCGTTAGCAGAAACGGTGCTGCGTTCACTGTCTCCAGTTCACCATCAGGAGAGTTACTGTAGCAGCCACGGTGCTGCGTTCACTGTCTCCAGTTCACCATCAGGAGAGTTACTGTAGCAGCCACGGTGCTGCGTTCACTGTCTCCAGTTCACCGTCTGGGAGCGTTAGCAGAAACGGTGCTGCGTTCACTGTCTCCAGTTCACCATCAGGAGAGTTACTGTAGCAGCCACGGTGCTGCGTTCACAGTCTCCAGTTCACCGTCAGGAGAGTTACTGTAGCAGCCACGGTGCTGCGTTCACTGTCTCCAGTTCACCATCTGGGAGCGTTAGCAGACACGGTGCTGTGTTCAGAGTTTAGCAAGTTGTCAGCTGTGTGTCTGCCCGGACTAACGATAGCAACTGTCTGACTCTGTGTGTGTTTGTGCTACGTTAGCAGCTGCTAGCTGGCTTCCTGCCCGCTGTAGCGTAACTTCGGTGAGTTTCCCACAGACCGTGTGTGTGTGGCGGTGAGTGTGGGTTTGTAGGTTGCGCTATAGCTGTGAACGTAGCTGTAGCAGACAGTGTGTGTACAGTTTATTTGTTGGTAAATAAATGCTACGAGGCTACAAGCTACAACTCCTCAGCTGGAAGTCCAGAGACAACTTCCTGTATCTGCACCGGCTCTCTCTTAAGGTGGACTGTTAAGGTGGACCAGCTTTACTCCTTGAAGTGACGAGACTCTCCTCTGCGTTTTTTTAAAACTAAAACAATTATCAATTAATGCACTCATTGTTGCATCTCTAATAAAGCAAGAATTAAAATCTGAGGTTGGTTAACTGTACTGCAGTCAAGTGATAATCAAGGAACTAAATCATCATCTGAAAGCCTGTTTTCTTAAAAAAAAAAAAAAAAAAACAACTTGAAATAAAGTAGAGCTCCAACACTTAATCGATTAGTTGTCAACTATGAAATTTATCGCCAAATATTTTGAACGTCGATTAATCAGTTTTTCATGTGATGTGAATGTGAATATTTATTTTACTTTACTCCTCTCTGACAGTAAACTGAATATATTTAAGTTGTGGACAAAAGAAGACCTTCGAGGATGTCGTCTTGGGCTTTGGGAAACACTGATCAACATTTTTCACCATTTTACAGACTAAACAACTAAGCAACTGATCAAGAAAATATTCACCAATGAAAATAATCATTAGTTGCAGCCATAAAATACAGTCAAAACTGTACCTACAAAGTCTAAAGTGTGCTGCGTGGGCATAGGTGTGCCTGTTTTGTGTGTGTGTGACTCGATGTGTCTGCATGTGCCAACGCTTCCCCTGGTGAAACCAGTCTCATTACAACTGAAGCTAAAGTGCTAACACAGAAACATGTTCTGACATGAACAAAAAAAAAAAATTGCTTCATAACCTCAAATCCAATAACCTGTTTCATAGCCTGAAAAACCTACATAAGCCTCAGCAAACTGGGACGATTATGTTCAATTAAAACATGTTGACACACGAGTTCCATGCTTGGCGAGCTCCTCCCATCGTCACTGAGGGGGACCGGGCTCCAGATGGGCCATTTGGAGGATGCTTTCACACTTCGCCTTGCAGTAATATTAGAGGGTCCCTGGGCTGTGTGTGTTAAACATGATCAGTGTGTGTGTACGCCTTGCTTGGACAAACGGAGACGAGCTGTCGCGCAACATGCACACATCTGTCAACGCCAGCCAACACACACGCACAGATCATGCTGACTGAGTGACGGACATGAATTAAGAAACGTACAAGCACACGTTTTCTTTTACAGTCCTGCAATAACGTCTAACCCTGTGAGTCCGATCATGTCAGACAGCCGTTCATTAAAAACACTGACAATAATAAGTCCAGCATGGTGACACACACTCACGCACAAAAACACACATGCATACACACAGACACCTCATTTTCTTTCTAGCCTAATCGTCACCTCCTGAGCCTCAGTCAACACAAATAAATCAGCTGCCTGCCTCCCAGTGTGTGTGTGTGTGTGTGTGTGTGTGTGTGTGTGTGTGTGTGTGTGTGTGTGTGTGTGTGTGTGTGATTCACATGAAGACGAAATAACATTTACATAATAAAGGAATCCTGCATTAACACAGCCGTTGGTGATTATTTAAAGAGAGTTACCTGATATTCGTTGGGCCAAAAGGTGGAGACAGCGAGTTCGGCTCTCAGCCAGTCTTTACCTGAAAGACGACATCACAGTCAACCCAAGGGAATAAAATCAACAGAGTAAGAGTAAGTTAGGAAATGACGTGATGTTTACCGGTGTAGGACGTCACGTTCCATATAGGGTTGGCCAAGGGACCCTTGTTTACCTAGAAATAACATAGAAAACAATATAAAAGATGTAGTTTTATTTCCTGATGCACTCAAAGAGGCCTCCTGTCCATTAGACACATTTAATTCCACAAAGACATTTGTTATTATATAGTTATACTATATATTATATAGTTATTAATGGCACAGTCTTGCCTGATTAATCATTCGACCTCTAAGTAGTTCCCAACCTTTTTCCTAAAGGGAACCCTTTTCTATCACTGAGTAAACTGACGACGCGTAACTATGTTTCATGGATATTTCATATTATATTCAAGGCCTAACAATAACGGCAGAGAACAACTGTATAATTGACCCAAATATGAACACAATAACGGCAGGAAGTTGAACATTCCCTGTAAATATTACATCAGAGATGAGTTTTCCTGTTATTGTTAGGAACTTTTAACACATATCTCTCTCTGTAATGTGTATTTTTTATTTTTCACAATCATACCTACTTTTTAGGCTTCCTTTTTGACAAATTTAGTATTTTCTTCTCCCTGATGCTTGGCCGTTGGCTCTTTGGTTGCTTTAACTGCATACTTCATATCTTAAATAATAATCCAGACATTAATGTAGTTTTCTTCACAGAAATGAATGAAATGCTGAGATACAGGCCAGCTTTATACTCAGAAGACCTCAGTGCAGAGCAGGTTGGGAACCAGTGAGCTACATCACCACCTCTACGCTGGTAGGAACTTCAGCAGGCAGGAGGTTTGCTGCAATGTGGGTTTGACTTTGTGTCATCAGATTGAAGGGCAGTCTTCCAGCTCATAATACTCCCCTGCTGCTCAGAACCAGGAAATGGTAGAACCAGTAAAATGGCAATCTTCAGTTAATGTCTTTTCTAACCACAAAGCTCGAGAGGAGACCAGAGGAAAAAGGTAGACAGAAGTGTTGTGAAAACTACCAAAGTGGAAGGAAAAGTTTGGATCATTACACCATAAAATGTGTGTTGTTGAGCAAATCCTTCATGCTTTGTACCTTGATAAATATCTAACAATTAACATCTTAATCTTAACACAAAGTGTGTTAAAGGTGCATATTTGCTGATTTTAAAAGTCCGTATTTTTCTGTAATTAGGCAACCTTGCATAAACCCTTGGTTAAGGCAAGGCAGTCTGTTGCATGCTAGCTGCATTACTTGTGGTTGTACTTCACAACATCCCGACCACATTTCCCATAAATCCTATTTTGTTTTAACTGAAGAGGCTCTGTTCACCATCTGTCACTGTGACGAACAGAAAGCTTTAACTCTGCACTTGAACTCATCTCGAGTTGTTTTAGGGAGTAAAAGTACCTTTGTTTTCTGAAAAAAATATAAACTGCAATCCAGCTTGTGTCTCATGAAATCAAACCTCTTCTTATACAGTGTAAACTGCTATGTAGAGGCCATTAAAGCCACTCAGATGATCTTGTTTATTTAAAGTATTAATGTTAAGGTAAGGGCAGGTGGTTTACTGGGCAGGTAATATCATATAAACTGAACCAGTAGAATCAGTCTCAGCCCATTAAGACTACTGTATAAACTTCTGATCTGCTGTGTTTCTTCTTGTTTTACCTTCACCAGGACGTTGAGGGTGCCGGGGCTGGAGCCGTCAGGGCTGGTGAGGAGATAGTTGAAGTCAATACAGTGAGTGTCATTCTCCTTCATGACTGGCAGCTGAAACCTGGCCTTCTCCCCGACATCGTACTGAGAGACGTCCACATACATGTAGGAACCTGGACACAGAGACAAGTAGAGGGTCAGAACAGAAACATCACTCCAGGAGGATCCGGTTCACAGTGTTCGTGAATCAGACCTGACTCATGAATCGGCTCATTTGTGTTTGCAGCGGTTTGTGCTTGTAGCTCCACATACCTGCTGTAATTCACTGCTTGAACAGACTAGCAGTGGTGTCCTCTGAGGAGGTAGTTAGAGTGTATGACTGGACTTGTCAAAGAGTAGACTGTATGTCCTCTGCCTGTGTTACATGTAGCTACATGAGTCACCTGACTCTCTCTGCTACTGTGGAGCTTCACAATAATCCCTGAAGACGTGAGCAGCTAAGACAGAAAGCTGCAACAGTTGTGTGAATTACAGCCAGTGTATTTTGAAGCTATTTTTTCACAGTAACAGTTTATCTAAATTCAAACCTCCTGTTAATTCTCTGCCATCTATTGAATACTGCAGATTCTGGTTTTATTGTTTTAATTAGTGAATAGTAAGGTTGTTTTTTCTTTTTCTTTTTCTTTACTCATTGTTTTTTTCTTTTTACCTTAACACCCAAATCCTAAATATAAAATTAAGCACATCTTTTGCCACCACATGGCTTTCTTTTTTCCATGTTACAAGGTTTTTTTTTTTTTTTTTTGGGGGGGGGGGGGGGGTCGTATTGTAAGGGGCTTGGCTTGGGAACCGGAGGGTCGCTGGTTCAAGTCCCCATATGGACCAAGTGCTGAACGTGAACTGGTAGCTGGAGAGGTGCCAGTTTGCTTCTTGGCCACTGCCGAGGTGCCCCTGAGCAAGGCACCAAACCCCCAACTGCTCGGGGTGCTTATCAGGGCAGCCCCCTCACTCTGACATCTCTCCATTAGTGCATGCATATAGCTCCTGTTTGTGCATGTATGTATTAAGATAAGATAAGATATTCCTTTATTTGTCCCACAGTGGAGAAATTTACAATTTATTCCGGATCTGTGTGTAAAAAACAACAGAGTGAATTCAAAAATTGAATTTCCCCTCAGTAGATCAATAAAGTGTGTTCTTCTAATGGATAGAGGGTGTCGTATGCTGTACAGATTGTAAAGCCCCCTGAAGCAAATTTGTGATTGAGCTATACAAATAAAACTGACTTGACTCTCAACATGGCGATGGCTGAGCCTTTGTTAACAGTGCTAACAGCGCTAACATGGTAAATGGTGACTGGACTTGCATTTATACAGCACTTTTCTAGTCTTCCAACCACTCAAAGCGCTTTACACTACATGTCAGCATTCACCCATTCATAGATCATACACTGAAGGCAGAAGAGTCAACTTTGCCCATCAGGATCAAACTGAAACTCCTACTACTCATTCACACACTGATGGCTAAGCCTTCAGGAACAATTTAGGGTTAAGTGTCTTGCTCAAGTACGCATCGACATGTGGACCAGCCGGGAATCGAACCATGACCTTCCAATTGGTGGACGACCGGCTCTACCCTCCGTCGCCCCTGTGCAAACAACAGCAACGGTGCCGACAATGCTAATGCTCTTAACACACTGTTCATCCTGTGGTGTGCATGTGACAAATAAAATCTTAAATATTAATCACCCTTTACCCATCTCTGCATCTCTCTGATAGTTAACATAAGTATTTATTAATGTCTGTGTGTTTGTACGCCAACATATATAACGTACATTCTCCTGTGACAACACTGCGAGTCCAGTCATTTAAAAACTTTAGTCCAAACTATGAATTTAATCTCTGTTAATCATTTCTGTCATCCAGGACAGTGCTTCTCACCCTCTTTTCTGTTAAGGACTCCGAGACCTAGTCCTGGGTCTGGGAGTCCACACTCCACACTGATCTGGGAACGCCTCGGGATCCCCCAGTCAGACCTGGTTAATGTGGCCCCGGAAGGGGAAGTTTGGGGTCCCCTGCCGGAGCTGTTGACCCCGCGACCCGGCCCCGGATAAGCCGTTGACGATGAGTGAGTGTGAGAGTGTGGACTCCTACATTGATAGACATTAGGTCACAGACCCCCATTTGATAAGATTTCGGACCTCTATCTGAAAAGATTTCGACGTGATTAAGACCAGAACACTGTTGTTGTCAACTACAGTCACTCTCATGACTCCTACAAACATTGTGCTCAATTCTATTGTGAATTTAAAAGTGAAAATAACCTATTCCTCATTTTTATCCCTCCAGGACCCCTGGGGGTCCCCAGACCCCTGGTGGACAACCACTGATCTAGGACACGAACCACTAGAAACCACGATGAACTCCCCCCATTCCCCTGCTCTTTCCTCTTTCACACGGACACTTTGAAGCAGTGTGTTTCTTGTCATGAGAATAAAATCCCTAAAATAAAGAGCCTCTATTCTTCCCCTTTATATGTGCATGTTTTTTTACTCACTTGTGTTCCTCCCCCTCCCCCACCCAGACACATAAAACAAACCAGCGTTACTACGACTGTCATTCGTTTCCTTTGTGACTGTGAGGCTGTTTCTCATCAAGCCAGCAACAAATAAACAGGGAATCCAAAAGATAGAAGAAAAGCTCCTAATTTCTTTTCTTTCTGTTTTTATATTGTCATATCTTCTCTTAATTCTTCAGTTTTCTTTCTTTTCTGTATGAACTATGCAGCTTCCAGGTAATAGAAATTGTAAAAGCAGAAGCACAAAACTGGTGAAACTTGATCACTAAAATGGCCAGTTGCAGTTTGCATCATGTCGCTGCAGTTAGCTCAGACTCTTTAACCACACCAGCTAAATTTTTCCAGACTACAACATATCATTACCTGATCCAACCCAGTGGTGTCGCATGATTAATTGCATTTTCCATAGCTATCCTCTGGGCTATGTTTTTCTGGCTTGCTTGTTTTTGTTTGCAGTATGTTCCTTCTTTCTCTGCTGATTTCATATATAAATCACACTGTTTTTTGTTATTCTAACTCTATGGGACTGTGGAGAAAGCTGTCCATCACTACTGATGAGAAAGACGAGGAAGACAAGAACCAATGTACTTCAGGTACTTTGTTATACCTGCTATTACCACTCAGTACTGTACTTTGTACCTGTGGTGGTTGACTGCAGGAAATGGAGCTTGAAGTAATCCATAATCTGGGTGTGCTGACGGGACGGTCAGTCAGCTCGTCCAGATGTTCTAGTAATCAGCTCAGACCTCAACCAGATGTTGCTCCAGTGAAATATGATGAAATGTGAGCGTTTTCCTGCCCAATGTCTAATCTCACATGAGCTCATCACAAACTGAGAGAAAGTAGCTATGATAGTGTTTAATGCTATTTGTAGGATAGAAATAAACCTAATAAAACTAGCGCTGGAGCAATACATCCACTAACTGGTTAGTCAGTCTTTAATAATTAATAATTAATAATCAGCCTCTCAAATGTGACAATTTGCTGCTTTTCGCTGTTTTATGTTGTTGTATATTGACGATCTTGAAGATTTTTGGGTTCTGGACTTTGTTGATGGACAAAACAATGAAGATATCACTGTGGCCTCTGGGAAACTCAAGTCACTGACATATTTAATTGATGAATTAATCATGAATAATGAAATCAATTACACTGTTGGTTGCAGCCCTAAATAGAGTACAATACACTTAGAATATACAGAATAACAGAACATGGCTGCGTCTGATATCACATACTCAGCAATCTTATACTGAAACTAAAATTGAAGCGTAACTGACGTTACAGAGCTGCCCGCCAACGTCCGTTATGAACATTCATTATGAACACTCGTATTGCATTGTGGAATTTATACTGCAGTAGTGTCCAGTGTCCATACTGTAATATTTCACCAGAAATAGTATGCAATTTATGTACACCAAAAAAATCAACCTACTGTATATCTCAACAGAGTAGATTAGAATTAGGGCTGTCATTTAATTAAAATATTTAACTGAGATTAATACCATGAGTGTCCAGAGTTAATTGCAAATTAATCACATTTTTTATCTGTTCAAAATGTACCTTAAAAGGGAGATTATTCAATTATTTAATACACCTACTGTATATACCGATGCATGTATATATTTATTATTGGAAATCAATTAACAACACAAAACCATGACAAATATTGTCTAGAAACCCTCACAGGTTCTGACTTTAGTATGAAAAATATGCTCAAATTATAACACGGCAGCAGTCAACAGCTGTCAGTGTGTCAGTGTGCTGACTTGACTATGACTTGCCCCAAACTGTCTGTAAAGGGAAGACTCACGGATACCCAGAGAACCCATTTACATTCACATATCTAGAGGTCAGAGGTCAAGGGATCCCTTTGAAAATGGTCATGACAGTTTCTCCTTGCCAAAATTTAGCGTAAGTTTGGAGCGTTATTTAACCTCCTTCGCCACAAGCTAGTATGACATGGTTGTCACCAAAGGATGCTTTAGGTTCTAGTTTCATATCATGCCTGTAGCTTTAGCCTTTAGCATAATGTGCTATTATCCACTTTGACAGCCCTAATTAGAACAGAGAAGAAAAGAAGAGACCAGAGTAGAATAACACTGAACAGACCAGATCTCAACAGAGTAGAAAAGATCAGAATATAATACAATACAACACAATATCTGTGCTCCAGTTAAACAACCACAGCCCTCCATCCTAACTGGTTAAATCTATTTGCATATTAAACCATCCACAATGCGCTCTATACAATGAGCTGGAGAACAATGGTGATTATCACTTATTGTTTAGCTAATCTACTGTGAGAAAACACTTTTCTCTGCAGAATGCAGCAGAACATAACAGGCTTTCAACACACACACACACACACACACACACACACACACACACACACACACACACACACACACACACACACACACACACACACACAAAGCTTTTCAAAACCAAACACTGTATCCCAGTTATTGGATTGGCTCTTCCTCTTTCTCTTGATCTCTCTTTTCCCCACCAACACCTCCACACACACACACACACACACACACACACACACACACACACACACACACACACACACACACACACACACACACACACACACACACACACACACACTCCTATTTCAGCCATAGCAGTATTAGAATAATCCTACTTCCTGGTTCTGAACATCACCACCACCAACAACACACAATGTGAACATCCAAACTGAACTACAGCCAGTCAGGCCGGAAACAATACAGGGCCAGCACCGTCCTCTCTCCAGCTCTGTAATCTACATCCACCCAAAATGAACACACATGATGGACGTCACTCCTCTTCCTTCATTTCTGGCACTGGTACTAAGATGGTGACATGAGAAAAGTGTCTTTAAGATGGCTGCCAAGATGGTGCACCAGCTAAAAATACTCCTATGAGACAGTCAGAGACCCAGATATGTCACAACAACATGGCATAATATCACCTTAAGCACTAATCATAACGCTGCCTGCTGCGACATTAGAACAACAAGTGGATTAGGTATAGGAAGAAATAGCTGAATAGTATTTGGTAAATATTATAGGTAATGTCCAACATGTTAATGTGTTACCTCTGCATGGTTACTGCAATAATATTCAATAATATTGCATTGAAATGCTTCAGCCTAGAAAGACAACAAAAACGTCTAATCTGAGATAAATATGGCATTGGAAAATATGAGTAATAAAAACTGACACAACACTCCTGCTAAAAAAGCAGACCTTGTGATGCCAAGAACATCCGACACCTGAAGTCTGCCAGTTTCTAACATGGCTGATGTCTTTGAACTGCCAAAGTCTAAAATGGCCGCTAATAGAATGACGACACGATGTAACGATGAGGCTAAAAATACCCCTGTGACAGTCTTAAGACCTAGATATGTCACATAACAGCAGCAGCAGCGGCGTGGTACATAGAGGACAGCGTTCTTCAGCTAAACAGCAACAGCAGCTAATGGGAGAGTTTTACTTTCAGCAGCTTATGGTATCGACCATGTGGGATAGCTGACACCCTCCTAGTATAAGAAGAAGAAGAAGATAACATAACATACTAATAAAAACAGAACATGCAGCCTGTCCACTTTAAAGAAACAAGTCTCACCATGTACTTTAATGTTAAATATGGACCTGCTTTTAAAACTCTGTGTTTCTCCTCAGCTCATATTGTTCATCCCTCTCATCACATGTTCCCAGTTAAAAATCAAAGGGTGATCAGGAAATTTCCATTGATACTTCCAGACTGTGGAATCATTTCCCCATCACTATTCAATCTTTCCATCCCTCTGGTACAAACCTGTCTGTAAGGTCTGTCTTTTTAATGCTGGATTTGAACGCTATCATGGCTGCGAGATTGGAGATTTTCTGGTTTCTCATAAAAGCTTTTTGGTTTCTTTTAAATGCACTTTTTCACCATCATCAGTTCATTTGCTGATTATTCTCTTGATTTATTTATTTTGTTTTTGGTCTATAAAATGTCCAAGGTGATGTCTTCAAGTGTCTTGTTTTAATGAGACCAGCATCTCCAAAGATATTCAATTTCTAAAAAAAAAAAAAAAAAAAAAAACGCAGATTTGAGAAGCTGTAATCAGATAATTTTGGGCATTTTTACTTGAAAATTTGGTGATTTTTAAATCTTCCCGTCAATCAGCTACTTGAATAATTAATTGATTGTTTGTTTATACTCTTGTGTTCTATGAAAAACATGACTCACCTTAACATGCTCAACATATAAATCTACAATTTAAAATTTGAACTGAAATTATATGAGGTGTATAAGTTTAAAATCCAATGCAACAAATACTACGCTCAGGCATCTCTGAAGTTTTAACTACTTGCCTGCTTTTCAGACAAGCCTGCCACAATAAGTTAAAAGGAAATTAAGAAGTAAAATAATGAATTAGAAAAACAGCCAGTTCGCTTTAAATGCTTGAAAAGGAAATCTCTATTTTGCCAGTCAAATCATTTGTTTCATTAATACATACAATACATTTAATACTCCTTTCTTTACAGGGACGTGTGAGTATAAACAAAGCTCATATCAGAGAGGTTTGATTTAATAATGTTAAAGCTGTTTAGTTTGCGTTGCCGTATCAATCATTATTCACTCATTATAAAAGACAACAAGCGGACGAGAGACCAGCTCTGCTGCAGTTTAAATGGCTTTTTTCTGCTCCCTTATTAGACAGCACACTGTTGAAAACAAGAGGAAAGAGAGAGACATGGAGAGAATGGCATGCCAAATAGGTTTAGAGTGGTACTGGCTGACAACATTATGAGTCAAGAGTATCTGCTTTAGTCCACTGAGCCACGGGGGCCCCAGCCCATGAATGTTCAACTGGCACGACGCGCGGTGCCAACGTAGCACTGTGGCTGGTGCCAACATCAACCCCCAAAGAGATTACACAGAATAGTTTTAGCTCTATTACAAAAACTGCCAAACCATCCCTCCACACTCAATACTGCCTTAAGCGCAAATAGTGATTCGCAACTGGGACAAACCGATGTGGGTTATAAGGAACAAAACTAAGTATTGGCTAAGTATCCAATGAAAACGATTCTGCGTAAAAGCCCTGAGATGACTCCTATTCTTCTGCCAATACCTTTAACAATATATAACCCCCTGAACTACTAATCAGCAAATTCACTCCCAAAGGTCTTTGAGCTGCCAAATACTCATCACAACCCCTCCTAAACAAAGGGAGTAGGCATCCCTTTGTTTTAACGGGTCAAAAGCTAAAAAGGTTTACTGCCTATGCTCTAAATCATGACATGGCCTCAGGGAGACTGCAGCCGGACCAGAGTACTTCTAAATTACTGGTGGCTAGGATTGCCTCACAAAACAACAACTCTAATAATAGGCATTATCAATGTGTCCCTGGGGAAGGCATTTAAGCCACTAACTCAACCCCTCACCCATTCCCTCCCTGTTCCTTCTTCCAAACACAAAACCTAGCCAAGTGCTGCATCTGCAATCCCCTCCAGCAACCTCGCTCTCCATCCACCGCACTGCTGTCCCACACCCTGCTGGCGTTATTAACACATCAAATGTCAGTTCGTGCTCGCGTACCTTTAGGCAACGCTCTGAACTCCCCCCTTTCGCATCCAACATCTCCAAATCATTAACCTGCCCCTGCCATCCTCATGCCCCTGCTCATCCCGCTAGCTGCTACAGGAATTAATGCCATGCTAATTCCAGGCATTACTTGTGTGAGGTATTTAACCTCTTCAGACTGCCAGCTCTGCCCTCTCTGCCTGGTGACACCACTCGGTATTAATATCGCTAAATGTTAGACGTTGGCTCGGTACCATTGGGCAAGGCACCCCACCGCTGTGAATATATGCACCAGACAGCAGGTCCACACACACATTTTGTGAGGAAGTGTGTGTGTGTTTGTGTGGAAATGGTAAAGAGTCGGTGTTGAACTGAACCTTTCTCTAAATGTCAGCGAAGCTGGGTTGTCATGATGATAAGCACAAGAGATAAATATCTGCATCACATTGTCATGGTAACAAAGTCATAATCTCCCTCAACAGAGGAGGACAGGAGAGGAGACAAGACCATAGGAGAGGAGAGGAGACACAAGGAGGCTAGAGGACAGGAAAGGAGATGACACAACAGAGTAGGACAGGAGGGGAGATCATAGAGCAGGCGAGGAGAGAAAGGAGACTAAATGAGACTAGAGGACAGGAAAGGAGACAAGAGGAGACAAGAGGAGACAAGTGGACATGAAAGGAAAGAAGACGAGAGAAAAGGAATGAAGAGGAGATGTGAGGAGACTAGAGGGCATGACAGGAGATGACATAACAGAATAGGAAAGGAAATGAGACTATAAGGAAACTGGAGGACCGGAAAGGTGAGAAGACAAGAGAGGAGAGGAAAAGAGACAAAAAGGGACTAAAACACAGGAAAGGAAATGACACAAGAAAATAGCAAAGGAAAGGAAAGGAAAGGAAAGGAGACTATAGGAGAGGAGACAAAATACAAGAGGACAGGAAAGGAGAGAAGACAAGAGGAGAGGAAAATAGACAAAATACTAGAGGACAGGAAAGGAAATGACACAAGAGAAAGGAAAGGAAACTATATGAAAGGAGAGAAGTTGAGAAACAAAGGTGAAAGGAGACAAGAGGAGCGGGGAATAGACAAAAAGAGACTAAAATACAGGAAAGGATGAGAACAGGAAAAGAAAAGGAAGGGAAAAAAATATAGGAGGGGAGAGAAGAGGAGAACAGAGGATGAGTGGAGACAAGAGGAAAGGAGATGAGAGAAAAGGAAAGAAGAAGAGGACGAGGAGCCTAAAGGAAAGGAAATGAACAGGGAGGAGAGGAGAGGAGAGGCCGAGATAGAAGAAATGACCAAACTCCAGCATGTTTGTGGTCGTTTCATTAGTTTCTTCACTGCGGTTTAACACCACTGCTGACACACCAGTCAACATTGTCACTCTGTGGTTTTAATGTTGAAATACCAGTTACTATCTCAACATCGCAGAGCTGCTTATTGTTATAACATTTTGCTTTTTAAGATTGTAAAGTAGGCAACCTTCCCTGTTCCCTGCCGTTGATTAATGACCTCATATTCTGTTAATTAGACCCTCAGCCCTGAGGCAGAAAGATTTAATTTCCCCTTCATCATCACCACAGAGAAAAAAAACAACTGATTAAAGAGAGGAGGAGAGGATGTCGAGGAAAAGAGGAGAGACGATGCAATGTAATAAAACTCCATTACAAGTAAAAGTCCTGCAACCCCCCCTCCATTTCTATGACATTTCATATTTATTCAAGTCATTTCCTGACTAAGTTGATTAGCCACACTCTTTAGCAAAATGTTTTTGACAAATAACTTCCTTTTGTGCTCAAAGATTGTTGCTGAAATGGGAATATGACGTATGACTATGGAAGAAGCTGCAAGTCATCCTCCAAGCTGCAGGCGACTCATGCTGGTGCTCTTTCTAGTTAGTTAGCTAGTTAGGTGTAGTTACAGTATCAGCTAACGGAGGGTCTTTCGCTTTTATTTTTAGTTTCTTCCACCTTAGTGTGTTTATTTTCACTATTTTGTGTGTGGTCAGTGGGTGCAGTCAATGCAGTAAATTACACAGAATCCCACCGTCAGAATTAACACAACACACTGGCTGTTTCTCTCTCACTCGCTCTCTTCTTTACCTTCTCCTCCTGCTGGAGATAAGTTAACGCTGCCGTTTTGGAGATTTGCCTGCCTCTAACGGGTCCGGATGACGGCTAGCACTCAAATCTCAGCTCAAAAGAAAACGAGAAAAGTTTTAGAAATACGCAAATTAACGAATCACAGTGCAGCACGGTGCTGTGTCGGCCGGTGTACCTCCAAAACGTCCTAAAAGTGCATTTCAAATGGCGGACATCGGCCGTGAGGAGAGTGTAAAGAAGAGAGCAAGTGAGAGAGAGTCGGCACATTGCGCTAATTCTTGTCTCATTTGTTGGCTGATAAACAGTAGCACAAATTCACCTAAACTGGTAATGTAATGAATTACGTCTGACAATTAACCACGCCCCAAATCTTTGTTTGAGAAAGAACGAAATAACAGGAAGTAAGTGCAGGTTCTACAGAGAAATGGCCCCTGTATATGTAAAATAAAAAATAAAAGCTCATAATGCACTTAAGGACAGTACTCGAGTAAATGTACTTCGTTACTTTCCCCTTCTGTGAAGTGTTGAACAAGTGGATGTCAGAGACAGGAGAAAGGAAGTAAAGTCTCACCTTGCGGCAGGTCTGGTGAGACGTACGGCACTTCCTGGGTGTTGATGTGCGTCCAGTCAAAGTCGTCGTATGGATCTTGCTGGTAATCACACTGAGCGAAGCCCTCGTCAAACGTACAGCTCCCTGCAAACAGAAACACAATAGGATTTAGTTCACCTCCCAGCATCAGAGGGTATTGACTAAATGAACTAATGCAACATGAAATCCTCTCTGGTGTTATCCAGTAAAACTTTGTCTCCGTCTCAGCTCATTAACAAACCACCAGGAGTCTGAGCTCCAACAGTCATCACTCAAGGCCATTCGGGATCACCTCTGACTCAACCGTCAGGGCCTTCAGCTGATCATCTGAGCCCATCGCCGCCGCAGCCTCGGGACGACCACGTGTGAGCTGGCCGCCTGTGGCCCAGCCTAAAACAGGAAGTGTCTCTAATACAGAGAGACGCCGCTTGTCCCTGATGGCTAACTGAAACAATCAACCTGCTGTGATATGTGGCTTGTACTGCCAATGTTGCTGATAGGAATAACATGCTAGCTACTGCTAGCTATCTGATTCATTGACCTAAGAGCTTGTGTTAATAAAATGGCTGGAAGAGATGTGACTAAGAAAAGACACGATGCCATCTGATTCAAGTCAGTGGTGGTTAGTCACAGATATGTGTCCTTCTTGACATTGGCCAAAGTAGGAACACACAGTATAGTTTTATGGTAGTGATAGACATAAACACAGTACTTGTAATTGATTAACTAATCGTTTCAGCTCTAATTAAAATAACCAAACCCAAGACGATAATGAATCGTCATCACATTATCAATACTATAGTGATTTATGGCCCAGCTCTACAGTTCAACCAGATGCATGTTATTCATGCACTGATCAATTTTGAGATTCTGGGCGTTGCTTCCGTAACATGTCTATTTCAGACTACAGGATAGAAAACATCCAGAATACATATATAGGTGTTTAATTTAGTACACATTGTCTTGTTATGTCTGCAGATTTCTCCTCAATGGATCAAAAGTTAGCATATGATAATGCATCATCAACTTGTGATACGATAAATAATTGTCTCCATGTGAGTTTTCATGTTGACATCCATTAGTTTAACATTGTCTTGCAAAATGTATGAAATTTTATAATACATATGTTTAAAAATGTTTTTTTCTCCAACTCTGAGCCAGAAATCTCCACTCCAGTAGCACTTACATACACCAAACTTTCCAGTTTCATTTCTGTGTATAATCTGACGTTTTTTACCGATGGGTTTGTTCATATATCAGTCATAGCCTAATTTATAGAAAGTTTTATTCCTAAAACATGGTGAAAATTGATTATCTTTACGGCTGTTGACAGCATTTTCTAATTTATGGAGTGATAAAAAGACTAGGGCTGCAACTAATGATTATTTTCTACATTAATCGATTAGTCATTTGGTCTATAAAATGTCAGAAAATGGTGAAAAATGATGATCAGTGTTCCCCGAAGCCCAAGATGACGTCCTCAAATATCTTGTTTTGTCCACAACTCAAAGCTATTCAATTTACTGTCATAGAGGAGTAAAGAAACCAGAAAATAGTCACGTTTAAGAAGCTGTCATCAGAGTATTTAGACTACTATTTAGACAATTAATTACAATTTGATTATCAGAATAGCAGGCAAAAAGAGTAATCATTGTAGCTCAAAAACAGAGATTCCCTGTTAATGAATAAATATATAATATGTCAACAAAATGAAACACTGAAACTTGGCTTCAGACAATGTTCAGATTTCTGCTCTGCATATATTTAATAAGATCATGCCTCATTTATACATTTACACAGGAGATTTCAGAAAACTTGTAATACAAAAATAATTGCCTTAATATAAGTAATCAACTGGAGAAGTTTCATGGTGATATCTATTAGTTAAAAATGTTGCCCTATTCTCCTGGAAACAAACAAAATGCAGGAAGCATTTAATGTCTGAACTTGTTGGCCACATTAAATTTTCACTCCTAAAACATTTTCATTTTTCATTTTCACTTTGTTGTGTAAAATGTGCACATTTCCAGGTATTTTGGAACTAAATGGCAAGTTTATACATCCACAACCACGAAGGAACCGAAGGTACACAGGCCACCATGGAGCACTATCAGCAACCAGCACTGCCAGCATCATAAATCTCCCAGCATTCAGTTTGCACTGCAGCTTTGCTACCTGTGTCCTAGAGCGAGCTGCGGCGGCTGTGATGGAGAGCAGAACGACAGGCCCTCAGATACCCCGCTGATCTGAGCTCCCGCTACAGAGGGATACCAAGAGGTGACAGCCGCCGCCGGAGGAGAAACAAGTTAACATCAAACTAAGCGACTGTCTTCGGCTGCCGGCTGTATGGTTGGCTGTGACTCACAGCCTCGGAGATGCACTGGCTCACATCCCTCTCGGCGTCATTCTTTAAACCAGCCTCTCTTCCTGCAGCTCCCATTCAATTCAATTAAGTCTTTGTCACAGCAAGTTACCTCCAGTCATAATGCGGAAAGCGCTGGGACATGTAGAGGGCACCAAGTACATCAACAACATGCTTTTTATCCCCCAAACTATCCTATCATAAACTCAGTTTGGATGTACAGGATCTAATTCAATGGATGTCTAATAAATGCTGCTCTGTGTGTGTGTGTGTGTGTGTGTGTGTGTGTGTGTGTGTGTGTGTGTGTGTGTGTGTGGCGTATAACTCCATGACTTCCTGTCTCCCACAGAGTGTGTGTCAGTTTACATCTTGCTGTCAGGTAGCTCTCTCTGCATGCGTTAAAAGAGCAAACTCTGGGGTGCATGTGTATGGGAATATACTACATCACAGCAAGGACAAGAGTAGGTATGTTTTCTGTTACTAACTGCCTGTATATAGAAAGGGTAACCTTGGTGGAAAATTAGAGCCTTTGTTAACAACAAGAAAGTACATTTTCCACTTTCTTAGCACTAAAATGGACCTCCTAAAGCCTTGACACACCAGGGGCAAAACAATTAAATGACATGAAAATGTGAAATACTCACCAACGACCATTATGTCTAGGGCTCTTATTGTGAAAGGTAAGAATGGAAGGAGTGGATCTGGTCTGCCTTTGTCAAAGCCGACAGAAGTAATAGTTCGCCATCCTGGTGTGGACTACCGAGCTTCTGTGCTGATGTAAATGTCTGTGCAACTCAATTGGTTGCCGCATAATATTAACGTTCTGTGTGAAAGTACTCAAGACAAATACAACAGTTTGAAACTATATTAATGTGCGAACTAATCACAGAAATGATGCCCCCGGTGTGTAAAGGCCTTAACTGTGTGCAAAGTGAGGGTTGTGGAAATGACCACATGCACAGCAGCACTATAGACCTTTTCACTGCCATTCTGTTGCTCGAGCAACAGCTTTGGTTCGTGTTTACTTCCTGTCAGCTACCGCATTAACAAACTCTGCAACAGGAAATACACAGGAGCCCATTCAGCATGTTTATGTTGTCAAGTTTGAACAGGTCTGTATGGTTCTTTGCTTAAATTAAACTGTGCATTCAGACGCCCAGTAAATATGATGTTCAAGTATGCTGAGAGAGGTGGGGATATTCAAAATACCAGTTATCATTGTTTACTTTATATGATCTTTGATTGGTTTGCAATCTATGAGGACACAAGACGAGTATACGTCATGTTATACATCAGTATCTAATATCAGGTTTGACTGCTAATGTGCATGATAACACAATGTATAATCGCAACGCTTTGTATAATATCTTACGAAAAGTTATTTCTCATTTTTCCTGCGTTTTCCTATGAATGTGCAGCAACATGTCAATTTCTGCTTGTTGCAATCTTTTCTAACTAAACAGCTTGGTTAGATCAGTGTAGGAGCCAAAGTGTGTGCCTCTACCATTTATTGTTGTTATTATTATTATTATTATTATTATTATTAGTAGTAGTAGTAGTAGTAGTAGTAGTATTGGTAGTAGTTTAAGCTGCACACATTCTTTTGGTTACTATCATTTCCAGTTATGGGTACAGAGGTGTGGTTTTCGTAGATTACATACAAATTGATTTCATGGGATATATATGAATTACGGTGTATTAATTTTCATAGGTATAGCTATTAACAGTGTATGAGATCAGCTGGATTATGTTGGCTAAAAAGCACTGCAGTTTACTGTGAAACTGGTCCTGAATGGGCGGTGGGCATTTAAAGTATTAGACTAATGAGAATACAACCCCACTAAAGAGAAGGCAACATTTAGGGGAAATTCATGTTAATCTCAGTCAAGTTATTTCAAATAAAGGTAAGAGTAAAAATGACATAATTTATTCGTTGCTCACTGACTGAGTGCTGAGCTCAGCGCTGCTCGTGGTGGGTATGAGTTTAGTGTAAAGTCTGGGAAGTTTGGGATGTTTTTCTGTAAGTGATAAACTGTTAGGCCATAGTTTTGGCAGTGCAGAAGCACTTATCCTTGGTTCAGCATTTGTTTGGCCTTGTTTAACCTCGCCGAACTACAGAACACATACAGAAGCTCTATTCGGTTTCTAAGCGTTTTTTTCTGAAATCTCTGCCTCTGAAAGCAGTATACAGTGTACAGCGAAATTGGATTTAAACCCACTGTGTTTAAAATACGTGCTGTGGGCTTTTAACTGTGTGCACACACAGAGCTGCACTCAGCTCTGATGTAGTGCCGTGGTAGAAGAGGTATTTTGCCTTGGCTTAGCTGTGAAGGAAAACATTGTCCGTGTTTTAAATTTCCACTTTACTGAATGGTTTAAAAGAACATTTCTCAATCATGAAGCATTCCTCTTTACTGGTCTGCACACCTCTGATAGACATTCTCGCTGCTTTCAGCTACTAAACAGAGTACCTGTGTGTCCTCGTGTGTGTCTGCTGAAAAGGGGGTCTGCAGAAACCAAATATGTGTGAAAACTGCCTCCAAACACACACACAAACCTCCTGCTAGCTCGCCCACGTTCTCAGTGAACGCTTCTCCCTTTCCTCAATGTCCTGCCAACTTAAACCATCACACACACATCGACAGACACATGCATCTGACAGTTAATCGTTCTTGCCAATAATGAGAAGAGCAGACCTTGAACTATTATTTTACCTCAGCTGAACACGAGGCATGTCTTTCCCAAGTGCTGTAAGAACTTAAAATCTACCCATCTACAGTCTCTAGCAATCTGTTGAGTCAAGTATTTATCTATAACTTTCTTTAATAATTAAACGGAAATAATAATCTGTGTTTCCAATGCAACTGTAATTAAATGTGCAATAACTGATTTTGGCCTCTTGGGAGCAACAGGAACAAGCTGTAAAGACAACGAGGCAACAAGGCTGCATTCACGTAGCATGTGACTTATGGCACGTTTCCACCAAGCAGTCCAGTTGAGTACATATTAGCACGGTTATTTCTGCATTTCCATTAGCAAAAATTGTGGATGGTACCAGTAGAACCACATCATTCTTGGTTCCACCTTCATCGCGGTTCCAAGCGAGCTGAGCCAGTACCACAATGTGGAGTTAAAACAGTGCAGATCACTGATTGGTCAGAATTGTCAGTAAGGCAACATGGGACATCCTGCACAAATGTGCTGTTTCTAAATAGCCAAGCTGCAATAGCGAGCACACTATTTAATTCACTCAACCCAAATTTTTAAAAACGGCAGCTCGCAAAACTGCTCTCTATGCTACGCCGTACAATTGCCGAAGTGCAGCCGTTCCTCTGTTTGGCTGCCGTTGAAGATGAAGTCACGGCAGTTTCATCAGCTGAGAGTCCCGCCTCCACAGAGGAGGTACTATCGGCTGTGGAAACACAAGTAAAGAAAATGACCTTGCATCAAAAGCGAGTCGAGTAAAGCAAAGCCGTACCACGCAGTGGAATCACTGCTTTAATGACCCATTAATACCAGGCGACTGCACCACAATTAACATCTTTTGCTCCATCATGGCTGGGTTGTACAGCTCTGGATTGGGCGTTGGGATGCGTTTCTCTAAAAGTTGATTCTATTTTAAGTTTTCGTTACAGGTTGCTGCTGTGTTTTTGTTTTGTTTTTTAATCGGCATCTCCTGCGGCCCACAACCGCCGCAATACCCATGTTTAAATGACTGGGAGGACTGTTGTTTTCACAACAACATGGTATGAATACAGTCAAGGCAACCTAATGAATGTAACTACAATACTCCCTCTGCTTTTAGTTCTGTTTCTTTAGCTTTCTAGCTGCTAAATGCTCCACTATGTTGACCAGCTGATAACATACTGTGGGTTTTTAAGACTTATTGGATGAAAACACTATGAGAGCAGTCAGACTGAACCAAAACAGTACAAGTGAAGCTGTAACACCAAAACAAGCTTAAAGACTAAATGCTCTGTGGGTTTGTCATCATGACCAACCCCTTTCACATATATGCATCTGATTAATTGTTATTACATAAATTTTATTAAATAAAATATTAATTATAACCCCTTTAAATGTGTTCCAGCAACAGTGCAGCATGCCTGTGTGCATGTGTTAACCGTATAATATTGTGTAACAAATCCCTACAACATTTTCCCAACTACATGCACGAGTGTGTGTCCAGATGGGTAATTATTGCCCCCCTCCCCTCCATTCACAAGGACACTGTGCGAGGGAGAGGAACCGACTGCATGCTAATCACTTCCTAATCAGCTTCTGTGATTGGCTGCCTCGCTAATGAAATAATGGCGACTCATTTGCATTATAAAATAATTAGAAGGACTTGATAAAGGCTCAAGGGCAGAGAGAGGAGCACCACACACACACACACACACACACACACACACACACACACACACACACACACACACACACACACACACACACACACACACACACACACACACACACACACACACACACACAAAGTGACACAGCCGCAGTCTTCTCTAAAAGATTGTTGAATGGCATCAGACACAACATCTGCCACCGTCACTCAGACTCATTTTGTGGTGATTTGCATTGACCTCCACCTCCACGAGGTGAGTCAAAGAGAAGTGACTCAAAGTGTTGGGAAACACGGGTGCAGGCAGCCCTGATGGGGTCGCTGGAAGAGAAAAATTCCTTTGTCATTAGCTTAGATCAAGATTATTAGTCGGCAACACGGCATGAATGAGTAACAATAGCTAGTTTGATGAGCTTTCCCTTCCTCCAATTTGATCTAAGATCTGCAGAACAGGCAGTATTAAATCAGATCCAACAGCTATAGTCTGCTCAGATACAAGTCCCTGGGACACGCTTAAATCAAATTAAGGTCTGAGGTGCTTTTATTTCTTTCTCTAGACAATGCCAGAAAATCTATTATGACACAGAAACTCCATTATAACTAAAGAGATGGCTGATCGTGAAATCTAAGAACGCTAAGTCAATACTTGTGCCCTTGTGCGAAAAACACTCCTCGGTTGTTTCAGAGTACATTTCTCAACAAAGCAACATCCGAGAGTCACATCAGCGTGGCCTTGGTGTTGTACACAAGCAACTATCGCAGTTACATATGGCTTTATACCACAATCTGAACATGCTTTTACTTCGTCTCATGTGTAGGTAAATATCTATTGTAGGCTCCTCACTGCCATTGAATATTAGACTATGTTACAGCAAAAGGCTTCTAGGCTTGCTTTTGTTAGACACGTCTGCTATTTAATTGCATAAATGTTTGAATTCAGTCCTTGAAGGGTTACTCCAAGATGGTATTTGGGACTTAATATTCTGTAAATATTGTTAAATGAAATATTGCAATATAGTCTGAGAGCAAATACATCTGTAAAGAATAAATGAGGGATTTGTGAAGATGGTTCTGCTGTAAGCGGTGGTGCTGTTTAAGCAGTTAATTTAAGTTCTGGTTAAACTACAATTGCCACCTTGTGGTTGTATGAGTCTGCCACTGTCCAAAATGTCAAACAACCCCAAAAACACAATGGCTGTTGCCGGTGCAGAGACATAGAAAAGTAAATTGTTTTGTTAAACGACATTTATTCTATGAATGCTGGGAATGAAAAAAGGATGAGCACTTTCAGGCATCCAATCTGGACAGATACAGCATGAGGTCACAGGGTTCTGCAGATATGCGAGATATAAAAGATATGCAAGGTCAGTGACTCAAGATCATGGCAGCATAACTTTTATGACACCAGAGAGCCTGCCTTTTCAAGGATTTTTCTTTATCTGTCCATCTTTCTACCAGTCCACATTCACTGTAAATCAATTTTACTCCAACATTTAGGCTGAAAAAACCTTAGTTGCTCTGCTGCCTTTCAAATGTGAGTTAACTGAACTTGGGTTGAATAATTAGTTTAAAGTTGTCTTGTGAGTTTTGAGTAGTAGTTTTGGTAGGAACTGGATTCGATACAAACCATCATGACTAAAACTGTTAATCACGTTCATCTGATCTGCTTCTGGCTGTATTGCTGTGGATCCTTTTGCCGAATTTGGTGCAATTTGGACCCGCAACACGTTCAATATTGATAAACTTTGAATACACAAGGGAACAGATGGGCAAACTGAGCTCATCGAGTGCATTTCAATTTTGCTGCTGGATGCTACATATACTAACCTTACAGCCAATCACCTCTACTCTTCCCTGAAGTCAACAAGCACAGAGCAGTTCTCGACAATGCTGTAAACACCACTTCCTTGCAGTAGTATGAACAGCCACAGTCTACGAAGGGCACCAGCCCCCGACAATGCCGCAAAAGCCTCCGACAACGCCGCGAGCAGCAACGCCGGGAGGCTACCGGTTGCTAAGCAATCGGCCTCCTAAAGTGCGTGCCACAAACGGGCACTGGACTAGTTACTATGACAAGAAACAACCATGACTTATGTATTTAAGGCACACAACAAGTTAAACTACAAAAAAAGGGTCTCCACTCTCCGATCAATGCATGCTGGGAAGTCTGTTAATATGGTGATCCTGCTTTGTTTTGTTTTTTTTTTTTACTTTTTTGAAATAATAATTTGAAAGAGCTGAATGCAGTATGTTCATTCAACACAACATTTCAATTCAAAAGACTAGTTTGATGTAATGTTGTGAAATGGTCTGAAAATAAAAACTAAATAGAATAACCTCTTTTACCCGATGAAGCCGGCGCTGGGTTCGGCTGAGCTGCGAGTTAAAACATTTCAAACCTTTAAAAACTAAATAAAATTCTGTGGTGGTCTTTTTTTCCCAAATTGTTTCTAAAAGACGAGGCTTTAATGCTACTAAAATGACACTCCAAGTGTATTTTGTCCAAACAATATTTGTTTGCTAATGATTTCAATATTTTAGTTGCAAAATCAACGTATGGAAAAAGTTCTATTGAATGTACATACTTGTCTTTGATTTCTTTCTTAATCTTATCCGTCATTATCTTAGCTCTATTTGATCATGTTTCATTATCATAATAAAACTACACAATTTGGAGTCAAAATCATACAATTTAGTTGTTTTTTAATTGATTTCATAATGAGCACAATGGTAGAATGTGATGTTGCACAGGGTCATAACCAAAAGGTCCATTGTGTGCGTAGAGCCTCCTGTAGTGGTTATCAATAATATTTCATTTCCATATTCCCTTTCAGGAGTTAGAAAACCCATCTGGCACACTTTGGGTAACCAAGTGACCAAATGGAGAGTCCGCCTGGTCCGTTCCTTACTAAAAACCTGTGTAGAATCTAAGAGCTTTGTGTTATTTATATCTGCTAATCAAAGAGTTGCTGAGTGAGTTCAGTGGCATCTCTGAGCATGGCATCATTACTATAATGGTGTTATTCACACTTAGGCAAGGATACAAATATGATTTTTTCCTTTGGTTCAGACATAGTAACAGTCACAATCTTACTTATACTGGGGATGAATTCTCTGAGGTCTTACCTCGCCACACAGACCAAGATCATGCATATAGACCTGGTAGTTGTGGAGCTATTATTGATATATTTTGGGTATGTCTGTCTAAGGGAACAACACCTTCCAGCATCCTAGGGCTTAAGAGGTTAAGTTAAATTAACTTGAATTTGAGAAAACTTTGCACTTAGTTAAGGAGAAAAATGAGTTTACTACACTAAATTGAACTTTAAATTGTACTATATACTGTATTTGAGCTAATCATCGTCACGTCTTGACCCTGATCATGAGCTGAGTTCAAACAGCTTAAATCTGCTCAGGAATCTGAAGTAGCACTAAGACTATCTCACGCCCCCTCAGACAAAACTAATGTACGTACAGTACATCTTGCTCTTTCTGACTGTGTCTAGTATTTATCAGCAGAGCTCTGTTTCAGGCTGCAGGCAGGAGATGTTATCAGCAGAGAGCAGATAAGACGGGATGAGTGAAAGAGGGTGAAACAGAAGGAAAGAGATGGAAAGGGTAAAACAGGAAATGATCTAGATCATTCTGAAGGCTGTTACACACTGGTGGTGTTTATTTTGTGTGATTAATTCGCACATAAATATATTTTTCAAAGTGTAGTTTCTGTCATGAATACTTTCACACAGAATGCAAATATGATAAAAAAGCAACAGTTTTCTTCGCTAGGGCGAAGTCACTGGCTTCATATGAAACTAGAAACCTGAAGGAATCCATTGGTCATGTCATACTAGCTTGTCGAGAATGAGGTTAAATAACGCTTCGAATTTATGCTAAAGTCTGGTGAGGAAAAACTGTAATGGCCATTTTCACAGGGGTCCCTTGACCTCTGACCTCAAGATATGTGAATGAAAATGGGTTCAATGGGTACCCACGAGTCTCCCCTTCACAGACATGCTTTCCTGTGTTGTTGCATGCAGTATGAACACGTTATTTTTGCCTCTTTTAAAATCTTTTCTTCTTGTTCTTTATACTATGGAAGTTTTCCTAACATAAAATTTTGAAAAATGTGTAAAATTGAATCATTACCCCTGTATCATGATACGTATCGTATCACCAGATTTTTGCCACTACTCAGCCCTATTCGTCACGCCCCCTATGTGTAAAGGCCTTAAGCATGTTGATTAACTGTACTGTAATACTGTAAACATGCATAACATGGTTTTCTTTTGTTTCAGTTGCCTTTGGTTTCTACCCCCGTCTCACTATCTTTTAATGGAGAAGAGAAAAGAAAAGAAGAGAAAAGGAAGAGAAGCTCCATTTTGCAAACAGAAATAATTTCCAAGGACAATAATTACATTTACATCATTAAAATCCAATTCCAACCACCAGCAATACTGTTTCCCTCCAAATCATTAAAATTTTGGCCGAGTCCAGTTAATAATTGCGTTTGCTGACCCGGATTTCTAATCACATTTGCTTTGTGGGATATTTCATACCAGTGACACGGACAGTTTTAGTTTTTGGCTCAATGAAAACGGCTTTAAAAATGGAGAGACAGAAAGTCTAATTTTACTCCATCTGTACACTGTCCCTTTCTAACGCCCTCTTGACATTGCTCTGTACTGTGGTGTATTACACTCTGTACTCCTGTTTGTTGTTTTTAATCTGTGTGTGTGTGTGTGTGTGTGTGTGTGTGTGTGTGTGTGATGACTGAGTGGACCTGACCGCCTCAAGGACACTAATAAAGTTGTACCTTATCATTTACTTTCTCTCTGTCGTCCCTACTTTTTGTTCTCTCTCTGCCTCTCTGAGAATAGGTGAAATTAGCCTGAAATGATACAAGGTGACATCAGAGAGGCTGAGACACACACACACACACACACACACACACACACACACACACACACACACACACACACACACACACACACACACACACACACACACACACACACACACACACTCGTCATGCTTCAGTGGTCCTTGCAGCGCAGCGCGACGCCATCAAAGCCAAGACCCATATACACACACCTCGCCTGTTAAACATACACACAGGCACGTGCAATCACACACCCAAATACACACGACGTAACACGGAAACGTACATGTGCACGCCATCGCATGCACACATACACACACACACACACACACACAGCGTGACACTCATGCGTGAGCACACACACACTCAGAGCGGTGGTTTAATTGGAAGTGCTGAAGGCTGAAGAATTTCTCCTTCATCTCACAATGCTGTAATTGAATCTGAGACGTGTGTGTGTGTGTGTGTGTGTGTGTGTGTGTGTGTGTGTGTGTGTGTGTGTGTGTGTGTGTGTGTGTGTGTGTGTGTGTGTGTGTGTGTGAGCTGATTCAGGGGTTTCCATTGACAGTAACAGTAAAACAGAAATGTGTGTTTTTCCTTCTGTGAGGAGTCTCTCTGTCCTTCCATCCCTGACTATCTTCTCCCCTCACCCTGCTCCTCTCTCGGGGTTAATGCCGCCTTTCAATTCAAATTCAAACTCAAGCAGTTTTCATGCGCCGCATTATTTTTCCACAAACTGATGATCTGGTCGAACTCCGCGGTGAAAAGGCAGCCATGACCTCCATCACTGCATGTTGGCATTTCCTTGGACAACATGTCTGGAGGAGGCACGTTTAACAATAAAACGCCACTTACTGAGTGATTCTTCAAAACGCTGCACATTTTCAGCACTTTTTCTTTGTACGACTGTGACTACGTCGACTATTGCTGTTGACTGAGGCTCTCGTTGATGTATTGTAAGACAAGGGGAACTGAATGTAGTACCTGAAAACACATTTCTGCTCGGACGAGTGCAAACAAAAAAGCACCATCAGCAGACAATGAGGCGTGAATGACTTAGTAATGACCTGCCATCACAGTATCACTGTCACACAACACAATGGGAACGGTAAGTGAGCTGCGAGGAACCGTCATTTGATGCTACGGTGGAGCAAGTCTTTGGTTCCACATGGCAACGTCATCAGTAAAAGGTCTAATCTCAAAAGAAAAACAGTCTCTCTCACTCTTTCTAGCAGTGATGAACAGTTGTAATATTCTCACAGATCCAGTATTGGTTGGGAAACTAATTACTACATCCATAACCAGTTAGTATGCTGATTAATTTTTAATTAACTGATAAGTAATTTAGAGGCACATGTTAAATCTACAGTAAAAATATGTGGAAAATGCCAGCTGTTTACATCCTTTTCTACAAGGTGCTTGGTAGGTTGCGCTCCTGTCGCTGTGATGATGAAGATGAAGTTGTGGTAATTTAGCTGTGAGCCTCTCAAAACTAAACTGTCCCTCGCAGTAAAATTACTGCTTGATTTCTCTGGGTCAGTCTGGCTCACCTTTCCACCGGATGTTGTGGCGTTCTTGGACGGAAAGGGTGTAACCGATAAAATAGTATTAAAGTGATTTACTCCTCCTCCATATATTTACCGTAGTCTGATATATCTGCCAGCTGTGATTGGTTGTTGCTCGTCACATGAGCGTTGCAAATGCTCCAAACAGTTTTCAGTGCCCTGAAAAATAGACGCTTGGGAAATTTCATCACAGTTTCCCTGAACCCAATATGTTGCATTCAAATTGCTTGTTTTTTTCTGGACCAACCAAAAGATACAGTATATAATTACTGTACATTACAATAATATAAAACAAACAAAAACTATTATTATATAACTATAGACTATACTACTTTTGCTTACATTTAAAAATAACGAGTATTACTGCCTCACAGTTCAATGCCTCCACCAATCAGTGCAAATTTCATCACTTGCTATTTTATATTAGACATTTGTGTGAAATTGTCATGATTAGCATATTAATATATTGAGTTACAGCCAAAAAGAGTGTTTTATGAGGTCACAGTGACCTCAGTTCATCCTCGAGTGGACGTTTGTGCCAAATTTGAAGAAATTCCCTCTGGGTGTTCCTGAGAAAAAGTTCAGAAGGATGGGAAGGACGGACGTAATGTAAAAAAATGCTAATGTTAATTAATTTGCTGTTGTTCAATGAATATTAATCAACTGTATCAGCATTAATACTGTAGCTCTAAAGGCCTTGACACACCTTGGTGAGCGTCTGTTGGCCTGTTTATGTGCACCGTTGGCGCTAGTCGGTCCATGTCGCGCCCTTTTGGTCAATCCAGCAGTTGCAGGCTCATTCAGGCCAGAACGGACATGCTCGCTGGCCATCGGCTGTGGTCTTTGTGGTCTGTTGAAGTGCAACACTTTGGGCGAGGTACAGGCGATGTGACCTGTAAATTTCTCCACTGTGGGACTAATAAAGGAATATCTTATCTTACCTTCACCACCGCTAGTTATTTGATGTCGGTTCGGTGCGTCTGGGCTTTAAATTCCTCACGGTAGCAACATAATTAAACAACCTAAATGAACAGTCAATATGACACCTAAACTCTAAGTACATCACACCTCTATGGGAATGTCGCCTCTCCATATCTTTCTTTATTTCTCTGACCACTATAATCAGTATACTGTGTGCGTGTGTCCAGAGATAGCTGCTAGCACTGTTAGCAGGGGTCGAAACCTTTCACAGACACTATCTTTATGACATTCACCTCTCTCCCTCGTACGCTCCGTGTCTATCTCACCATCGTTAATCTCTATTACTATTCAAATGCTGACATTTAAAGCAACTTCACCTGCAGACTGACTCACTGACTGGCTGGCAGATAAGGCTGTTGGAGAGGAGAGGAGGTGGGGGATGCCGGAGAGACGGAGGGGCGAGCTTGTCGCTCACGGAGAAAATTGGGAAATCCTCTTCACCTCTCCTTTACCTCCCTCCCCTCCCCCCGTTCTCGCCGTCTGAGAATGAGTTCACCCATAAACCCCAGAGGGAGTCAGATTTCACTGGTTCTCTGGAAAGCTGAACCATCCCCTCCTCTTTGTTGTGTTTGTTCACCCATTTACCTCTCCCCACACCCACGTCTCTGTTTACTGCCTCCCTGTCCACCCCTTTCTTTCTGTCTCTGCCACTGTCGGTTACAATACAGCTTGGCACCGGAGGTTCCCATTTAACAATTCACTATAAAACATGGTGGTTTTTCTGAACAGTGACACACTTCAGCTCAGACATGACAGGTTAACTTTTCTGTAGCAGCGAGAGCTGAACTAAAACAGGCGGAAAAGTTTCACGGCCGGCAATTAAGTCTTAAGATGACTCTAGGCATTGGTAGCTTATAACGTCACCGAAGGACTAACCCATAAACCATCCACATGATCAGATCCCGTGTCAGTGTGTGTCATCCACAATGAGTCAGGGGGGAGTAATTATTGGGCCTTGAGACGGCACTCAGCCCGCCTCAGAACTGAGAGCACAGCTGGTATTTTCTTTTCAGTAAAAATCCCCAAACAACAAGTCTCAACTGGCTGCTTCTCTCCACCCTTCACCGCACGCTTGACCTCAAAAATGCTGACTGGCTGACTCACCGCAGCCCGTATAAACTTTAACCATATGACTCCAAATGGGAAAAATCTGGGAAGCAATTAATATTTTATCGCATATCTCTTCGTGAAGCATCTAAACATCTTGTGAGTGATCTGAAAGATTAAAATCAAATCCAGGTTTCATTGTAGGGCGCCGTAGACACACAATGTGAGGCTGGATGGACAAGTCCCATTGAGTTATACAGAAGACTGTAAAGGGATCAATACTGGACAGAATGGGGTCAGAATGATTGCTAGCAGTTGGCGGGCAGCGGTTGGCGGGCAGCGTTTGGACGGAGCGGCGAGCCCCACACCTGTATGTACCCACATGCCACCGGAGCCAGCGAGCTTCTTTACACTGCGACACTGAACCATTCATCATGTGCTCCTGATAACTAACTGATAAATTACCAGGAGAACACAATCAAATAATGCTTTATCCATTGTAGGGGATTTGAATGGGCCAATCACAGAGCAGACAGGAGGCAGTTTGTTTCTGAGCCAATCGGGGCACAGCTGAGGTTTTGGACTGAAAAGCAGGTCTGGTGTGGACGAGATAAGAGCAGAACAAACACACATTAAATACCAACCCCCACAGACAGACACACACACACACACACACACACACACACACACACACACACACACACACACACACACACACACACACACACACACGGTAACTCAGGCCAGATGGAGAAAGGAAGAGGAACATTTACAGAAAACAAAAGGGAAGTGGGGATGTCACAATACCAGAAATTCAGTACCAAAACCAGTGAAAGATTCTTCCAAGAGTCTTAATACAATTTTTTTCTTGTATTTCTTGTATCATTTGTTATTATTAAGATGTTATATTTTATCAAAAAAATATCAGCATCATATATCAACCATCGGCTGTCCTGATTCTGTAAAAAACATATCAGTCGACCTCTAGTCATAATTACCTTTCTATTATCTATTTTATATTGAGGTGAAAACATCTCCAGAGACTGCATTTTACAAGATTACATTTGAACACATCATGACATTAGAATTTGCCTTCGCCTGAGTGTCATTTTTAACTGAACCTGAACGCATCACAATGTAACTCAATGGCACTTTCCGTGCTCAGCAGGGCGAGAGACGGGCGTCACATCGGCTGCTCCTCCTTTAAGTTGAGATCTAAATTGGGGATATCCATTAAACTCTTGTCAATTTAAAATAAAGACAGATTTAGCAACTGCATGGCTTATTTATTGCATGAAAAGTTTTCAGAAACACATTTCAGTGAATTATTTGCATGATATAAGAGAAAATATTTTCCAAACAATGTTGGTTCTGCCACTTTCCCGCGAGGGAAAGTGTTCGTCCAATCAGGTGCCTTGTGTCTAGTGTCCAGTGGCAGCCCATCACGCGTCCAATGCTGGGAAGCGAGGTGAAAAAACGCCCCTGTGCACATGTACCATGAGTCTCGAGGCCTGACGGTACTGTAGAAAAACGAGTACTGTCACATTTTCTGAAATCTGGCATCTACTTGGTACCGAAATATTGGTTCTTGTGTCATCCCTAAAGGGAAGGAGAGGGAAGAAAGAGGACGGAGGACAGAGAAGTGAGAAGAGGAGGAAACCTGAGTGTGAGTTTAGAGGAAAAAAAAATCCCACCCGGGAGCTATAAGCAGGTTAAATCTCAAGCAGCTAGCTTAGCAAGTCAGCCCAGAGGCTGGTGACACACTGAACTGCCTGGCTGACTTCTCCAATTGTCCAGCAAGCTGGTTCAAAGGCTGGCTGCCGGCCGACCGACTGGCGGCTCAGATTTAGTCTATCCTGTGTTTGTGCAGCAGAAGCACTTCTGTTGTTCAGCCTGTCGGACAAAAAGCAGCTCTCCGCTCCGACACACAAAGAACAACCTGAAACAGCACTTCTACTGGAGAGGCCGACAGAGACGAGGAGAGAGAAAAGACAGAGACAAACAAATAAACACAGGAAAAACGCTTCTAAAACATCCAACTTCAAAGAAGAAAAAAGTGCCTAAAATAACTATTGGAAAATGTTTCTGGGACTTCTGAAACCAATAAAAATCAAATATGAAAAAAAAAATATCTCAAATGGAGAAAAAAAATAATGTCAAAGAAGCTCTTTTATCTGTGGTTGTGACACAGTTCTGTCGAACAACAAAAAGATACCTAACGATGCATTTACGGTCCTGGAGGAAGTTTACTTTTCACTGCACGGCGCAGAAAAAGAGCACATTACACAGCGGTGGAAACCACAGAGACCCAAACAAAGGGAGTAACACACGAGTGGGAATAACACGGCAGCAGGCCAGACAACAACCAAAGCACCTACTTCTGAGACCGTCTGCAGAGCTAAACACACATAACACATTTCTGCTGGCCTGTCATGATGGTGGCTGTGCTGAGGGTAAAAACTGTCTGCAGTGATAACCGGCACAAATAAAGACGTAGCTGTGTGTCTTCAACGACACACAAAGACCATGTGTATAAATGTATAACAACACGAAACAGTATTTACAGCTATGTTTGCACTGTGTCAGTGAATTTACTCCCAAAGACAGGTTTATATTGAAGGGGGTTTCTGTTTAACGCAACCTGCTTCTGGCCTTCATTCCTATCAGTTCTAATAATAACATAGCTCTCATAAAATTAGTCGCAAAGTCAACATTGCTAAAAAGACATCAGATGGGCAGAGAAACATGAGGCGATCACAGTTTGAAGCAAACTGTCCTTTATAAAATCTATCACAGTTTTAAGAGCACTGTATTTTTCACACTATAAGGCGCAGCGATTATAAGGCGCATTAAGCGAAACAAAACGGTCAGATAAGTCAAACTTTATTCAATTCATTTAATAACTCGATAACTTCAATAACAACATTTTTCAGTTGTAACACATGAAATACAAAACAACACACTCACTTTTCAGTTCATTCCTCAAATCCACAAATCCATCAAATCCTTCATCATCAGGGTCTGAGTTAAACAGTTGGGCGATTTTAAGAGCGCCTTATGGTGCGAAAAATACGGTAGTTGCTCTCTGTGGTTTCTAACATTTGTTCCCTTTAAAAGCCCCGACACACCAAGCCGACAGTCAGCCGTCAGACAGCTTGTTGTCGTCGGTGAGCGTCTGTCAGCGTAGTTTTTTGCAGTGTGTTCTGCACCGTCGGGTCTAGTCTGCCTGAGTTGGAGGTTTTTCGGCTGACTCAGCATGTTGAAATTGAAAACTGGTCGGCAGACGCCACTTTCCCAATGTTCGTAGAGGCCGGACGTGACGTCATTGGGCTCAAAAAGACTTTTTACCATAGTCTTACATTGAGAAAGAGACATTTGTAACTTGGCCGATCTTTTTTTTTTGAGATAAACCAGCTGTGGGGAGTTTGCATGTTCTCCGTCTGCTCTGTCACATGACTCGGGCTCAATTATGCCAAAAATCATAATCACAAATATCTTGGTCAATACTGACATCACGGTTATTTAACACGATTACTCACTGACTTTGGAAACATCACGCATTCAGCGAGTATGTTTTGTAGCCTACATTTTAAAGTTAAACACATCAATCCGGCGCACTTTGAGAGCAGGAAGCTCCGTCCATCCCCCTCTGGGAGACCACGAGCAGGAAGCAGCAACGTCTGGGCGAGGTGTGCTGTAAGGCGCCACCTTCACCCTGGACCTTTCACAGCTGGCCTCGAGTAAGTTGCGGTGCACCACCACAGAAATAAGCCTGGCGAGGGCCAGCAAGTGCCGCGTGGGATCCTCCCACACCGAGCAGCCGTCCCTGACCCGGTAAGCAAAGGGAAACCAGACCAGACCTCTTCATCTCGTGTTTTAACCACAACGGCTATTCTTCTAAGCATAACGAAAGAGAGAGCGCAGGAATGTGAACGCTCAACTGCTTTCTCCTCTGTCTGTTTTCCCCTCCCTCCATCACAACCACACACTGGCCTGGAGACTGGAGGGAGCACATACCGCAGAGTGTGCACGAAAGTGAGTGTGTACGTTGTCACCTTCAGCTGTAAAATGTGGTCAAACGTCACTTACGGGCTGAAACAAGAGAGATGTGAGACAGAAAGAGAGAGAGAAAAGAGAGGGCAAAATGAGCGCTACAGAGACCTCCTCTCCTCCTCCCTCCAGGTTCATGGCGTGTGCATGTGTGTGTGTTAAATGAGTTTTGGGAGTTGTCGTCTCTTTACGATAGCTGTAACTGGCCCGAGGACAGCTGTTATGACACTTTACAACAGGGAAATACTGTATGTGAGCGAGTGAGTGTCGATTTCACAGAAACATTATGCTCATGTACTTGTGTCCTTGTGTGAGTTTAATGATAAAGAAAATGAAAGATGTTTTGGACGAAGCTCATTTGGAAAACGAGCCGTTTAAGGAAATTATATGAATTCATCTTGATTCAAGTCTAGTTATACAAACTCTTGTGCTTTTATGAGTGTGTGTGTCTTGAAGCAAAGGAGAGAGGTACGTTACCTACAGAGGAGTGGTCTTTTAATAGATATAGATGTGTGTGTGTGTGTGTGTGTGTGTGTGTGCCTGTGAATGTGTGTGTGTCCGTTGTTAAATGACAAAGCTCTGAGCAGGAAATGAGTCGAACCGGTTTCTGACTCACATTCAGGTTACAGAGCGCTGCCTCAGGCTCACACACACTATTAAACACCAGACACCATTGTTAAATGTGTCCCGTTTCTTTGTTTCTTGATCTCTGTCTGCACATATTGAGGTCAACAGACAAATATATGGGCTAGTTTGAGGCTTAATGGTCAGAGACATGACTGGAGGGTTGCCGGTTTGAATCCCTGCACACCCACACTCACCACCAGACAATAACCAGTGGCCTGTTCTTTAGCTGTAGCACTTGTCAGTGGTGTTGAGTGAGCACCATGAACTCTGGGTCTCTGAAATCCCGTCAGTCTTTCTTTAGGACAAACTGTGAGGCCTTGGGTGTCATCTAGAATGCAAACTGTTGCATGTACTCACATTTTCTACAAAATGTACACTGGAAATAGAATTGCAGCGCTAATCGGTGTTACACAGTGTTCACGTATACACTGATTACATTTTCTTGCCCATCACACCAACTGCGTATTGGCAAAAATCTGGCAACACAATACTTCTCATAATACAGGGGTAAAGATTCAATATATATGTAAGTATAAAGAACAAACCAGAAATAAACCATTTTAGATAAGCTCCAGAAGAACTTTTCCAGATAGAAGTCGAGCCATTTTGTCTTCATGTGCCACTGAGCAACTTTCATAGAAATGAACGAGGCCCCCGCCTCCAACGCTGCATCCAGTTCTCTTTATACATCCATGATAACCAGGTGCTAGGTGCTAACCAACGGCCCCGATACGAAAGCTCGACCGGAGAGGCCAGACACAGCCACCAACGGTGAACGCCATCTCTATGCATGTACACTGTGTTGTTTTTCAAACCAAACCACCCTATCTTCTTTAATTATCAGGCTATCTAAAAAGAGAGAACCACCATTCATGTTCAAGCAAAAAAAGCGTCAGTTAAGTTATTTTAATTATTTTCATGAATTAATTTGCTAGCAATGTTTTAATAATAGTGAAAAATGCCAACTACCTGTAGCCCAAGGTTACATCTTTAAATATATCGTTTTGTCTGACAAAACCCAAAAATATTGAGTTTAACATTGATTAAGATGAAGCAGCAAATCCTCACACTGGAGAAGCTGCAACTAGTTTCTGACTGGAAATTTCTTGCAAAATTCCTCACAAATCTTACAGCGCTCCCTGGACTCCACTTACAGCAGATTCACGGTAAAAAGAGATAGTCCTGCACAGTTAGTAGATGTACTTGTACCTTGTCAGTGCTGTACTGATATCACCATCACTTTTACTCCAACTGACAGCAAACACTGTCTCCTGTAAGCAGAAAATGGTTCCTGACCTTGTCAGAAAGCCTGACCATTGATTTGGGGACAGCAGTGCGTGAAAGAGTCTCTGCCAGCTTTCTGGAAACGCTAATGTAAAACGTCAAAGATACAAAGACTGAAAGTGTGGGGTTTTTTTAAGTTGGCAAGTAAAAAAAAAAAAACTTAAGAGATACAAGGACTCTGCCTGGCCTTGACAACAATATACGTATTGTAACAACACTTCATGCAAGATGAAACATCTTTAACCATTTGTTAACTCTATGAATGCAAAACACTATTAGGCGTCCTGTTGAGTGTCACAGCAGAACTCTGTTTAAATAGATGAAATGATAAGAAATGGCACGATAACAGCGATATCTCCTTGAGGATGTGGGCCATGTAGCTGACCATGAAATGTCCATTTCATGGAGAGAGGGTGTGCATATTTTGAGGGGCTGTGGCCTATCGCTCGAGGGCATCAGACCCTGTTTTATCAGGCGTGGACTCCCACTAAGACGCCTTTAATGTCAGCGTCATGGGAGGAGATACAGACGAGGGCATCGCTGAAGCATACACATAACCCGCTCTGTGACCTAAGACCCAGACACGAACGCTGCACACAGGCTGCATAAAGCGAGCGCCACACATCAGCTCACAATGTACTTTTCATAGCAGCGTAGATTACTTCCATGACATTTCATTCATGCAGCACAGGAGGCCCGTGGTGCTCATACAGAGGCTCCTGTTGCTAGTGGAGAGCTGCATACATTCCTGTTCTAACTCTTCCCACATGAAATTAAGAAAGAAACAAAACTCTATGGAGACTCTTCTTCTTGTAAACATGATCTTTACGAGATATTTTGACGGTGGAGAAACAATTTAACGCAATACTTTCTTTACTGATCCTTTGCATGAGCCCCTCTGGAGAAATCAGAGAAGCTGGTAGAGATTAGGGTTGGGTGACTGGACGACTATATTGGCTAATGGTTGTTTTTCAGAGCCATTTTGTCATGGGCTTTTGTTGTAGTTGGTTTGTTTGTGATTTTGTTTTTTTAGACTTCTTCAGCTTTTCTGTTATAATCATTCATTCATTCTGGTGTTTCCTGTTTTATTTTGAAAAGTCAGTCACACCTGTTGTTTCCTGTGTCCCGCTCACTCGCGTGCCTGCTTCCATCTGGTTACCATTTCCTGATAACTGCACCTGTGGATATCGCTCCCCGCCACCTGCCAGTTTCACCACCACCATTCACCGCTGTCTGACAGATCTGTCGATCTAATCGATTAGTCAAGTGTTTGTTAACTAAGATTTTCTTTGGTTGATGACAGCCCTTGATTTATTTTGTTTCTGTCACGTGTGAATGAAGTGTGTTTTACGATGCTCCGCCACTAAAACAACTGATCTTCCAGCTCAAACTACAGCGGGAGATGCGGTGCACACACAAACTTGTGCCACCACATTGGCCATTGCCAGTTGTTGAGCTGACGGTGGCCGATTGGAAATATTTAGCATATTGCCAAACACTGGTACAGAATAACTATTCTGCATAGAGACATTTCAGCCATACAACATGTCGCTGCACAGGAGCTCAAGTTTCATCACAATACGACATCATATTGATTCTTTGGACAACAATATGATATTTGCAGATGTTACAAAGTCTGCCATGATAAGGTTTGATTTGACGGTTCTACTGGATTCTGTAGGAAGAAGGTGCACTTGGACGAAATGGGAATTTCAAAATAAAAGGGACATCTTGAAAATGCTGATTTGTATGGATGTTTTCACTTTGCATCGATGATATTGGATTGCTGATCATTGAATCAATATATCAATCCAGATCGAGATATTGTTACACCCCTTATTATTACAGCTGAACATAACCATCCCTGAATATACAAGTCTGTGTCTAAGGTCAAGAATTAATTTCCAATCTTTTATCCCTGTTTTTAGGATAAAACTGCGTTTGGTTTGTGTTCACTAGATCTCCACTGACATGACATGAGGAGGTTAACAGTGAGCAGCTTCTACTGGCCCTTTACCACCACCACACATTACACAAACCTCAGGTCCCAACTGTCTGTATTTCTGGCTAAGTCTGGTCTGTTGTCTGCGATTGGTTGACAGCATCATGTTTCATTCATGTTCAGTTCCTAATTGGTTCAGCAGAGTGATTGGAAAGACCAATCAAAGTCTGATGACTTGGAAAGAAATCATCTGAGTAGCGCCAGATGACTTGATGGGGACATTTTTCCACCTCGGTAGTGCATTCTGCAAAACTGTTATACAGCTAAATGTTTGTCTACAATATAAATATTGTTACTGATCAAAAAACGATTCACTGTAGTTAGAACAAAGTAGTAGCTTATGACCAGCCGTGTGTGAGCGCTGCCCCACATCCTACAAACTTTCCCACACTATTGTCCTTTCCATCCTTGTGTCTCTTCCTTTTGTTTTACATACATGGACACACATTCACAAGCTCTTCCTCCCGTATGCGGCACGTACGCCTCGATGTGTGCCAAGTAATTAACGCTGTTTGTGTTTGCTCTGTGAGCAGTTTGGAACCTGATAATGGAAAAACAAGTACAGACTGGCCGCATTTTCGTTTATCCCATCTATCTATCCATGTCCATTTTTCTATCCATCCCCTCCTCCTCTTGATCACTCATCCCTCCCACCATGACCACTAAACAAACAAACACTCTATGGCAAGCTGTTTTAACATTTAATAGCTAGACAGGACTAATTCTATTCTGACGAGGCAAAACTCTAATTTTAGATATCCGTAATTACATTTTGACGAGTATGATTCAAACTAGCCACGTGTATGGAGTTTGTCATTACGGATGTCCACAATTCAGTTGCGGATATCCATAATTCACACTGCGGAAACTGAATTATGACTAATCAAAATTCCAGTTCAAGATATCGTTGATCTATAATATCTCATCTACATTGTCCTTTTGAGATTTAGATTTAAATTTTGACTCGTCAAAATGTAGTTGTAGATATATCAAATTGGGGTTAGGGATAATCAAAATGTAATTACAGAGATCTTGAATAAGACTTCTGACGAGGCGAAATGACGTTGCAGATGTCTGTAAATATGTCAGATGAGGGTGGGAAGGGATGAGAGGCAGAAGGAAGCATACTATGGCGTTACATGGCAGCCATACGGGTTTATAAAGTGTGTCTGGAGACAATAAAGCTACAATACGCTGTAAATTTCTCTCTAGCAAACAAAGCTCTCGTCACAAATTTCTTGATGATAACCTTTTTCTAATTCATGGCATTTTCTAACTATCTCATCCACATCGGCCGCTGACCACTCGTCTCACAGCCGGCTGCACATAGAGACCGATGTCATGTGTCCAGCTCAGAGGACAATGAGGTTGTAGTTCTTTGTCTACCTCAGCGGTCCACAACCTTTTTTGCACCACAGACCAGTTTCATGTAAGACAACATTCTCACAGACCAACCTTCAAGGTGAGGGGGATCAATATGATGAAATAAAATGATACTACCGGCATAAAAACAAATATAACGTGTAAAAAAATACAACTTGCTTGTTTCTCTGCAAAGAGCCAGTCTACTCTAGGGGTAATGGGAGACAATGACACCCGAGGTGTGTTCCTTATGTCCAGTCTACTCCGTAATTTAGTTTTCTTCTTCTTCTGTCTCCTCACTGGGCCTTTGCCCCTTTCCAAAGAAGCTCTCCAAAAATATTTGTTTTTTACTCATTTTTGCCAGCTTGTGGGCTAAACTTTGGGGGTAACAAGTGACAGAGACGAGCGTCTTGACATATGTCAAGAGGCAGGGAGATACAGACAGATGTATCTGGACATTTTTTTAAAATAACTCATCTTTCAGACTCTGATAATCAATAAATTATTTTTTTATCCATTCTTTCTGTGCGACCCGGTAATAAATGACACACGGACCAGTACCGGTCCACGGCCCGTTGGGTGGGAACCCCTGGTCTAGCTTACAATGGTTAGAAAGAGCCGTCATTTGTGTTTTGATATGTGCAGTTTGAATTTGTGAACATCTTTCCAACTATCCAAGTTAACAAAAGCTTCTGCTAACATTTAGGGCAGTCAAAACTGAATTACAGATATCCCTAACTGTCATTGTGACTAGTGAGATTGACGTTATCGATACCTGGAATAAGAATTCTAACTACTCATGATGCAATTGCAGATATCGCTAATGTTTATTCCGGCTAGTCAAACCTAGCTATTAAATGTTAAAATGGCTTGCCATACAAACACACTCGCTTTCCGTCTCCGCCCTCCCTCCATGTCAGCGCCATCGCTCACGGCAGCCAGGCAGAAAATGCTGGTTCGTCTCTGGTTTGCCGCACAAGGAAACCATTGGATGTTATACAACAACCCAGACAATCACTGCTCTGTTTGGTTGTTGACTTGTGTCTGGGCTGAACTCACACACACACAAACGCCATCGCTCTCTTTCTCTACAGCACACACACAGCCAAGTCTTTTTCTTGCTCACGTTAATGTAAGTAATCAAAGTGGACAAGAGGCTTTGTAATGCTGAGAGAGCGAGGGATCATCTCCTTTAACTGTGCACTCTCTCTCTCTTCCTCCTGTCCCGCGGGCGAGGGGGGAAGGGAAGGACAGAGGAGACGAGGAAAGGAGACGGGGAAACCGATCGTGACACAGGCAGACGTGATGAAAGAGAAGATCCAACCAGCTTCGCCACCTTACCGGCATTAACGGCCCATTCTGTGCTCAAACTGGGAGTTCGCGATCACAACATTCCCTTTCAGACCAAACAAATCCCCTGGCAATGCACAACGTGGACCATTTTACTGAACATTTACTACCTAAAACCCCCGAGATGGACTGTAATTTTCCCCAAATCGCTGCATGGTATTACAGCAAAAAGCATCAACTAGCAGTCTGTCGCGGCTCCATCCTTTGATTCACAACAAATCTACATCCATCAGCAAAACATACAGGAGCTGCTGTGAAAACTTCTGCCATAACAACAGATGCAATTTGAGGAAAACATACAAACACACTGTAGAGAATAACTGCACTTTGTGGCGTTTCTGGATCTGGCTGCTGGTCAGCAGGACTGCACCTCTTACCATGACTGCTGCTTCAATAGGAAACCAGAAAATGTATATGAGCTTGTGTTATTGTGCCATGCCCACAGGAGTAGAAGGCCGTACAATCAGGCCTCAAAATGTGCATGTGCGTTTCCACATATCTCGCATGTGTGTGTGTGTGTGTGTGTGTGTGAGAATGTGTGTGATGTTATGCCAAGGGCGTTGTGTAAAATCCACTCAAACAAACAACTAGAAGAGTAAAAAACAGCTTCCTTGGACCGAATATGTAGCCGTGGGCAATGTGGACGTGTGTGGACGTACGTGTGTGTGTGTGTGTGTGTGTGTGTGTGTGTGTGTGTGTGTGTGTTGGCCTGAGGCAGTGTGTGTGTGTGTGTGTGTGTGTGTGAGGAGTGGATTGCTTCATGCCTGGACGGACATGAAAGGTGGAAAGCGAGCGAGAGTATGCCCACACACACACACACACACACACACACACACACTGCAGACAGGAAAAGCCTTTTGCCATAGTACTCATGTATGGATGCGTGAACAAACAGACAATTGAATGCACCATCTCCTTTCAGTATGAACCCAGAAGACACAGACGCACAAACACACATGATGAAGACTGTGAACAGCGAAGCAGAGAGTTCTTCAACAGTCGAGGGAGGAGAGAGGAGACGGTTATTCTTATTTTACCCCTTTGGGTTTACATCCTTGTTTTTAAACCATAAATAGAAATGTTTCCATCGGTTCATTATAAGTAATATGTAGGTCAAAAAAAGGATTGTTTGTCCTTATTCATGATCTTAATACATTGTTCTGCTGTGTAGATTTACAGTCTAATGATGTGTTGTCTACTTTAAACAATAGGTCTACATTAGGGCTGCACAACCGAGAAAAAAAAATGATCAAACGGCGCAATCTGTGTTTAAGGTGAAATGGGTGTCAAAATACCATTTCAGAGATGTTCTTTTAATATGTTTTTCAATGAAAATAACTATAATAATCGCAAATCATATCACAATTGCAATATCTGTCAAAATAATCTCAAGAACATTTTTCAAATGGATCTTTCAGTCTATAAAAAATGAGAAATTTGTCCTAAAAAAGGCATTCACAAGTTCCCAGAGCCCATGGAGACATTTTTAGATTGTGTCTGACCAAACAACACTAACATATTTATTTTAGAATGAGGAAAAAGCAAATCTTCGTTTAATGGCTTCAATTGAGTTAGGTAGTTAAATAGATTATTATGACAAGTCTAAGGCCTTGTCCACATGTACACATTTATTTTTGAACATATAGATTTTTTATGCGTTTTGGGTTTATGTCCACAACCAGCGGCATTTTAGGTCACTGAAAACTGAGCTTTTGTAAAACAACGTGACGTGCAGACAGGGAAAATGAAGTTTTGGGCCTGTACCGTCACAAATGAGGCTACTTTTCATGCAACGGCTGCATAAATGCATCCATGAACCGCAGACGTGACCAAATAACCTGCTAACAGGACTTTTTACATGTTTACATATAATATACAGTTAATCTTGCACTATACTGATGAACACAAGAGTCAGGATGACAGCCTTACCTTCAACTGCAACTGATTTACAATTACAGCAGTAAGTGTGTATGTGCATGTATTACTATATGTTGTGGAGACATGAATCTGTTTACACAGTCACATTGTAGGGACAAAATGTACATCCCCATAACATGAAACGTATTTTAGGGTGAGCACCTGATTTAGGGTTAGGGTAAGCTTAGGTTTAGGTTAGGATTAGGCAAGTAACAGTTACAATTAGGCTTGGGGTAAGTCTCCAGGAAATGACTGTCAGTCAATATAATGTCCTCAAAAGTCATGGAAACAGGACTGTGTGTGTTGGCCCACTGGCTTTGACGGAGCTTCAGTTGAGTTTTTTTAAACCGTGCTTGTGTGGATGGGATTATTTAATTATTTATTTATTTATTTTGGGAAAACAAAGCAGGAAAAACCACAGTTTACAAAGATACCTGTGTACATGTTTACTAGGCCTAAGATGGACGAGTCCATTAACAGACTAATTGTTTTAGCGCTATTAAAGAAAGAAAGAGAGAGTAGAGAGGTAGACATTTTTGGAAAAATCATCACAGCTAAACTGCATCGCCCCACCTTCTCTGTGGTGATTTGGACTTTGCCCTTGTTTGGCAAATTCAGAGGAGGTAATTTTAACGCCACCACATGTCAACCAGATCTAGTGAGGAAACTAGGGGACGCGCCGCTCATCTCAAGGACAAGTCACCTGGTTAGTCCGTCGTTTTCTGCTCGTCAGCAACTTTGTTGTTTCTTCTAAACAATCCTAAACAGGCTATGCCACCGCTGAAGCTGTTTCACAGCTTGTTGTTCTGAGTTATGTTGTTATTGTTGTTTGCATTGTATTCGTTTTATTATATACACATTCAGTGCTTTGGTCAGCTGCGCTTGTTTTTAAATGTGCTACACAAATAAAGCTTGACTTGACAACTTGGTCTGAGTTTCGTTAGCCTGACAAGCCACTCTGAATGTGGTCGTTTGCATAAAGCTGAGATTTTTCAACTTTATGCAAATACAGACCCTCTCCAACTCAACGCAACACTCCCACCATGCACTGAATGGAAAGGCACCAGTGGAAATGTGCCGTGAGAATAGCCTGTAGCAGAAATATACGTTCATTTCTCCGCAGGAGAGACATGAACTTCTCCTTGTTCAGATAGATGGAGAGCTAACAATCCAAACTGTTCTGTGTATTTGTGGTAAGCTGTAAAGAGAGTATCATGCTGACTTGTATGTAGTTGACTCTCTCCACTGTCAGAAGTGTTGACTTTGCATTTAAAGTCGGACTAGCCTGTTCGCGGCGGAGCACCCGGATGTCGGACATGTATCTCCTCACTCTGATCTCTGGAATATTAAACGGCTGAATCTGTCTGTAACAGCAGAAAGACTGAATGGAGCACATTCCTCCATACAGACTGAAGCTGATTTCATTATAGATAAATCAGATTCATCTATTAAATCTCTCTTTCTGTCGCTCCCTTCCCATTTCTCCCCCCTTTCTTCCTCTCTATGTGTTTCTCCCTCTTTCATTACCGAGCCTTCCCTTTACTTTTTAACTCTGTCTTTCTCGATTTCTGTCATTCCCTGTATTGGTCTCGTTATCTGTGTAATATAATAAGTATGCAGGCAGAAGAGTCAGGGGGAATGAGGGAGGAGTGGAGGAATAAAAAGGAGTGGATGGTGGAGAGAAACCAACGGGGGAAAAAGAGGGGAACAGAAAAAAAAAGAAGCACCGTGTTAAAAAGCTGAGTCCGCCAGAGCAGTCACAACAAATTCATCTCCCTCTCCCTCCTCTCTCTCCCTCCCTCTCTCCCTCTCTCTCTCCCTATAGCTGCCTCTCTCGCCCGGCCTCTGATACAAGCTGGCCACAGTAATACAATAAAGAAGTTGGCTCAGCTCTGTTCGTCTGTATGCATGAATGTGTGTGTGTTAGGTAGACGACACCTCTTACTCCCTACTCTCTGTCTCATCATTGCAGCTGTTCCACAGAGGTGTGTTTCAATATATCACCCTGTCACACACACACACACACAGTCCCTGCTTAATAAGCAGTATTCAGAGCTCCTGGGTTTATAGACGCTGAAACTGCACTCCTGCACAAAACTACAGTCTTTCTTTCTTTCCTTTGGTCCTTCTTTTCTTTTTCTTTATTCCCTTACTTTTTGTCCTCTTTCTTTTGCTGCCATTTCTTCCTTCCTTTAATACCCCCCCGTCCCTTTTTGCGGCTCTGCTCTTATTAATTTCCTCTCTTTCCTTATTCCCTGATTAATTTCTTTTCTTGACCCTCAATCCGTCCTTCATCCTTCGACAAACATTCAACTGAGTAACTTGAAGCAGGCAGGCGTGATGCACGAAAACATTAAACCAACGGCTGCTAACTCAAAAAAGCTATGGACATTAAAATGGACCAGAAAAACAAAGAAAAGTGCCTCAGCATTATCGTATAAAATTGCAGTGTTTGCAGTCTCCGTAGAGCTAAATTTCCAAAATGTCTATTGCCACAGACAGAACTTAGCATTAATAACACAGAGAGACATTATTCTAATTTTTAAATTAGGGCTGCCAATCAATTAAAATATTTAACTGTGATCAGTCGCTCTTATCAACATTGTAGTGGACAAATATGCTGCTTTACGCAATGGTGCTTATATATATATATATTATATATATATATATATATATATATATATATATATATATATATAGATATATATATATATATATATATATATAGATAGATAGATAGATAGATAGATAGATGGATAGATAGATAGATGGATAGATGGATAGATAGATGGATAGAGATCGTAGTCATGAAAACCTTACAGGTTGCATTGCAATATGCATTACAGGGTTTTTTGGCTTCCTTATCTGATATGAGGTTTTTATGTGGTTAAATTTCTACTGCATGCAAAAAACTGCATGGATTTTGCCCCAAACTGGATATGATTATCATAAAGTGGGCATATCTGTCAAGGGGAGACTCGTGGGTAACCCACAGAACTCATTTTCATTCACATATCTAGAGGTCAGAGGTCAAGGGACCCCTTTGAAAATGGCAACGCTTCTTCTTTTCTTTGCCAAAATTTAGCGCATTTGGAGTGTTATTTAACCTCTTTGGCAACAAGCTCGTATAACGTGGGTTTTCTAGTTTCATATGATGCCATTATCTTTCCTCTAGCTTTAAAACGGAGCTTTATTTAACCTCCTCCAAGTACAGTACATCATGATCGGTACCAATGGATCCCTTAGGTTTTCTAGTTGTTTCATATGAAGCCAGTATCTTTAAAACTGAGTCCGCTCCAACCTCTGGAAGGAATTGAAGAGTGGTCGGGCTAAATGGCAAGTTGCATAAAAGAAATTCAGTAAAATGAATTTGGGTTCTTTCCGTTAGTTATTCTTTCCATTGCTTTGCTGTTCTCTGCCCTGAGTAGTTATCACACTGAGTGTGTTGTTGTCCACTTATTTTTAAACATGGATGCGACAGAAAGCAAAAGAGAAAAGAGAGGAAAAAAGAGCAAAGAAAGCGTAAGAGGAAAGTGGACACCTGGATGAGTCCTGAGGCTCTGCAGGGAGGAGGGGAGAACTCAAGGAGGGGGGAGGATGGGTCGAAGGGTGGGCAGTCTCCTTCAGCTGTTCCCTCATATGGGTGTGTATGTGCTGTTTAGTGTATGTGTGTGTACAGCCCATATGTGCATTAGAGCTGGAGGAGTTGAACAGGGGGTCATACCAGATGGACACACACAAATGACAGATTCCACCCACTAGCATCATGTGACCACAATTCAGCGGTTCCCCTGTCTGCATGCTATTCCACATACAGTATTCTCACTTTTAAAGCTGCAACACACAGTACGAGCAGGAGACGCTTTCACTGATGTGACATTTCCTGTCAAATCGCTCAAAATGCAACTGGTGCAAGGTTGTTTGAATAAACTGGGTCGAGACTGTTCATATGTGGCACTCAATTCAACGGTTATTCAACCAATTCACACACATTTTCTTCTTATCGTCTACCTGCACATGAACGCAGGTGCTCCTCCAGATGGGAAACAGCTGCTCTTACATCACAAACTGGGGAGTGGCCAGACATGCAACACGTCTAGATGTTTCACACGGAGAGAGAACAGCGCTGCAATTTAGTTCAACGTTTAAAAAAATCTTTCCACTTTGAACATTTCTATCCATTTTACAAAGTGTCTTTCTCACACTGTAACTAAAAATTATTTTCATTATTGATTATTTGTTTCTGCCCTAAAAAATGGCAGAAAATTGTGAAAACTGCTCATTGCAGTTTGACGACCTGTGCTTCATCCCAGCCAGGAGGTTTTCTCTGTTTGGATGTGCTGGACTACAGGAGTGGGATCAGGTGTGCAGGTGCCAGGTAGCAAGTACCAAATGAGTTACAACAGCACCCCAGTCGGGAGTCATTAATTCGTCGTGGGTTTTTGGCGACGGGGGGGTCACAAGCTACAAGATCTTTCACTACGTGGAATCTCCAAGCTATAATTTATCACAAAACCACATGTGAGAAATACACAGTAAATGATGTCACACTACATGTGACATATTGCTGATGCTGTTGTTGGCACAGGTTCACAACATAGCCTGTTTCCACCAGTTTCCACACTACAGTAAGTTCCTATTGCTAAGGGCAACCCCTCCTCCTCCAGGTTTGGGTTAGTCCCCAACAGGTCCAGATATTTAGCATGCTAGATATCTGAAATGTGTCTGTGAGGCACCAGTGAGCTGACACTGTATTTGTACAGTTGACACGTAGCACTCTAACACACACATGCAAGTGGCGAGTCAACGCCGACTTGCCTGGGCTCTGGGTAGATGTCCGGGGAGTGGGAAATCAGGGTTAAAGTCTTGACGTGTGAACTAGCCACAAACCTCGTTCCAGCCTTAACATTGTCTTAAAACGTATACTTTGCTAATTCTTTTCTCTTGTACCTGCAGCCGTCTTGACCCGACTCCCGTCTCCGTTCCAGTCCTGTTTTGTCCCTGATCACGCTCTGGACTCACTAGGTCTGCTCCATCCTCCTGCCCACCGCTCAGTCCCAGCACTCTCCTGATCAAGAGACTCTCTGCTCAACTTTCACATTTAAGTATTGTTAATAAATTCTTCATTTGCACCAGCTCTCTGTCTCAGTGTTTCTGCATTTGGGTTTAGTCACATAACTCCCACGTAACATTAAATTTCCCAGGAGGACTTCTTCATACTGCCTATTAAGACCAAAACCAAAAAGAATTCAATTTATCATCACAGATGACCAAGAAAACTGGCAGATATTCAAATCTGAGAAACTGGAATGAGCGACTTTTGGATATTTTTCCTTAGAAAATGACTTAAGCAATTAATAGCTTATCAAAATATGTTAATTTTCTGTCAATCGACTAATTGGTAAAATGACTAAGACTGAATTCACCCCAGATCAGACGTTGCAGCACCAGCGATTCACCCCAGGGTTGTGCAGCGGTGTAGGAGAGTCACTTTAATGGCCCATTAACTGCAGCGATTGACGTCTTTTGTTCCCTTCTGGTTGGGCTGTACAGTGCTGGATTGCCATTTATGTCATTGGCCACTGCAGCATGACATCGGGTTGTGTTTCTCCAAAAGTTGATTTTGTTACTCTCTTTTCTTTCTGCACCCCAATGCATTACCCCCATTCAAATCAAGGGGAAGACTTGCATTTTCTCAGCAATGCTGGATTTGGCGTGCATGTAGCTTAACTGTTGCAGCTCAACATTCGCATGAAAACCTCCAAAAATTTGTCTACAATACATTAGTCTAGAAATATATTAATCTATAAACTAGGACTGTCAATCGATTAAATAGATAATTATGATTAATTGTAAATTAATCATTCAATTTTTTTTATCTGTTCAAAATGTTTCTTAAAGGGATATTTGTCAAGTATTTAATACTCTTACCAACAAATATACACACAAGCAGTGACAAATCATAACTTGACTATGGTGGGCAATCATAACTTGACTATGACTTGCCCCAAACTACATGTGATTATCATCATAAAGTAGGCATGTCTGTAAAGGGGAGACTTGGGGGTACCCTTAGAACTCATTTTCATTCACATATCGTGAGGTCAGAGGTCAAAGGAGGTGTTGAATGAAATGACCATGCCAAAATTTAGCACGTTTGGAGTGTTACTTAACCCCCTTGGCAACAAGCTCGTATGACGTGGGTTTTCTAGTTTCATATGATGCCATTATCTTTCCTCTAGCTTTAAAACGGAGTCTGCTACAACCTAAAAATCGCAAGTTGCATTAATGCATTAAAGAAATGAAAGAAATTTGTGCGAACTATGACAGCCCTACTATAAATATTGATTGTATAATACAATTATTGTATTGTTGCTACTCGTCAGGTTTACACAAAATCGCTCTGGTTAAGAAGTGGATGCTGCAAAGCTCTCACAGACAAATTGTGTCTATTGACCCTGATGGACCTCTCACTCTCTCACTCACACAAACACACTCCACGTTATATCCTCTGCACTATGCACTCTTCAGTCCATTCCTCATCCAGTAAACTAGCTCTGTATGTGTGTGTTTGTGCCTGTGTGTGTGTGTGTATAAGCCGAGGTGAAAGGTTAAATGATGGCCATTAAGATTCATCTCTGAGTTCACTACCAGCCACCCACACACACACACACACACACCCACGCACACACACACACACACACACACACACACACACCAACACAAACACACACACACACACACACAGAATCAGATGAGGGTGGCCTCTGTCAGAGTGCAGCAATTGTCTCTCCTCTTGTGTTTGTCTCTCGCCTGTCATTTAGGCCAACTCAAATCACTGAATGCATAATGAATGCAGTAATTACAGCACTAAAGCTGCAGAGAAAAAAAAAAAAACAACAGAGATCACAACAAGCTACTCGTTTTGTTGCTTCTCGCTTTTTTGGCCTCAAACTCCTGTTTTGTTAAGTGATTCTGGAGAGAGGCGAGGCGTTTTTCATGTTTTATAATTCCTGCATAAATCACTTTTGGTACAGCTCTGTACCAATGATGTCTCTGCGGATCTGATGTGACATGCCATCTACACATTTCATAATATTCACCCTCTCTGCTGCCTCCCGGGATGAATAAAGGAAAAGAGGGATGAGGGCGAGAGGGTTGCGGGTAGAGGTGACGAACAGACGGAAGAATAAAGTGGTGATTGAAGTCATTCCATCTTCACACCTACAGATTGGAAATCGCCGAGCAATTTCCTCGTTTCACTATGTTTACCACACAAAAAGTGTGTGTGTGTGTGTGTGTGTGTGTGTGTGTCTCTCTTTCAGTTAATCCCTTCCTCACTGACTAATTGACTGACTGACTAACAAGGAAGTAACTGGTTGACTGACAAACTGTCTCATTTTCTTCAGTCTGAACTTTTACACACACACACACACACACACACACACACACACACACACACACACACACACACACACACACACACACACACACACAGCATGATGACTGAGTGGACCCCGTGTCAATCCCAGCATGCCTCTCTGCTCCGAGGCAGGAGATTCTGTCATCACCGCAGTTACTGTCAGGACGCATCACCGGTAGCCGTGGCAACTAATTAAGACCTGCCTGTCAGGCCTGTGGTCAGTGTGCATGTGTGGAAACGTATATGAACGGACAAACACACTCGCATAATTAACTACCTGTCATAAACACACACACACACACACAACTACAGCTACTGTATCTGCCAGGATGCATCAGTGTACTGGGTGTGTTACTCACCAGGACTCACCAGTCATTAGTCCCACCCACAATCATTTCACACAAACACTTAAATCCTTTTGGAGACTTATTCTCGGGGCTGGGACGATTCACCTCCTGATTAGATACTAGACACGATTCGATATGTATTGCGATTGTACAACTATTATGATTCAATATTACGATTTATTTCAGCATGTATGTAGTCAGAAATGTCCTAAAGTCAAACATCAGTCACTGTCAGGCATTATTTATTACATTTTTTTCTAGCAACCCAAAAATCTGAGGATGAAGACATTTCCCTCACAGCTGCTGCTCGAAGTGGAGCCAATTTAAATTTTATACACTGTTGGGTAGAGCTGAAATGATTAATTAATTGCCAAAAAAAATACACTATTTTGATAATTGATTAATTGTGTGAGGCCAAACATTTGCTGGCTTTGCTGCTTTTCTTTGACATATTATTGTTCAATTAAACATTTCTGAGCTTTGGACTTTTGCCTGGACTCTGACATATTTTGATGGGCATTTTTTCACTATTTTGTGACATTTCATAGACTGTATACCAATAACAATCATCAAAGAAAATCATCAGATTAATCGATTATGAAAATAATTGTAGTACCTCGACTGTTACTTTAGTAAAAGTATTGACCACCACTAATGTGTGTTTTTCATTTTCTAAAATTGCCACTATCTGTCTGTCACTGTAGCTGTCTCAACTCTCAAAACAAGCAACTAAACAATGTTAAAATCAGGTTTCAGCCAGTTGCTCTCTGCCTCTTACACTACTAGTGAGCTTCCACATCCGTCCTCACCACATTAAGCAGTGATGCAGGTTCACTGACTGAAAACTGAGTGTGTGTGTGTGTGTGTGTGTGTGTGTGTGTGTGTGTGTGTGGTCAGTAATGAGGTGTGACTAGTGTGTGTCAGTGAAAGTTGAGTGATCGGCGTAATGAGCAACAGAACATGGAGGAAGAGAGGGAGCAGACAGAAGGAGAAGAAAGACAGGAGACACACAGGAGGAGGAGGATGTATTAATATCTTTTTCATAACGATTGATTGCACATCTAAAGGCGGTGTGTGTCTGGATGCTGCTGGATGTTTGATGGGACACAACAGAGAATGGCTGCTTATGAGGGAAAGTCATTTTTCCAACTTTCCAATTAATTAAATTATAACGTCCGAAATCAGGTTCGGTAGCTTTATTTATTTCACTTAAACGTGCAGTAGGCTGAAAGTTTTTGGCATAAACATCTTGTTTACGTGTTTGGATACTTTTGATTGGACGCCACACAGACGTCGCTAATAAAGTCTTTACATGTCAGGATATTTCTGAAGTTTTAACGGCGCAACTCAATTTAGTAACGGACAAGTTTAAACGAGATAGTAGTGAAAAAGAACACAGGCGCGTAACATACTTAGGCTTGGACAGCTTCATGTAAGTAAATCAAGATGTACGTCACGTGAAAATGAAGTGGGCCGACTCAATGAAGTAAAGTGATTTCACCCTCCACTACATCTCCCTGGTTAAATCCAAACAGCTCCAGCCAAAAGCTGAAGAATGTGAAACAGAAACAGGCCCCTGAAACACAAACAGACTGATTTCACAGCATCAGTCTCTGCACAGCCAGTTAGCAATGTAAACACACATGCACGAGAACGAGGAGCAAAGTCCACCTCTCAAGCCTCCGTCTGCCTGAATGTGGGTCAACAACTTGTCCTCTTTCTGCTGGTCAAAGTGAATCCCTCGAAGGCTTTTTGGTTTGAGCAATAAACCCCAAACAGGACGCAGACTTGTGAGGAGGAATAAGACGAGACAAAGAAAATCCAAGCACTGCATCCTATCAAACCAGCATAACTTTCCCTCCCTCCCTCTGCCTGCCTGCCTGCCTCGCTGCTCGGTGTTATCAGCAGATATGGAGGAGGTATACGGACCGAGAGCGAGCGCAGCTGCAAGTGCTTGTTGTGTCAGTCCGCTCTGGTCGGCTCTGTTCTTGCGCAGTTCGTTATCACACTTCAAACAGCTCTCGCTCCTTCTTGTTCCCACAGACTTTTATCTGCCCACTTCTGTTCTGTATAATTTACTCCCAATTCATTCGCCTCCTCTTTGTAAAGGATTACAGTCAAAGTCTGGTCAGGTTAGTCCTGTAATGTATGTCTAAATAGCTTCTTATCGTGGTTACTCTGTCCCAGTATAGGTCATTTTATATCTCGAAAACAATATATGTCGCAATGTTTTCTGGTAATTTAACAAATACATAGTGTATGTGAAAAAAACACAGGGTTTTGAATACTCCTGTGTGAATGAAATGCTTGAGAAATGAAAGTACTTTCTCATTTAAATAAGAACTTTCGTACGAAATGAACAGATTTTCTGAGAAATTAGTTAGTATGTGCTTGTTATCATCAGTTTAAGACAACATAATTGTGTATCACAATATCTCGATATATGATTCCACTGAAAGATGATAAATTATCATACTTCTACAGGATATTGAGAAGAAAAGTTAAGCTATAAGAACAAACAATGGTGACATACAAAACGCTTTTATTTCTTATTTGTTTATAAAATCCTATAAACCAAGCCAGTTGTAGCATCACCTCTAAAAAAAAAGGTAAAATGTTGAGAAATTGCAGCTTTGAGGAGCTAAGAGCCATGAAAACAGACTGTGGCAAAGCTACCCTGGTTGTTAGCGATGAGCTTCAGCAGAGACCTCATCACTGGATTCAATTTCCATTTACAGGCCTCATGAATTTAAGGTGATCTGATTCAGTACACGGCGACTAGAAATGCTGCCACTGTTCACACTCCAAATCTAGAAATAAATCAATTTCGCTTCTGTTGCGCTCAAATTGTTCATACTATTCAAAACAGACAACAACACAGCTTTAAAACAATTTCATGAAGTGATTTTTCTCCTCAAACACATATAAAAAGGTCTTTGTGACATCAGAGCAAGCTATCTAAATTAGCTTATTGAAAACGCCAACAAAGAAAAATGGCATCATACTCCCAAGATGCATTAAGTTGGTTAAACCACGCTTCATTATGCTCTAATAACACACTAAATTGATATCACAGCAGCCAAGAAAAATGATTTACAGTTCACTTATGAAAGTCAAGACAGAGTGGGCTTGTCATAACATCCATGGGGTGAAAAAAACCATCAAAACTGTCAAAGCTCAGTCTTTGTTCACATTGTCATTTAGAAGAAGTTTAGCCGGCTTTCTAATTAGTTCTCACAAGTAGGTGGAGGTTTTGCACTCTTCTAGGATGCGTTGGTGGCGAGCAACAGGCTGTGGATTCATCTCCGATTCGAAGAAAAAACAGGCAATATAATTAACAGGACTCACATATAGTACAGAGGAATCCCACACGACAGAGCTACAGTACATGTTGAGGAGCTGTCAAACTCATCATACAAACATTAAATATAGATCAAACTATTTGTTTTACATTCACAACGTTGAGGATCAAGTTAACAAGTTTTCCCTCGAGTAGCTTTAAGGTTGGAAAGTTGAGTGAAATATTCAAACCCTTTCTACCAAATAGAACTATTCTACATGTGTTGGGCATCATTTTATAAACATTTCCATCAAATTCATCCAAACTTATTTAGTATCTTTGAACATGTTGGGATTTCCGCCAGAATCTGAAATACTGTTGAGTGGATTTCAACAAATTTTAGCTGCACAAAATGAGTTTGTAATGATGTAATGATGGGTCAAGATACAGTAGATGGTGCATAATTTTGCAACTAAGAAATGTACCGTCATCTATCTACTTCTATATATGTTTTTAAGACAATTAAATGTTCCACATCTCTATGTTCACAAAACTTCACATTGCAGTCCATCCATCCATCTGCAACCACTTATCCTGTTAGGGCTCGCGGGGGAGCCAATCCCAGTTGTCGGGGTTCACTCTGGACAGGTCGCCAGTCCGTCGTAGGGCTGACAACCATTCACACTCACATTCACACCTACGAGCAATTTAGAGTCCTCAATTAAGCTGCATGTGTTTGGACTGCTGGAGGAAGCAAACATGTAAACACCACACAAAAGAGCCCCAAGTCGGATTCGAACCTGCGACCTTCTTGCTGTGAGGCTACAGTGTTAACCACCTCACCACCATGCAGCCCACACAGCAGCCACGTCTCCTAAAAATTGCGTTCCCACAGCAAAGCTGCATTGTGAATTACATATTGAGGCAAACGTAACCACGATGTTTTTTACTAAACGTAACCAAGTAGTTTCATTGCCTAAACCTAACGTTAACTATGTGTTTAAAGCTGTGTAAAACTGTGACCATAATCCTGCGAATGCAGTTTAGTTGTACAGGATCATAATTTTGTAGAAGACAGGGTTGCACAAAGACACTTTTACAGCTTTGTGTACGTTATTTTCTTCCTGTATTTAAGACAACCGGCACCCAACAGCTCTAAAATCTTTAACTACAACTTCCAGAGCAGTCACGACTTTGTAAAAAGCAAACAAATCATCCCTAAACTCAGTATGCCTGAACTTCAAAACATGCTCAGTTTAACTTCAATGAAATCTGGCATCTTTGAAGAGAAGTGTCCACTTTCTGACATGATGAAGGCAGAGCTGTGGATAAAACCAGAGCAACTCTTCCAACAACTTTAGATTAGATCATATGTTATGGGCGTAGCTACTGGAGTGTATTAAGAGTTGTACTGACATCTATGACATTATGGGTCCATGTAATCTGGGAAGAATCTAGAAAACCTTGAGTATATCTGAAGAATGATAACAGCAGTTCATTATGGCCGGCGTGGCTGGTGGTGGTATGTAAACTCTGATAACATTGTGTAAAGGAACAAAAAAGACAAACTGGGTAACACTTTCTATTGTACTTTCCATGTCTAAAAATGTATTTTCTTCACTTTACTGAAAGCAAACATTGACCACTTAGAGTAACTTATAATCACAGTATAATACATGATAAAAAATGAAAAAATGTCAGCATGACAAGCAGTTATGGAGTATTATGACACTTGACCTAATTAAAAAAGAAGCATAAAATGCTTTATAATGTGTTACAATTAGTGTTATAAGTAATATTGTTTTGAACACTTATGAGTGTGTTTAACTATAATTATAGCTATGGGCAGATTATAATGCATTACAGCAATGTATTCAACGGTATACAACGGTACATGTGATATTTTTTTCAGAGTTTTTCATGTTTTCATGTCAACTTCTGTTTGTTACATGAATAGAGTCTTTTCAAAATAAACATCTGTTTTCACAGGAAACAACTTGGTTAGGTTAGGAAACAAAACTACAAGGAAATGATTGTGGTTGGGGTTAAATAACTACAGCAGTGATGTAAAATAAGTACAAAAGTTATGTGACAAATAAGTCAACTAGGGATGTTAATAATTAACCGCTTAACTGATAACCAACATTAAGCATTTTAACCGATTAACGATTGGTTAAATGGTTAAAATATATACTAAGAATTAATTGAAAAGCTGAGCAAAACTCAGATGAGTGGCTCTTCACCTTAGGACAGAAGCTTAACAGCCCACCTTAAGACAGTCTGAGCTGGAGTTACAGATACAGGAAGTTAAACTAAATATGCTGCGGAGACTATTACTACATGCAGCACTACATGCAGCACCGTGGCTGCCAACACTCCCGGACAGTGAACTGGAGACAGTGAACGCAGCACCGTGGCTGCTAACGCTCCCAGATGGTGAACTGGAGACAGTGAACGCAGCACTGTGGCTGCTACAGTAACTCTCCTGATGGTGAACTGGAGACAGTGAACGCAGCACCGTGGCTGCTACAGTAACTCTCCTGATGGTGAACTGGAGACAGTGAACGCAGCACCGTGGCTGCTACAGTAACTCTCCTGATGGTGAACTGGAGACAGTGAACGCAGCACCGTGGCTGCTACAGTAACTCTCCTGATGGTGAACTGGAGACAGTGAACGCAGCACCGTGGCTGCTACAGTAACTCTCCTGATGGTGAACTGGAGACAGTGAACGCAGCACCGTGGCTGCTACAGTAACTCTCCTGATGGTGAACCGGAGACAGTGAACGCAGCACCGTGGCTGCTACAGTAACTCTCCTGATGGTGAACTGGAGACAGTGAACGCAGCACCGTGGCTGCTACACCCTCCCTTGGGACCCCCCCCCCCCCCCACTCTCCCCCCTTTTGGTGGACCAGGACCAGCCCCGCCCCCCTCGCCTCCACAATCTCCCCCCTGGTGGTGATCGGGAGACAGTGAACGCCCCCCCGTGGCTGCTACAGTCTCTCTCCTGATGGTGCACCGGAGACAGTGAACGCAGCACCGTGGCTGCTACAGTAACTCTCCTGATGGTGAACTGGAGACAGTGAACGCAGCACCGTGGCTGCTACAGTAACTCTCCTGATGGTGAACTGTTGACTCAGTTGCCTGTTGTGCTCATTCTGCTTTTTTCTTTCAAAATTAGCATCTCTAAAGTCAACGTCTGGGTTAAAATAACTACTGAAGTGATGTTACTTAAATACAGAAGTGACGTGACAAATAACTCTGGTTCTGGTTTCACTCGGGATACGAACACTGGTTTCCTGGATGAGAGTCTGGTGTTTTTTTGTTTTTTTTGACCCACCTATCCACCCTGTCCTCCTCCGGTTGTCGCTCTTTCTTCCTGGTTCACGACTACATACAAATTGACTACAGTGCATTATTTTCCATAGGTACAGGTATAAACAGAGTATGAGAACAGCCTGACTATAAACATGGACATCAAAGTTATATAAAAAGTATTTAGACAGTAGATAAAGAAAATTTGCTTCAGTGTTTCCCAACACCACTTGTAATTGTGCCAAACAAGTCAAGGAGAATCTACTTGGATCTATATGAGAGAAGAAAGGGGCAACATGAAAAGTACTGTAGAATAGACTACATCCTCTTATTAGCAACTGAAGATAGATCCTCTACCAGCAGATTAATTTTGCTATAAGCCTACGTCTAATAAAATCGCTGCCGTGTCCGTGGCCTGTTTTATGAAGTCCACATTAAACATCACCAGCTCGACATCATCATCGGTAATGATGAAATCATTATGTTTCGGTCATACACGCGGTAAGAAGTGAATTCACTTAAAAAACATGCTCTCCTTCTCCTCTTTCACTCCCTCTTCTGCTGCCTCGATTAAAGTCACCCCCCTCCCTCCCTCCCTCCTTCAATCTCTCTTGCTCTCTTTGGACCACTAACCTTGATTCACTGTTCTACTCGACTCTGCCTCGGGCTGGGACATGCATGCACACACACACTAAACGCACACAGACGCATGTACAGACGGGCAGATTTACAAGCAAACACACGGCGGCATACGCTGAACGGGAGATATACACATGTACTTGACCATGGTAAAGTAGAAGTGGTTAGTTTGGGGCCAGCGTGAGGGGAAAGTGTGGCTAACCGAAACCACATGCGGCTGACTTTCTCTCGCTCCATCCAGAGCTATGTGGGCCTCTGGTGTGTGTGTGGAGGGGGAGGTGTGATAGCAAACGGCAGGAGGAGAGGCAGAGCTAGACTCATGGCTTGACTTTAACCTTTATTTATCCAGGGAACAGTTGTGTTGAGCAGACATGCTGTTTGTAGCCAGGCTGTAAGGTTACACGTCTGGGAGCTGTCCCACTGTAACTACAGCTTTCTACTGGTGGCCGCCGCAGCAGTGCCGCTAGATCAGTCGCAGGTTAAGTGCTTTGCACAAGGGCAAAGTTACAGCAAGTACAAAAAAGTAGTACTTACTGAAGCCATGGCATACATCAGAAGTGCTGTTTATGTGTCAAATAGGACACTGACCACCAGTGCTCAAAGTGGGCTGGTACTGAAGATTTCCCCATTGATTAATAAACTTGTGACAACACCGGTATTATGATTACACTGGACATTTTACAAGATGGCGATCAATATGTGCAGCGCGCTTATTTTGATCTTTACTGTCGGGTGCCGATGTGTCTGGCCTCTCTGGTAGAGCTTTCATTGCGTGGCCAAAGGTTTCCACCCAACACTTCTCCGCCATGCACACCGGCTATGACCGCTCCGTCCTCCTCACGGCGAGTCCCTCATTAACGTTGTGGTTCTCTTATAGCTTTGGGTTTAAATCTGAAATGTTGTCAAATAGGTGTGCTTTTCATTTTGACACCAAATCTTCTGCCATCATCTTGTGTCAACTCTCTCTTGTCCCGTGTGGGTGAAATCTGACTCCTGCTACTGAGCTGAGAATACGTACAAAGCAGATACTTTCAGTTTCAGTTTGTAGTCCGTCATCTGACTCTGTATTGATAACCTGCCGCTGATATGCACAAATGAACAAAACGGGTTTTATCTTTATAAAAAAGCAACATGATGGCGGGAGCTGTGGGTACGTAATGACCACCGTGTAACACTAGTAACACCGACTACCGAGGCAAGCCTACATTTTACTCCTTGGTGTACCGTGACCTCTTCTTGTGTACTGGAACTTCTCTCAAGCTGCCGGCTCTCTTCCTTGCCCTCTCCATATCAGGATCTCTGGGAGATTCATTACGGTGACTCATAACAGCGCAGAGCCAGTGTATTTGCACCGTGCCTCATAAAATCTCTTACTAACTGGACACAATGACAACGAGCAGACATCAGATTATTTTAGTTTTTCCCAATGAAGACGTCCTAACCTGCTCCGTGCTTCAGCACCAGAGTTCACTCGGTCCCTGTATGTCAGAAAGAGGTGTTAGTCCTGCCGCTGGCGCTGTTTGGCTAACTGTTAGCGGCACTCATTGGTTGATTGCTTTTTAACTGAAAAAACATGTCACAATGTCAGACGAATCCGTCCACTCGAAATTGGTGGAGTGGACGGATTCAAAGATCTGGACCCAGGCAAGTCTACGACGACATGCCTTCCAAGTGCGACTCCAATAATAAGTTAATCAATATCGCAAATCATAAAAACTACATGGAAAGCATCTGGAGGTGCTGTAATTTATCAATACAGTGTTAATGTCCTTTTTGTAAAATAATTAGTGAACTGAATAGGTAGCAAGAGATCGGTGATACCGCTCGATACACACTTTTCCACTTCAAGCACTGCTGAACACAATCGGTTTTCAAAAGAGTTTGCGTCCAGTCGATTACAAAGAATCTCTCTCTTCCGTTTCCTCTTAGTTTCAACCAATTTTACAATATGAGGAATGTCACTGTAAATATTTTTGCTTCATCAGTAATCAGTAATTTAATTGCTGGTTAGAAATGGTAAGTACAGCTAATGCTAATTCAGGGCTGCTGCTTGATTAAGCTGACCCTCAATCAAATCAGCATTTAACCGGTCGCATTAGCCTCCATCCAACGAAGCTGCGCAGCGCTTCCAAAAGGATGCCACGTCATGTCTCTGATGTCGGTGATGAATGAAGTTTTGAGCAGAAAGCTCACAAACTTTTTAAACAGTGTATGGCAGCAATGACGTTCATAGATTATTAATTCATTTATTATTAATTCATTTTTCAAAGACAATGCGTTAGTGTTTCTATTCGCTGACAACTCAAACTCCGACCTGCAAATCTGACGGAGCTGGCCTGAGATCACACCCAAACAGGAAACTTATCCCTGAATTTTTCATTTGTATGTTCAATTAAAGGAAAGTGACTAAATTTGCAGGTATTGTTGCTTTATGTGGCCGCAGCTTTTTACTGGTGTAGTCTTTGACGACATAAATGTGAAAATATGCCAGTGAAAACTAAGTGACCTTGGTCATATTCTCATGATTGTCGCAGTTCTGAATATGGGTCATAACAACTTTAAGCTCACCAACTTTCTTCTGCCATTCATTTTGACAAGTTTCACTATCAATACGCCAATAATAACACCACGCTTGCTACTCATGCATGAACACCCTGTGGGACTTGCTAATTTATCTGCAATTGTCTTGCAAATCATTTTTGTGAAACAAGCCCCCGGGAACACAACAGCAGCAGACTACATTAGTTATTTTTGCATGGGGATGTACTTTTAGGGGAAAATTTACTGATCATACAAAAACCTGAAGGTGACAATAAGTTGTATTTCTACTACACAATGATTTCAATTATGTATGTCAAAGATTGGTTCACTCAAATGTCAGCACCTACTCTACGACGAGACCAAGAGTTTCAAATGGAGTCGCTCTGTAAAGAGATTTCAAAAAGCTCTGTGGATATGATCATGAATGAAGAACAACGGACAGATATATCTTTTACATTTGTGTACATAATGACGCATAAAAGCATTAGGCTACATCACACTAATGTTTTTGTTTTGTCTACTACATAGAAAACATATTTCTACTCTCACATTTTACAACCCTGAAAACAAAATGTAATAAATAAATACATAGATATTTTATTGAATTATTTATTATTAAAACAATAAATACACCAATAACTTGGCAAAGAAAAACTTCAAAATGAATTGAATGAAGTATAAACCTTTTAAATGCAGCAACAAACTGGTCAAAACTTAAAAGTGAATTAAAGTTCCAGGACATAATATAGACAGTATATAAACATGGGATTAGATTGACTAGATCGGCCCCTATGCTACCAGCATAGACAGCAATTAATGAATTTCTGCATTTTATAATGCTTCTACTGCCCACGTGTACATGAGGCAAGCTATCATTCGAGTGATTTACGAGCGCCGTCCAGCTGCATCATCAGCCTTAGGGAACAGACGTTTGAGGGCAGTTTGCAGCTTTGTGGAGGAAAATAGATACGACGGGAGGACTTTCCTTTTCTTATCTATGCTTATGTTGCTCTGCACAACTATTGTGAAGTTCACAAAGAAACTGTAACCAAACAAAGCATAAACGCTGCTCTCAAGTACGACAGGGACTTCCATGCACCCGAGTGTGAGAACGACGAAACTGAGGGGAAACGAGAAGGACGCGTTCACCAAATTTATTGACCCCTATTGTAGTACAACTTTGATCTGTAAATGTTTTAAAGTAAATCTGATGTGTGTGAGAGAGATAGAGCAAGACTAGTAGCAGCCTTGAAGCTGCATTTGAAAAATAAAACTTGTTTTTTCCCCACTAAATTCATCTCTGTTTGATTGTGTGTGTGGGAAAGACAGAGGAAGACCTTACAATAATACCCACTTGAATTTTCTGTAGCTGAGCTACGGCGTTTTAAAATGCATTCGTGTGGATGTCAGATACACTCATGCCTGGATCTGAAAGGTATTCTACATATTGTCGTCGAAGTTAAAGGATCCCCGCTGAGAGCTCAACACACAGTGTTTGAAACCTGTACTTAACTTCATATAGCTCCCTTTGTAGTGAGGGACTAACCCTACAAGACAGAGCGACGCTGTGTGTTAAGGTAGTATTGTGCGCATGTGTTTGTGTGTGTGTGTGAGGATGAGTGTAAGAGACAGTGTATGTCATGGGGAGGCAGAGCTGTATCTGCTAACCGTTACTCCAACGAGACAGCTCGCTTGGCTCACAATCACACACAGCTAACACACACATGGGACACACACACAGACACTTTATTTACCTTTGGCCCAGTACAGACACAGCAACAGTTAACCTAGCCACTTAATGCAAAGAGACAGTTTCTTCTACAAAGACTTGTATTCAGAGGAGGAGGGGGGTAGCGTGAGTCAAAGTAAATCTGGCTGAACTGAAAACAGCAGAGAGAAAACACTAACAAAAGCATTCCAGAGAGCGGCGGACAGAGATAGAGAGACTAAGAAAAAGAAGGAGAGAGAGAGAGAGAGACCTTGATGTGATACAAGAGGGGGGTGAGGATGTTTGGAGCCAGCATGACACTGTACAGAGGAATCTGTTCTTTAATTTCAGATAAAACACAGTTTCATTTAGCAGCTGTATTAACTGACTTCAACTGGAAATAGTTGGAGGAAATTACACTTACCTCATAACTATAACTGAGTTTCTTGTTTATGTTTTCATTAAAATGTTGCAGAAGCTGAATCATTTAGTCGACTAATTGCATAAGAAATCGAGAGAAATCCTATTGCAACTATTTTGGCAAGTGATTAGCCCTCCAAAGTCTGCAATAGCAACAGTCCCGTCAGCGCCAATGTAGGTATTTTTGCTTATTGTGATCAGAGACGCCCCGATATCGATACCCCAGATTGGATGTCAGTGACAATATTCCTCTTTAAGTTTTGACCAATTTGTTGCTGCATTAAAAAGGTTTACACTTTCTGCCATGTTATTATCTTTTATTTTAGATCAATTTAAACAGGATCATGCTAACAACAATTTCCCGCAGCCATAACGAGGAAATACTCTGGCGCCACCACGTGTTGTTGCCATGTTTTGTAGAGCATGCAACATGACGTACTGACGTCATGACGAGCATACAACGCAAGGACAGAAGCCTTAGCTTTCTGCTGCAAAAACAACGAACGCTGCAGCTATTATGGTTTTTATTTTAGATTGATTTAAATAGGATCATATAGCCAACGGTCGCCCTGCGGAAGGGTTAAATATTGAAGTAGATTTTAAAGCAAAACATTTTCAAGTTCCAGCTTCTCAACTGTGAAGATTTTCTGCTTTTATCTATTTCATGTCATAAATGTAAATATAATATTTTTTGGTTATTGTTGCAAAACAAGCAATCTGCGGATGTCAGCTTGGGCTTCAGGAAATTGCAATGGATTTATGTTTTTACTGTTTTCTGAAAGTTTATTGACCAAACAATGAATTTATTGAGAAAATAATGAGCAGATTCATTGGTAATGAGAAGTTGAAGCTGTTGTTGGTTTCTCACGTTGGCTCATTTTGTCCTGTTGACAGTGATTACAGTGAGAGGAGTTTAGGACGCTGGGCTGCCGTGTATAACTTCCTTCACTATCACAGTTTCCACCTTAAACTGAATCCACTCACTTAATCCCTGTAATACAACACCATTCAGTCTGGATATGGGGACACAAATCCCACCCTTGATTTTGTTGTGGGTCTTTGGAGGAGGAAACACTGAAACTGGAGAAACGAGGGAGAGAGGAGGTGGGAAAGAAGGGTGGGAGGAGGAGGAGGAGGAGGAGGAGAGGGGAGAGAGGGGGAATAAGGAGAACATGAGAAGGGGGGAGGGTTTGATAAACGTTGTGTTGCTTTGTTTAGGCTAGTGAGCCATAAATCCCAAGGAATGGGAGGAAGGAGGGCTGGAAGAGGGAGAATGAGGTAAAATAACCGTGAGGAGGGACGAAAAGAAGGGAGTCAAACAAGAGGAGAGGAGACAGGAGACAAGGAAAGAAGAGGAGATGAGAGGACAGGGAAGGAGAGAAGACAAGAGGAGGGGAAAGAAGGCAAAGGGAGAGATGTAGGGATGAGTGGAGACCAGAGGAAAGGAGACAAGAAAATAGGAAAGAAGAGGAGATATGAGGGGACTAGAGAACAGGAGAGGAGACACAAGAGAATGGAAAGGAGACTATAGGAGACAAAAGAAGACTAGAGGGCAGGAAAGGAGACAAGAGAGGAAAAGAGAAGAGGAGGCAAGAGGGGACGAGTGGCGGTAAGAGGAAAGGAGACGAGAGAATAGGAAAGAAGAGGAGATGAAAGGAGACTAAAAGACAGGAGAGGAAATGGCACAAGAGCACAGGAAAGGAAAGGAAAGGAAATTAGAGGACAGGAAATGAGAGGAAAGGAGATACAAGAAAGGGAAAGGAAAGAAGATGAGAGGAACAAAGGTGAAAGGAGAGAAGTAGAGAGGAAAGGAGGGGAGACGAGAACTGACTGACTTCTCTCGACTCCAGCAGACACAGTGGAGTCTGCTCAGTATCAACATCACTGTGGAGAGTGTGTGAGTGTGTGTGAGTGTGTGTGAGTGTGTGTGTGTGTGTGTGTGTGTGTGTGTGTGTGTGTGTGTGTGTGTGTGTGTGTGTGTGTGTGTGTGTGTTACTGCTATACTTTCACAGTGAGAATCTCAGTACTCTCTACCTCCAACGAAACCCTCACATGTCCTATTTTGGTGTTTTTCTTGGTTCCCATGTTGCTCTACAGCTGTGCGTCCGTTGGGAATTTCACTGCGCTGCCTTCTTATCACTTCTAGTGGAAAGGACACACTGTTTGCACCGTTCAAACAACATTTATTTAGGGCTGCTCACTTAAAAACAGAAGTGACTTGGGGGAAATACGGTCTCAGTAGGCGTCCTGACTCTACAATCTATGGGAACCGTGGAGAAACTATTGTTTCGTCCCATGAATGTGTGGAGATAAATCTGAGCCGCTGAATGTTTGGAGGTATGACGCTGCCCCGTCCCCTCCGTCAGCTGAAGCTGTTGGTGGTGCTGCATATTTTAGCTTTGATGTAAGCCAGTAACATCCTGTGATGTTTACACATTATGTGTGACCCCCCCTCCTAAAGAAGTATACACTTCAGTTGCATTCAAGACTACTACTACTATACTCTTTTGAAAGGCTTTTATTATGGAATAGATTTAGGATGTTTTCACATGTAGTCCTTTTTCAATGCACCAAACAAAGTCCTCTTAAAGAGGACCGATTCAGAGGGGTCTGAGTTCTTTCATCGCCATCAGGGTTTCCGTCAGTGTACTGTAAGCAGCGTACTGCAAACTGATGCTTAGGCCAGGCAGGGGAATTTTGAGTTATTAAGATTTTAACACTAAAATGTGTAATATAATTATCAGACTCCTTTAAGAAATAATTCATAGTGCGCAGATTGTGTACTTAACGTTAGCGAGTGTTGTGTGCGGTACAGACCGAGACAGAGAGTGTGAGATGGACTGATGGTGAGTATGACGATAACAGTAAAGCTGTGAGCGTAGCAGTGCAGTGTGTGTACAGCTTAGGCTGTCGGTGAAGAAATGCTACAAGTCAAGCCAAAAAACAAGCCAAGTTCCCATGTTTTGCTCACCACAGTCTGTTTATTGGAGAGGTTAGCCCCAAAGTTAGCAGCTGCGGCTCGCTTAAGGCGGGCTGTTAAGGTGGACGAGCGCCATTCTCATTATGACGACCCGCTCCTCTGAGTTTTGCTAATTAAATGAGGTAAATTGATTCGTTATCGATCACTCGGTTAATTAAATGTTTAATCACTTTCATTTGATGTAGTTTTTAGTCCTCTCTGTAAAATATCTACACAGTAAAGTGGAAAATAAAACATGATAAAGGGAAGATACTGAATTATGATCGCAGATATCCAAGGTTAATGAGCCTCTAGCTAAATGTTGTCATATTTTATTCATATCAATAAGGCTTGTTTTGGAGATGACAATTAAGATCATTAATCTTACCTATATATTTAGAATGCTTTCTGTTAATATAATAATGTGTCTCTGACATGTAGGTTTGAACTATTGATGTACAGTGTCTCAGATATCAAGGCTGCAGAGGACCAACCTGGAAACTGACAGACAGATGTTCAACATTTAAATGTCTGTGCAAACTCCCACACACAGCCTGCCCGCCGGTCTGTCTGTCTGTCTGTCTGTCTGTCGGAGTGATTGACTGGAGGTGCGTTTACGCTGTCAGACTGACCATGTGTCTGCAGTCACCCAGTCATCTGCAGACGGGAGGGACAGGCAGGCAGGCGGGCTGGCTGGCAGACCAAAAGACAGATTAGGACGGCAGACAGACGGACAAAAAAAAAAAACCTGTGTAATATCATTTAGAGAGAAGATAGCTGTGGAATATCTGTTAGAAGATTTAAATCTGCACTTACACAGACAGCCAGAGGACCGGCATGGTGGGGATGTGAAGATACATGGTCGGATGGGGGGTGGAGATGATAATCTTAATGGACTGGTCATCTGTCTGTGAGCCCCCCTGATTCACACTATGTGCGGAGGGTTTATATATCTCGAAAGCTTTCTGCTGCTGTTGAACTAAAATCAGCTTAAAGAGCAGAGGAGAGAGTTATTGGAAAGTGGTATAAGAACAGTAAAAATAGAGTCAGGGTGTATAATGTGGTGGTATGGCTGAAAGTAGCAGAATGTCCTCTGGGGTTTTATCATGAGGCTACACACAGAGATCAGGAATGAGACTTGCTATGGTATACTGCACAGAGATTGCTTATGGCTACTTGTGTGTGTGGGGTACAGCTTTATGACAGATGTCATCCTAACTGGACTAATGGAAACCACTTCAGCCACTGCCTTTAGCTACACACACACTACAGCCCTTTGGCCATGTCTATAAACCCAGTCCACCTGAAGGCTAACATGAAGAGGCTCAATCCTTCATACACACAGCTTTGTTGTCACATTTACTCAACGTACAGATGAGTAAAAAACACTGCCTTAAGTAAAGTAAAAAACAAAGAGCGTCTTTTTATGGACTGTTTGTCTCCATTTTGAACAAATTCTGATGTTACCTGCCACTTTAGAGACACTTTCTTATCTTAACATGTCTAAAATGTGTCTTCAGGAGCATTGAGAAGAAGATAGTCCTTTATTAGTCCCGCTAGGGGAAATTCAATTTTTTCACTCTGTTAACTTATACACACACATGCACAAACAGGTCCATATACATGCAACAATTGGAGAGGTGTCAGAGTGAGGGGGCTGCTCCTGACAAGCGCCCTGAGCAGTTGGGGGTTTGGTGCCTTGCTCAGGGGCACCTCGGCAGTGCCCAAGAGGTAAACTGGCACCTCTCCAGCTACCAGTTCACGCTCAGTTCTTGGTCCATGTCGGGACTTGAACCGGTGACCCTCCGGTTCCCAAGCCAACTCCCTACAGACTGAGCTACTGATGCCCCCAACAGAGGGTGACACAAATAGCCCTAGGAAGGACACTATAAAAAGGCCTGTTCTGCTAAAAAGTCACACTTCTGATGATCCATTTAAATTCTCCTTTTGAAGATTAATTCTGGGCATTTTGTCTTTAGGTAGATGAATAGAGGACAACAAGAGAGGCTGAAATCAAGTGTGAAGCGAGGACGCTGGGTTACACTTTAGCCAGCTGAGTCACCAGAATTCCCCACTCACTCACTCACAGTGGTTTGGCTCGACCCCAGTATCGTCAAACATTTGCCAAACGTGTGGGACAATGGCAGGGTTTGGTTACAGCGACAACAGCAAAACCGAGACCGGAGATTTACCGTCAGGTTTCTGCTCCGAGGCTGACACTGAGAGTAACCTTCACAATTAATGTAAATACATTATAGTATTAATAGCTCATTTGTGCTATGAATAGCAGAGTTTCCTGCAGTTTTATGGCAGAGGAGAGCCACCTTGCCTGAAGTAGAAAACTGCCTCTGCCAACATCAGAAGAAAAATGAATACACATTGAAAACGTTAAAAGAAAGCTTATTTCAGTGTATTTCACATACATAAATGTGGCTATTGCCACTCTATGGGTCATGCTAACTTTATTCTTGCCACTCTACTCACTTACTATATTGGTGCAAGCTGCACAAGCCTCCTACAGCTTTCCAAATAAACATGATTAATACATGAATCATTTCAAATGTTTGCCTCTGAGTCCCAAAGTAAACATAGGAAGTAGCTACCTGGAACAGTTATTATTGCTGAATGCACATTCTTGTATTAAATCCTTATGATAACTGCTTGATAATGTTTGTCACATTAAAGACTTTGTTACTGTGCACATGCAGTTAGATCAGTGTTTCTCATATAAGAGTACTTGGGAGTACTACTGGGGAAGTGGTAGCAGCCACGGTGCTGCGTTCACTGTCTCCAGTTCACAGTCCGGGAGCATTAGGAGACAAAGTGCTGCGTGTACTGTCACGGACATACAGCCACTTGCCATTTAGTGTAGCTCTGTTGCCGTCCAGGTGGAAACAGTATGACTTATGGCTTAATACACACTGTACAGTGCCTGAGACAGGTTGAGATAATGAAAATCAGGAGATCACCATAAATCGGGACAATTGTGACCCTGGGAGGAAAAAAGGGAGAGGGCAATAAAAAACAGGAGTCTCATAAAAAATGTAAATGTAAGTTTGATAAACCACATTTTATACTTGATATTCGTATTTTCAATGCAATCGTTAACTGCCGTAAACTGTCAAATGCCACAACTATTTTTTTTTCTACTAAAAGTGTTTTGTGCTGGTTAGGTGGTACTTGGCTGAGCAATATTTCACAGGGGGTACATTACTGAAAAAAGCTTCCAGTAAAACTAAGAAGTGAAAAAGAAATGGTGAAACAAAAGGACTTTGACCAAATTATGTCATGTCATATCCTAGCATAACAGAATGTGGAAATTTGTGTTTATATTATTATTATTTTGAGAGACTCAGAGGGATTCATCTAGTGGCTGGAAACTGAAAACTGGACTGGATATGAAGGGCGTCAATATACCATCAAAGTGAATGATCAGATCTCCGACTCTGTTTGGAGTTGTGAATTGTTCACAATAGAAGAGGAGTGTTACAGAACTGGGTTGAGTGACGTTTGATTTCATCCCTGTAAACTCGACATGAATGAAGATACATGGTAAATCCACAACCAGTCAACCAAATGACCTTCAAATGACAGCAGGGCTGCGTGATTTTATAAAAAAAAAGTGATTATTTTGACCGGTATCGGGATATAATTTGTGATATTATCACATATCATTATTCTCAGTTTCGTGGAAAAAAAATGAAATGATTATGGTGTGTTTTGTGCTGGGATTTAAACAAAGATGTTTTCTTAAGTTTGTAGGATATGATGTGTTGGTCAGAGCATCTCTGCAGCACCACTATATTTAAATTAAAGAGGTATTTTGACACATACTTCAACTTTAACAAATATTGCGTCTCCTGTGATTTGAAAATTGCAGTAAGCCATATTGCAAAATCAAATTTAGATTAACTGCGCAGCCCTACATGACAGTAAAATAGACTAAATCATACGCCTGTTCTTTAAGGGAGAGTGATAGTAGGAAGTATGAACACCTCCTGTATCAGGGACTGAGTTAAGTGTAATCTACTGAGATTAGTGAAAGCAGATGTAGAACCTGCCAAAACCACTTTCAAGACCCTGTTTAATATGAACTGACTGGACTCGCTGGGCTTTCATTAGGCCTCTATTATTTTTGTATTAAATAATTTGTGTTTTGGAGCATAGCACTCAAAACCCTATGTATTACTCCCACACACATATACAAAACAAAAAAATAAATCCAAGCTTCTTTTTTTCAGTTTTTCAAAATGAACCAGAATGTGACCTTCACTGTGGACTTTTATTGCTTTTGATTTTTGTAAATAAACATCATATTTGCTTTGATTTTGTCAGAGCGAAGCCTTGTGGGATACCAAACTCCACAGTTACACAGTGATCTTTCTGTAAGCCTCGGCAGTGTGAAATATCTGTGGTGTATTTTACTAACCTGTCACTTTCACAACAAAAAAACACCTCCCTCATTAACAACCATCCGCTGTGAGTGTTTGTGTGCGAGAGAGAGAAAGGCAAGAGGGGGAAGGGAGGATATAGTGTAGAGGACATGTGTGAGACAGAGTGAAAGGACGTGTGGACAGTTAGAAGAAGAAGAAGAAGAAGAAGAAGAAGAAGAAGAACAGGAGGAGAAGAGGAGGAGGAGGAGGAGGAGGTGTGGTCGGCTACTGCAGGAACAAAGTTACTCCGAGCTCCTTTATTAAAGAGCAGGCTCAACTACACAAACAACACCTGGAAACTTCAAACCTCCCAACAGCTGTCTATGTAACTGCACAAAGACAGACGGAGACAGACGGAGACAGACGGACACAGCAGGGGAGACACACACAAATAGCATGTAGATGAACAGACAGACAGGTTGGCAGAGTCACGAGACAGATAACCGCAAACCAGCAGAAGAGCACTGAAACTACTTAGACGTTTAACATGATAGTTACAAATAGTTCATGGTCCTATTAAACATTTTCATACAGTCTAAATATCCCCGCATACTGTACTTAAAGGGCGGGTCCACTATTTTTTTTTTTGGTATTTATATCATTCTGTAGCTTCACAATGGTAAGCCCTATGTAGTCAAATCCAAACAATTTTGGTCAAATATGTATGTTTTAGCATCGAAATGCCTTTCTAAAAACTTTTTCCCACATGACCTGATGCAGGTCTCTGCATGATGACGCTGCTACAGATAGTTATTTCCAAACTTTGAAACCACAAACCACAGCTAACTTTGACTCAGCTATAGCTTAGTTCACATTATTCATATCCTTATTGAGCCTACTTTGTTGAACTTAGCTTTTTGCTAACGGATGAGTGGGCGTTTCCATTTGAAAAAACTAAACAGAGCACAGATGGACCCGCCCTTTGAATACTGGCTTATTAAGGTGTAAAATTACAAAAGACATTGCACTGGTGTGTAAAGGTAAGAATACCTATAGATGCATAAACAACTATAAATGAGCACTGAGTTCAAATGGGATGGTTAGTAAAGACGATGAAAAAACAGATCACTCCAACACTGAAAAGGGAACTTAAGGTGAAGATTGTGGGCTAACAATGACGACACTAAAGACTATGACGATGACTATGACAGATGAAGCTCAGCTCTTGGCTGGCCACTCGTAACTCACCCTTCTCAGCGCGCCCCATGTGAGCTGGTTCCAACAGAAGCAAAGCAGAAAATAAGAAGACAGAATTAGATCGGACAGCATGCACAGGTGTATCGTCACATACACACTAGAGAGAAGCTGTGTATTTTTAGATTCAGCGTATATCTAGTCAGTATATACTGCAGGGCTTCACCACAGAAATTCTGACTCATATGATTTTGTTGACTAATGGATGATTTAATAGACAGATCTGTGAAACTGAGCTTCTCCACAAACAATCACAGCCACGGTGCTGCGTGCAGTGTCGCGATCATGCAGCCACTTTCCCAGTAAAAGTCTCCACCACACATTTAGTTTACCAGGCTGTCAGCTGTGTGTCTGCCCGGATTAACGATAGCGGTTGTCCGACAAACAGCGCGTGTGTTTGTGCTACGTTGCCGGTGGCTTCCTGCCCGCTGTAGTGTAATTTCAGCGAGTTTCCGACGGTGTGTGTGTGCGGCGGCGGTGAGTGTGGGTTTGTTGGTGGCGTTGTAGCTGTGAACGTAGCTGTAGCTATGTAGGCTGACAGTGTGTGTACAGTTTGTTTGTCGGATAATAAATGCTACGAGGCTACAAGCTACAACTCCTCAGCTGAGAGTCCAGAGCCGACTTCCTGGATCTGCGTCGGCTCTCTCTGAAAGTGGACCAGCTTTTCTCCTCAGAGTTTTTCCTCAGCTTTTAACTGTTTAATCGATCGGTTAAAATGCTTAATGTCAGTTATCGGTTACATGGTTAATTATTAACATCCCTATACAAAATAAAAGCAAACACACACTAATGAAAATATAACCTCCTATTTGACATAACACACATAAATCTGTCTCAAAAATGTAGTGAAGGACAAACACAAGCTCCAACCTTTAGCCAACACATACCCAGCCTCAACCCTTACCCTCTGCTTCACCTCATGGTAACACTAAAAATAATACTTTTCCCAGGACTGTCGTCACCTGCCGCCACTTCTCTCAATCTCTTTCTCCCTTACACACAAACACACACACACATACACAGCAGCCATGTCTCCATTAAATATATCATTAACACCACACACTAGATGACACAACTGGTACTGAGGTTGCTCACATCTATGTGAGTGTGAGGGAATGACCGTGTGTGTGTGTATGCGTTATGCACTGTAAAGTAATTAATCAACTGAGAGCGTTGATTACTTAATCTGTCATTAGCCAGCCATGTGTAAGTGTGTGTGCAGTATGAGTGTGAGGCGGCAGGGTGTTTCTAGGCCCCCTTGTACCGACAGCTGTGACCAGAGCCAATCAGGGCAGAGCAGAGATTGATGATACTGGACTAATACCATCATTCATCTGGGATGTGATATTTCAGGGATTGGGATTTGTTTTGGACGTGCTGCTTCCCCTCATTTCCTGTGAGACTTTCTTGGTTTCACTGATGATTTACACCCATCACATAACAGCATCTACAGGCTGTAACATTAGCTACATTTACAGCCACCTGTTTTTATGGAAGTGTTCACAAACTGTGCATAAAGTGCCTGGAAAGTGCCTTACCTAAAGGGAGTGGAAACGTACGGGAAAGAAAAGCTGAAATACTGTGGTGAAAAGTTGTGATATCAAAGAAGGGAAGATGCAAGAAAGGCTGATGGAAACAGATGTTTCTTGCACACCTTGATGTTGCAGTACCTGCTTCTTCACTGTTACGTCTACTCCACCAGAAAGCCCCCAAAAATAAAAAAAAAAATCAAGTGTGTGGGTGTCACATGACCACAACTTCCCCAGTTTGAGCCCATATGAAGGCCCTTGTTCCTCCATCTCTATCTGTAGCACCATGGCAGCTGTCGTATTAGAAATTTAGTCGTCGATACCAATATCAGTGAAATTCCATGTTTCTTGATACCAATTTGGTACCACTGTAAAAAACGCAATAACAAATTCCATGTACTTCAACATACACTCCTTTATTATCGTTTGCATACTGCTTTTTGCAAATTTATTATCAATCTCTGATGATCCACCTCACGTTTCTCACTAAAAATGAAATTTTACAAGATACATTTGAGCACATCATGATAAAGTTATGATTTACCTTTGCCCAAAACTCATTTTCACTGAATAGAGCCTGAACATCTCATAATGTTATGTAATGCAACTTCTGTTAACATTAGCTGTTAGCTTTCTTATTTAGCCAAGCAGGACTGTGCTGCCCAAACATAGCTAGTTCTGCTCCTGCTGTTTTCAACACTGATTTCTTGCTCACAGTGCAGCATTATCGGGGAGATTTTCCATCGTTCGCGGAACGACGGAGGACGTTAATCTCAAGCGCTGATCCCCGTCCCGTTTTCAGTAATCTAGCATTGACTTGGGACCAACGCGTCAGTTCTCGTAACATACAGTATGCTGAACAGCCCGAGGTACATGTGGATCAGAATAGACAGATTCATTCATTTAAATAAACAAGAGTAAATTCTCTGATTCTAGCTCCTCAAATGTGAATATTTTCTGGTTTCTTTACTCCTCTATGACAGTAAACTGAATATCTTTGAGTTGTGGACATAAAAAGACATTTGGGGACATCATCTTGGGCTCCTTGAAACACCAATCAATGATTTTTTTTTTTTTTTATAAACATTTTTGACCAAATAATCAACAGTTTAATCTACAATGAAAATAATCGTTATTTTTAGCCTTTATGTGTGGAAATCTGAATCATAACGTGTCAATCGTGCCATGTTCTCACTTTGCCTCATTCCCAACTCTGACACCAACAAGAGGCTGAAGTTTGCACCATCGCTATGTGTCGCTAATCCATTTTTCAACACAAACCCTCAAATTCATTCACACACACACACACACACACACACATACATGCACTCAGTCTAATGAGGGATTAGCTAATGAATTCTCTCAACAGATTAATTACATTGACACACTCACGCCTGTGTGCGCACAGACTTCATCCACCAAACGACTGAAGACATGAGCCAGTACTTTCAAAGAGATGGTTTTTTTGTTTTTTAAATCTACCGCTAAATTGAAATCTGTAGAAACAGACTGGCTCTCTGGGCAAAGTGGCGTTTGATTTGAAGAGAAGACATTAAGGCAGATCTGACGAACGACGGACTGAATCATTACTTTTAAAGTGGAAAAATAAATAAAACAGCCTTTGATTTGGTGCCATTCTACATGGCACGAGTAGAATGAGAAGGCATTTTCACATCAGTCTCAATGAGAGGCAAACACTGCACATGCTCGTCTTTGTACCACTGTACTCCGGAGGGCTTAAAAGCATCGGCCTTCCTCTTTCTCTTTAAGTGACAGCCACACACATTTGCTCACACACACATAGGACATGACAGGGAAACACACACACACACACACACACACACACACACACACACACACACCTACCTCCTGCCGTTTTCACAGTCTCTTGAGTGGAGGAGATGCCCACGGCCAGAAACCAATGGTTGCATTTCTTGTTTTCTTTCTCCTCCTCCTCCTCCTCTTTCCACTATCACTCTCTTTCTTGGGGAAAACACACAATTTTATTTCATCTTCCAAATGGAGCTGAAAAGTAATTATAATTAAACCAACTTGGTTCTAATGTTCAAAAATACTAAAATAATTCACAATTATAATTAAACCAGCTCAGATGTGGTGTTCAGTGGCAGCAGCGGGCTTCTAATTCGTCTGGAGACACTAATGGAAAACAATTATTTCACTTCATTAAGATTAAAGACGCCTGGAATCTGTGTCACAGCTCGATCAGAGAGGAGACAGATTTAGAAAGTTGTCAAATTAAAACAAACTCACTTACACCCGCTCAAATTTATTACACTGACTTTGTAAGAGATATAGGACAAAACAAGGAGATACCGAGAGGCAGATTCATGTAAATGCCATATTTTACTTTCTAAATGGGGAACTAGAAGATAAAAGAAGGAAATGAGGCAGATTTAGAGAAAAATCATCTTAACACAAACTCAAAGTGACTTTGTTTAAATGTGACGGACAGTTTTTAAAATCCTCGCCGCTGACTTTTCTCGTCCTTGTCTGCGATTTCAGAGAGCAACGGCGACTGATGCTGCACAACAACACACATCTCTCCTGTGATTTCCTTCATTATTGGCTTCTGATCTAAGAGTCGCCCCTTTTTTTCTCAGTGACAGTTTATACTGGCTGCAGCATATTAACCCTTTCAAGCCTCAAGTTTTAACATTTTACTGAGGCAATCAAATAAAAGTGCTGTCAGTGACTGTAAATCTTGGATTTCCTGCACTCTCTTTGTGCTAGGGCTGCAACTGAGGATAATTTTCGCCATTAATCAATTAGCTGATTGGTCAAAAAATGGTGAAAAACGTCGATCAGTGTTTCCCAAAGCCCAGGATGACGTCCTCAACTGTCTTGTTTTGTCCACAACTCAAAGATATTCAGTTTACTGTCATAGAGGAGAAAAGAAACCAGAAAATATTCACATTGACGAAGCTGGAATCATCCGTTTTCTTTAAAAATTACTCAAATCAATTAATTGCTTATCAGAATAGTTGGTGATTAATTTAATAGTTGACAACTAAGTGATTACTCACTGCAGCTCTGGAGCTGTCAGTGATGGAAACAACTGTAAAATCTCACTTGTCCTTAACTATCTTTGCATGAGGGCTGCCAATAATGATTGTTTTCTCCATTAACCGATTAGTTGTTTGGTAAAAACATGGTGAAAACATTGATTGTGTTTCTCAAAGCCCAGGATGACATCCTCAAATGTTTTGTTTTGTCCATAAATCAAAGATATTCAGTTTACTGTCATAGAGGAGCAAAGAGAACCCAGAAAAAAATCACATTTAATATAAGATAAGATAAGATATTCATTTATTAGTCTCACAGTGGAGAAATTCACAAGAAGCTGGAATCAGAGAAGTTTGACTTAAAAAAACAGATTAATCAATTATCAAAATAGTTGGCGACTAATTTAATAGGTGACAACTAATCGATGAATCGTTGCAGCTCTAGGGCTGGCAGTGATGGAAACGACTGTCAAATCTAGCTTGTCCTTCACTATCTCTGCACTAGAGCTGCAAATGATTATTGTTTTCATTCTCAACTAATCTGTTGATCATTTTCTCAATTGATCATTTGGTTGTTTGGGCTATAAAATGTCAGAAAACGGTGAAAAACGTTGATCAGTGTTCCCCAAAGCCCATGACGATGTCCTCAAATGTCGTTTTGTCCACAACTCAAAGATATTCAGTTTACTGTCATAGAGGAGCAAAGAAACCAGAAAATATTCACATTTAAGAAGCTGGAATCAGCTGACAACTAATCGATCAATCGTTACAGCTCTACGTTGCAGTTCTTGTTGTGATTGTGCCATGAATAAGAAGCTATTTTCTTAAACTTCATCAATTAGGATGCACAGCATATACGCAGAAAGGGATGGCAATCATGCATTCATCCCAGGAACTGGCTCCTTTCATTGCATCTGATTTACTCAAATTACCACTGCTTTTTTTATTCCACAACACAACCAACTGCAACTTCTCTTCTTCAACCCCCTTCCCACACTGATGTTAGCCCACGGCCTCCCGCTCTCTGCAAAGCACCATCAAGTCACTAGTATTTACTTGCAAATTAACAGCACTCAAATTCCCAAAGAGGCCTCAAAGAAATTCCACACATTTGTTACCCAGAGGGCCAAATGGCCACAAGGGAGAGGAAGAGGAGGGGTGGTTGAAGGGGTATAGGGAGGGGGAGAGGGGGGCAATAAAACGTTCACAGATGACGTGGTAATTAATGCGTAATTTCTCAAAACAAAACGACGTTTTTTAATACTATTCTGGTTATTTTAAGCACTTCACTGAAGCCTGATGTGTTCTTTATTACATATATGTGGTATTAGTGTGATTTTAGAGGTCATCTTTCTAACAGCTGTTCTAAGTGCGTGAAGGAGTTCACAGACGAACAACTGCTGATCAATACATCGCGCAGCAGCCACGCAGACAGACACACCGGCGCAGAGCTGCAGAAATTACATACATACAGACTTTGTTTTCTCCGTGAATCAGTCCGGCACCACCAGCAACACACGCAACTATAGGATAATAACTCCCATCTTGAGTTCATTTTAGGGGACTTTTGCATTTGGCATCGTCCCGGAGCGCATCGAGCAGCACGGCTGCAGTTTCTTTCCTCCTCGGAGTGCTTCTGCAGAAAAGACGGACGAGAGGGGAGCAGAGGCACACTTTGCGATGTTTAACACTGAAGTCCGGGAGAAAGGGTTCCCATGCATGCCCAGAAAATAAGGACGAGTTTAATGTCACGGTCGTTTCACTTATTAAACAATGGACAGGAGCGCGCACGGGCGCATGTAGTTTAAAACGCATCATACATCTTCACAGCTTGTAGGAAGATGAAACCGGGTTCTGCAGAAAAGTCACTGGTGATCTCCTTAAGTTAAATCACACGGTTGCACTAACAAAAAAAAATCCATTTAATCAAACAGGAAGATCGCGCACAGGCTATATTCCCGTCCATTAGGTTTTACTGCATGCAGCGCGTATAAAGTTGCAGAACGGAAGAGGATCATTTGGTTTGCAGAGCGAACCGAACCGACCATTGCATCGTACAAAAGAGCTCCTCTTTAAAGACTGTAAATACATCTCAGACTACCTGTAAAAACCTGTATTAGTAGGCTAATACAAGCATTAATTAAAGACTTTAAATACCTCTCAGACTACAGAGAATGGCACCTGTAAAAACATGCATTAGTAGGCTAATACATGCATTTATTAAAGATTTAAATACAAAGAAAACACCTTTAAATGCATGTATTAGTAGGCTAATACATGCATTAATTAAAGACTTAATGCAAAGAATGACACCTCAAAAACATACATCAGTAGGCTAATACATGCATTAATTAAAGACTTCAAATACACGGATTGACACCTTTAAAAGCATGTATTAGTAGGCTGATACATGCATTAATAAAAGTCTTAAAATACAAAGAAAACACCTTTAGATGCATGTATTAGGAGGCTAATACATGCATTAATTAAAGGCTCAATATACATGCCAGACTACAGAGAATGACACCTTTAAATACATGTATTAGTAGCATACAACATGCATTAAAGTAGGCAGGAACAGGAGTCAGGAATAACTGCCAAATACTACATATGACTGCAAGGAATCACACCATAAAGTACAAGATCGCTGTAATAAACAGACACGAAAGGCTGTAAGTCGTTGCTCTACGTGGATATTACAGTTATTACAGGAGGTGATCTCCGTGCATAACGTAACTTTTTCTCCATTCATGCGCTGCTGCCGAGGCTGCTCGGCTGTTCCCCTACACCGTACGAGCTCCACACCGCTTCTAACACGTTGCAAAAGCTGCAAATGTCATTGTGTTTTTATTAGTAAAAGTCAAATCAGACCGTACAGAAAGTCCGGACACACCATGAACAGCCCAAACAGATCCATTTCAACTTTAACGCTTTAATAATGGAGTTCACAGCCCAACTATTAGCTCAGTGTTGTGTGCGTGTAAGACCGACCTCCTGGGCAAACAGACTCAAACAAGAGCCGACCACATCACACAGGCTTCACACGACTCGCAGGCACCGTAAAAACACACATTTAATCAGAGAGAAATCAAAAACATCTCCACTCCACGGAACAAGCATCCGAGGGTGTTAGCTAACAGCCCCGGAGCGACAGAACAGACACGACGGTCCACTTTCAACACGGTGACCAACTTTTCTCCTACACCTAACACACCTGTCAGGGATTCATACGCGCTCACCGACGGCGAAAAACAGAAAATAGTGCAAACTTTCCGAACAGAAACACTCTTGTTTTGTTTTTTAAACCGGTGTTCGTGCTTACCTGTCGGTATCTGCCCGGAGACGTTACCGGCTGCCGAAAACAGACACAGGAGTCCCGGCAGGAATACGGAGAAAAGTGTATCCATGTTTTAAAACGTGGCCGCGTTTGAGTCCGTAGCAGTTTCCCCCGCCGAAAAGTTTCTCCCGGCGAGTTTTCCCTCCGTCCTCTCCTCCGTCTTCTTCTCTGTTTCTCTCTTTTAGCGGGTTATTAGTCCTGTTGTGCTGGATTCAGCCGCCCCATTCTCTCCTTTCTCCGGTTTCTCTCTTTTCGCTTCCTACGGGCTCTCGCGGACACTACACTTTGTTTCACGCGGAGTGAGGGAGCGCGCGCACGAGAGGGAGAGAGAGAGAGAGAGAGAGAGAGCGAGCGCAGCCGAGAGAGTGACGTCACGAGGCGGCCGTTGATTGAAAGAATAAAACCACTAATAAAATAAGTAATGTAGTAAAACTTGTATTTCTTGCAGTGTGTTGTGTTGTTTCAGTGTCTTTTTTTATTTCTACTAACGTGTCATCGTTACACATTGAAGCTGCGGTAGGAGAAACTGGAGCAAATATGATTTTAAAAAGTTATTTTTACAAAAGAGTGGCTGTTTCCTGAAAGTAGTGCATGAGACAGGTAATCAGTAATCAGATGTGGAGTCTGCCGTCCAGCTCTACTGGTTCAGATGGGTCGTGTTTACCGTGTTTACCAGCTGGGCCCCTCCTGTCCATTCACAGTCTCCTCGGGGGAAATGGTGCCTTCCACGTCGGTGTCCGGTTTGGGACTTGTCACTGTTTTCGTCTTACAACTTGCTGCACGGTGGTGCAATGGTTAGCGCTGTCGCCACACAGCAAGAGGGTCACAGGTTCAAATCTGGCTTGACTTGACTTGGTGTTGGCATGTTCTCCCTGTGTTAGCGTGGGTTTTCTCCGGGTTCTCCGGCTTCCTCCCACCGTCCAAAGACATGCAGTTTAGGTTAACTGATGACTCTAAATTGCCCGTAGGTGTGGATGTGAGGGTGAATGGTTGTCTGTCTCTGTGTTGTCTGTCTCTATGTGTCCTGCGATGGACTGGCGACCTGTCCAGGGTGAACCCCGCCTTCGCCCGATGCCAGCTGGGATCGGGTCCAGCTCCCCCGTGACCCCAAATGAGATAAGCGGTTGAAGATGAATGGTCAGTTATCAGTTAATTATAACATTTTGGTCACCTAAAAATGTCGTACTCAGTATTGTACTGCAAAAAAAACAAGATAGCGACGGCCAAAATGCCGAACTCAAGGCTCAAATGGGGTCGTGTTTACCGTTTACGAGGGGGGAATCATGAACATGACATGTATTGTATTTAAATGTTTATATATATATATATATATATATATATATATATATACACACAGTATATATATATATATATATATATATATATATATATATATATATATATATATATATATATATATATATATATACACAGTATATATATATATATATATATATATATATATATATATATATATATATATATATATATATATATATATATATATTCTCATTTATCTGTATCTATTCTATGTGTCTGACTGGGACGATACATGTAGTAAATGTACTGCAACCGATGCAGTAAATGAATGATGAATGATGAATCTATGTACGACTTCTAGCCATAGCTAACTATATTTACAGCTATATGCTGTATGGATACAGCCAAATACAATAAAGAAAATTTGAATCTGTCAACCTAAAGTCAAGGTTGTGTTCACTCTTTCCCCCCCCCCCCTCAAAAAAAAAAATTATTTTTTTTTTTTTAAATTTAAAAAAAAATTTTTTTTTTTTTATAAAAAAAAACATCTCTGGCTTCCCCCTTAAAAAAAAATTTTTAAAAAAAAATTTTTTAAAATCCCCATAAAATCCAAAACCCCTTTTTGGGGCCCCTAAGCCATTCAGTCACCCCCACCCCCAAAGACTCCCCTGCTAATAAAGCATATAGAATAGAAAAAGATTATACTCTTAAAGAAACAGAAACACAAACTCTTTAAAAGGCTATATTATAACAATGTTTGTGTTTATGTAAATGTCTGTAAACTGAGCTCATTTATGATATAGAAAGATTAAACTGAGACATAAAATTGGTCTGCAGGACATAAATCACCATCGCTCTTTCAAAGACAAACCAGAGCGCCAAGGCTTGGATCTGCAACGTCATCAATATGTCCAGCCAGGCGGTGCTTCTCTTTGATTTAAAGAGGACCTTGTGGACCGTTGGTGGACGATGAACATAATTGTATTTTTTTACTTTGTGCTAAGAACCCTTTCAGTCAAAAAGTGATTTGAATTACTGCAGGATTTAGTTGAAGGGTGACCTTTATCTCCCTGGTTTCAGCCCATAAAATGCATCATCGGAAAACGGCATTTGGCACATTTATACATTAAGTTTATATATTTATTTATTTACCCTGAATTCCCATTAGTTACCACAGAGGAAACTACTCTACACAAAACAACACATCATGCTGTAAAAACAAATACTGTATGTAATTAAAATCAAAAGCAAAAAAATTCAACCAAAATGAAACAAAACAGAAAAAAAACAACAACAGAACTACTAATAACAATAATAACGACAAAATTAAAACAATAAATTAACAGCAATAAAACTGCTAATAACAAAAAATAACAAATGACAAATCAAAAATTTACAAAAAACAAAATAAAAACAAGCAAACTAGTCTGAAAAGTGAAGCCAGTGCTGAAGTGCCTTAAACTTGTATTCTTCCTAACAGCCAGCAGGGGGCGACTCCTCTGGTTGCAGGAAGAAGTCAGATTGTATAGAAGTCTATGAGAAAATGAGCCGACTTCTCACTTGATTTATCACCTCAGTAAACATTGTAAACATAAGTTTATGGTCTCAATCATTAGTTTCTAGTCTTCTTCAATACAGCGTGATGTTCATTGAGTAAATTATGGTCCCATTTAGAGTCAGATAGACCATAAAGCAGGGGATGCTTCAGGGCAGAGCTAACATGTGATTGACAGATTGCTACCACGGCGTTGTCCGGTCTGGGAGTATCTGTGTTTAAAAACTTTAACCCTTTCACAGTGTGTTTTCACTTCTGGTTACAAAAATACCCCAGTATGGCGACGGCCAAAACGCCAAAGAGGCTTCAGAACTGCAGTCCGCAAACCAATGTGTGATGTCACGGTGACTACGACTACTTTTTATAAACAGTCTATGTTTTGCACCCATTTGCGTGTATTCCTGATACAATTCAAAAGAACTGCCCACATTTCACCATCTGCACACCGTGGTGACAACCGAGCATGTTAAAGTGAGACTGGGTGACATCATGACAGGCGCCTGCCAAAAAGACAAAATAGATGTTTTGATTTGGTACACAGCCGAGCTAAAAATACATAGTGCGGATGGAAATGTACTAGCAGGGAACTGCCGTGTATCCTCTTAGCGTGTTTTGTCTCTCTTACTGCCACCTCTCCCACATACAGATCTCTTCTCCCAAGTTTCTGGCTGGGAGAGACAAGAATATTTGCACAGGCAAACTTTGGTCTGTGCAGAGACAGTAGCTTCATTGCATTGCTGGGTTGCTGGTGTGCTGGTAAATATGGGTGACTGCCAGTTGACTGTTGGGCCTGTGTCCTTCAAATGAACCTGGGTGCTGTGTCACCAAAACATCACTCTACTTTGCTTCAAAATGTGAATTTGCTATTGCTCCACACTGCTGGTACCCTGTCATTATACGCAGACAGCAGTGCATCCTCACTGTTGCGTTTGCTGAAGTTGCAGGTTTCAGGTTGTTATTTGCAGTTATTTTCTCAACCACGCTGCTATCACACCATACTTTTGTATGCATAGATCGCGTTTACATTTGCAGGTGTGTGTACAGTGGGCTGAAATCATCTAAGCACACCCAGCTCTGCTTTCTACTCAGAGATGATTTTGCATGGGTTTATATACAGTGGATACAACTCTATTTGCAGTCACGAATGTCTTTGTCGCCCTGTGGTGTGTTCACCAGCTGTCATATGCATCTGAACTACACATTTCAAAGACAAAACTGTGTTTTAAAACTTTTTCTTTCAGAGAACATTCACTCTTAAAGTCAGGTCTTCTATTCGGTGAAGCATATCACAGACGTGCTGAAGTAGACTGCTTCCTGTATTTCTTTTTCAGAAGCCTTTGCACAAGATATTGTCTTCCACAGAGTGAATTCGGCTCTGTAATGATTTGAAGATGCATGTACCTCTCTCACCATCACTTTTTTATCCCTGCTACAAGCAAAACTATCATGTTGCAACACTTTATCTGGCTTCAGGTGGCAAAAGCCAGCCGAGAAAAACATGGCAGGTATTCATTGCTTCGTAATAACAGATCTGGTAGACAGAAAGTTAGTCTACACGGGAAAAAGAATCCCTGCGCTAGAAATGGACAGCAAGCATAAATAGATCTTTTATTTGGAGCCAGGCAGGGACCCCGTTTGACCCCAATGCAGGTACATTTTCCCTTTGCAGGCAATTTCCCGCAATCTAACCCGTCACAGCACTCACCAGTAGCTCAATGCAATTTTGAGACTAAATGTAGCCTCCACTGTGTGGCAGAGGCTCCTGTGTTTTTACACCCTATCACCAGACAAGAACATAAATATTGGGCGATTTTGCAAAACCCCACATTACATTCAGTGTGTGTGTGTGTGTTTTTCTTTTTTTTTTAAATGTCCAATGCCACTCTCAGCATGGCTCAAGGGAAGGCAATGCCAGTCTTGCGGATGGTCCATCACTTTGTTCCAGACTGAAATAATTTAACAGCTACAGAACGGCCCTGGTCCCTGAAGAATGAAGCCTGCTGACTTTGGCGATCACATGAGCTTTTGTCTGCTGCCACCAGCTGATTGACATTTTTGATTTTTAGTGAAATGTCTAAACAGCTATTAAAGAAATTGCCATTAATTGTCATTGCCATTTGATATTCATGGCTCCCAGATGATAAATCATAATGACTTTAGTGCAGAAATGGAATATAATATTCATTACTGTGTTTTCTTTAGTTATTAATCAGGTGCTTCTTAAAATTCATTGTTTTTTTGTTTCGTCAGAATGAACCCTTTATATCTGCATGGGGGGCGTGTCCTCTTCTCGGAGTCCGCCATGTTGCTCCACCATGTTTCTACAGCAGAATGGACAAACCAAACTCTGACTCGAGAGAGCTTTTTGAGTTTTTACGTTACCTGAAGGCCACCGTAGCTCTCTGACATGCATGGGAAAGGAGGAGAGAGCAGAGGGGTGTTCAGCAGGTTGCAATCTGCCTCCTCGCCAGATGGTAGTACTAACTTTATCCTACACACTGGACCTTTATGGAAGCTTCATGACAAATATAATCTCTGCTTTTTCACAGACCAACGCTGGTCTTTTGATTCACCTATCCGCCGCGACCTCCTCCCTACAGTGTTTGTTTACGCTCCCTGGTTTATGGTTATGTGAATTACATACAAATTGATTTCGTGCATTACTTTTTTTTAGTCGGCATAACTACAAACAGTGTGTGACAACAGCCTGCCTCAGGATGAGTTGTGATCATCATGGCAAAATATCTGCAGAATTAGAGACATTCCCATCAGCCTCACCTGTACTTTGTGCTAATTAGCAAATCATAGCATGCTAAGCTAAAAGTATACCTGCTAAATGTGGTGGACAGGGACCAAGTACATTTACTCAAGTACTGTACAATTTTGAGGTACTGTTCACTTGAATATTTCCATTTAATACTACTCTATACTTTATTGATCCCTTGGTGAAATTCACAAGCTACCCAGCAAGTGAGAACATAAGCTCCTGCTTTACCAATTGCAACACTGCAAGTGACGAACACATTAAGGCATCAGTATTTGCAATAATATAATACATATTATTCTTAAATGGGCTGTAACATTTTGAAGACAGGGCTTTTACTTGTAATAGAGTATTTCTACACTGTGGTTTTACTACTTTTATTCCTGATCTGAGTACTTGGCCCACCACTGGACACAGGTGAAACCACAGATAAATACTGTACATACAGCCCTCTGTCTCTGACCACTGCTTGACTGACAGCTCTGTGGCTCTCTGCTTATTTTATACCTGGCTGTTAAGGCAGGACAACTTCTTCCTCCTCCACTGTCTGTCTGTCATATGCTTTATTTGAAGATAGACACAGAGAAGCCAAGACTGACTTTGTCCTCTTTCTTCAGGTACTTTTAGAAAGCTGAATTTTACAATATATAGAAAATGGAAAAGTAAAATCCATCAGACAGTACTTCGTACCTCGGGCTGTCCTTTCTTTTTGGGATAAAACCTTGAATTGAAATGTTACGAAATGGTATTGACTCTGATAACTAGAAATTTAAAGTTGACCTTACATGAAACAGGGTCACTTATCAAAATACAATGACTTCATGATAAAGAATCGGCTGATTTCATCAAATTTATCATGATATTTTACACTAAATGTGAATGTAAGCTTTAAAGGAAAGGCAAACATCTGTGAAAACATGTCCTAGAAATAAACTGATTATAAAAAGTCACATTTTGAGTGTTAATATAACCTTCAGTAAGCCACAGAAATTAAAACGGAGTAGTATTGTCTCTGACTTGAAAAGAAAAGAGGAGGACCGAGCAGGACTCAAGGTCGTCTGTTTTGATTTTCGCTCCACTCCTTTCACGTTCTGAATAGAAACAGCAATTTGATTTTTTTAGTGCAACCTTCACTCTGTTGTGATGAATGTGAGGTCCTTCCAATGCAAAAAAAGCATTTAAATATTTGAATCACCGCATAAAAAACAAATTAAATAGAAAATTATTATAAAGAGGATGTGACACTGGATGTTCCTGGATTCTGCCATCTATAAAGTCTATAAAGCCCAAAGAGGCTTTGACAACAAATAAATAATGAATGATCTTGATTATTGCAACAAAATCACATCAGGACATACCAAACAAACCAATGAGATATAACTAATGATAATAATTAATAATTGGTTGAAAATGTGAAAACAACAAGTTCGATACGATGATTATGGCAATGCATTTAAATAACTGGAAATTAAAGCAGACACATTCACTCATTCACACATTCAACAGACAGAGCAGCAGCATCATTCATGTTGAGCTTCTGGCCTTGCCATGAATCTAAGTGCTATATTCCTTTTAACTCTGCTTTTGGTCTCCACCAACTCCTTAGGGAATTATGTGGCTAGCACGCGGCAACCTGAAAAGTTATGAAAAGTGAAGCCAAAAGTCACTAACTTTGAAGTGTACAGTGGATTTATCACAGCCTTTTTTTGCTGAAAACAGCTGCCTGCTGTGGCTGGAAAAGCCAAGCTGAACAATACACAGTCATTTGATCTATTGTTGATCGATTGGTGCAGCGTTTAAGTACAGGTGGAGGTGCGTTGAATGTGTTGGTGAGTTTGAATTAGCCAGAATTAGTGCATTACTGAGGGCTGAAAATCACCTCCGGCACCACACTGGACTTAAAATTATTTTGGGAAAAGGACACAGTGCCCTTGCCTCAGTAGCATACCACTTTACGAGGCGTAAGGTGAAGATGTGACATGAAAAAACCCACTGATGAACCCATTCAAAGAAGGCAATATCTCTCTCCTACTGTTTGCACAGATGTGACAGAGGAAGGCAGGTAGGTTTAGCGCCGACAGTCATGTCTTAACTGTGTTTGGGAAAAACACGGCGGCCCCCTCCCACCTCAGATGGAGAATAATATGAAGAGGAGAAAAGTGAAGAGTAAAGGGAATATGCTGCAATTATTACATTTTTCTGCAGGCGGGAGGCATGTTCATGTGTTTCACAGAGTCTCAGGGTCTGTTTAGTGATCTGCTGTGGGTCCTCTCTGGCTGCACTTTGCTGCTAAAAGTTAAACTTTTCCCAACTTTGAGTTTGGCTGCAAAGAATCAAATGGACAGTCTGCTGAGCTGTGGAGCTGCCACCACAGCTTTATATAGAGATTACATGACAGCTCGCCGCTGCTCAGGTGTTAATTTGGCATTAAGCCTTAAAGGTTCTCTATTTGATAATCAGAGCATTAATAAAGCAGTAAACAACTATTTGATATAAACTTATAGAGTAATGTCTACCTCCCTCCGCTCTCCCTCTGTGTTGTAATCAGAGCTTCTCGGTGCTTTGTTGAAATAGCCAGGCTGGCCATGCATGCTTGTTAGTGCATGTGTGCGTGCCTCAGTGGCTAGCTGGCGGCCGCTGCTCTAACTGATAACGCCATCCCAACCGACAGCACCGTTGTGGAAACATCGCACCAACACCTGCGGTTCCCCCAGGTTAACATTGTCTCTTTCAGCACTGTTAGCACCGCTAGCTGCGAGCTGGCGGTTCAGCGGTCAACACGTTGAGAGCCAATAGAAATGCTCTGAATTTCACATTTAGCTCCTTTACAGTAAGATAGTATTGATTGTCAAACTGTTTAATTTTTTTTTTTCAAGTGAAGCCAATTCTTTTCAATGCCTGCCTGGCACTAATTATTTATTTTTTTACTGTTCCATTGTCTTATAGTCTGAAGTGAGTGAAGTCTAATCTCATGCCTCATGGCACTCAAATCCAAGTCAATTCTCAAGATCCTATATTGTAATCTTTGACTGACTCGGGTCCAAGTTCAAGTCTGCAGCTCTGGTAATATTAACAGTCACGAGCCAAGTAAATTATCTATTCAGACAATTCTAAGGGCTATTTTTCTACTTCTTGTCAATGGTGAAATATTCTGCATTTGAATGAGAAGAGGAGAGGATAGGAGGAGAGGAGGATAGGAGGAGAGGAGGAGAGGAAGAGAGGAAGAGAGGAGAGAATGCGTTTTTTCTGTACACAGAGTTGACAAAGCTTCACGTTAACACACATCCACAGAGTTAAACCATTTGGGGTCTGTGTGCAGGAGATATGCATGTTCATGTTCAGTCTCAAGGTCGCAGCTATGGTGGGAAGCTGCTGCTGTGTGAGTGTGTGTGTTTATATTTGAAAAGGGAAAGATAGGGAGAGAAAGTTTGTGAGCGTTATTTCTCTCATGCATACTCAGGTCTGAGGTATGCAGCCTGGTGTGAGACTGTGCCAACACACATACTCTGCACACTTTCTACACATACTTAGAAACATACTTGAAGCCAGTTTTTCAGCTCATCCGTCAACACAGTGCAGCACCGGGTATTGTGCTCACTGGTGTGGACAGATGTTGCAGAATTGTTCGTGTGGGAGGGACTAAGACGTAAGGAGAGGAGGCGAGGATATGAATCAAGGACGCATATCACGTGAAAAGAGAAAAGCCACAGGTAGTCAGATGTCTGAAAAGTGAGTGTGTCTGTTAAACTTGCATTCATTGTAACAGCCAGCAGGGGGCGACTCCTCTGGTTGCAAAAAGAAGTCAGATTGTATAGAAGTCCATGAGAAAATGAGCCGACTTCTCACTTGATTTATCACCCAGTAAACATTGTAAACAAGAGTTTATGGTCTCAATCGCCAGTTTTAAGTCTTCTTCCATACAGCATGATGTTCATTGAGTAAATTATGGTCCTATTTAGAGTCAAATAGACCTTAAAGCAGGAGATACTACCTTGTGATTGACAGGTTGTTACCATGACGTTGTCTGGTCTGCGAGTTGTGTTTTCATCTTACAACTTCACCCTTTCACAGTATATTTTCAGTTTGTGAAAGTTAAATGTAATATTTTGTCCATCTAAAACTATCTAATTCAGCATTAGGTTGTTCTCGTATCTTCTGGTTGTAAAAAAAAAAGATGGCGACAGGAAAAATGTCATACTCAAGGTTTCAAATCGGCAGTCCATGTGACAAAAGACCAACAGTGTAACCCAGAACATAAAGTCTTCACGATATTGTTGTTGTTGAATGAGTGGCTCTAACTTTGATATTAATTGTATATTATGATAGCGTTATAACTTTCATAATTTCTTGGTCACCTTTTCTTTTGAAAATCCTTCACTGTATGTTGTGCAAAATGGTCAATTTTTTTAATCACAAATTTTAATGACCACTTCACGCATATTATATTCCCATCTATGCGCCATGCACTTAACCGTGAGGGGGAAGGGTTCGTCCACACTTGCTCGTCCACAGCTGTGGCCATTATTTCTCACTTTGCTCACAGTGCTCACTGATTCAGCCAAGGCAAACACAGTCGGCTGCTGGCTTTGCTAAAAGCTGTGAACCTGATTTAAAGTGCTAATCTGCCAGATCAGTGTTCGGTTTTGTTGCATTTCGCCGTAGCTAAAGAGGATTTTTCCAGGTTAAGACCAACACTTGCTGTTTAGAACAGCACACACAGGAAATAAAAGCCTCAAAGTGGCAAAACTGACACTGAATGACATCTGAATGTGAGAGCGCACAGTATTATCTGCTGAATGGAGCTTTGAAGAATCAGCATTATCAAGGACAGTGTGCTCGTCCAGCTTGGCCCTATGAGGGGTCTGCCCACTTGTCTGTTCTGCCGTTACCATGACAATGCCCACCATGCCAGGCCAACACCATATGGTTACTATGGTAACCGTCCATTTTTTTTTGGCTGATGCCGGTGAACCAGGTGTATCTGCCAGTTGGTAACGACAGGTGGATGGTGGGAGTGAGTGTGTGTGTGTTGTGTCTGTTTTACTGCAGATAAACCAAAAAAACACTGAGCCTCCAGGAGTCAGAATAAACCAGGAAAGATTCGAGTAGAGCGCTGAGTTTCTATTCATTCCCCAAGGCTGATATTCAGAAGCATCGATCCATCATTTGTGAAGCTCTCTGTGGGTTTACACTGCTTTTACCTTTACCTGTAGGACCCTGACTAACTAAGCCAACAGTTGGCCATCAGGCATTGTTGGGCCAAGCGTGACTGATCATCGCCTGTAGTTCTTGGTTCTAGTTGGCCTGTATCAGCCTCCGCTCTGCCAGTTCAGCATTTTGAAGCAAAGACACAGTGAGAGTAGTTGTTCAGTATTTATCAGTTATTTGAAACAAGACAAAACTGCTTTCTCTCCTTTTGCAGTGACTTTTAGAGAATAAATTAGGGCTGTCATTCGATTCAAATACTTAATTGCGATTAATCACAAATTAATTGCATGTTTTTATCTGTTCAAAATGTGCCTTAGAGGGAGATTTGTCAAGTATTTAATACTCTTATCAACATGGGAGTGGACAAATGTGCTGCTTTATGCAAATGTATGTATATGCTGTCTTTTTCCGAAACAAAACAATGACAGATATTGTCCAGGTACTGCATTTAGCATGAAAAATATGTTGAAATCATAACAGGTGAGTGTGAATGGTTGTCTGTCTCTATGTGTCAGCCCTGATAGTGATAGTCTGGTAACCCGTCCAGGGTGTACCTCGCCTTCGTCCAATGTCAGCTGGGATCAGCTCCAGCCCCCCTGTGACCCTGGATAGGATAAGCAGTTACAGATAATGGATGGATACATGTGATTATCGTAAAGTGGGCATGACTATAAAGGGGAGGCTCGTGGGTACCCTTAGAGCCCATTTTCATTCACATAAATTTACCTTGAGGTCAGACATCAAGGAGGAAGATGGCCATGAAAGTTCTTCATTGGCAAAATTTAGTTTGGAGTGTTATTTGTCCTCCTTTGTGACAAGCTAGCATAACATGGTTGGTACCATATCTATTGGCGCCATTCACACAAATTTGCATTAACATGTTATTATCACTTTGACAGCCCCGTTTTGAAATGAGACAAAACTGATTTCTCATAGTTACAATGCCTTGAAAATCATTGACTTGTTTAGGTTTTTTCCACATGCACGTGACACATTGTCTTCATGCTGTTTACTGCTACTGTAGCTCTTGAACGTGCTCTAGGTTTGGTATTGATTTCATTTTGCCTGAAATTTGACTTTCAAATTTTTTTGTGTTACTCACTAGTATGCACTCCTCTTTGCAGTCTAAATACAATTCAGTGTTCCTCCTACAGCACTAGTAGTGGTCAAAAATAAGATAAGATAAGATAAGATGAACCTTTATTAAAATGCCACCTTTAATACCTACAGAAGCGACACTGGTACGGTACTACAGTGAAGGAACCATTAAAGGTACAGTATGTAGGATTTGGCAGCATCTAGTAGTGTGGTTGCAGATTGCAACCAATTGAATATCCCTCCGCTCAGTCCTCCCATCCATGACTGCGGTAATGTGAGCCACCGAGTGCAAAACAGTGGTACCGCCGTTCACCTCGCTCAGAGGTCGTCCTTATCGTAATAACACCACTTTAGGAGCGACAGGAGTCAGACGGTGGCTGACGGTACCGTGGTTCTGTGCTTTGGGACTCATGTTACCACAGTTTCACAAGCGTGTCAGGTAACATAGAAATGTGAAAGGCTCTCAAGAGCCAGAATTTGGTTTGTCCGTTCTGGGCTACTGTAGAAATGAGACGGAGCAACATGGTGGACTCCACAGATTCCCTATGCAGATATGAATGGCTCATTCTCAGCAAATGAAAACACAATGATCCTGACTGACGTGCTTGGGTCACAACTTTTCAACCAGCGTTGTTGATGGGAGTATCAGATGCCAGAGTCAACACTGCAGCGTATCAAACTGATTGCATTATTGAAATAGTTCCATCTATCATGTGGGTCCTTTCACAATTTGATCAACCAGTTTAGCCTGATTCAGCTCAAGATTAAATGATGCAGTGACCACTGAACTAGACAGAGGCTCGACTATCTGCTTCACAATCAATGGAGTGGAATGTGTTTATGCACTGATGAATACCTGAGATAGAGTCACAGATGCTGTCCACAGTCTTAATTGCAGTACCTCCATGTTTTTTTCATATTTTTTCACATTCTAATGGCTTTTTTGAATGTACTTCATTTTGTCACTTTTTCCACACTCCCCTACAAAACTATTAGTTTATTGTATAGAACTGCAACACATCTTATCTTTTGGAAATGTGTGCAATTCTTCCTGGTTTAATTAATGATTTCAGCACTGTATTGAATCTTTTACAGCGGTTAGTGTTGCTAGTGAAATCAGTATTAATATAGAGAGAGGTGAAGTCAATCCCCTCCTGGTGGACCACCATGGGACCTTATTTTGAAAAAAATATGCATGTTAGTAAAGAACTTATTTGAGTAGTCATGAATCACACATATATGTTTTTCAATTTAAAAGATAATTTTCAAGTCAAGAAAGTCATTTTTTCTAGGTTTGTTGTCGTATCGTATCTTGTCTAGCTTAAGTTTGTGGAAACCACTAAGGAATTACTCTCATCTCGCACATCACCAGCACGAGGTAATGAACTAAAATAGAAATTAACACACAAAAGTGAAATGTTAGCTTAAGGCTGGTCCACGCTAAAAGATTTTTCAAATCTGAACAGATGTTGGAAATGTGAGAGATCTAACATATAATGACATGTTAAATTTAACAGTTTGGTTTTTATAGTGTGTAGTGAGCAACGATTTGACCAAAGCAGCACACCACACACTAACAGACTCATAAACAACAAGAGTTCCTAAAAAAACAAAAAAATCTTGCAAAATCTCTCGTGATCAAATATGACTTTAGTGTAAATAAACATGGCAGACAGCGGGGAGGAGGAACGAGTGAAATTTTACATTAGCTCATGCATTAGCTCATGCATTAGCTCATGCATTAGCTCATGCATTAGCCGCGGCCGCCAGGACAGCGGTGGTTGTCCTTCCACTTCAGTCAGTTTGGGTCTGAATTGTCTATTGTTCTTTCTTACATGTTTTCTGTGGGTTCCCCTCAGACAACGGGATATCAGATAAATATTGAACATGTTTAATATTTACAATTTGAGGTTGGTCCTCACACCACAAGAACAGAAACAACAAAAAATCTGGGCTTTGCTGCCGAATGTCGGGAGGTGGGGAATCAGGCCCAAAATCGGCTTAATTCTCATGTGCCATTAAACAGGTATTACCTGATATGTTTTATTCAGCGACTCCTGGTCTTCGTATCAGCCAGGAAGCGAAAAACAATCAGATCTGTTGGCGGTTTGAGTACATCCCAGTATGAAACACAGACATCGTAGCTTCAGAGAGACATCACTTATGTGACTTTTGAGTTTGTAGGCTTTCTAATTATGTATTTTCACAGTCTGATACTGATAGTTTACATTTTAAATTGACAAACATCATATGTGTGATTCAAGGCACAATTCAGATGTCTCTCTTTGTTGACTACCGTACATATTTTTTCTGAAATAAGGTCCCATGGTGGTCCACCAGAAGGGGCGGGACCTCGTCTCTCTATTGATATTGAAACATGACGTCACCAATATCTTCTGAATCGATGATGAGTCTCCCTGTGGGTCTTGCAGTATAAAGAATGGATAAGTCCCAAACTTGAGGTCATAAGGTTTATAATTGACATTCACAGCAGGCCAGAGAGGACAGTGGACATGAAAAATTACATCAAGCTTAGGAGCTTCTGTAAGAGTTTGCTCTTGCCAGAGGAGAGGTGTGTGTGTGTGTGTGTGTGTGTGTGTGTGTGTGTGTGTGTGTGTGTGTGTGTGTGTGTGTGTTACATGTACATTACAAGTATGTCTGTATTGGTGTGTGTGTGTCTTTGCCTGTAGAGAGGAGAGGAGGTAAATTCATATCAGAGTGTTTTTGCTACCGGCATGGTAATTATGGCAGTTTTTAATAACTGTGTTTTATAATCATTTAGCACTGATGATATACAGTCACACACACATATCTCTTGAGGCACTAATGAATTTAGATGTGATAGGCACTGAAGCTGAACTTAAGGGTGGGGTGGTGGTGGTGGTGGTGGCCCCAGAGAGATGGATGGATAGAGAGCGAGGAAGGCCAAGAGACAGAGAGGCGGGGAAACTTTGTTTTCGGTGTAACAAAATAACCATTCATGCACGCAGATCTTGTGCTGCATTGATCATTTTCATCAGTGTGTTCAGGAAATCATCAATAAGTGTGAACCCCTTCTGATGAGAACACAGAGAAATGAAGACTAATATTTTCAAATCACTAGAAGTGGGTACAGAGTCATGGCTGAGAGGAGATGCCGTCTCTAGTAATCAGCAGATCCAAAACAGATTAAATAGCCTTCAAATTAAAAGCCTTCATAAATGTTGGTTAAAACTTGTGCTGCCTTTAGACTATAATCCAGTAGTGTCAAAACTGGCAGATAAATTTCAGCAGTCACAACATTCACAAGAAAGAAGCAGCTATTCAGATAGCTGGTTTAGAGGGGAGTTGGTTCAACTGGTCACAACTTCTAGTTCATTTTTGGTGCATAATAAGTTAATATATTTTGATCTTAGTTGTATATTGTTGGTCTTGGTAATTTTATAATAGGTCTGAGGACAATGTTGAGGAAATCATTATGTTAACCACTTACTAGGTTGCTAAATTGTGAGCCTCTGTGGCTTCTAGACTGTACAGTAATGTTAATATTACCGCTGATTAACTTCATGACTTAACAACATGACAAACACAACGCCATTTGAAGGCACCGATAGATAACGTCACTCACTGGTTTGTGTGCTGCCGTTTTGAAGTCTTGAGTTCGGCATTTTGGCCGTCGCCATCTTGTTTTTTTGCAACCAGAATTGATGTGACAGGATGGAGCTAAGTATAATGCTGAATAAGACATTTTTACTTTTCACTCCTCTGAGTTTTTCTCGGCTTTATAATCAATATTTCTTTTAACTGTTTAACTGATAGCGTTAATCGGTTAAAATGCATAATTACGGTTATCGGTTAAACAGTTAAATATTAACATCCCTAATTACAGTGTGAACCCATCTGCATCAACATAACCACTCATGGAAATTTCGACAGGCGTGCGCTGACATAATGTTAGGAGTGAAAAGACACACATCGAGTGGATGGGAAGGGAGTAGGATGGTCCAACAAACACAGGGCTTTCATCCAGGATACCGCTGTTTGTGTTTTACAAACATAGTAGTTTTAAGCCCAACCATGCTGTCTTTTTCCCAAACCTAAGTATAGTGGCTTTATTGTCTGAACCTAAGTGTTTTTGTTTACTTGACAACACGGCATCTGTTTACTGTGACCGTTAAGTGACGGCGAGCGGTCAGTAAGTGATGAGTTGGGATGAGAACTCGTTGGTCTAACGCAGCTGAAACCGCCTTTCAGAAACCGAAACCATAATTCTGCAGTCACGGACACTTTTTGTGAGGTTTGTGGAAATCTAAGGAAGGAAGGATCTCGCTCAAGATTTCTTTTGTGATTTTTCACACAGTTGTTTCTATCATTGTTCATGTGTACAACTAAGTGCACATGAGGAGAGATTTAAGCTTTCGGTTTGAGAGGGGAAGGAGAAAGGTTTTAGATAGATAGCCATCCTCCTCTCCTCTCCTCTCCTCTCCTCTCCTCTCCTCTCCTCTCATAGGTTTCGACAGGTACTGAGTGTGGCAGAGCTGAGTGAATTGGTTGCTGAGATGGGTCATTAGCTTTTCGCCCTCGCTATCGATCTGAGGCATGAGGAGACGAGGGAGAAAGAGAGAGGGAGCGACAGACGGAGAGAGAGAGAGACGAGAGCTCGGCTGCGCCTTTAAATTGAGACAATTGGAAAGAATCAAACGCTGAATGGAGTGACCAAAACAGGATTGTCCAGGTTAAATGGATTAAACTGTCCAGAATGCTTTGTTTTAACTTAATGCCACAGTCCAGTAACTGGGCCTGATAAGGTGGCCATTTTGTGCCCTCTTGTGTATGAAATTCTATTTCAGTTCAGCTGGAAATACAAAATGACACGAGTGAAATCCATAACACCAGCAAAGAGGATTATTTTAGTCTCAGTTATCCAGAGCAGCTAATCTACTGAACAGAGTTAATGAACTAATTCTAAAGAGGGAGAAGTCTCAATGTTTTTCTAATTAATTTGTGGAACTGTTGTGATTTTCGTTCATGTAAAACTGCTCAAACTATGTGTTGAACTGGGAGAGGCAATTCAAAGTTTAGGCATGGATGATTCCCTTGATCCCCCTCCTTCAATCCATCCAATCCTGTTTTTTTTAGCTGTGCTGCTGCTGTTGTGAAAAGTTGTGCCTGCCCGCCAAGATCTGCATGCACCTCGTGTAAAGCAAAAACTACCAGATATGGTTATGATTTCTACAGCAACGAACTGCTTAAAAACGTGGGGCTCAACTCCCGACTCGTCAAATACTGCTGCTTGGTCAGCATTGTTTGCATTGGATACCGACGCAAAGAGGCAACCTTAAGCATCTGTATGAGACAAGCCCCCATTTGTCAGATGGTATGTTAAATAAATAAAGTGATTTATCCACCAAAAGTAAGGCAAAATAAAGCAAATGATTAATTTATTTGACAGGGACAAAACATGGTGGCACTGCTACACTTAATTAAAGTGCAACCGATGCAATGTAAACAGGACTTATAGCTAATTTGCAGAACTTGTCCCTGGTTAGGCTTTTAAGAAAAAAAATAAAAACACGTAACGCCACATCATAGATAAAATCACATCACATTTTATTTACATACTGTATGTATGGTTAGCACCATCACCTCACAGCAAGAGGGTCACAGGTTCGAATCCAGCTTGAGGCCCTTCTGTGTGGGGTTTGCATGTTCTCCCTGTGTGTCCTGTTTTCACGGTCCACACTCGTTCTGACTTATTGGCTTGTCAGCCAAATTGACTCTGAAGATAAATAACAGTAACTGAACTCTCACCAGTAACACTGACTCTTTCTGTCATTCCCCTCCAGTCCATTTTCCTATTTCCCTACACTGTAACAAATTTCTGTAAATTTACGGTGAATTTAAAACAGTATCTCACTGTTTTTTTATAATAATTGTAATATACTGTTAAATATTCATCCACAGTATGTAAATTAACAGTTAAATCAGTCAGTTAACAATAACAGTAGATAACTGTAATTTAACAGCATAAAACTATGGATTACTGTAAATTTCCGATGTCAGAACAGTATGTTACCATAATTTTAAAAAAAAAGTAAAATACTGTTAAATATTCATCCCCACATGTAAATTAACAGTTAATGCTTGGTTAAGAATAACAAACTGTAATTTAACAGTATAAAACAGTATTTTCTGTCAAGCGGTGGAGAAAGGCAGGCGAGCACATGGCAGGCAGTTCATGTGGACTTCAAACAAAGAGGTAAAGTTATTTTTTTATCTCCCAACACTGTCAGTGTCCAGTATTGTTTAGTCTGCATGATTATTGAACAGTTGACATTATAATATATTTCATTAGGTCTGTTTCACCTGGTCAGGCTGCTAAAATTGGCAAAGCAAGCTCTGTAATTTAGCAAGCTTGAACTAGATAACGTTAGCAATCTGCTGTTGTTTCTAACCTTTGTAAGGTGTGTTAGCATCTTATCATTTACTCATTTCATTTCATTTCAAAGTTCTGACAAATATAGGCCAGCCTATGAACAGTAAATCTGATTTACAGCCTTTCATGAAATAGTTTTGTAAATAAGGTAACGTTAGGGTATCCTTAGACTCAACTGAAGCCAGACAGTAAAGGTAACTATGTTGAAAATCTGCATTTTATTCTCTGTGGTGGCTCCTGTGGTGATAAACAGTGGTTCTGGACCTCACTCAACCTGAGGATCCAAACAGTGTTGCCTGTGAGATTTCCTGCTTGCAGAAACAAAATATTAGGCCAGACTGCTTCACATTCACACATCAAACTGAAGTCTGTTGCGGTAGCTCGGTCTACCTGGTTTTACAGACCAGCTGCTGAGTGAAGTAGAAATATTCCTGTGTTACTCTCCTCAGTCTCAGCTTGACCTGCTACTTTTCTTCACCTGGCACAGACAGGCAAATAGTGGTGGAAGCATGTTGCTGGATGCCTTTGTGATAGGCTTAACCCTAGAACACTAACGTTAAAATAAGTCACACCATCACTAACGTTGGTATATTTTATCAAAATTTTCTTTTTTAAAAAACATTTTTTTCATTTCGGGTAAATTCCACCCGTAAAATATGTTACTCTCTATCACTAAATCGGGTGAAAATCACCCGAACGCATGCCTCTTGAAAAAACCATAGATGGGAGGAGGGAAACAAACAACAATAAAACATCAGTAAGCACTAAACCCAAGACCCATAAACTCAGACAATGGCAACACAATAAAACACAAACAAAATGTGTGGGGAAAACACCCGACGAGTGTTCTAGGGTTAAGGTAGAAGCACAAGCACAAGAAGATACACAATGAAAGTAAAATACAAGAAAAGTCACGTCTTGCATATTAATAGTAGGACTTGTGAATGTTACCTGCTGATAAACATGAGGATGGACATGGGCCCAGATTGACTTGCTGTTCAGTCCAGAATTTCAAAAGCCCTGTATGATGTTATAAGCTGCTTTTTAATTTGTGGGGATTTATAGGAATTAAATGCAAAATAGCAGATTTAATATCATTTGTAAATAAAATGGTGTATACTGTAAAATTATCATAACACAGTTATCCTACTGTCATGTACTGTAATCCAAAATACGGTAGTATACTGTTAAAATAAATAACTGTAGATGTGCTGTAAAATTACCATACCCTCCCACTGTTATCCTACGGTAATATACTGTAATTCAAAATACAGTACTATACCGTTAAAATAAATTACAGTTGGTGCATTGTAAAATAACAGTAAATTACTGGCGTCCCTGCTGCCAGTAATTTACTGTTATTTTACAGTGAAATTCTTTACAGTGTACGTTTTGAGTAGATTCATATAAAGCCCTACAACTGTCCTACAACGGCTATATTCCTCCATCCCCCGTACATCCATTGCCTCCCTCCAGTCTCTCCTTCCCCCTCCACTGTTGCTCCTTTTTCCTCCACTCTGCCAACACCATGTAATTATCATGAAAGACGTTAGTGTTTCCTTCCCTTCACAATTCTTACATCCAGCCTTGCACATCTTTCAGGAGTGTAGGTGTAGCTTCCTCAGATTCGACTATACGGCAAAACACCCCAATCCACTCTGCTCATCTCTCTCCACCATCTTTACAGTCTTAATGAGCTGTGACATCACCGCCTCGCCGTTCTAACGGACTGTGACATCACCGCCGTTGTGTTTATTGATTAAAACGCTGGCAGCCTTCAGGAAGTTGAAATAAGATCCCAATCCAATCACGGCTCGACTTAATGGCATTAGTAGCTGCCATTGGCTGGCTGGTTGCTCAGTAACATGATTAGTACTAAAGCAGTTTGATGATAATGAGATTTGCTCTTATTGGTGTCTGATCAAATCACATCACGGACGCATGTGCACAGAAACACTCGCAAATACAAACAAATACCTTAAAGACACACAGGTATTAATGCACACATTAACAAAAGTTAATACAGGGATTTATATTCAAAAACACATGCAAATACGAATGTATCTGTAAGATGCATTATGATGATTTCACTGCATTAAAACAAACAAACACCTGACAGTCTCAAAAAACAGATGAGAGATGATAAAGAGTGGAGGGAGAAACAGGAAGCAGAATGATTAGTAGAACTTGGTTCTGACCCAAAGATGAGTCATGGGATGTTTTCAATATGTGCCCAAAATTATTCTGCTAAAGCTGCTGATTTTGAGGCCCAACAACAAACTGGAACAGAGATAGACGGGGGGAGATTTGGGACTCTCCAGAATCCAAGTTCAGTTCAATCTGCAGTGAAAACCTCCACCAATTCTCTGGAATTGATCCACTTGGAGAGGCAGAGCTGAGAGGTGAAGCACCCCAGCAGGGTACACAGTCATCCTTAGCTCGGAGATTCCCATCCAAGCCACGTAGGCCTTTTATACATCACCAGCTTAGCACACTCAAAACATCTGCTCTGAAATTTTGTCAGGAGGTTATAACGTCAGTGGTCTCAACATGTGTGACTGTATCTGCTGCAAGAGCTGATTGTAACAGCAGAAAGAAGAAGGAGGCTGTAAACCATAGAAGTATTACCAGTTGTATACTAGCAAAGTAATAAGTATGTTTTCTTTAACGTATAATAAGCTGAAAATAAAAGGTGTTGTGTTTTCGTTACCTTAGAAGAGGCCGTTTACGTCTACATAAGGAGCAGGTCCTCTTCACAGAGCCGGCCGCCATGTTTCTACAGTAACCCAGAATGGACAAACCACCGTGTCAACATTTCCTGCTTGAGTCTATAACGTTACTCGCTCCGGCGTTAACTCCCATCACTCCACTTAGCATTTATTTTCAGTCCAGTCCAACAGCAGTTCAGAAAATATTCACAAAATTTAACGTATTGATTCATGTCCACAAACAAATTTCACATTTTGTTGGTGATGGTCAGCATAAAATATATTCACATGTAATGTGAATTTCTCCACTGTGGGACCAATAAAGGAATATCTTATCTTATCTTATCTTATCTTATCTTAATCCACTTAATTGTGAACTGGGAAGTATGAAGAGCAACATGTCATCATGAACATCATGTAGGGAGGATGTAGGAGCAATCCAAAGCACAATCTTTTTCTAAATGTAACTAAGTAGTTTTGCTTCCCTAAACTTAACCAAGTTAAATTTTCCTAAATCTAACTAAGTGGTTTTGTAGCCTAAACCTATCTAAGTAGTTTTGTTGTCTGAAACTAAGTAGTTTTGTTACGTAAAACTAAGTAGTTTTGTTGCTTAAACCTAACTAGGTAAATTTGTTGCTTAATCTTACTAATCCTAACCAAGTCAATCTTTTCCTAAGCCTAACTAAGTAGTTTTGTTGCCTAACCCTAACCAAGTCAATCTTTTCCTAAGCCTCACTAAGTTTGTAGCCTAAAACGAAGTAGTTTGTTGCCTAAACCTAACTAAGTAGTTCTGTTACCTAAACCTAACTAAGTAATTTTGTTGCCTAACTTACTAATTGTAACCAAGTCAATCTTTTCTTAAGCCTAAGTGGTTTTGTTGCCTATTCCTAACCAAGTCAACCTTTTCCTAAACCTAACTAACTAGTTTTGTTGCTTAACACTAACCAAGTTGACCTTTTCTGAAAAGGAAGTAGTTTTGTTGCCTAATCCTAACCAAGTCAGTCTTTTCCTAAGCCTAACTAAGTAGATTTATTTTGAAAAGACTATAGTGGAAATTGAAACTGTAGCTGCACATTTGAAGGAAAATGCACTTTGTTGAAAGTCATACTGAGCGTTATGAAAAAAAAAAATACATTTGTGTCTATGAACACAAATCAAGTAAATTAGATTCTGTGACTATTTCACAAACTGCTGTCAGACTTTTATTATTTCTGCACAAACTGTAACCTCCACTGTACACTGATATTCCCAAAGGCAAACTCTTCTGCTCTACTAGCTCTCTTATTCGCTCATACACATTCGGCACCGCTCTCTTTCTCTCTTGCTTCACCACTCACTTCCCAGGTTGGGGGTGGCAGTAGCTCAGTCTGTAGGGAGTTGGCTTGGGAACCGGAGGGTCACCGGTTCAAGTCCCGCCATGGACCAAGAACTGAGTGTGAACTGGTAGCTGGAGAGGTGCCAGTTTACCTCTTGGGCACTGCCGAGGTGCCCCTGAGCAAGGCACCAAACCCCCAACTGCTCAGGGCGCTTGTCAGGAGCAGCCCCCTCACTCTGACACCTCTCCATTGTTTGTGCATGTGTGTGTTCGGGTCTGCATGTATAAGTTAACAACAGAGTGAAAAAATTGAATTTCCCCTCGTGGGACTAATAAAGGACTATCTTCTTCTTCTTCTTCTCAAACGACCCTAAACACTGACTCTACTATTCTCTAAATGACCTATGCTACAATAACTGGCTCTATTTGGAGCCATTCGCATTATTTGAGTCAGCTTGGCATACACGAGTATCAACTGGTTGCAATGTGCAACCTCACCCCTATGTGCCGCCAAATCCTATGTACACTTCACACCTTTAAAACTGTGATACTATAATATAAAGGAAAAAAAAAAAACCCTGAGAGCCTTTGAAGTTTATTTTTTACAAAAGTGAATCAAGGACTTTATTAAAATCTTCATTTTCAAAAGAATGTGGATGAGTCCTTGGTGGACAGAATTATACTACTCGTTCAGAGTCCTCCCTAATGCAATGCTATGATCATTAAGTTTTAGTTTTGATGACTGGCTTGGCAAATGGAGCACAGCTCATGATGACAACCTGCCAACTGGCCAGGATCCGGTTATGAATATTCATGAGAGAACCAACTGCAGAGACTTAATGTCCACAATGAACTGGCTGAATTTTGAACTTGCATCCTTTTCCTCTCAGTTTTTGCCTTCAGTCTGCACTAAATTTACATTTTCGCACCCCAGAAATATTTTTTTCAGAAATGCCCTCCGTAGTAAATCTTATAAAAGTGGTCCTTTGTGGTGAGATGTGAGGGTTCTTTTAAATAGGCAGCCATAACGTATGCCGGCAGAAAGACAGTCGGGTGCTTTTATAGGAGTCGGTTAAAAATCCAGTCCACGTCAAATCTCAAGGATTTTGTAGACTACAGCTCTTATCACTGAACTATGTTCATGTTTCAGATGACTATAGACCCCTTTACTGTTAGTAAAGACAATGACATCTTTCTGAACACATTAGCTGGCCAGCAAGTGATAGTGACCAGAGGCATTGTATTCTCGTGAGCGCAATACCTCAAAAACATCTGTAGGGAATTTTTTTCAAATTTGGCGTCTACTTGGACTCAAAGACGAACTGATTAGAATTTGGTGGTCAAAGGTCAAGGTCACTGTGACTTCACAAAACATAATTTATGCTGCTGCACCAGCAAAAGCCATGGCTGGAGACATTATGTATTCAGGTTGCTCGTCGGACCCATTCTCAAATGAAATATCTCAATAACGCTGAGACCAAATTTCCTCAAATTTGGCACAAACGTCCACTTTGACTCAAAGACGAACTGATTAGAATCTGGTGAGCAAAGGTCAAGGTCACTTTGACCTCCAGACCGGTGACAGCCATGGCCATTATGTTTTCAGGTTGTCTGTTCGTCTGTCCCACCCTATCGTGACCGCAATATCTCAGGAACGCCAGGAGTGAATTTCTTAACATTTGGCACAAATTTGGACTCAAGGGTTGACTCAACATTGACTATAAAAGGGTTTTTGCAAGGATGGGATCAAAGTCTTTGTGCACCAGGTTGGTTGACAGCATTTAGTTGGAACAGAAACAGAAATAATACCTGAAGAGATGTTGTTTGCCAAAAGAAAACCGAAGAAGCCGAAGAATTTTGATACCTTCCTGTTGTTTTGGCTTCTCCGTGTGCTTGGAGAACCTGTAAAAAAAAACAAAGTGATCATGCCAGTGTTGTTTACCAGATGTAAATTCAAATCACTACAGAGCCTCCAGGTGATATTTCAACTGTAATTTACACGCTGTAAAGTTTTTGTTTTTCAATTTTCAACCCCTCCCTTTTCTGACGTCACTGGTCCGTCTCAAGCTGCCTACATGCTATCGCAATGACATAACCTAAGTGGCGATCGTCTTCTTATGCTTGTGGGTTTAACCATTTGTGTGGATGCAGTCGTTTAGCTTTTATGACTGGGTAATGCTGCTCTTTTCACCTACAGGCTGCCTTTTAGTTGAATTTGGTTAGCAATGACTTTAAATTTAAAAAAAAAAAAACTGTGTGAGGAACCCTTTAAAACCGAAATGTGTGTGTGTGTCTGTTTGTGACAGGAAAGGTTTGTACTGTATGTGTGGGAGCCAAAAATCCTGTTACAAGACAATGCAGAGGTAACAAACCTGTTGTTGGTGGTTGGTTAGTGTGTGTGTGTGTGTGTGTGTGTGTGTGTGTGTGTGTGTGTGTGTGTGTGTGTGTGTAGGTGCAGGGCTCCTTTTTCTCTTTGTAGGTTGAAATGCCAACTCCTCTTTTCACTCTTACTGATTCCCTTATAATTACTCAGCCATGCAATTATACTGCAGAATAGAGAGAGAGAACAAGAGACGGGGACGAGAGAGGCAGAGAGACACAGGGGACAGGGAGAGAGAGAGAGAGAGAGAGAGCATAAAAACTTCTATTTGAATCTATTGTGTTGGGGAGCGAGAGAGAGAAAAGAAAGAGACAGAGCGAGAGAGAGAGATGGAGAAAGAGAGGGTTTCTCTTGAAAGGTGATAATAAGGAACCCTTAAAAGAACAAATGAAAATGTCATTTCTCCCTCCAGCCCCTCCTCGCCTTCACCCTCCCGCCTCTCCTGTCCTGTGGAGGGATAATGAGGGGGGAAAGGGAGAAAGTGAGGGAGAACGAGTGTTTCTCAACATGAGACCTTTTGTGGAAACATCTCTACATCTCTCTACTCTGACGCCTTTCCTCCTCCTTTCCTGTCCCCTCCTCAGCACCCTTTCCCCCTTTGTTGTATCTTTTCCCTGTAAAGACATGTCTTGCACCACCCACGCCACCCTCCTTCTCCTCCATCGCCTGCACTCCATTATACTGGACATTAATTCCAGGTTGTTATCAAGACGATAGGTTTGGACCAGGCCAGAGCTGAAGCCGTGTCCCCCTTCTCAGCCAATAGAAAGGTCAGTTATTATGGTAATAGGACACAGTTTGATATTAGAAGCGCTCTCTTTGTTCCAGACAAGTTTCATTACTCTGGAGAAGCTCTCATTACAAAGAGCAACGCCTCGCTCTGGCTCTCTTTTGTTGAGAGGATAATACATGAGGCGGGTGAATGTAAGAACACTGCCTGCCGGCTGGAAATACGCTGTTGAGGTGCCCTTGAGCAAGATAATTAACATGCGACTGCCTCAGTGGGTTGAAATATGTTGCTTCTGATCGCCGAAATTTAAGCAGCATAAAATCAGACGGGTTTTATTTGCTTTATTCAGAGCTTTCAACAGAATTATATAATCAAAGCAGATCCTGCTGAATGGTTACTACATCTTGAAATCATTCAGTTGTCAGAGCTGTGCTTTTAGTGTCGCGGTCGATAAGCGAGTTCACCGGTCGGCACTCACCTCCTTTGAGGCCGTTTTCACATTGTAAGCAGCGGCTGCTGAGAAATCAGCCATTTCCAGTGAAAGGTGAGTGCAGAGCCACGAGGGCAGCCCGGCAGGCAGAGCAGGAAACAGGCTCCTGCTCACGGAGACCGCTGTGAAACTGCTGAATCACGTTTGGCTTTTTTGAGGCCCGTCTGCGCGCAACGCTGTGCTTGACCAATGACATGACAGCCTCGATCTCTCTGTCACAGAAGAAAAGGTAACTCCTGCTGTGTGTGGTTTTTCTTCTGCAGCGGAGTTGACTGAAACATGAGCGCCAAGAGCTGCAGCTCTTTGTGTATAATCCTGCTGCACATACTGTGGTGACTATATCGTCCACTTTATGTACTGAGAATAACGTAAAATATAAAGAAAATCATTCATGTGGTAAAGATATAACATTATGTAGCCGTAAAAGACCTGTAATTAATTATTATTTTCATTATTGTTTCATGGGCTGCACTGTCACCTCACAGCAAGAGGGTCGCAGCTTCGAATCTGGCTTGGAGCCCTTCTATGAGTTTGCATGTCCTCCTTGTGTTAGTTTGGGTTTTCTCCAGGTTCTCCGGTTTCCTCCCACAGTTCAAAGACATGCAGGTTAATTTATGACTCTAAATTCCCCGTAAGTGTGAATGGTTGTCTGTCTCTATGTGTCAGCCCTGTGATAGTCGGGGTGTATCCCGCCTTCGCCCAGTGTCAGCTGGGATCGGCTCCAGCCCCAACGGGACCCCGAATGGGATAAATGCTTACAGATAGATGGATGCTTCATTTTGGACTCCACAGATCTTTTCATTCGTTCAAAGTTCAGCACTGGTCAATACCACAAATTCATGTGTCAAAGTTCTCCACTGTTTAACTTTACATGAAAGCTCTGCATAGATTTACTTGATCTCCTCGAGGGAATCCATTAATCTTGGAAATTCCAAGGAAATTGTGGAATTTGGATTTCAGCCTGAAATTTTGCAGTTGCAGATGCAGATGTGACCGGGCCTTTAGGGTATATCAGTTCACAAAAATAAAGCTTAGATATTAGTTTTAATTTGAAATTAAATGCTATGCTATCTCTATATCGATATCACAGACTGTATAAATATGTATATCTGTGATGTCACCCATAGGTTTCTGAAGAGCTGCTGTGTTACTGAAAGTGGGCGGCTCCATTCGTCACCATCTTGGCTAAAGGCGTGATTCAAGCCTTCCCAAAGGTTGCCAATGTCTGCACATACAAATGGTTTTCATATGTGCTCTTTGCAATCAACACAACACAGTCGTGATTCAAATCAAACCCAATCCATGAACGTTTTTACATCTGCTGTCCATCCATCCATCCATCCATCTTCAACTGCTTATCCTGTTAGGGGTCGCGGGGGGCTGGAGGCGGTCCCAGCTGACAGTGGGTGAAAACAAGGTTCGTCCTGGTCAGGTTGCCAGTCCATCAAAGTCCACATACAGAGAGGCAACCATTCACGCTCACGTTCACATTTATGGGTAATTTAGAGTCGTCAATTAACCTGCATGTCTTTGGACTATAGGAGGAAACTGGAGAACCTGGAGAAAACCCACGCTAACACAGGGAGAACATGCCCCCAGCCCGTGTGACCCTCTTGCTGCGAGGCGACAGTGCTAGCCACTACACCACCGTGCAGCCTGTATTTGCTGTCCCGCACAGAAAAGGATGTGTATGAAACTAAATGGAAGATGAGCTGATTATTTAGCATTAACAGTGAGAGTACAAAGAGAACAAACTCTATCAACATAATATTTGAGATGCAGCATGTCGTCAGAGTGACAGCGGCAAAGGTGTCAGGTGAAATAGCAATAACGTTATTGGCCATTAGTGGCTGTAAATGGAGAGCTAGCCGAGACTCTGCTCCTTCTTCCTCCTCCTCTCAGTGTTCCCACAGAGAAACGAGGATGTCGCCGAGAGGCTGCGTGGGTCTGCAGGCGACACACTGCTTATCGTCTGAGAGAGAGTTTAGGATGATTCTGTTATGCAGCCACAGGGAGGCTGAGTCCAGCTGGACTAGACTGATCAGAGATCAGCAGAACACACCGTGGAATCAGACAAGACTATTACCGACAGATAGACGGGCTTTGTGTGTGTGTGTGTGTGTGTGTGTGTGTGTGTAGCCAGCAGATGGGAGACTGAACAATCAGTAAATTAATCCTCAACACATCACAGAGCACTAATTACTGATTAATAACCACTGGACTGCTCCCTCTGTCTATGTTTTCTCTCTCGTCTGTCTCATACAGGTTTATCTGGTTATGTTTAGATGGGAATTACAGAGAAAATGAGTCAGAAATAGACAGAGGTAGGTCAACAGAAATACAATCCGATAAAACAGAGAGGATTTGACAGAAGAGAATGAAAAGACACCGAGAGAGAGAGAGAACGACAGAGAGAGAGGATGGAACAACAGGAGAGACAGAGAGCGATGTAGAGGGAATGCAAGTCTATTGTCTTTCCATCACAGAGCGCTCATTGTTTCTAATCCACTTATGCACACTGGGGTAACACACACTCACACACACACACACACACACACACACACACACACACACACACACACACACACACACACACACACACCACATGTGGTTACACTTTAGGCGTTTAGTTGGCATCATGCAGAAAGACACATGCACAAATCCCAAACCGGGTTCAGACTAATTGATGCATTGTGTGTTGTTTCATATTCATCTCAACATAACTAACCACAGTGTCTTTATCTCCCTGCTCTCTGTCTGTTGGTTTGTTGATCAATTAATCCCACTGTAAGATGTTAAATTAACAGGAACGTGGTGGCAAACATTTTCCTGTAGTTGCGATATTTTTTTGTACCATAAAACTAACTACAGTAGTTAAAACCAGGGGCCACCAGGTCACGGAACAGTACTGGTCATTTTGGTCGCACTAATTTTTTTTTTTGTTGATTTTGAGAGTCTGAAAGATTTTTATTTTGAAAAATGCCCAGATACATCCGTCTGAGCCTCCCTGCCTCGTCTCGGTCATGTGATACGTTACCCCAAACACTAAACCCCTAAAACACTAAACTAGCGTCTTTGGAGAGCTGCTTTGGAAACGGGAAAAGGTCCAATGAGGAGACAGAAGACGACGAGCCTACGACTTCCAAGAAAAAGAAAGCTGCATTTAAAAGAAAACATCAGGAGTCCTATTTAAAATACGAGTTTATCGCTACAGGTGATTCTCACGCGCCAAGCCTGCTCTGCATAATATGTGGCGACAGGCTAGAAAATGAGGCAATGAAGCCTTCAAAACTGCTTCAGCACATCTAGACCTTAAAAGGCCTTAAAAGTATGTTTCAGACAACAACTCTGCCGTTGTTCTGGATTAAAATAAAGGTAGATTACCCTGAGATCACCAAAAAAAGCACTGAACACCCTGCTTCCATTTCTAACATCCTATCTTTGTGAAGTGGGGTTTTCTGCAGGGACAGTGACCAAAACTAAATGACGGAGTAGACTGCACATAAGGAACACACTTCAGATATCATTGTCTCCCATTACCCCTAGATTAGACCAGCTCGTTGCAGAGAAACAAGCTCAGGGCTTACACTCAGCATAATGGTAAGTTGTATTTTTTATGCACTTTATATTTGTTTTTATGCCGGCAGTATCATTTTATTTCGGCATATTTATCCCCCACACCTTGAAGGCCAGTCCGTGAAAATATTGTCTTTCATGAAACCAGTCCATGAAAAAAGATTGGGCACCACTGTTGTAGAGCATATTGTAAAATGACGTACGGTCTCCTGTTATATTTTTTTTTTAATACTGTAAAATCAAATGTTACCGTTCAGCTACTGTATATCATACAGTATATACTGTTTATTACAATATAACAATGTTATTTAGCAGTTGATGTGGAATTAAAAAAAGGACAACAGAGAAGTAAAGGGCGCATTCACACCAGCCTTGTTTAGTCTGGTTGAACCGAACCCTGAAGCGTTCATCCCCTTTGGTGTGCTTCGTTTGGGTTGGTGTGAACGCAGGAATCGAACCCTGGTTCCTCCGCTGTCAAGTGAAGTCTGGAGCGGCTCATCTCTGGTGTGAACGTCAAACCAATCACAGGATGCATATCCTTTAATCGTTTGTCATTTCATTGGTTAAAAGAATGTTTCATTTTCTTGTTTCGGCTGCAGTAAAATTAAAGGTTTTCTAAAGGGACTCTCGTGCTTGGAAACACTACCGCTTTGTCCACAGGGACACACAGAAAATCAATACAAAATGAAAGTTCCTCATAGAAGTGTGAAGATATACAGTAAAACCTGTGACACCAATGTAATGTGACTAACTGTACATGGAAATGTTACCTTTGAACAGATGCAGCATATCTAACTGCTAGGGTTGTCAATTGATTACAATATTTAATTGCAATTAATCATGTGATTGGCCATAGTTAATCATGGTTAATTGCAAATTTAATCTCTTATCAACATGGGAGTGAACGAATATGCTACTTTATGCAAATGTATGTATATATTTATAAGTAGAAATCAATTAACAACACAAAACAATGAGAAATATAAAAATCTGCTCCAATCAGAACATGGCAAACTGCAGCCCAACAGGCAACAACAGCTGTCAGTGTGTCAGAGTGCTGACTTGACTAGGACTTGATCCAGACTGACTGGGACTATCAGAAAGTGGGCATGTCTGTAAAGGGGAGACTGGTGGGGACCCAGAGAACCCATTTACATCCACACATCTGGAGGTCAGAGGTCAAGGGACCAGTTTGAAAATGGCCATGACAGTTTTTCCTCATCAAAATTTAGCACAAGTTTGGTGCGTTATTGAACGTCCTTCGAGATGAGCTAGCATCACTGACTGAAAACTGAGCCCACTACAACCTAAAAATTGCAAATTGCGTTGATGCGTTAAAGAAATTAGTGGCGTTAAAACGAATTTGCATTAACAGTCGCATTGACTTTGACAACACTACTAACTATGTGCAGCCCAAGAACCCAGAACAGGAAGGTGACTGAGGTTCTGTTGGGTTCAAAGATTGTTCCACTGTTGTTGGAGAGCAGAGCAAAAAGGGGCGGGACCTACAGACGGTCAATTAAAGACTGAACTGCACAAAAGGCAAAAAATGTATTGTGCAATTTGAACTATAGTCATAATAATATAATATAATTATTATGAACAAAACAATATGTGATTTGTCGTTTTAGTGGGCCATCCTAAGAGTCATATAGTGACACCATTTTGAATCCTGAACATGGTTTTAGTCCCTCAAAATGGAGCAGCGATCTATCTATCTCTCTACTAGACAGGTGCTACTCTTCTTTCTGCCATGATGAGAGTGATGGATGGATAGCACATGACTGTGTACAGCTACAAATAACTGCAGAGGATCAATACAGTGCATGTTTGTTCTTGTGATATTGCTCCAGAGATAAGTGCAGTTACATCAGCTCCGTTGAGTTAAATTAATGATGCTTCATTTCTAAAAGTTTTTCCCTTCCAGCAAGCAGAGATTAAACCACTTGATTTCAGTGACTAATACGTTTTCACCCACAGAGGAGGACAGATCATTCCAGCGAACTGCTGTAGTTTTCTGGCTGGTTTAAAAACCGGTAAACATGTATGCCTACTCACAACACCGTGACACATCGTTGCCTATCTCTGCTCCAGGCCACTGAATAATAATCAGTTTTCACCTACTGAAATGTCAGAGCTGTTTGAGGCAAGTCCAAGTCAAGTCTAGGGCTGCAACCAAACATTATTTTAATTGTCTATTAAACTGTAAAATGTCGATCAGTGTTTCCCAAAGTCCAAGACGACGTCCTCAAATGTCTTGTTTTGTCCACAACTCAAAGACATTCAGTTTCCTGTCATAGAGGAGTAAATAGTAATAGACAACGAATCTATTCGTCAAGTCTCAGATGATCACAAGCAAATTGCTAGTTGCAAGTCTGCAAGTTTTCAGGTCTCTGTATTCTGACTATTCAAAGGACACATCATTTGAAGGTGGTATTTATGAAATCCAACCTTGTTTTTCATTCCTGCAACAGCTATTCAGTGTGTTTACATTCTGTACTTCTCTTTATAGTAGTTTTCATCGTGGTATTATGGTGCCGGCAATATTATATTAAAAAATTACCAAGAAAAACAATATCTGACTATAATTACAATATACTGTACAATATTAACTCATTTTGCACCGATAAATGAACTTCCTTGGGCTCCACCATTTCTCACAGTACCAACAAACAACTCTGAGCTTTCAGAAACTTTCCACTTACGAGGTTGTGAACACAACATGAGGGGGGCGTTCATATGGGCCCAACTCGTAAACACAGTAAACACGACCCCATTTGAAGGTACCATTAGTATTCCCGCATGTAGACTGGTACTGCCCTCAAATGCACGAGTGATTCACCAGAGGATAAAAGCATGCATGCCATCCAGTATAATTCAATCTCATTGATAACACTCTCCCTACAATCGTATCAGAACTTTATTAAATTACTGCAAATGCAAACGGCACATACTTCTCCTTCATAATATACTAAATGTTCAACTGGCAAGGCGGACTTTTATTGTGAAGCAGCAGCAGGGAACTCAATACTACCATCATTCATTAACAGTGTGTCTACAAAACAAGCAACATAACAGTCTTTTTCAGTGTTTTTTCACCAGTGGATCGGTTTTAAATGTAGTGGCGGAGGAGGAGCTACAGTTTCTGTTGCTGTGTGGAAAACTACTCGGCCATTAAAGCCTCTGAACACCCACACAGGTGTTATCAGTTATCTGGCTGATTAGACCTCTGCTCAGGGTGTGTAGAGACTAATTGAGTGACATCTTCCTGGGTCTACTGTTTTGTTGAGCGGGACAAACCCTCTTTTTACTGCAGCAGCAGGGTCAGACAGTCTGCTCCACACCGTCCAGGTTCCCCCTCCAGCCCTCCAGAGGGCCTACCAGTATGGTCTGGGTGTCCAGCAGCGTGGCGCCAGTGTTGGCAGTGTAGCGAGGAGCTGCTGCTGCCGGGCGCGGAGCTCTCCGCCTCCCGCAGGAGCTCCGACTGCAGGTAGCTGACGGAGGCCCTGCTGGAGTTCTGGGCTGAAGGAGTTTCGGGTGAATACGCATGATTTTGTCTGATTTCATTATATTATCTCTACTTCGTGCTGAAGTACAGCATGTTGAAGTATGATTCTTTTCACCAAGCTTGTCTGACCAAGCAATAGTAAAGGTCCAGACACACCAAACCAACGAAGGTGGATCTTTGAGCTGCCTCATGTCGCCTTTATCTTGGCCAAAAGGTTGCACTCGAACGCACCGCAAAGACTACAGCCAACTTCCACGTATGTTGTGCGCCTGCGTGAGAGGAAATAACTCGCCACACCAGCAGGTCGCGGCAGTCTGTAATTGTCCTTCAAAAAGGGAGGCAGGAAGACAGGCCTGCAGTTATACAGGACGTTGTTATGATAGGAACATGAAACAAAGCAGCGTCTCTCCCACTCACTACGTAGCTTCATTCCAGATGGTCATGTTGTTGTGAAAATATCAGTGTATTGGAATGATCAGATGAGATGAGGATGAAAAAAGACTTGACTGGCTCAATTGTCTTGCTTTCCTCGCGTCCATTCCTCTTCATGTGCACCGATTTGTTTAAGCCGAACAACCAATCAGAGTGAGTTCTCTTTAACATGGGCAGACTAGAGCCAACGTTGCCGGACACACTGAAACAACTATGCTGACGGACGCTCAAGACGGCCCCAAACTGTCACCGAAAAGCTGTTGGCTTGGTGTGTCAGGGCGTTAAGCGGGACAGGACTTAGGATTGGTCAATTGCACTTTCAGTTTTAAGAAAATCTATATTGTATTTCTGACAAAGTTGCTGCTCAACGAGCGTTTCCTGTACAGTGAAGTCCACATCAAACAGACCAGCCGCACCATCACCTGGAGCTCGGCGTGTCCCTTTAAGAGGGACAGCGAGTATTGGATGGACTGGAAACTCTGCACTCATTACTCAACATAATGGACAAGACGGAGAGAGAGGGGGAGGAAGATGGAGGAAGACGTGGAGAGAGTTAGTGAGAGTGTGAGCGAATGTGTCCCGCACTTGATCATGCACTATTACCGCTCTAATAGATAAAGTAAAAAATGCTGAGTTGTAGTTTTCCCACCTCTCTCCTGGACCATCTATCTCACTAACTGTTACGGCCCGTGGAAGCTGCTATTTCTACAGGAAATTACCATAGAGCCTTTAACTTCCCCCAAGAAGGACCACATTAGCCTTATCTCCAGCACAAACTACAATATGTGAAACACTCGGACGTAGACTCTATAGTCCCATTGTGGCTTTTCATTTTCAGAAAATAAAATTTTAATTGAAAAGTTACATGGTCTTTTGTGTGATGATTAAATGCAGTGACCTCCTGTGAAAACCTCGAACCCAAGAAGCTCCTCTACATCACTCAGTAGAGTTTTGAAAATGCATTTTTCTTATCTAAACATGGAATTGTTCATCTTTAATCCTGAATTAGATTAAAGCAGCAAAAACATGAAGGTCCACCCACAGACACACCCACTGTAATGGTTATAACCCCCATGAACATTTCGCGTTTCAACCAGGAAGCTGAGAGCAATAATAACTCACATTAATTGATGCGGAGGTAATTCAGTGGGGATGTATATTGTTACTGCTTCCTCTATATTCCACAATTTATTTCATATAGGTTTAAAAATGTTCATTACAGGGGCAGAGGTTAACATCACCAACTGAATCCTATAAAAACTAGACATTTTGTAAAAGGTATTAAAAAAAAAATAAAAAGACAATGTGGGAGAACTGAAAACTGAATGAAGTTTGACTTATCTGACTGTTTTGTTTCGCTTAATGAGCCTTATAATCCAGAGTGCCTTATAGCTACGGTAAGTAAAATATGTAACACAGCTGCAGAAACCACGTCACAAACACCACTGAAAAAATGCAACAAATGCCATTAATATAACTTACAACATAAAACATCTGTTAACAACAGTCTTTGGTGTTTGTTGGACCCATCACCTCCACCATAAGTGGTCTTTCTTGCTTTTTAAAGGACATCATTAACTCCTACACGGATGTGTTTACATTGCATTCAGTACAGGATACGTGGCGTACAAATGACTTGTAGAAAGATGCACTAACTGCACGCTAAATGCCTTGCACATTATCATGGCATTCATACGCCTTCATCTACTGCAGGTAATTCACTGACTATGGATAAGTACCTCATACAACCCCACCTCAAAACACCAGAACTATCCCTTTTCCCAAAAAAGGTTCAGGGAAGGATTCAACGCTGGTGTTCCCTATTTACACTACACACACATATACACACACACACACACACACACACACACACACACACACACACACACACACACACAGATCATCCCGTATCCTGCTGTTGAAACAGAAGAGACCAACAGCTGCTGAGAAGCAATATCACTAATGACTGACCTCATGATATACAACAAACACACACTCTGACACACACTACCAATGAGTGCAGCACGTGTGTTGTGTATTAGCACATGTACTATGTGTGTGTGTTTGTGTGCGTGTGTGTCAGATGTGGGTCACTGTGTGTGCGATCTGCATGCGATGATATTAATTTTAATCATCATCTGTCCGTCCACACCACAGCTGCCACATCGTAGAGCCCCAAAGACTAGATTAGACCGAGTTTCCCAAATGTACCTGTTAGTAATGTGATAACAGTGATGTGCGTTGTAGCGCCAGTGAAAACAGGAATTACATTTGAGAGCAGCCTGCCATTAGGAATCATCGGGTTAGAAATGAGGACATAAAATGTTTTGACACATCAGTGAAAACAGACAGAGAGTCAGTGAAGAAGGAAAGTCTTCCTCTAGCACTCACCCGTCGCTAATGAGCACTAAAGGGCTTCTTAAGGACGTTGCTCTTGTTCAGAACGGGTCGGTTTTAATCAGTGTATTGTGTGATTCAGAGCTGAAAAGCTCACTGAAACCAAAGCTACGCTGATGGGGAGTTTGGGGTCAAGCAGGGCAGGTGGTAGGGCCTCATGATCATGGTTGAAATAATGATAATTATTATTCTCCTCCTCAATACTTTCATTAAGAATAGCTTCATTATTCATCCATCCTTAGGGATTCCCTCTACTCCCACTGTGTTCAATGCAGAATCTGTTTAATGCATCTTTTACGACAAGGCGGTCTGTTTAAATCTGCGCTTTTGCATCCAAAACAAGTTGTGAACACAATCGCGAGTTTTAAGCTTCAGGCAAAATACTTTGAGTTTTTCTTTTAAAAAATTAAAATCTGCATAATATCTTTACTATTTACATTCTATGTTTTCTATTTAATTTTATTTTTACCTCTTTTTATGTTTTATAATGTATTTCTTTTGCAATTTGTCTGGATGCTTTTAATGTTTTGTGTAAAGCGCCTTGTTGCTGAAATGATTTATATGAACAAACTTGTCTGCTTTGCCTTTTAATTTGATGTGGTGGTTGTTTATTTAGGGGCCGTACGGTGGTGCATGTTCTCCCTGTGTCCGTGTGGGTTTTCTCCAGGTTCTCCGGCTTCCTCCCACAGTCCAGGGCGAAGGTGTGCTACACCCTGGACAGGTCACCAGTCCATCACAGGGCTAACACAAAAAGACAGACAACAATTCACACTCAATCTAAAGGCAATTTAGAGTCATTAATTAACCTGCATGTCCTTTGGACTGTGGGAGGAAGCCGGAGAACCTGGAGAAAACCCACGCTAACACGGGGAGAACATGCAAACTCCACACAGAAGCCGGATTCGAACCTGTGACCCTCTTTCGGTGAGGCGACAGTTAACCCCTGCACCACCGTGCAGCCCTCCCTCAAACTTATTCTTACAAAACTATACGTAACAGTCTATTCTTTCTCAAATCCGAATTAGCATCCGGCTAACTGATATCTGTGGCTGATATACTGGTTAAAATGACCAACATTTGAAGACAAGACCAGAAAATCTAAATTGATTAAGATCTTTGTTTACTGACTTTCAGAGGTGATCAGTTACAAACTGAACCTGTATTAAGGAAGATTAAATTTAAAATCTCAAGCATAGCTGTACTTCATGTAACCACAACCTGAACACTGACAGGAAACAGTTGTGTTCATTCTATTAGCGGCGTTTCTATGATGCTGCGTCCTCCACATCTGCTGACCTCGAGCTCAGAGAGATTAAATGTGACCCAGGCTTATTAGGATGTTTAATTATCATAATGCTCTCATTATGTTGCTACCGCCAGTGATGCGATATTATTATTTCATTATTTGTGTTTGTCTAACCTTGTGGGTCAGCTGGGCATGGACTCTGATGTGCAGTGACAGCTGAGCTCGGGGCAGACTGAGATCAAGTCACAAAAAAAAAAAAAAAGAGAGAGAGAGAAAGTAGAGGCTCTAAACTACACAGCGTACAGTAAAGGAAGCAGGCAACTATCAAAGCACATGTAGAGAAAGAAAGACATGTAAGAAAGGCAGCAGGTGCAGGAACCAGAAAGCGTTTTGACTAGCCTATTTTCAAAGGATATGGCTCGGATGAAAAGATCAATTTTAGGGATTTTGGAACTCATTGCAGTCGCTGGCAGCAGCACAGTGGAGCGGGTTACAGCCAAACGGAGGTGTGAGCTTCGGGGAGGAGGAGAGGAAGAGGGGGAGGTAGCTGGAGCTGGTGGAGATGTGGACTGGCGGGCTCAGATAAAGCGGAGTCTTGCCAGGGATGGATTTGCAGATCAGTCGGTCTGATGAATGAGCGACTACAGCGCTGATAGACTTGTAGGAGTGCCCGTAGCTCGTTAATATTTATGACAGCAGCAGCTGACCGGAGTGGTTTGATTATAATGTTCAGGCCAAGTTGAGTGCTCAGAGGCCCACCTAGCAAGCTCCACCAGATCCCTTTAGCTTAATATGTCCCCTGCAAACCAGCAGGCTTTCAACGTGAAATACATACTATAAAACAGGAATAAACTGAATGCTAATGAGTATAGTCCAAGTGCACTTAATATCAAAGATTAAATCATCAGTATGACATTTATGTTAGGATTTATTAGCAGAAATGGAATATAAAATGAACAACTATGTTTTCATTAGTGTATAATCAATCACTCGTTGTGTTTTCATAAGTTTAGAATTAATATCTACAAAGGGATCGGGCCCTCGTGACGGAGTCCGCCATGTTTCTACAGTAGCCCAGAACAGACAAACTTAACACTGGCTCTAGAGAGACTTTGGTGGTTTTACGTTACATGAAGGCCACCGTAGTTCTCTGAAACACTTGTGAAATTTCGGTAATGTGTGCACTGTCAAACCGAAGAGCTGCAGAGCGCAAACTGTGGTATCGCCAGCCGCCATCACTGCTCCTAAAGTAACGTTATTATTAAGGATGGACTCTGAGGCGAACAGCGTGACCGCTGATTTGCACTTGGCAGCTCAAGTTAACGCAGTCTTGTAAAGGGAGGCGTGAACAGAGGGATACTCACTTGGTTGCAATCTGCAACCACAACACTAGGTGTCACCACATCCTACACACTGTCCCCTTAAAGGGCGGAGTCCGCTGCCTCCAAGTGACCAAAAAAATCAGTTATTGCAGGTTGAAACACCCTTATACTTACATCCTTATACTCATACTTAAATTCATACTTATACTTAAATTCTACGCACTGTCCCTTTCAGAGAAATAAAGCATAAAAAGCGATGTAAAACAAAGGTTGAAATAAAATAAATACACAAGCTACTTTTAAAAGTAGAAGTAATTCACTAACTTTCACAGCAAAAGTACCTCATTCAGAGATAGCAGCCTCAAACCATTGAAAAGCCAGAAAAAGTCAATAGTAATAAACACTTTAAATTAGATCGAACAGATGACAGAAATTTTAGACAGCTGAATTACAGTATTTCACAGTATTCCAGTATTATGACACCAAAGCAACCTGATATCATACCAAAGAGTGTAAAAAACCCACCCGTCCACTAGAGGATGGTGTCTCAGTGTTACTACAAAATGTTACAAAGCCACTCTCTCAGGTTTAGACAACAAAACCACTTAGTTAAGTTTAGGAAAAACATCATGGGAGGTACAATATATACAGAAACAACGTAACATAAGTATGGAAAACATGTCACAAATGTCACAAAAAGCCATATGACTAACGTAGTTTATAAACCTGGTTGAAAGTCGTGTGATCCACACACCTGCCGTCTATCAGCAGTCATTCTCACAGCATATTCTACGTCACTCGCTCTGCGCACAGCATATTTTTGCTGCGTTTACACTGCAGTCATGGTGTACAAATGACACGCCTAAAGCAAGAACGACATTCTTATTTCACACTTCGGCCTTGCACATTATTGTGTCATTCATACGCTTTTTTGTGCAACCAAGCTGTGCGCTCTGGTCAGCACAATATCCCTGATATTTTAATTTGAAAGTACTGTAACCTACCTACACTATGCAAAATATTGGCAACATTCATCTCATTCCTCCCGTCCTCCCAATATATTTATTTGCTTGGTGCAACAGTCTTGTCCCTGACTTTACTGAAATGTGGCTTGGTCCAACATGCAGCAGCTGGAAGGTGAGAAAGATGACCGTATTAGCCCCATCCTGACCTCCTTGCATTTGCTCCAATTTCAAGGAGCTCCAGCTGACATAACATTACATGGACTTGCACCATCTGACACCTGCTGGACCCACAATGCAGAGCCGAGCAGCCTTTGCTATTCTGAACAGTTTTCCAGCTCTTGAACAGGCACTGCAGCTTAAATTGAATACAGTACAAACCTGTTATCACGACCGAGCAAGCTTTATACTGTGTGAGAACTGTTATTGCCATTTTCTTCTTCTTACAGTATATTTTATTTCTGCTTGTGTATATTATTGAGATTTTAAATTATTGTTCGCACATTTTTTTAAAGCCTGTGAGGCACTGATGGCTGCATCTGCTGCCACACAGCAATAAATGTTGGTAACTGTCCTGCACCAGATCTCATTCACTGTTATGCCTAGGAAAAGTAATGCAGTATAATGTGTATTAGGATGCTAATTTTGAAACATTTTCTTAACCCACCCTCGTTAACCGGCTATTAACCATTAACAGACAAGATTTGTGCTTTGAATGCAGCACTGCATCATATGAGCCCAACAGACAACTGAGTCTCCAGTTCACCATCAGGAGAGTTACTGTAGCAGCCACAATGCTGCGTTCACTGTCTCCAGTTCACCGTCAGGAGAGTTACTGTAGCAGCCACGGTGCTGCGTTCACTGTCTCCAGTTCACCGTCAGGTGAGTTACTGTAGCAGCCACGGTGCTGCGTTCACTGTCTCCAGTTCACCGTCAGGTGAGTTACTGTAGCAGCCACGGTGCTGCGTTCACCGTCTCCAGTTCACCGTCAGGAGAGTTGCTGCAGAAGCCACGGTGCTGCGTTCACTGTCTCCAGTTCACCTTCAGGTGAGTTACTGTAGCAGCCACGGTGTTGCGTTCACTGTCTCCAGTTCACCGTCAGGTGAGTTGCTGCAGCAGCCTCGGTGCTGCGTTCACTGTCTCCAGTTCATCGCACTGTTCTCTGCATTTTTCTCAGCTTTTTATTTAATTATTAATATTTCTTTGAACAGTTTAACTGATAGCGTTAATCTGTTAAAATGCTTAATATCAGTTTTTGGTTAAACGGTTAATTGTTAACATCCCTCATTAACCCATGTAATAACCCATGTATTTATTATTTATTTATTTACTTATTTTCCTTTTACCTACAGCGCAGTTTATCAGTCGAGATGTCTGCCTTCTCTCCAACATAATGGATCGGCTTTTGGTGCTCAAAGTGATAACATAAATTCATTTGAAGCTCAAAAGCAATGTCTCATTGGACAAAATACTTGGACTCAAATAATCCACAACCTTTGATGAGCAGGCTCATGTAGGAACTACATGGACGACTCATGGACAAAAGGCCCTCCTGATCTCGCCTGATATGTCCAATGTTTCAGCTCAGCCGAGGAGGACGCCGTTAACGTTGACATCTCATGCTGTCATCAGCGCGAGCCTCTCGCTCATGAGTAGATGTATGCTTCCTTCTGTGTGGTGATACAGTAGAAAGAAAATACTTATAAAATAGTGTTTATTTCTTCTTTGTGATACTTAAACTTTACTTGACGTATAGTATATTTACTGTAAAGCCTTTAAAATCTTTACATTGTTTGTCCCTGATTCTTCAACTCCAACACAAAACTTAAAGGCGTCTTTATGCCAAAATCCACCATATTTACACACCACAAAAGAGCTGAAAATACCCTTTTCTTTGGAGATACGGCCTTTTTGCCCAACAGTGACAACAGTTATTGTCTAAAGGAGACAGAAGGTAGTTATTCCCCAGAAACAATTCACCAAACTAAGCCAGTAAAGCTCCAGAGGGGCAGGAGGTTTGGTTTCTAAGTGTGAATTTTATCACTCTGAAAGCAGCTCTGTGCTGTGGGAGGCACACACACTCACACATTTATACATATATACATATATATACGTGCACACATTCACAGTGAAGATATGGAGGCACATGCATGACCATATGAGCTGAACTGATATGCAGACTTTCACGCACACATGTACGCTGCCCGACAAAGGCACTCCCACATGCACATTTTACACACATACGTCATATACACACAGTGTGCTCGCCAGCCAGATGTGAGAAGGATTAGCAAAGTTGGCAGTCAGCACAGAGCTCCTTATCCACTGGAGCTAATTCACTTTACCACGCTACCTCTTCCTCTCTTTCTCTCCATCAATCTTTGTCTCCATCTTCACCTTATGATCTCTCTGTCTGTCTCTCTAGCTTCACCGCTATCTCCCTTCTTTCTCATCCACATCTCCTCCTCTCCTCTTCACTTCCAGCAGGAAGTTGATTTGCTTTGTCAGGCAGGTGAAGTTGCTCCATGCCTCCGGTGGTAAAAGGCCTGTGCTGATAAAGGTGTAGTTGCCCAGATGGGTAATGTTATAGAAGTTGATAAAATCCTTGTCAATGTGACTCAAATACTTGAAGCTATTTTGAGTTATTTGACTTATGTAGAGAGGTCAGAGGTCAAGGGCGCTTTCACAAACCATAGTCCATTAGGTTATTCTGAATGAGAGTGGGTTTGTTTTCTGTTTAGTCTGCTTCGGTTTGACAGTGCACAAATTAAAGCGAACCAAATTTAAAAATTGTATTCGCTGAAGGGCATGTACGAAGGAGCAAATTTATTTAAATATTGCTGCCACAGTTTTTTTCTGTAGCGATCTAACTTTACTGTGATCTAACATTACTTTTTTGTGGATTTTATTTAGCATATTCTGTATGTTCCCGTTCCCGACGTTGCATGTTTTTTCTCATCTAAAGGACAGATTTTCAATTTAAAAAATCCACATGGATCAAAAATTCATAATAGAGAGAGTCATCATTGACCTTGTTTGCAGTTGGAGATGTCCTGTCAACTGTTTTGCAGTCGTCTCTTTTACAGTAGTGGTCTATGGGGAAATGTTTTTTTGGGCCACAGGGGGATTTTTGAGAGCAATACAACGAATGCCCACTGGAAGAAAATGGAAACTAGGCAGAGTGTCGGCACCATATCCACGTCAAACTGCATGGGTGCAACAAAGCTAACAAGCTACGACGCTTGCTCCATTTTGATGGAGGCAATTTGATTTCCCTCAGAAGTCAGCACTGTCAAGACGGCTTGCTATTGGTCAACAGCACAAATCTGCATGTTAAAATTCACCATTGACTCTTGGCCAGGGCTAGTTGCCAGACAGTCCAGAGGAGACTCTGTGAAGTCACCGGTCCTGACCAAGAAATTGTTTGTTCCATAACCATCCATAAAGTGATGAATATACAGTAAATGGCACTAATGTTATATTCTGATTCTGCCAGTACATCCTAATAAAATAAATGTCACACTGTTCCTTTAAATAACAGAGCTATAAATGTAAATTGTAAACAAAACACACATGGTGGAAATGTCATTTGATTATTGGTCAGACTGATGGCAGGTAAAAAGACAACAAAGACAACAAACCGCTCCTTATTTCTAACTGGATAACATAAATAATGGAGCACCGTCAAGTTCTGTTCATGTTGGTGTTGATCTGGAGCATTATCAAATAATTTATTAATGCAAACATACCTCAGTGCTCTAATACGTCTTCTTGAGTAATTGAGTAATGTTGTCTCCTGCCAGGGAGCGGTTGTTTGGTCTGCACCAGGGTTCCTGTGTTCACACCAACCCAGACAAACCACACCAAAGAGGTAAAGCTTTGGAGGTGGTGGAAGAATAGTTTCCTCTGGACAGATCAAGGCTAGCTTTTCCCTCCGTTAGCCGTGGTATCAATCTTCTAGTCTAACTTTTAAAATGCTGGTGAGACCGGGCCTTAAACCAGGATATATGCTTGTCTTCACAGGGGTTTAAACCTAGGTCACCCAGTTGAAGGACAGCCATCTTGACAGCCACATGTCACACCGTGGATACTTTTATCCACAGCAGCTCACAGTGTGGTGGGTACATACATCTTGTGCATAATTGGCTCCTGTGGGATCGACTGACACAACCTTCCAACCTGACCCCAGATGACATGGCACAGCCAAACCCACGCTCCAGCTAAATCAGAGCCAAAAAGGTCTAAAAATACTGTACCTTTGTAAATATCGCATGATTCCAGAGGATGGGTGGTAAAGCATAATGGCGTATTGTGCAACACTGGTCACTGATCATTTTTCAAAGAGGACCTCCCTGCAAAGTGATCCAAAATCAAAACACAAAACAGAAAAGGTGCACCAGTTACTGTAAGTGCTGTTACTGTAATTCACTAACCCAAAAGGTATGGCAAAAGCCCAACATATAAATAGCATCATTTATCAAAAAGTGCAGCTCCAGGTACATTGAATACAATTTGGGGGACAACTGTAGCTGTGGTGGATAACAAGATATTAGGTCTCCTTTATGATAAATCAATAAACCTAGAGGTCACCAAGATATCAGTACAGAGGGAACATTGCCTCTTTTTTGTATAGCTTCCAGGAAAAAAGGTTTTTTTTGCTTGTAATTTAATGCTGTTTTCAAGAGGAAAGCTGAATACATTGTGCATAGATAACCCAGTGTTTCGTAGTAACTGCTAGAGACAGCTGTTGTAAAAGTAAAAGTACACCTCTCCTTTTTCATTCATGCACTATTTTATTCCCATTGTATCATGTTTAATGGTCACAGGTCATGCCTGTGACACCATCTGTTTCTTAAGTTACGTTTTTATTTTGTTTCCTCTTTACTTTAGTTTCATCTATTTCCATTTCCTGTTTTATTTTGAAGTTACTAACCTCCCTCTCGTTTCAGATCACTGCACTTCCTGCCCTCATGTGTTCCACGCCCCCGTGACCTACTTCCCTACTCTGCACGGGTGTTTGGAGTTGTCTGGGCCCCGCCCCTGATTGTGTCCACCTGTGTAGCGTTCAATCACTCCTCTTGTATATAATGGGTCTGCTCCCCTCCTCATGTTGCCAGTTCGTATTCGATCCTCGGAGATAATAGTCTTCACGTTTTTTTCCTCGTGCTTACTACCTGTGATTCTTGACCCACTGCCTGTTTTCAGACCCTGCCTCTAGCCTAGCCCTTGTCGGAGTTGTTTGCTGGTTGGACTGATTTTTGGGTACCGAACCCTGCTTATTAAAGCTTTTTCTGAACCGATCTGAGTCGTGCGTTTGAGTTCTGTGCCTGACCTGGGCGTTACAATGCCAAGGTCAAGTACAGTAGGCTTATTTGTCTTTTGTGTTGTTATTTGCTGTTTAAGTCATTTATTTTTCTGTCTATTTCTTGTCTGTCATTATCACAGTTAATTTCATTACCATGTGGATGAAGATACGAAGTTAAAAAGCCCATATTTGGATATATTATATGAACAAGCACCTTTTAAATAAGCAAAATATTGTTTTCTGCAAATGGGACATTTTAATATATATTTTCAGAGTACATGGTAAAGATTTGATCGGAAACAAGGGCAGAGAGACAGGGAACGACACGCAGCAAAGGTCCTGAATCAGGACCCGTGGGCTAAATATTAACCTACACAGTCAATGTGGCCTCATTCAGCGGCTCATATCATAACTTATGAAAATCCAGTCCTCATTTTTTTTGTGTTTCCTTACAAATGTCCAGCAACACATCAATTTCCACACATTACATCCCTAACAAGAAAAATTCAAGATGATTACTTGATTACTCTATTACTTTATTGTTAATTATGGGTTTTACATACAAATAGATTTTGTAGGATATGAATTACAGATTCAATGCATTATTTTTCATAGGTATAGTTATGAACGGTGTATTAGAACAGCCTGTTAATATTCCTATAGTGTCTAAATGACCAAATTACAACATGTTCATTTCTGCCGCTATGCAGAAGATGTCCTGTGCTGTTATTTTGTGTGTGTGTGTTTTACAACAGGAAGTGTGTATGTGCTGTAAATACTGTCCCTGAGTGGGAATAGTGTGCTACTTCAGAAATCCAGTCATGCAACAATTTGATGCCCGGCTGACCCTAAAACTGTGAATCTGATCTGGGTGAGATTTGACCAGCAGGTCACGACTGCCACAGTTGTTGGTAGTTTCACAGTTTCACACTGAAGAGACTCACGCTGACAAGTGTCGTTTAGACTACGAATGATCCAATCTGAGTGGACCGGCCCTGATGCTGCGCAGTGTGAGGTTACTATACGTTCAGGCTTCTGAAGACAAGAAGCCAACAGCTTTAGTTTAATGTGGCCTGAAAGTGTTATCAAATTACACCTCAGTAGTGTTGGACTCATTTATTCCACAGTAAAGCATGTGGTCACATTACTTATTACAGCCATATGCTTCCTGAACATCCTACGAGTCTGAACCTGTTACAGAATTGGTTGAAAAGACAGATTAAATATGTAACATGATACACATCCCCATGTGTTACTGCTGCACAGCCAGGTGAAACTGATCTCAGTCTGTGCAGCAGACAGGTGGAGGCATTGTGCTCCTTCACTACCAGTATGTAACCGGAACATTCATGTCGGGTTAAAATAATAATAATAATGTCAAGGATGATAATATAACCTGGCTACTCTAAAATAAAAGCTTAAAATATATTCTGGTTTTGAAGCGGACACGCAGACGTCTTTCCACCTGCAGCTCAACAAAAAATGTTTGCTGGAAGGTGTGAAAGGTGGCTGAGCTGGCATCCAGTGTCTGAATCTCTTTTGAAGGTGTGTGTGTGTGTGTGTGTGTGTGTGTGTGTGTGTGTGTGTGTGTGTGTGTGTGTGTGTGAGAGAGAGAGAGAGAGAGAAGGATGGATAGCTGACAGACTGACATGCTGTGTACATGCCATATCACCATATGAATCTGACACACACGTCTTATAATGATCTCTGTAAGGAGTGACAGGTGTGTTGGCTTAAAGACTTTGTCACCCTGTCAGCTGTGTGTGTGTGTGTGTGTGTGTGTGTGTGTGTGTGTGTGTGTGTGTGTGTGGTGTAACATGAGACAGTAGACAGTTTTTAACCCTAACACTAAAAAAACACTGAAAAAAATGGAAAACAGGCAGAAGGAAAGATGGATGGAACAACAACAACAAACTTTATTCTCATTGCCTAAATATCATATAACACAGATTACATGTGTGTTTTATGGTAAACATAGCCTTATTTGGTTAGACTGAAGTTATTTCAGCAGCCCAGTTGTCACAATTTCTTGGCATTGTATGTTTTTGCAAACCACAGATACATTAAATGAGGATGGGTTTTTTTTTGGCTTTTTTGGAAGTGGATGTTTTAGCATTTGAGCCGAACAGATGACATATTAGAGGTGTTATTGAAAGTTTTGTGGAGCAAGAAAGTAAAGAGAGGCGGATGGGAAACGTGGTGGTGGACTTTCACCCAGGCGACCGCTGGTTCACGTCCCGTGTGAATCGTTGAGTTAACGCTTGTTTTGTAACATTACGTAAGAAAGTCCTCTAAGGGTGGCTGTTATGTATTGACACTAGTTCTGCTGTTATGTTATGCTGTTGTGTTACATTGTTGAGTTATGTCATTGCGTTACCGCATTGCATTCAGGTTGTTACATCACATCATTATGTCATGTCGTTACGTCACATTTTTACATTACATTGTTACATTGCTACATTGTTGCATCACATTGATACATTTTGTTGTTCAATATGGTGTTGCATTACATTGTTGCGTTACATTGTTACGTCACGTTGTTACGTCACGTTGTTACGTCACGTTGTTACGTCACGTTGTTACGTCACGTTGTTACCGTTCCCTTTCCCTTTTCTTTTTATTGTTATGTTATAATGTTACATTGTGACGTGATGTGACATTTCATTATGTTGCGTTGCTGCATTGCGTTGTTGCCTTACGGTGTTGCCTTACGTTGTTGTGTTACGTTGTTGCATTATGTCGTTACGTTATGTTGATGCGTTTGATTGTTACATTTCATTGTTACCTTACATTGTTATATTACGTTACATTGTTACGTTACATTGTTACGTTACATTGTTACGTTACATTGTTACGTTACATTGTTACGTTACATTGTTACGTTACATTGTTACGTTACATTGTTACGTTACATTGTTATGTTATATTGTTATGTTAGGTTGTTATGTTGCCTTGTTAGATCATTATTGTAACACAAATGACGATATTTTTTTCTAACCTTAAACAAGTAGTTTTGTGTCTTAAACCCAACCAGTCATTTCACAGCATGTACCACGTGGCATTGTACGTTTCTGCAAGCGTGATCCGAGGCTGATATGAAACATTTATGAAACTTTTTATGGTTAAAAAACATCAACATTCAGCATGCCCTGGTTTGCAGAAATGAACAATGCCAACATTTTTGTTCTGGCATCTGGGTCGGTGGTGATCATTTACTGTCATTATACTTAACACCTTAAAATTTGTATGGTACTAATTGTTTTATTGATACTAAAATGCAACAAATAGCACCTTAAAGTTTAGTATTAGTCACTTAATATCAAGTACTTTTTATCTGACATTGTGTGGTACTGATAATCTGGTCAAAGGTTGATCTAGCCTTTATGGACTAACAACAAAAATCATTTGGTCATTTAATGCTGCATTCACTGACCTTTAGCATCTCCTCTCCTCTCGTTGTTGCTCTGCCTCTTGTTCTCCTTTGCAGCTGATCAAATAAAACATTATTGAAATTAGTGTGGTTTCCCTCTCCGAGGATAGTGTGGCGCGGTGGTCTGCATATGTGTGTTTACATGTCTGACTAGTAGAAAAACAACGTACAGTATAGTCACATCGGCCTCCCCCCAGGAAAAAAACTGAAAAGTTTAATTTCTCCTCTGCAACTTTGTCTCTCTGTTGACCTTCTTTAATTCAGCTGTGATTCAGTTCTCGTTCTCGCCCTTTCTCAGTCTTATCTTTTTCCTGCTCATTTTTCTTTCCTCTCACTTTTCACATTTTCAGTAGATATTTTAACAGTATGAAAAATGAAACCATTTTAGTCTCCTCTGTAATTTTCATATTTCTTTTCTCTTTTCTTTCACAGTTTGGATCAACCCACTTCCACAATGTGTTGGAAGCACATAAACAGATGATGAACCAAAGTCAGTATTACTCCCATCTGCCACACACACACACACACACACACACACACACACACACACACACACACTCCACACACACCCCACACACACACCCTACATACATATTTTAACAATTATAAATTCAGACATAAGATAAGACAAACATCACTCAATCTTCTCCAGCCCAAAGGAGGAGATAAGTTTTTAATGTTTATTTCCCCTGAAGGATAATTAAACCATTTTCACAATAAAGATAAAGTTCACACATTTATATCACAGAAAACTTCATTTTTACAATAATGCTGCACAGCTAATAGGTTCATCTAGACATTAAATCTGCAAAAATAGAGTTAATTGTATTGTAGTTTATTATAAGTTTACCTTTTCATGCCTCAGTTTTGAATATAACAAAACCCAATTTGAACAGACTTTCTAGACTTTATTGCCATCTTTTTGTGACAATCCTCTTTTACCATCCAATGCAATCACAACGTGAACTAAATGTACTTTTCCTTATTCTCCACACAAACAAGACGGTGTGAGAAATGAGGAGAGAGTGACTTTTCAAAGTTTTGATGGTTTAGTCAATAGAATGCCACAAACATCCCCGGTGTTAACAGGTGGATCTATAAGAAGCTCAATAAGCTGATATACAGTTTTTATTTCGTATTGCTGATTAATTTTCATCACTCACTTCAATTGGCACCACATTTCACCATGGTAACGTAAGGATTTTACTGTCCTTATGTTGCTACAGTATATGCTTTCACTACCTCATTTCTGTATTATTAAATTTTCAACCTCCAGGTCTGAAAAGTGAAGCCAAAGCTGAAGTGTCTTAAATCTGCATTATTTCTAATATCCAGCAGGGGGCGACTCCTCTGGTTGCAAAAAGAAGTCTGATTGTATAGAAGTCTATGAGAAACACTTGATTTATTACCTCAGTCAACACTGTAAACATCAGTTTATGGTCTCAGTCGCTAGTTTCAGTCTTCGTCAATACAGCATGATGTTCATTTAGTGAATTATGGTCCCATTTAGAGTCAAATAGACCAGAAAGCAGAGGATGCTTTAGGACGTGGTTATAACGCTTTCACAGTGTGTTTTCAGTTAATGAAAGAAATTATAACATTTTGGTCGCCGAAAAAAATGTCTTATTCAGTGTTTGGTTGTACTTAAATCCACCCTTTGGTGTCACTTCTGGTTGCAAAAAAACCAAGATAGCGACAGCCAAAAAACACTTATTAATAATTTAATGACAGGATGTTCTCACATACAGTCAAAGCATTAAAAACTCCACTATTTTTGAACATAATAAATACTCTACTCATATCTACATCTAAAACTTTCAGAAAAGCAGCATTTAAAAATTTGAACTGGTTAACAGGCCTCTCAGAGACTGTCAGATTTTGTAAGTATAAGGATGATTCAACCTGCAATAACTGATTTATGTTTGATCAGTTGGAGGCAACGGAAACGTACGCGCTCTGCCCTTTAAAGGGACGTGGGCAGGATTTGGTGACAACTAGTGACGCGGTTGCAGATTGTTACCGAGTGAGTACCACCCCGCTCACTCCTCCCTTTCCAAGACTGTGAGCCGCCGAGTGTAAAAGTCACTCTGTGGCTCACGTTACCGCCGTTTCACAAGCGTGTTGGAGAACTACGGTGGCCTTCAGGTAACGTCAAAATGGGAAAGGCTCCCCATAGAGCCAGTGTTGGTTTGAGAAACATGGCAGACTCTGTGAAGAGGACCCGCTCCCTACGTAGATATGAAGGGCTCCTTCTAAGCTAACAAAATAAAATTAGTAATTTTTTTTTTTTTTTGATGAAAACAGCTGAAAGCAACACTGATGAGAGGAGTGAGAGTGAAACAAAACAGTAACGTTGTGGATCAGAAAACAAAAACTATGACCTGAAAAATATTAAAATATTCAGTTGAGCAGAGTGGAACTTCAGCATCTGTGATAATTCTCAGTGGATTTGTCTCTTTTTGATCCCTTTGACCCCTTTGACGTTACATTTAGTTACTTGAACCATTGTTAATATGAAATGATTGATTATTGCTGCTTTAAGGACTACAGTCATCATGCACTGATACAGTTTTATAGTATAGAAAATATTACAAAGAAGAGTATCCATCCATCCATCCATCCATCCATCCATCCATCCATCCATCCATCATCCTACAGTCCTCCCACCAGTCTTTTCACTGAACAAATCACACCAGACACACTACAGACGACCCCCAGACTCAGTATACACACATCTGCCAGCCGGTCCGTCACAGTGAGGCGGCTCCAGTGCAGTCGGAGGTGAAACAGGCACGGGAGTATGAGCGTCATGGCCGCCCCGGTCACGCTGCCTGTCAAACCCATCAGCAGGGAGAACCTGGGGACCAGCAGGGCCAGGACGTACGACGTCATCAGCAAGGCGGCGCGGACCAACAGGGCCGGACGAGACACGCCTCGACCTCCATGTTTGGAGTACGATGAGACATCTGTAGAGAGATTGAAGCAGAGAAGCTGGTGTGTTGAATCTGCAAAGACACTTTTGTTTACGGGTCGCTCTCTTCTGACTCATTGTTTTCCAATAGAGGTGTCATCAGCCTCCAATATGAAAATCATATTTCCCTTATTTACAGTATGACATCATTTTCATGAGGCTGTACAAACTGGGAAAAAGTCAAGTACTGTAATATGATGACTTCATGACTGTTGACAGTCAATAAATATGAAAAGTTCAGCCATGGTGACATATATGTTGACAGTGAACACACCAGCAATCACTCAGATCACTCAGCTCTCTGATGGAAATAAGGGGCCTGTGATATTTGCTTGTTTGAGTAATATGATGTATTTTTTGCCTGTTTTTTTGGACAAGATTTAAGGAGCGCCCCTCAAGATCCCCCTTTTTTAATAGGATTCAAGGTCCAGTGTGTAGAATTTAGCGGGATCTATTAGCAGAAATGAAATATATGATATTATTTCTTAAGTTTATAATCACCTGCCGCCATGTTTCTCCAGTCGCCCAGGACAAACCAAACACCGGCTCTAGATAGGGACATTCACATTTTCAGGCTGGCCACCATAGTTCTCCTGCAGACTTGGCATGGGGAAAAATTTCAGTTGGCTGCAATCTGCAACCTCACCACTAGATGTCACCAAATCCTACACACTGCACCTTTAATGGTGTCAGTTGCATTTCCATTGTTTTTTAGTAGTGAGGTTAACTTCTAAGATACATGAACATCCTCTTGAATATGTGTTTGTTGGTGTTACTAGTGTAGCGGCAGTACAGTCTTTGTGATTTAAATTTAAATTAGATTTGATAACGATATTAATCCTGAGAGGGGTGAACCAGTTTGGCTGTCCATGCACAGTGATAAATAAAAAAAGAGACACAAATCAGACATGTCTCTTTTGTTATCTGTCATTATTCAATTGAATTTGAATTTATGGGACTTGCTTAGTGTCCAGTGTTTGAATATCTGGCCTGAATAACACAATGCTTTGTTCATCAACACATATATTTCTTCAGTGGCTGTCAAATTGGTCACTTTTAACCATTTCTTGGGAGCCATATTTTTGGTACTTATCGGGGCTCAAGGGTGGATGCCAGCACGTAACATCCTGTAAGTGGTGACCTCTGTGCTAAACAAACCTTTAATCGGAAATCAACGGGGCTCTCATGCTCTGTTCTAGCATGACCTTTCTGCAGAGATTCCCACCTGGAAGCTGCCCCGTCTAACCAGTTTACCACCGGTGAGCAATTAAATGTTACGCTCAGGGCAAACTGGGCAGTACAAGAGAGTCATTTCTTCAATGATATTTTCATTGACCACCCAGGGAAGCTCAGGCCTGCTTCTCCAAGGCTTTAAAGGTTAAAGATTAAAAGCTTCTGCTGCTCCAAAGAATATTTAGAAATATAATAATCATGTTATCTACATACCAGTCATTAACATATGAAATGTTCATCTACCGTCAGTCTTAACCATTGAGGGCAATACTTTGGACAATAACATAAGTCTGTCATCAGTAGTGTTCACCTCCAAGCAGACAGGTTTGCAGTATTTCAGCAGCAGAGTAGAACGGCAGAGGGTAGGACAGCAGGGCTTTAGCCAGCAGACACAGGTTGACGAGAGGTCGAAGGTCAGAGGGCAGGTTGTCTGTAATGACCTCACTGGTCTCTGCTCCCCAGGTCAACACGGCCTAATGGAGGAGGCAAACAACCAGTCAATCAGTCATTTTGATTAGACCTGCTGTCAGAGAGATGTCGAGTCAAACGTACGTTCTGTGTCTGCCTCAACAGGCTTTAGATATTTGACTATCAACAAATTATAAAACAAAACTATATTTCGCTATATAGACTAAACAGAGGCATCACAAACTCATTGAAGCAGCTCCATCATCTCAGTGACGTCAATGGAGCTTCGCTGTGTCACTGACCAGTAAAGAAAAGAGAGTTTTCATGATGCAGGCGGCTCCGTGAGTCCACCCCAGCATGGCGTTAAACTGCCCTCTGTCCTCCATGCTGCCCTCCAGAGGAGGGAGGAAGATCTGGGAGGTGTAGGAGAAGATGATGACGCCCACGGAGACGAGGAAGTCCTCCGGGTCCACGGACAGAGACAGCGTGGACCAGGACCAGCTGCTGGCTCGACTCAGACAGTACAGCATGACCAGCAGGCTGACAGAGGGTCAGAGACAAAGATAATACTATAAGCAACAAAGAAACAAAGATAAAAATATAAGCATGTAAAATGACTTTCATTTATATTATTAACTTTTATTTGAAAAATAAAGAAATTTAATCTTTTGGATAATCCAGTTAGAGTTGTTTAAGGAATAAGGAAAACAACAGAAGAAAATTATAGAAAATAAAATACAAGAACTAGAATATTAATGTAACTAAGTACGTTTACTCAAGTACTGTATTTAAGTACAATTTAGAGGTACTTGTACTTTACATGAGTATTTCCATTTTCTGTCACTTTTAACCTCACACTGAAATATTTTACTTCTTACTGCACTACATTTATCTGACAGCTTTGGTTACTTCACAGATTTATATTTTGTATTAATAATTAATATTCTGAATCAACTAGTAAATTATAATATATTATTGTAGATTAAGTCACTACACAATTAAGTATTTAGAATTTGCCATGCCATAACCGGCTGCAATATTAATGTGATGTTTATAGTAATGCAGAAATAATTGTAATCCAGTAACATAATAATAATCTGAATGGGCCATTTTGCATAATAATTAATACTTTTACTTTTGATAACTTAAGTATATTTTTATATCCACCTCGACCCAGGAGGTTATGTTTCGTTGGTTTGTCTGTCTGTTAGGTTCAAGGTTCAATTGTCATTTCTGTACTTTCATACATAAAAACGATTTTTTTGTTTCCCGGTCCATCCGTCAGTTTGCGATGAATTTGAATGAAATTTTCTGGAGGGGTGGGGTGCGGCACAACAAATAATCTATTACATTTTGTTGGCGATCCAGTTCATGATCCAGATTCAGGAATATCTGAAATGATTCCAATCAGTTACAACATTCACACACACATTCGTACACTGATGGCAGACGCTGTCATGCCAACCGGCCCATCAGGATCTAATTTAAATACTCATTCGGGAGCAATTTGGGGTGCGTCTTGCTCATGGACGTGACCTGAGAATCAGACCACCGACCTTCCGATCGATGGACGGGGAGGGGATCCTTAATAAAATAAAATAACATAATTTATCGGTTATCATCAGTAGCACTGCATCGCATCTCCACTAATGTGAACAATCCTTCTGACCCAGTGTTTCCATAGTGTTTTTAACAAAACTACTGAAATGTTGTGTTTATCATTTACCATCACAGCATGTGATATGTATGCAACAAATGCTTACTTTTATTTAATTATTTAACATCTGCTCCCGAGTCCCAGTTAATCCAAGCAGCAGCAAGAGATTCAGCAAAACATGTTTCTCTCTTTAAGCCTTGAGTTATGAGGGACTAAACCAAGAAGACATGAGTATTTGCTCATGACTTAATAGACACAGCTCCATTTACAAAGACACCTGGCGTGAGATAAATCAAACAACCAGTAAGAGCAGCGTGGAGCAGCGTGGAGCAGCGTGGAGCAATGAGAATAAGAGCAGATTAGAAACACTGCCTGATGAGTTGATCAGCTCATCAGCTGATGCTCAAATTTACTGCTCCTGGTGCATCTTCTATTCAATCACCTGATGAGTACATGAGCCAGGGAGCAGAGCAGGCTGAGGGTGGAGACTGGTCTGAGATCAGTCAGCAGCAGGCAGGGCAGCAGGAAGATCAGAGACACCAGAGAACACACTGATCTAGGAACAGCCATCCCTGATAGACTGTCAGTCAACAGACTGGTGGAGACGACCAGGTACAAGGTGCACGTCATCAACAGTTCAATGACCTGGAAATATAAAAATAAGAGCTTCATGTAGTAGGAAAATGTAGGAAATTTCAACAAAAGTCTGTATTTAAAACTACTTTAAGAGAGGCCACATTCTGTTTACTTTGTTGCAGAATCAAGATTAGGCTAACAAAATAATAATAATAACTTTATTTGTATAGTACTTTTCATACAAAAGGAAATGTAGCACAGTACTTTTCAATCAGCACTCACACAATCAACAATTACTTTACCTGATCACAAAACTATACTGAGGAAATACTGAGGAAACGCCATCAGGTTAGGCTAACAAAATACGCTGCTTCAATCCATATGTGTTGGCGTTTAGCCTTTCAAAGACAACTTTTTCACTGAGGTCAAAAACATATTTGTTCTCCCGCTTACCACACACAAATCATAAATTACATTTATATGATCACAATAATCTGTTTGGGTTCGTTAAGTCATGACAATAAAATATGTTATGTATCTGTTTGGCGAAACCGTAAAGTCATCATTACTTTATATACGTCGATATTTATGTTGTAACTGATGACCTATATTCATAACAGGAAGTTGATTAATGAAATAAAGGATAACTCATTTAATACACTGAATCACAGGATTTTGATCGAGGATTTATAAGAAAAATCTGAAGGGTGATGACATAAAAAAATATGGTGACTTCAATGAAAATATGGTGGGAACCACTGATCTGTACAATAGATGTACATCTTGAATAAATTTAGAGTAATGTAGATGTTTCAAGCCCATAATATCAGACATAAAGAATGTATGTGGTGGTTTAAATGTACAGTATGTGTGTGTTACCTGAGCGACATTAACCATCCAACCCCCGAGTCCAGGCCAGCTGGGCCACAGACCTTTGCAGCAGGCCTCCACTACGTCCTGGTAGCTGTGTCGGACTCTGACCTTTGACACCGAACCTCCGCTGAAAGACAAAAGCATCTTCTTACCACAGCTGCAACGATTAATCGATTAGTAATCTACTGTTAAAATAATATAGTAATAATAGTCTAAATTCTCTGATTCCAGACTCTTTAATGAGAATATTTTCTAGTTTCTTTGTTCACTAAACTGAATATTTTTGAGTTGTGGACAAAACGAGAAACTGAGGACGTCATCTTAGGCTTTTGGAAACTCTGATCGACATTTTTCACTATTTCGTGACATTTTATAGACCAAACAACTAATCGATTAATTGAGAAAATAATCAACAAATGAATTGAAAATGGAAATAATTGAATTAATTAAATTGAATTTTATTCATTAATTTATTAGTATTAATAGATAAATCTGAAGATCTGACTGAAGAATGACACACCATGAAGGCAACACTCCCACATATGCATGATGAAAGCAAATAAGTTTGGAGAAATAAATAGGGGGTGAAATGCTATAGGATTTCCCCTCTTCCTATGCATGAATCAATCAATAAATAAATGCTGATACACATACAAGCATTTAAAAATATAAAATACATTTTAAAAATACATGCAAAAATATATGAATAAATCAAAAATAAATGCAAAGAAAAATAAAATGGAAATCAAAGAGTAAAATAGGGAAGAATACAGGTAAATATTTAAAAAGGCAAATTAAAACAGAAATATCAATTTATGCCAAACCGTATGTTCCTTTTTTTTTTTTTTTTTCCCCCCCCCCCCTGGACACTGAGTAAATAAATAAGGAGAAAAAAAAACAAACCCAAAAAAAAAACAAAAATTAAACACATCTCTTTTATAACCCACCAAAAAATAATCTTATTACATTATACCAAAAAAATAAAAAAAAAAAAACAAAAAAAAAAACCCAAAACCAAAAATAAACACAAAAAAAAAAAAAAAAAAAAAAAAAAAAAAAAAAAAACAAAAAAAAAAAAAAAAAAATAAATTCCAAAACCCCCAACCCACCCCAGGCACCCACAAAACCATTCCCACCTCAAAAATTCCCCCCCCCCCCCCCCCCCCCCCTTCCCCCCCCCCGGGGGTGGGCGGGGCGCCGGTTCACTCCACATAATTTATTCCCTCATTTTCACGCTTCTTCGCACAGGCTGAGCACAGAACGAGGTACAGCCCGGAGCGTTATTCCACCACAACAATTTTAGCCACCGGGCTCTCTTCTCCGGGGCCCGCCCCCCCCACTCCCCCCCAAATTCCCCCCCCCCCATCCCGGGGCCATGGTGGGAAGAACACACCCCTTCTTTGGCCGGGAGGGGGCAAGAAAAACTTTTAGAGAACTCCACCACTGTGGACGGGACCCGGAACCCAGCACCGGAGAGCGGACCGGCGAGAGACGGGGCGCACACCGGCGGGGCGAGAGGACACCACACCCACGCGACACCCAACCCCCCGCCACCAGACCCCTTCCACCGCGACCCCGGGGCGCGAGCGGGCCCAGGACACCCCAACGGACACTGGACACCCCTTGGGTAGACCGACCCCTCCTACTCCCTCTCATTCCCCACCACCCCCACCACCAGAGGGGACCCAGGGCCACCGAGCAACAGCGGGCGCCCCATTCTTATCCCCCGAAAGCAAACGAAAAAACGGGCCCACCACCCGACTTTCACCACGCCCCCCCCCCCACCACCCCACCCCCACCACTCCCCCCCCACCCCCCACCCGGGAGGCACGGGGGAACATTCCTACCGGAACAGCACCACCACGGGGCACCACCCCACCAATTCGGCGGCGCGGCGGCAGGAGGGGGCGGAGCGAACCCCACCCCCCAGAATACAGGTAACTATTTAGAAAGGCAGAATTAAAACAGAAATATCACATTTTGCCAAACCATATGAATTCATTAATGACTACAAGTATTTTTCATATTATTTTTGCTCCCTTTTAATGATATTCATTTATTTATCTTGTCATTTATCTTATTCATTCATTTATTTTTGATCCTCCTGCAGGCTGGCCGCTTCCACTGCTTTCAAATCAGACTCAGCTCAATTGAACTAAGCTGAATTTAATTGCACTTAGAACCAACAAATCAAAGTGAGGCAAAATTAAACTCCAGCCACAAATGGACCACAGATTTGCAGAGCACATTTCTTGTAGCAGTGGCAGTGGTGTTTTTCTGAGGCTCACCACCGCTGAATAATATGTTTGTGTATTTGGATTTAAACTCTCCACTCTGCAGTGTTCGCACCACAATTGGGGTTAGATTCCCCCGAGCAGTCTGAATACAAGAGAAGGAATAAATATGAGGACGACTTGTCAGAAATGATCGTCGCCATTGCTGAAAATACAGAGAGGAGAGCGCCAGCTGCAGAAACTCAAACTTAGCCAGCAATGATAAAACATCCCAGTATGGAGCACAGTGACAAATGCTCTTTGAGGATCAGAGCCCAGAGGTGCTACAGCAATGACACAAGTTAAATAAGTTGCTTAGTGCATCTGCTATCAGTAAAATAGAGCCAAGTGAAGTGATAAAGTGCTTTTATGTAACTAAAGTGAGGTAACCTGATTATAAAGTGATCTTGCAGTTGGCAAATCGACACCAAACTAATATAATACAAGAGAAACCATACCTTTGTTCCTCTTCATATAGACAGGCCACCAGGATCCTCCCTGTGTGGTTGCAGACCCAGGCTGACAAAACCAGCAGAACAAGACCCACATAACCCGACTGGACCAGAGCGAAGGGTAAACCCAACACAAAGATACCCTGAAGGAGAAGAGAGGTGGAAAAAAGACAAGAGAACGAAAGGTTAGGAAATGAGGAAAGACCATTTCAGAAGAAGAAGAAGAAGAAGAAGATCAACCTTATTAGTCCCGAGGGGAAATTCAATTTTACACTCTGTTTGTTAACTTATACACGGTACAAAAGGTTCAAAAGTTGTCTCAAAAACTCTCTCATGGAGCGTTCTGATAGTAGACTGGTTAAGCAGCAGTGAAATAGACACAAAATTGTGTACTGATTTGTGTACAAAAACACAAATTTCACATTTTTTCATGATGGTCAGCATGAAATTGTATGTAATCCACCAAATTGTGAACTATAAAGACTGACGATCCCCACATAGTAAGGAGGTTGGGTGGATGCGTGGGTCAAAAAACACTTCCACCCAAGACAAAGTCACGTAACTTCTGGACTGAAGTTGTGCCACGTAAGTGGTTTTGTTGCCTAAGCCTAAGCAAGTGGCTCTTTTCCTAAACCTAAACCCTAACTAAGTTGTTGTGTTGCCTAAGCCTAACAGTGGATCTTTTCCTAAATTTATACCTAAACTAAGTATTTTGTTGCCGAAGCCTAACCAAGTGGATCTTTTCCTTGACTTAACCTAGAAATGGAGCAGAAATTGAGACGTCCTGCACATTCGTAGGAAAATGCATGAAAAAAATGTCATTGAAAGTTGTTACCCCTCAGGTAACAATAAAGTTGTTTTGATTTTGATTGTGATTGTGACTTATCAACTAAAACGTTGCTTCATGAAAAGAGGAAAGGATAAGGAGGATGGCTGACGAGGAAGTTAAAAAAGGAGTGTTCACGGTTGGATGATGAGGAGGCGAAAGGAGAGTTCTGGCGTGATTCCCGGACAGTTCGAGGATGCAGGAAACCAGCAGGAGCAGGAGGAGGAGGAGAGCTGAGCTTTGGCCCATCACCGAAACCAACAATGTGTATTTGTCTTTGTGTTCATAGTTATTTTAAACCAAAACATTATGTTTTTCAATAAACCAAAAGAAGTTGTAGTTTTATTGCCTAAACCTAAAGAAGCCTTTTTATTTGTGTTAGAACATTAGGTTTCCTTCAGTTTAACAGCACGTCAGAACGTGTAGCTTTTAAGTTTCACTGTCACTTTTACAACACAGCAGGTTGATATATGTGGTGGACGGATAAGAGCCTTGTGAACCCACTATTAGTTCAGTAGGCCCCTACTAGCCCACAGACATGGGGAAGATGTGTGTTGATAACGGCTGTTCAGTAGCCTGATAACAGTCAGATCACGTGCAGGCAAACTCACAGCTAGAGCAGGAGGTTGAAGAGGAAGAGGAGGAAGAGGAGGGGAGATCAGAGGAGACAACACGCTGAGGATGCATAAACAGACACATTCTCTCCGTCGAGTCTCTGTTTTGTAACTGGTGTCTGTTACACATTTGCTGATAGATGTTCAAACGGAGCTGCTGGTGATGAAAGCAGTCTGATGCTCAAGTATCTGATCTCATCTCCCTCTCTCTCTCTCTCTCTCTCTCTCCTCTCCCTCTCTCCATCTCTGTCTCTCTGTGTTTTTGCCAGCTCACCAGTTTCTCTGAGCACAACCTGAAGCAGCTCCCAATCACAAACGGCTGCAATAAGGGAGGAAAGAAAACCCTGATTGGCTCTGGAGAAGATGGAGAATCTTCATCCTGCTGTAGTCTGACACCCAGTCTACTCAGAGAAGGTTGACATTTTTCATACCTTATTACTACATACTCAATCTCATCCTCAGAGCAGCAAGACTATTACGTATTCGCTGCTCCTGTCTGGACTTCCCAGGTGCAAGATTTCAACTGCTGCTCTTCAGGTCATGCACAATGTTTTATGCAAGCACATGCCCCAAGCACAAAGAGTGATGGAGACATGTCTTTCCCCACCCTGAGAGGATAATGTGGGACAGAAACAGACAGGTTTGACATTTAAATAACTGGAAGTGTCAGTTTGTTAAACAAATATGTTGCACTCACTAAGTTTAATCAAAGTTGTTTTATTTGTTCAAATAACAAAAACTCTGAGAAGGATTTGTCTCATAATCCTTTCATACATTACACTGACAAAGTGTTAGCTACTTCTTTTATTATGGAAGGTGCCACAGCACAGTGAGGTCAACAGGGATGATGGAAAATTGTACAGCTTTGGTAAAGATTATATCAGTGCTGAAACAATTAGTTGCTTGATTGTTTAGTCGAGTGGCTTAAATTTATTAAATAATTTCAGTCATTTTTCAAGCAAAAAGGCCAAACATTCACTGTTAAATACATTCTCAAATATGACAATTTGCTGTTTTTGTCTAACATATGAAATTGAAAATGTAATATATTTGGACTTTTGGTTGCAATTTAAAATGTTACCGTGGACGTTTCATAGAGTAAATGTACATCCATCCATCCAGCCGTCTGCAACGGTTTATTAAGGGAAGCTGGAGCCGATCCCAGCTGGCACTGGGCAAAGGTGGGGTTCACCCTGATCAGGTCGCCAGTCCATTGTAGGGCACATAGAGACAGACAACCATTCACACTCACATTCACACCTACAAGCAATTTAGAGTCATCAAATAACCTAAACTGCATGTCTTTGGACTGTGGGAGGAAGCTGGAGAACCTGGAGAAAACCCACGCTAACACAGGGAGAACATGTGAAAGAGCCCCAAGCCGGATTCCTACCTGTGACCCTGTTGCTGTGAGGCGACAGTGCTGACCATAGAGCCCCCACAGAGTAAATGTAAATAAACGAATCGAAGGAGTCCAGTGTAATGAAGCGACTGTGACTCACAGGGGAAAGATTTTTAAAAAATATGGTCAAACTGTAAGCAACAAGCTGAGATATCCCACTGTAAGTCCCTAATATGAGTCAAGCTTATTAAAAAGTGGATCCTACATTTCCCACAATGCAACTGGATCTTTCATCAAGCATCTTTTATTAAGCCTGCCTTCCAAATGCTCATGTCAAACTCCACAAATCTCTGGGTAAGATTTTTGTACTGCAAACTTTCTTGTTTCCGTTTGTCATCCAGTTCAAGTAGCAGATAGACAGAAGTTATTGTTTTGCGAGTCCCAAGTCTGAGCCCAGGTCAAGACGAACATTGAGTTTCAAGTCCTAAACAAGTCATAATGCACTCATCATCTAATGTAATGCAGTTTGTGTCTCTGTCTGTAATTTTTGACCAATGCAATTGAAATTATGTTTGTAATCAATGGAAGCAAAGAGGTAGAGGAGGAGGAAGGCTGAGCCCGTTTAGGCGCAGGCTACACCGGAAACCATAAAATATTGGCTGTTAGCCACCAGAGGTTAAATCGTCCTCAGACCGATAACTGATGGGTTCTGAGATCGGGACAGCAGTTCATCATCAAAACAAATCTTAAGACGTCAACTTGGGTCTGGGAAATAATAATAAAACATAATAATATAAGAATATGTACATAATTATATAAATATTTTTTAAGAAGATGATAGTGGAGATGATAATGAATATGATGACAATGATAAAGGAGATGATCTACCTGACAACTGGTGGAAAATGACACTAAAACTGCAAAATTTAATTCAGCCTCCCTAGTTGCAGGATCTTGGGATGTATTTGGCAGCGTCATGAACCAAATAACTTTTGACAGCAATTTCCCCAAAACTAAATGGGGACGTTCTCTATTTCCCTACGGCTTGGGTTTGGATTTGAAAACCCATTTAGAAGTTGAATTTCAACCCCAGTTTACGGTAAAACGCTGCTGAAAAGCCGACAATCACAGGCAGTTAGTTAGATATCAGTTCGTTCTCAGTGTCAGGAACTAAAGGTCTACGTCTCTAATCTGAGATGAAGACACGAAAAGAGAATCTGCCTCATTAACATTCAGGTTGGAATTAATATTGAGTCTCATAATATTCCCAAGTCGGGAGTCTGGAGAGCTGGAGATGGTTTTAGTATTTTGGCAGCAAATTTGCTCTCTAATAAAAAGTTTATTAAGCTGGCAGACAGTCATATCAGAGTTATATTGGCATCAATAAACAAGCACCGGAAAATAAATATATTTTTTTAGCCTTGATAGGAGATAAAACTGATGTTCTTTTTTCCATTACTAAGACATCTGTTAGCCCCTTAACAAATACAGTACATGGCACTGATATTTATACGTCCGATACACCCTGCGTCTGTTATCGTCACGATGTGGTCGTTCATCACCGTCTGAGGCTTTTAAGAATCCGATGAATCACCACCTTTAATGAAAAAAGACTCCTTCCTGCTACGTTAGTCATCCAGTAGTCACCTCAGCTTCACCTGTCTGTGACCTCAACCGAGGGGATTACAGAGCAATCCGGTTGGTTAAGGTTCCTGATTAACGGCGCGCTGCAGGTAATGAATAACCTATAAAACCAACCCAACAACCCCAGATACAAGTCCAAAACACGCTGCAGTAAAATACAGTAAAATAGGAACTATTCAAATCACAGCATCGTTTTAGAGACAAATGAATTCAAATAGAGCTGGGAGCACTGACAAATCACTGATTTGAATGAGCAATTGTCAACATGTCACGGAGGAGGGTCTATTAGCAGAAAGAGTGTATGTATATATGACTATGACTTGCAACCAAAATGCATGTGATTATCATAAAGTGGGCATGTCTGTAAAGGGGAGACCGGGGAGAACCCATTTTCATTCACATATCGTGAGGTCAGAGGTCAAAGGACCCCTTTGAAAATGGCCATGACAGTTTTTCCTCACCAAAATGTAGTTTGGAGCTTTATTTAGCTTTATTAGCATGACGCGGTTGGTACCGAGGGACTCTTTAGGTTTTCTAGTTTCATATGGGGCCAGTATTCACTCTAGTTTTAAAACTGGGCCTCACGCAACCTGATCGCAAATTGCATTAATGTGTTAAAGAAATTAATGGCATTAATGTGTTATTATGACGTTACCTTTGACAGCCCTAATTTTTACGTTACCTGAAGGCCGGTAACACGAGCCACAGAGTTTAAAACCGTGGTACCGCCAGCTGCCGTCTGACTTCTGTTGCTCCTTAAGTAGTGTTATTATGGTGAGGATGACCTCTGGGTGAGGCAAACAGTGTTACCACAGTTTTGCACTCTGCGAGGCTTAAGTTACCGAAGTCTTGGAAAGAGAGGAATGAGCGGAGGGATACTCGGTTGGCTGCAGTCTGCAACCACACCAGTAGATGCCGCCAAATCCAACACACCACACTGCACCTTTAAATCAATTTTGGTCTTTAATTAAAACAGGGAAAAAAACTGGCTCCTAGACTAGCATCAATAAACCAAGTACACAAAATACTTGTTTATCTAAATATGTGCGTATAAATATGTGTATTTATGTAGCAGCGCTAATAGTGAATTAAAATGTGTGTTTGTATTTGATATAAATCCACCTTGACTCCTGAAGGAACATGTTTTCATGCATGTGTCTTCATTTGTTAGTATATGTGTGCGTGTGTGTGTGTGTGTGTGTGTGTGTGTGTGCGCTGATGACCTAATGTCATAATGTTCTTTACGCACCCAGTGACACTGTTCAATTACACTACAGTTATTCAGTGAAAGGACACATTTGCATGAGTGCAGCGGTTGAATACGGCTCAGCGTTTACAGCATAATAAGCTATTAGCATTACCACCATGAGGACACACTGTGACCCGGAGCTTTTCTTCTAATAGAAAACAATTTGATTCACGCTTTGTTTGATTATGAAGACTGGCGAGGGCTTGACAAACAGCCTGCAAGACCACAAAGCGTTGTTTAGTAATATCAAAACACAACGGGAGCAAATTAGTAGTCTGCATGTTTAACGCTTTTTGAATGTACACTGTGCAGCTCGGCGCCCAAACAGTTTCCATTTACATTTTGTAAGAGAGAGAGAGGGAGACATCAAGTTTTCGACAAAAAGGAGGAATGACATGCTGAAATTGAACCAACAAAATAATTAACTCCATATTTGCAGCTGCAATATACATGAGCTTTTTATCAGGAAATAAAACTCAAAACACTGATGTTCAGCAGCCGACGGTGGCGCTTCACAGGCTGATTGCTTCGTGTCATCCTTCGTTACATTGCATTCATTCGGTAGAGGTCTGACTGACATGTGGAGCTGGGTCTTGCTCAGGAAACAGGAAAAGGGATCAAAGAGGGATGTGAACCTGTGACATGACGTGGCTGCCTGGACAGCAGGAAAACATATTCATGAGTCCAATAAAACTATGGTATCAAGATCAGTCTTGGACTCAAGACCGGTCTTAAAACCACTTTTTGAAGGTCTCAGACAGAGACCACTGCTGTGGGGATATCATTAAAGTGCCAAGTCTGGTTTATTTGTTAGCATCATGTCTGACTGGATATAAACCTTCCTGCTTCCAACGCAACCAATAACTTGGCTAATTTCTAATGTGTAATTTTTGTTAGTGTTAGTGGCTGTCAACCCCGTCACACACATTACAATACATGAAACTGTGTTGTGTTAAGTGTAAAATTAAACATGGAAGAAGGAGTGTTGAATGAAGATGTTACATTGAGATCAGCTCCTTATAGTATATTTTGTCTATACTTTTTTGCTCATAGAAAACAAAGGGAAATCCTCATACATACATAAAATTCACCTCTGCAATGCCTATTGATTATTTTATCAAGATGGTACACTTATAGCCATAACATCAGGACAGCATGGGCATCCTGACCGGTCTGCAGCTACACAGCCCCAATAAACTGTGATTCGCTGTATGTTCTGATATCTTTCTATCAGAACCAGCATTCATTTTGTCAGCAGTTTGAGCTGCAGTAGCTCTAGACCAGGATCCAGTCGTCTAGCCATCATGATTTGGCCCTTGTCAAAGTCGCTCACATCCTTGCGCTTGCCCATTTTTTCTGCTTCCAACATCAACTTCAAGGACAAAATGTTCACTTGCTGCCTAATATATCCCACCCACTGCCAGGTATCCTTGTAACAAGATAATCAATGTTATTCCCTTCACCTGTCAGTGGTCATAATGTTGTTAATGTTATGGCTGTATCGGTGTATACATGCATGTATACGTGGCAATAAGAGAGGTAAATGAAGTGGAATCGTGCATCTTTTTTATGGGACTGTGGATCAGATCAATCTGACGAGTGTGTATGATTTGCATGTTTTACATGTTTTGTAAATATGTCATGCAGTGTGGGACTTGTACTGGTTTGGTACTGATCTGGTCTTAATTCCTCAAAGTCTTGGTCTTGTCTCAGCTTCACTATACTCTGGTTTCAGATTCAGTTTTGATGGTTTTGACTACAGCACTGGTTCACAATAATCTGAGTTATATGTTACTTGGTGTTGATAAGCTAAAACATGAAAAAAACATTGTAATGGTCCTTTAAATTGAAATACTAACGCCATCAACGCCATTTTTTCACTTTTTTTCATGTTTACCGTATATGAGTGTACCTGTATAGCATTTGTGACGTTCCAGCCAGCTTCCCAGGCGGTGATGGTGAGAGGAGGATTCAGACCTGTGGTGGTCTGGACTGGATTAGCCAAACTCATCCTCGCTCTGTCTTCTTCACAGAACTGAGAAGTCGCCTCCGCCGTTTCCTCTCCTTTCTTTATCTCCTCTCCATCCTCTGAAAGGCTCAGTTTCTGCATATTCCCTTTAAACAGCCTGCAGGACCCTCTCCTGTCACCCTGGTTCTGGCTGAAACTCTGGTTTTCCTCACTGGTGCTTCCCATCCCTTTGTTGCCATAATGTTTGCTGTTTTTGAACCAAAAGGAGTCTACGGTAGAAACGGCTGAGGTTATGGTGATGGTTGTGGGTCCAGTGGAGATCACAGTAGCCCTGGTGTCTTTGAAAGATGGACTCTCCTGCAGTGCGTTGCTGGTGGATCTTGGGAGGCTGGGACTGTCTCCTCTGGCGTCATCGGAGCTTGTGTTATTTCTGCTTGTGATGTTGACAAAAGGCGATCTGCTGTCCTCACTGTAGGTTCTGTTCAGCTCATCACTGTGGGGCAGAATCAGCATCTCTTCATCCTCCTGAAACAACCTAAAGATCAAAACCAGTTCATTATATTTGGAGTTCATAACTGAAATAATTAACTATAGCTCTATTTCATCACATGTAAAATGGCATAATGAGCTTGAGAAGAGACCACAGACCACATCAGACTTTAAAAAGCCATTATACTGGGGGACGTTGAATTTATTTAATATTTATTTATTTAATTTAATAAAAAACAATAAATGTAATATATTATGAACAATAATATATATTATAATGTACAGTATATATATTATATATAAAAAAACAGCAAATATCTTGTATTAACCTGTAAAGCATTTTGTCCCTCAGTTTTGAAAGTGCTATATAAATATTTATAGTATTATTCGATTTTTATACATAGGTATATATAAATGCATAGCAGGGCTGTCACAATATCTGATTTTCACATCTTAATTATTGTGGACAAAAGAATTCACAATATTATTGTGATATCTATAGAAAAAATACCAAATAAGTCACATTCGTCTTTAACTTTATTTATTGTGCATTATTGTGCAAGACTTTTATTAAACTTTTAACAATCAGAAAAACATAATGCAATTATACATTAGTGTTACAAGACTGGTCCATGGAAGAAAACAAAAAAAAAGAGTAAATAAATTAAAATGAGACAAATCATACATAAAATTGGGGCACCACAATTAAGAAAGAACGTCTGAATGAAGAATGAAGTTGTGTACATGGATCTAATTATTGTCCATTTAACTCCAGATTATATCGAACTCCCAGAGTTTCCAGTGGATTCCTCCATTTCTGCAGAAAAAGATGAGTCTTTCCATCGATATAATGTCTTATTTTTTCTGGAGTAACACTTCTATATTTATGTTTCATCTAAAAATATTTATTAGTTAATTAAATTGTACTTAAAATAATACATAATTCAAAGATTTAGTTTCATTTAAGTTGACAGATGCTCTACATGACTAAAGTTTAATCTACAATGACCAAAAACAGATGTGTTGTTGATAATGCACCACCTTACATTCATATATTTATTATTTAGTTAAATCTTTTCAATATGTGAATGTGACTCACCTTGTCATCCAGTTCAGGTGAAGCCTCGACACTGCCCAGCCCCACAGAGACCCAGCAGCGCTCCAGGGCTGCCCAGAGCTCCGAGCCCAGTGAAGAGAGCCCATCTTCAGCCTCGCTGTGTGCAGAGTCAGCCTCCCTGCCTCTGGAGGTCAGAGAGTCTGATGCTGGACACGTAAACCCAAATTCAGAGCCACACACACTTGCTTTACTAAACACTTGTACAGGTGTATGAGGTGACTGACAGGTTGGTGAGCTGTAACATTATAATATCGCAGTGTTTTCAGCGGTGAAGGAGTAAACAGCTACGATGGCCTTCACAGCTGACAAGTACACTGAAGCATAAAGTGGAGGGAAAAAAGTGAACTCACTTTAGTTTTACTCACTTTAACCTGCTGATATAAAACACAAAGTCACATAATATCCATGCTTTAATGAAAGTTTTAACCTTCAGACTTAGGCGGTTATATTTAATTACCAACTGTATGCTGTTATTTAACAACCTTTGCATCATCATTGGTTATTCCAGTAATAAAAGTCAACTAGTTTCACACACTTTAATGGAAGTTTACAAGTTTAATTGATTAAATATTGACTTGTTTCCCCTTATTTCATGTCTCTGTCGGTGCATGTGGCCGTGCTTTCATGGGTGTTTGTACCTGGCAGCTGGAGTTTTGCCCCAGACTGTGGTGAGTTTGGCCGGGCAGCAGGAGGAGCCACTGAACAGTTGTGTAACTTGCTGGACACGACTGGACCAAAACTTCTGATCAAGTCTTCAGCTGTGAACTACTGTTGCTGAACTCCAGTCCACTTCTTTTCCCCCTGTTATTTTCCCTTCTGTGCTCTTTCCTAGTTGCATCCAAAGCTGTGTTGATGCAGCACCTCATCTGCTTTGT